>CM072777.1:126335833-127706666 GCA_036936925.1 Cenchrus fungigraminus
CCTTCTCTCAGCCCACACCCACATCTCCTTCTTCCCTTGTCGCCCCGATCTCCTCCTTCCGTCGCTGCCTCTCCCACGCTGCTGAATCGGTGCCGCTGCCCGTGGACGCCGCCGTCGTCACCGGAGTCGCCGCCGTCTTCGTCCTTCCGTCGCCACTACCGCCGTCGTCGTCGCTCCTACCTGGCGCGTCTGCCTCCGCTGGCCCCACCGCCCGTCCTATCGCAAGTCCCCCTCCCCCAATCCCACGCGCTCGCTCCTCGAATTCCTCCTCCCTTTTTTCCTCTGCCCGCCGCCGCCACGCCTAACCTAGGCACCCTGCGGCCGTCTCCACCATGCTGCTGTCGGCGCCGTCGCCACCTCCTCCAGCCCCGTCCTGGCTCTTTGCCCGCCACAGCCCCGTCTGCCTCTCCACCCGTCCAGGCCGCCACTAAGGCCTCCACCCGCCGCAGAGGGAGCTCGCCTCGGGGGTCCCGCATCGCTGCCGCCGGCGGACGAGCTCGGCCCGGACCGAGGCGGCTGATGGCGGGGATCCCACCGGGGGGGCATGCACGCCCCACTGCCGCTAGGGAGCTCACCTAGCGGGCCCGCGCGCTGCCGCCATCACCGCACCCATCATCAGAGCTCGATAGCGGCCGCTGTGGACAGCCTCCTCTAACTCGCGGTGGCCGTCCTCCATCACCAGGATACGTCATCATCTGTCCAGCCTAGGGTTCCAAGGTGGGTTCATTCTTCTGTCTCCATTACATTGTTTCTGAACAGGGGATTGTATGCTTAATCCTGCGACCTATCTTTATTGTTGTGAAGCGTTCTTTACTTGTGTAATCTTACAGCACCGGGGCTACATCCATGGAACCATCAAACACCACCCGTGGTAGAGATCCTTTTGCAGACTATCACCAACACAAGTATTCTTTCTCTGGTAATGTCAGTTGTTAATGTCAGTTATTAAATAAATGAAAGTTTGCTTTCTCTGGTCGATCTCTCTCTCTGGTGTGCGTCTCAAATTTTGATCTCACACAGGTGGTGGTGTTAAATCACCACTTGACTCATGAACATGTTGTAGTTTCCTTCCTCTTGCCATAAGTATCTATATAGTACTAGGTTAGTTGTCCGGGATGTTGCCGGGGGTATTTGCTATATGATGAAAAATGTATGGCTTTAATTCATTTGCAATGTCCAACTGTAGCTGTTTTGAAAAAAAAAGGAAACTTTAATTCATTTGCAATGTTAACCATAGTTCAGGCTAAAGTGGCTTCTTTCTCAGTACATTCCTTTGTAACTCAGGGTTTAGGCTTCAGTAAAGAAACATGATGGAACAAATTTGCATGTCATATTCCAATAGTTGGTGTGATATTTCAGATTTACTTATATTAGATTGAATTAGAGAAAATTATCTTACTGTGACGTGTTCTTTGTGAAAGCTTTGGGCACCACATCGACATCCATGGATCCATCAAACAATACCCTTGGTGGAGATGCTTTTGCAGAAATCACCAACACAACCCCTCCGAGTGTGGGTGGAACGCCGAGGTGATCTTGTTAGTAGCTTCAGATTGCCCGTCCGACTGTGGGTGGAACGCCGAGGTGAACGTGAAAGGATCTAGAAGTCGACTAGAGGGGGGGTGCACAGTCGCTCCTGAAAGATCACAACTTAAAACAACTTATCAGACCAAGGTCCGGAGTCTCCGGATATTTTTCCGGATACTCCGGGAAATCCGGAGTATCCGGGAAAATGTCCGGATTGTCCAGCCTTTAAGGGGGCGGCTAAATCAACTGCAATCAAACTTGGCCAAACTCAAATATGTGAAAATAAGTTATGCAATGTAGAGATATAAGCCTGTTCCACCACTTGGAAACAGTAGGAACCTTACTACGGAGTAGATCGGCCACAAACCCTAGAAATGTACTCAAGAGGATTTCAAGCATATAACAAGAGCAACAAACACAAGAGACACAAGGGATTTGTTACCGGAGTTCAAGCTCACACCTTGAGCTCTACGTCTCCGTTGAGGAACCCACAAAGGGTGGACCTTTACACCTAGGTCACTTTCCTCCTCCTAGCGACCACAAAGATCGAGCTAGGGTTACTTACTCAATCACGGGGTAATACAAACTTCCTTGGGTAGCCACAATCCTTTGGATGCTCCAAGGCAACGCCTAGCCGGCTAGGAGCTCAAAGCTCCAAGAGTAACAAACACGAGATTGCCAACCAAGCGAAGAACGAGGTGCTCTAGAGATGGGAAATCAGCTCACTAGCACTCTCACTTGCTCAAGTCTTGAATTCCTCCTTTAATCCCCACCAAAGCTCAACAACCAAGTGCCAAGGGGAGTAAAGAGGAGGGAGAAGGTGTTCTGAATGCTGCAGGTCAAAATGAGGCAAGAGAGAGAGAATGGATAGGGTTGAGGGGGTATAAATACCTCCTCACCCAGAAAAGAGCCATTACAGCTCTAAGATCTGGAGTATCCGGACTAGACCCGGACACTCTGGGAAGTCCAGACTGTCCGGGATAAAACCCGGATTGTCCGGCCTTCCAGAGTTAGCACACTTAAGGATATCTCGGTGATCGTGCAGTGCAAGGTGTCTCTCATAGGATTTTGGTTAGACATCTAGAGTACCTTTTCAACTCTTGGAAGATATAATCCATGTCCCTCTTTATAGTACGGCATTCCTAGGACTCAATTTCAAAATATAAAATAAATGAACCTCCAAGGAATCCTTCTTTTAGCATTACTTCCTTTTTATCTAGCAATGGTGCGCTTAGATGCCATCTTAGAATTTTAGTACCTGCTCATATACTCAACACATTATTAGTAGCTTAATGTTCAGTCATTAAATCACCAAAACCCACTTAGGGGGTCAAGATACTCTTCAATCTCCCCCTTTTTGGTGATTGATGACAACACCTTTAAGCCTTTTATAAGAGAGATAAATAAATTCAGTAAAGAGCATTTGATCTAACTTGCAACACTCCCCCTTAATTTGTGCATATGGAGTTTGAATCTCAAAGGTGCTTTAAGCACCAAATTTTGCACAAGAGAGAAAACCACGAGAGTGTGACAAGATGATCAACAGTGGGGTACGGTGCTTGTGATTGTGCCAACAAGATATATGTGATGCATATGACAGTTCATGCACTCAAAGAAGAAAAGAAAAGGGCTGTAGTGTCAAAGCCCGGATTGTCCGGATCCATCCCGGAGAATCCGGGAAACCCGGAGTATCCGGAGAAAAATCTGGAGTATCCGGACTTTGAAGACTCAGCAGAAATCAAATCATCACAGAAAAATTTCAAACTATCAAATGCATCCTTAGATAAATAAAATGCAACCTATTTAGCATCACAAGCACACAACCAAATAGTCTCAAGCACACATCACATAGTCTCACACATAAAAGAGTTATTACAGACCATAGTTCTCAAATCCTCCAAGTCTCAAACATGAAACTGAAACTAAGATACTCACTCCCCCTTTGGCATCAAGCGCCAAAAAGGAAGTGTAGGAGCAGCAGCAGGAGCAGTCGCGATCACTCGTCGTCATTGTCTTCTTCTTCTTCTTCATTGTTGTCCTCCTCCTCCTCTTCTTCTTCTTCTTGTCCTTCTTCCTCTTGCTCTTCCTCTTCTTCTTGTGCAGCAGCAGCGGCATCATGGGCATCCCACTCCGCAAACGGGTCATCAAACTCAAGGAGCTCATAATAAGTGTCCGTAGGAAGCCCAAGATGGGACTTGATCTCAATGATGTCGCGGCGGTTCTCATTAGTCTCTGTGACAATGCGCTTGCACATGGAGAAGATACTCTTGAAAGCACTCTTGACCATGGAGCCCTTTACCTTGCGAGAAGATTTGGATGAGTGTGAAGGGCGAGGTAGGGGCTCATCATCATGGCGAGGGGCAACACTAGAGGATCCGGCAAATCTTGTGCTCTTCTTCATGGGGCTCTCTTGTCTCTAGCACGAAGATGCCTAAGAGGCTCATGAGTGACATCCTTTGGAAATTGGGTATTGGTGACCCTCTCAATCATATACATGATATATGGAGCGTATGGGAGGTGCTTTATGGGGTCACACATAGCACAGCGAAGCTCATTCCAAATGAAGTCAAAGATGCAAAAGCCTTCTTCTTCGGGGGCCACACGATTTAGGAGATTGACGGCATAGTGCCTAAGAGCGGTGTTGTCTCCCATCTTTGGATCAATGGTGGCACAGAAAAACTGATTGAAGTAATAATAATAAGGGATGAGATTATCAGCTTTCCCCTCATGAGCTAGGAAGGCAGAGGGGAACATGTAAGCCATATCCTTGGGCTTGTACTTGTCTTCATTATGAATGGGAGTGCGAGCTTCATCCTTTGAGCCAAGACCAAGCAAGCGAGAGAAGGTCATGTAGTCAATGGTGTACTTCTCGCCTTGAGTGGTCCAAGTGATAGTGTTTTGATGAGAGTTATAGAAGTAGGAGCAATGAAATTGAGCAAGAATCTCTCTATTCCACCCATATCTAAAACCCATGATCTCATATAGTCCAAGTTCCTTGCACCTATCAATGACGGCATCAAAGGTGGGATTCTCCAACTTCTCATAGTATGCCCACTCAATGTACTTCATCTCCACGATGGGTGACTTGTTCTTTGCCTTCATCTGTGGGCTTCTTATCACTGTCTGATAGAAGTCCCTATGGAAGTCACACCAAAACCGTGACTCAAGTGCCTCACTAGAGATATACATGTAGACATCCTCCTCCCTCTGCTCTCTGACTGCAAGGGCATTTCTAGCATAGTCTCTCACCATTTGTTGGGCAAACCCTTGCACAGCCCCGGGGTCCCTTAAGTTGACAGGAGTAGTCACCACCCTCATATTTGATGGAAAGGTAGCAGTGAGACAGGGTGGAGTTCTGGGATAGATTTGGGAGTAGGGAGTGAGACGGTTCTTTGGCATGGATGGACGAGGCACGGGTCTAGAGCGGGAGATGTAGGGGGCCTCACGGGATTTCCTCGATGGCTGAGCTAGACCTTTCCCGTGACGCCTAGGAGCAACCCTATATTGATCGGCGTCTTCTTCCTTCTCTTCCTCCTCTTCCTCATCAACAACTTGTTGTTCTTCCTCTTCCTCGATCTCTTGCTAGGTGTAAACTGGGGCACGAGCACGAGTGGATCTCTGAGAGGAGCCAAGCCCCAAAGTCTCATGCACTACCCCCAAGGTTTGAGGATCGTGCCAATCCTTTGTCCTCCTTTGAGTGGCTGGCTCGTCTTGCTTATACTTCTTCCTCATGATCTGGAGATAAGCAGCAAGGGGTACATAAGAATTCATCCATGGAAAAGGTGTGTGACGATGTGATTTGGAGTTTCATCACAAAAAGCCGGAGTCTCCGGGAAAATTCCCGGACAGTCCGGGAAATCCGGAGTGTCCGGAAAAAGTCCGGAGTATCCGGGTTTTCCTGGTGAAACCCTAAATCATAATGCCTCACAAATCCACCACGAGAATCTCAAGATATTGCAGATCCACTACACTTAGAGTCTAATGAACAATTCTATCCAAGAGATTTCGCAAGTTATGGCCTAGAAAAAGAGATCGGGCAAAGGGGCCTTTGAATACCTTAGGGAAGAGAGGAAACCAAGGGAAACTTCTTCAAATCTTCAAACCACCGGCAGCCTTTTGCTTTCCACACCTTGGAGGTTTGAATCCCTCACTCTCTCACGATTTGGAGGGTGAAAACCCTAGGTTCTATGGAGGAACCTAGGGAGGAGAGGAGAGGTGCGTGGGGAGCACAGGGAGGCGACAGGGGAGGAGTAAAAACGGTCCACGTAGTGAAAGAGGTGAAAAACTAGGGTTTGACTGCGGTGAAAATGCTTTTATAGGAGTTAAGGTCCGGACTATCCGGGCTGAACCCGGATTCTCCGGGAAATCCGGAATATCCGGGGAAAAGCCCGGACAATCCGGCTCCCCCTGAGACTGATCAGCAGATTTTCAAGGAATTGATATTGAGAGGATAAAGATGATTATGAGTGAAACTAAGGTGAGCTAGAGAGGTTCCAACACTTGATACTAGCCACAAACATACAATGAGAATAATAGTTCAAGTGTTGTACCTAGAGAAAGATCCAAATATTTTTCAAACCAAATCCATACCAATTTTCCAAATTCTTTTCTTTTGTAAAGATCTAGCCTAAGTCAATCAAATATGTGCATGATCTCAAGCCAAGTTACGAGAATCCAAGATATTTAATTCACTCCTCAAAGCACAAAACCTTAGTTCATCAAGAGGCTTTGTGAATTGCTTTTCGGTGCTCACATGACTTAAAGTGATATCTCCTTTGGCTTCGTGGTCTCTCAAGAAATGGTGTCTTATGTCTATGTGCTTTGTTCTTGAGTGGTTTACGGGGTTGTTCGCTAGCTTGATGGCACTCTCATTGTCACACAAGAGTGGCACCTTGCTAAACGTACAACCAAAGTCCCTCAAAGTGAACCTCATCCAAAGTAGTTGAGCACAACAAGCGCCGGCTGTAACATACTCGGCCTCGGCGGTGGATAAGGCAACGGAATTTTGTTTCTTGGAACTCCAAGACACCAAGGACCTTCCAAGGAATTGGCAAGTCCCGGATGTACTCTTTCTATCTACCTTGCAATCGGCATAGTCCGAATCGGAGTAGCCAAGTAGATTGAAAGTGGAGCCCTTTGGGTACCATAAACCAAGGTTAGGAGTGTGCACTAAATACCTAAAGATTCTCTTAACAGTGATGAGATGACATTCCTTAGGATTGGCTTGAAACCTTGCACACATGCATACGCTAAGCATAATATCGGGCTTAGATGCACAAAGGTAAAGCAAAGATCCAATCATGGAGCGATATACCTTTTGATCCATGTTTTTTCCATCTTCATTTAGGTCAAGATGTCCATTTGATGGCATTAGAGTCTTGATGGGCTTGGCCTTGTCTATGTCAAACTTCTTGAGCATGTCATGAGTGTACTTTGTTTGACTTAAGAACGTGCCTTCCTTGAGTTGCTTGATTTGAAATCCAAGAAAGAACTTCAACTCACCCATCATGGACATCTCAAATCTCTTAGTCATAATCCTACTAAATTCATCCGCCCAAGCTTTGTTAGTAGAACCAAATATGATGTCATCGACATATATTTGGCACACAAATAAATCATTTCCTTCTTTGCGAGTGAAAATAGTAGGATCGGCTTTGCCTATTTCAAAGCATTTCCTTAAGAGAAATTCCTTAAGGCATTCATACCATGCTCTAGGTGCTTGCTTAAGACCATAGAGCGCCTTATGGAGCTTGTAGACGTGGTTAGGGAATTGAGGGTCTTCAAAGCCCGGTGGTTGCTCAACATAAACTTCTTCGGAGATTGGGTCATTCAAGAATGCACTATTGACATCCATTTGAAAGAGCTTGAAATCGTGATGAGTAGAAAATGCCAATAAGATGCGGATTGCTTCAAGTCTTGCTACCGGTGCATATGTTTCTCTAAAGTCTAAGCCTTCAACTTGAGTATAGCCCTAGGCAACCAACCTTGACTTGTTCTTGGTCACTACCCCATCCTCGTCTTGTTTGTTGCGGTACACCCATTTTGTTCCAATCACATTTTGCTTAGGGCGTTCCATTAAGGACCAGACTTCATTTCGAGTGAAGTTATTCAGTTCCTCTTGCATGGCTATCACCCAATCAGCGTCTTGTAATGCTTCTTCCACGGAGAGAGGCTCAATCATGGACACGAAAGAGTAATGTCCACAAAAGTTTGCCAGTCTTGATCTTGTGGTAACTCCTCTTCTTATGCTTCCAAGAATGTTGTCAACGGGGTGGTCTCTTTGAACATTTTGACGAACTCTTGGATGTGGCTCAGAAGCTTCTTCTTGAATCAAATCCTCATTTTCTTGAATGTCTTGAGCATCATCTTCAGAGGGCCCGGACTCTCCGGGGTTGGGTCCGGAGTCTCCGGGATGTCCGGATTCTCCGGACTTTTCTCCGGAGTGTCCGGGTTTCGCAGCGGCAGTGAGTTTTGGTGATGCTTCAATGACTTCAACTTCATCATCTTCTTCTTGAGGCTTGATCTCGCCAATGGCCATCTTCTTGATGTCATTTGTAGAGGTCTTTTCCTTGCCTACACACACTTCATCAACTTGCTCCACTTGAGAGCCATTAGATTCATCAAATGTCACATCACACGCTATATCAACATTACCGGTGGTCTTATTGAGAACGCGATAGCCGTGAGCATTTGAGGCGTAACCAAGAAAAATACCATCATCGACTTTAGGTGCAAACTTAGAGTTCTTGGGCTTCTTATTGAGAATGAAGCACTTACAACCAAAAACTCTAAAGTAAGACACATTAGGCTTCTTACCGGTTAGGAGCTCATAGGCGGTCTTGTGTCGAAGCTTGTGAAGATATAAATGGTTGATAGCATGACAAGCTGTGTTGACCGCTTCCACCCAAAAACTATCCGAAGTCTTGTACTCATCAAGCATAGTTCTTACGGCTTCTATGAGAATTCTATTCTTCCTCTCCATAATCCCATTTTGTTGAGGAGTGTATGGGACGGAGAATTCATGACCAATGCCTTCACCATCAAGATACTCTTCAATGTTGGTGTTCTTGAACTCGGAGCCATTGTCACTTCTTACTCTCTTGATCTTCACATCAAACTCATTTTGGGCTCTAGTTGCAAACTTCTTGAATACATCATGAACCTTGCTCTTGTCACGCAAAAAGAAAACCCATGTATACCGAGAGTAATCATCAATAATGACAAATCCATACTTGCTCCCTCCAATACTAACATAGGCCACGGGACCAAAGATATCCATGTGAAGTAATTCCAATGGTCTTGTAGTGGTGAGTACATTCTTGGAGGGGTGAGGAGCACCAACTTGCTTTCTGGCTTGACAAGCACTACAAATTCTATCTTTCTCAAAATGAACTTTTGTTAGTCCTAGGATGTGTTCCCCCTTTAGAAGTTTGATGAGAATATTCATCCCAACATGGGCTAGCCGGCAATGCCAAAGCCAACCCAAGCTAGACTTTGCCATTAAGCATGTATCAAGTTGGGCTTTCTCCGATGTAAAATCCACCAAATAAAGCCTTCCCTTGAGTTCACCCTTAAAAGCAACAGAGTCATCGCCTCTTCTAAAGACGGTCACACCCTCATTGGTGAACAAATAATTGTAGCCCATCTCACAAAGTTGTGACACGGACAACAAATTGTAGTCCAAAGATTCAACCAAATAAACATCGGAAATTGAATGATTGGTTGAGATAGCAATTTTACCTAGACCAACAACCGTTCCACCACCATTGCCTCCAAAGGCAATCTTTTCTGTAGGATTTTCAATCATTTCACAAGACATAAACATCTTCTTCTTCCCGGTCATATGATTAGTGCATCCACTATCAATCACACATTTGGATCCACCGGAGGAGTATGCCTACAAAACAAATTAGGCTTGGTTTTTAGGTACCCAATGAGAGTTGGGTCCTTTTACGTTAGTCACAAGAACTTTGGGCACCCACACATTCCTTTTGATCATAGAACCTTGTGTGTGGGGTCCCACATACTTGGCCACCACCTTACCCTTGTGGTTCCAAGTCAACACATAATCGGCATAAAAGTTGTCTTGTGAAGCATGTGCCTTGGGCTTCTTGGTTTGCTTGGCTTGCACCACTTTGGTCTTAACTTGTGGTTCATGAGATGTGCCATTGGAGCTTTTGAACTTGATGGGAGTGTTGAGCCTAGGTTGTTTACCTTCAACCTTGGCACCCAATTGCTTCATCCCATGCACCACATTTCTTGTTCCCACACCTCTTGTGTGGTTGTTCTTGATGAATGGGATAGGGTCCTTGGAGCCTTGCTCATTCTCACCTAGTCCCTTCCCCTTCCCATTCTCAAAGCCAAACTTCTTCATGTAGTTGGAACCAAAGCCCTTGGTATGGTTCTCAAACTCTCCTCTCTTAGGTTCCTTCTTCTTTTCCTCAACAAGAGAGTTTGATAACCGAGCAATCTCTTTCTTCATTGCATTCATCTCGGCAATGTTAGTGGCATAAGCATTTATATCAAATTTATAGCATCTAGAACAACCATTACTTGTAGAAGCATTTGAGTTAGAGGTAGCATCATTAGAGGTTGTTTTAGCACTATTCTTAATATTGTCAAGTTGAACTTCAATTGCAATGTGACTAGCTTTCAAGCGTTTTAAGCTCTCTTGAAGTTCAACCTTTTCACTCTCAAGTCTAGAGCAAGCATCCTTAGCTAGGAAGGACTTCCTAGTTATTTCATCTACTATAACGGCCTCTTTAGCTTGAGAGTTCTTGAGGCTAAGAATTTCTTCCTCTTTTTCTTTGAGCAAGCCCTCTTGCACCTTGAAACCCTTCTTTTTAATTACAAGGGCATCCTCAAGGGCAATGGTTTTCTCTCGCTCAAGTCTAAAGAGCTCTTCTTGCACCTCAAGAGTCTCATCTCTATTCTTAATTTCATTTAGAAGGTTCATGATTCTTTTGGTTGCTTTCTTACCAAAACTAGTGATCATTCTTTCAAATTCATCATCACTATCAACATCATCATCAACCTCTAGGGGAGAAGGTTTAGTATCTACCTTAGTGCCCCTAGCCATGAGGCATGTGTGGGTGAAGTCATCTTCATCATCGGTGAGATCCCCAAAGAGTGATGGCTTGTCAATGGGTTGAGCAATGGATATTGTAGCAAGCCCCGCTTCATCATCGGAGTTAGAGCTATCATCATTTGAATCCCATTCTTCACCCAAATGAGCTTCACCAACTTCCTTCTTCTTGTTCTTGTCGTACTTGTTGGTGTCTCTTCTTCTCACTTTGATGTTGGGGCATTCCGTAATGAAATAACCCTCCTTGCCACACCCAAAGCATGGTCTCTTGGATGTTCTCTTGGTCTTGATCTTGTCCTTGTCTTTGTTCTTGTTGAAGAAGCCACCCTTCTTCATCACCTTGGTGAACCTCTTCACAAATAGTGCCATTTGCTCGGGAGTCAAGGTGTCATCACTATCTTCATCACTATCTTCCTTGACCACGGTCTTGGAGGACGATGAGCTTGCCCTCTTCTCTTTGTCCTTACTTGAAACTTTGAGAGCTACTCCCTTGTTCTTCTCAATTTGTTCATGCATCTTTGACATTTCTTGAGAGAGCTTTGACTCCGTGACGGTGATGAGATGTTCTTCAATTCTACCAATCACATCCGCCGGAGTGAACTTCTTGAAGCCTCTCTTCTCTCTAATAAGTGTAGGGAGTTGAACATCCCTAGCCATATAAGCGGAGAGGATCTTATCAACTACTTCCTTTCTTCCCCATCTTGTGCTTCCAAGAGACTTGATCTTGTTGATGATCTTGTTCAAGCGGTTGTACATGTCTTGTGGAGATTCATCTTCTTTGATGACGAAGCGGTTGAGCTCACTCTCAAGAGCTCGAATTCTTCCTTCTCTAACTTGCCTTGTTCCTTCATGGTTGATAAAGAGAGTGTCCCACACATCTTTGGCGGACTTCAAGCCATCAACCTTGTCATATTCTTGCGGTGAGAGAGCTCTTGATGATGCGAATTGCTTGATAGTTGCGTTGAATTTCATTCGCTTGAGCTTGTGTCAAAGTAGCATCTCCACTAGGAAAAGTGATTCCCCTGTTCACAACACTCCAAAGTGCGGGGTTTACCGCCATCAAATACTCCTCCATCGAGTTCTTCCACTTGGAATAGCCGGTTCCATCAAATTGGGGTATCTTTCCAATGTGGTGGGAGCTCGATGGTTTATCAAAGATTAAATTGGAGTAATCGTAAGGGATTCTAGAAAACTCCCTTCTCGAAGGCCGACGAGTGGAGCGGTTGGATCTTGCATCATCGAAGTCATCATCGCTTAAGGAGGATGATCCACCATCGTCATTTCTTGGATGATGACTTGTGCTTGCTCCACCGGCACCACCCGCTGCACCCGTAGGACCCTCGGGTGTGTTCACGGGTGGTTGATTCCCACCGGGGTTGGTCAAGTCACCTTCGGGCGGTGTTGCTTGATTAGTTGGGGTCGACATCTCTTTTCTCCAAGCGGTTAAGCTTCAAACGGAGTAACTGGCTCTGATACCAATTGAAAGGATCTAGAAGTCGACTAGAGGGGGGTGAATAGTCACTCTTGAAAGATCACAACTTAAAACAACTTATCAGACCACGGTCCGGAGTCTCCGGATATTTTTCTGGATACTTCGGGAAATCCGGAGTATCCGGAAAAATGTTCGGATTGTCCGGCCTTTGAGGGGGCAACTAAATCAACTGCAATCAAACTTGGCCAAACTCAAATCTGTGAAAATAGGTTATGTAATGTAGAGATATAAGCCTGTTCCACCACTTGGAAACGGTAGGAACCTTACCACGGAGTAGATCGGCCACAAACTTTAGAAATGTACTCAAGAGGATTTCAAGCATATAACAAGAGCAACAAGCACAAGAGACACAAGGGATTTGTTACCGGAGTTCAAGCTCACACCTTGAGCTCTACGTCTCCGTTGAGGAACCCACAAAGGGTGGACCTTTACACCTAGGTTACTTTCCTCCCCCTAGCGACCACAAAGATCGAGCTAGGGTTACTTACTCAATCACGGGGTAATACAAACTTCCTTGGGTAGCCACAATCCTTTGGATGCTCCAAGGCAACGCCTAGCCGGCTAGGAGCTCAAAGCTCCAAGAGTAACAAACACGAGATTGCCAACCAAGCGAAGAATGAGGTGCTCTAGAGATGGGAAATCAGCTCACTAGCACTCTCACTTGCTCAAGCCTTGAATTCCTCCTTTAAGCCCCACCAAAGCTCAACAACCAAGTGCCAAGAGGAGTAAAGAGGAGGGAGAAGGTGTTCTGAATGCTGCAGGTCGAAATGAGGCAAGAGAGAGAGAATGGATAGGGTTGAGGGGGTATAAATACCTCCTCACCCAGAAAAGCGCCGTTACAGCTCTAAGACCCGGAGTATCCAGACTAGGCCCGGACACTCCGGGAAGTCTGGACTGTCCGGGATAAAACCCGGATTGTCCGGCCTTCCAAAGTCAGCACACTTAAGGATATCTCGGTGATCGTGCAGTGCAAGGTGTCTCTCATAGGATTTTGGTTAGACATCTAGAGCACCTTTTCAACTCTTGGAAGATACAATCCATGTCCCTCTTTATAGTACGGCATTCCTAGGACTCAATTTCAAAATATAAAATAAATGAACCTCCAAGGAATCCTTCTTTTAGCATTACTTCCTTTCTATCTAGCAATGGTGCGCTTAGATGCCATCTTAGAATTTTAGTACCTGCTCATATACTCAACACATCATTAGTAGCTTAATGGTCAGTCATTAAATCATCAAAACCCACTTAGGGGGTCAAGATACTCTTCAGAACGCCGCAATTCATTGATCCAAATTCCATTTTAGCAGTTGCATCATAAAAGCATCGCAAGCATTCTTGTTGCATCTCTGTTGCACGTGGATCGATCACTTCAGTGGATAAAATAAAGGCCTCATCCTATCAACAAGATAACGGTGATGTTTCTCTGGTAAAAGAATGAGATGCTCAATCCCTGACCTTTGCATTTCTCTTCACCTGCTGTTATGCCTAGCTAATAAAAACATGGTCTGGCACTGTACCATTGTTGCGTATTTACAAACTTTATCTGGTGATGATGATAAGGTAGTTTTGTATTTTGATTAGCAGGTGATATCCTGCGGTGCAAGACCAGAAGCTTTGTCTGCAATCAGGTAACTGTCGCATGTTCCTTTATAATTTATTTCATTATGGGATTTGTCCAATTCATTTTTTCCATCAACGAGTTGCCTTTCTAATCTACATCCTTGTAAGCTTGTAGTCCATCTGTCGAAGTATGGTCAGTTTTTCCTTTGATCTCTGCAATTTTCTATGGGTTGTGGAAATACCGGGGAAATTCTCATTTATCATGGTTTACTGTAGATATGATGATACTAAAAAATCTTGATAAGGCTGTTGAATTGTTCTGCGATAGAAGCTACGCTTCCTGACGAATGAAATATGCCTATGTAAATTTTCTTAGCAATGCTTTTATTTCACTGAAACATTCCTTTTCATTTCAATTCTGATTTCTACTCAGTGAAACAAATTGTTTGCTCTGCATTGATGGTACTAGCGAAGGAAGTGTCACAGAGGTATTCAATACATGCCTACCCTCTCTGTGTTTGCATTTTCAGTTTTGAAAAAAGAAGTAGGCTGATAATATGGACATTTGTTCCATAGTTAAATAAAACTGAAATATACATTAGAATGGCTAGCCTCAGGATAAGTAAACATGTGCAATGTTACATTTTTTCTAATCTATGAGTCGATCGATCATTTTTTTCAAGTGATTTCATCTGGGTCCATGGCCGAAGTTCAACTCAGATTAGAAACATGGCGTGGCATTGCTGCGTCTGATAGCCACCATTAGTGAACTCTGTAGGATTATGTGGCTTGCCTGATAGAGTTAGTCAGGGTTGGCTAAAGCTTGATGGAGCTCATTAAGGTCATTGCTGAACCACGGCGGCATTAGCAGAGCTTTGGAAAAAATAACCAAGTAAACTCATTGAGTTTCTCCTGAAAAAGCCAAATCAGTTTGGTTCCTTTGATGAATCATCCTCTAAAGATGTAACATTGTTGATACAGTTACCTCTGTTTATGTCGCTGTTGTTTTCAAGTTCAGGAACTACAGCTGTAAAATAGTATAAGCAATTAGCCCAGCTCTTTGGTTATGTGAGCAACACAATTTTTTTTGCCTTTCAACATTATCCATACATATGCTTGGTGTCCTTAAACCAATCACTGGCTGCAAGCTCCATTATATAGCTTGCAGCAGGTATATGTAAATAGGATATTATCTGTCATGCTATAACATAAAAAATTTTAGACATTTGATTTGTCATGTGGGAAGTTATTGCTAGGTACTTTGAAAAGCTTGTTGTCAGGTGCTGTTGGTTTAGTCTTGTGGTCCATTTCATTAGGTTTCTCGTCCTTTTGAGTGAATGCCCATTTAAATTGAGCATTTAAATGGACCATTATTCTTCAAAATTTTCAGGCGTCCTGGGTTGAATGTTACCCGTTATCTTTTGAGCGAATGCCCATTTAAATTGAGTATTGTTGCACAATCAAATTTTCAGGTCAATATTGCTATTGTTGGAAAATATACTGACCTATCTAATTCCTACCTGTCTGTTCTAAAGGTAACATTTTTTAATAAGTTCAGATGCACACTTGCACTTGCAAGGATGATAATAATTTTCTTACATGTGAAGCAGTCGATCACATGGTATCTATAATTCCATATTTGATTACGAGTCAATGAAAAAACTTAGACCAAAGCGACTCACAAGTAGTTGTTTGCCTTTGTGATAATACAGTGTCTCTCATTCTCAAAAAAAGATAATACAGTGTCTCTCCATAAAACATCACTCTAAGTTGGTGTACAACATATATTAGTATCTCTTGAATATGAGCAGACACGGCTTGAAGAGTTTCAATTTTCTTTGCATGGCATGTTTTTGTATTTTTTTGTTTAAACTGTATCTATGCTTCGTTGTTTGTTGGCGCTCTGCCAGTCAAAACTCGTTTCTTGCTGGCAAAGCAAAGCTTCGATCTTGATGGTATCACTCTTTATGTTGACTAATTTACCGAACCTAGCTCTTCTGTATATGCATTAGTTGCATCAGTGGACTGGTTTCCTTGATGTGATCTGGAAGAGTCTTCAACTAGAGAGGTCGATTTATTATGGTCACCAAATACATAATATTATAGTCACAATATTATTTATTATGGTCACCAAATACTTAAAATGCAAAACCCATTTTCATTAGTTCTATTGGTACTCTATTTTACTGGTAAACAATATAAAAGCTCAAACCATCAGAACTAAATGAGCTTATGCCTGCACCAATGCTTGTACCTGAATGGTTGGCTTGCTCTATTTGATTGGTACTCTATTTTACTAACCTCTTGGCCTGCAGCATTAGTTCTATGTGAGTTTATGCCTGCACCAATGCTTGTAGCTGAATGGCTTGCTTGCTTACTGCGATGGATGCTGTTGTATTGCATTCAGAATCAGAAAAAAATATCATACCTTGTTTTTACTTTGTTGTATCTTTACTGAAATCTGAACATGTGAACCATGAACATGATGGAACCAATAGTAGTGAAGCTGTAGACAGTTTTAGTGTTGGCATCTTGCTTAGTAGATGATTTTAAGGACATATGATATGCAGTCATGTTTCAGTTGCCCATATACGTGCTCCAATACCTTTGCAACCTCTGGTTAGCATGCATGCTTTATTTTTGAAATTGTTTATTTATTAGCATGGGAGTTGCGATGTTTTTCCTTTCCAATAACTTTTCTATTTCCTTACTGTACATTCATGCCACTCATTATTCTTACTGTGAATAATCTCTCTAATGGGACGCTTTGGCCAACGTGGGAAAGTTTTTACAGTTTCGGTTTACAAACTAACTTTTTCTTAGTCACAGCCGGGTCAGTGGATGCCAATGGAGTTAATGGAAACAATCAATCAGTCATAGAATCTCCTTGATTTAACTGCCAACTAATGACAACCAAGGTAGCTGAGTCCTACTTGCAGCCTTTTTATATAACCAGGTACTCAATTCCGCTATAGTTTGAGGCCGATTTGTCCATTATATACATACATGTATATAAATTTGTCTCCATTCTTATATTGATCAACATTATCAGATAGTTTCAGCATATCTCCATCTTTCATGCTATTATCAGATAGTTTCAGCTTTGGTATAGATTTAGTATCTGTGTAAAACAAAACTCTATTTTCTTTCCACTACACCGAAGTCCTGATGTTGTATCTGTCTGAAAGATGCCTCTATCGAAGACCGAAGATGGTAATGATGGTTGATTGTTATTTTTTGCGAGAAATGTTGGCTGAATGGTTTGAAGTACTCTTGCAGAGCTGCTAGACGACCGAGCACACATTGCACCATTGTTCTTCCCCCACAAGTAACGGTGACGACGCCTGAGTGTCCTGCGTCGCCTACGTCCTCGCCCTTCTGTGGTAGGCACGCAAGTATGCAATGACGAAGATAGGTCGAGCGCGACTTAGTCTTTTCACGTGATTATATTATCCTGCTGAGTCCAATGTCAATGTTGTTCAAGTCACTACTCATAACTAGCTTGATTAATTATCATATATTGTCTGAGAATTGGTCACATGATTATACTTTTGCACCTTCGCGCAAGATCAGAGATACTATGTTTATGTTATTACCCATTGCAAAGTCATTTTTTGTGTCACATTGGAAACACTACACATGTTGTTACTCATTCAAAGGTTTGGTTATTAATTTGAGGTTGTAGAAGTAATTTTTCACACGTAAAGTTTGATGCTTACAGACGATATTTGTTTTGCCCGTAGCAACGCACGGGCACGATCCTAGTGTACGTATAAATTATAAATAAGCTTGATTGGTTGAATTCCAATTCTTTGCCAAGTCAAAATCAGAGCATATTAAAATCAAGACTTTCCAAAATCAGAGCATACCAAAGTGAGGGCAAAAAAAATTTGGTATCCATTGGGTTTGATGCCAATGTATGACAACTAAGGGCTTCGTTTCAATAGATGTTCAAGTTATGATCTACTCCGTCTCATACCGTTAGAGTTTTGCCAAGTCAATGTAGCCTTTCTATCCTTCTAGAGGCAAGCTGGCCGTTGTGTGGTGCGGAGAATCAACCATCGGGTGATGATGCTCTAAAGAAGAGGGGTTATTTGGATTGGTACCATTACAATTTGTCAAAGTTGGAGATATACCATTACAATTCACCTATTCCGAAATATACCATTACAACTTCAACTTTCTCTGATCCATAGCATTCTCTACGTCTCCCAGCCGTTTGGGCCCATTGTCAGGCGTACGTATACTGTGCATCTTTCCGTACAGACAATTTTGCCCTTGTGGCCGTGTGAAGAAGAGCTGGCCCCCGAGTGGTTGTGGCCCCACCTCTCACTCTCGTCTCCAACCCCCCTCTCTCTCACGATCTTCGACGGTGACGGCGGCGGCCCGAACCCTAGCCGCCGACATGCCGCCGCCCGCGACCGCACCCTAGCTCCGCCCAGATCCCGCGCCCCCAGCTCTCCTCGCTACTCCTCGCAGATGCGCAATGGCTGACCACACGGATATGGAGGAGGGCGACGACAGGTATGGATCTTGAACCCAACCTTCAAAGTCTTGTATCTGAGTACCGATGCGAGTAGGTCGAGGAATTGCTCTAACCCTAGTGTACTTTTTTGCGACTGTTATTTGGTGCTAGGGTTCGGTTGTTCTCATTAGAGATTAAAGTTGAAGGTTTCTCTACTACAGACAGTATGGTAGGAAAGCTTACACGGAGGGTAGTGTGATTAAATGGGATGTGGAGGTAGGATCGTTCAGTGTTGACTTGCTGATGCAAAGCTTGAACAATCAGTTCAAATGGCCCCCTAGCCATGCTCCCTGTGTGTGGTTCTTTGACAAAGGGATGCGTGAAGACGTCAGACTATATAATGACTTCCAGCTCCATGCTTTGTTTGAAATGTATAAGGACCAGATGCATTGCCAGCTTGTTGTAGGATTTTTTTGAAAGGTCAATTGCTGATGTTGATGAGAATGCTATCCTAGAGCCTATCTGTGTGATTCCTAGTGCTGACAACCAAGATGTAGATCCCACTATGCATGGCAATCCTATTCCAGAACCTGCTGAGCCAGATGGAGGACAAGAGTATCTAGTAGAACCTGAACTAGAGCCTCACAGAGAGCCAGACATGTTTGACAATGAGGAGGAGTATGTGGGTGTTGATGATGAGTTGATGTACATGCTAGTACCTCAACCTCATGCTGCTAACAATGCACATGCTGCTAACAATGCACAGGCTGCTAACAATGCTGATGAAAATGATGCTGCTGAAGGAGGTGTTCCTCTTGAGGCAGAGATTGATGATGCAGATCCACAAGAGGTGCATGTGATTCATGATCCAGAAAACCCCAAGATTGTGGTGGGAGGTCAATTTCCTGACATAATATCATTCAGGAAGGCTATCAGGCATTATGCAGTGAAGACAGGCTTTGAGTTTGCTGGGCTGGTAACTGACAAGACAAGATTTATTGCCAAGTGTAAAGCAAAGGGATGTCCTTGGCGCATACATGCTTCCAGAATTTTTGATGGCAAGACAATAGAGGTAATGTGCTGGATTTTTGTTGGGCCTTTGATTTTGTTATGTATTATGCAACTAATGGATTTTTGTTGTGTATTATTAATGGATTTTTGTCCTTTTGTTTGTGCAGATAAAAAAGCTGGGCAAAGACCATAATTGTGCAACCACAAAACTCAGGGTTGGGAAGATGGCCACCCAGGGTTGGTGTGCAGATAGGTTGGCAGATTAGCTGAAGAAGAATCCAACCAAAGGTCCATCTGACTGTAAAGAGAAATTGGAGAGTGACTTTGGCATTAAGTTGAAGTATTCCAAGGCATGGTCAGGTTTGAAGGTAGCTTTAGAACAGATTCATGGTAAATATGAGGAAAGTTTTCAGCTTCTATTTAATTGGGCTGCTCAAATTGAGAAATCATCACCTGGTAGCTTCATAGAGATAGATGTAGAGAAGGTTCAGAAAAAACAGAGGTTCAGGAGGATTTTTGTTGCTCTTAAACCTTGTGTTGATGGATTTTTAGCTGGTTGCAGACCTTTCATTGGGGTAGATGCCTCTAATTTGAATGGTAAATACAAAGGTCAGTTAGTTTCAGCAACTGGTGTAGATGGACACAATTGGTTGTACCATATTGCTTATGCAATCCTTGACTCAGAAACTGAAGAAAATTGGATATGGTTTCTGGAGCAGTTGAAGAAGGTTATAGGAGATGTTCCAAATCTGGTTATATGTTCAGATGCATGTAAAGGATTAGAGACTGCAGTGGGGAATGTCTTTCCAAATGCTGAGAACAGGGAGTGCATGAGGCATTTGTATCAGAATTTCATGAAGAAATTTACTGGTGATGTCTTCACTGATCACTTGTACCCTGCAGCAAGAAGCTACTCAGAAGGGCTGTTTCAGTGGCACATGAAGAAAATCTTTGAGTTTGCACCTGAGACCATTGAGTTCCTAGAGAAGAACCACAATAGGATTCGGTACAGGTGTGCATTTTCAGAACACAGCAAATGTGACTACTTGACAAATAATATTTCTGAAAGCTTCAATGCACAGATAAAGAAGTTCAAAGGTTTGCTACTGCATGAGTTAGTTTACAGAATTAGGGAACTGATCATGGAGAAGAGGTACACTAGAAAGATGCTAGCTAGGCAGTGGATACATGGCATACTACCAAATGTGATGAAGGACCTCAACTTGATCAGCAAAAATCTCAAAGTGGTCAAGGTGTCAGTTAGTGATGTTGATATTGCAGAAGTGACTATCCTTGATGATTGGAACAATCAAAAAAGGAGGACAGTTGACTTGCAGAACAAAAAATGCTCTTGCAGGGAGTGGCAGGTGACAGGGAAGCCCTGCAAACATGCTTTGGCATGGATCCTGTCCAATAGATGTGCGAAAATTGAAGATTTTGTCCATGAGTATTACTCAGTGGCTAGGTTCAAGGCAGCCTATGAGGACAGAATTGAACCTATCCCAGATAGGTCAGAATGGCCTGTTGTGGACCTTGGATACAAGGTGTATCCACCCTTGCTAGGCAGAGGAGCAGGAAGGCCAAAGAAGCAGAGGATTAGAGGTTGCCTGGAGAAAAAGGCAAAGAAAAAGATTGTCAAATGTAGGAGATGTGGGGGATTTGAACATTTTGCTAAAACTTGCAAACTGGCAGAGATTGGAGAAGATGGTGAGACATGTCCACCAAGGAGCAAGGCTGCAAAAAGGTATGCAATGTTCCCTTTGTGTGCAGTCAATCTGTTACAGTTTTCTATGCACTAAAACCCATCCATGTATGTGTAGGAAACAAGCTGCAATGGAGAAACAAGCTGCAATGGATGAAGCTGGTCCTTCTCAACCCAAGAAGCAGAAAGTTCAGAAGAAGCAGGCAGCAGAGGGGAAGAAGGCCACACCAAAGAAGAAGGCTGCACCAAAAAAGAAGAAGACACCCATCAAGAAGAAGATGAAGAAAGCTGTGGCTGACCCACCTGCTGCTGTTGTTGTTAGTAGCCTCAGGAAGCTGGTGTATGAGAACTAGCACTTGTTAGCAGTTCTGGGAACTTGCATGCTTTAGTGAACTTGTATGCTTTTGTGAACTTGTATGCTGGTGTATGTGGTTGCAACCTGTGAACTATGTGGCTTGTTAATTCATGTTTGTGGTTGTGAACTATATGTCAACTATGTGACCTCTCTCTATGTTTCATAATTTTCATTTCATTTCACTTCACATAGTAGCTGTTCATTTCATTTCACATATCTGTTCCTTTCACATAGTACCTGTTCACTTCATTTCAATTCAGACATGATCAACAGAACATGATGACACATAGTAGATGTTCACTTCATTTCATTTCATAACAGCAAGGTACAACCCACACATACATAAGGTTCAGTTGAACAAACGAGAAAGAAGGACACCACCAACAGCACCTAAAATGCCACAACCAACAGCCAAAAGAACAGAACAATCTAGCACAACATGGCATTTCCTGGTGTCCACACCCTGCACCTCTACAAGTTGTTGCTTTAATTTCCACATTTCATCTGCAACACTACAGACTTTTTGCTTCAACTCTTGCAATTCTTCTTTCAGTTCAGCATAACAGCCTTCAGGTGCTTCCTGCCTAGGTCGCCGTCTGTGTTCTTCCAGAGCCAGAGCCGCCTCATATTGCAACTCAGACCGGATGTAGCGACAGGTTGTGGGATCACCCTGCACACAAAATTGGAGCAATCAGAGAACCAACAAGAGACACACCTTGTGAGAATCAGCAATGTCAACAATCCAAACCTTCACATTGTATGGGCACACCAAAAACCACTCATCCTTTGTTGCTGCCTGCTTGCTCTGGATCCGAACCAATGGAACATGGCAATGGGGGCACTCCCTCTTACCGCTGCCCATCGAGCTCGAGCCCATCGAACCTACCTTCTTCGAGCTTCCAGACCACTGCCGCCCCGCCATGGCGCAACCACGGAGCAGAGTAGCGCAGGACCTGGGAGGACAGCCAGCCGAAGTGGGGGCACGGGCTCAGCTGGGGTGCGGGCGCGCGCGGAGCTGGGGCGCGGGCGGCGGCACGACGACGGCTAGGGTTAGGGTTGCGCCGCCGTCGCCGTCGAAGCTGAGAGAGGAGTGTTGGAGACGAGAGTGAGAGATGGGACCACGGGCGGGCATGTGCTCTTCTTCACACGGCCACAGGGGCAAAATCGTCTATACAGAAAGATGCACAGTATACGTACGCCTGACAATGGGCCCAAACGGCTGGGAGACGTAGAGAATGCTACGGATCAAAGAAAGTTGAAGTTGTAATGGTATATTTCGGAATAGGTGAATTGTAATGGTATATCTCCAACTTTGACAAATTGTAATGGTACCAATCCAAATAACCCGAAGAAGAGTGCCGAAGGAACGATGATGCTAGCAAAACATGTTAAAAATAACATTTCTATGATTCATCTTTAAAAAAAAAGCTGAGCTCGTTTTGAATCGGCTCGTTATAGCTCGTTAAGATACCGAGCTAAAAGCTGAGCTCGGCTCAGCTCGTTTGAAAGCTCGAGCCAGCTCGTTAGCTCGTGATCCAGCTCGTTAGCAAATTAAAACACTTCATACAACAACACTTGACACTTTTTCATGCATGTCTCCCTTTCGGTCTTTCCTTATAGGAGGTAGACTTGCAACCTATATATAAATAATACATTATTTTAGTGAAGTGGTAAAAAATATATTTACTGTACAAAGAGTACTCATAATAATATCTGAACACACTTAACTAAGGTTGACTCGTTTTGGCTCGCGATCAGCTCGCGAGCCAGCTCGAGCTGGCTCGTTATACAACCGAGCTAAAACCTTAGCTCATCTCGTTTAAAAATCCTAACAAGCCGAGTCGAGCCGAGCCGCTAACGAGCAAGTTCGAGCGAGTTTGCGAGTCACAAGTTTTTCATCCAGCCCTAATCCTACCCATACTGTACGGCCATCGTCAGTGGAGTACACCGACGGTTGAGATTCCCGTCCGTCCCTCGATCTCGGCTTCCAACAAAGTCAATGGGTGGCGCAGCAGCCAATAGTACGGGCAGCCCACAAAGAACGTTGACCATTGGCGCCCACAGCCGATGGCGGCGGAACGCCGGAAAGCGAAGGCGAGAAATAAAAAGGCGGGAGGGGCCTGCAGCGAGCCAACCCGCCTCTCAGAATCTTCCTTCTCAGCTCGCACCAGGCATCTCACAAGGCTCGGCCGATCCCCGATCCTTCCTCTCCTTCCCCATCCGGCCGCTCCACCGCCAGGCGCCAGCATGATCTCCCCGCGCCCCGCGCTGTCCCCCAGCTTCCTCGCCTTCCGTCCCAGCTCCCCGGCCGCGTCGTCGCCGCCGCCTTCCCCGCGCCTCCACGCGCCACCGCCCCTCGCCGCGTCCTTCTCCTCCTCCACCGCCGTCGCGGCGCTGGACCACGCGGCGGCCAGCTCCTCCTTCTACGACGTCCTCGGCCTCCGCCCTGGCGCCAGCGCGCGGGAGATCAAGGCCGCGTACCGCCGCCTGGCGCTCGCCGTGCACCCTGACGCCGCCCCGCACCCCGTCGCCTCCGCCGAGGACTTCATCCGCGTCCACGCCGCCTACTCCACGCTCTCCGACCCCGACAAGCGCGCCGACTACGACCGCCGACTCCTCCTCTCCGCCGGGCGCCGCCGCGCGCAGCCGGTGACGCTCGGCCGCTCGCCCACGTTCCCGGCGCGCCGCTCCCGCCGCACCTGGGAGACTGACCAGTGTTGGTGACAGCATAAACATCTCCGCGCGTACGGCTGGAGTGGCCTCTCCGTGTCTCCGTCGGGCCACCGAATCTTCCAATTCAAGTTCCATTCCGACGGGAACGCAAAGATCCCCCGCAACCACTGGACTCACTTGTGGTTGTGGTCTTGTGGCCGAGCGCTACGCTTCTAGAAGATCAGTAGTATAACCTCGCACGCTTCACCGGCGACCTGTAAAATTCTGAAATCGTATGGTGTGTAACGTCCCTTGTTTTGGACCGTGGATGTGTGTGTGTAAGACTTGTCTTGGCGATGTCATATTGCGATAGGATTATAGGTTAACTTATTAATCTACACTGGAGATAAGGCCTGATGATGATGTCCACAACAATAATGCGGACCAGGTTTGAGAAGAAAGCGACTGTTCTGTCTCGATTGCATACTCTTCTTCTTGGGTGATTGTGGAAGTCTGGGAAAGTAAGCAATCCGTCAGTGTCTTCGCATACTCTTCTCGCGCGGTGAATGCAGACGTGTTGCGAAGTTTGTGGATTCTGAATGTGAATGCTTCCGGTGACAGAATTGCTTGTCGTTTCTCGAAAGAAAGGGTCGGGATCCATGTTCCAAAGTCGCCCCGCGAGCGACACAATTGTATAAAACTTCATCAGAAATATTTATTTGATCCCCTTGCGACACAATTGTATAAAACTTCATCAAAAATGTTTATTCGATCCCCTTGCTCGTTTGCGTCTCCGTGTACTCTGAATTGAGCCGCCTGTCAATGTTGCGTGCATGATGCGTGCTGTTGTTCGTAAAAAACTGACTCTGATCAGTAGACACTGACAGTAGCTGTTGATGCCTTTGTTTGCACTCTGGTACTCTGGTTTCTTTATACGAGCAGTTGTCACTTGCGCGGGCTAATCCGTTAGCACTGCTGCTGATGCTGCAGCACAACAGCACAAAGATAGGGCAATCATAGTTCATAGATGCGTAATGCGTTGCACAATTGCTAGATGAAGATGAGTATCAGCTAGCAGTTCAGCGGTCACCATCTCACCTCACTTTCAGAAGCACAAGAGATAGATCTGATTTTGTGCGATAGCTAGTGGGTCCCACGGAGATCCATCCATAAAACAAAAGATTATGGATCCAATCCAAAAACAGCAAATATCAGATGCGACTTTTTCGGGCAGATATGGCCCATAAATTGGCTGATGGCAAATGATCGAGCAGATACTTTTTCTAGATGTGTTTGGCTCTTCGGTGATCTAGTGGTTACAGTGGTATCATCATGGGATTCATGGGTGGGTCGACCAAACACATGCTCATCAACTCCTCCGCTTCACGCCGCCCGTGCTTGTTGAGGCAAACCGAAACATGAAGCGTTTCACTTTCACAGATTTATATAATCTACTATGTAGATGTACCTCACTAAGGATCGATACCTCAATTTCTTTTAGCATGCAAGCTATAGCTATCCAAGTCATCAGATACCACGTCACCAAACACCATCCACAAGGATTATGTACCTATGTCTTCATGTCTTATCATGTGCCAAGGTGAAAATAGTCCTATCATAAATAAGAGAATCGAGGGAGTACAAAATTACCATACTAGTAGAAATACATAAATGGTTAATTGTTTAAGACTTGCTCTATCAACAAATGAACATATTTTCATCTATAATGTTGGTTGCAAATAAATGTTTCCATGCAACCATCTAGATTTCTACTAAGTTTCACAAAAAAAAATGTTTTTTAAAGATCTCGCAACGCGGAATGTCAGTCACCTTTGTTTGTAATTTTGACCAAAAAAAAAACAGACCATGACCGATATCCTCCTAGCCCATTTTGTTCTGACGAAGCGTTTTTTTTTCAATTTGCAAAATTATACTACCGTTTTAAAATTTTACAAAAATATACCACCAACGCCGTGGACCACGGCGGTTGCATTGTAACCATCGTGGCGTATGGCGTTGGGGACTAAACGCCGTACGCCACGGCGGTTACAATGGAACCGCCGTGGCCCACGGCGGTTGGAGGGCGTTGACGGCGTTTGGGGGGACTCCACGGCGGTGAGACCTAACCGCCCTGGCCCACGGCGGTTAGTCCCGGCCGCCGTGGCCCATAGCAGTTAAGGTCATTTAGTTATTTTTTTTACTTTATGAAAGAAAAAAAGGAAATTAAGGAATATTAGTTCAATTATTGAGAACACAATCACAATAAGATCCAGTTCAAATATTACAGTACCATGATTCAAATGAAATAGTAGTTCAAATATTACAGCACTGCAGGAAAGACTACAACATCATACAAAATGACAAACTTCAGTCATTCTTGCGATGTGACGACGAAGCTTTAGCTTTCTTGGTAGCTTTTATAGTAGGTGGATTAGCAACACATGGGTCTGCTGGTGGAGCATAACGACCACCCCAAGGAGGTTCCTCTCCTCTTGCAATGGCATCTGCAGTTTTTCCTTGCAAATAATGATGCATGTCTGGTGGAGCATAAAGAGCATCCCAAGGAGGTTCCTCTCCTCTTGCAATGGCATCTGCAGTATTTTCTTGCAAATAACGGAGTATACCTCTTTCCAACGTACTCATTTTCTTCGGATCAGGTGGTGTATTTGTGTTTTTCCCCTTGTGGTGTGACGAATCACGATCACCATCCTCACCCCCTCCGGCAGCAGCAGTAGACATCTCTAGTTACTGTTACAAAATATCTAAATTAATTACAGTATTCAAAAGTGGTTTAACTAATTACATAAAATAAATAGAGGAAACATACCTAAGAGGGAGTAGCAGCCAGAGGGGAGAGGGAGGTGGCGGTAGGGAAGTGGCAGCCAGAGGCGAGAGGGAGGTGGCGGTAGAGTGGGGCGGGACTGCTGGTTGAAACCGTCGCCCTTTATATAAGCGCGGCAGTCGCCGTCCGCCACGACGGTTGGAACCTACCGCCGTGGCCCACGGCGGTCGCAATGATTTTTTTTAACTTTATGACAAAGAAATCGAGCAGGTAATAACGAAAACCAAAGTGACATCATAAAAGTAGTCATCATCACAAACAACAGTGTTGCTGTCTAAACAATATACAACCTAATCTAGCAACGCTTCTTCTTGTGGTGCAGCCTGTCTGCTCGCGCTGCGGCCCGCGTATGGTCGCGAGGGTACGTCAACGGGTCAGGTGGGTGGGTCTGCCGACGCCTAGCATCAGCAGCGGCATCCGGTGTCGCCATCGCCGCCGGTGACCCTGCAACTTGGTTGGACGACCCTGGCAACCCGCTCGCCTGTGTGCCTGTGGGTCCCGCGCCTCGTAGCTGCGACCCTCCTGCCTGCGTGCATCCTCCCTCCTGTGTCCACGTGGCTGGCGCGCCTCCTAGCTGCGACCCTCCGAGCTCCTCCTGCGTCGACCCACCGTGCAAGAAGTCGAAGTCGTCCAGGTTGAAGTCGTCGAACCCTCCCGTCTGGTCGTCTAGGGTGGAGTCAGAAGGCTCGCCGGTGCCGACGAAATCTGGAACAAATAACATAATTAAATCATGAATCATAATTAATAGATTTTTTGTATTGTTATATAGTTAGAGATATAATTGTGGTCATTACCTGTGTGAAGAGCAGTGCCAGTGGACGAGGAAGGAACAACTGCTAGTGGTACTACTGGTGGTGCTCGTACCAGTGCTGCTGTAGGTCCTCGTGGTACTGATGCTGCTACTGCTCTGGGAACTGGTCCCGCTGGAGGATGCATCCTCCAGGGGGTAGGATGCACCGGAGGGCGCGGCGCGTAGAAAGTGGCCGGGAAGGGTGGCCGTGACGACGACGGTGCCTGGTGCGAGCGACCAGTCGAGGCGGAGCTGGAGGACGACTGGGGGTACCGTGGAAACAGTGGGAGAGCCAGGTTACCGCGGTAGTTGACCGCGGTAAGGAACCTCGTGGTGATACCCTGCATCCTCTCCCACGTCTACTCGATATCCTGGTGGGTCATGAGGTGCAGCCTCGCTCTCGACTCCGCTAGAATATGCGAGAGGTCCGCAATCACGTCGTACTGCAAAAGATATTATTAGTAATTGTTACAATGTTTAGTACCGTAAGAATAATTAGTTGAATTTTCAAACTCACCGCGGAGTCATAGTGTTGATCCCGTCGCACCGGGTAGATGACTGCAGGATCGATCACCCTCGCCGCGTCCGGAACCGGCGCTGGTGGCTGTGGTGGAACGAACATCACACGCGTCCGAGTCCTCGGGGTGTACCACAGGATGTACGCCTCCCATGCCGTGTCGTCGTGGGGCCGGTCCTCGGTGACGATGTTCTCCGCCGCGGTAGCCCAAGCGTCCACGTACGGCTGCACCCTCTGAACCCAAGAAACACGTCCCGGGACTCCCCCGAGACCACCTATCACAAATTAAACATATTCGTCAGCGGCTCAAACTTTGAATGCGGAATTAAATTTAGAAATTGACGAGAACTCACCTATGGACGTCCAGCGAAACAGTGTGCACCACAGGCAGAGGCGACTCCTGGTACAGGCCGA
Source organism: Cenchrus fungigraminus (assembly GCA_036936925.1). Taxonomy (NCBI): domain Eukaryota; kingdom Viridiplantae; phylum Streptophyta; class Magnoliopsida; order Poales; family Poaceae; genus Cenchrus; species Cenchrus fungigraminus. The sequence goes on from CM072777.1 coordinate 126,364,246, forward strand.
ACTGTCTCATCACCCTGTGGACGGCGTACTCCTCCACGTACATGTCGAACACCAAGGGCGTCTTCGTCTTCCAGTAGTGCTAGTCTCGGAAGCAAAAGGACGAGAGGCCCTATGGTGCGCGGGCCGCGACAGCCACCTCTGAGTACGGCGTCCACCTGACGTTCGCGTCCGTCAAAGAGTCGAACTGTCCGACGAAGTCCTTGTACGTCCTCTTCATTTGCTCGTGAGCGTACGAGGTCTGCATACAAACAAAATGTGAATTGACCAAACTAGACAATATGGAGAAACAAATTAAAAGTGAGAATTAAGAAATTACCGTCCGGAGGCACCAGAGCGATCCCATGGTGAAACGGTCGCTGGGGTCGTGACCCTCTGGCAGGGGCTCGTACGGGTCATGGGAGACGCAGGGTCGACCAATCAGAAACCGCTCGTGGCACCAGAGCTGAAGAAGAAGAGGACAGCCGAGAAGGATCGCCTGGTCAGAACGACCCTTCAACACCCCCGAGCATAGCCCCCTGTACGTGCAGGCAAGAACAGCGTTGCTCCAACTGATCTGGGGCACCGCGTACAAGGGCGCCTCGGCGATCCTCCGAGCGCGGAGGAGCAAGTACCTCGACACTGTGTCTCCATACGAACTGCAGAACAAGACGAACCCAAACAGCCACAACAGGTACGCCTCGAAGAACCTGTCGACTGTCTCGTCCTTGGCGTCATCTGGCGGGTAATCAGCCTACACAAACAAAATTAAACGTTAGTAACATTGTCTCCATATATTCAAAAACGAACAAAAATATAAGGTGAAGGTACGTACGCTGAACTGGTGCAACCAGCTCAAGGTGGGTCCGTGAGCGTTAGTGAACTCCTGGTACGGGGCGGGGGCGCGATCGTTCCGAGGAACATTCACGAACCGAGCAAGGAACTCAGTACGCCAGTCCGCTGAGATGTCCACAGGCCCCATCGGCTCGCCCTCACAAGGTAGGCCCATCAACAGAGACGTGTCTTGAAGAGTCACCGTCAGCCCGCCGACGGTGAAGTGGAACGTGTGGGTCTCTGCCCCCCAGTGGTCCAGCAGCGCGCAGAGGAGGGAGAAGTCGAACTTGAACCGCGTGATGCGATCCTTACGAGGAATCGTATCCCGCAGCCTATCCCCCTCGACTAACCGCGCTACAGGCAGTAGTCCTACAGCGCGTAGCCTGAAACAAATAAGGTAAATTTATTAGTTAATAACAAAAGAATAAATTAATGTACATATAATAAAAGTAAATTCACGTACTTGGGAACCCAACGGTCGTGGATCGGCAACAACATCCGCGTAGTGCGAGAACGAACGTGTCCAAGATCCTCTCCGAGGACGGCGGACAGGTACGAGCGGTGCCTGCGGTCGACCTGAGCCTCCAACAACTCGGGCGTCACGTACGCCGCAGCCTGAGCCTCAGCCCTAGCCTGATCCTGAGCCTAATCCATAGCTGCAGCTGCATACAAAAATTAAATGAACAATAAAAAAACCAGATAAAGTAATCCCTACATTTTTTATATTTTCTAGAACTGATCAACTAACTTTCTACATTTTCTAGAAAAAAAGTAATTTTGTAGTATTTCTAAACAAGATTAAGTGATTTTCTATAATTTCTACGACATGGAAACTATTTTTCTACATTTTCTACATTTTATAGAACAGAAAAAACAATTTTCTAGAATTTCTAAACAAGATAAAGTGATTTTCTACAATTTCTACAACATGAAAACTATTTTTTTACATTTTCTACATTTTCTAGAATAGAAAAAGTAATTTTTTAGAATTTCTAAACAAGATAAAGTGATTTTCTACAATTTCTACAACATGAAAACTATTTTTCTACATTTTCTAGAACAAAAAAGTAATTTTCTAGAATTTCTAAACAAGATAAAGTAATTTTCTACAATTTCTACAACATGGAAACTATTTTTCTACATTTTCTACAACAGAAAAAAATACTTTTCTAAATTTTCTATACAACATAAAGTAATTTCCTAAATTTCTAAAATATTTTTCTAAAATTTTAAATTTTCTAAACTAAAATCTAAATTTTCTAAACTAATTTCTAAATTTTCTAAACTAAAATTAAATTTTTCTACACTAATTACAGTAATTAAACTAATTAAGAAAAGAAATAAAACGTACTTGAGAGACGAGGGAGAGAGGGGTTGCGGCGGTTGGGGTGGGGGACGGCGGCCGCCGTCGCCCCTTTATATAGGTACGCGAGCCGCCGTGGGCCACGGCGATTAGGTCCTACCGTCGTGGCCCATGGCGGTCAGTTGCCGCGGGCCCACAGCCGCAGCGGACCGTTGGCGGTACGCCTAACCGCCGTGAGCTACGGCGTTTAGACTTCCGGCCGCCGTGGGCCACGCGGTTTGGCCTATCCGCCGTGACCCACGGCGTTGGTGGTATATTTTTGTAAAATTTCAAAACGGTAGTATAATTTTGCAAATTGAAAAAAATATATATATATATATATATAATTCCGATTTCATGCTAATACTGGGCCTAACTACAGCCCATTTCGTAGTTTCACTAGTGGGCCCTTAACGGGCCGTTGCCGTTCTTTTCCCTAAAACCGCGTCGGTTGCTTCGCTTCATCATCATTCCTGCTGTTTCTTCCGGCTTCCCGCTCACCGGACCCGAAATATGACGCGGCGGGCGGCGCCTCAACTCTCAGACGCCAAAAATATCCCAAACACGCCCGTGCCTGCCTTGCCTTGCCGGCTTGCGGCTCCCCCTCCGCTCATTCTGGCGGTGGATGGCCGCAAAACATGTCGAGACGGCGGCGCAGGAGCAGGACGGCCCGCACCAGGCGTCGCGTCGTCGTCACGGGGACCCGATCGCGATCCACTCAACCAAAAGCGGCGTCGTCATCTGGCACCCGTCCAACCGTGCGGGCTTTCCGTCCGTCAGCGTCAGGTGCCTGTAAAGTAGTGGGCGAGGAAAATTCCCTGGGGCCTGGTCGAGCGCCTCCCCCAGCTGGGAGGCGGCGGCCTTTCAGCCTGTCACAGCTCACGGAGATCGTAATCTCCGCTCCCAATCCAGGATTAGGATCGCGTGTTTGCCAACCATTGTTAACTCCCTCCTGTCAGACGGCAACGTGGATTGAGCGGAAAAGTTCAGTCTGCTGTCCTGTGATCTCCTCTCCTGGGGTACGTCCTTGGCCCGCCGCGTGAACCTTGTCGTCCTTGTTTATTGTCTGCCACTGTGTGTGTGCGCCGTTCCGATCCGTCGCTGGAGCTTTGCGTTCATTTGCGGGGTGAGCAGTGAGCTGATCCGACAAGCCAAACAAACCACTATACCAGGGCATGCAGAAGCCATTAGTTGCACGAGGACACTAGACACACGGCATGGTTGCTGAGCGAACAGATCGAGACACGCCTGATTGCCGGAGCTCAGTCGGTATCTAGCCTCTTGACTGAGAGAGAATTTTGTTTTGAGTCTGAGGCAGCAGACAATTATTTGGATTTGGACTGCATTTATTCTTCCAAATGAGGTCGCTAAACAGATTATTAGCATGGGCCGCGATTAGCGTTTAGATGTTGTTAGACGCCGCTGCTGTATTCTATTCGGGCAACCAAGATTTTGCTTCAGCGGCTGATGAGGAATGTCTCTCTAAAATAAGGCCGGTTCGAGATGATGTACGTAGGATTTTTCGCCGCACAGGCTCGTGCCACGTACTACTGCAGGAGCAATCAGACGGCAAATGCTTGGGAGAATATTTGGTGCTGCTGATATTGATATAGATCGCCTGCCTGCGCGTTCATCATTGCATATCATTTATATTTCCCATCATAAATGATGGTAATCTGGGACCTCGTCCTTCTCTCTCTGTACTGTTAGTACCAATCTAGAAATGGGGTCAGCTGTTAGTACTGTTTCTCAAAAATGAATTTCAGATTATTTTTCCTGTACGTACAAGTCACTACCGGATTCGAAGGCTCTGCCGAGAGCCCCAATCCTCTCGGCAGAGGCTCTGCCGAGAGGAACCTCTCGGCAGAGGCCACTCGGCGAACGCCAGCCGGCAAAGGCTCCTTTGCCGAGAGCCACGCCAGATCCTCTCGGCGCACATGTGCCGAGAGGACGGATGGCTCTCGGCAAAGAGAAATTCACAACATAAAAAAAAAGAAAACCCGCCGGGCAGCGGGCCCACCGGCCTGTCGGCCACCCGACCCCGCTGCCACCACCACCACCGCCACCTGCACCTGCACTGCCACCGCCGCCGCTGGACCGCCGAGGACGAGCCGGATCCGCCGAGGCCGATGCCGATGCCGATGCCGCGCCCGCCCGCCGGATCCGCCGAGGCCGAGGCCGATGCCGCGCCCGCTGCCGGCTCCGCCAAAGCCGAAGCCGCGCCCGCCGGATCCGCCGAAGCCGAGGCCGCGCCCGCCGGGTCCGCCGAAGCCGCCGCCGCGCCGCCGCTGCTGTTGCTCCTCGAGGTCGCCGCCGCCGAACCTCACCCCGCCGCCGCTCCTCACCGCCGGTGAGGGGCGAGCAGAGGGGGGAGGGTAGGGGAGGCAGAGGAGCGGAGCGGGGAGAGCGGCGCGGAGGGAGAGATGCGGAGGGGGGAGAGCGGCGCAGAGAAGGTGCGGCGCGCGGCGCAGAAGAGAAGGGAAAGGGGGAGTAGGAGGAGAAGAAAGGGGAGAGGGAGGGCTCTTTTATAGCTAGGGTTTCGGAGGAGGGGAGTGGGCCGGCGGGAGCTGGGCTTCGTGGGCCGGCGGGGAGCTTGGCGGGCCGGTGGGCCGTTTTGCCGTGAACCAACCCACCTGGCTCTCGGCAAAGAGGTCTCTTTGCCGAGAGCCGGCTCTCGGCACAGACAAATTTAATTATATTAATTAGTAAAAATAGGAAACATATGTAAAAAAATTCCAAAATTTAATATGACACCAATTATGTTGTATACTGCTTATAGAAAAAGTTTTGTAGTCAAACTCAAATTTGAATTTCTCTAAGACATCAAACCTAGTGATATTAGTTCAAACTCTTAGAAACTTCTCGTGACACGTTGCGATTTCTAAACAACGTACGTGTTCAAGTGTTCAAAACCTTCTCAATTTTTTACCACAACCTCCTCATATGATATCACGAGGACTTGACAAATTTCGTGATTTTCAAACTTCATTTGAATTTTATATAATTTTTAACCGTTCTACCTCACGATCTTCATCATGATCGGAGAACCAAATGTTGGAAATTTAGCTTCATTTCATGTACATGGTCATAGAGATGTCTCATGAACATGAATATCATTTTTTCACCAACTTTACTCTATGATTTCATGCACTTGTAGTTCATATCGGACGTATGCGAAAAAATACCTAGAAAGAAGTAAAATTGTTAAATATAGCAAACAAAGTTAAAATTGTGCCAACTTTGAGCATAAGTTTTGTATAAGTGTATGTTGAAGATAGAAAAAATTTGGAGGCAACAAAATGATTTTTTAAAATTTCTTTGCCGAGAGCCTAATAAATAGCTCTCGGCAAAGAATTTCTTTGCCGAGAGCTTTTTTTTCTTTGCCGAGAGCTTTTTATATTGCTCTCGGCAAAGATTCTTTGCCGTGAGTTTTTCATTTTGGCTCTCGGCAAAGATTTTTCCTCTCGGCGAAGGCTCGGATTCCGGTAGTGAGTAGCGCCTAGTTTCCCGATGCAGCTTGATCTAGAATCGCTGTGCGAGTTGCCTAGCCATTTGGTTTCCACTAATATTCTTGTTTAGTTAGTGTCACCGTGAAGCTAGCCTCGATGGGTGCTGACATAGTTTAAACCAAATGCTGTTTGACTTGACTGCAAAAACTCGCAGTAGTTTGTATGTTCTTTGTCGTTCCCACGAAGAACCGTACACCGTACGTACTCCCGTATAGTATGGACAGGAACAATAATGTAAACCAAGGAGATATATAAAAAACTATATACACAATGCATTTTTTTAGAGTACAAGGGTAAAAATAATACCCCCGTCCGATTGCATTGCAAAAAGGACAAGAATTATACTCCTATATGATTCAATTTACATTATGGATGGAAGTGCAAGACACTTTTTCACAGAAACTTGGCACGCAGGCTAGCCTGAAGTTTTTAACTGCATTAATATGCTGACACGTGACACCACACACATTACATTCCAGGTAATTCTAAATAGACAACACATCTACAGTACATTTCTTGCTGGTTGCAACACGTAGGTTGTAAGCTCCGCGTATAAATTAAGAGAATATGGATTGAATCAAACAGTGGGCCGATTGTGAAGGCCACATGTTTATTACGAGGCTCTTTTACGGTGGACCATACCACTAGGTGGTGGTATGCAGTAGTGCCAATTTTTGTTAGGGTAAATAGGTGTTTTTTATAAATTTTTCATAAACTTGGCAACCTTGACCGAGAAAAAAAATTTCGTTTATGCCACCAAAAAAATTGAAATGGAAAAGAAATTCGTTTTTGAAATTTGAAATGAAATTTTTTGTTTTTGAAATTTGAAATGAAATTTTTCGTTTTTGAAATTTGAAATGATTTTTTTTGTTTTTTGAAATTTGAAAACAAATTGGCCATACTAACAGTGGGAAATGAAAAAAAAACATTTTTGAAATTTGAAATGAAAATTTTTGTTTTTGAAATTTGAAAAAAAATTGGCCATACAACCAAAGGGAAATAAAAAAATCATTTTTCAAATTTGAAATGAAAATTTTTGTTGTCGAAATTTGAAAAAAAAATTGGCCATACCACCAGAGGGGAATGAAAATTTTTCGTTTTTGAAATTTGAAATGAAAATTTTTATTTCTAAAAGTTGAAAAAAAATTGGCCCTACCACCAGGGGAAATGAAGAAATCATATATTTCATTTATGCCACCGAGAAAAAACTTATAATAATACCCTTATACCACCTATATCATCTATGTGTACTATCTTATACCACAAGTACAAGTTGTAGTTAGTATACAATTAATCTTCCTTTCATACTAATCCTTTTGAAACAGGGCAAACTCACCTTTTCTCGAGCTACAATTTCCTAGAAGCTAAGTGAGAGTGGATGATAGATTATAGGTTAGGATTGCTGGAAAGTATTCCTTAATCCCAACAATTTAGACTATTTTTGCTGGATTGTAGAATTTTTAGTAGATCCTAATGGCATCACAGTTAGTAGACCTCAATTTCTACAGCTCACGTCCATTTGTTTTGTCCCTGTCACGGTGTCACCTCACTTCATGGCTTTGAAAGTGAAGGTCGGCTCCGCTAGAGCGATTTGGTCAGTCATCAGTGGCGTTACGCACGTAGCGCCAGAGGTGCAGGTGTCAGTCAGCACCTGCCCTCCTGTGATCACTTTCGTTGCTGTCCGCCGACGGGAACGTCGCAAGGGCGTGGGAAACTAACCGTTGGACCGGGTGAATCGCGTCTTTAGTTGGACTGACAGAACACCACCTCGTGTTATGTTATGATGACCGGTAGCTGTGTGGTGATGGTGAAGACCACCCAGTCCAAGAGACCAAGAGGGGTCATCAGGTGCGGATCGGCACGGTCTCAGGCCGGAGCTCGGACCCGTCGAGCAGAAATCAAAGCTCCAAAAGTTTTCAAAATTTTCGCATCGTAGACCATATTACTTCTCACAGAACACATTTTTAATGCAAAAATTTCACCAACTAAACGGTGCCCAGGTTTGGTCATCACAGCCTGAGCGCAAAACCGCAGGAACGGAGAAACCAGACTGGTAGCAGTCGTAGCGGAGCATCGCTGCAAGCTTGCAACTTCTGGGAGAAATTACGACCGCGAGAGAGCGAAACGGAGTGGAAGCAGGCTGCAAAAGAAATTGGTGCCCGGCGGCCTATACGTACACGAGCCGAGGGCCGAAGCTGCGGAAGTGCGGAGCACACCGCCGCGCTGCAGCGCTGAACGCAACGGCGGACCAACGGCAACGACCATCGTGACGGCGGCCGCGGTATCTCTCGCAGTGAGGGTCCAGGGGCAGGCCGCCAACCAGGCCGGGGAGGCCCACCGCGACCGGTCCACCAACCCGACGGCCTCACGACTGACTTGCTGGCTGGCTTTGGCTGTGGCTGGTTTGCTAAAACCCGCCTCCCCCGCTCGCTCCTGCTCTTCAATTCTCGTCCTCATCCCGTGCTCTCCAAGGGACGAAATCGAAGACGGCAACGCCACACCACCAGAGCCGAGCGAGCAGAGCACACGCGCCGGCGCCTCCCAGCTCTTATCCTGCTAGTGCTAGGCGTGCGGTGGTTCGTTACTGCCGGGAATTTCCTTCCCCGGCTTCTCGGCGGCGTGCCGCCGACACCGGCGAGCAGTGCAAAGCACTCAATTCGTGGGGGACCGAGGCATCGCGGTCTTCCGATCGCTTCGCTGCCCGCTCCTCCGAAATCTCGCCGCCTTGTGATCTCTCTCACCGCTTGGTGCGACGAGGATGGGGGAGGGGGCGAAGGCGATGCTGGCGAAGCCGATCCAGCTCGCGGACCAGGTGGCGCAGCAGGCGGGGTACCAGTGCCTCCGGACGGACTGCACGGAGCTGCGTGCGCGCGCCAAGAAGCTCGCCGAGCTCCTGCGGCAGGCGGCGCGGGCCGACCTGTACGAGCGCCCGGCCGCGCGCGTCATGGCCGACACCGAGCGGGCGCTCGCCAAGGCCGCCGGCATGGCCGCCCGCTGCTTCCAGAGCCACTCCCGCCTCCGCCGCTTCTTCACGCTCAACCCGGTGTCGGGCCTCCCGCGCACCCTCGCCATGCTCGACACCGCGCTCGAGGACATCGACTGGCTCATCCGCATCTCGTCCCCGCAGGCCGACGACGACGGCGACCTCCGGGGCCTCCCCAACATCGCGCAGAACGAGCCCGTGCTCGGCATGATCTGGGACAACATCGCGCGCCTCCACACCGGCGGGCTCGCGGCGCGGGCCGACTCCGCCGCCACGCTCGCCTCCCTCGCCCGCGACAACCCCCACTACGCCAAGTACATCATCGAGGAGGACGGCGTCCCGCCCCTCGTCAAGCTGCTCAAGGAAGGCACCGACGACGGCCAGGAGGCTGCCGCCACGGCGCTCGGCCTTCTCTTCCGCGACGAGGAGAGCGTGGAGAAGATCCTCCACACCGGGGTGTGCTCCGTCTTCGCCGCCGCGCTCAAGGAGCCGCCCATGCGCGTGCAGGCCGCCGTCGCGGACGCCATCGCGTCGCTCGCGGACCACAGCCGCAAATGCCAGGACCACTTCGCCCAGAACTACGCCATCCGGCACCTCGTCAGCCACCTCGCCTCCGGAACTATCCAGGAGCACAGCAGGTACTCCGTCGGTGGGAACGGCTCTAGGAACACCCCTACTCCGGCGGCGGCCATGTCCTCGCTCGACAAGCTTCACTCCGTTGTGCTTGCCAAGTCGCGCAGCGTGCGCCAAGGCGGGCCTGGTTCCTCAACAAACGTGCCGCCGAACCAGTCAGAAGCATCGAATGGCGGCCAGCAGCGAGGAAGATCGAACCAGATGCAATCAGTGGTGAAATCCGCGATAGCGGCCAAGACAAACGTAGCCGCGCCTCCACCCAGTAGGCCACAGCTGAGTTCGAACGGTTCCAGCGGCCGCGGATCGCGGGAGGCCGAGGACCCGGCTACCAAGGCGCGCATGAAGGCTATGGCGGCGAAGGCTCTGTGGAAGCTCGCGCGCGGCCATGTCGGAGTCTGCACCAGCATTACGGAGTCTCGCGCGCTCCTCTGTTTCGCAAGGATCCTCGAGAACGGCGACGGCGGCGCGGGCACGCACCTGCAGTTCTACTCCGCGATGGCGATCATGGAGATCACCCGTGTCGCCGAACACAACCTCGCGCTCCGGCAGTCCGCGTTCAAGCCCAGCTCGCCGCCGGCCAAGGCCGTCGTCGAGCAGCTCCTCCGCATCGTACGCAAGGGAGACGACGACGAACTCCTGCGCCCGTGCGTCACCGCCCTGGGCTGCTTGTCCCGCACGTTCACCGCGAGCGAGACACGCGTGATCGGCCCGCTGGTGCAGCTGCTCGACGACCGGGAGATCCCGGTCATGAAGGAGGCCGTGGTGGCGCTCTCCAAGTTCGCCTGCACCGAGAACCACCTGCACGTGAACCATTGCAAGGCCATCGTGGACGCCGGCGGCGCGCGGCACCTCGTCCAGCTCGTGTACCTCGGAGACCACCTGCAGATCGAGGCGCTCATACTCCTCTGCTACATTGCGCTGCACGTCCCGGAGAGCGAAGAGCTCGCGCAGGCCGGGGTGCTCGCCGTGATCCTGTGGGCGTCCAAGCAGGCACACATGGTGCAGGACCTGCGCGTTGAGGCACTGCTGCCGAACGCCAAGGGTCGGCTGGACCTCTTCCAGTCCAGGGCATCCAGGTGATGGTTGCAGGAGCAATCAAACCGATGGAGTTGCTTCATCTTGCTTTACAGAAACAGATTAGGTTCGCGTCTACTGTTCTTTGTACTTTTATAAGTTCCAGCTACAATATTGTTAGAGTGTACATATCACAGTTCTGTTTGTCAAAGTAAATGTTGATTGTGGCAAATTATCACAGTTCTTGAGGAATTCATGTTGATCATTTGTGTGAGTGTAAAGTCGAAATGAAAAGAAAGGTTATGTTCATACAGTTGGTTTGGTAGCAATATTTTGTAGTTATGTGTATATTCAGACATAATGGTAGGTTGACTTGACTCCTAATGAAGCATGAGTCACCTCTTCTTTTATTGATTAAGTAAATTGATGTGGGGGAATTGAAGTAGATCATTTGGGACACATCATGCTTATTGTGTTTATTATCTTCTTTCTTTTGTCTGTTTTGTGTTTTGAAAAAAAAAGGTAAAAAGTTTTGTGGTCGAAATCTGAGTTAATTTCTGCTTGATCACTTTCCACAATTATATGTCCTCCTTGAGGTAGCAGAAGTACTGTTGGAGTTTCAGTCAAAACTATTGTATCCATGTTTGGACTTCTGGAAACTGTTCTTGGTGAGGGTTCTTGAAACAATTTGACTTCAGTAAACATACGTTTGTGAACGTGTACTTCCTGAGAAATTTCGTATAAAAGTACTTGCCTGCTGCCAATGAATCTCAAGGAAATTGAGGTCGATCAAAATCTTGCAATAGATGCCCCAGTAAGCTCATCATTCATTTGAAATGTTTAGTCCTAGACAGGGCCACGCAAGTCGGAATTGGCATGCATCTAAAGAATGGACAACTGATGGTACTATGTTTTTCTTTGGGGCATATCTCCATGAGACAATGACCCTTCACCAGGATAGCATTTGTCCACGAGCCTCTCGGTCAATGAGAACATTGCAGCGTGTGCAAAATAGTTTATTAGACTGTTGTTTAACATTGAACTCAAACAAAATGTCAGAATGGTGCTACTGATGAACTCCGAAGACTCATGCAGTAACTTTTGACTTTAAGCCCTTGAATACGAAAACCTTACTGAGTTCCTGTGGCGATGTTACTGGCAATTTCTCGATCTCGATTTTCTGCAAAACATGTTGTAGAACAGGAGGGGAAAACAAAAGGCATGTGGCTTGGTATTCAGCAGTCACTTTGCCGGTAGTTCTCTAACATCTACTTTTCTTAGATATTTTTCAGGATAGTCGCAAAAAACAATATTTTGGGATTTTCTCGGACAATAGAGCACACATTTTCTGACTGGATACTGAATGATGGAAAGTTACGGGAAGAAACTAGAAACCTGGCGCGCCATTAACCCGGCACTCGCTTCTTTTTCAGCTGGGAACAAGTAGGAAGATATATGCAGGATTAGTAAGAGTTTCCTTTAGATAAACACTCAGATACCAGTATAGAAGCATGTTGAGATCAATGACTCATGAACCTTGGTCTTTTGTGTGAAAACACCAATAAGAGAAACTCAGCATCAGTAACCCATAACCGCGTGATCTTGCAATAGAGAAATCACTGATGACCAGAGATTGAAAAATCATCAAATTTCCCGACCTCCTGTATGTTTAGTAACAAGAGCCAAGGAAGATTAGAAAACAGTATAAAAGTCATTGGCAACAATTTTATTCCTATTATGAATATTAATCATGTCCTTATGCTGATTGTTAACAACCTTAGTAGTGAAGACAGCGTTATATATGACCAGTCACATGTAGTTGTCCCTAGCATACTTTTATAAGCATTATTTGTATGCTGAACATCCGATTGTGCATATTAGTAGGAGATAAAATACTATAAAATTACAATGGTAACCATAATTGAGTGTTGAAAGTAAAAATTTGAGACAAATAACCAACACAACATAGGTCATCACAATTTGATCAAATAAAGCAATGTGTGATCCTGTAATAATTAAGAAAACCTCAATCCTCACCAGTATCAAAAGTCTTGAGCCTCAATCCTCACAAGCGTCAAAAGTCTTAAGAACAACAAAACAAAACTGTATCTTCAAGAGTTCACTATGATCGCTTACTTGTTGGATATTTGTATTTAGGAAAGACCAATCACTTTTCATTCATTTGCATCTGATCTGCAGAGACATAAAACAATACGAAGACACAATTTCAGCAGCCTGAAACAACATCAATCGACCTAGCATCCTTGAAAGTTTATTTGTAGCCACATGAACCAACAAGTTCCCTCTTATGCTTAACCAAAGAACACTAGCGTAAAATCAATAGGATACATGTTGGGAATCTGTCTCGTCGGCATACGTGAGAAGCTCACAACGAGGACAACATTGTAGAAGCCAGGGTTGTCTCCTACCACTTTGATCTGTCCAGACTTTTGATCAACGAGGTAGAAGCCAGCGAACGACCCCACCAAGACGATTCCAAGGTCATGCACAAACCCGCTTTGTGATGCACAATAGTACCTCCGGCATACAGAACATCAACACTTTTCATCTCGTCAAGTGTAGTTGCACATATATTCCTTATTGATCTGCTACACTCTACTAGCTCAGCTGATCTTGCATGAAGCCTTGATATATGAGTCATGAAAACTTTCTCGTCTATAATTTTCTTTGTTTAAATTTGTAGCTTAAATCATCAATTTTAATGTTAAGGTCACGCTGCAGGCGTTGAATAGCAGGATTAGCTGCAGCCTCTAGTGCCTCTTCCAGAGTTCTTTCAGACTTTGAGATCAATCTAAAAGACCGCGCCCCATCAGACCTTCCAGTCTTGCAAATGTGCATGAGAACCGATCCAAAGTACATGCCCTGAAGTATACATAGGTGGATGGATCTTCAGACTGGTGCATACCGCATTTAGTAAACCTCTCCGACTGATATCCACGACCTTTCTTGCTGACCATAGTCCAAAGGCTTCCACTTGAACCACATAACAACAATACCACACTTTCTGCATACAAATTTTATCTTTCGTTAATCTTTATTGAATACTGAAGCCATTGACAAAAATATGTATTCCTCTCAATCATGTCGTTGTGCAGACCGCGCCCCATCAGGCCTTCCAGTCTTGCAAATATGCATAAGAACCGATCCAAAGTACATGCCACCAGATGTGATCCTGAAGTATACATAGGTGGATGGATCTTCAGACTGGTGCATACTTCATTTAGTAAACCTCTTTGACTGATATGCACGACCTTTCTCGCTGACCATGTGTAATATCCCTGATATTTTATTAACCTAATTACCATAATTAGTTGAGCTAATCAAAATTAATTAGTCTCTAAGCATGTTTTACATGATTGTGAACACATTTGCACAAAAGCCTTTGTTCAAAGTCAAAATACATGGTCAAACCCCTAGAGATCCAAGAGGCTGATTTGGTTTTCTTGCGCGTTCTCCAAATTTCACTATAGAAGTTCAAAATCGACCAATATAAAAGTTTTTCTTTATCTCCGGGAACACATTTTTCATAATTGGCGGACATTCAAATTTTGAGTGGAAGTTCGCTTAAATTTGAGTTGAAGCTGCTGCACACAGTAAAACGGGGCTGAGTTTTTCTGAAAGTTCCACACGTTTTTCCCACAAATCTATTCACCAAAACATATGACGCCCTTTGGGAAAGTTATAGTGCTTTAGCTCCTCCACAACTTTGGTATTTGGAGAAAATTGAGTTACAATTGAAAATTTTGAGTTCCTTTGGGTCAAAGAGGCATAAACGAAATGAACCGTCACACTGCTCCGGCGCGCTCGCGCCCTCACTCTCCAGAGCATCGCGCCTGACGCGCCGGCCACGTGTCGCGCACGCCTGGCTCCGGCGTACGGACGCCCTGGGCAGTCCGCTGTGGACCCGTGCGTGCCTTCGGGGACTCCGCACTCCCTGGCCGCCGTACGACGCGCCCAGGGTGGTCGTGCGGACTGGCAGCGGGCCCAGCCGCGCCACGCGCCGTCGCGGACCACGGACGCGAGGTCTCGCGCGCATGCATGCCTGCACAGCTGGCCGCGCCGCTTCCTTAGGACCCCACGCGCCTCGCCAAGTCGACCACGCGCGCAGTTGTTGCTCCCGCCGCGCGCGCAAGCCTCGCCGCTCTCTCTTTTCCCCTGTCCCGCGCGCCACCGCACGGCATTGCCGCGCCGCCGCTGAGAGCTCCCTCTTGCGCCAATCCAAGGCAGCCCGGCCCCTCCTACCACTCCCTCGAGTTCCCCCCACGCCTTTCCCGCTCCTCTCCGCCACAACATTGGGCTGCCGTCACCGGAAACCCGAGCTCCGGCGGGCGCCGCTCCTACGCGCTGCCGAGGGAGCTCATCGGCGCCGTCTCCGGCCGAGCCGACCACCCCAGCAGGTTCAGGTGAGCGCCCTAGGCCTCGCCGGCCGCTCACCCGGACAGCTCCGCCCCTCCTCCGGCCGCCGGCGTGCTCCCCTGCGCCGGTAAGGGCATAAATGTAGCGATTGCATTTTGTTTAGGGTCTAATCCGTAAAGGAAGGGTATATGTGTAATTTAGGAAAAGTTCTTCGGGGGCTTGTCTGTAAAAGAGTTTTAGGGTTTTTAGCAGCAACTTCAAAAATCTGTTAAAAATGGTACAAAATTCAGAAAAAAGTAAATCCAATTGTTTTCGAATCCTTGTGAGCATATCTACAACTTTTACAAAAGTTGTATAGGGTTTTTCTAAGTAGTGTTGAAATGTAAATTCAAACTCAGTTTGAGGCATTTCTATTGTAATTCAAAATGTACTCGTGCAAATGATATGAAATTTGGATATGTTGTTTTGTGAGCCATATTTAGATCTGTGACCAAGTTTCACACATGTTTGTTGTGTAGATTCATAGTTATGATTTTTGGAATATTTATGTTAGTTAAGCTTGATGCTTTTTATATTCTGCTCAAGATATAAATTAATTAAGCACCAATGCATCCTAGGCCTTTGTCATGATGTTAAGTACCTCTGGAAACATAATAGTGATTTTAGGAGTATGTTTGATCAGTGTTTGGTATTTATGTTTGTGAAGGATGTTAAATGCATAACTTGAAATATATAATAGATCCACTTGAATGTGTTAGTGAGGAGCTTAGTTTTGACATGTTTGAACTGTATGAAAAATTTGAGGTCAAAAAGATTAGTAAATCTTTTTGTATGAATTAATGAAACTTATATAGGCGGAATCTTGTCTTTTTCTTTAAATTAATTTATAAATTATCTGAGGCTGAAATTTAGTATTTAAGTGTATTTTAGGCATATGCTATTGTGGTAAAAGTTTTATGCCAGTTGGAGTCATATTTTAATTATTATGAATTATGGATGAATGGCTAGTTAAAAAGGGGATAAATAGAGTTATATTTATCTTTTAATTTGAAAAGGAGGTGTTTACGTTTAGTTTCTGTTTTGAAATAATTTTTAAACACACCCCATGCTGATTGTGAAGTTTGTTAGGTTAATTTGTTTAGATATGCACACAATCACCATCAAAGTAAAAGTTTGTGCATCATCACACACCCTTTAATTTTAATGAAGTTTAGTAAGTTAATTTGTTTAGATGTGCACACAATCCCCATCAAAATAGTAGTTAGTTCACCCTCACCACACCACAATACTTTTTGTGAGTTTTCTTAATTGTTTAGATGGATGTGGCCAACAATAGTTGGGTTTGGTGGTAATTCTCCCACCTTCACATTAAAACTAATGCATATGCATATACCGTGTAGATCTACCCGACGGGACGTACACTCTCACTCAGGAGGAGGAGGGATCCGCTAGTGGGGAGCTGAATCAAGTTAGTGGGCAGCAAGACCTGGACCAAAGTCCAGAAGAGCCCAAGACTTGTGCTGAGTTAGAGGAAGGCAAGCACCGGAGTTCATCTAACCCCCTTTTTCTAAACTCACACATTCACTTTTCAGTATTTATGTTTACTTTGTGCATTTAAGTTTCAGGAGTTGTTTTGAAATCTAGATGCATGATCCTTAGGACTCCTATGCTCTTTTACTAGTATGTTAGGAACGCTAGTGCCATGCTCTAAGGATACGGTACAAGTCGAGTAATGACTCATTGCTCGCGAGATATATGATGCTTATGTTGGAATCATAAGTTGGTTAAATTGACTCGCTCATGTGGTAAGAGCAATGGGTTCGGTCTCGACCGAGTAGCATGGTGCTGGTCTAAGCTATTGAATGTACCAAGTGCTTGTCGGGAATGGGACCGGTAAACCTAGTACCTAATGAACCGTGCGGGGACTTTATCGCTACTAATCTTGAGATGCGTCTCCCGGTTTGATTCCGGTAGTGCAAGTGTGAGTATGGACGTGCCGTGTGAGGGCGTTCCAGTAACCTTGTACTTAGGACTGTGGCGCCTGTCCCTAATATGGGGAGTGACGGGAACCGCCTAGTCGGGGTAGACCCCGCATTTGTTTTTCTTTGGATTCTTTGGGGTCTACCTCCGTTATCTGAGTCGGCTTGACCACTGGCTACCCCATGTTTATTTATGAAACATTTTGGATTAATATTGTTGACTGATTAATCTTGTTTGCACAACCATGCTTGTTCAGCTAGGTGCCTACCTAGAATGGTTAACATACTAGAACTTGAGCTAAAATTTGAAAATAAGAATCAACTCTTAGATGCTTTTGGCAAAACAAACCCACAGCCAGAAAGTCTTGCATGTCTAGTTGTATCTTTTATTTTTGACGGGTCAGTCTTGCTGAGTATTAGTATACTCAGTCTTGCTTAATTTGTGGTTTTCAGGTAACCCCATCTGGCCTGGTGCTATTCTAGATGGACGGGAGATTGAATGGGAAAATGACGATGAGGAGTGATATGCTTGGATGGCCTCCCATGTGTATCCCGCGCTAGTTTAATTTCCGTTGTCTAAACTCTGAATCATGTTTACTTTCATGTATTAAAAACCTGGTTTGTAATATTTTGTACTTATGGATTTGTATGTAATGTTAAACTGTTACTCTGGTCCCGCCTTCGAGTGGGCTTAGCACATATTCTCGATCCTGTGTAAGTGATTCACTGGGCATGACCCGGCAGAGGCGACATAATAGCTCTTGGTTATCGCTTATGAGTCAAGTGGACCGGCTTAAGTGATAATCTGGATTTATTTTGGGTGGTTCTATCACTGTTGGTACCAGAGTGTGAATATGCACCAGAGTAATAAAAATACCTTAATAACGTGTTTTTGAAATAAAATTTGCCAAGATAAATAATCTTGCTAAGTGCGTAGGACGTTAAGGTTTAATCTAGTCCGAGAGGCCCAAGAGGGAATTTTTGGGTTCTTTCAGGTGGCTAGTATTCTATGGTATACTTATACTGACTTCCAGCACATTGTATTCCTGTCAAAACTTACTTTCATGCACAACCTTACTAGAACAACATGTTTTGCCATACGTGCTCGTGCCATGGGAAAGTCTGTGAGGGATGGATGGGACCTATTCCAATGGAAACCCACCTCGCGTCTGTGTCTAGCCATATTTTGCCATACATGTGCGATCCCACAATAGGCGGAAAGGATAACTCCATTCAAACGGAGGTGTCCGAGGTTGGACGCTGTCCATGCAGCGGCTTTACGCATGGATGTCGTTTCTATAAGTGAACGGTAATGAATGTGAACACTTTTGTGAGTGCTCGCACAAAAGGTTCTGAATATCTGTGATTTTTTGCAGGTACACTAACCACGGTTGTTAGGTACGGTAATTAAGAAACGATTAGTTTCCGACTAGCTATTATAGGGAGAGACGTATATGTATGCCTTACCACCGGCACTAACTTCGATTTTAAGCTTAAAGGCTTTGTGAGGATGTTTAAGACGCTTTTTTTTGCATCATGTAAAAGCTACCAAACTAAAACTGATCCTAAATCATTTGTTTTATGGTCTTAAACTGATTTATGTTGCTTGAGGATCATTCATGGTAGTTTGATGCTTGATGTGGTGATAAGCAAAAATTGTAGCTAGTTGCTGTCCAAATTTTTCTAAGAATTATCTAGAAAACATCTGTATAGGTGATCTTTAGGGAAATTGCTCATCAGCTAGTTAAGTTTGTTCCATGAATTTCTCATGAATTTAGGATGCTTAAAACTGAAGTTGTGATCAATTTGCTAGGCAAGGTCATGCTGAAATTCTGTCAAAATCTTAAGTTAGTCTGAAAACTCAAATTTTTAAATATAGTTCCTAAAAGAACATGACCAGGGAATCTATAGCAAAAATGTTCATTATCTAGCTTAGATCATTTTGTAAAAATTTCATGGTAATTGAGTACTCAGTTTTTGAGTTATTATCTTTTTAGTAAAGCTCAGCCCTGCTGAATTTTCTGGGCAACAGCACTCTGAAAATGGATCTTTTTGACCCTTTTACTATTCGAATATCTTCAACCATTGAATACCAAAAATGTGAGTTAGAATGTTTCTGAGCTACTCACAAAAATTTGGAATTTTTGGAGTACTGGTTTGTCAGTTATGAAATTTTGTTCAAACTGCCAGTTTTGCCATTTTGCATGTTAAACTCATTTTTGTGGGTTCTAACGTCCGCTTGTAAATTATTTTTACAGATGGCGGCCCCGGGTTTTGTTGCGGTGAGAGCCGATGGCACTTTTTCCACCACAGGCTTGCACTGGGAGTGTTTCACACGCATTGCGTGGAGAGCCCTTTGTGCCATCGGCTACACCACCCCTCCTTGCTATGAGGGGGTGGAGTACGAGGAGATGAGCGTACCTAGCTGCAGAGTTCGAGTGACAGTGTTTCCCCACCCGGGGCACCCCGAGTGGGCAGACTTGAGCATGGAGCTCTTGTGCTACCGCTCCTACGAGGCGGTGGAGTCGGCAGCCCTGATGGTGCTCCACACCCTCTCCACTCACTGACCACAGGAAATGCTTCAGACACCGTTGGGGTTGGTTCCAGCCTTGGACCCCAACAACCCTGTGTGGATAGGTTGGATGGCAACATAGCCACACTTCTCGAGATCGTGCCACCTTACGACACTGTGCAGACTTTGGGCATATGCTTGAGGGCTTTGTACGCTCTCCAGGACCTTCACCGAGTCATCTCTAACGACTTGGCCAGTCGTCTCACTGGAGCTACGTGGTACTCCCACTGGGTTGTCAGCCTCTACACGGAGTAGCACAGTGGGTATACTCAGGCCGTGCAGGCTAATGCTGACCTCCAGAGTCGGCTACTGTAGTTCCAGATTGAGCGTGGCGACCACCTGCAGCAGATCGTGGACTTCCAGGCTGGGCAGCAGGAGTTGCAGGCTCAGTTGGCAGATAGAGATGCTGAGAGGCTTGTGCACCTTCAGCATATCCAGGGCTTGCAGGATCAGGTTGAGGACCTGGAGCTTGCTGCAGAGGCCTTGGAGCTTGAGGTGGGTATGCTACAATAGGCACACCACCCACCGGGCGTTGGACCCGACGAGCAGCTGGAGATCCAGCTTGACCCAGAGGAGGTTCAGGACGTGCCCGGACTCGACTACATGAGCTTGGCACTCTACCTCTATGTATAGCATGGGACTCTCCAATAGTTTGTACAAAGGATCTAGTTCCTAGATGATGTAGTAGGAACATGACATGTACTCTTGTTAGCCTCTTTTGGTTGGTTTTTGTGCTAGGCTGACTTAGGGTATTCTTTTGTGTAGCTAGATGCTACATAGTAACCTCATGTAATGGTGATCCACCACATTTTGTAATCTTGTAATTATGGTGGAAAAACACCTCCCGGCAGCAATCAGCCTAAGAAATGAAAAGAAGAAAGTTATGGTAATATCTGAGTTTTTGGATGAATACCAAAGTTGTTCTAAATTTTATAATGGTTAAGCTCACAAAAATTCAGTATTTTTGCATGTGTAGTGTGGGAGATATCGAATTTTTAGTAAGTTACTGTTTGCTGTCCAAACTGCTAGACAGAGCTTTGGTAATTTAATTTTTCGACCCTTGTAAAAGATGAATCTGTCCTGGAGTTGAATACCAAAGTTGAAGCTTATAAAATTCTACACATGCTGACCAAATTTTAGAAATTTTTGACTTTTGTACAGAAAGTTATGAATTATTTACTCAGAACTGTTATGCTTTCTAAATTCTGAATTTTCATAAGTTTGAATTTTCGTATGCATATTCTCCTTGTTATTCTTTTGAGCAAGCTTTAGATATGTATCTAATTAATAAAGTTCAAATTTTCAGATGGCTGATAATGCTCATAACATCCCTGAGGGTACTAGTGGTCAAGGTGGTGGTGGTCTTCCTCCACCCCCACAGATGACTCCTACTGAGGCTTATATGGCTGCCCAAGCTGAAGTGTTGAGACAATTACTCAATACCCAGAATTTGATTGTGCAAAGGCTTCAGCAGCCCTTCAACCCTCAAGGGCATAATCAAGATGGGCCAAATGCGGTCATGTCTTATGACAAATTCAGGGCGATGAGGCCTCCTACTTTCACCAAAGCTGAAGAGCCCCTAAAGGCTGATGCCTTCATCAGGGCCCTTGAGGCCATGTTTTCCATCTTTGTACTGCCTTGCTC
Organism: Cenchrus fungigraminus; assembly: GCA_036936925.1. Classification (NCBI taxonomy): domain Eukaryota; kingdom Viridiplantae; phylum Streptophyta; class Magnoliopsida; order Poales; family Poaceae; genus Cenchrus; species Cenchrus fungigraminus. The sequence continues at coordinate 126,385,109 of CM072777.1, forward strand.
AGAGGAAAATAAGGCAGGCTTCGCCGCCCAACAACTTAGGGGTAAAGCGTTAATCTAGTGGGAGCACTTTAAATCTATGCAGCCACAGGGCCACCAGGTTACTTGGGCTGAATTCAAAAAGGCTTTCAAAGAGCACTATATTCCTAAGGGGCTTATTGACAGAAAAATGAGGGAGTTTATGCACCTCAAGCAAGGTTCCGACTCTGTCAGTATGCTTAGAAGTTCAACAGTCTCTGTCAGTACGGAGATTATCATGTTGATACTGATAAGAAAAAGATAGAGCGATTCCGTGAGGGGCTTGATGGAGAGCTCTATGAGAGGTTGAACTTGGTCAAGATTGATAGCTATCCTGAGCTAGTGAATTTGGCCATCTCCCAGGAGGATGCCATGAAAAGAGCTCAACAGGATAGGAAAAGAAGTTCAATCAAGCTTCAGGAAGTGGTCAAGAAAAGAAATTCAAATTTGTTAAGAAGAATGTGCAGGGTGCCACCCAGTCAACTTCATCAGGACGCTGGGTGATGAAGCAGTCCCAGTCTAGGCCTACTGGCAATTTTAGCTACCGCAACACCCAGCAGTCAGCTGCTAGGCCTAGTGCACCCCCACCTGCCCGCACCAATGAGGATCGCCGTTGCTATAACTGCGGACAGCTGGGGCACTATGCCAACAAGTGCACACGCCCTAGACAGCAAAATCAGCAAGGTCAGGGGCAAGGTTCTAAAGTTGGGAACCAAGGCAAGAAACATACTGTGCAAGTGAAGCAGGGTCATCTGAACTTCACTGCAGTTGTTGACCTTCCAGAGGGAGCACCAGTGTTGACGGGTACATTCTCTATCCGTGGTCGTCCAATTACTATATTATTTGATTCTGGTGCTACTCATAGCTTTATTAATGTGAAAAGCATGAGTAACTTGGATTTGAAGTGGAGTCATACTAATCAGGCCTATATCATTATCACACCAGGTGGAAGGGTTGCTTCACATCACGTAGCCTCAAGGGTACCACTTAAGATAGGTAGCAAGACTTTCCAAACAAATCTTGTCACATTGAGTCTTGATGGGGTAGATGTTATCCTAGGCATGGATTGGATGACTAAACACAAAGTTGTGCTGGATATCTCAGAAAGAATGATAGAAATCAACTCACCTAATGTCGGAAATTCAATTCTTTACCTTCCTCCCAAAGGCTATAAAGGCTCATGTGTTTATGCGGCCATAACTACTCAACTTGAGGACATTCCACGTATGTGAATACATGGATGTCTTCCCAGATGATTTGCCTGGCTTGCCACCGGACAGAGAGGTTGAGTTTGTCATTGAGCTACAGCCTGGCACCGCCCCTATATCTAAAAGATCATATAGAATGCCACCCAAAGAACTTGCAGAGTTAAATAAACAACTTCAAGAGTTACTTGATAAGGGCTATATCCGCCCAAGCTCTTCTCCTTGAGGCTGTCCCGCCCTCTTTGTCAAAAAAAAGATGGTAGCCTGAGGTTGTGTGTGGACTACCGACCTCTCAATGCGGTGACTATCAAAAATAAATATCCATTGCCCCGCATTGATGTGCTATTTGATCAATTGGCTGGAGCTAAGGTCTTCTCTAAGATCGATCTTCGGTCTGGGTATCATCAAATTAAAATCCGACCTAGTGATATTCCCAAGACAGCTTTCTCTACTCGTTATGGACTCTATGAATTCTTGGTTATGTCTTTCGGTCTTACAAATGCCCCAGCCTACTTCATGTACCTTATGAATTCCGTATTTATGACGGAGTTGGATAAATTTGTGGTGGTATTCATTGATGACATCCTTATTTATTCCAAGAATGAGGAAGAGCATGCAGAGCATCTTCGCATTGTCTTACAACGCCTAAGAGAGCACAAACTTTATGCTAAGCTCTCCAAGTGTGAATTTTGGCTAGATAGTGTTAAATTTCTGGGGCACACTATTTCTAGCGAAGAAATTTCTGTCGATCCAAGCAAAGTGCAAGAAGTTATGGATTGACAACCCCCTAAATCAGCTCATCAAATTTGTAGTTTTCTAGGCTTGGCCGGATATTATCGCCGATTCATTCCAGATTTCTCTAGGATTGCCAAGCCTATGACTGAGCTGCTAAAGAAATGTGTGAAATTTGTGTGGAGTGAGGCTTGTGATAAGGCTTTCCAAAAATTAAGGGAACTTTTAACTTCAGCCCCAGTGCTAGCACAGCCAGATAATTCTAAGCCATGTGAAGTTTATTGTGATGCTTCGAGCACGGGTCTTGGCTATGTCCGTATGCAAGAAAATAGAGTCATTGCCTATGCCTCACGGGCGCTTCGCTCTCATGAAAAGAATTATCCCACACATGACTTAGAGCTAGCAGCGGTGGTTCATTCTCTAAAAATTTGGAGGCATTACCTTATGGGAAACCGCTGCAATATCTTCACTGACCACAAAAGCCTCAAATATATTTTCACTCAGTCTGATTTAAATATGAGGCAAAGAAGATGGTTAGAGTTAATAAAAGATTATGATCTTGAGGTCCATTATCATCCTGGAAAGGCGAACGTAGTTGCAGATGCTCTTAGCCACAAGGCTCACTGCAATTGCCTATCAATGGAACCTTATAATGACACTCTATGTGAGGAGTTAAGAAGGCTTAACTTGGAAATTGTCAAACAAGGAAGCCTAAATGCTATCTCCGTTGAGTCTGACTTATTTGATAGAATTGTCAAGGCTCAACTTCAGGATGAGGGTATTCTTTTGATCAAACAAAAATTGTTAGAAAAAGATCCTAAATATGATTGCTTCCAGAAGGATGAGAAAAATATAATCTGGTTTGGGCAACGCCTTGTTGTTCCAGATAATTGGGATTTGAAAAAGAAAATCTTTGATGAGGGTCATCTCTCTAAGTTCTCTATCCATCCTAGGAGTAGTAAAATGTATCAAGGTTTGAAAGAAAATTTTTGGTGGTCCAATATGAAGGTGGACATAGCCAAATACGTGTCGGAATGCGATACTTGTCAGAGAATTAAAGCAAGTCACTTGAAAGCTTCTGGTACTCTTCAACCCTTACCCATACCTTCATGGAAGTGGGATGACATAAGTATGGACTTTGTGTCCGGGTTACCACTCACATCTAGGAATCATGATTCCGTCTGGGTCATTGTGGATAGGTTAACCAAAATAGCTCATTTCATTCCTATTCATACCACTTATGATGCCAAAGATTATGCAAGTCTTTATATTGAGCACATTGTTCGCTTGCATGGTGTTCCCAAGACTATTATTTCAGATAGAGGATCTCTTTTCGTGTCACGTTTTTGGGAACAGTTACATTTATCACTTGGCACTAAAATTATACAGGGTTCAGCTTATCGTCCTCAGACTGATGGTTAAACTGAGAGAGTGAACCAGATTCTAGAGGACATGTTGCGAGCATGTGTTATTCATTTTGATAAAAGTTGGGACAAGTGTCTCGCCTTGGCGGAATTTTCTTACAACAATAGCTATCAAGCCAGCTTGAAAATGGCACCTTTTGAGGCTCTTTATGGACGGAGATGTCGCACTCCCTTGAACTGGTCACAGGCCGGTGAGAGTAAATTCTTTGGTCCAGCCTTAGTTAAGAATGCCGAAGAAAAAGTGAGGGTAATCAGGGAAAATTTGAGAATAGCTCAAGAAAGGCAAAAGAGTCACTATGACAAGGGAAAGGCACCTAGGGAATACAAAGTTGGTGACTTTGTGTATTTAAAAGTTTCGCCAACCAAGGGTGTCCAAAGGTTCGGTGTGAAAGGAAAGCTAGCTCCTCGCTACATTGGCCCCTATGAGATCATTCAAGTCTGTGGGCCAGTGGCATATCGTATTCGACTTCCTGAGCGGTTCTCTGCCGTACACAATGTGTTTCATGTCTCACAATTGAGAAGATGTGCTCATGAACCGGAAAGAGAAGTTATTGAAGAAGCTAATGCTTGGATTGAACCGGATCTCTCTGTCGTTGAACATCCTTTGATGATTCTTGATGTAAAAGAAAGAAAGACTCGAAGGCAATCCGTAAAGATGTATAAGATCCAGTGGAGTCATCATCTTGTCGATGAAGCTACCTGGGAAACTAAACACTATCTCAATGAGAATTATCCAGATTTTCTTCAATCTAGACATCGTAAGTTCCTTCCCTACTTTTATCTTTTAATTCCTAATCTCGGGACGAGATTTCTTTTAAGGGGGTAGGCTGTAATATCCCTGATATTTTATTAACCTAATTACCTTAATTAGTCTCTAAGCATGTTTTACATGATTGTGAACACATTTGCACAAAAGCCCTTGGTCAAAGTCAAAATACATGGTCAAACTCCTAGAGATCCAAGAGGCTGATTTGGTTTTCTTGCGCGTTCTCCAAATTTCACTATAGCAGTTCAAAATCCACCAATATAAAAGTTTTTTCTTTATCTCCGGGAACACATTTTTCATAATTGGCGGACATTCAAATTTTGAGTGGAAGTTCGCTTAAATTTGAGTTGAAGCTACTGCGCACAGTAAAATGGGGCCGAGTTTTTCTGAAAGTTCCACACGTTTTTCCCACAAATCTATTTACCAAAACATATGACGCCCTTTGGGAAAGTTGTAGTGCTTTAGCTCCTCTACAACTTTGGTTTTTGGAGAAAATCTAGTTACAATTGAAAATTTTGAGTTCCTTTGGGTCAAAGAGGCGTCAACGAAATGAACCGGCACACTGCTCTGGCGCGCTCGCGCCCTCGCCCTCCAGAGCGTCGCGCCTCACGCGCCGGCCACGTGTCGCGCACGCCTGGCTCCGATGTACGGATGCCCTAGGCAGTCCGCTGTGGACCCATGCGTGCCTTCGGGGATTCTGCACTCCCTGGTCGCTGTACGCCGCGCCCAGGGTGGTCGTGCGGACTGGCAGTGGGCCCAACCGCGCCACGCGTCTTCACGCGCTGCGAACACATGCACGCCTGCAAAGCTGGCTGCGCCGCTTCCTTAGGACCCCAGGCGCCACGCCAAGTCGACCATGCACGTAGCTGTTGCTCCCGCCGCGCGCGCAAGCCTCGCCGCTCTCTCTTTTCCCCTGTCGCGCGCGCCACCGCACGGCATTGCCGCGCCGCCGCCGAGAGCTCCCTCTCGCGCCAATCCAAGGCAGCCCGGCCCCTCCTACCACTCCCTCGAGTTCCCCCACGCCTTTCCCGCTCCTCTCCGCCACAGCATTGGGCCGCCGTCGTCGGAAACCCGTGCTCCGGCGGGCGCCGCTCCTGCGCGCCGCCGAGGGGGCTCGCCGGTGCCGTCTCCGGCCGAGTCAGCCACCCCAGCAGGTTCAGGTGAGCGCCCTAGGCCTCGCCGGCCGCTCACCCGCGCAGCTCCGCCCCTCCTCCGGCCGCCGGCGTGCTCCCCTACGTCGGCGAGGGCATAAATGTAGCGATTGCATTTTGTTTAGGGTCTAATCCATAAAGGAAGGGTATATGTGTAATTTAAGAAAAGTTCTCCGGGGGCTTGTCTGTAAAAGAGTTTTAGGGTTTTTAGCAGCAACTTCAAATATCCGTTAAAAATAGTAGAAAATTTGGGAAAATGTAAATCCAATTGTTTTGGATTCCTTGTGAGCAGATCTACAACTTTTACAAAAGTTGTATAGGGTTTTTCTGAGTAGTGTTGAAATGTAAATTCAAACTCAGTTTGAGGCATTTTTATTGTAATTCAAAATGTACTCGTTCAAATGATATGAAATTTGGATGTGTTCTTTTTTGAGCCATGTTTAGATCTGTTACCAAGTTTCACACATGTTTGTAGTGTAGATTCATAGTTATGATTTTTGGAAGATTTATGCTAGTTAAGCTTGATGATTTTTATAGTCCCCTCAAGATTAAATTACTTAAGCACCAATGCACCCTAGGCCTTTGTCATGATGTTAAGTACCTCTGGAAAAATAATAGTGATTTTAGGAGCATGTTTGAATGGTGTTTGGTATTTATGTTTGTGAAGGATGTTAAATGCATAACTTGAAAAATATAATAGATCCACTTGAATGTGTTAGTCTGGAGCTTAATTTTGACATGTTTGAACTGTATGAAAAATTCGAGGTCAAAAAGATTAGTAAATGTTTTTGTTTGAATTAATGAAGCTTATCTAGGCGGAATCTTGTCTTTTTCTTTAAATTAATTTATAAATGATCTGAGGCTGAAATTTAGTATTTAAGTTTATTTTAGGCATATGCTATTGTGGTAAAATTTTCATTCCAGTTGGAGGCATATTTTAATTATTGTGAATTATGGATGAATGGCTAGTTAAAAACGGAATAAATAGAGTTATATTTATCTTTTAATTTGAAAATGAGGTGTTTATATTTAGTTTCTGTTTTGAAATAATTTTAAAACACACCCCATTCTGATTGTGAAGTTTGTTAGGTTAATTTGTTTAGATGTGCACACAATCACCATCAAAATAAAAGTTTGTCCATCATCACACACCCTTTACTTTTAATGAAGTTTAGTAAGTTAATTTGATTAGATGTGCACACAATCCTCATCAAAATAGTAGTTAGTTCACCCTCACTACACCACAGTACTTTTTGTGAGTTTTCTTAATTGTTTAGATGGATGTGGCCAACAATAGTTGGGTTTGATGGTAATGCTCCCACCTTCACCTTAAAACTAATGCATATGCATATATCATGTAGATCTACCCGACGGGACGTACAATCTCACTCAGGAGGAGGAGGGGTCCGCTAGTGGGGAGCTGAATCAAGTTAGTGGGCAGCAAGACCTGGACCAAAGTCCAGAAGAGCCCAAGGCTTGTGCTGAGTTAGAGGAAGGCAAGCACCGGAGTTCATCTAACCCCCTTTTTCTAAACTCACACCTTTACTTTTCAGTATTTATGTTTACTTTGTGCATTTAAGTTTCAGGAGTTGTTTTGAAACCTAGATGCATGATCCTTAGGACTCCTATGCTCTTTTACTAGTATGTTAGGAACGCTAGTGCCATGCTTTAAGGATACGGTACAAGTCGAGTAATGACTCATTGCTCGCGAGATATAGGATGCTTATGTTGGAATCATAAGTTGGTTAAATTGACTCGCTAATGTGGTAAGAGCAATGGGTTCGGTCTCGACCAAGTAGCATGGTGCTGGTCTAAGCTATTGAACGTACCAAGTGCTTGTCGGGAATGAGACCGGTAAGCCTAGTACCTAATGAACCAGTGCGGAGACTTTATCGCTACTAATCTTGAGATGCGTCTCCCGGTTTGATTCTAGTAGTGCAAGTGTGAGTATGGACGTGCCGTGTGAGGGTGTTCTAGTAATCTTGTACTTAGGACTGTGGCGCCTGTCCCTAATCTGGGTAGTGACAGGAACCGTCTAGTCGGGGTAGACCCCGCATTTGTTTTTCTTTGGATTCTTTGGGGTCTACCTTCTTCCGTGTATCTTGGGTTGACCTTGGAAGGATATAAATCGATCGATCGTCGGTCACTCGCCGTTATCTGAGTCGGCTTGACCACTGGCTACCCCATGTTTATTTATGAAACATTTTGGATTAATATTGTTGACTGATTAATCTTGTTTGCACAACCATGCTTGTTCAGCTAGGTGCCTACCTAGAATGGTTAACATACTAGAACTTGAGCTAAAATTTGAAAATAAGGATCAACTCTTACATGCTTTTGGCAAAACAAACACACAGCCAGAAAGCCTTGCATGTCTAGTTGTATCTTTTATTTTTGACGGGTCAGTCTTGCTGAGTATTAGTATACTCAACCTTGCTTAATTTGTGGTTTTCAGGTAACCCCATCTGGCCTGGTGCTTTTCCAGATGGATGGGAGATTGAATGGGAAAATGACGATGAGGAGTGATATGCTTGGATGGCCTCCCATGTGTATCCCGCGCTAGTTTAATTTCCGTTGTCTAAACTCTGAATCATGTTTACTTTCTTGTACTAAAAATCTGGTTTGTAATATTATGTACTTATGGATTTGTATGTAATGTTAAACTGGTACTCTGGTCCCGCCTTCAAGTGGGCTTAGCGCATATTCTCGATCCTGTGTAAGTGATTCACCGGGCATGACCCGGCAGAGGTGACAAAATAGCTCTTGGTTATCGCTTATGAGTCAAGTGGGCCGGCTTAAGTGATAATCTGAATTTATTTTGGGTGGTTTTGTCACACCATGTCCAAAGGCTTCCACTTGAACCACATAACAACAATACCACACGTTCCGCATATAAATTTTATCTTTCGTTAATCTTTGTTAAATACTGAAGTCGTTGACAAAAATATTTATTCCTCGCAATCATGTCGTTGTGTAGATATCTTTATTGAATAGTGAAGCCATTGACAACAATATTTATTCGTCTTATGAACATCAATCTTGTCATTGTGCATATTAGTAGGAGCTAGAATATTATAAAATAACAATGGTAATCATAAGTGAGTGCCGAAAGTAAAAAAAAGTTGAGACAAATAACCAAAACAACATAGATCATTCCAATTTAATCGAATAAAACAAACTGTTATTGTTGCATGATCATCAATGTAATATTTAGCACACCAAGTACACCATGTTACACTAGTGATTGCAAATGAGTATTCACATTTGGCTCTATTGTCATTTTTTTAAATAAACATGTAGAGGAATACCCCCACAACGTAAGTGGTGTCACACCCAGGATTTGAACTCTAGGTGGGAGCCTCTCAGCCAGTGGCCTTTACCACTGCAATTGTGAACCCCTTGACGCTTTATTGTCATATTGGGGCCTAGAGAATTGGAGCGGACAAAAGGTCGGTCTGAGATATGATTCTTGGGCCTATGTACATGTATTGAAGTGTCACTTAATTTGACAATAGTGTGGTGTACATTTTTTGACATCTGTTTCAATTAGTAAGTGTTCCTAAAGTTAATTGATAGGTCTGTTATTTGTCTTGAAGTTGTTCATCAGGGTACCTCACATGCCAAAGAGCTTTTAGGGCTTCCTGCCATCAATATTATTGGTATTCATCAAGATTCAAGGTGCGGAAACTACTGTTAAAATGAGAGGGGCATTGACAATGCATGATTTAGCACTACATGGACTTAAGCATTCTTTTGCTGGCACTTACATTTATGGTTGGATTATAATCAAATAAATAAACTATGCGAATAAGAGTCTGAATCAAATCTCGATTTGTGTTTCAAAGATAAGAAAGATTCAATCATGCTATGCTCTAATTGAATATATTGGGTATGTATGTGGAGATCTCACAGCTGAATCTGCTACTAATTTTGAATCTATGCCCTTGAAAAAAAAGGAAGAGAGGACGGGAATATAATTTTACATATGTAGTAACTAGAAGGAATATTGAAGGTACTATAGCCTTCCTACCATTGGATTGTAATGGTTTCTGTACGGGAAGCAAAAACCATTCCACACCCTTGTTCGCTGCTACCGTTCCAACAAAAGATGAGAAGGCCCCTCTTTGTGTTGCCATCCAAGCGTGCCGCGCGGGACCAGGAAGTGCAGGAACCACAACTACCACAATGTAGCTGACGCCAAGAATCCCAAACCTTGTCGCATGTACTTGATTCTAGGAGGGGAGAGGTGCTCATGATGCGTCGTTTTGGAGTGGTAGACGTAGGACAATCTCTACGGAAGGCGTACCAAAGAGAACCGGAAGGCGACGATCTCTACGGAACGGGCTAGCACCCAAAAAAATTTCAGTTGTTCGAGAACTATTTATGTTCACAAGAGCGAGTTCTACGCCGCGTGGACAGAGGAGGATGAAGTTGGTGACGACCGGAAGAGTCGTTGTTCATGTTGTGTCGTCTAGTTAGCGAGTAGGTAGTCTTGGTGATCCTTTAAGACAGTTGTGAAACTTTTATGTAATATCGAAATACCGATGTAAAATGCAGGTGACGCATGACATTTTTTAAACTAAAGATGAAAATATAGTCTCTGTACCCGTAAAAAGATGTATACGACCAAAGATTACATAGAGTACTTAGACTCTACAAGAGTCCTTAGACTGCAATCTCAAATTGAGAACACAAAAGACAAAAAAAACTAGAAAGACTAAACTTCAATCTTCTTCATCTTTGCTTCATTCAACTCTGTCACTAAGTTTCTTTCACGGGGACAACACCTAACCAAGAGCTTCTCGCACGAGAAACAACACTTCAAGGGCTTCTTGCACGGGACATGGCACCTTCAACACGACCAAACTTGAAGATATCCCATAACAACGCCTCCAACAAGGATGTGGCGTTGAGTCGTCGTCACTCATCCGGCTAGCCAGAATAGGTTTTCACCTGGGAAATTCGAGATAGACGGGAGTCGCTTTGCTAATGCCTTCATGAAGGTAAACGCCGTCCACAAACGTCGTCATTGCCACAGGTTGAAAAACCACACACAACTTTCGCGCCAACTTTCCCATCGCAACCCTCACGCTGTTGTAAGGTCACCACCCCATACAGCCCCAAACCATCAACTACGAGACCATGACACAAGCTTATCTCACCGTCATAGCCGGAGGGACGTAGTAGTGCAATACCACCGCAACATGGGGAAATATTAGGTGCAAACCACCATCTCGGTGGAAACGTGAAAACCACTCTAATCAACACACTTAGAAGTCTCTAAAAAATTTGAAATGATGCACATTTATAATTTATCCATATATGTAGTTTGTTGCAAAAGTTGAGATGCAAACTCGTTATATAAAAAATCATATGAAAATGACAAAATTCATGTGCATATGTATTGGAATACACATGCCTAGAAATTTTGTCCTGTAGTGCACTTGCACTCCAAATTTGTTATTTTCGTATGAATTTTTCTACATTGAATTTGTATCTCAACTTTTGTAACAAAGTACATATATAGATAAATTATAAATGTGCATCGTTTCAAATTTTTTTAGAGACTTCTAAGTGTGTTATTTAGAGTGGTTTTCATGTTTCCACCGAGATGGTAGTTTGCACCCAATATTTTCCCCCGCAACATCGAGCTCGTGGCCCTGGATGACGGAGCGCAACAGCCCCGCCTATCACTCCATCTTAGGGAAGTGTGGATGGTGACCCGCCCATCGCTCGAATGCTCGCGCTCGAGAAGCCATGCACAGGTCCTGCTGCCGCACACCACCGCATCTACACCATGCGAGCTGCCTCCAGAAGTCCAGATCCAGTCGAAGAGGAGTTTGAACAACCGCTGGCTCGGTCGTTGTCATCCTCCATCTGCCGCCACTGCCACGGGGCCGAGAAATCGAGCATATCCCGGGCACAAACCACCGGCGCGGGACCATCCTCCCCAGAGCCGGTTGAAGAAGCCCCGGATCCAACCGCGATATGCCAGAATCGACACACCGCCGGCACTTCGCGTGAGGAGCAAAACGGAGAATGCCTCGCCGCCACCTTCCACGCCGTCGCACAGGAATCCGTCTGGCGGCTTGGCAGGAGAGAGTGTGGTCTTAGAGCTTTTGGTGGCGGCACTAGGGTTCCTCTCGTGTCACCCGACAGGGGCGACGCTAGGGACAGGAGGTGTGACGCAAGCAGAGTTTCGACATGATATGACATGTTATATTCGTAAACTCTTCTATCTTAATATAAAGATGTGTTATTCTTGTATTCGATAAAAAAGAAAATTGTTGCGTACCTCATCAAGAATGAGATTGCCATCTGTTCTCCGGAGCGGCCGCTTCGGAGGGTCGTGGCTCGCGGGTGCCGGAGAACGCGGTCGCCACGGAGATTGTGCAGCGCAGGCTATTGAGTTGGATCTGAGGCCGACATCGACGAAGTAGATCGTGTCGGAAGCTCCTCGGTGATTGTGTCACACGCTGCCGGCGGATGTTGGACCTGACGAGTTCAGCAGGCTGGCACAGCACGAAAGCCAGAGGGAAGAGGCCGGTCGTTGCGCCCGCGCGCCCGCAAACCGGCTTGGCCTCGCGCCTTCTCCTCTGATACTGGTGAGCGACGCGACGACGGCGAGAGAGCAGGTGGCGACGGGCGAAGAGAGGGGGAGGCGGCGGCGGCGCTCAAGATGTAGTGAAAACGATCGAGGCAACGTGGACCTTTTCCACGCGCGAGAAACGCCTGATTCCATGGGTCACGTTCCGTCTCGTAGAGATAAGAGATGTGCTTGCATACTGAGACATTCATGAGCAATGGCCAGTGTTTCTGACGCTAGAATATTTTACGTGACTTCTCTGACTTCTCGGAAGGGGGGGAAAGAGTAATAACCACTTAATTTCCAGATCTGCCGGCTGACTGAGCCGTCGCGTGTTGCGAAATTTGATGCCGGCCCACCGGAAGGGGAAATTAGACATGGCCCCTCCCTACGGTCGATGTCTGACAACACCCAGACGCGGTTTCCCTCCCGCATGGCTTGCGCGTGGTCCCCACAAAAAAAGAAAAAGAAGTTAGATATAAATGAATTTAAAATATCGTAGAAAACTTTTACACAAACACTTGCGAAAAAAATGTTCGAAAAAAATTTGGGAAAAAGTATTGTTCAAACATTTTGTACAAACTTTTTTGAGCAACCATTTATGAAAAAGTTTGTTCGAATTTTGTAGAAATTTTTTAAAAAAACATTTGTGAAAAAGTTTTGTTCGAAAATTCTGTTTGAATTTTTTGTAGAATTTTTTTTAAACAAACAGTTTTGAAAAAAGTTTTGGAAAAATAATAAAATTCGAATAATTTTGTGGAAAAGATTTTGCAGAAAATTTTGTGGAAGTTCTTTCAAAAAATTTTGGATGAAAATAAAATTCGAAAAGATTCGAGAGAAAGTTTTGCCGGAGCTAGCCGGGGCGCCCGCGCTCCTGCGAGCATCAGCTCGCCGGGGAGGTCGCACTCCCGCGGGCGACGCGCGCCGAGGGCGCCGCATCCGCGCCGCCGCTCCCGCGGGCGGCGCTCGCCGGGAAAGCCGGGGTCACTCCGTCCGGCCGGCAGGCTGCAGAACGCGCTCACCGGGGAAATGGAGAGAGAACGGTTCTGAAGATGGAGTTACCGGCTTCGCACAGGATAGAGTTGGGATGGACCCCGCCACATACTGTCGAGTTCGCGTCGACCGTGAGGACGGAAGGGAACAGTTAAATGTTAACTCAACAGTGCGCATACGACGGGCGCACATGCAGCAATTACTGGGCCGTATCGGACACTGGTCGGTCCTCCGACGATTGTCAAAAATCACCCAGCCATTCAGTTTTTTTTCATGGGAAAAAAGAAAATTGACCTTTTTTTTAAAATTAAAGTAGGAGCACTACTACGTCATATAAGAAGAAACAATATTGGTACATAACGGGCTGAAACAGACACCACCACACGAACAAACCCCAGAACAGAAACAAACGCACCCAACACAACACACCACCATCCTCAACCACATGGGAGAAAAGACCGAAACAAGCCGCCGACGTCTGCGCTGTCGTCACCAACGTTGTGCTACGCCAAGGCGCAACCCGTTGTAGGCTCAAACAGCCTCCTGAGCTCCTCCACCATGGAACTGTCACACTCAAACTGCACATACACGATCATCAATCTATCCAGAGAGCCTCAGCACATACTCCTATCTCAGTACCATGACAACCACTGATCCTGGCCACTCTTCGTGGGGGCCTCACCACATCCACCGCCTCACACTCCTCTGTCAAGGACTCAGATATCTTAGACCGCAATGAGAGCACCTCCTCCGCCCAACCGTCACCGAGATCACCACTACACCTTGCAAGACAGCTCAAACCTTCCAGCTCCATGGATCCTCTGCACCCTGACAGCAACACGGACCAAGCGCACACCCCGCAGCACCTCCAGCCAGCCACCACCACCAATAGCACAAACGGCAGGACTCCAACTACGACGCCTCCAAGAAGGTCACGACGCCTAGGCGCTGTCGTCCCACGTCCAGATGGACAGGGTCTTCACCCTAAGAGCCCCACGCGACGAGAGCACAGTGCCTCACCATGATGCTCTCAGCAGGGAGACCGACGCCCCAAGGGCGCCGCCATCATGCCCACCGTCAATCGGTGAAGACTTTCGCCCGAATGCGCCACGCCTGCCGCCCGCTCATGGTCATGGTAGTAGCCCACTCCCCGTCTCCTCCACAACACCACCACCAGAAGAGGCCCGACGCATCCCGAAGCACCACCTCGACGCCGCAACAAGCACCAGCCAGCCCCTCTGGCCCTACCACCATGGCGACACCAGACTGGCAACGTTGACAAAGAAGGAGAAGCCGCCGGCCAGCCACAGTCAGGCCACGGTCGGCCACGGCCAGCCGCAGGCAGCCACAGCCAGGCCACAGCCAGCGCCGCCGGCTAGCCACGGCCAAGCCACGGCCGGCCGCAGTAGAGGCTGCCCACAAACCCAGGCCAACCGCCGACCTGCACCTGCCGATGCCGCAGCCGTCAGCGCGCCCGTCGCAGATCCGAGCATCGGCCGACGCCCACTGCCGCAGCCTGCCGAGAGCAACCGCCGCCTACCGCAGCCTGCCCAGGCCGCCACCGCCGGCGCGAGCCAGCCGTGCTGCCGCCACCAAACCGGAGCCGCCATTGCCGCCGCCCGGCTCCGGCCTCCCTCCCAGGACGAACGAGAAGCCTCCACCGCACAGCCCCCGGATCCGGCCAAGGCACCACCGGATCTGGAGGAAGCACCTCCCGCCGCCGCGGAGAACGGCCCGCGCCAGCGAGCCTCGCCGCCGGATTTGAGGGGCCGCGCCCGCCCCAGCCCATCGGAGAGGAGAGGAGGGAGGCCACGCCGCCGCCGTCCTCGCGGCCGCGCGAGGTCCCGGCGGCCTGCTGGGGCGGCGGCACGGCGGGTGGGTGGCGGCAGCGGCTAGGGTTTGGGGGAGCCGCCTGTCACCCACGCGGGGAGACGAGCGGGCCGTCGATGAGAGAGATGTACCCCTAGCTACAGCCTAAAGTACTCCATCCGTTCCTTTATATAAGCATTCCAAGAGTTCAAACTCAACAAACAACCGTGGAAGGAAATGATATCTATACCCCTCATTTTACACTACACAACAACTCTCCACCTACGCACCAACCCTATTTAATTTTGTCTTATCCTTAGAAATGCTTATATTTTGACACAAATTTTGAACTCTAGCAATGCTTATATAAAGGAACAGAGAGTACGCATTTGGCATGGGCCATGGGGCGACAGTAAAGTTTACGACAACCGAGGAACGGGGCAAAACGGCGGGGGCAGGAAAAGGTTCGATCTTCGGGGGGTGGAGAGCGAAACGATGGAAGGTGAGGGAGGGAGAGCTGCGTTGTTCGGCCCCTCGCCGGTGGCGTCCCCTGCGTCGCCCGGCCCCCTGCCGGCGGCGGACCCCAAGCTACAACACGACAATACCTACCTCTCCCCCCTGCGGAGGCCCCCTGCGCACCTCGCTGAGGACGGGGAAGCAGTAGATCTGAACTACAACGGAAGCCCGGAGGAGAGGTGCTCCTCTTCTCGACTTGACAGAAGATTCGGAGAGGATGAAGCCGTGGCCGCGTGGGGCCCGACCAAGGATGGTGAGGCGATTGCTCGGGGGCTGAGCGGTCAGGAGAAGGAATCCACAGGCAAAGCTGCAGATTCGTCTGCCGGACGGAGCAAGGAGGACGGCGGTGGCCGGGGGGTTGGCTCCTACCGGGATGCCCTCCTTCGGCCCAGGACTTTCAAGCCAAGATTCCCGACAGGTAACCCACATGGCTGGCTCGATGAGCGGAGCATGGGTGGCTCCGACAGAGCTTCCGTCTGGTCAAGGCTACAGCGCAATGGCAGCATTCACTCCCACCTCGGTCATAAGGCGGGCTCCATTGATGGTGGTGGGCAGGTGAGCGTCTGGTCGGAGCGGCTTCACTTCAGAGCTGGTGCTAGCAAATGCTTCCGCTACCTTGCGCCTGGGCATCGCATTGCTGAGTGTAGGGACCCGCCTCGGTGCTTGCACTGCCTCCGCTCTGGGCACAAGGCGCGATTCTGCCCGGGCCTCCGCTCCGCATCTCGCCTTTCTCAGGGGGCTCGGCCGCGCGTTGCCGTTGCTGCGTCTCCGGCCACTTTCGCCGCCTCCCCTGCCGCTGCGGCGTCCGGGGCTGCAGCGGTGTCCGGGGCTGCCTCTTCGGCTGTGGAGGCTGCGTGTGCATCACCCGCACCCACATCTGCTGTGCCGCCTGCCTCTACTGCTGCTGCCTCTACACCGGCAATGGCAGCGGCGTGGAGGAGGTACCCCTTTGACGAGTCCCTCCACCGCATCCCGGGGGCACCGGGGAGCAGGTCGGAGCATGTCACGGCCACGGTGCGACGCACCGACGACATCAGGGAGGAAGAAAGGATGCTGGAGACATATGCTCTTCTCGCGGTTCAGATTGATGGGCGAGTGCGGCTGCCTTTGGTGCTCGTCAAGAAAGAGGCGGCAAGGCAACTGCAGGTGCCGTACTCGGACCTTGGAGTGATTCGCCTGACTGAAGCAACGTTCCTTCTCAACTTCGCCAACCAGGCACAACGGAACGCTGCAAGGAACAAAGGGATTCGGGTTGGCTCAACAGGTTTGAAGCTCATGCCTTGGTCTCGATGCATTGAAGCTGATAGTGAGGTGGCATCCTATCGTTTCCGAGCGAGGATTTGCATTGAAGGTGTTCCGGGGCATGCCAGACAGCCAGAAGCGATTGCAGCTTTGTTCAAGAGCAATGTGTTCATTGATGAGTTTCATTGTGACAAGGAGAAGGTGGAGGAAGAATCATGTGTCTGCTTGTGGGCTTGGACTGCTGACCCTGATGAGCTAGCGAAGACAGCAACGATGGAGATCGCTGAGCCGGTGCTGCTGCCTGATTAGTTGTCCGCCATGAGTTTGGATGAGCATTGCAGGCTGCCGGGGGAGCCGAGGCACGGGCCTGCGAAGTTGCTGAAGTACTCTGTCATTTTACATCTCGACAGGGTTCTTGACTACTCCTCGCCTCCAAGCAGCCCATCACACATGAGCGTGGAGAGTGCCACAAGCGGTCTGCCCAACGAGGAGTTACAGGAGGAATGGCCGGTGCGCCATCCGTTCGTGTGGAGGTTGGGAGTTCCGGACGGCGGCGGTGTTGGCCGAAGAGTCCCAGTTCGGGACAGGCTGGGCGGGCGAGACAGAGACGACCAGCCGCCCAGGGGCGGCAGAGCAGGTGGCGGCGGGGGATTCGGCGACAGCTCCTACTACCAGCAGCCACCGGGGAGCTGGCATGACCTGGGCACGATGGGGAGCTCTTCGCAACATGGTGGAGCTAGCTCCGGCGGTGGATTGGGTGGCGGCCAGCATCACCGGCGAAGTGGGGCCCCGCTGCAACATGAAAAGGATATTCAAATTAAAGTTTGGGGCAACATGGAGAGTCAGATGGACCTGGTCCATGCTATGGTGGCGGGTGCAGCAACCGATTGCATCCCATCCAGGACGGATCCTATGTGGGAGGAGGCCGGTTCAGGGAAGGGCTATGGGCGACGCTCATCCAAGGTGTTGCAGCGCTCGGTGGAGCCAACTGCACACGATAGGGTGGTGCTGCCGTCCAAGGTCCCTACTACTGGCCCACCCACGTCGGAAATCGAGAACCTTTCTGAACACTCGCCTGACCAGCATGGCGTGCGGATGGGAGACACTACGACAGTGGAACAGGAGTGCACTTTTGCCCAGGCGCAGACTGAGGATACCGAGGCATGGAGGATTGAGGCCGCAAATCAATGGAGCGCGTTTGAAAGGGGCTGTGAGCCGTTGGTGGATGAGAACACTCTGTACCCCGGGGGGGAATCTGCAGATACAGAAGGAGGCAAGGCAGACCAGGAATGTCATGAGGGACTGGACTCCACGATGGGTGGTGTTGGGCTGCGGATTGTGGAGTCAGAAGACTTGCTTCTTGGGCCACTGGGTATGTTACAGGATGTGAATGGCTTGCTGGACCAGGACAGTGCGCCTGGTGGTCCACAAATCGGTGGACCGCATCACCAGGGTAGTAATGCGGCTGCTGCTGTGTTGGAAGGATTTCAGTTCCTGCCTTTTGACCTGAATATCCCATGTGGACCGCTGGCTAATCTTGGAGAAGAAATTGGGGCTGCTGCCGTAGCTAAGTTTGAAGCAGAACGCTAGAGCAAACAGAAGGAGGCTGGAGGGCAGAAGGCGCCGGCGAAGGGGGCTGTTCGTTTTGCAATTCCGCTGAAAAAGTCCCTCCTCCCAGTCCCACCTGCGCGGCCCAAGCTGACCAAGAGGGCTTTGGGGGGTCAAGATGCCAATACAATTGACAAAGTCGACAGTCGTATAGCAAAGCCGCCGGGCGGCAGGGCGAGCAGGCCACCAGAAGAACGTGCTACTTTGATGCTGATGCAGGCGATGAAGGCGCGAACCCGGAGGTGGACCGCACCGGTCTCGCCACTCAGTTTGTGCAGACAATGCAGCCACCGCTTGTAAACAACATGCGGTCGGCGTTCGGTTTATCAGAGGCAGGATCGAAGGATCACTTGGGCTCTATCGCCATCGATGCGGAAGCTTAACAAGTTCAGAAGCACTACTGGCCCTTGGTCGAGCAGGGGTGCCTGTTTTAGGATCATGTGTACTTTACTTTCCAGCTATTGTGATGTGTGGAGGGTTCTGGGAACTCCTTTTGTTGTTTTCGAGTCTGGCCGGTATGGCTGTTGTGGGTGTTTGTGTCGACAGTGGTTTGAGTGGGCTGGTTCTGTTGGGCACTGCGCTGCTCTAGGGTGGGCGATGTGCCTAGTGTATGTGTCTGTTCTGTGTCCTAGATGAGTGATCAAAATTGTGTTGTGTTGAATTGGAACGTCAGGGGCCTCAACAATCCAGCCAGGAGGAAAGTGGTCCGGGATCTTGCCAGCCAGACTAGGTGCACGGTGGCATGCTTGCAAGAAACAAAACTGTCAGGCATTGATGAAAATGTGGTCCGAGAAACACTGGGAGATAACTTCACTACCAATTTTGTTGTCCTACCTGCTCAGGAAACAAGAGGAGGGGTTTTGCTGGCAGTACACGATAATGCTTACAAGATCACTCAGGCTTTTCATCTGGAATTCTCTGTAACAGCTGAGCTGCATTCTACCACATCCCTTGATCAGTGGTGGCTGACGGTGGTGTATGGGCCACAAGGAGATAATGACAAGCTTAGATTCCTGCAGGAGATCAGACATATTAAATCTCTGGTGGGTGATGCATGGCTAGTGCTCGGTGATTTCAACCTTATACTATCTGCCCAAGACAAAAGCAATTCCAATTTGAATAGAAGGCTAATGGGCTCGTTCAAGAGTGCAGTGGACGATTTAGAGCTAAAGGAGTTAAGGTTGAAAGGGAGAAAATATACGTGGTCAAATGATGTGACCCAGACAAGGATTGATCGTGGTTTTTGTACGGCGGAATGGGATCTAATGCTTCCTAATTCTGTTCTTCAGGCTGTGTCATCTTTAGTGTCTGACCATTGTCCTTTGCTTATCATTGGCCAAGCTACAGTACGAAGATACCGTGGGCTGCGATTTGAGGTATTTTGGCCGAAACTGCAGGGTTACCAAGAGCTGCTACAAAATGAATGGTCTAGACCGACAAATGTGTTCAACCCTTACCTGAATTTGCATATCAAGCTTGAGAGACTGGGGAAAAGTCTGCAACAATGGGCCAGAGCAAAGGTTGGTAATAACACAGTTCTACTTCACGCGGCCAGGCAGATGATTGCCATTCTTGATGTGGTACAGGACTTCAGAACACTCAGCCCAGAGGAGATTGGACTTAAAAGAGACCTAAAGGCCCGGTTCCTTGGCCTTACTGCGGTTGAGAAACTAAGAGCTAAGCAGCAATCCTGGCTCAAATACATAAGGGCTTCAGAGGCCAACTCAAAATTGTTCTACCTCTACTTGAATGGAAGACGGCGCAAAAATCATATCCAGTCATTTGAAACCACGGATGGTCTTTTGCACTCACATGGGGACAAGGAGCAGCATGTTTTCCAACACTTTAATAATGTTTTTGGCCCACCACCACAACGGGAAGTATCACTAGACTGGCAACGCATAAACTTGCCAAGATTGGATCTGCATGCGCTGGAGGCAGAATTCACAGAGGAGGAGGTGCTTGCTGCCATCTCAGATATGGCAACTGACAGGGCGCCTGGACCGGATGGTTACATTGGCCTGTTCTTCAAGACATCTTGGCAGATAATTAAGGGGGATCTCATGGCGGCAGTAAACTATTTCTACCATCAGCATGATCAACATCTGAAGCTCCTTAACACAGCTCATATGGTCCTGCTGCCTAAAAAGCAGGATGCTTCCTCCATCAGGGACTACAGGCCGATTAGTCTCACACACAGCATTGCGAAGCTCCTGTCTAAGCTTCTTGCCAATCGACTGGCCCCACACCTGCATGAGTTGGTCTCTCGGCAACAAAGTGCTTTCATTAAAAAGCGTAGTATACATGATAATTTCCTTTTCACGCAGAACCTCATCAAAGCACTTCATCGAGCTAAGTGTCCGGCACTGTTCCTCAAACTGGACATAGCAAAAGCGTTTGATAGCATTCGTTGGGATTTCTTGCTTGAGGTGTTGCAGCAGATGGGATTTGGACCAAAGTGGAGGGGTTGGATCTCTTGCCTCTTGCGCACTGCTTCTTCATCAGTTTTACTGAATGGTGCTCGAGGGCCATGGTTCAGGCACAACACAGGGGTGCGGCAGGGGGATCCCCTCAGTCCGATGCTCTTTATCCTTGCTATGGAGCCGTTGCAGCGGATGTTGCAGGTAGCTACTGATGAAGGGCTGCTGTCCAGAATCAACAACAGTGCAGCTAAAGTTAGAATGAGTATGTATGCTGATGACGTGGGTCTGTTCCTCAACCCAATTAAGCAAGAGATTAAGAATTTTAGTGACCTACTCACTGACTTCGGGCAAGCTTCAGGCTTGTTGGCCAACGCGTCCAAGAGTGCGGTATATCCAATACACTGTGAAGGAATAGATGTGGATCATATCATCGCAGACTTTGGGTGTCCGGTGGGGCAATTCCCATGCACCTACCTCGGCTTACCTTTGCACACGGGAGCCCTGAGGAGAATTGATTTCCAGCCGCTCATTGACAAAATTGGGGGCCGCCTAGCAGGATGGAAAGGGCGATTCTTGAACAAGGCAGGCAGACTGACGTTGGTCAATACAGTGCTGACCTCCATTCCGGCATATTTTCTCTCGGTGTTCATTCTCAAGAAGTGGGCCATCAAACGTATTGACAAGATCAGGCGGTCTTTTCTTTGGCGAGGAGCTGCTGAGGCAAATGGGGGACACTGTCTGGTTCGATGGGCTAAGGTTATGAGGCCGAAGAAATTTGGCGGCTTGGGCGTTCTTGATCTTGATCTGTTCAGCAGGGCATTACGCCTTCGATGGCTTTGGTTTGAATGGCATGAGACAGACAGGCCTTGGGTCGGCACAGAACCTCCGGTAAACGACATTGACAAGCAGCTGTTTAGGGTGAGTACAGTGGTGACCATTGGGAATGGCCTCAAAGCGGAGTTTTGGAACTCCTCCTGGTTGAATGGCAAAGCGCCGAGAGACATTGCTCCAAGCCTCTACAAGCTAGCTTGGCGTAAGAGGCGGAAAGTTTTTGAGGAATTGGTGAATCACAGTTGGACAAGGGGGTTGTGGCGCATGACCACCGTTGAAGAGATGGCTGAGTTCGTGATGCTTTGGGATATGGTGCAGGATGTGCAACTATCCGATCAGCCTGATGTGATGCTCTGGCGATGGACGGCGAACGGCGAATACTCGGCCAGGTCGGCGTACAGGGCGCAGCTACATGGTTCTTTTTCCTGCTTTGATGCTGATGGCATTTGGAAGGCGCATGCCGAGAGCAAACACAAGTTTTTTGGATGGCTACTGGTACAGGCCAAGATTCTAACGGCGGACAAACTGGCGGCGCGAAACTGGCCATGCAATCCCGTCTGTCCGCTTTGCAAGAGCTGCCAGGAAACAGCGGAGCACATTTGCCTGCATTGCCCGTTTGCCATGCAGGTGTAGCAGCGGGTCGCCATTTGGACAGAGGGGTTGGTCTCTTTGCCGCCAGCACAGTTGGGACTGGAGGATTGGTGGCGCGATGCTCTTGTGCGTTTGCCAAGACCAGTTAGGCGACTGAAGGTGGCAATTTTGATCTACACGGCGTGGAACATTTGGAAGGAGCGAAACATGAGAACGTTCGAAGGAAAAGAAGCTTTGGCCTTGCAGGTGTATCGGCTAATCCAGGAGGAAATGGACCTGCGTAAGCAGGCCTGTGGGCAGCCGAGCATTAGTTGATCTATGTTTAGTTTGCTAGAGTGGAGGATTCCGGTTATTTATGTAATATCAAACTTTGTAAAACTTGTCTTGCTTTCCTCTCTTAAATGATATGGCAGTGCTCCTGCTCTAAGTTTCAAAAAAAAAAGGAACGGGGCAAATAGATCCTGACTCCTGACTCGCTAGCCATGCATGACTCGTGAGCGCACCAGCGCCCAAGTACTGCCAATGATACAGCACTGAATGGTGGAATACCGCCAGAGACTGCTGCAAAGGTGACGAGCTATGCTATGCTATGCATGAGGATGAGAGAAAGCGGCAGCTAGACTTGGCATCTGCGGCCGTAGAAATATTCCTCTTTTTTGAGCTCCACGCCAGGGACACAGCCCAGAACGCAAGACACTCCATGCTATTGAGACAGCGATACCCTCACCAGCCTTTTTCTGAAGTCCGAGCAGCAAAGCAACCGACAACACACAAGCCAGAGAGAAGGTGGTGCTGGTGCTAAATTAATAAGCTAGACCACTAACTACTGGATTAGCAGGAACTAATTAAAGCAGGGTCATGCACCGGCGCGGCGGCGGCGGCAGGCCGGCTGATCGTCCGTCCCTTCAGAGCCCGTGGCTGTGGTGGTGCCGGTGGTGGCCGTCGAGGGAATGCGCCGGCGAAGGAGCCGCGGCCGGCGGGAGCCCGCCGGCGAACGGCATCGTCGTGATGTTGCCGAAACCGCCGGGGAACGACGGCAGCGGCGCGGCCGGCGGCGGCGGGCACTGGTAGCACTTGGTGAAGAGGCCGAAGGTGTCGATCTGGTGCACGAAGTTGGTCATGCTGGCCCAGCCGCCGAAGCCGAAGCCGACCACCAGCACCCACGCCACCACGAACGCGTTGATCATGTACGTGCCCGTCCACCGCCCCACCAGCCGCGGCGGCGGCTCCACCGCGTTCTGCACCAGAGCTTATCGTTAGTTATTCAGAGCATGCATGCATGTATATGGTGGTTTTCGACAAATTGAAGCATCTTATTATCGTTGCAAAATCGAGAATTAAGTACTAGCTAGGATTGGGTCATCATTCGTATGCATGGAACTCAGTGCTGCAAGCCTACAAGATTTCTATTCTTTTCTTCCTTCTTTCTACCGAGATAGATAAAGCATCTTTTTTCTGGTTCTAACGTTCTTTCGCTTTGTCGCTGAGCTTGGCGCCATGCTTTCTCTTCTTTCTTGCTAGTACGGAACGGACTACCCACCACTTGGCCACTTCGTAAAAAGACAGTTTGACGCTGTTGTTGTTTTGTCTTATGTTTCAGATTTTCAGTAACCAGTGGTACGTACGAACTACGGACAGCCTAGCAGAGGCAGCGTTCATTATTAGAACCCTAATGATTTCAGCACTAATCATTAGCACTACTAGAGCTTTACAGACTACAGTATGTACGTACTAGCAACATTTTGCCTTGTAGAAGGCGGAGCCCAATCGAATGACTACTGAGGCTGCTGTGCAAAGTGGCATCCACGCATGCAGGAGCCAGGAGCTAGCTGTGCAAAGCGAGCAAGCTATGAAATGCCCAAAGAACACATAGGCGTGCGGCGGTGCTGCGTGCGACGACAAGCTACCAAATTCCTATGCACGATAAAAGTAGAACCACCGGGTAAAACGTAAAAACACGCAATGTAAACATAAAGCAATAATACTGCATTGGCTGCGTATTAAACTGCTAATAATCTTCTAATAATATAAGATGGTGACAAATTAGTAATGCAAGAAGTACAGTATACCTCACGGGCGGTCGCGGAGCGGAAGGTGATCATGTGCGCCAGCGCCGGGATGATGTAGACGGTGAAGCTGACGAGGAGGGACCCGACGGCGGAGTTGATGGGCCCGAAGAAGGGGAAGACGATGGCGAGGAACCAGATGGGCACGACGACGGGGAGGCGCGCGGCGGCGCGCTTGCAGAGGCTGCGGCAGTCGTGGAGGCCGATGAGCTTCTCCCACACGAAGTAGAGCGGCGTGCACGCGAAGCCGAAGGTGATGAACTGGTGGACGAGCATGAGCACGACGGCGGCGTCGCGGAACGCCGTGCGCGGGAGCAGGGCCAGCGCGTTGGAGTGGGTCAGCAGCTGGTCGCCGAACGCCCAGTACACGCTCGCCGCCGACGGCAGCGTCAGCGTCAGCACGTACAGCGTCGCCAGCAGGTAGATCGCCTTGAACTTCTGGGGCCGCCACATCGCGTGCATCACCTCCCTGTGCATCAATGCCGAGCATTGCATTGTTCAGTCACCTTTCAAACGATGGTCTGATCAGTTGTCGCCAGGAGATCGACTGCAAGACGTCTAGACTCTAGACTGATGGACATGGCATTCACAGCCGTTTCTTTTGAAATTTTGCGTTTCTTTGTGCGTGCACGCAGAAACCTGGACACCCGTGCCATGGTTGTGCAAGGTTATCGTGTTGTTGGCATCAGCGGAAGGGGTATCGTATCGGCATCCATCAGGAACCAGGGAGTCAGGGCTCCGTGGTTGCAAGTGCAAAAGCAGCAGGAGGAGCCCTGCGCGCTGCTGGGGTAAAAGCAGCAACCAGCAAGTGCACGCTCCTAGGGTGGAGTGGCTCCTTTGAGGCTTTGACTGTACACGCAATGCATGCATCGAGTCAGAAGAGATGGGCCTCCCCTGCCGTGCCCTGTAAGGTTTGTGAAGGCGCGCACGAGGCAGAGATACTTGTGTCAGTGTGTAACCTGTTTGCACGGGTCCGGTGGATATGCAAAGATGGTCGATGGAACAGTGCACATCGTGCAGAGAGACTCCCTCTCCTGTGCATTTTTGCCAGCCCGGTGTGGCATGCCGCGTGCATCTGTAATAAACTGTGTAGGCTCTATGTCTCCGTCTGCATGTCCCCATTATTTGCAACAGTTGTACTTCCCACAAAGACCGAAATGCATGGAGCTAGAGCAATCGTTATGTACAATTGCTTCTTCTTCTTGAATGACAGAGCAGTGCTCCTGCTACCTTTTCAAAAAAAAAAATGGAGCTAGAGCAATGCTCGGCCTTGCATTCTTCTCCAAGAAAGAAGAGAGAGCTAGCAATCAGGTAAAACTAGTTATCGTGTGTAATGCCTAGATGTCTGCAGCCTGTGGCGTGACCTGACGAGAAATGCATATAGCACGGCCGGATCATCAGAGACCACCATAGTTTCCATTGGCGATCATCAGGTCATGTGGTCCCCTAGTGCGTGCTCATATCCCTACTACCTCCCCATGACCCCATGGCACGACGCATGTGACCTGCGCGTGTATCTTTTAGGGAACCTACTCATTCTATTCTTTGTTTTTCGGCAGGAACGTCCACATTGCTAGTGACTATATTAGCTTTTGTTCACACAGTGACATGACATAAAAAGGGTGATTGTCTCCTTACACAGTAACAGCGTGCCCGCCGAAGGTGTAGAGGATGTTTGTGGCCCCGGTGAAGTAGAGAACCATCTTGGTCGGCCCGGAGTGCTTCACGCCATCAACCTGCAAAGTATATGTGTGCGGCATCATGCATCGCCCATTCATCGAATTGAAATAATGCAAATGCTTCGACGACAACACTAGCTAGTAGCTACGTATCAATGGCATCGAAGAGCTAGCTACTAGCATGCAGGTGCTCTCGATAATGACCTGGCCGTGGAGGATGGAGGCGACGGCGAGGTACCACGCGGTGTAGGTGGTCATGACGAGGCCGAGGAAGGACCAGATCCGGTAGTTGTGGAACGACGGGATGAACACCGTGGTGGCGCAGCAGGCGCCGAAGATGTACGTCCACGTCCGCTTGTCCAGCTTGTCGTTGATGTAGTAGATGTTGCTGCAGCATGCAGGCATATATGTCATCACTTACAGTGTAAGATGTCATCATCACTTACAGTAAGAACCAAACGCCCTTTAATTAGCCACAGGCTCCAGTCCCATGCATGTAGTACAAGAAACAAACAACCAGAGCACGACGGACCAAGCATGCTGTGCGGAACAACAACAGTTTAGCGCCTGTAGGAATGCGTGGTACCTTGCGCAAGCGATGAGCTGGATGACAGAGCCGAAGAGCAGGAAGGTGCAGTTGAAGGCCAGGCCGACGTTCCTCCAGTGCCTCCCGAGCAGCCCGTCCAGCACCTCGAACCACTGCAGATATATATATGTTTGCGTGGTTCAGTTCAGAGAACAAAATTACTTCAGACGACCAATGCAGTAAGACGACTGGCTAGCGCAAATGCAGCAAATTTCTTCCTCCTCACCTGGATGACATGGTTCCTGAAGTCGGCCTTCTTCTCCCTCTCCTTGCGGGTCCGGTACTCCACGTACAGGATGCTGATGAGGTACGCCGTCCAGCTGCCCATCAGGCCGTAGAAGAGCTGGAACAGGATGCCGCTCACCATCCCCAGTTGCGAGAAGGAGTAGGGCAGCGTCAGGAGCACCTGAGCCACCTGATGAACAATCACACAAACAAGTTTCATGCATATGAGCTCTCACTGGCCTCTGCTACAGGAACAAAGGAAATAACAACGGCAAGGTCGTCACCTGGTTGGAGGCGCAGCTGAACCAGGCGTCGTAGGCCGAGCCGCCGTGCCAGAGCAGCCCGGAGAGGCGCGACTTGACGGTGCTGGAGTCGCCGTCCTGCTCCATCTCCACGTACCGGCCGACGCCGACCGTCTCCGGCGCCTTCTCGTTGGCGAGGCTCCCATTGATGACCTCCGACGAGTCCATGACCTCTCTCTCTCGCGCGCTCTCAGTCCTAAGTCCTAACACTCGGTGTCCGTGTATACTAGACCTCTCTCACCTTGTTATGAGGTGTTGCCCGTGTTCAAGTCTAGAAGAGGTGGAGACCGGAGGGGGTGATATATAGAGGGGAGGGGAGAGTGAGGTGCCGGCCGCGCGAAGCAAAGACTGCAGTCTGCAGCACGTCCGACAGGTGGGGATAAAGAAACCCGTCTTTCTCATAATCTCCCTCTGTTTCTTTCCAGGAGCTCTTTTGGATGCAAGTAATGGAGAGAGCAGAAAAAAAAACAGGCAAATGAAATAAACACTACTAGGAAAGCACTTTTTTACCGGTGCACAACCCCCTTTAGTACCGGTTTTCAAACCGGTATTGTCCGTTCGGTATTAATGTGAAGGTACATTAATACCAGTTGGACTACCCGGTACTAATGCACACATTAGTACCGACTCTGGTTGCCACCCGGTACTCAGTATCTCCGTTCCGTCGCCGTCCGCCCCTCCCTTCCTCCCTCTTTTTTCCTTTTCTTTATTCTTTCTTCTTATCTGTTCTTCTCTTTTCCTTTTATTTTCTTCAATCATTCTCACAAAAAGATTCACACATCACACATCAAAATCATTCATACAAGTTACAGCATTCAACATCTATTTGATTCAACCAAATCATTCACACAAAATTGACAAGTTACAATATCGATTTGATACAACGAATCAAACCATAATCACAAGCAAGAACACAAAAATCACCATTATAGAACACACTCTCAAGACCAAGATTCGAACCACCTTGTGCTTGGCCGTGCGCCCGTGCCGCCCGCCGGTCCTGCCTTTGCCGCGGCGCCTGGGAGGCCAACGCTGCCACGCTGCCGCTATGTAACCTGAAGGTCACAGTCTTTTCGTACTGTACTTCGTTCTCTTCTATCCACTAGCTAATTTAAGTAATTCATTTTGTTCTTATGCTGGATACGTGTATTGAATATGAATTTTCAGCTATACAATACTTGTCTCTTTTGGTAGAATAGCAATTATGTGATTTTATCCCTCCGCTAGCAATTCGGAATAGAAACCACTTTTATTCGGAAACATACTACACATGCATACACACACACATATATACACATAACACCTTCAATAAATTGAGCTTGAAACTCTTAATATTAACTCACCAAAGGCTCCTTGGGCCTAGAAATTACCATGATAATTTAAAAAAAGAATAAACACTTTTGGATTTTATAAAGATCCAACGGTCTAGACTAACCAAAAGAGTCCATCTTAAATGTATAGAAGAGTTTGGGTTAATAAAATACAAAACTAAATAGAGCCATATAAAATAAGGCTAATAAAATAAGCATGTAATATATAGTTTTTGGAATTTAAAAGACAATAAAGTAAGAGTAAATTGCACCCATCATACAACAACTTGTATGGTTGTATCAGTTTGGTCCAACAAGTTGCAAATTATGCAAATTGATACATAAACTTGTTAGATGTGTGCATATACAGTCACATGTATGTCATCGAGCGTGTTTTTTCACGATCACATGCCATGGGGGCTATATCTCTAATCATAAGTACCGTTTTTTATGTGAGAGGTCACATTTGCTTTGGATTTTCATTCACTTTTATATTATTATTATTCAGTTGGATAAACTATTCTCGATTCATGTTCTGAAACCTCATGGTGCCTGTGAAAACTGAGCACTGGTGGTAAAAGAAAGTGTTTCTAGTCCACACAATGGTGTTATTTTCATGCCAATCTTTGATACTGCAACGGTGAGCGGTGAGCCACATCATCTGTACCTTAACCTTAAGATCCAAGTTCAACATTTTTCTCTCTTTATTGGAAGGTGTTTAACTTGTTTACATATGAAGATTAGACTAACACTCGGTGGCAGGGAAATTAGTTCAGTTTTTTTAAGTAAGACCCATTTCATAATATATCTTTTTTCTTCCACTACTAGGGAAACAATCTTCTGTACCGGTTGAGAACCCCCTTTAGTACCGGTTTCCAAACCGGTATTGTCTAGTCGGTACTAATGTGAAATCACATTAGTACCAGTTGGGGAAATCGGTACTAATATGTACATTAGTACCGGGTGGGGATGAGGCCCGGTACTAATGTGTTTGCTACCTTACGTCCCCTTCTGTCCCCTTCTCTCTTTCTTTTTCTTTTTTCTTTTCTTCCTTTTTTCCCAATGCTTTCACAATCACAAATTCACTAACACACATATTCTCAATCATATGTTCACAATTATATACATTCACACAGATCCATAATTACGCAATTACAATCACAGACCTTACAACAAGAGATTTGAATCAATCTCACACACAGATTCATATATATCAAAAAATTCCCAACAAGAATGAATCACAAAATTTACACGACAATGCAAGAATTGATCTGGATCAGCACCTCCAGAGGCAGCCCCCCGCGCCCATGGCCGGCCGCGGCCCCTGCGCCCGCTGGGGCCGGGCTGGCCTCCCGCCGTGCCAGCTGGCTACGGCCTGCCCGCACCGGCGGCCGCCTCCAACGCGCCGCACGCGCCCGCCCACGGCCGCATCCCGACTGGCGGTGCCCCGGCCTCCCGTGCCCGGCGGCGCCTTGGCCAACCGCACCCGGCCGGCGGCGCCTTGGCTCCCGCGCCCCGCCTCCCACGCGGATTTGCGCCGCCGCTGCCAGTGGGAGAGAAGAGAGAGAGGAACGTGAGAATCGAATGGATAGGAAGAGAAAGATAAGGCTACCGTGTGTGAGCTAGAGAGGAGAGGGGGGTTGATATATTTTCTAAGTGTTGGCGCTGGACGGGGCCGCGAGGGGTGGTAACATCAGTACCGGGGTTTTTTTTGCCCCGGTATTAATGTGGACGCATTAATACCAGGGCTAGTTCCCACCCGGTACTAATGTGCCCTCACGGGGAAGTGTCGGGGCACTTCTTTCCCATCCGGTACTAATGTATAATTTAGTACCGGGCGCCAAAAAAAACCAGTTTAATGCCAAAATTGACCTGGGACGGAAGCCTCGTTCCCTAGTAGTGTTTGATTCCTCTGGAGCCAAATAATCTCATTTTTTTTACTATTTTAATATGATAGTCCATATTGTTTCAGTGCGTTCCGTGGTAACATATATAAGAAGTTAAGAACCAAATTAGTGCCACAAGTATATAGCATAGTAAAAACTACACTATGCAAGTTAGGTTAAAGAAAGGTTAAAGAAAGACGACATGACCAGGCAAAAACAATATGAAGCAAGTTAACTAATATAATCTATAGAATTGATATGGAATTGATATAATCCAGGCAAACGTGACCTGGACATGCAAAATTAATAGTTGTGACCTAATCTACGTCCATGTGGCCTGCGACAGTGGCAAAATACACTTCGTGATAACATGTGACCGTATATGCACACATCTAACAAGTTCATGTATCAATTTACATAATTTGCAACCTGTTGGACCAAAGTGATACCACCCTACAAGATGTTGTATGGTGGATGTATTTTACTCATAAAGTAATATACAACATATGATGTGCGATGGAAAAAAAAAGAATATGAACCTTCCATGGAGTATGTCATTCGTATGGCATGGGAATAAAAACCTCATTGAAAATATATTATTACTGAGAGACATGGTTACCCATGGGTCCCCACCGGCCAGAGTCCCAGAGGCCCCTGTCAAGTGGACCCGACCTTCCAGAAGACTCGCCGACCTTACAAGTGGGCCCAGCGACCTAGTCAAGCTCCCGGAAGACCCGCGAAGCCTTGGCGTGCAAGACAAGACGTGGCGACCTGGCGCGCCGCCGCCTGTAGCTCCGAGTATCACGGGATACTCCTTGTAATCCGGGAGATAATCTTCCCACAGTTGTAACAGACCCCGACACGGGTCAACCGACCTGCGCATGCAAACCCTAGCCCATCCCCCCATATAAGGCGGCCTATGGCTCCATGCACAGGGACAACTCGTCTTCATCCTCGCATAATCCACCACAACTGGACGTAGGGTTTTACTCTCCGGAGGCCTGAACCAGTATAAACCCTTGTCTCCCTGTTCTTCGCCGCCATACTCGCCAAGCTCCGTGTGCACCACGTGCATAACCACTTATGCTCTTAGGTCCCGATCCTTCATTAACCTGCAAACCACTAGGGCAACCTCCTAGCGGATCTGTCCAGGTCTCACCCCCTGACAGTTAGCGCGCCAAGTAGGGGCGATCGGGAACTCGCTGTGCAGCATGGTGGCCCAATCTGGCGTCGTCTTCCCGGCGAGCATGTCGGCCTTCCTCGCCGATCCCGTGGAGATCTGCTTTGGATCCTTCACGGCGACCTCACCTGCCCCGGTAGCCTCGACTCCTCCAGCGACCTCTGAGAAGGTCGTCACGGCGCCCACCGCCGTTCCTGTTCCCGATCTAGTATCGGAGACCCACCCGCCCAAACCCTGTGACCTCATCCAGGGGATGGACAACATCATCGGCTCGATGAGGGAAACCCTGGAGATCTACGAACGAGCTCAACGCTCGGCGCAGATAGCGTTGCGCCACGACACCTTCCCCTTCGTCCTGAAGTCTGCGACCGGCCTTCGCCTGAGCCAACTCTCCACGCCTCCCCAGATCCAATCTGGGCGGCGACCTTCACGCAACCCAAGGCCGGCGCCTCGCGCTCGGCGCGACCCCCTCGACGTGCCCTGCACTTACCACAAAGGTGCAAAGCACACCCTCCGTGGGTGCCGCCTGCGGAAGAAGATCGACAACGAGCTCCCCCGCCGAGCTAAGCGACCTACCCAGTCTCCGGACTGTGGGAAGTTCTGGAAGGTCCGGGTTCGCATCGCCCCGAACGACCCGGAAATCGTCTTCCGTCAGGTGATGGTGATCTCGGAGAACGAGCCACCACGCTTGGGCGCGACCAACTCCCAGGAGGCGGCCCGCATCCAAGCAAACGCCCGCCGCGCTGAGCGACGTGCGGAAGAGCAACGACGCACTTTGCCCTGCGCTCGCGATCTGCGCTTGGAGTTCGAGGAAGCCGGGATCGCGACCTTCAACAGCCCCCAGGCCAACCTGGGCGCAGCCATCACCCGACTCCAGCAAGTCCAGTCGCCTGAAGCTGAGCAGGCCCTCGCGTACCTCCGGGTCGCCAACGCCCTGGTGGAAGAGAAGAGCGCGGCCTCTAGGTCTGCCGCGTCGTCCTCTACTCGCCACTCGCGCAGTCGATCCCATCGACCTGCGCGCTGCCATCTCTCCCCCGTTAAGGAGGAGGTCGCTCAGCACAACCCTGAGCAACCCGCCCAGCAGCCCGCTGCTGCCCGCGACCTTCGCGTCAACCTCAACGCCAACAGGCGCGCTCGCGACGCCCGCACCGTCGTCGACCAACGCCACCGAGAGCGAGAGGAGCGCGAGCTCCGCCGCCGCCTGGAATACGACCGCGAGTACGGCACCCCAGGCGACGTCATCGCATCATGGAGCGCGAGCTCCGCGATTAGCATGAGATCGAGAACTAGCGGTGGGCCAAGTACAACGCCGATCACGGCGATCCCGCCATCGTCCAGGTCGACCGAGACCGGCAGCCACGCTCCCAGGTCGTCATCCCGGAGCATAGTGTTCACTCCGCGCCACGGGATGCCGCCCCTGCAAGAGGCACCAGTGAAGACCTTGCACTCAACGCCTTCCCAGCACTGGATGCCCGCTTCAAGAGGGTGGAGTACCCCGACAACTTCAAGCCCAACATCAAGCCATATGATAGGCGCTCAGACCCTAACATCTGGCTGTCGACCTACTATGTCGCCGTCAAGGCGGCTGGTGGTGATTTCGACCACATGACGACCTACTTCCCGTTGGTCATTGGCAAGTCCCCTTCGCTGTGGCTCAACAACCTTGAGCCCGGCAGCATCAAGACCTGGGCCGATCTGTCCCAGGCCTTCACATCGAACTTCCAGGCGACCTACGATCGCCCTGGGAACGCCTTCAGCCTGGGGTGGGTCATGCAGAAGCCTAAGGAGCGTCTCCGCGACTACAACAACCGGTTCTTCGAGAATCGGAACGAGTGTGTCGGCGTCAGGGACGACCAGATCGTCGACAGCTACAAAAAGGGCATCAAAGACCCTAAGATCTTCGAGAAGATCCATGAGTCCGGCGCCACCAACGTTAAGGAGCTGATGATCATCGTCAACAAGCGGATGGACACGGAAGATGCCCTCCAGAACCAGTTCGATGCTGGTAACGCTGGTACATCTGGTACCGCGGCGGACAAACTCCTCAAGCGACCTTCCGAGGTCCTGGCGGCTGAAGGGCGGTGAAACTCGTCCTTCAACCAAGCTGAGTTTGACCTGGCACTCGACAGCATCTGCGGGTTCCATGAGGGAGCCACCCACACTCTCCGCGAGTGCTCTCTATTCAAGAGGGCCTTCAGCTCTTCCGCGGACCCCAAGCGACCTAGGAACGACGGCGGGCGACGCGACAACCGCCCCTACAACAACAACTACTGCCGCGACGACCGGCGCGACGAGCGGTACGACGATCGCCGCGAGCCACCTCGCAATGACCCGCCTCGCAACGATACTGCTCCAGCGGCTCCTCGCGATGAGGCGAACCTGCCCCCTCTGCCTTTCCAGGCCGCTACCCGCGCGATCAACATGATCGTCGGCGAAATCAAGTCCAGCACCAGCAGGAGGCGCTACCAGAAGGACAAGCACGACGTCCACCTCGTTCACACTCACCCAGTCGTACCCCTACGATGGTCTGAGCAGCCGATCACGTTCTCCAGAGCTGATCACTGGGTTCATATCCCAGACCCCGGGTCCTACCTGCTTGTCGTCGAGCCTACAGTGGATGGAGCCCTGCTCTCCCAGACCTTGATTGACGGCGGTAGTGGGCTCAACATCATCTTTGTTGATACCCTCAAGAAGATGGGCTTCGACTTCAACAAGATGACAGAGTGTGATGAACCTTTCTATGGCATCGTCCCCGGGAAGGCAGCCCAACCCCTAGGTCGAGTCTCCCTCCCGGTCACCTTCGGTACGGAGGCGAACTTCCGCACGGAGTACCTCAACTTCGAGGTCGCAAACTTCAAGTCCTCCTACCACGCGATCCTAGGTCGCCCAATGTTGGCCAGATTCATGGCCATCCCACACTACACCTACTTGGTGTTGAAGATGCCAGCTCCACATGGGGTTCTCTCTGTCAAAGGGGACCTCATCATCTCCTTCAGGTGCAACACGGAGGCTCTCGACCTAGCTGCGACCTCCACCGCCGCTGAGGCCTCTGCGGTCTTGGTAGCTGAGGCTGCCAAAGTCGCCCCGGTCGACCAATCTGTCCCGGAGCAGAAGCGCACCGAGACCGCCCTCGACGCAGCTCCATCGACGAAGAAGGTCTGCCTCGGCCTTGCCGACCCAGAGAAGACGGTGGTGATCGGCGACGGGCTCGACCCCAAATAGGAACTCGCGCTCACCGGCTTCCTCCGGGATAATGCCGACATATTCGCTTGGAGTCCATCGGATATGCCAGGTGTTCCAGGGAGCTGGCTGAGCACGCCTTGGATGTAAGCAAAACGGCGAAGCCTGTCAAGCAGAAGCTTCGCCGCTTTGCGAAAGATCGCAAGGACGTCATTAGGGTAGAGCTAATAAAGCTCCTGGCTGCCGGATTCATCCGAGAGTGTAAAAACCCGGTTTGGCTTGCCAACCCGGTTCTTGTACCAAAGAAAACCGGTCAATGGAGAATGTGTATCGACTACACCGATCTCAACAGGCACTGCCCTAAAGACACCTTCCCTCTTCCGCGTATCGACCAGGTCGTGGACTCCACGGCCGGGAGCGTCCTCCTCTCCTTCCTCGACTGCTACTCAGGGTATCACCAGATAGCCCTGAAGGTCTCCGACCAAGACAAGACGGCGTTCATAACGCCCCATGGCATCTACTGCTATACGGCCATGACCTTCGGCCTCAAGAACGCTGGCGCGACCTACCAGAAGGCAATACAGAAGTGTCTGGTCAGCCAGATCAACAAGAACGTAGAAGCCTACGTCGATGATGTGGTCGTCAAGACCACCCATGAGGATCAGCTCATAGCTGACCTCGCGGAGACCTTCGCCAACCTCCGCACTTACCGCTGGAAGCTCAACCCAGAGAAGTGCGTCTTCGGTGTCCCGTCCGGCAAGCTCCTGGGCTTCATGGTCAGCAACCGGGGCATCGAAGCCAATCCCACCAAGGTGGATGCCATCCTCAAGATGAAGCGACCTACTAGAAAGAAAGACGTCATGAAGCTCACAGGCATGATGGCGGCCTTAGGCCGATTCATTAGCAAGCTCGGAGAGAAAGGCCTGCCCTTCTTCAAGCTGCTAAAAAAGGCGGACAAGTTCGTCTGGACCAAGGAGGCAGACCAAGCTCTTGAGCAACTCAAGACCTTCCTCACGACACCCCCGGTGATGGTGCCCCCGGCGCCCAAGGAGCCCTTACTGCTCTACATCTCGGCGACCACCCTCGTGGTCAGCGCCGTCCTGGTGGCTGAGCGACCTGAAGAGGGACGACCTTACCCTGTCCAGCGACCTATCTACTATGTCAGCGAGGTCCTGTCTGACACCAAGACCAGGTACAGCCAGCCCCAGAAGATGCTCTACGTGCTTCTCATGACTTCGCGAAAGCTCCGGTACTACTTCCAATCACACAAGATCAAGGTCGTCTCGGCCTTTCCCCTTGGCGAGATCCTACGGAGTTGTGACACCTTTGGGCGTGTCGTCAAGTGGTCTATCGAACTAGGCGAGTTCGACCTGGAGTTCTGCCCCCGGCAGGCCATCAAGTCCCAAGTCATCGCAGACTTCGTATCAAAATGGACAGAGATCCAGCAGCCTCCGCCGCCGGAGCGACCTGAGCATTGGAAGATGTACTTCAATGGTTCTCTGAACCTCGAAGGAGCCGGCGCGAGAGTTCTATTCATCTCCCCTAAGGGCGACTACCTCAAGTACGTCCTGTAGATCCACTACAAGGCGTCCAATAACGGTGCCGAGTACGAGGCCCTCATCCACGGGCTCCGCATCGCCGTCTCCCTTGGGATCAAGCGCCTCTTGGCCTACGGCGATTCCAAGGTCGTCATCGACCAAGTCAGCAAAGACTCCGAAGCCAGGAAGGATACGATGGATGCCTACTGTGCTGAGGTGCGCAAGCTCGAGCGTCACTTCAAGGGGCTCGAGTTCCATCATGTCTGCCGCAACAACAGCGTCACTACGGATGTCCTCTCCAAGCTTGGCTCCAAGCGCGCACTGGTTCCGGCCGGTGTGTTCGTCCAAGACCTACGCAAGCCGTCCATCAAGCTCATCCCCGACTTAGAGTCGCCCGATGACGAGGTTACCTCTCCTGCAGGTCGCGAGATCCTCATGATCGACGTAGAAGATGACTGGCGTCTCGACTTCATTGCCTTCCTCCTCGAGCACCGAGTACCTGAGGACAAGGCGAAACGAGAAAAGATCACGAGGCATAGCGCCAACTACGTCGTCGTCAGCCAGGAACTCTACCAGAGGTCCGCCTCCACTGGGGTACTGATGAAGTGCATCCTACGATCCGAGGGCCTCAGGCTCTTGGATGAGATCCACGGTGGTGAGTGCGGCAACCATGCCGCCTCCGCCAACCTGGTGGGCAAGGTCTTCAGGTCTGGGTTCTACTGGCCCACGGCCTTGGCTAATGCCCAAGAGCTCATACGTCGTTGCAAGGGGTGCCAGTTCTTCGCTAAGCAGCAACACCTCCCGGCTCAGGCCCTCAGGACCATCCCTCCGTCGTGGCCCTTTGCAGTTTGGGGTCTCGACTCTGTGGGACCTTTCAAGACCGCCCCTGGCGGCTACAAGCACATACTCGTGGAGGTGGATAAGTTCACCAAGTGGATCGAGGTCCGTGCCGTATCTAGCGTCACGTCGAAAGAAGCGGCCAAATTCATCGAGGAGATTACACATCGCTTCGGGGTGCCAAACAGGATCGTCACTGACCTTGGCACGGCCTTCACAGGGGCCGAATTCTAGGACTTCTGTCAGGACAGCCTGATCAACGTATACTACTCCTCGGTGGCACACCCGCGGTGCAACGGCCAGGTCGAGCGGGCCAACGACATGGTCCTACAGGCCATAAAAGATCGTATCTTCGACGGCTCAGCGCCTTACATCACAAGGTGGCTCTCAGAGCTCCCTCACGTCCTCTGGGGTCTCAGGACCCAGGTCAGCTCGGCTACAGGGTACTCACCCTTCTTCCTGGTCTATGGATCAGAAGCTATCCTCCCCACCGATGTGGCCTTCGGTGCTCCTCGCATCCAGCACTTCGATGAATGAGAAGTAGAGCAAACACGCCGCCTCGACCTCGACAGTATTGAGGAACACCGTGTGGCCGCGCTCATGTGCCACACTTGCCATGAGCAGTAGCTACATCGCTACCATGACCGCAACGTGCGGGAACGTTCCTTCAACGTTGGCGACCTAGTCCTGCAGTGGATCCAGAACACCAAGGACATGCACAAGCTCTCTGCACCTTGGGAAGGCCCCTTCATCCTTAAGGAGGTCATTGGACCGGCGACCTATCACCTCCAATGGGCCGATGGCCAGGGCGTTCCTAACCCCTGGAACATCGAGCACTTACGTCGCTTCTATCCTTAGGAGCATTGTATCACAATAAAGCTATGTATTCTACCCCTTGTAATTCAATATATATATAAAGATTTCTCTTTCAGCTTGTTTGTCTTCTATTTACCCCTCTCCTTCGACATGCTCGGGGGCTTGGTTTTAAACCGGACCCCTCACGCTCGGGGGCTTGGCTCTAAGCTCGGTCCTTCACGCTCGGGGGCTTGGCTCTGCCAACCACAAGGTCGCTCGACCTGAGGTCTTTACCTTTCTGCTTACCAGCGTTCCCTTATAACAACTTCTCATGCACTTTATAAGCACTCCTAGGTCGCGGGGTTGCCTGACCTTGGGTCCCTGACCCCCTCCGTGCGCCGGCCGCACCTAAGCCTCCAATGTCGAGCTGTGTGGTCGGCAAGCCGTTCCTCTACCAAGTTGGGTTAGCGGAGGAAAAAGGGTCTCGCAACTTCGTTATCTTTGCGTTCTTATAACGAGTATACAAAGTCAAATAAGGGATCACAGGACATGCCTTTTTCATTCATGCAATGTTTATATTACATCAAAAGGGTCCACGACCCGTCATTGTTACTAACTGTTTCCTCGGCCTAAGCTACGACTGCAGGTCTATTTTCTTCATAACCTCCTCCGCGGCGGCCTGAATATCTTCGTTGTCCACCGCCTGCGCTAAGTCGATCTCCTCCTTGACCTTCTCGAGGTTGAACGACGGCTCGTGGTGCTTCACCATGGCCAGCGCGGTAGCGGCAACAAGCTTGCCACCGTCCATCAGCAAGGTCTTTATGCGACCTACCGCGCCGTCCAACCGCTCCACGGGCCCTTGTGGTTCGCCCTCGACCTTAGGGGCGTACACGTCCACAAGGTACTCGGCGACCTCCTTGAGGTCGTCCAGCTCCTTCTCCAGATCTGCAGTCATCTCTTGATGATCAATAAGGGTTTGCATCGCCCGGCCAAGGTCGATCTCTAGATCCCTGCGCACCCCAAATTCATAAGCAACTTTCCGGGGTGAAGTAATACTCACTGGCGACGACCTCCTGGTGCTTCTCCTTGAGGATCTTCACTTGCTCCTTTGACTCCTTGAGATCCTTCTTCAAGGCAGTCTCCCTCTTCTTGGCCTCTGCACGCGCCGAGGTCAAGAGCGGGTCACCACGACGTGCTTACACAACAACACAAGGGCGTCCTACGACGTACCTGCAGCGGCGACCTTTAGTTCGTCCTCCACCTCCTTCGCCTTCAGCTTTGTAGCTTCAAGCTCCCGCTTCAAGGCCTCGATGGCCTGATCCTTCAAGATTGCCTCCTCCTTGAGGCTCCTTACTTCCTTCGTGGCCTCCACCTTGGCCTGAAGCATGGTCTCCCGGGTTGTTGTCAGCTCCGTGTGAAGATTGGCGCCCTCCTTCAGTAGGGTCGCCCTTTTCTGCGCGCGCTCAGCAAGAGTCTGCAACCACTCATTGAGATTGTTAAAACATTGCGTCGGGGCGAACCCAAGATGCAGCTCCAAAGGTAATGCAAACTTACCGCGAGTGTCCTGCCAATGGTCACCTGCGCCGCCTTGAAGTCTTCAAGATCCTTGGCGTCGGCCCAGACGTCGTCCTCCCACGGAGTACCTTCATAAAAGCAGGGTTGCTCGTCGGCCCCTCCGCTTGCACCTCCGGTTTCTGCCTGCCGCATACCCGGCAGACTTGACTCCGGCAGGTCCTGCTGACGCGGGCCCTCACCTGCTACGCGACCTCCGCAGCGACCTTGGCTGCTGCCGACGGAGTTGTCTCCACGATCTCAGGGGCCTTACTGGTGAAGTCCCCGCCTGAGGTTGCTGGCGACTACCCCACCGGCAACTTCTCGACCTTCCAGCCAAACGCCTCTTGGCCTGAGGCGTTCTTGCCGCTAGAAACAGCAGGAGTCCCCCTGCCCAAGGTGCATATATTCGTCAGCATTGACACACTCGACAGAACTGTACAGATGAAAAACAGCATAAATCAAGCTCGGCAACATACCCGCTGCCGGTCTTCAGCTTCATCGACATTGGCCTGGGCGGCGCCTGCCTCGGCTTCTTTTGCGACCCTTGGTCGCTCATGCCCTCCGCGCTCGCCTTCTGCTGCTGCTCGCCGGTAGCCGCGGGCGGGGCATTGCTTTCTCCTACGGCTGCCACATCACCCGACCCGCTAGCGACGTCACGCGACCCGGTATCGTCACGCTCCTCGAAGACGACCTCGGTGTCAGTCGTGGTCGTCTCCGACGACGCAGTGACGACCTTCCTCTTCCTCTTCTTCTTCTCCGCCTCAATGGTGGCGGAGATGATCTTGACGCCCTTGTGCGCCAGAATCTTCGCGGTGGCTTGCCGCGTACGACGAGTCGTCGGTGCGGAGCTCACCACAGGCGGATCCTCATCATCGCTACCCCCCACCGATGAGTCGGAGAGGTAGTTCTCCAACAACTCCGGCGGTAGAGCTCTCACGTCCTCCGCCGCCCGGACCTTGAAACTGCGCTCCCCCTCATCCGGGAGGGGAGCTGGGCACCAGAACAGACCTTCACGACCCTGTGAAACAGTTGGCCTTTGTTTCAGCACAAGGGAAATTCAACAACAACAGAGAAATTAAGGTCGATCAGCGACATACCACGTCTGCGGGCCGTGTGAGGGAGAATGCCTTGGGGCAAGTCCAGTTCTGGATCACCCCGTTGAAGAGCTCCCTCACCCGCGCTACCATCTCCTGCTTGGAGACCTTCAGTTGCTGCACGCGGGTTGGGTCGGTCTGCCCCCAGTACTCGTAGGCCGGGTGCACCCGATCTTGGATCGGCTGCAGCAGCCTCCGGCTGAAACTAATGGCCACCGCTGCGCCAGTCAGCCCTTCTTCCTTCTGTTGCTTGAGGTCCTCCAGCAGCAGCTTGACGGCGTCCATCTCCTGCGATGTCAGCTGGTTGGTCCACTCAGGCACCGGGACCGGCGCCAGTCCCGATCGGGTTGGCAGCGCTGGCTTGGGGTTGTCGATGTAGAACCAGCCCCGCCGTCAGCCCTGGGTGTTATCCGGCAGCTCCATGTCGATATACACCATCTTCATGTGACGGTGTAGCATGAACCCGACGGCACTGACGACGCCATTCTTCCCCATCTTTTTCACCTCGAAGAAATACCGCCACAGGTCGAAGTGTGGCGGTATCCCAAGGTATGCCTCGCACAGGTGGATGAACGAGGATACAGTGGTTATGGCATTGGGGACGAGGTGCGTCAGGTCGATGCGGTAGAAGTGCAGCAGCCCGCGGAAGAAGTCGCCCGCCGGGACTCCAAAGCCGCGCTCGACGTGTGCGACGAAGGCAACGGTCTCCTCAGTTCCCTCGGACGGGAACGCTTCGCCGGCGGCGGGCCTCCAGCCCACCTGCTCC
Organism: Cenchrus fungigraminus; assembly: GCA_036936925.1. NCBI lineage: Eukaryota > Viridiplantae > Streptophyta > Magnoliopsida > Poales > Poaceae > Cenchrus > Cenchrus fungigraminus. Next base: position 126,425,999 of record CM072777.1, read on the forward strand.
CTGGGCTTCAGCAGCCCGCGCTCCACCAGCTCCTTGAGATGCGCCTCCGTCACCACCGAGTGCTCCCACACCTTCTCCGGGGCCGGCGCAAGCTCTGGGGCCATTTCCTCTTCCTCGAAGCCGGTGGATCTAGCTCTAAATACCACCAGGGTCTTTTGGCGCATACGGTGGCGCTAGGCGCGGCGGATCTAAGCACAGCGGCACCGGCGAATCTACGCGCTAAAGCTTCTGGCGGCGGATCGGGAACCCTAGCTCTTGCGGGGAATGGAAGCGAGTGGGGTCCTCGACCCCTCACTCGGCCTTTTATAACTGGGCCGTGTCAGTGCGGCGGGTCGCGGCGCCCAAACGCCCCCTCGAATTCGGCGACATCACCGGCGACCCAACGGATGCATTGCCTAACGGCTATTTCGGCCTAACGGCTACAGGCAGTGACGGCTCGAGCCGTGCGGGAATCTATGCCCGTTGGTTTTCCGCCCAATGGCCTGGTGTCCATGGACTCGCTATGCCTTACTTCAAGCCCCCCCATAATTTTCCTCAAGGTCCCTTGGCCTTTGATGACCTCCGGGTCTATGACAACACCTTCACAAGGTCGATAGGTACTGCCGCTTGGTAGGTCGCCTCGACTATCACTATTCGGGCTTGCACCCTTGGGCTCCACTGCCCGTTGGCGGCCTCCGGGCCAAGTAGCACCTCCTTGAGGTCGCTAAAGGTCCTGCTACCTATAACATTGCTTTCATAGGCTATACCGACGGCCCCGTGCTTAATGGCTCCACTGCCCGTTGGCGACCTCTTGGTCAAGTGGCACCTCCCCGAGGTCGCTAAGGCCCTGCTGCCTCCTAGGTCGTGCAGACCTAGGTTTCCCAGGTTGACTACCTACGTTGTGCCACCGCACAACGGCCGTGCTGACCCAGGTCGACACGGGCTCCTGTCTCTACGGAAGGCCTCCTGAAGTTCGGCGTGCTATTACAGCCCCGCTGGGACCTTGGTATCCGTACCATTGCAGCCCGGGCGCCCTTACAAACTACTAAAGCCGTGACACCGCTCATGCAAAACTATATTTACAGCTTCATAAGCTACAAGGAGTTTGGCCCTTGGCCAAATTACAAGATACAAAGATCTTAAAGGTCCTGAATTACCTTCCAAAGTGCTTACGACTAAGTCTACACTAATAAGGCTTGTCACAAGCTTTCTTCTGGCTTCAGGGCCTACTCGACGACCTCTACAGCCACTGTGGAGGCAGCTGCCACACAGCCACCTCTACTCGCGCACCAATCGGTCTCCTGCAGCACCCAACATCAAGTCTGAGCTTCACCGCAAGATTGCAGAAGGTCCGACCTTTAACACCAACCTCGCCGGGTGGAGCACGGTGCTCCCCAGCATCACATCAGGCTTGAAAGTGTCAGGGCCGACGATGCAACTGCTGCTTCATACTCCTTCCGAGCTCCTCGGTGAGGCTAGGAGAAGAGGCCAATCGAGTTCTTCGAGCCTCGGAAGCATTCTTCTAGCTCCAAGCATGAATTACATCACCTCTACACTCTGGTGGGCGGACACTAGTCCACGGTGTGGCAATATTACTACACTGGGTCATCTCGGATCCCCTCTGAAGATTGGTGCAGTTTGCTTCAAGCCTTGGGCACCTATTTATACCAACAGGCATCTGCATCAAGTCCTACTCGCAAGGCCATCTTGCGTGGCATCCTTATCCTCGACGACACTGTACCCTCGTGGAGCACGGGGTCACTGTTCGCTTGTGGAAGGAATCGGCGCGCCTGACCCCTCCCTGACTACACACTGAGGCACCTTTGTCTTTTGCGGGTGACAGCGACCCGTGCTTCATGAGTATGCTGACCCGTGACCGTACAGTGCACCCGTGGCTCTGGTTGTGACAGACCTGTCGCCTGCTACCCTCTGCAAGATTCTGGAGCTCTTGTCCTCTAGCGTCGACCCTACAAGAGCATCCGTTTCCCAAACAGAAGGTCATAGGTTCAGATCATTTTTCTCTTCTTCTTTTGGAGCATCAAACCGGCCATACTGGTCGGTTTACTGCTCGGGGGCTACTACACTAGTGCGTCTTCGACGCCCTATTTTCTTCAGGTCGCCTCGACCTAATGGAAGTCCGCTTCCATCACATCTCAGCTCGACCTACCCCTGGTAGGCTTGTTGACCTTTCTTAAGGTCGTGACTGCTACTACAACATGCCTGATTCCGGTCAGGTCGGCGATTCTGCAAGATCTATGCCTCGTCTTCACTTCGACCTTATGGACCTTCGACCCAGAAGCTCGACGTTCAACTTCGTGCGCGCATCGGAGGGGCTTCTTTCTTTTTGATCCCCGTGCACCCTTCACGACCTCGACGGTGCCGCGCCTCTGCTCCTCTTCGATACGACCTCGCCTCGGCCGCTACGTGTACAGTCGATCGGGGGCTTGAGAGACATGGGTACCCATGGGTCCCCACTGGCCAGGGTCCCAGAGGCCCCTTTCAAGTGGACCCGACCTTCTAGAAGACTCGCCGACCTTACAAGTGGGCCCAGCGACCTAGTCAAGCTCCTGGAAGACCCACGAAGCCTTGGCGTGCAAGACAAGAAGTGGCGACATGGCGCGCCGCCGCCTGTAGCTCCGAGTATCACGGGGTACTCCTTGTAATCCGGGAGATAATCTTCCCACAGTTGTAACCGACCTCGACACGGGTCAACCGACCTGCGCATGCAAACCCTAGCCCGTCCCCCCATATAAGGCGGCCTAGGGCTCCATGCACAGGGACAACTCATCTTCATCCTCGCATAATCCACCACAACTGGACGTAGGGTTTTACTCTCCGGAGGCCTGAACCAGTATAAACCCTTGTCTCCCTGTTCTTCGTCGCCATACTCGCCAAGCTTCGTGTGCACCACGTGCATAACCACTTACGCTCTTAGGTCCTGATCCTCCATTAACCTGCAAACCACTAGGGCAACCCCCTAGCGGATCTGTCCAGGTCTCACCCCCTGACAATTATTGATTGAGTTCAGTCAGTAGCTCTACAAGACAGAAGAGCATAGGTGCACAAACAAGATGTTGAAAGGGGCAGTGTGTGCATTAATTGAACATTGGTTGAGCTATGAATGCTTGAGTTAAGTTCACGCAATGTTGGAGGCTAGAGAAGATGCGAGCTGAGAGACATGGGTACCCCTGGGTCCCCACCGACCAGTGTCCCACAGGTCCCTGCCAAGTGGACCCGACCTGCAAGTGGGCCCAAAGACCTTATCCATAGACCCGACGACCTCGGGTGACCCCGGGCGACCTTATCCAGATCCCGGAGGATTCGCGGTACTTGCAGTGCAAGTCAAGTCATCAGGACGCAGCTTGGCGCCGCCAGTTAGGCCAGATATCTTGGGATATCCGTTGTAATCCTTAGAGATAGGCTTTCCAATTGTAACCGACCTAGACTCGGCTCCTCAACCCTCGGAAACCCTAGTCTGCCGGCCAATATAAGGCGGCCTAGGTGCACCGTCCGAGGGGATCCCATTCTCGCCCACTCGCAATACAACCACCAAACTGGACGTAGGGTTTTACTCTCCGGAGGCATGTACCAGTATAAACCCATGTGTCCCCGTGTTCTTCGCCTACTTGCCGTGTTCTGAGTTCATCACGTGAACTACCACCTACGCTCTTAGTTCCCGATCTCCCCATTAACCTACAAACCGCTTGGGTAGCCTCCTTGCAGATCTGTCTAGGTCTCAACCCCTGACACGAGCTATTTTGCAGATGATTGCAAGAAGATGCAAAAAAAGAGAAGGTCAAATGCAGAGAACCAAATCAAGGTCTATCATCGCATGTTCAAACTCATTAGCCGCTGAATCGACTTTCACTGTTAATTCTACCTACGTTGCTATCGCATTGACCTCCATCGCAGCTGGATCGACCTTCGTTGCTGCCGAATCGTGATATGACACGTTGGATCAAGCTATAAAATCCTTGCAATGTAGGAGACCGTTGAATCAACACCGCATCCGCCGAAACAAGCTCAATCGTCATAGAGTCCAAGTATCCAAGTGCACGAGAACCAAATCAAACTCTACCACCGTGGAACCAAACTCTTCTGCCACTGAATCGACCTTTCCTACTATCGATTTGACCTTCATGTCGCTGATTCGACCTCCACTGATGTCGGATTGACCTCCACCATGACCGGATGGACCTTCGCTACTATCGATCGAGCTTTTATGACATTGCTGGATCGACTGATTGAGCTACAAGGCAAACAACGACAAGGAAAACAAGCGCGCCCATGAGAGCTCATCTTGCTTTGCATGTCAATGCTAGGCAAGCAGACAAGGTGAACATTCGACAACAAGCGTATCAAGAATGCCCTAAATCTCTTAGATTTTTTTTGAAGATAGGTAGTCAAACATACAATATGGGCAGAAGGCTAGGGTGAGGAAATACTTGATTATATCACATACAAACCTATGGCCGTGATGGAGACAAAAAAATCAGACACCACAACAGATGATAAGATATGATAGATTTCATGAGCAACACATGTAAGTTTGCATAGTAGTAATTTGATAAATAAGATGTTAAGTATAGTTTGACATCAACCATATGGGGTTTGAAGACAATGACGACACAAAAGTGAGACAATGGCTTCATAGATAGCGACTAACGCGATACGACCGCTTTGGTCGGAGAAGAACTGAGGTAGTAGACAACAATAGTCGAGAAAGCAGGTTGCCATATATGGCTACAACAAATTGGTGATATGCTCAAAAAACAAGAAGATGCAAGGTTGATAGAAGGGGAGGACAACAAGAGAAAATATAAGCATTGTGATATGGACAAATATTAATACAGTGGAGAAGCTAGCACGATGTGCTGAGAAATCTAATCTACCCAATGAAAACATCTATCTTGCACAATATACATGAGGGAGAGAAATAGAATGATCAACATGATGTCACCATTTAGGATAAGCCTCCTCTACAGTAGAGGGACTTTGTGTCCCTAGACCATGAGCTTGCTTGCGAATAGGCCACCTGTTAGTGAAATGAGGTCCTTTGTAGTAACTAAAGAGGAATAATTTCCCAACCACACATATCTATAAGCATAGTAAAATTCCAAACAATAACAGAAGTGATGAGATCAAGTTGTTTTGTAGTATATTATCTAATCTTTTTGGAAACTTTTAGAACTAGATTGGTATGTGATGTGTGAAGAACCAGACAACACAATGAACATGATGATGAACACAAATATACGCACAATGAATAATGACACCTACTATAAAGATCAATATTTATCATGAAAGTTATAAAGGTATTATCAAACATAATGGTTTCATTTTAGACGACACAAGGTATATTCAATAACGACCAAGGAGATAACATTTCAAGCAATAAATATATGTCCCAAGAGACATGATACCATATGTATATATAATAAAAGGACGAGTTTTTTCTACTCCCAGGAGTAACTACTTATTGGGATCGCAAGTTAAGAGAGAGAACCGGTCACCATGCACCATCAATGAAGAAGGGGTCACTGGTGAGCAGGAAGAAAAAAAAAGAAAGGAGCGTCGACCACCGATCGTGAGAAAGAAGGGACTTTCATATTGCAGGAAGAATGTACTATTGGACAAGAGGAAGAAGGGGGTGCACCCAGATCGAAAGAGAGGATAACCTACGTTGCCGTTGCTTGAGCCCACCCCAGATCTAGAGGAAGCTTCAAGGTCGACTAATCCGACAACGTACGATGAGCTCATTGGGGGAGCTGGATATGTGCATCGGGAAGTGGAGCACCCAGACTCTGTGTCAGGTCAACACCTGATCCATACTCCGGAGCTGCAGAATCAACGAGGCGGAGTTCGACCACCGAGAGTGGGGGAGCGAGAGGCTATGTCGGATGAGGCAGGGACTGAGTGATGAGAGGGTGAACAACGATTTCAGTCTAATACAGAGTTGTATAGTTTAGGATTGTATGGAGGGGTGAAACAGAGTGTGGAATGACATTCGTTATTGGGTCGGTTTCCATCCACCAATTAAAACAACATCCAAATAGTAGAATTTGAGTGCATCAATACCAGTTCTGAATTTCGAGCTCCAATATCGATATTGATGTTAGTGATTTCAAAAGAATGAATAACGAATTAAGAGAGATAAAGAAATATATGATGCTAACATCATATTTTTTAAAAATATATAGTTTATCAAATCTAGCCGCGCTATTAACGTGGGCCAACTTGCTAGTTTCACAAATGTGATAGAATTCAAGGTAAAGTTTTGATTGTTAGCTATTTGTCCTTATTGTTTTCAATTAATTCTCACAGTACGTTCTAGGAAAGAGATACTATCAAGAAATTCTCAAAAAATTAGAAGCAACTAATAAAATCTAATAATCACATAGCCACTAATCTATTATGTTTTCTAAAATAAGTACTCACTATTGTCCATGCACATCATTATTAAAATAAATTAAAAAAATTGTTCTAAAGTTATCCCATCACTATTATAAATGAAGTGCCTCCATATCATTGGGTTTGAAGTGTGGCTAGGCTGTCGTTAGTGAATTATAAAGGCAAAGATATATAGGATGCAGGGCCTAGGGGTGCATATGTACCCATGACAAATTGTAGAACTAGTGATTAGGACTGAATTTTCACCATGTATGTCGCATGCCTGCATCCAACTCAAATTCAACACTCATAAGAAGGTGCATTCCCTTAGATTTAAGGGAAATTTGTCCATAGCACACTCTCAAAGCTTGGATTTCAGGTACTGGCGTACTGCAAAAATCATTCAGTTATATTGTGGCATAGGTGACTGACTGAAATATATTCTTTGCACCTTTGTAAGGAATCGGATGCTCGTAGCCTAAGAGGGGGAGGAGGTGAATTAGGCAACTTAAAACCTTAAGCCTAGGGTTATCACTATTTACATAAAACATAAACTAGAACATACTATCTAAATGTGCAACTATGGCTGTTCTAGTGTGAAACTCCCATCCCAAAACAAGTTTTGCAACCTATAGCCAATCCTAGCAAGATACTACTCTAGGAAAGTAAAGGCAAGCAAGGATTGCAAGAAAGTAATGCGGAAACGTAAAAGGGATGAGAGGAAGCAAACTCTTGACACGCGATTTATCTCGTGGTATCGGTAGACATTAAGCCACTCCTAGTCCACGTTGTTGAAGCACTCCACACAAGAGTATTGCTTCCCGATCACCAAGTCTCTCCCAAGAGCACCACTTGACTTGCCACAAAGGCTCGCCACAAAGGCACTCACCAAGCTCCCTTGGTCACCTTGATGCCGCCTCCACTAAGGAGCTTCTCCACCAAGGGAAGGGGGTCTCCACGTTCCCCGCACAAAGTGTCCTCGCCGCTCCACACCAAACCAGAGGGTCGAAGACGTTTACCGGAGAGCCACCTAGGCTCCAAGGCTTCCAGCGCACCTTGTACATCTTGATCCACTCAAGAATCACCTCACAAGGTAGGCACACCTTGCACTCACTCAGCTCTAAGCTAAGTCTAACACTAAGCACACACACAAAGCATGTGCAAGTCTATGAATGAGCAATTGTAACACCCTAAAATTCCATCACTAAAATAATGTAGCAACATGGTGTTTTAGTTTTTGTTTTCTAAGGAATAAATAAATTCTTAAATAAATTTGGCCTTTAAATATTTAAATATCATTTATATAATTTAAGAAGCAACAAGTGCTTGTGCAACATGATTTGAAATGCATGGTTTTTGTTTGTTTGTGTGAAGTTTCAAAAGTTTCAAAATAGTTTGAAAAGTTTTGAAAGAAAAGGTTTAAAAAAACCCCTAAAACCCCTTTCCCCCTCCCTTTTTCTCTCTTTTGGCCCATTCCGGCCTTTTTCCCCTCGCAGCCCCAAGCCGCCGGCCCAGCTCCCCCTCCCTCTTGCTTTTCACTTCCGCCGGCCCAGCAAAGCCCCCGCACCGGCCCAGCACCACGCGCGGCCCGCTCCTTTCCTTCCCAGTCGCTGACCGCCGGGCCCCGCGTGTCGGAGCCGTCCCCCACCTCCGTCCCCTTCCCTGCTCCGCGTCCAGCGGCGCCGCCCGGCCGTTTCTGGCACGACCGCCGCACCCCTCCACCTTCAAGGCGCCATCAAGGAAGCATTGAAGCTCTCTCTTCACTCCCCCGTCATCAATCCTTGCCGTTGCTCCCTAATCAAGCCCCCCCTTTTGAATGCCATCAAGACCGACCGGCCGCCATGGCCATTGATGGCATCTCCGCCTCTGTTGTCGCTCCCTCTCCCTCTCTTGCTCTATAAGAGCCGCAGCCGAGTCTCTGCCCCTCCTCTTTTCCCTCGCCCGCTCTCTCTCCTCACATAGAGCACGCGTCGCCCCGAGGTCGGAAAGCCGCCGTCGTCTTCAACCTCCGGACGCCGGTGTCGATCTCCTCCTCCTCCGCCTCTCCGCCACCAAGAAGTCCACCTGGGGCTCCGCAGCAAGGTGAGGAAGGCCACCTCCTCTTAAAACCGTGTCCCACGTCTTCCCGTGCCACGCATGCTCGCCGGTGTTGGCCGAGCCGCCTCGCCGGTCGTGGTGCCGCTGCCATCACCCAAACCGCCTCCCTAAGCCCCTGGATAGGTTCGCCTCGTTCCCAGCTCCGCGTAGGCGCAAACCTCGTCCAAAACCGTGACCTATAGCTCGAGATCGAGCATCTCCGGCGAACTTCGCCGCCGGCGCCGCCGCTGTCCCGCCGCCGCCTGGCCACTTGCGTGCCACCGTGGCCGCCCGATCCAAGATCTACGGCTCGAATCAGCCCCCCCCCCCGCCCCGGTCAAAACAACCGCGTACCGATCAACCCCCGCGCGGCTGCCGTTGTTTTTCAAAAAGGCCCTTGTGCTTTCCAAAATCACAGATATACCCTTCCACCTAGAAGAATCCTTTCCTTTAGGTCCTGTTTTTATCGAATAGCCCCCTGAGCTTTTAGTTTTTCCCCGGCCGTCCGTGACTTGATCTACGGCTCAGATCCACCCGATCACGAGGTCAATCATGACTGTAACGGTCAGCGCCAGCTGCTTTGCAAAAGAGACCCCGACTTTCTTCCTTTTCGCAAGCCGGTACTCCCACCTAAAAAGAACCTTACAATTAGGTCCTGTTTTTAACGTTTAGGCCCCTGAGCTTCTCAGTTTTTCCAACCTGCGGTCCATCCCTGATCTTTTGCACATAAGCCATTCGGTTTATACACATAATTAGGTTTTAGCCCCTGGTTTCTTGCAGTTAAGCCCCTAGAAGCCTAGTTTCTTCACATAAAAGCCCCTGAACCCTGTTTTGACCATATCTTTTGTGTTTTAGCTCCGTTTTAAGCGTTCTTGGTGTCCACGCGATCGTCTCTTCGAGACCATTAGCTTTAGCAGTGTGTTTTTAGCTTTTGGATCTGTTTGGTGTATTGTTTTTATTTATTGTATGATTTTTGTTGTGCGCGTAGATATCGTGCCAATTGGAGCCGAGCTACCGATCGCAGATCAAGAGCAAGTTTTTGAAGAAGAAGAACTTATTTTTATTTGTTGTTATGCATAAATTTGATGGGAAATTACCTTTTTAAGGACATGACTAGAATTTTATTCCCTTTACCTTGAACAACCGTTTTTAAATAAATATTTTGGGTAGAAATGCTTAGTTGCTATAACTTGGGATGATTCAAATGGAACTTTACAAAATGATGAATGTTGATCATGATAACTTTGGTGAAAGATGATACTTTGTTAATATCAAGATCATATGTTTTAACTGAAACATGGAGAACCACCCAGGAAAACAGTCCAACCACAGTCCATATGGCTCTGGCTTAGCCAATTAATTAGGTGTGTGGAATTATCTGACAGCCTTATCCGAAAGGAGCACAGGGGGCCGGAGTTGAAGGCGTATAGCCCGGTTCTTTTGGGGTAGCAGCCTTTGCTAAGGTGCTAACCACTAGGGAGGGTTATGGTTCGCTCCGCTGCTGTAACTGTCGCGGGTTGTTGGTCTTCTGCATATCTTTATAAGTATTTCTCCCATTTATCTCCTTCACACCATATTACATGTCCATGCTAAATTACCCAAACCTTACAAATCGTGCGAAGGAAGCAAGGCTTTTAGATATACATTTTGGTAATATGGTGCGAAGGAGGCAAGGCTTTTAGAAAGACAATATGACTTGACATGGTCTCTTGGATTACACTTGAATCATTCATTTATATTACACATCATTATTTATGGTTATAAATCCATAGTCATTGGAGAGTATATTTTATTATGAATTTTACCATCTTAAGTTCATGTTATAAACATTTAAAAATGTTAGCAACTAAATTATCGGTCAAGAATGCAAAATTAATATTTATATATGTGCATGACTTACAAACAAAAATAGGGAATACTAAAATAACTTATATCCACTCATGCATAAATTTTCCATTGGTCATTCACGCTACCCACTTTCATGACAACCTCAATAGACACAGTAATCTTTCTATTAGTAAGGTTTCTTTTGAAAAACCTCCATATGAAGCCTTATCCTGGGTGGAGAACCTTAAAAAGAGAGAGAAATTCTAAAAATTCCATCTAAAAGCAAAATATTTGTTCATAATATGTTTTTTAAATACTCACCTACACTATTACGAAGATAGCCTAAATTAATTACCAAAATATATATCAAAATTACCCGCATCTAACATTATGTAAAATTAATTAAAGTAACCTCTAATATTCATGTAAGTTACCTACTTATGTTGTATGAACATTAATTTAAAATAACTCTCCAAATTTGCATCTAAATTGTGCACCACTATATTACAAAAAGTAACTCCATATTTTTTTAATATGTCATTATTTTTGTATGAGTTAATCACTTTCATTAAAATTATACCCAAAGTACACCAATATATGATTATAAATTATCAATGATTTACACTATTGATATTATAAAAATTAGTTAAGGTATATAAGTATAATGTGTTCACTAGCTATAACATTCAGAGTAAATGTTGAAAATATAGATTTCTATATTAAAACAATGCTTAAACTTAAGGTTCATTAAACAAATTCAAATGCACATCCACGATTCAACTCCCTGTGCTCTAATTTAGTTGTTAGAGCACCTGAGTAGCACCAGCAGGCCTGAGTTCGACTCCCTGTGGGAGTGGATCAAACAGAATTGGAATAAAATTTATATAAAAAATAGTTAGAGGTCTCCTTTGCTGACTTCGGTCAATATTTCACAAATAAGAGAGAATTGAAGGTAAAATTTTGATTGTTAGCTATGTAATCCGTATTGTTTTCAATTGGAGAGTCAACATTAGAAGCAATCTATAAAACTAATAATCATATCCATTGACCTATTATGTTTTCTAAAATATTTACTCACTATTACCATAATACATATATTCTAAATTAAACCCTAAAAATTATTCTCAATTACCCACATATGTCATTATAAAAAAGTCTATAGTAACCCAAAATCATCATCTAAATTATCCATGCACATCATTATAAAAATAAATTAAAAACACTCTTCTAAATTTGTTCTAAAGTTACCCCATCATTATTAAAAATGAAGTACCTCCAAATCGTTGGTTTTGAAGTGTGACTAGGTTGTCGTTAGTGAGTTATTAGGGCGAAGTGTATAGGATGTAGGGCCTAGGGGTGCATATGTACCCATGTCAAAGTGTAGAACTAGTTATTTCAAATTGAATTTTCACCTTGTATGCTGTCAGATTAAATTTAGTATAGCTTGGTCATTAATAACGGTGTCAGAATCGGTACAGCAGATTGCGATGATCTGGTGGCACATGAGCTTGCACAATCAGCAAAGGAAACGAAATGTCATCGTTAGATGCTTGGTTACCCTGGTGTATGTTGAGTAAATCATTGCTTGTGATTGTAACTCGATACCTGAGTAACAAAATCTCACTTCCTCGGAAGAAAGAAGAGATTTTTTTTACGTTAGCTTAAAATTTGCTCTCACGAAAAATCGAATGGAACTCAAGACCTAAAAAGGTGCTACTGATCAGCCTTACCAAATGAGCTAGAGGACCTTAGGTATACGATGCAACAGTGGTAACTAGAGGGTTCGTGTGCTTAAAAAACACATATATACTCTACGTAACAGTGGCTAACTAGACGGCTCGTCGCCGCTCGCTGGATCGTCGCGTAAGGCGTACCGTGCACGCACGGTCAGCACCTGTGTTGAAACGAATGTGTTGCCGTTAGCAATTTAGCATTAGACATGAGCATGACGCTTGCTCGGCAGATAACCCACATATGTCATTATAAAAAAGTCTATAGTAACCCAAAATCATCATCTAAATTATCCATGCACATCATTATAAAAATAAATTAAAAACACTCTTCTAAATTTGTTTTAAAGTTACCCCATCATTATTAAAAATGAAGTACCTCCAAATCGTTGGTTTTGAAGTGTGACTAGGTTGTCGTTAGTGAATTATTAGGGCGAAGTGTATAGGATGTAGGGCCTAGGGGTGCATATGTACCCATGTCAAAGTGTAGAACTAGTTACTCAGATTGAATTTTCACCTTGTATGCTGTCAGATTAAATTTAGTATAACTTGGTCATTAATAACGGTGTCAGAATCGGTACAGCAGATTGCGATGATCTGGTGGCACATGAGCTTGCACAATCAGCAAAGCAAACGAAATGTCATCGTTAGATGCTTGGTTACCCTGGTGTGTGTTGAGTAAATCATTGCTTGTGATTGTAACTCGATACCTGAGTAACAAAAATCTCACTTCCTCGGAAGAAAGAAGAGAATTTTTTTACGTTAGCTTAAAATTCGCTCTCACGAAAATCGAATGGAACTCAAGATCAGCCTTACCAAATGAACTAGAGGACCTTAGGTATACGATGGAACGGTGGTAACTAGAGGGTTCGTGTGCTTAAAAAACACATGTACTCTACGTAACAGTGGCTAACTAGACGGCTCGTCGCGTAAGGCGTACCGTGCGCGCACGGTCAGCACCTGTGCTGAAACGAATGCGTTGCCGTTAGCAATTTAGCATTAGACATGAGCATGGCGCTTGCTCGGCAGATCGTAGGGTTAGCTCAGCGAAGAGGCCTGTGCAGCAGGTCATGTATAATTGGTTGCCTATGTGTACCCTTTTAGCCCCCTTTCCGTTCCCGCGCCGTCGCTGCGCTGTTCCTGCAATCCTGCACCGAGCTAGAGAACTAAGAAAAGGAGCTTTGCTTGCCCACATATGGATCGGAGGAGATGCCCCGCCGGCCGCCGCTCGCCGGCCTCCTCAGCGGCCGGAGCACCACTACCAGCGCCCTGCGTCCAGACCCCAAACCCCGCGCGCGGGCACCCGGCACCGCCCCACTCCACAAAACACGCGTGGCACTTCCACCACCCTCGCCATGCGCCTCCGATCGAGCACCGGAGCACTCAAATGGCTTCCGCGATCACGCTGGCAAGGCAAGGGGAGGCCCCCATGCGGCAGGGAGGGAGGTGCGCCTTGGCCCTTGGCCACCTGGTCCGGGGACATTCCGTCCTTTGTGCCCGGTGCGATGTCCCCCGCTTTGGCGACGCTCTTTGGAGCCTTTCTAGGCACCGGTTCTCGCGCGCGCGCCCCACGCCCACGAGGCGCCTAGTGGTAAACAACTCCATCCTCCCATCGCCCTCCGTGCCTACTCCGCCGTCTCGCCCATTCTGTAGCCCTGCGCCTACTCCCCCCGTCCGTTCGTCACAGAGAGGCCGGCTGCAGCAGATTGCAGGCAAAATGCAGATGGAATATACTAAGCACGGTCCCACCAGGCCCGTCTCGTCCTTGAGAATTGAACGCGCAATTTGTGAACAAAGCATGGAGGACGAGCAAAGATCGGTCACGGATGGACGTGTCCGCAGTCCTCATTGGGCAAACGAACTCCCACGCATCCCCGAAATGTTGCCCGGGGAGCAAGAGCTCCGTGTGTTCGGTGTGTAGTGTTACTCGGCGACTTCGCCGGCGGCGGCGTTCCACCACCGAGGCACCGATCGAGCACGATCTTAGACGATCATTGATCAAGCACTCCGAGGAGTAAGATAAACATGGCACTCGATGTGGTCAGTTCTCCGAGTACGGCGCACTTCCGCTCGGGGTATAAAATCTGATGAAACGAGTAGTAAAACCCTTCACTCTGGGGTGGCCGTTTCGATCTTCGTAATAAGCTCATGGATGTGCTGGGCCGGCCGTAACTAAAAAAAAGGTCTGATTTGGCGCTGTAATTAAGCGAACAGCTAGGGGGGGAAGCAGCATACGCCTGCTATCGTGGCAGCTGTCAGGATATCTCTGCAAAGTTGGGGGAGGAAAAGCTACAGCAGCATGCATCCAAACTCCAAAGCGAGCGTACAATTCCGCTTGGATTCAGCTCTTGTTGTGAGGTTCAGAATTTGCTCAATTCGATGCGGTGCGGTGTTGCCAGCTCCAAACTTTGGCGACGTGAAAAAGCAAAGGCTGCTCAAGTGCACATTCAATTTCCTCTGCTGTCTTTTCAGTATGGGAGGTATCATTGACAGCTCAGCTGCTGCAAATTTTTGGCAAAAGTTGAGGCCTTGTTTAGTTGGTGGAAAAATTTGACTTTTCAACGTTTCGAACTCCTGTAGCACACTGTAGCACGTTTCGTTTGTTTGTGGCAAATATTATCCTACCATGGCCTAACTAGGCTCAAAAGATTCGTGTCGCAAAGTACATCAAAATTGTGTAATTAGTTATTTTTTTACCTATATTTAATACTCCGAACATATGTCTTCTGACGTATTTAATGTGATGTGATGGAGAGAGAGTGGAGAAAACGTTAGAAAGTTTTGCCAACTAAACAAGACCTTGGGCTTCGATTTCAGGATATTCAAAGTGTGCACGATGTGTACTTACTACTCCTACCTAGCATAGTATAGCATCTCATTTGTACCTGCATCACTGTCACTGATGTGTGGACACTGAAAAAACAGTTCTCAAAGTCCAGCTACAGTTAACTAAACAGTATTCTCAAAACCGTTTGTGCCTTGCTTATGCAGTATATTTGGCTATTTGCAGAATCTTTCCTCTTAACTAACCTTTTTTTTTTCTTAATCTGACTAACCAAGCCAGGGCACCTGCCGAAATGCTACTTGATTGATAAATTATTTGGTGGGGGGAACGAATGGGTAACCAATGAGAAAAAGGCAGTGCAAAGGTTGTAGCCAGCAGGTAACACAAAGAAACGATGCCGCAGTAACAGATAAGCCGCAACACGAGAAAAGTTGAACAACCAGAATCGTCTGCATCAGCCCCAAATCTTGGAACAGGTCAGGATCTCCCCCCCAACTGTAGTAAAGGTGTAAATTACGCACAAGGGAATGTACATTATTCTTAATCTCTTCAGGTGTATATGCCGAGCTGGCAACAAGTTCTGACAAACACTCAAAAGCAAGTGGCGCAACTCATTCTCACTTGAGAAAGCCACTTTCTTTACGCCCACTTTTCCAAGGAGCATCGTCTCTTCGTGTCCAAAAAGAACAAAAAATTGAAAAAGCAAATATGTGCATCGTCTCCTCTACACCAAAAGGTTGTCACGAGCTGCAATCGATTGAGACCCCAATTTTGTTCCCATGTACGAGCTGGCTCCGCCATGAATAGATTCCCTCACCCACGGAGCCTGTGTATGATTCGTTATGAGTAGAGAGTACACAAGGTGCCTGTATGCTGAAGCAAATACCGCAGAAAATACTGGAGTGTAGTAATCTGAAGGCCAATAACCCTGGGCAAGCGGCTGCAGCAGCAGCCCATGAGACTTGCCTGATTCAGTGGGTTTCTCCCTGGCAAAGCTCGTATCATTAGACGGCCTGAAGCCACGTTGTCTGAAGAGAAAAGTCCTGGAATCAATGGCACGATAAGGCTGCAGGGCAGCAGTGTTTAGCCTTGTTTTTAATCAGTGCACCTGCACACCTTTTGTTACGGCCTGAATAAACCCGCCCCTTGGGATTATACAACGAAGCAATGCCTGCTGCCGTCGCCTGCCTGAATGCCTGATGAGTGTGTATCGGATGGCACAACAAAGCTGCCGATGGCCATTGATCACACGCAGGTATGTAGCTTAGCACCAAAGGCTTCGACGTGCATGTCGCAGCTAGCAGCCGTAGCAGCTCACACTTTAATCGGCCGAGCTACTGCTGCCAATGACTGGTAGGAAGTTTTTGCCCCCTGTTTTTTTCTGTCTAGATGAACTTATCATGCGATTCCACTGTTCACTCAAGTGGTCACAGAGACTGCTAGAGCTGCTGATATGCGCCTGCTAATTGGAAGCATGACCAAGCCCCCGGCCGCTGCTGCGTCTACATGTTGCCATGATTAGGCATGCTCAAGCTTTCCCATCTTTGCGATCGTCTCCCGCGAGAGATTGTGCTCATTGCACCTAGCAAGGATGGCGAGATCATCATACAACGCTTCCCACTATGGAATTCTCTCAATCCTCAATGCGCTACATCATCCTCCACCAACGCACCACGTCATTCTCCACTAAGCACCCCACCAAGATGCATTGATTGCTAATTCTCGCAGTGCGCCACGTCATCCTTCACTAAGCACCCCACTAATCCTCAACGCGCCACGTCATCCTCCACTAAGCACCCTACCAAGATGCATTGATTGCTAATTCTCGCAGCGCGCCACGTCATCCTCCACCAATACGAAGAAATCATCTTAGTGTGTCTGCTTCTAAATTTTTATTTTCAAATTTCACCAAAAGATCCCGCAGCAACGCGCGGGACATCACCTAGTTATATATATATACCGTCCACTTTGTTAATTTCCTTTGACCGAGATTCTCATCTTCTCCTACCTTGATCTTCATGGAAGCATCATCCCATCGTTCCCAGCATCCTGAGACTTGGTGTTTGATTGGATTTGCGCCTCGGCATGATGGAATGATGGGTTTGGCCCCCGAGCCGGCACACCGGAGCAAAGCGCCTGCGCCTTTTGCTCGGCACGCACCACCGCCAGCCAGGCCGCGCCCGCGCGAGCCTGGACTGGAGGCAATGAATAGCCCGGAGGGCACGAGCCTGTTGATGGCGCCATGGCGGGCGGGCGGGCGCTCTCCTTTTGCTGCGATCGCGACCCGTAGCGGGGTAGCAGCGGTTGGGCGCGCGCGCGCGCATTGGGCTCAATCATGGTCCCGATCGAGCCCTCACAGGCCTCGGCGCAGGCATGGCTCCGAGCACAAAGGCCACACACACCCTTTGGCTCAGCGTCTGTCTACGTACGCCTGTCTGCTCGTGCCACCACCACCACCACCAGGAGGATCGGGTTCGCAGTTCGCTGGGCGCACCGCAGCACCATGATTAGCGGCCGTCGTCGTCGCTGCACCCCAACAGAAACCATTCATTCTGTCCGCCTGGTACTAATCGACCCCATCGTCCTCGCGTCGCCATCCGGCACGCGTGGCGTGGAGATGGAACGGCGGCGAGAAACAACAACCGCAAGGAGGAGCCTGCTAATCTTTTCTGCACTTCTGCTTGAGCCTGCAGTGTGATCGATCACAGTGCCCTGTTGTCGCCTTGCCCCTGTGGGCCGTGTCCGTTGGACCTGTAGCTAACAACACTTGCGTCGTCTTTGTTTGTTTGACAGCGTACGGACGGCGTCCAGCACCGCGACGGCAGGCGTGTATCTGCTGGGTCGCACAGCTCTTACGCACTTGCAGGCCTTTAATCCTCGCATTGTGCTAGGAGGGGACGGCGCTGTCCGGCCGGGACCAAAGATTTCGAGCACGCTTCGTTCAAATGCTCACCCCGCCCGCTCGGCACGACGACGCGATGCGGTCAAAGCAACCTCGCTTTCCCCGCGGCCGCGTGGCCGTCGCAAAGCCCCCGGCCGCCGCTGGATCATCCATCCGCAACAAAGCGCCCGCCCGTTCCGTGCTAGTAAAAAGGTGCCGAAAAGACGGGCGGCGCTTTCAGATTTGCTTTTCACCACCAGCGCCGGCGTGTGTGCTCATCTGACCTGCTGCGAGCTCGCCATGGGGACGCCGGCGAAAGAAGGCCGCTGCGAACCCGCACGCCGCCGTGGGGGGCGCCCGGAGTGGCGGGAGCCGTCGGATGCGCGATCCGACGCGCGCGCGTGATCGTGCGGCAAAAGGCTAGCCCCGGCCGGTGCACCGCGTGGTACGCTGCTCCCTGGAGATCAGAGCGTGACAGCGAGAGAGGTGGGGGGCGCGGTGGTGATGCAACGGCTGATGATGAGCTTTACCGCTCGGGGGCTACAGGAGGGAGGAATCTTAGCGGCACAAAGGCCAGCAGCATCATCCATTGACGTCTTGGCAGTGGCAGGCTCTTCTCGCTCTCGTGCCTTTTTAATCATGGCGTTCCGTGGGATCGGAGGGCAGCATTATCAGCAGGGCATGTGACACGCTCGTCGCCCCAATGCTAGTAGTTGGTTTCAGACTTTCAGTTAAGCATGTCTGTGTCCCTTGGCTCCTCGCGACCAGTTTTTTTTTTCCGACATGTATTTTGTGCGCTTAGCTGAATGTTGCAGCCGAAGCATGTTCTCGATCGCAATCGCAACTCATGAAACGGTGCGGTTCATGTTCTTCACAAGGAAATTGAGCGCTGGCCGATTTTTCTCTAGTATCTTTGCCTGTCTTCTGCCTACCTGTAATCTGTAATCTTCAGTGATGAGACAAGGGGTAGGGTTTTGTTTGCGTCCGCGTCGATCAGACCACCATCGTTTCTGTGAGGTTTGGCAGCTGCAAATACATTTCCTTAGGAACACATGGAATGATGGAAACCATATACGACTAACTTTTGCTAGTTCTTGGTTATAGATAGCCACATTTTTCACCCATGGTAGGAATGAAATTGATCTAAGAAAAGAAAATTTAATTTCAAAAATATAATTAGGTTGGGACTATAATGGGTTCCGTTTTAACTCATGGGTCTAACTATTTTTTGTGTGCGGAGAGAGAGAGACGCTCCGAAAATAGTTCAGTTTTATTATCCCATCATGAGCCCAAGAGTACGGATGAGCCCAATACTACTCTTGGGCTAATAAAAGTAGTTGGGCTTTTCATCTGAAAAGTTCATGAGTAGAGCGGAACCAGCCCGCCTGCCCACCCACGCACGTACGTACGGACGGAGTTCATGTGGGCTTTGACTGGTTGGATCCTGAGTCTGATAAAAAGCCCATCTTAATCAGGCACAAATGGAACAGTCTTTTTGCTGTTTCGCACCAAAAAACTCTAGAGAGACCGGACACCCCACCGGACACGGGCGAACCGTGTGGCTGCTGATAGCGAAGCTTGAACATGATGTACTAGTAGGAGCAGATCACTGTACGCCGACTTGATTGCCATCGAACCAATCGATCTGTTGAATTGTTGAAACATGATCACGGGTCGGACTGCAGCCGAACAGCGTTCCCATCCTTCACCACAAGATTAGGACATGAAGCTGAAAGCACAATCATAGCGATCTCGAAAGGTTTCCCGCTAGATTTCCTCGTGTGGTCATGAAGAGACTCAGCAGTAGCTTCGTCGACGTCAGTAGCAACAGATCAACCGCAGGATCTGCCCGTGGACCTCTATGCTGTATAGCAAATTAGCAAGCTACCACATCGATGCATATTTGAAGAATGAAATAGTGACATCGATTCACATGCCGCGGACCACTGAGCGTCGTCAGAGCGTGAGCCCCGTGAGGCCTGCGACGACAGGTTGACAAGCAAGTCAAAGCTTGGAGTAACTTTCAAGGAACACTGATACTAGCATTTCAACCTTTCCCCACAGTCCAACAGTTGAAAGGTAAAATAATCATCATCGCCGTAATCTATAGCGCGAGTACACATCGCCTCGGCCCAACAAATCGAGGAAGCGTACGTGGAGGAGAATATACAATACAATGCAGAGGTCATCACATGCTGCTACCTAGGGTGTGTTTAGTTCTCTGAATTAGGATGCAAAATTCTGGATTTTGCACGGATTTTGGGCTGAAAAGCATTGTTCCGAACTGAAAAGTACTGTAGCACTTTTCGTTTGTTTGTGGTAAATATTGTCCTACCATGGCCTAACTAGGCTCAAAAGATTCGTCTCGCAAAGTACATCCAAACTGTGTAATTAGTTTTTGATTTCATCTACATTTAATACTCCATGCATGTGTCGGCATTTTTGATGTGATGTTTGATGTAATGGGGAATCTTCTTTTTGCATAGTGAATTTTGGGAGAAGTTGAGCTCCTGAACACACCCCTAGTTTATCCTAAACCCTACGGACATTAAAGCTAACCTATCAGTAGAAGTTAAAGCTGCGATAGATGCGATCCGGTGTGGAGAGATATCCTTGTTTTCTCGGGTTAAGCCGCCGCCGTAGTAGCAGTGTGTCGTCGTCGTCAGCCTGTGATGGGCAGGGCAACGGCGAGGGCGACACCCCATATCCCTTTCTTGAATCTTTTATCTCTCCGCCTCCGTCACGCCAGAACGAAGCGGCGCGCAGCCGGACAAGGACAGGACCACACCGACCGGCGGGTAGCGAGCGTGCTCCTCGCTTCTGCAGCTGTACAACGGCGACTCCTGCCGCCGCTATTTTCACACGCACTGCCTCTGGGTAGCTCAGAGCAGGGCGACGGCGGCAAGGGTGGCGGCTGCGAGGATGAGCAGGGAGGAACGGGCGGCGCCGGTGTGGTGGGCGGCGGCGGTGGCGAGCTGCTCGCCGCCGAGGTAGACCATGCTGCCGTTGCTGGGCTGCACGCCCGCGGCCTGCGGGTACTCGCCGGAGTACTTGCCGCTGTAAAAATGCAAGGAGAGTCACCGGTTAGCACGTAGCATAAACAAAATTGAAGTAAAACATTTACTGCCCACAGTGAAGCTCTTAACATCGTGCCAGTGTCAGTACAATGCTGTTTGTACGCGAGCACGCGAGATCTTTTGGCCGTAGTGGCGAGTACATGGATGGATATTTTGGGCAACGCGTAGATGCGGTTGCACGCATCTGAGCGTGGGAACATGGGGCGGTGCATGCATGCAGTTGGGGGGCTACAGGGCAAAATCAATGGCATGGGTGGGACCGTACGGCGGCGAAACGGCTAGAATGCGGCCCAGGACAGGACAGTGGCTGCGTGTCAGCGGCCCGTTGGCCTGTGCGCGCAAAGTGATAATGGGTCCATTGGGATCCAGAGCCTGAGAGCCGTTGATGGTACAGTGCCGCTGCTAGTAGCCGTTGAATCGTCCGTTACCGCCTCTCGTCGGAAGTCGGAACCACTCAACGGCTTGACATGACAACAGCAGCTCTGCTTCGATCAGAGGGGAGCTGTTGGAAAAAAAAAAGAGTGCTCAGCCGTCACCAGGAGGTCGTCGCATTCCTACCGCGTGTGCGGCGGCGTGTGGACTCTGATAATTTTCCGGCTAGTGTGACGTTCAGCTCTCCAGGCTCCAGCCTGCCCTCCACCAAACCACGGAGTATATGATTTCCCATCCGAATTAGAAATGCTGTCATGGGATGAGCCTGATTTCCTACCAGCCCTATCCAAACCCCCAACCAACGTCTTGGGGAATTCTACACGGAATCGATTCCAATAATTGCAAGTTAAGATTGCCAGGAGAGTATTCGTCAAACTTAAATTGAAGACTTGTACACGTATCGTGCATGACAAGACGAAGACTTCCACGTACTATACTGTACTAGATTAGATGATTTGGGCACCGTCACCATTAAACCCTCTTGGTAAGACCTACCCGACCCGACCGTGCATTTCGCGCCAATTTGGGTTAATTGTTGACCGTCAGAGCTTAATTTTAACAATAGCGAAGATTTCAAGCGGGGAGGCTGGGCGAGAATTTATTACCTGGTGGTGCTCGGGCAGAAGGTGATGGCGTAGCTTGTGCCGGTGGCGCAGGTGAAGGTGGAGGTGGAGTCGTCGTAGGCGTAGCTGTATGCGCGCGGGCACGCCGTCTTGAAGAACTGCGAGTAGGTCGACGGCTTGCACGTGCTGGGGTTCCCGTACGCGCCGCTGCAGCAGTACTGCGGCGTCCCGAACGCCTCGCACGCGCTGCGGCAAGCCACGGGCGCGCCGGAGCCGGAGCCGGCGCCCGTGGCCGCCGAGGTGGCCATGACCCTCAGGTCGGCCGGGCACGCGCCGTTGAGGTCGACGAGGCACCCGGTCGCCATGCACTTGCCGGAGTCGGCGGACCCGTTGCCGTTGGTGGTGCTCGCAACGGCGCCGGCGCCACCACCCTGCGGGACGATGAGCATGGGGACGTTGTAACCGTCGACGAGGCTGACGTCGAAGAAGTCGAGGCCGCCGGAGCCGTCGAGGGTGAACTCGGCCAGCGTGGCGGGAGGCGTGGCGCCGGCGCCGTTGCACTGGACGGTGCCGGACCCGCAGTCGCCCGTGGCGCAGGCGAACTTGCCCGTGGCGGCGTCCGTGGCGCAGACCGTGCGCGCCCACATGCGGCCCGACCAGCTCGCCGGGGCGTTCACCGTCGCCGACGCGCCGTGCGCCAGCGCGAACCCCGTCGTGGGCAGCGGGTCCGTGCCGGCGCCCGAGAGCAGGCCCGGCCACACCGTGTAGCCGCAGTTGTTGGTCATCGTGAACGTCGCCGACCAAGCAGCTGCGCGCAGGGGGTCGGG
This sequence comes from Cenchrus fungigraminus, assembly GCA_036936925.1. NCBI lineage: Eukaryota > Viridiplantae > Streptophyta > Magnoliopsida > Poales > Poaceae > Cenchrus > Cenchrus fungigraminus. The sequence goes on from CM072777.1 coordinate 126,448,566, forward strand.
GAAATCAGAGCTCAATTCAGCGCAGGATGATCACAGAAACAGCAAGGAAACACGAAAATGCTCAATGCGAACGAACAGAAGATGGAGGAGCAGAGAGCGATCGAGCACTCACCTGGAAGCAGCAGGAGGAGCAGAGCAAATGAGCAGAGAGCGACGTGAGCAGCTGATCTCCGCGCCATTTCGATCTTCACTTTGCTGAATGTCCGGCGCGCACAAGTCTCAGCTCCAAGCTCTCCGGCGCTCTCCGGCAGTCCCACGCACGCCTTGCTTGTGGGGCTGGAGCTCCGTGCTCGGCCTCGGCGTCGCAGAGGTCGGCTCGGCGAGAAGGCTAGTAGAAAATATCTCGACGCCGGTGAGCAAACCGACCTGCTCTTGGGATGATCTCCTCGTCTGGTTCCTCCAGTTTTATAGGGGTACGGGACGGGGGGCATGATGGGCGAGACGGAGGTTTTTGACCCGGGAAGAAATAAGGGAAGTCGAGCAGGAAAAGAAAGCTCTGTGCCGCCGGGAAGAAGCTGTGCCCGTGCGGTTTCTGGTTACGTGCGCGCTGTACTCGTCCCGTTTCAGGTTTCACCGATCTGAATATCTCATTTTTCCATGCGTACGCCACGGAAATCCCTGCTACCGTAAATAGGATTATGTAGTATAGTAGTATTACTTTATTTCGCATCGGAAAAAAACCGGCGCCGTTTCACCACCTCCGCAAGGCACGGCAGACGGCTAGCTGTTATCTCCGTGGAATAACAACAATTAACAAAGGATGGAAACTTGGAATACGGAGTCCATCAGGTTATGGTATGCATGTGTTTGATATAACGATTTACGCTTGGAATAAAATCCAGGGCGACTTGGGTTAACAGATTCGACAAGGACAGCGTCACAGCGGCAAGCTCCAGAGCTCGACGCCGACGCAAACATTTTGTGCGGATCCCGTTGGTGGCAAGCGAAGCGAGCACAACCACGGAACGGAATCAGCCATGAACAATGCGCGGAGCAGACAGCAGAGCACAGCACAACCAAGCTAATAGTAGAGTAGTAGAGCCGAGGACAGCGAACCACTGGCCACATGCGCGCGAGCGAGGCGTAACATGTAGAGCACAGTAACAAACACTGTTCACTCGAGGCGTGAAAAAATCTGCTGGTACTGTGCACAACTGTAGCAGTAGATCTGAGCCGTTGCCTGCTGAATTCGACGGTCAAACTTGCATGCAGTCTTAAGTTGCAGTGGCAGTGGCCATTTGATCTGAGTCCTCCCGAAAGCGGCGAACCGAGCAGCCAGCCGGCGATCGTGTGGCTGGCTGGCCCAGGGAATTCGGCGGATCGATCGGCCGACGGGCACGGGCCCACGCACATGCTGTGTTGCATTCCATTGCATATTTTATGCATGTTGCATGCTGCAGTGCGCTTTATCCGAAAACCGTGACGCGTCAATTTGCACGAAGCAGGTAGGTGATCTAAGGTTAACAGATGCACGATAAAAATGCCGGAGACCAATTCAGGTGTTGGTCCGAATTCGTAGTCTTGGATAGACAGTTTTTACGACTTTTTTAGCATCTCTTGCCACTTTCCAAGCTCTCTTCCACGGGTTTGGTACGTACGCAGGTTCAGTTGTCATGTCCTCACCAGAAAAAAAGGGGATGCCCGCGTGGCTCCAGCGGAGCCTCCTGGCACATCCGACGCACAACGCGCACATGTTTTGTTTGCACCGAATGGAAGAAAAAAGGTTCAGAGGATCTTGTTAGGCAAAACGGTGACTGATCAAAGGGGCGCCGCATATCCATGCATCGATCTCCATCAGCATCAGCGCCATTTAACGATGACGAGGAAAAGGAGGTGACAGCGGCGACTGTTTTTTGACTCAAAACCATCTTGTAGGCCTGGCTCTCAGTCACGTCTTTTTTCCAGACGGTTTGGTGAGCCTGATTACGTGTGGCTTCAGAGACGAAGAACTCCTGTTACCCGTGACAATTTCCAGCAGAAGTCCTCGCACCAGATCAGCAAGAGTGGGTGCAGACACTGCTTTTCCAACTACAAGTCTGAATGTTTACGTGGATCAGCAGAGTATTTAGCTAGTACCGATGACTCATATCCGATGGAAGTAGAGTATGGAGCTAGCAACCCCGTGTCTCCTTCCGACTCCGCCGTCTGAGTCTGACTGCTGCCTTTGCAAGAAAAGGGAGCACCGTGCCAGGTCGTCATGGCGAGAAAGCGCTCGGCGCAGGGGACAGAGCATGAGCTCCACTCCGTTCTGACTTGCCAAGCCGAGTGGGTGGTGACACAAGCGGAGGAGCTTTTGTGACACGGACAGAGAATGAAGTTTTATCCCATCATCCACGGAAATGGATGATGCAACTTGTTAATAAGCACTCTTTTAACGACAAAAACTGTAAAGGCGGCTCGGCTGTGTTCAGCAGCGGCTTCGGGTTTTTCTCCTAGGGATTGGGCCCATTTCACGTGGAAAGTGACTAGCAGAACATATATGGCGACCCATCTCCTGTAGCCAAAGCTTGCAGCGGCGATCAAAGAAATCGATCGAGTTGCGGCGGGTTTTTACCAAACAAAAGTGCCTAGTCATTCATTACGTTAACCATGGATCACTCGAGCTGGGGTTTACCTTGATCATTCGCGACGTTTTGAGCTGAAAACTAGGGACTAACCGGCTCAACAAAGCAAGTAAAGGGCCCAGCGTTAAACCAACTCCGTTCTGCAGCGTGAAGTTCACCTCCACAAGCCAACTATGATTTTGGAGTAAAGTGCATGGTCGGTCCTTAAACTTGTCTGGCTGTGTCACTTAGATCCTCATACTCTTAAAATGCATTTCTGACTCCCTAAAATTGAGCTCGAGTGTCATTTAGGTCCAGATACTTCAGGTGTCATATAGGCCCTTAAACTTGAAATGCATTGTCATCTCACTAATATAATTAATATGATAAGATCAAACTTTATGTTTTAAAGCAAGCTATCATTTTCATTAGCATATTTTCTTACTTGTTTTATTGCTTCTTTAGCTTCACCCTTCTAGTAGTATTTTATCTTAAAAATACATAATTTAAGTTTAGTAATGTGCAACCACGAGTTATTCAAATTTGAACAATCTTTCAAAAATAATTGAGCAAGCCTGTCATGTGCACCTATATGATATTACCTCCTCCTAAGTAAAAGAATATCAATCTTTTTGGATTCATCATATCAATATTCTACACATACGAGGATTTGAAACACATTTTATTTTACTAGAGTTAAATTATATATGTGTGAAATTAAGTTTTTATCAATTCAATTGAGATGACAATGCCTTTAGAAAGTATATGGACCTAAATGACACCTGAAACCAAGTTTAGAGAGATAAATATGCACTTTGAGAGTATATGAACCTAAATGACACCCGAGCCCAAGTTTAGGGAGTCAAAAATGCATTTTAAGAGTATGAGGACCTAAGTGACACAGCTGGACAAGTTTAAGGACCGCAAGTGCATTTTACTCATGATTTTGCTTGTGAATAGTAAGAATATATTGACTATTTGAATAGTAGTTGAACCGGTTGACCTACTGAACTAGCAGTCTTGCCGGTTCGATTTTTCATTCTATGGTTTATGCGGTCTCACATAGAGAATCAGAATTAGATGGAGCTCTACCAAATACAAAATAGAGTCTAAGAAAGCATCAAATTAAAGGGTAAAAAATACTTCTATGAGCTCTGTGAAACTTTTCAGATGGGGCAAATCTGTCTTCAGAGTATAAATAGGTCTCACATCACTCTCTTGCCCAAAATGGATGGCCCTAGGAAAGTGTCGGATTTCAGGTCCATCTCACTTCTTAACACCTCTATGAAGATTATCACTAAGCTTCTGGCAAACAGGCTGCAAAGGGTAATTGTGGATTTGGTTCACAAAAACCAATATGGTTTCATTAAGGACAGAGCAATCCAAGATTGCTTGGCTTGGTCTTTTGAATACCTTCATCTTTGTCACAAGTCAAGAAAAGAAATCATCATCCTCAAGCTAGATTTTGAAAAAGCTTTTGAGAAGATTGAGCACAAGGCCATGCTTCAGATCATGAAACACAAGGGATTTAATGACACTTGGCTGAGTTGGATGCATAACATCTTTTCATCAGGGACTTCAGCAATCCTACTGAATGGGGTACTAGGAAAAACCTTTCATTGTCGAAGAGGAGTTAGACAAGGGGATCTTCTCTCCCCACTTCTTTTTGTCCTTGCTGCTGATCTGTTACAATCACTTTTAAATAATGCAAAGCAGCCGAACCTCCTGAAACTTCCCATACAGTTGCAACACAGTTCAGATTTCCCAGTGATTCAGTATGCAGATGACACACTTATTGTAATCACACTTATTGTAATGGAAGGTTGTGTCAGACAATTGTTTTTTCTAAAAAGTCTGCTACATACTTTTTCCACCTCCACAGGCCTAAGGGTTAACTACTCAAACTCCTTAATGATCCCCATTAATATTACTTCTGACAGAATGTCTCTTTTGGCTCAAACCTTTGGTTGTTCCATTGGAACTCTTCCCTTGACTTATTTGGGTTTACCCCTAGGCCTGTCAAAACCAAACGTGGAAGATTTCTTGCCTTTGGTCTCAAGATGTGAAAGGAGATTAATTAGCACTTCAACTTTCCTTTCACAAGCTGGTCGTCTCCAAATGACTAATGCTGTTTTATCCTCATTGCCAACCTTCTATCTTTGCACTTTCAAAATGCATGCCACAGTAATCAAACAGATCGACAAATTTAGAAAACATTATCTATGGAGAGGGGCAGACCTCAATGCCAAATCACCTCCAAAAGCTGCTTGGGATTTGGTTTGTTTGCCAAAAAAAAGAGGGTGGACTGGGTGTAATTCGTTTACAAACACATAATGATGCTATGTTACTCAAGAATCTGCACAAGTTTTTCAACAAGCAAGATATTCCTTGGGTGCATTTAATTTGGAAAAGTACTATCCTTCAGGGAAGCTACCTAATCACACAATGAAAGGCTCTTTTTGGTGGAGGGACAATCCGAGAATTCTACATCTTTTTAAAGGCATTGCTTCTGTCACTGTGGGCAAAGGGGACACCTGTTTCTTCTGACTTGATCTTTGGGAAGGACAATTTCCATGTCAAACTAAGCCTGAATTATTCTCTTTTGTAAAAAACCAATTTCTATCAGTCAACAAAGCTAAGAACATTTTGGATCTAAACTCAATTTTGCACCTGCCTATCTCCCAGGAAGCTTATTTGTAGGTTTTGCAACTAGCAAATATGCTTGAAACTGTGATTGGTCGGGATGACACATACATTTGGACTTATATTTGGGGTTCACCTTGGTTTTCTGCTTCAAAGGCTTATACTCAATTGATTGGTCACAGGGAAGTTCACCCTTCTTTCAAGTGGTTATGGAAATCTGCTACACAAATAAAACACAAGTTTTTTTTCTAGCTTCTCTTGCATGACAGGTTAAGTACCAGAAATATCCTCAGAAGAAAAAACATGGCTCTGCCATCTTATAGCTGTGTGCTATGTTCCCTACAATCAGAGGAAACTTTGGAACATCTCTTTATGGAATGCCCTTTTGCTCAAGCCTCTTGGGGAATTTTCAATCTGAATCTGCCACAAGGTTCTCACTTTGAGGTTCTAGAATCCATCAGGTTACAGTTGGGTGTCAATTTCTTCATGTGTCATTATGCTAAGTTGGTGCATTTGGATGGAGAGAAACGACTTCATTTCCAAGAATAAACAGCCAAATCTTAACTCGGTCAAGGAACGATTCAAAAAAGAATTTGCTTGGGTTATTCTCAGAGCAAAGGAAACTAGAAAACCAACAATGTGTTTATGGATAGACTCCATCTTGTAATTCTCAGTTTCATTTTCATTTTCTCTTTCTTTGTTTCCTGAGAACCGACCTCTGTTTTTGATACTTTTTTTAATTATTAATATATATAATCAGTAGGGGTTTCACCCCTCCTGTTTCATAAAAAAGCATAAAATTGAGACTAGTATGATTATCTTTAAAAAAACTCCAACAACTCAATCAACAATAATGATTCAGTGGTTCAAAGTATAAACCTCCAATTGTAGCAGAAGTCTGATTTTCAACATGCAACTAGCCAACTACAAAGCCGGAGAGGGAGGACCATCCAACTATCAAAACCAAGCAAATGTGACCCTTTGGGTGGTTTTGTGCATTGAATAAAAACTAATAACTAATTCATTTCAAATAAAAAAATATGAAGTTGGTACCAAACAAAAGTGCCTAGTTTAACCATGGATCACTCAAGCTGCGGTTTACGGATCGTTCGTGACATTTTGAGCTGAAAACTAGGCACCAGCCGGCCCAACAAAGCAATTAGAGGGCCCATCGTTAAACCAACTCCGTTCTGCAGTGTGAAACTAACTATGATTTTTGTTGTGAATAGCAAGAATATATTGACTATTTGAATTGTGGTTGAGCCGGTTGACCCATTGAACCAGCAGCCTCACCGGTTTGATTTTTCGTTTCAATGGTTTATGCGGTTTCACCAGTCAGACTTTTTGATCTACGGTTTATGCTAGAGAATCACTTTCAACCATAGAATCAACTTCTCATAGAGAATCAAAATCAGATGAAGCTCTACCAAATAGACCCTAAGAAAGCAGTAAATTGGACTAGTGTGATTATCTTTAAAAAACTCCAAGAACTCAACCAACAATAACGATTTAGTGGTTCAAAGTAGAAAAACGCTTGATTTTAACCCTCCAATTGTAGCAGAAGTTTGATTTTCAACATACAACTAGCCAACTACAAAGCCAGAGAAGGAGGGCCATCTAACTATCAAAACCATGCAAATGTGTCCCTTTGGGTGATTTTATGTATTGAATAAAAACTAATAACTAATTCAATCAAATAAAAAAAATATGAAGTTGGTAATTTTTTTAAATGTAGGCTATTTAGTATTTATTGTTACTCTATTTCGACTTGTTTACATCATATTTGGTATTGCTCCAAGTATTTTATTGCTTGTAATAAAACACAACTAACATGAATAGCTAAGATCAAATAATGGCAAATAGAACATCAATAGATTACATTTTCAAAACATTTTTTTGCACCAAATTGATGGTTTTATTTTAAATATTAATCCCTCCGTCCCAAATTACTTTTTATTTTGGTTTTTCTAGATACATTTCTTTTGTTATGCACCTAGATATATACTTATGTCTAGATACACAACAAAATGAATGTATCTAGAAAAGCTAAAATGATATTTAATTTGGGACAGAGGGAGTAGTTAGGAAATTCTTTCTTTAAATCTAAAATTTTATTTTTCTAGGAAATGCAAAACACTCTTGAAACCACCCAACGGGCCAAATTTGCCCAATTTTGGCAGTTTGATGGCCCTTCGTATCTAATTTTGTAGTTGTAGGTTGAAAATTGGACTTTACCCTTAAAAAACCTATTTCCAGAGTTCATGCATTTCTTATACAAAATCAATAAGGATACCGTCAAGGTTAATGTTTTTTCCCGAGCATTCAACAAGTTCGTTTAGGCAACATTTTAGTACCCAAATTATGAAGGAAAGTACAAAGTGGAAGAAATTTTTTTAACCCTTGCAATCTTATCTAACACACTAAGCAAATATTGAACATGATTAAGAAATGTATAATATTTAACCCCTTGCAATCTTATCTAACACCCCTTGCAAATACTTTTGTAGCCAGTGGGTGCGTTTGGAAGTTGGTTTTGGCTGGAGGAATTGCATTCGAGTATCAATGTCAAAGATGACTGAAAATGCAAATGGATTGCAATGCCAATGCTATTGTTTGGATGCATATGTAATCGGTAGTTGGAATCAAGGGTATCAGCCAATTCCAATTCTTGTTTAGATGCACAAACCTATGAATTGTATACCTTAAAGAGTTTGAACATGATCCTATGTTGTACATTATGAAAATCAGGTTTCCATAACTTTTACATATAATGTGGTGTTTTAAAAATATATTGTAACAATAATATTAAAATAGCAAGAATATTCTGAAAATAATTAAAAACAGTATGTATATCATGGAAAATATGAGAAAAATAATGACAATAATAATATAACACCAGCCATTATATAGGCAATAACATGACAACAATAATCCAAGTTTGTCACAAGAACCGTACAGATAACATATCACAATAGATAATTTTTGTCCATCACAACATGAAAAACCTACTTAGGATAACAAATTCGTATAAGCCCTAAATAATACAACAGGTAATTTTTGTCCATCACAACATGAAACAACTACTTAGAAGAACAAGTTCTTAAGCTATAAATAATAAGTATGTCGTACCACCCTTAACTGCCATTCTTTTAGTTCAACGGTAAGAGCCATTCCTTCCTCATGTCCATGGGAAGTTCTACGAGCGCTTGGAATAAGCGCTCGTTAAGGATGAACTTCCCATAAGATTTCAACATGTCACATCTAGCCAAATCAGGTATCATTTGAAGTGTTGCAAGGATCTCAATAGGAGAAGTAACATTGAGCATCAATAGCGGTTTGGTGGACTTCAAAGAATCATTGAATGATGTCTTCATATCTCCAAGTATAGATAGAATGGCCTCACCAGTTCGCTGCCTCTTTTAGGGCAAATCTGGTGATGCATCATCAACTTATTTAGGTGGAACTTGAGCACTCTCAGCACCTGTCTGGGCAACTTCACCATTGGCATGATCTTTTGAATAAATGGAACTAATTGAATCCTAATTCTTCACTACTTTGTTCTTGTAGCAAGTTGCTATCTTGTTAACCTACATAATAAACACACATATATGTATCCGTTTGTTGCATTTCCCATTGTTAAAAGTGAAACAAACAATAGAAAATATTCATGTACTTACCTCCACATATATATTCCAAACATTATCACTATCAATTAACATCTTATCATTTCCCAATCCCAGCCAAAGTGTGACGCCCCAGGTTTTTAATTAGTGCTAATTAATGCTAATGACCTTGTTAACCAAGTCAAACACGATTGTTTTTGGTCAAACTCTTGGTCAACCTGGGTCATCAGCTCAAAACCCTAGCCAACATGAACTTTAGTCCCTAAACCACATAAGTGAAACCTTGGACAAAACCTAGAACCTTGGTCAAACCCCTAGAACCTTGGTCAACACCTTTGAACCCCCTACCCTGTCTAGAACTTTTGCCATGTTCTCCAAAATTCACTTAAACACTTCAAAATCGGCCAATACAAAAGTTGTGCATCTTTTCATGGGACACAATTTTCATAATTGGTGGCATTCCAAATTTTGAGTGGAAATTGGTCAAAAACGTGGTCAACGGTAGATAATGCATTTTGCTGGAGTCGAGAAAATCTCCAACTTCGCCTGCAATTTATGCAAGATCCGTTGAGCAAAACACCTATGAGCCTTTGTAAAAGTTGTAGATGGTTGAGAGATATACAACTTTGATATATACACTTTGGTGCACTTTAGTTGCAAAATTTCGAAATAAACCCGGTCAAACAGCGCATGGCTGAGCAAATTTCTGTGATGGCACTCTAGCGCGCGCGCTCCCGCGCGATGCCGTGCCGACGGCGCGCCCGCGTCGTGGCTGGGCCTGGACGCCGAGGGGCACACTCCCCCATGTGCACACGGTGGGATCGCCCTATGCTTTTCCACCGACCACGCCAACACCCTGCCGCCACGCGCCACGCGCCCACAGGCCGAGCCGCGTCGACCTTGCTGCCGCTCGACGAACCACGTCGCCGCCTTACCCCTCCCACGCGCATCACTATGCCGCCTCACCTTCCTGGGCGTTGTCGTGGTCTCCAAATCGTCGTCCACGCCGCCTATAAAACGAGCTGGCCTGACCTCGCACACACGCAGTACCACCGACGCTCGCTCTGCGCGCCGCCGTCGTCCGCCATTACCACCACGCGGAGCTCACCCCTCCGCTCGCTCCCGGTGCTGCCTGACACACCTAGCACCTTCTTTAGACCCCACTAGAGCTTCGACCTCCACCCATTGCCCCGCCTTGCCTCGAGCCTCGCCGGAATCCGAGCCGCGGCAGCCGCACTGCCACTGCCTCGCCGCCGGAGCTCGCCGGAGCCGCCATCGCCCCGGCCACACCTCCCCATCCTCCATAGGTGAGCCCCAATGCACCCCTAGGTCACTCCTCGGCCAAGTCCGGTGGCCCTCGTCGCCAGCGAGCCGCCCCTGCTCCGCCGAGGGCATGGATGTGATGATCGGAATCTTGTAGGGTCACTAGAGTAAAAGCCAAGGACCTAGTTGTGATGGAAAGAGAACTTCTAGGGACTTCAGTGTAAATAGATTCTTCAAGTCTTTATGGGTTTTGGCTGAAACTTTGAAAAAAATCGTACAGAAATCAGAAAAATGCAATACTAGTTTTGTTGGTCTCCCTATGTCGAAACCTACCTTTTCTAGAAAACATATCTATAGTTTTGATGCGTAGTTTTTGAATTAAAATTCAAAGTCACGTCGAATGTGATTTGTCATAACTTGAAATGTACAACTAATCTGGTTCTGATTTTTGGATATGTTGTTTCTGATGTCTTGAATAGGCTTGTATTCAAATCTTACACAAAGTTACTCAAGGAATCTTTACTTATGATTTATTTTGTATTTATGCTAGATCTGTGTAAATGGTTTGTGTAGCTTCGTGTAAGTATATTTTGTCTCTCAACTTGTGGCTATTGTCTTATCATGTCTAGGTGTGCCTCTAGTAAATTTATCATGGTTTTAGGATCTGTCTAAATGTATGTTTCTGAGATATGCGTGTTTATAGATTTAAATTTATAGTTTAAATTCTGCTAATCCAGAAATGGTAATCTTTGGACTAGATGATGTGTTTGGCATGTTTGAGCTGTAGGAGAAAGTTTGACTACAAAATAGTTATAGATTTCTCTGTATAATTTATTTATGTTTTGCTAGGCTTACATTGTCATTTTTGTGTAGCTTGATAGAAATAGTTTCTAGAGCTAATTTTTGGTGTGTAGCCTAGTTATATTCCAGAGTTACTATGTGTAAATTTTGAGCTCCAGTGAATCTGTAGTGTTTCCTGTATGAGTAGATCTTGCTTTTGCTAGCTATAACTTGTCATATTTTTCATGCTTAGGATATAGCTCAGTTTGCTGTGAATTTTTGGTAGTGGTTCAGTTGTCCCACTGTGTGCTTGTATAAACATTATCACTAAAATCATGCATGGTTTGAACATAATTAAAATTCGAAAGAAGTAAGTGTTATGGAAATGAAATAAAGAAATCAACTCTTTAATCCTAAATATATCTTTAACCCTAAGTTAAACCCCATTTAATGCACCTTTAATCAACCTTGTTTCTTTGTGAAGACAAATATAATTAAATAAATGTGCACACAATCACCATCAAATGAAATGTTTAATAAATGGTTGTCTTCCTTTTTCTTTATAGAAAAAGTATGCTGAATATATGTTTATCTAGGTGAATGTGACCAACCATACACTCCATGTTTGTCATGTGTTGTTTTGTAATTAATTAAAATAATTTCACCAATTAATTCTTACATATGCATCCTTCGTATAGAAATCCCTGCTGGTAGCTGCACGCTCGTGCCAAGTGGAGAATACGAGGACACCATCGGTGAAGTGCACTACGTGGCACTAGATCAAGACCTGGACCAAAGTCCAGAAGAGCCACAGGCTAGCTTTGCTGACAAAGGTGTAACACCCTGGATTTTTAATGAATAGTATCCATCTTAATTAGTGGAGCTAAGTATGTTCACAAACATTGTTGACTTGGTCAAACCCCCACCCATAGGTCAAACACCTCAAAACCAAAGTCAAACCTTAAGTCCCAATACCTTTCTTTAATGTTCTAGCTCGTTCTCCAAATTTTCCCTAAACACTTCAAATTATGTCAATATAAAAGTTATCCAGTTTTTCATGGGACACATTTTATCCAATTAGTGGCATTTGAAATTCGAAGTGCAAAGGCTCCTAAAACTCAGTCAAAGCTCAGACTCTGGGGTTGACCAGGCTGAGAAAACGTGAAACTTTGCAGCCCTTTTCTGGATAAATGGTTGAGTAAAACATAGGACAACCTTTGCAAAAGTTGAAGAGAGAACGTTGGTCTACAACTTTGATTTTTGGCAATTTCAAAGTTTCGTTCAAAAATTTTGACTTTGCGCCAGTCAAACAACCTTTCAGCAAATGGAAAACGGAGCCGACGCTCCAGAGCGCGCGTCCTTGCGCCGACGCCACGCCCCGGCGTCTGTGCCCTGTTGACGGTTCAAAACCGTGTTTAAGTTCACCGCAAGCGTACGGGTGACTTGGTGCCTTTTTCGCCAAGGAGGGTTCCCAAGGTTTGTCAATCCAAGGATCGGAAGCAAACCACTAAGGTTCTCTACCTTGTCTAGCCAAACTAACCTAACATTAAGCATTGATTGCATAGAAAGATAAACCTAAGAGATATGTATATGATAGCACAAAGTTGATCACATTCACAAACATAGGCAAGGTAAAGCGCCACCAAGGGGACAACTAAGCCTATCGCCTTCTAGTTGTAGTTTCAACAAACAAGCAACAAATCATGCATCTCATCTAATAGCATCCTTAAACTCCTACCTCCGGCCTACCTCCTGAAGACATCCGCTCTTTCGATGGAAATCACCCTATCATGATGCTCCCTTAATGAAGCGGGGGATCTAGGGGCACGCTCAAACATGAACGTGTCTACAAACCATGAAGGGTCGACATGCTAAATCTAATCACCACGATTACATAGAGCACGCTAAGTTGTCCAACCTTGCTTTAGACTAAGGAACAAGCATATTCATGATAGGTAAAAAGTATAAAGGGAGACATGGAATCGCTAGAAGATCAGAAAACACGATGAACATTTCTCACATAATAATAGATGCGTTTGGCTCATCACCACCGAGTACATACCATTGATGACCTCAACTAGCTCTAGAACTGCACCATGGCACAACCACACAGGGCGGCCATGGCGGCTAGGGTTGGCCTAGGCCATCCCCTAGACAACTTCGAGGGCTCCGCCGCTGTCGTCTCCCTCCGGTGCTCACTTCTAGGTTTCGGCGAATTCTCGTGAATGGATGTTGCGGCCGTCAGAGGCAGGCAATATAAATAAGCCGAGGAGCGTGTAGGTCAAAGGGGAGGCCGAACCGGCATCAGAAGGGGGTGGGCCAGTTGGCCTAGGCCGGTCGGCCCAGGCCCTTTCTGGCCCGGTTCGGCCCCGGTTTTCTTCCCGAAGTTTCTTGCACTTTCTTGAATATTTGCCGAAGTGCATGTGGGTCGTCGTTTTCCCCGCGGTTTAGATAAGGGTGCTTGGTGCGCAAACTCTCGCATCTTCTGTCCGGGTCCTCGGAGTTTCACATCTTCATGCTTTGGTCCTTGTGTCATTTGGAGTCATGTTCACTTTGTGTCTTGACTCGTGCCGGGCTTCGTGATCTTCTCATAAAGTGTTTGATGAACTTTGCCCGGAAGTCCTCATTTAGGTACTGAATTCCTGCGTAAACAACATACTCCAAAAACCACATGCAAGTGTGAACTTGTTACATCATTAGTATGCCTAGTGGCGGGTTAGTTATAATTCAAAGCTCAAACCAAAGTGTAACAAGTGCTCTTGGTTGACGGAAATCGACCGTCAACATGCCCCAGCCGTCACATCTCGTGTGGCCCGCCTCACGCCGTCGCCTTCCTTGCCACATAGACCGTAAAACCGTTGTGCCACCCCAGTTTCCCCCTCCTCTCTCCTCTTCCCTCCGCGAATGCTGTCGACACGCGCCGGCCATCACCGCCGCGGATGCCCTTAGCCATTCACGCTGGGAGAGAGAGGGGAAGCGGCGCCGCTGCCCCGTCTTGCTGCCACCGTCGTCGTCGACTCACGCCGTGCCGCCTCCTACACTAGGTCATCGAGCACCCTACCGCTTTGTCACACCCGATTTCCGTAAAGAAATCAAATACATCTCATATGTGTGCCAGGATCACAATTTTACACATACAATAGACATAAGAGTGTAATATCAGATACAATGCTCAAAAACGTACAAAAGAGGTTTATTAACTTTTATTACACTCACGAATAGACACGAAGGTCTTTACACGAACATCGGTAACTACAACAGTGCAACTCCATCTTCAGCTCCACATGCATCTGACTGGGGGATGCAAGCCTCAGAACTCATCGAAGTCGCTGAAGTACTCCTCACTGTTGTTATCCTCTGAACAACAGTAAGCAAGGGTGAGCACACTTATGGTTGGAGCTCAGCAAGTGGGGGAAAAAGTATGCAATGCTATTAAGGGTAGGCTAAGGGTAGGCTAAGGTTTTGCAAAGGTATGTAGAAAACCAATAGCCCGCATAGTTATAGTAGCAGAGCGGACCATAACCCTCCCTAATGATCAGCACCTTAGCAAAGACTGCTACCCCAAGAGGACCGGGCTATACTCCTGCAACTCTGACCCCCTCTGCTCCTTTCGGATAAGGCTATCAGATAATTCTACACACCTAATTAATTGGCTAAGCCAGAGCCATATGGACTGTGGTTGCACTGTTTTCTTGGGTGGTTCTCCATGTTCCAATTAATTTATATGATCTTGTAAAATTACCAAAGTTCACCAAAGTTACCATGATCAACATTTTATAAACATTCATTTTAACCATCCCAAGTTAAGCAACTAAGCATTTTCTACCCAAAACATTTATTAAAAAGGGTTGTCCAAGGTAATAGGGTAAAATTCTAGTCATGTCCTTAAAAAGGTGATTTTCCCATCAAATTATGCATAACAACATTAAAAGTAAATTTTAGTTATTATGCATGTTATGTGGGACAAAAATAGAATATGCAGGGGAGGAAATCCACTTGTCTTCCTCTTCTAAAAGGCCAACTCTTCTTCTTCAAAAGGCTGATCTTGCTCCTCGGCCGGAAGCTCGGTTCCAACCGACACGATATCTACGAACACATCAAAATCATACAATAAATAAAAATAGTACATCAAACATTTCAAAAAGCTAAAACAAGCTTTTAAAACTAATGAGCACTAAGAGATGGTCGCATGGACACCAAAAACGCCTAAAACGGACAAAGGATGCAAAAGATATGGCTTAAACAAGCTCTAGGGGCTAAACTGCGAGAAAAACTAACTTCCAGGGGCTAAACCGTAAAAACCAGGGACCTAAACCTAATTATGTATAAAAACAGAAGGTCTAACATTCAAAAGGTCAAGGGTGGACTGCGGAATAGAAAAACTAAGGAACCTAGGGGCCTAAACAGAAGAAAACGGACCTAACTGAAAGGGTCTTTGGAGGAGGAAGGGTATTTGTGTGATATTTAAAACTACAAGGGCATTCTTGCAAAATGGCAGGAAAAGGCTCGGTTGACCGTTATGTGGATGGTTTGACCTAGGGCTCGGCTTGATCTGAACCATCTGTCCCGGATCGGAAGGCGCGCAACGACCAGAGGCGGATGGGTGGCGGCGGATGCTGTGCGCGCGGCGGGGCACAGCGAAGCCGGCGGCGGAGCTCGCCGACGATGCTCGGATTCAAGCTTTTGGGCACCAAAAGACTCTAGGATTGGCCCTAAAGGTTCCTGGGGAGCTTGTGAACATGTACAGGGGGTTGAGGTAGAGGCTAAGGCGGCAGGCAGGGCAACGGCAGGCAGGGCAACGGCCGGCGGGGCGGACGGCGTAGGTCCAGTGAGGGGCGCGGGGTGCTAGGCAGCCGTGGGACGAGAAAGGATGGCTTGGGGATGCTTCTCACCTTGTTGTGGAGCTTCGGCGAAGAGCACGACGACGGAGATGAGGCAGGGGCATAGATCGACGCCGGCGGTGAAGCTCCGGCGGACGACGGCTCCGGTCTTCGAGCGGGGCTGCGCTATGCGCGAGCGAGGAGGAGCGAGGAGAGGTGCGGGGATGAGGGAGCTCGGGGCATTCTTATATAGGGGGGAGAAGGCAGACGGAGGGGCACGGAGGTGGTGGTGGTCGAGCTCCGGCGGTGGGGCGCCATGATTGCTCGGTGGAGCTCGTGGTGCGCCCGTTTCGGGAGAGGAGGCGAGGGGTGCGTGCGAGTGCGCGCCGTCGCATTCTTTCATTGCTCAGTGGAGAAGCGGAAGGGCGCGGGACGCCGGTGGAAATGGCCGGTGGGCGTGGCTATTACGAGCAGGGGAGGAGCCGGAGGTAGGAGGAGGGTCCGACAGGCGGGGCCCGCATGCGAGAGAGAGAGAGGGGGGAGGAGGGGGAGCTGGGCCGCGTGGAGTTTAGGCGGGCTGGTAAAGATTTGGTCCACGGGAAAGAAGAAAAAAGAAAAGGAAGAACTGGGCCGCGGAAGGGGTTTGCTGGTTGGGCTAGAAAAGGAAAGGGAAAGGGGAGGGAAAGGTTTAAGGTTTAAACTTTTGTTTTTTTTCATGATTTTGAAAACTTCACATACTCAAACAAAAACTATGCAAACCAAAAATGATGCACAAGCACTTGTTGCTCTAAAACTATTCAAATGATGTTTAAATATTTAAAGGCCAAATTTATTTGATAATTTATTATATTTCTGTAGAAAATAAAATCTAACCAAGTTGCTAGCATTTTTAGGTGATGGAATTTTGGGTGTTACAAATCCTACCCCCTTAAAAAGAATCTCGTCCTCGAGATTCGGAAAGATTGGGAAATAGCTGAGGAAATTCTGCCATAAGCTCATCTTCTCTTTCCCAAGTAGCTTCATCCTCTGAGTGATGACTCCACTGAACTTTGCACATCTTAATGACCTTGCTTCGAGTGACTCTTTGTGACGTGTCCAAAATTCTGATAGGGTGTTCCTTATAGGTCAAATCATCTTTCACATCAAGATCTTCCAGAGGTAGGTGGTCTACTTTAATCTCACTCGAACAGTTCTTGAGCTGAGATACATGAAACACATCATGTACATCTGACAATCGAGTTGGAAGTTCCAATTGATATGCCACTTCTCCCTTTCTTTCCAAGATCTTAAAAGGTCTAATGAAACAAGGTGACAACTTCCCTCTAATCTTGAATCTTCGTAGGCCTCTAATAGGAGATACTCTGAGGTATACATAATCTCCAACTTCAAACACTACTTCTCTCCTTTTGGGATCATCATAACTCTTTTGTCGTGACTGTGCTGTCTTAAGATTATCCCGAATTATTTCAACTTGCCTTTCAGTTTCCTTTATAATCTCTGGTCCAAAAAGTTGACTCTCTCCTATCTGATTCCAATATAACGGTGTCCTACACTTTCTCCCGTATAAAGCTTCAAAAGGGGCCATCTTGAGACTGGATTGGTAGCTGTTGTTATAAGCAAACTCTGCATATGGCAAACTTTTATCCCAACTACCTCCATGCTTTAAGGCACAAGCCCTCAACATATCCTCTAGAATTTGGTTTGTCCTTTCAATTTGATCGTCTGTTTGGGGATGATATGCAGAACTAAAGTTAAGCTTTGTATCCATTGATTCGTGCAACTTTTCCTAGAAACGTGACGTAAACTGTGTCCCTCGGTCGGACAATATCTTCTTTGGAACTCCATGTAGACATACGATTCTAGACATATACAATTCTACCAGCTTAGCTCCGGTATAGGTCATCTTGACTGGTATGAAGTGAGCAACTTTAGTCAACCTATCCACAATGACCCATATAGAATCATATCCGTCACAGGTACGTGGTAATACCACAATAAAATCCATACCTATTTCTTCCCATTTCCACTCGGGTACTTTCAATGGTTGAAGCAAACCTGCTGGTCTTTGGTGTTCTGCTTTTACTCTCTGGAATATATCACATAAGGCAACGTGAGCGGCAACATCTTTTTTCATTCCCTACCACCAATATTTCTGTTTCAAGTCTTGATACATCTTGGTGCTTGCATGATGAATTGAATAAGCTGAATCATGTGCTTCCTTTAGTATAGTCTCACGAAGATGGTCAATTTCAAGCACACAAATTATATTCCTGAACCAAATAGTTCCTTGATCATCCCTTTTAAAATCTGGAACCTTTCCGGAATCAATCAACTTTCTGTATTCCTCAATCTTCTCATCTGTCAACTGTCCCTTCCTGATCTCCTGTTCAAGTGTAGATTCTACTTCCAATGTGTCAGGGGTTGAGACCTGGACAGATCTACAAGGGGGCTACCCAAGCAGTTTGCAGGTTAATGGAGAGGATCGGAAACTAAGAGCGTAGGTGGTAGTTCACGTGGCGAACTCGGAACACGGCAAGAATGGCGAAAGACACAGGGGCATAAGGGTTTAGACTGGTTCAGGCCTCCGGAGATTAAAACCCTATGTCCAGTTTGGTGGTGGATTATGCGAGAGAGATGAAGGTGTCCCTTCGAATGGAGTCCTAGGCCGCCTTATATGGGGGACGGGCTAGGGTTCCATTCGAGGTCGGTGGACCCATATCTGAGTCGGTTACAAGATGGAAGGCTATCCTCCCTGATTACAGGGAGTATCCCGTGATACTCGGACCTACTAGTAGTGCCAAGCCGCGTGCTACAGATTGCCTTGCGTTCCAAGTACTGCGGATCCTCCGGGATCGGGATAAGGTCGCCCGTAGTCGTCGAGTCTGTAGATAAGGTCATCAGGCCCACTAGCAGGTCGGCGGAGCTTCTGGCAGGTCGGGTCCCCTTGGAAGTGGCCTCTGGGACACTAGTCGGTGGGGACCCATGGGTACCCATGTCTCTCACAATGTTATGGCTTCATTCTGGGCAACAATTCCCAATTGAGTTGTGCCATCTCCCAACACAACTCTTGAGGCATCAAACAAGCTATGAGCATATTCACCTAACTTTTCCGACTCAAGGCATCTGCTACAACATTTGCCTTGTCGGGGTGATATAGAATATCCAGATCATAGTCTTTGATTAATTCTAACCATCTACGCTATCTGAGATTTAGATTCTTTTGGGTGAAGATATACTTCAAGCTTTTATGGTCATTAAAGATACGACAATTATTCCCAATCATGTATTGCCTCCAAATTTTTAGAGCGTGCACAATGGCGGCCAACTCTAAATCATGAGTAGGGTAATTCTGTTCATGCTTCCTCAATTGTCCAGAGGCATAAGCAATCACCTTTCCTTCTTTCATTAATACACAACCAAGACCCTGAAGTGACGCATCACAGTACACATCAAAACCCTTATGAATATCCGGCATTATCAGTACAGGGGCTGTAGTCAACCTCTTCTTCAGTTCCTCAAAACTATCTTGACATTTGGCATCCCATTTAAATTCCTTTCCTTTTTCTTACAAAGAGGTGAGAGGTTTTACAATCTTCGAGAATCCTTCGATGAATCGGCGGTAGTAACCTGCCAATCCAAGGAAACTCCTGATCTCAGCCACATTCTTAGGCGGATTCCAGTTCAGCACAGCCTGAACTTTGCTCGGATCTACAACTATTCCACCCTCAGTGATAATATGTCCAAGGAAAGAAACTTCCTTTAACCAAAAATCACATTTGCTGAACTTAACATATAGCTAATGTTCTCGTGGATTCTGTAGCTCGAGTCTCAAATGTTCTTCATGCTCTTCTTCATTCTGGGACAATACCAGAATGTCATCGATAAAAACTACCACAAACTTGTCAAGGTACTCCATGAACACTTTATTCATCAAATACATGAAGTATGCTGGTGCATTTGTTAACCCAAAGGGCATGATTGTGAACTCATATAGGCCATATCTAGATGTGAATGCAGTTTTGGGAATGTCTTCTAATTGAATTTTCAACTGATGGTACCCGGATCGTAGATCAATCTTAGAGAAAACTTTGGCACCTCTCATCTGATCAAACAAATCTTCAATCCTGTGTAATGGATACTTGTTCTTGATAGTAACCTCATTAAGGGGTCGATAATCTATACACATTCTTCTAGAACCATCCTTTTTATCAACAAAGAGAATGGGAGATCCCCAAGGTGATGAGCTAGGTCGGATATAACCTTTACCTAACAACTCATCTATTTGTTTCTTTAATTCGGCCAAATCCTTAGCATTCGTTCCATATGGTCTTTTATAAATAGGAGCAGTACTAGGTAAAAGTTCAATGCTGAATTCAATGTCGCAGTCAGGTGGCATACCTGGTAACTCATCTAGAAACACGTCGGGGTACTCATTCACTACTTTGATATCTTTCGAAGCTTTTCCTTCTATCGCATTCATTGTTCCTTGTTCTGTTGATGAGGCATTAGCAGTGAACTCAACTCTTTCTCCTTGTGGGCTGGTTAGAAGTACCAACTTTGTGCGGCACTGGATAACTCCATCACATGCACGTAACCAATCCATTCTTAGGATCACATCTATACCCCATGATTTTAGGACTACTAGGTTAGCTAGGAAGTCTATCCCCATGATTTTTAGATTTACTTGTGGGCATAAATGGCTGGCCGTCATTTCACTACCCAGGGAACTAACTAGCAGGGTTGTCTTCATAGGACTCATAGATATATCATGCTTTGCTACGAATTGATCAGTTATAAACAAATGCGATGCTCCAGAATCAAATAATACTGTTGTGGGTACAGAGTTGACAGGGAACGTACCAAGCACAACATTAGAAGAGTCTTGAGCTTGCTCAACTGTTACATGGTTCACTCTACCACGCATGAAATTCTGTTGAGCCCTGTTAGCATGAGGTGTTGAGCTTCCAGCACGAACTTGAGACGATGACTGCCCGAGCTTCTGGCCATTACCCTTCTATGGCGTCTGCATACCACGCTTGGGGCAGTTGTTGGCATAATGTCCCAATTCTCCACACTTGAAGGAACCACTAGGCTGGATTGGAGCATTATTTCTCACTGGGGCTCCTGTGATGTTGCGGGGTGCACCTGTGACATTGCCTGAGCGATTCTGCTGCTGATTAGGAGTGCAGGGCGTCTGCTGATGGAAATGCTGAGGCTGCTGAAACGAGCGCTGTAGCTGCAAATTCTGTGGATAATTTCCTCCTTGTCCACCAGAGCGGAACTGAGAATTTTGTGGTGAGTTATAGCGGGGACGTGTGTTGCTGCTGGATTGCCCTTGGGACTGGAACTTCCGCTTCTGCTCACCAAGTTCTTTACGCTTGCTTTCTAGGCCGATGGCCTTGTCCAGCAAGGTCTGGAAGTTGGTGTCAGGGGGTGAGACCTGGACAGATCCGCTAGGGGGTTGCCCTAGTGGTTCGCAGGTTAATGGAGGATCAGGACATAAGAGCGTAGGTGGTTATGCACGTGGTGCACACAAAGCTAGGCGAGTATGGTGGCGAAGGACAGGGAGACAAGGGTTTATACTGGTTCAAGCCTCCAGAGAGTTAAACCCTACGTCCAGTTGTGGTGGATTATGCGTGGATGAAGACGAGTTCCGATGCCCTTTGCATGGAGCCCTAGGCCGCCTTATATGGGGAGGATGGATTAGGGTTTCCTTGCAAAGTCGGTTGACCCGTGTCGGGGTCAGTTACAACTGTGGGAAGCTTATCTCCCGATTTACAAGGAACATCCCGTGATACACGGAGTCTATAGGCGGTGGCATGCCAAGTCGCTGTGTCTTGACTTGCACGCCAAGGCTTCGCGGGTCTTCTGGGATCCCGATCAGGTTGCTGGGCCCACTTGTAAGGTCGGTGGGTCTTCTGGCAGGTCGGGTCCACTTGTCAAGGGCCCTTGGGACCCTAGCCGGTGGGGACCCATGGGTACCCATGTCACTCAAGCCCCTGATCGATGTGTAGGCATAGCGTCCGAGGCAGGGTCGTGTCAAAGAGCAGCAGAGGCGTGGCACCGTCGAGGTCGTGAAGGGTGCACGGGGATCAAAAAGAAAAGAAACCCCTCCGACGCGCGCTCGAAGTTGAACGTCGAGCTTCTGGGTCGAAGGACCATAAGGTCGAAGTGAAGACGAGGCATAGATCATGCAGAATCGCCGACCTGACCTGAATCAGGCATGTTGTAGTAGCAATCACGACCTTTAGAAAGGTCAACAAGCCTACCAATGGTAGGTCGAGCCGAGATGTGATGGAAGCAGGCTTCCATTAGGTCGAGGCGACCCAAAGAAAATAGGGCATCGAAGACGCACTAGTGTAGTAGCCCCCAAGCAGTAAAGCGACCAGTATGGCCGGTTTGATGCTCTAAAGAAGAAGAAAAAGAATTAGCCGAACCCACGACCTTCTGCTTAGGAAACAGATGCTCTTGTAGGGTCGACGCTAGAGGACAAGAGCTCCAGAATCTTTGCAGAGAGTAGCAGGTGACAGGTCTGTCGTAACCAGAGTCATAAGTGCACTATACGGTCACGGACCAGCATACTCATGAAGCACAGGTTACTGCCACCCGCAAAAGACAAAAGTGCCTCAGTGTGCAGTCAGGTAGGGGTCAGGCGCGCTGATGCCTTTTCACAAGCGAACAGTAACCTCGTGCTCCACGAGGGCACAACGCCTTCGAGGATAAGGACGCCACGCAAGTTGTCCTGGCGAGTGAGACTGGATTGCATGTGCTTGGTGGTACAAATAGGTGCCCAAGGTTTGAAGCAAACCGCACCAATCTTCAGAGGAGATCTGAGATGACCCGGTGTAGTAATATTGCCACGCCGTGGGCTTGTGTCCACCCACCAGAGTGTAGAGGTGATGTAGTTCATGCTTGGAGCTAGAAGAATACTTGCGAGGCTCGAAGAACTCGATTGGCCTATTCTCCCAGCCTCACCGAGGAGCCCGGAAGGAGTATGAAGCAGCAGTTGCATCGTCGGCCCTCACACCTTCAAGCTTGATGTGATGCTGGTGAGCACCGCGCTCCACCCGGTGAGGTTGGTGTTAAAGCTCGGACCTTCTGCAATCATGCGGCGAAGCTCAGATTTGATGCTGGGCGCTGCAGGAGACCGGTTGGTGCGTGAGTAGAGGTGGCTGTGTGGCAGCTGCCTCCACAATGGTTGTACAGGTCGTCGAGTAGGCCCTGAAGCCAAAAGAAAGCTTGCAACAAGCCTTATTAGTGTAGATTGAGTTGTAAGCACTTTAGAAGGTAATTCAGGACCTTTAAGATCTTTGTATCTTGTAATTTGGCCAGGGGCCAAACTCCTTGTAGCTTATGAAGCTGTAAATATAGATTTGTATGAGCAGAGTCATGGCTTTAGTAGTTTGTAAGGGCACCTAGGCTACAATGGTACAGATACCAAGGTCCTAGCGGGGCTGTAATAGCACGCCGACCTTCAGGAGGCCTTCCGTAGAGATAAGGGGTCCGTGTCGACCTAGGTCGGCACGGCCGTTGTGCAGTGACACAACGCAGGTAGTCAACCTGAAAAGTCCTAGGTCTTAAACGACCTAGAAGGCAGCAGGGCCTTAGCAACCTCGAGGAGGTGCTACTTGACCAAGAGGTCGCCAACGGGCAGTGGAGCCATTAAGCACGGGGCCGTTGGTATTAGCCATTAAGGTAGTTTGGTAGGTAGCAGGACCTTAGCGACCTCAAGGAGGTGCTACTTGACCCGGAGGTCGCCAACGGGCAGTGGAGCCTTTGAGCACGGGGCCGTCGGTGTAGACCAGCCACGAATGCTAAGGCAATCCAGTAGGTAGCAGGACCTAGGAGCCAGGGATGTGAACTCGCTAATGAAAGCTGAGGCGACCTACCAAGCGGTAGTACCTGTCGACCTTGAGAAGGTGTTATCATAGACCCGGAGGTCGTCAGAGGCTAGGAGACCTTGAAGAATAAAAAGAGGGAGGGGCTTGAAATAAGGCATAGCGAGTCCATGGACACCGGGCCATTGGGCAAAAACCAACAGGCATGGATTCCCGCACGGCTCGAGCCGTAACTGCCTGTAGCCGTTAGACCGAAAGAGCCATTAGGCAATGTATCCGTTGGGTCACCGGTGATGTGGGCGAAACCGAGGGGACGTTTGGGGCGCCACGGCCCACCGCACTGAGATGGCCCAGTTATAAAAGGCCGAGCGAAGGGTCGAGGACCCCACTCGCTTCCATTCCCCGCAGCAGCTAGGGTTTCCAATCCGCTGCCAGAAGCTTTAGCGCATAGAATCGCCGGTGTCGCCGTGCTTAGATCCGTCGCGCCCAGCGCCGCCGTACGCGCCAAAAATCTCTGGTGGTATTTAGATCTAAATCCACCGGTTTTGAGGAAGAGGAAATGGCCCCAGAGCTTGCGCCGGCCCCGGAGAAGGTGTGGGAGCACTCGATGGTGACGGAGGCGCAGCTCAAGGAGCTGGTGGAGCGCGGGCTACTGAAGCCCAGGGAGCAGGTGGGGTGGAGGCCCGCTGCCGGTGAAGCGTTCCCCTCCGAGGGAACTGGGGAGACCGTCGCCTTCGTCTCGTATGTCGAGCGTGGTTTCGGAGTTCCGGCGGGCGACTTCTTCTGCGGGCTTCTCCACTTCTACCGCATCGACCTGGTGCATCTCGTCCCCAACGCCATCACCACAGTATCCCCGTTCATCCACCTGTGCGAGGCGTACCTGGGGATACCGCCACATTTCGACTTGTGGCGGTATTTCTTCGAGGTGAAGAAGACGGGGAAGAACGGCATCGTCGGTGCCATCGGCTTCATGCTACGTCGCGACATGAAGACGGTGTACATCGACATGGAGTTGCCGGACAACACCCAAGGCTGGAGGCAGGGCTGGTTGTACGTCGACAACCCCAAACCAGCGCTGTCAACCAGGTCGGGGCTCGTGCCAGTCCCGGTGCCAGAGTGGTCCAACCAGCTAACGTCGCGGGAGATGGACGTCGTCAAGCCGCTGCTGGAGGACCTCAAGCAACGAAAGGAAGAAGGGCTGACCGGCGGAGCGGTGGCCATTAGTTTCAGCCGGAGGCTGCTGCAGCCGATCCAAGATCGGGTGCACCCGGCCTACGAGTACTGGCGGCAGACCGACCCGACCCGCGTACAGCAGTGGAAGGTCTCTCAAGCAGGAGATGGTGGCGCGGGTGAGGGAGCTCTTCAACGGGGTGATCCGGAACCGGACATGCCCCAAGGCATTCTCCCTCACACGGCCCGCGAACGTGGTATGTCGCTGATCGACCTTGATTTCTCTGTCGTTGTTGCATTCCCCTTGTTCTGAAACGAAGGTCGACTGATTCGCAGGGTTGTGAAGGTTTGTTCTGGTGTCCGGCTCCCCTCGCGGACGAGGGGGAGCACAGTTTCAAGGACCGGGCGGCGGAGGACGTGATTGCTCCACTGCCGGAATTGTTGGAGAACTACCTCTCCGACTCATCGGTGGGGGGTAGCGATGATGAGGATCCGCCCGTGGTGAACCCCGCGCCGACAACTCGGCGTACGCGGCAGGCCACCACCAACATCCCGGTGCACAAGGGCGTCAAGATCATCTCCACCACCATCGAGGTGGAGAAGAGGAAGAGGAAGAGGAAGAGGAAAGACGTCACTGCATCATCGGAGACGGCAACGACTGTCACCGAGGTCGTCTTCGAGGAGCGTGATGATACGGGGTCGCGCGACGTCGCCGGAGGATCGGGCAACGCAGCGGCCATAGGAGAAAGCAACGCCCCACCGGTGGTTACCGGTGAGCAGCAGTAGAAGCTGAGCGCGGAGGGCGTGAGTGACCAAGGGTCGCAAAAGAAGCCAAGGCGGGCGCCGCCCCGGCCGATGTCGATGAAGTTGAAGACCGGCAGCGGGTATGTTGTTGAGCTTGATTTATGTTGTTCTTCGTCTTTGCGACTGTGTTGAGTAGGTCGGTGCTGACGAACATATGTACCTTGGGCAGGGGGACTCCTGCCGTTTCTGGTAGTAGCAAGAACGCCTCAGGCCAAGAGGCCTTTGGTTGGAAGGTCGAGAAGTTGCCGGCCGGGCAGTTACCCGCGACCTCAGGTGGGGATTTTAGTAGTAAGCCCCCTGAGGTCGTGGAGACAGCGCCGTCAGCAGCAGCCAATGTCGCTGTAGAGGGCGCACGGCAGGAGGAGGGCCCACGCCAGCAAGACCCGCCTTAGTCAAGTCTGCCGGGGACGCGGGGGGCGGTAGCCGGAGATGGAAGCGGGAAAGCCGAACAGCAACCCTGCCTCTATGAAGGTACGCCATGGGAGGACGACGTCTAGGCCGATGCCGAGGATCTTGATGACTTCAAGGCGGCGCAGGCGACCATCGGTAGGAGGCTCGTGGTAAGTTTGCTTTACCTTTGGGGCTGCATCTTGGGTTCGTCCAAACACAATGTTTTAACGATCTCGATGTGTTGTTGCAGACTCTTGCTGAGCGCGCACAGAAAAGGGCGACCCTGCTAAAGGAGGGTGCCAATCTTCACGCGGAGCTGGTAACGACTCGGGAGGCCGTGCTTCAGGCCGAGGTGGAGGCCACGAAGGAAATAAGGAGCCTCAAGGACGAGGCGATCTTAAGGGACCAGGCCGTCGAGGCCTTGAAGTGGGAGCTTGAAGCTGCAAAGCTGAAGGCGAAGGAAGCAGAGGACGATATGAGGAACACCACCGCAGGTACGTCGAGAGACGCCTTTTTTGGTCTTTTATGTTTAACCGTCTTGGTGACACGTTCTTGACCTCGGCACTTGTAGAGGCCAAGAAGAGGGAGACTGCCTTGAAGAAGGATCTCAAGGAGTTGAAGGAGCAGGTGAAGATCCTCAAGGAGAAGCACCAGGAGGTCGTCGTGAGTGAGTCTTACTTCACCCGTAAAGCTGCTTATGAATTTGGGGCCCGCAGGGATCTAGAGATCGACCTTGGCCGGGCAATGCAAACCCTTATTGATCATCAAGAGATGACTGCAGATCTTGAGAAGGAATTGGACGACCTCAAGGAGGCCGCCGAGTATCTTGTGGATGTCTATGCCCCGAAGGTCGAGGGTGGACCACAAGAGCTCGTTGCGCGGTTGGAGGACGCAGAGGGTCGCATAAAGACCTTGCTGATGGATGGTGGCAAGCTCGCCGCTGCTACCGCACTGGCCACGGTGAAGCACCATGAGCCGTCGTTCAACCTCGAGAAGGTCAAGGAGGAGCTGGACTTGGTGCAGCTGGTGGCCAGCGTAGAGATTCAGGCCGCCGCGGACGATGTCATGAAGAAAATAGACCTGTAGACGTAGCTTAGAACTGGCAGACAATTAGTAACAATGGGTTGCGGACCCTTTTGATGTAATATGAGCATTGCATGAATGAAAGAGGCATGTTATGTGATCCCATATTTGACTTTGTACACTCTTTATAAGAACGCAAAGGTAACGAAGTTGTGAGACCCCTTTTCCTCCGCTAACCCAACTCAATGGAGGAACGGCTTGCTGACCACACGGCTCGACGCTGGAGGCTTAAGTGCGGCCAGCGCGTGGAGGGGGTCAGGGACCCAAGGTCAAGCAAGCCGACGACCTAGGAATACTTATAAAATGCATAAGAAGCTGTGGTAAGGGAACACTTGTAAAGAGAAAGGTAGAAACCCCAGGTCGGGCGACCCTTAGGTTGGCAGAGCCAAGCCCCCGAGCGTGAAGGGCCAAGCTTAGAGCCAAGCCCCCGAGCGTGAGGGGTCCGGTTTTAAACCAAGCCCTCGAGCGTATCGAAGGGGAGGGGTACGTAGAAAACAAGCAGGTTGAAAGAGAAATCTTTATTTTTATATAGAATTACAAAGGATAGAGTACATAGCTTTATTGTGATACAAGGCTCCTAAGGATAGAAGCGACGCAAGTGCTCAATGTTCCAGGGGTTAGGCACACCCTGGCCATCGGCCCATTGGAGGCGATAGGTCGCCGGTCCAATGACCTCCTTAACTATGAAGGGCCTTCCCAAGGTGCGGAGAGTTTGTGCATATCCTTGGTGTTCTGGATCCGCCGCAAGACTAGGTCGCCAACGTTGAAGGAACGTTCGCACACATTGCGATCGTGATAGCGACGTAGCTGCTGCTCGTGGCGAGTGTGGCACATGAGCGCAGCCACACGGTGTTCCTCGACGCTGTCGAGGTCGAGGCGACGTGTTTGCTCTACTTCTCCTTCATCGAAGTGCTGGATGCGAGGGGCACCAAAGGCCACATCGGTGGGGAGGATAGCCTCTGATCCGTAGACCAGGAAGAAGGGTGAGTACCCTGTAGCTGAGCTGACCTAGGTCCTGAGGCCCCAGAGGATGTGAGGGAGCTCTGAGAGCCACCTGGTGGCGTAAGGCGCTGAGCCGTCGAAGATACGGTCTTTTATGGCCTGGAGAACCATGCCGTTGGCCCACTCGACCTGGCCGTTGCACCGCGGGTGTGCTACCGAGGAGTAGTATACATCGATCAGGCTGTCTTGACAGAAGTCCCAGAATTCGGCTCCTGTGAAGGCCGTGACAAGGTCGGTGACAATCCTATTTGGCACCCCGAAGCGATGGGTAATCTCCTTGATAAATTTGGACGCCTCTTTCGACGTGACGCTGGATACGGGACGGACCTCGATCCATTTGGTGAACTTATCCACCACCACGAGTATGTGCTTGTAGCCACCGGGGCCGGTCTTGAAAGGTCCCACAGAGTTGAGACCCCAAACTGCTAAGGGCCACGACGGAGGGATGGTCCTGAGGGCCTGAGCCGGGAGGTGCTGCTGTTTTGCGAAGAACTGACACCCCTTGCAACAACGTACAAGTTCTTGGGCATCAGCCAAGGCTGTGGGCCAGTAGAACCCAGACCTAAAGGCCTTGCCTACCAGGTTGGAAGAGGCGGCGTGGTTGCCGCACTCACCGCCGTGGATCTCGTCCAAGAGCCTGAGGCCCTCGGATCTCAGGATGCACCTCATCAGTACTCCAGTGGAGGCGGACCTCCGGTAGAGTTCCTGGCCAACGATGACATAGTTGGCACTATGCCTCGTGATGTTTTCTCGCTCTGCCTTGTCCTCAGGTACTCGATGCTCGAGGAGGAAGGCAATGAAGTCGAGGCGCCAGTCATCTTCGGCGTCAACCATGAGGATCTCGCGGCCTTTAGGTGAGGTAAGCTAGTCATCAAGCGACTCTGGGTCGGGGATGAGCTTGATGGATGGCTTGCGTAAGTCTTGGACCAACACGCCGACCGGAACCAGTGCGCGCTTGGAGAGGACATCCGCGGCGACATTGTTGTTGCGGCAGACGTGGTGGAACTCGAGCCCTCTGAAGTGACGCTCGAGCTTGCACACCTCAGCACAGTATGCATCCATCGTATCCTTCCTAGCTTCGGAGTCCTTGCTGACTTGGCCGATGACGACCTTGGAATCGCCGTAGGACAGGAGGCGCTTGATCCCGAGGGAGAGCGATGCGGAGCCCGTGGATGAGGGCCTCGTATTCGGCGCCATTGTTGGACGCCTTGTAGTGGATCTGTAGGACGTACTTGAGGTAGTCACCCTTATGGGAGATGAACAAGATGCCCGCGCCTGCTCCTTCGAAGTTCAGGGAACCGTCGAAGTACATTTTCCAATGCTCAGGTCACTCCGGCGGCGGAGGCTACTGGATCTCTGTCCACTCTGAGATGAAGTCTGCGGTGACTTGGGACTTGATGGCCTGCCTGGGGCAGAACTCCAGGTCGAACTCACCTAGTTTGATAGACCACTTGACGACGCGCCCAGAGGTGTCACGACTCCATAGGATCTCGCCAAGGGGAAAGGCCGAGACGACCTTGATCTTGTGGGATTGGAAGTAGTGCCGGAGCTTTCGCGAAGTCATGAGTAGCGCGTAGAGCATCTTCTGGGGCTAGCTGTACCTGGTCTTGCTGTTAGACAAGACCTTGTTGACGTAGTAGATAGGTTGTTGGACGGGGTAAGGTCGCCCCTCTACAGGTCGCTCAGCTACCAAGACAGCGCTGACCACGAGGGTGGTCGCAGAGATGTAGAGCAGTAAGGGCTCCTTAGGTGCCGGGGGCACCATCACCGGGGGTATCGTGAGGAAGGTCTTGAGTTGCTCAAGAGCTTGGTCTGCCTCCTCGGTCCAGGCGAACTTGTCCGCCTTTTTTAGCAGCTTGAAGAAGGGCAGGCCTTTTTCTCCGACCTTGCTAATGAATCGGCCTAAGGCCGCCATCATGCCTGTGAGCTTCATGACGTCCTTCTTGCCAGTAGGTCGCTTCATCTTGAGGATGGCATCCACCTTGGTGGGGTTGGCTTCGATGCCCCGGTTGCTGACCATGAAGCCGAGGAGCTTGCCGGACGGGACACCGAAGACGCACTTCTCTGGATTGAGTTTCCAGCAGTAAGTGCGGAGGTTGGCGAAGGTCTCCGCGATGTCAGCTATGAGCTTGTCCTCGTGAGTGGTCTTGACGACCACGTCGTCGACGTAGGCTTCTATGTTCTTACTGATCTGGCTGGCCAGACACTTCTGGATGGCCTTTTGATAGGTCGCACCCGCGTTCTTGAGGCCGAAGGTCATGGCCGTATAGCAGTAGATGCCATGGGGCCTTATGAATGCCATCTTGTCTTGGTCAGAGACCTTCAGGGCTATCTGGTGATACCCTGAGTAGCAGTCGAGGAAGCAGAGAAGGACGCTCCCGATCGTGGAGTCCACGACCTGGTCGATACGCGGAAGAGGGAAGGGGTCTTTAGGGCAGTGCCTGTTGAGATCGGTGTAGTCGATACACATTCTCCATTGACCGGTTTTTTTTGGTACAAGAACCGGGTTGGCGAGCCAAACCGGGTTTTTACACTCACGGATAAATCCGGCAGCTAGGAGCTTTATTAGCTCTACCCTAATGACGTCCTTGCGATCTTTCGCAAAGCGGCGAAGCTTCTGCTTGACAGACTTCGCCGTCTTGC
Source organism: Cenchrus fungigraminus (assembly GCA_036936925.1). NCBI lineage: Eukaryota > Viridiplantae > Streptophyta > Magnoliopsida > Poales > Poaceae > Cenchrus > Cenchrus fungigraminus. The sequence goes on from CM072777.1 coordinate 126,479,168, forward strand.
TTACATCCAAGGCATGCTCAGCCAACTCCCTAGGAACACCTGGCATATCCGATGGACTCTAAGCGAATATGTCGGTGTTATCCCGGAGGAAGCTGGTGAGCGCGAGTTCCTATTTGGGGTCGAGCTCGTCGCTGATCACCACCGTCTTCTCTGGGTCGGCAAGGCCGAGGCAGACCTTCTTCGTTGATGGAGCCGTGTCTAGGGCAGTTTCGGTGCGCTTCTGCTCCGGGATGGGCTGGTCGACAGGGTCGACTTTTGCGGCCTCAGCCACCAAGACCGCGGAGGTCGCAGCGAGGTCGAGGGCTTCCGTGTTGCACCTGAAGGAGATGACGAGGTCCCCTTTGACAGAGAGGACCCCTAGCGGAGCCGACATCTTCAACACCAAGTAGGTATAGTGCGGGATGGCCATGAATCTGGCCTGTATTGGGCGACCTAGGATCGCGTGGTAGGAGGACTTGAAGTTGGCGACCTCGAAGTTGAGGTACTCCATGCGGAAGTTCGCCTCTGTACCAAAAGTGACTGGGAGGGAGACTCGACCCAGGGGTTGGGCCGCTTTCCCGGGGACGATGCCGTAGAAGGGCTCGTCGCACTCCGTCATCTTGTTGAAGTCGAAGCCCATCTTCTTGAGGGTATCAACAAAGATGATGTTGAGCCTACTACCTCCGTCGATCAGGGTTTGGGAGAGCAGGGCTCCATCCACTATGGGCTCAACGACGAGCGGGTAGGACCCGGGGTCTGGGATATGGACCCAGTGATCAGCTCTGGAGAACGTGATCGGCTGCTCAGACCATCGTAGGGGCACAATTAGGTGAGTGTGGACGAGGTGGACGTCACGCTTGTCTTTCTGGTAGTGCCTCCTGCTGGCGCTGGACTTGATTCCGCCGACGATCATGTTGATCGCGCGGGTTGCAGCCTGGAAATGCCCATTGGGGTTGCCCGACGCTGGTGGAGGGGGTAGGTTCGTCTCGTCGCGGGCAGCTGCTGGAGCAGGGTCGTTGCGAGGCGGGTCGCTACGAGGTGGCTCGCGGTGATCATCATACCGATCATCGCGGCGGTCGTCACGCCGGTCTCGTCGGTCGTCACAGCGGTAGTTGTTGTTGTAGGGGTGGTTGTCACGTCGCCCGCCGTCGTTCCTGGGTCGCTTGGGATCTGTGGAGGTACTGAAGGCCCTCTTGAACTGGGAGCACTCGCGGAGAGTGTGGGTGGCCCCCTCATGGAACCCGCAGATGTTGTCGAGCGCCAGGTCGAACTCCACTTGGTTGAAGGACGAACCTCACCGCCCTTCGGCCGCCAGGACCTCGAAAGGTCGCTTGTGGAGCTTGTCTGCTGCAGTGGCAGATGCACCAGCATTATCAGCGTCGAACTGATTCTGGAGCACGTCTTCTGTGTCTATCAGCTTGTTGACGATGACCATGAGCTCTTTGACGTTGGTCGGGCCAGCCTCATGGATTTTCTCAAAGACCTTGCGGTCTTTGATGCCTTTCTTGTAGCTGTCGACGATCTGGTCGTCTCTGACGCCAACGCACTCGTTCTGATTCTCGAAGAACCGGGTATTGTAGTCGCGAAGCCACTCCTTAGGCTTCTGCATGACCCGCCCCAGGCTGAAGGCGTTCCCAGGGCGATCGTAGGTCACCTGGAAGTTCGATGTGAAAGCCTGGGATAGGTCGGCCCAGGTCTTGATGCTGCCAGGCGCAAGGTTGTTGAGCCAGAGCGAAGGGGCCTTGCCCATCACCAGTGGGAAGTAGGCCGTCATGTGGTCGAAGTCACCACCGGCCGCCTTGATAGCGACGTAGTAGGTCAACAGCCAGATGTTGGGGTCGGAGCGCCCATCATTCGGCTTGATGTTGGGCTTGAAGTTGTCGGGGTACTCCACCCTTTTGAAGCGGGCATCCAGCGCTGGGAAGGCGTTGAGCGCTAGGTCATCGCTGGTGCCTCTTGCCGGGGCGGCATCTCGTGACGCGGAATGGATGCTACGTTCCGGGATGACAACCTGGGAGCGTGGCTGCCGATCCCGATCGTACTGGACGACGGCGGGGTCGCCGTGGTCGGTGTCATACTTGGCACGCCGCTGGTTCTCGATTTCATGTTGATCACGGAGCTCACGCTCCATGATGCGGTGAATGCCCCCGGGTGCACCATATTCTCGGTCGTAGTCCAGGAGGCGGCGAAGCTCGCACTCCTCGCGCTCCCGGTGGCGTTGGTCGACGACGGTGCGGGCATCACGAGCACGCCTTTTGGCGTCAAGGTTGACGCGAAGTTCCCGGGCAGGAGCGGGCTGCTGAGCGGGTTGCTCGGGGTTGTGTGAGAGCCAGGTGTGGTTCGAGGACCGGTGGATGGTCGCTTCCTGGTGTGATGAGTGATTGACAACGTGGTGTGGACTGATTCTTGGCTAAGTATTGCAGGTGCAGGTTGCGGCTTGACTGGTGTTGGTGCAGGTGAAGAACAAGCGCGAAAGGTCGTTGCCGGTGAGGCCTCCAGGTGTGGAGAAGACAAGTAGGCTTGGTTCGAGGGACCCGGTGGCCAGCGGGGTCAAGTGCGGGCCGCATGGTGGCAAGAACGGCAAGATGAAGTCATGGACGGTTTCTTGGTTGAGCCTCAAAACCAAGGTCGAGCCGGGATTACGTGGGAGCCGAGTCATGAGTGGTGATTGGCGGAGGCTACACCGAGTTCGCGGGGTTTCCGGTGGTTCACCAGAAAACCACTGGGTTCCTTGGTTGATCCACAAAGCCAAGACCGAAGACGGAGGTGCAGCAGCTCCAGACCGGTCTGACCGGTGGGTCTAACCGGTCTGACCGGTGGGTACTGGTCTGATCGGTGAGGAGCACCGGTCTGACCGATGTGCGACGACGCAGTCCGGAATCTTCGAAGCGGAGGACACACGTCGGGATCGCAAGGCTTGCGTCGAGGCTAAGCAAGTTTGCGGTCGCTGGGCATCCGTCCGATGGTGCGAAGACAAAGATTTCCGATTTCGTCCTTGAGGGGCATGTATCCCTAGTTAGCTAGTAAGGGTATTTTCGTCTTTCGGTTGCCTCCATATAACCCAAGTGGTGAGAGGATGGCAGCTATCTCTTGGAACCCTAGCTCATTTGGTTTTCCTATTTTCCTTAGGATTTTCTTCGGACTAGCTTGAGAGCTTCATGGTGAGATCTTTTGAGAGGGAAGGATGATCGGCGGCAAGCTAGACCTTGTATGAACCTCTTTGGTATGTATAGATGATTCGGCGTGGTTCCTCAAGGCTTGGATGTGTCTTTCCCGTTTCTCCTTTTTGGTGATTTTCGGAGCCCTTTCTTGGCGATTTTCTTAGAGCGATTTCGAGGCCTTTCTCTTTGGGATTTGGTGGGGGATGTATGCATGAACCCTTCGTGGTTCTTTTCCCTTTGATTCCACTCCCAAATCCATGAGCAAAGGGGCTCGATTTTGGGGTTTTCGTGGCTCTAGGGTTAGAGGCGTTCTTGGTGGGATTTCTTCGATTCCTCTTGATTTAGCAAGTTTTGGTGGACCAAATCTTGGCTATGGAGTGCCCATGAGGTGTTCCTACTATCCCCAAAGTCTTGCACAAATCCGTGGAGGGATTCGGGAGATCGGGAGTTGGATTTGGGGAGTTGACCCGCGGGTGCTGTTCATCCCCGAGCGGCCCAGCCTGACTGGTCTGACCGGTGCTGCTCACCGGTATGACCAGTGCAGAGGCTCTGTGGGTTTTGCCTCGGGTGAACGTCTGGGTGAGTTCGTTGTTGTCCCGTGTTTCTGCTGTTTCGAGTTTGGGTCAGTTTGGAGCTCGGTAGGCCTGTTTGGAGGATTTGGGGTTTCCTGGCTTGAACCGGTCTGACCGGTGAGCTACACCGGCCTGACCGGTGTAGGGGCCTTCTGTGGAAGTTCCCAGGTTTTACCAGCAGGGACCGGTCTGACCGATGTTGCTCACCGGCCTGACCGGTGTAGGTCAGTGGTGCTCGAGTTGGTGTTCCGCTGCGTTCTCGAGTCCGTGAAGGTGGTTGTTGGTTCCTAGGACCAGTAGCACTCCAGTGGCTGCGTGGTCTTGGCCAACTTGGGTAGTTGAGTCGGAGACGTAATTTGGAAGCTGTGTTCGTCTTGTTGGAGTTCTCATCTCCTTCGAGAAGAATTTTTATCGGCTCCCATTCACCCCCCTCTCTGGTTTGCCTAATCGGTCCTTCAATTGGTATCAGAGCCAGTTCGGGTCTTCATTGACTCTTACCAGTCTAAGATCCAAAGATGGCGTACCAGGAATGGGGTTCGGGTCCTCCGCACTTCGATGGGAAGAACTACCAGATGTGGCAGAGACGGATGGCAGCGTTCCTCCGCGGAAAGGGTCCGATCCTTTGGGACGTTACGGTGAACACAGCTTATGTTCATCTGATGAACTTCCTTGCTCCAGGATCGAGGGATATGTTCGAAGCCAACAACAAGGCTGTCGACTACTTGTTTCGTGCTCTGTGTCAGCCTGAATTCGATCGGGTTCAGACAGAGGACTTAGCTTGTAGGATTTGGGAGCAGTTGAAGGATGCTCATGCTGGGAATGCTCAGGTTCAGGCTCGGATGTACGCGACTTACCGGAGAGAGTACGAGAACTTCACTCATCTCCCCGGCGAGTCCGTCAATGCCCTTTTCCAGCGGTTTACAGTCGTTGTGAACAACATGAGAGCCAATGTGGTCGTGCTCCCATACGATGATCATGATAGAGCTGTGAAGCTCTTGCACTCGTTGGATCGCACCGTATGGGACGGGAAGTTTGAGGCTTTTGTTGAGTCCGAGAAGTATGACACCTTGACGGTGAACGAGCTGTTCTCGAAGCTCAAGTCGGTTGAGTTGGACCGTGGTATGACAGCCAAGATCGAGAGCCCGACTGATTCTCATAGTCTCGCTCTCGTTGGTGGCAAAGGAGCTAAGTCTAATGCTAACGCATCCTCCAGGATGTACTCTCTATCTTCTTTGATGTCTTTGCCAGACGAGGAGTTCGACGTACTTGGAGAGGACGAGCTGGCATTGCTGACCAGGCGGTTCGAGAGGCTGCACGAGAACCGGGTGAACACGAGGAGGACAGCACGGACGTGCTTTCAGTGCGGCAAGCCAGGACACTTCGTCGCCGACTGCGCGGAGAAGACGGAGAACAAGGACGGCTACAGGCACCGGTCGAGCAAGGACGGCAAGTACCGATCGAGGCGCGATCACAAGCACAAGGACGAGCGACGGTCGAGGAAGAAGGACGGCCGCGGCAGGAAGGAACGAGCGATGGTCGGAGCGAGCGACGTCGACTCCAGCTCCGCCTACTCCTCCTCGAGCTCGAGTAGTAGTGAAGACGAAGGTGATCGGCGCAAGAACAAGAAGTCATCCAGAAACTTGAGCGGGTTGAGCTGCTTCGCGGGAGATGGCTTCTGCGGCATGGCTCGTAGCTCCGGCAGCAAGAAGAGTCACCAGAGTGACTCGGACTCTGACTCCGAGGATGAGGTATGTGATGAGCTCTCCTCTTTGCGCAAGGAGAATGATGAGTTGGTTGACTTGCTTGATAATCGCGATCACATGCTTAGAGAGGTCAAGAAGATGAGGAAAGAGCTTAGGGCCTCACTAGAAGATGCTAGGAACCGTGTGGCTGAGCTAGAAACCCAGAACCTAGATGCTAAGCTTGAGATTGATTCGCTTAAGGCTTCTCCTGTGGTTTCTGATGAGATTGATTGCTGTGATTGCTCTGTGTACTTAGCTGATCTTACTGCTCTTAAGGATAAGCATGCTTCTACTTGTGATGAACTAGATATGCTTAGGGTTGAAGTGGCTGAGCTTAAGTCTAGACCTGCTTTGCTAGGTGCTTGCACTTCTTACCCTGTTTTGCATGGAAAGATTGATTAGATGCATGCTTACACTGTTTCGCTTGAGGCTAAGTTGAAAGAGCCTATTCCCACTTCTTGCTCTACTTGTGAATTGCATGCGGTTAAGAATTTGGAGCTTGCGCATTATGTTGATCGCTTGCAGGATGAGAATGATGAGCTGAGGAAATGTATGAGCTGGTTGTCGGGTCAGGAGCCTCAGCTTGGTATCATGATAGCGGATTTCAAACGCTATGATTGTCAGGCACTTGGGGCTGACAAGCTTGGAGAGAACAGTGGTGAGGGAGTTGAGAGAGTTGGAGAGATTCCTATCCCACCACCAAACAGACACAAGAACAAGTTTGAGCCTAAGCCTAACCATCTCAGAAACAAACTTGACACTACTCCAGATCCACCCATATTCCCTCACCCAACAAATGATTTCCAGAAACCAGTGAAGTTTGTGAGCCCAAAGGGAGGTGAGGAAGGAGAGAAGAAGGGTGAGAAACCGAGTGGGCAGCCCCAACCCAAGCCTAAGCCTAAGCCACACCCCATGAAGTTCCATTGTGGGTATTGTGGGAGAGATGGTCACAAGGATGAGTTTTGCTTCAAGAGGAAGCGTGAGGAGAGAATGGTTAGAGAGTGGGCTAACAAGGACAGGTACCACCCCTCTAATGGTGTACCTGAGCCTCATATGCAGATGCCCAGGGCCAAGGCGATTGTGAGGACGGTTCCGGCTTGGGGAGACCGGAAGGCAGCAGGTGGTGCTGCTGGTCGAGCTACACCGGTCAGACCGGTGCACAACACCGGTCAGACCGGTGCAGGTCTGGGCAGACAGCTAGTTGGTTTTCATGCTCGTGAGGATGCTCGGTTTGGTTCTGGTGGTCGTGGTTCTGGTGAGTTTGCAGGTGGTCAGTTTGCTAGGCGTTCTCCACCTCGTGCTCAATACGAGGGTGGGAGGAGTCGTAGCTTTGAGATGGAGAGGAGGAACGGTCCACGGTTTTCCTTTCGTGGCTTTCGTCCTCCTCCAGCTAGAGGGGTGGTTCCCTCGTAGTGGTTACCGTGGTGGTGTTCGTGGTGGTAGCTTTGATAGGCGTGATGATTTGGTTTGTGCTAACCCCACTTTGGAGCAAATGGCTCGGCACTGGTTTTACTCTTTTGGTACTAACCCCAGTGCTGAGTCGTTTGTTCACTCACGTGCTCGCTTTTGAATTTCAGGTGGGAGACTTGAGGAACGTTTGGTTGATTGACTCCGGTTGCTCGAGGCATATGACCGGAGACAAGGGGTGGTTCTCAAGTCTCGTCCCGGTGGTGTCCAAGACATACATCACCTTTGGGGACAATGGGCGAGGGCGTGTGCTATCAGAAGGTGAGATCAAGGTAAGTGACAAGGTCACTCTCAGGCGTGTTGCTCTTGTTCAATCGCTGGGGTTCAATTTGCTTTCTGTGTCCCAGTTGTTGGATGAGGGCTTTGAGGTGTTGTTTCGGCCTGGTGGTTCTCGGATTTTAGATTCTCGAGGGGACCTTGTTTGCATGGTCGTTCCCGAGGGTCAAGTGTTCCGAGCTGATTTCTCTCAGTCTTCTGGTGTGGAGCGTTGCTTTTTGGCTGGTTCTTCGAGTGAGTTGTGGAAGTGGCATAGGAAGTTGGGTCACTGGAGCTTTGACCTTTTGTCTTGCTTGAGTAAACTCAATTTGGTCCGAGGATTGCCACGGTTGAGGTTTGAGAAAGAGTTGGTTTGTGCGCCGTGTAGGCATGCCAAGATGGTAGCCTCTTCTCACCCGCCTCTCACCGATGTGATGACTAAGCGTCCATGCGAGCTGCTCCATATGGACCTTGTTGGCCTAGCTCGTGTGCGATCTGCGGGTGGGAAGTGGTACGTCCTTGTTGTGGTGGACGACTACTCTCGGTATGCGTGGGTGTTCTTTCTTGAGGAGAAAGGGGAGACATTTGGTTTTGTTCGAGATCTTGTCTTGAGGTTAAGAAACGAGAGGCACGGAGATGCCATGCGAGCGATCCGCAGTGACAATGCCTCGGAATTCAAAAACTCTCGCTTTGAAACCGTTTGCCATGACTTGGGTCTTGAACACCAGTTTTCGAGTCCGTATACGCCTCCCCAGAATGGCGTGGTGGAAAGGAAAAACAGAACCTTGTGCGAGATGTTTCGGACGATGCTCGACGAGCATAGGACTCCGAGAAGGTTATGAGCTGAGGCGGTCAATACCGCGTGCTATGTGTCGAACAGGATCTACCTCAGGGTTCACAAGAAGAAAACCTGTTACGAGTTGATGCACGGTCGCACACCCAAGGTGAGTCACTTCCATGTCTTTGGTTGTAAATGCTTCATTCTGAAGAAAGGGAAGAAGTTGGACAAGTTCGAGGCCAGGTCTGTCGATGGCATTTTCTTTGGTTATGCATCTCATTCTAGAGCATTTCGTGTGCTCAATCTTGAAACTAACCAAATCGTGGAGACTTGCGAGGTAACCTTCGACGAGACACAGCCACGTAGTCAGCTTGTTTTTGAGTGTGCAGGTGACGACGAACTTGGCGAGGAGATCTTTCAGGAGGAGAAGCATGAACATGGAGATGATGAAGATGGCGGTGTGGTGCCCACAGCTGATCATGTACCTACTACTTCGACGACGATCGTGAACGGGCCCTCTCCCACACCTACAACGACAAACCCAAATCAAGGTGAAGCTGCTGTTGAGGGGGAGGTAGCATCAAGGCGAGAACCTCCCCGGCGAGTGCAAGTGGATCACCCTGCTTCGAGAATCATCAGCGACATGAATGAACGTACTACGCGGTCGAGGGTTCGGAATAATTCTCATTTCGCTCATGCTGCTTTTGTTGCCACCTTTGAGCCCAAAGACATTGGACACGTGCTATCTGATCATAATTGGGTTAATTCGATGCATGAGGAGTTGGAGAATTTTGAGAGGAACCAAGTTTAGGTGTTGGTTGACCCTCCCCCAGGGTGTAAGCCGATTGGGACAAAATGTGTGTGGAAAAATAAAGAGGGAGAGAAAGGGGAAGTGGTGAGGAACAAGTTGAGACTTGTTGCTCAGGGGTACAGTCAGAAAGAGGGGATCGACTACGAGGAGACTTTCGCTCCTGTAGCTCGTTTGGAGGCGATCAGGATCCTTCTAGCCTTTTCAGTGGCTAAAGGGTTCAAGTTGTACCAGATGGATGTGAAGAGTGCTTTCCTGAACGGTGTGTTGGAGGAAGAGGTGTTTGTGAGGCAACCACCGGGGTTTGAGAGTGAGAAGTACCCCCACCGGGTGTACAAGTTGAGGAAGGCGCTGTATGGGTTGAAGCAAGCGCCTAGAGCTTGGTATGGTAGGTTGAGGGGGTTCCTGTTTGAGAGAGGGTTTGAGATGGGAAAGGTCGATCAGACCTTGTTCCTCCTCAAGCAGGGCAGAGATATCCTGATTGTGCAGGTATACGTGGATGATATTGTCTTTGGTGGCTCGTCTAACTCTCTTGTTGCAAGGTTTGCAGAAGACATGAGCAGGGAATTTGAGATGAGCATGATGGGCGAGTTGCAGTTCTTCCTCGGGCTACAGATCAAGCAATCAAAGGAAGGAACATTCGTGCACCAAGCTAAGTACACCAGAGACATTGTGAAGAAGTTCAAGATGGAGGACTCCAAGGCCATGGCGACGCCTATGAGTATGACTACAGCTCTTGATGCGGACGAGGAAGGTGAACACGTGGACCAGAAGGAGTACCGGAGCATGATCGGGTCACTCCTCTACTTGACGGCAACGAGGCCGGACATCCAATTCTCGGTATGTCTGTGCGCTCGTTTTCAAGCATCTCCGAGGACTTCACATCGGCAAGCGGTCAAGCGCATTTTCAGGTATTTGCAACACACTCCCGACTTCGGCCTTTGGTACTCTGCGTCTTCTTCTTTGGCGCTTCATGGTTTTTCATACGCGGATTTTGCCGGGTGTCGGTTGGATAGGAAGTCTACTTCTGGGACTTACCAGTTCTTGGGTTCTTCTTTGGTGTCTTGGTCTTCCCGCAAACAGTCGAGTGTTGCTCAATCCACTACCGAGACAGAGTATGTGGCCGCAGCTAGTTGTTGCTCTCAGCTCCTTTGGATCACATACACCATGAGTGACTTTGGTGAGGAGTATACCCATATCCCACTTCAATGTGATAGCACCAGTGCCATAAGCATTGCAAAGAACCCAGTGCTCCATTCCAAAACCAAGCACATAGAAGTGAGGTATCACTTCCTGAGAGACAACGTAGAGAAAGGGAAGATAGCTTTGATCCATGTACCCACACATGACCAACTAGCCGATATTTTCACCAAACCCCTAGATCAAGCAACTTTAACTCATTTGCGGGGGGAGCTTGGTGTTTGTTTGATTTCTTGAGTCGGTGTGTGGGAGCTCCTTTGTAGCATATGTATAGCTTTCCTTTGTGCATTTCTTGCATTTGGCATGGCATATGTAACATGATGTATAGGCATCTTTGTATCTTAGGTTGCATGCATTTTGTATCATATGCATTGTGTAGGAAAAGCTTCTCCTATATACCTTATTCACCATGGAATGATATGTATGTCTTTGTGAGCTAGTGTGGTAAGCTATGGTTAGTTTGGCTTAGCTCTTGATGATCTTGATTTATATCCATGGTTGATGGCTATGTTTCTGAAAAATGTCACTTGTATGCTCTCTTGTGAGTAAATGCCTTTATATAATCTTGACATGTTTTAGTGGCTTGGCTATGCTTAATTTGTGGTTGGATAGCTTATTTTGATCATATGGGGCCAAAGGCTCATTTGCCATCATGAATGTTTAGCCCTCATGCTTAATCTTGTGGAGGGGCATAAGTTCCTTTTTGTCACAAAGACATTTCATGTACCAATTTCAAATCTGAAAATAAAATGTAAATTGCTTGGAAAATGTGCTCCCATGTCATATGCGCTAATTTTAAATTTGCTTTGGGTGCTAAACCGTTGCATGATGCCTACCAATGAGAAGTCTCATACATAGAAGTAGGCACATGGCTCGGTGGCTTTGACATGACATGAGGTGCTTGTGGGTGTTTATGATGGTCTTATGCTTAGAATGGTTGTCCTAGCATGAAGTTTGGGTGGCTTTGCCATTTTGACATGTTTTGCTCATGTTTAGGACTTTGCTCATGAGAGGGTAATTTTTCGCAAAATTGCTCAATTCTATCTTAGCTTCGCCCAATGGTTGTGAAACTTGGTGATCTTGTAGTTGATGTCATTACGAAGCCATAGAGTATCTAACTTGCTCATTTGGACATGTGTAGCATCCTTTGTTGAATTTTGTCTATTTAAGAAGCTCTAGGTTGCATTTTTGGCTTGATTCATGCATTGTCAACAAGGGGGAGAAGTTTGAGCATGTTTTGGCTTGCTGCATGCATTTAGAAGGTTTCCAAGTGGTTTCGAGCTAGTTTTGAGCTCGTGCAGTTCCCAGTTTTTTCCAGGTGGTCATCGGCTTGACCGGTGTGAGGTTCAGGTGCTGGGCGATCTAGCACACCGGTCAGACCGGTGTGGTTGACCAGTCTGACCGGTCAGAGCAAAGCTGAAGCAGCTGCTCAGTTTTGCGAGGTGGTTTGCATGCATTCGTCCAGGGGGAGTTGCATTGGTTCAGGGGGAGTTTGCATGTGTGCAGGGGGAGCTCTTTGTGGTTTTCGAGCTTTGGTTTGATGGTTTTTGCTCTTTGCTTGAGCATGTTTTGTCTCGGATGTGTCGAGCCGTTGCCCTTGCCTAAGGGGTCCGAGACTTGTCTTCTTCAAGTGATCTTGCTCTTTGCCTTTTCTTTGACTTTCGATCGCTTGTTGGAGTTTCTTTTAGTCGTTGCTTTTCTTTTTCTTTTCTCTTGGTTACCAAAACGTGTGTGTTGTCAATGCACTCATCAAGGGGGAGATTGAGAGCCAGGTGTGGTTCGAGGACCGGTGGATGGTCGTTTCCTGGTGTGAAGAGTGATTGACAACGTGGTGTGGACTGATTCTTGGCTAAGTATTGCAGGTGCAGGTTGCGGCTTGACTGGTGTTGGTACAGGTGAAGAACAAACGCGAAAGGTCGTTGCCGGTGAGGCCTCCAGGTGTGGAGAAGACAAGTAGGCTTGGTTCGAGGGACCCGGTGGCCAGCGGGGTCAAGTGCGGGCCGCATGGTGGCAAGAACGGCAAGATGAAGTCATGGACGGTTTCTTGGTTGAGCCTCAAAACCAAGGTCGAGCCGGGACTACGTGGGAGCCGAGTCATGAGTGGTGATTGGCAGAGGCTACACCGAGTTCGCGGGGTTTCCGGTGGTTCACCAGAAAACCACTGGGTTCCTTGGTTGATCCACAAAGCCAAGACCGAAGACGGAGGTGCAGCAGCTCCAGACCGGTCTGACCGGTGAGGGGCACCGGTCTGACTGGTGTGTGACGACGTAGTCCGGAATCTTCGAAGCGGAGGACACACGTCGGGATCGCAAGGCTTGCGTCGAGGCTAAGCAAGTTTGCGGTCACTAGGCATCTGTCCGATGGTGCGAAGACAAAGATTTCCGATTTCGCCCTTGAGGGGCATGTATCCCTAGTTAGCTAGTAAGGGTATTTTCATCTTTCGGTTGCCTCCATATAACCCAAGTGGTGAGAGGATGGTAGCCATCTCTTAGAACCCTAGCTCATTTGGTTTTCCTATTTTCCTTCCTATTTTCCTTAGGATTTTCTTAGGACTAGATTGAGAGCTTCATGGTGAGATCTTGTGAGAGGGAAGGATGATCGGGCGGCAAGCTAGACCTTGTATGAACCTCTTTGGTATGTATAGATGATTCGGCGTGGTTCCTCAAGGCTTGGATGTGTCTTTCCCGTTTCTCCTTTTTGGTGATTTTCGGAGCCCTTTCTTGGCGATTTTCTTGGAGCGATTTCGAGGCCTTTCTCTTTGGGATTTGGTGGGGGATGTATGCATGAACCCTTCGTGGTTCTTTTCCCTTTGATTCTCCTCCCAAATCCGTGAGCAAATGGGCTCGATTTTGGGGTTTTCGTGGCTCTAGGGTTAGAGGCGTTCTTGGTGGGATTTCTTTGATTCCTCTTGATTTAGCAAGTTTTGGTGGACCAAATCTTGGCTATGGAGTGCCCATGAGGTGTTCCTACTATCCCCAAAGTCTTGCACAAATCTGTGGAGCGATTCGGGAGATCGGGAGTTGGATTTGGGGAGTTGACCCGCGGGTGCTGTTCATTCCCGAGCGGCCCAGCCTGATCAGTCTGACCGGTGCTGCTCACCGGTCTGACCGGTGCAGAGGCTCTGTGGGTTTTGCCTCGGGTGAACGTCTGGGTGAGTTCGTTGTTGTCCCGTGTTTCTGCTGTTTCGAGTTTGGGTCAGTTTGGAGCTCGGTAGGCCTGTTTGGAGGATTTGGGGTTTCCTGGCTTGAACCGGTCTGACCGGTGAGCTACACCGGCCTGACCGGTGTAGGGGCCTTCTGTGGAAGTTCCCAGGTTTTACCAGCAGGGACCGGTCTGACCGGTGCTGCTCACCGGCCTGACCGGTGTAGGTCAGTGGTGCTCGAGTTGGTGTTCCGCTGCGTTCTCGAGTCCGTGAAGGTGGTTGTTGGTTCCTAGGACCAGTAGCACTCCAGTGGCTGCGTGGTCTTGGCCAACTTGGGTAGTTGAGTCGGAGACGTGATTTGGAAGCTGTGTTCGTCTTGTTGGAGTTCTCATCTCCTTCGAGAAGAATTTTTATCGACTCCCATTCACTCCCCCCCTCTCTGGTTCGCCTAATCGGTCCTTCATTGTGCTGAGCGACCTCCTCCCTGACGGGGGAGAGTTGGCTACGCGCAGGTCGATGGGATCGACTGCGCGAGTGGTGGGTCGAGGACGACGCGGAGGACCTGGAGGCCGCGCTCTTCTCTTCCACCAGGGCGTTGGCGACCCGGAGGTACGCGAGGGCCTGCTCAGCTTCAGGCGTCTGGACTTGCTGGAGTCGAGTAATGGCCGCAGCCAGGTTGGCCTGGGGGCTGTTAAAGGTCGGGATCCCGGCTTCCTCGAACTCGAGGCGTAGGTCACGAGCGCAGGGCAAGGCACGTCGCTGCTCTTCCGCACGTCAGCGCGGCGGGCGTTTGCTTGGATACGGGCCGCCTCCTGGGAGTTGGTCGCACCCGTGCGTGGTGGCTCGTTCTTCGAGATCACCATCACCTGACGGAAGATGACTTCCGGGTCGTTCAGGGAAATACGAACCCGGACCGTCTGGAACTTCCCGCAGTCCGAAGACTGGGTAGGTCGCTTAGCTCGACGAGGGAGGTCGTTGTCGATCTTCTTCCACAGACGGCACCCACGGAGGGTGTGCTTTGCGCCCTTGTGGTAAGTGCAGGGCACGTCGAGGGGGTCACACCGAGGGCGAGGCGCAGGCCTTGGGTCGCGCGAAGGTCGCCGCTCAGATTGGATCTGAGGAGGTGTGGAGAGTTGGCTCAGGCGAAGGCCGGGCGCAGACTTCAGGCCGAAGGGAAACGTGTCGTGGCGTAGCGCTGTCTGCGCCGAGCGTTGAGCTCGTTCGCAGATCTCCAAGGTTTCCCTCATGGAGCCGATGACGTCTTCCATCCCCTGGACAAGGTCACAGGGTTTGGGTGGGTGGGTCTCCGATACTAGATCGTGAACAGGGACGGCGGCGGACGTCATGATGACCTTCTCGGAGGTCGTTGGGAGAGTCGAAGCTGCCGGAGCAGGTGAGGTCGCCGTGAAAGATCCAAAGCAGATCTCCACGGGGTCGGCGAGGAAGGCCGCCATGCTCGCCGGGAAGACGACGCTAGTTTGGGCCACCATGCTGCACAGCGAGTTCCCGATCGCCCCTACCTGGCGCGCCAACTGTCAGGGGGTGAGACCTGGACAGATCCGCTAGGGGGTTGCCCTAGTGGTTTGCAGGTTAGTGGAGGATCGGGACCTAAGAGTGTAGGTGGTTATGCACATGGTGCACACGGAGCTAGACGAGTATGGCGGCGAAGGACAGGGATACAAGGGTTTATACTGGTTCAGGCCTCCGGAGAGTAAAACCCTACGTCCAGTTGTGGTGGATTATGCGTGGATGAAGACGAGTTCCGATGCCCTTTGCATGGAGCCCTAGGCCGCCTTATATGGGGAGGACGGATTAGGGTTTCCTTGCAAGGTCGGTTGACCCATGTCGGGGTCGGTTACAACTGTGGGAAGCTTATCTCCCGATTTACAAGGAACATCCCGCGATACGCGGAGTCCACAGGCGGCGCCGCGCCAGGTCGCCGTGTCTTGACTTGCACGCCAAGACTTCGCGGGTCTTCCGGGATCCTGATCAGGTCGCTGGGCCCACTTGTAAGGTCGGCGGGTCTTCTGGCAGGTCGGGTCCACTTATCAAGGGCCCCTGGGACCCTGGCCGGTGGGTACCCATGTCTCTCAGTTGGAAAAAGTGTGACTTTGAAGCTGGTAATTGACTAACCCTATGAGATCATCCAAGAACCGTTCTTGCCTCTTGGGATCGGTGTCGACCTCATCAGGAGCATAACGAGACAGTTGGGTGAACTTATCTCGGTACTCACTGACAGTCATGTTACCTTGCTTCAAAGCAAGAAACTCCTTCTGCTTGAGCTTTATCACACCAGCTGGGATGTGATGTGTACGAAAGCCTTCCTGGAACTCCTGCCAGGTGATGGTGTCGGCAGCAGCATGTGCAACGGTGTACGCATCCCACCAATCAGCTGCTACGCCCTCCAGGCGTCCTGATGCATACAAGACTTTCTCACGATCGTTACATTGTACTATATTCAGCTTCTTGTTGATAGTCTTAAGTCAGTCATCGGCATCAAGGGGCTCCACTGAATGGGAGTATGTGGGTGGGTGGTGGCTCATAAACTCTCTATGTTTGTTTACAGGTGGCGGAGGTGCCTGAGGTAATGGCTGGTTCTGTTGTGCTTGCGTGTTTTGAACAGTAGCTGTCAGTGTCTACAACAACTGTGTCTAAGCTGCTAGGAATTGCTGCATAGCAGGATCCATTGCTGAGTTATGTGGTGGAGGTGCTACTTAATTTCGCTGGTTAATGATGTGAGCACGAACCACAGGCGAACATCCTGTCCTCCTCCTGACCTGGTTTTTACCATCTGATTGTTAGGGAAAGGCATTTCAGATAAGAAGTTGAATTAATAAAGATAAAAAGAGGGAAAAGGGGCAAAGATTCTAAGTTAAACTTAATTATTTTATTTAATGCACTTATGGCCATCACTCTATAAGGCATTTCAGTCATAACAAAGATCCAAATCAACCATGTTTTTCACCCAACAAGCATTATTACATCGTGTACATCCTCACAGGGACAGATCTATCGATCAAAACTCAAAGGTAGGCACCCTACTCTAGAAGACCTGTGGTAGCAGCAGAGGAGCCGTAGCGGACCCTCTTGCGAGGTGGTGACACCACGGGGTAAGGAATCTCAGCACGCTGCGCCGGTGGCTCCCTCCCATCGCGCTCAGCCTCCAGCTGTGTGATCCTGGCGTATGCCTCCTTTAGCTTCTCATGGGTCTCGTCGAGCTCAGAAGTGGCACCCTCCAGGTCAGTGTTCAGTGCTGCTGTGACCCGTGCGAGGATGTTGAGGCGAGGGTCCTGAGAACCCACCAGCGGAACCACCGTCTGCTCGGTGCCATTGGTGCATCGAGGAACGTGGCGGTAGTTGCTGATGTTCAGCTCATGGCGGTGCCTGGAGTGGAGAGACCACAGAGCCTTTCTGGCAGCATTGCTCACTGAAGCTCTATAGGTGGAGTGAGGAGCGGTGGAGTCATGCGTCGTGATCGTCGGATAGCCTCTGCCAGTCGGCTCAAATGCTCAAATATGAACCCGAGTCATGTAGTAGGTACTGAGTGGTGGCTCGGTCCAGCTATGAGTGACGTACATCGGCCTCAGTGTGTTCCTCAACTCTAGCAGCACATCTCGGAGCAAGTAGGAGAAGTAGCCTGGCTCCAGATCCGACGAGTGGATGCGACAGGCCGGACCCCCCCTCTGGAGGACTGTCGTAGTAGTAGTCTTTCGCATTGTCATCATCCTCATCTTCCTCGTCTTCATCATCACTTCCATCGCTGGGATCATCCGGATCTCCACCGATAGCGGCAGGTGCTGGAGCAGGAGCAACTGGTGGCGAGGGTGGATTGGCCACCATAGGGGATGCAGTCGGGGTCCTCAGCTCTCCGTCTGAGCCGACCTTCATAATGCGATCATCCTCCACCTCGACGAAGTAGTAGGGGTCCTCCTCAACTGGCTCAACCATCTGGGGTAGCTCCACACCGTACGGTCGAGTCCTTGCCATCTGATAGAATAAAGCTGAACTTAGAGCAGAATAAAACAAAAGGGTAGAATTTTAACAAAGGTCAAATAAGATAGATTTTTAGGTGGAATTAAGATTTATTTTGAAGAGTTGACACGGCTTTCTAGAAATGAGTCCTTATTTCGTCTATTTCTATCTAAGGCTGCGTCCTACAGTCAACATAGCTCTGGTACCACTCTGTCACACCCGATTTCCGTAAAGAAATCAAATGCATCTCATATGTGTGCCAGGATCACAATTTCACACATACGATAGACATAAGAGTGTAATATCAGATACAATGCTCAAAAACGTACAAAAGAGGTTTATTAACTTTTATTACACTCACGAATAGACACGAAGGTCTTTACACGAACATCGGTAACTACAATGGTGCAACTCCATCTTCAGCTCCACATGCATCTGACTGGGGGATGCAAGCCTCAGAACTCATCGAAGTCGCTGAAGTACTCCTCACTGTTGTTATCCTCTGAACAACAGTAAGCAAGGGTGAGCACACTTATGGTTGGAGCTCAGCAAGTGGGGGAAAAAGTATGCAATGCTATTAAGGGTAGGCTAAGGTTTTGCAGCGGTTAGCATTTTAAGTTGGTCAAATTTTATTAGCAAGCGCCTATTTACTAAGTGTAAGTTTATACCAACCCAAAATTAAGCATTAGAAACATTATCTCCAAAACCAAATAAAACCATGATTTAAATTCATATTTAAGTTCACTTATCATGTGAGGGTCCAAGCCGCTCTTAACCGTGAGCACAGCTGATCGATCAGTTTTCACTCTGCAGAGGTTGTACACTTTACCCACAGTTCGTGTTCTCCATGTTGCCCGGGTTAGCTAGACCCTTAAACACTTCAGAGGTGAGTGGCTAGGGGTCCACTACGAAGCCTTTACAAAGGTATGTAGAAAACCAATAGCCCGCATAGTTACAGTAGCAGAGCGGACCATAACCCTTCGTAATGATCAGCACCTTAGCAAAGGCTGCTACCCCAAGAGGACCGGACTATACTCCTGCAACTCTGACCCCCTCTGCTCCTTTCAGATAAGGCTATCAGATAATTCTACACACCTAATTAATTGGCTAAGCCGGAGCCATATGGACTGTGGTTGCACTGTTTTCTTGGGTGGTTCAATATGTTCCAATTAATTTATATGATCTTATAAAATTACCAAAGTTCACCAAAGTTACCATGATCAACATTTTATAAACATTCATTTTAACCATCCCAAGTTAAGCAACTAAGCATTTTCTACCCAAAACATTTATTAAAAAGGGTTGTTCAAGGTAATAGGGTAAAATTCTAGTCATGTCCTTAAAAAGGTGATTTTTCCCATCAAATTATGCATAGCAACATTAAAAGTAAATTTTAGTTATTATGCAAGTTATGTGGGACAAAAATAGAATATGCAGGGGAGGAAATCCACTTGCCTTCCTCTTCTAAAAAGTCCAACTCTTCTTCTTCAAAAGGCTGATCTTGCACCTCGGTCGGAAGCTCGGTTCCAACCGACACGATATCTACGAACACATCAAAATAATACAATAAATAAAAACAGTACATCAAACATTTCAAAAAGCTAAAACAAGCTTCTAAAACTAACAAGCACTAAGAGACGGTCGCATGGACACCAAAAAGCCTAAAACGGACAAAGGATGCAAAAGATATGGCTTAAACAAGCTCTAGGGGCTAAACTGCGAGAAAAACTAACTTCCAGGGGCTAAACTGTAAAAACCAGGGACCTAAACCTAATTATGTATAAAAATAGAAGGTCTAACATGCAAAAGGTCAAGGGTGGACTGCGAAACAGAAAAACTAAGGAACCTAGGGGCCTAAACAGAAGAAAACGAACCTAACTCAAAGGGTCTTTGGAGGTGGAAGGGTATTTGTGTGATATTTAAAACTACAAGGGCATTCTTGCAAAATGACAGGAAAAGGCTCGGTTGACCGTTACGTGGACGGTTTGACCAGGGGCTCGGCTTGATCTGAACCGTCTGTCCCGGATCGGACGGCGCGCAACGACCAGAGGCGGATGGGTGGCGGCGGATGCTGTGCGCGCGGCGGCGCAAAGCGGAGCCGGCAGCAGAGCTCGTCGACGATGCTCGGATTCAAGCTTCCGGGCACCAAAAGACTCTAGGATTGGCCCTAAAGGTTCCTGGGGAGCTTGTGAACATGTACAGGGGGTTGAGGTAGACGCTAAGGCGGCAGGCAGGGCACCACGGCCGGTGGGGCGGATGGCGCAACTCCGGTGAGGGGCGCGGGGTGCTAGGCAGCCGTAGGATGAGAAAGGATGGCTTGGGGATGCTTCTCACCTTGTTGTGGAGCTTTGGCGAAGAGCACGGCGACGGATATGAGGCAGAGGCGTAGATCGACGCCGGCGGCGAAGTTCCGGCGGACGACGGCTCTGGTCTTCGAGCGGGGCTGCGCTATGCACGAGCGAGGAGGAGCGAGGAGAGGTACGGGGGATGAGGGAGCTCGGGGCGTTCTTATATAGGGGGGAGAAGGTAGGTGAAGGGGTGCGGAGGCGGTGGTGGTCAACCTCCGGCGTTGGGGCGCCATGATTGCTCGGTGGAGCTCGTGGTGCGCCTGTTTCGGGAGAGGAGGCGAGGGGTGCGTGCGAGTGCGTGCCGGCGCATTCATTCGGTGC
Organism: Cenchrus fungigraminus; assembly: GCA_036936925.1. Classification (NCBI taxonomy): domain Eukaryota; kingdom Viridiplantae; phylum Streptophyta; class Magnoliopsida; order Poales; family Poaceae; genus Cenchrus; species Cenchrus fungigraminus. The sequence continues at coordinate 126,498,913 of CM072777.1, forward strand.
TCAGTGGAGAAGCAGAAGGGCGCGGGACGCCGGTGGAAATGGCCGGCGGGCGCAGCTATTGTGAGCAGGGGAGGAGCCGGAGGTAGGAGGAGGGTCCGACAGGCGGGGCCCGCATGGCAGAGAGAGAGGGGAGGGGGAGGAGCTGGGCCGACGGAGTTGTTTTGGGTCGCGAGGAGTTTAGGCGGGCCGGTAAAGATTTGGTCCGCGGGAAAGAAGAAAAAAGAAAAGGAAGAACTGGGCCGCGAAAGGGGTTTGCTGGTTGGGCTAGAAAAGGAAAGGGAAAGGGGAGGGAAAGGTTTAAGGTTTAAACTTTTGTTTTTTTCATGATTTTGAAAACTTCACATACTCAAACAAAAACTATGCAAACCAAACATGATGCACAAGCACTTGTTGCTCTAAAATTATTCAAATGATATTTAAATATTTAATGGCCAAATTTATTTGATAATTTATTATATTTCCTTAGAAAATAAGATCTAACCAAGTTGCTAGCATTTTTTAGGTGATGGAATTTTGGGTGTTACACGCTTCCCGCGCCTAGCTGCCATGCGCCGCGCCGCCACACGCCATGGCCGCCGAGTGTAACACCCGGTTTTAAAGGACAAACCGAATGCACCCTTTATGCATGCCCAGGATCAAATTCATGCATAAAGTAACATCATCAGTGAATATCACAACATATATCATTACAAGCGTATAATTATTACAAAATGACCAGAGGGTCTAAAACAAAAGATTACACATCGTTATTCTATTGCAGCGGAGTAGACACCATCTTCCATAGGAACGTCGACTGGGGGCACGCCAACCTAGAACTCCAGGTCTTCATGATCCGGCTTCTTCTTCTAGCTTCTGACCATCTGAGCAGCAGTGGGGAAAGAACAGCAGGGGTTGAAAGGGAAAACGGTGAGTACACCTGGAGGCGTGTACTCCGCAAGTGGAGGGAAAAGTATGCATAACATGCAGGCTTAAAACAAGGAAGGCTTTATTTGGTGGACTGCAAAGCTCAAGTTTTAGTTGGTCAAATTTTAATTAAGCACCTAAGATTTATTGTGTATAAGGCTTCACAACCCATTCAAGGCACATGCACCCACCTGTCCTGATCCTAAGGTTAGACATCATATATCTATAACCAACTCCCAAACCACAGTTCCACCACTGTGATCCACCCGAACCACCAACTAACCATGTGAGGGTCCAGACCGCTCTTGACTGTGAGCACGGCTGTTATAACAGTTTTTTAACACTCTGCAGAGGTTGTACAACTTTACCCACGAGTCGTGATACCCGTCACGCGAGAGGTTGCGAGCCTCTTCACAACACATTTCCGAGATGTGTTGGTATGGGTTCACTACGAGGCCTTTACATAGGTTCACCAGCACGCATTAACCGGGTTACAGAGTGTCAGCGACACCCGAGGTTCCTTGCCGGACTCTTGGGAACTATGCCCTCATCCAGCCCAGACAGCTTAACACAGACCGCTGGTTTACCCTACTTACTTGGCCAAGACCATAGCCCATTAATTCTCGTGGTTGTACTGTAAGTCCTGGGTGGTCGCTCCACAGACCGGTCCTTATAAGATTGACTCAGGCAAGACCAACATCAAACATCACAAGCCACCATCCAAACCACTTGCCCGAGTCAGCTAGGGTGTTCATATATTGCTAACCATAACCCACATTAACATGTAGCATAGTAATTAATCAAGTTAAGATGTAACCCAACCCATGTTGAGCAAGCTAAGCATGAATCTACCCATATAGGTAACCTCTAAGGGTAAGCAAGGATTGTCATGAAAAATCTAGTAAACAGTCCTTAATAGGATTCCAATCAATTTAGACATCTAATGCAAGAAAGCATAAGTAAAATGATTATGGTGTATAAAAGTAAAGGTACAAAATAGTAAGATGTCAAGGACACTTGTCCGTTTCCCGATGTTCCACTGCTCAGAAGCGTTCCTCAGCGTACAACAATCAACTGAAACAAACAAATAATACAACTAAGAGAAAAGCAACAAACAATAATAAAATAGTTTTTTTAGAAAAGCGTGCTATTAGCCAACACTTGCTACTACAAACGTCCAGAGTCTAAGAAACGACCAAAACCAAAACTAAGGTTAAGAAGATATGAGCGTTTGGGGATGTAGAGGTGTTTTGGCAAGAAGGGTATATGATAATATTATTTTTGGGTAGACACAAATGGATCATGACATCATCAAGGTGTAGGAATGATGTCAATAAGGAAATCAAGAACGGTACAGAAGCTAACAGGAAAAAGGTGAAAGAAATTGTAGTGTATGTACGTACAATCCAATATACCATTGCAATAGCTAGGAATTCACGCTAGTTGTAGTAGTCATGAATCTAGTATTAAAATAATATATTAGAGTTATAGTGTACACATGCTAAAGTCCAACAGGCTAGGAAGATATTTAATTATTAAGATGAGCCATTTGCAAAACATCATGTCAATTCTATAATTTAAACTCATGCGGCTATGGTGTAATGACATAGACATAAATTAAATAAATAAGTCTAAGTCATTTTCCATATGCACAAATTTACTTTATTGAATGATATGAATTTGCAAAGGTCTACATATTAATAATCATGTGAAGGCAGTACGAAGGACATGATTAGTTAATGGCTCGGTGAGCACTGAAACAAAAAGGATAAACGTAAACACCAAGGATTAGCAAGCAAGATGGTGTGTGCTCATGAACTGTAACTGGGATTAGGTGAGTTTTCAGGGTAGTGTATATGAACGACGACGACATGGAATGGACTGTGATCATGTGAAGGACTGAAAGGGGCTTTTGTATGAGATTTATGTGAAACCAGGGCAGTAATGGGGCTCCCTTGCCTTCTTTGCAAATTAAAGCGTCCAAAACACACAAGGCCCAACACCGCGGCCGGCGACAGCGCTGTTGTCCCTGCTGGCCGGCTGTACAAAAGAGCTTATGCGTGAGTGGAGATTTGGACGTGCAGCAGGTAGGACTAAGGAGTCAGCAGGAGGTTGCATGTGGCTGGGGATAGTTCATGGATCAATGTGGCAACTCGGGCCAAAAGGCTCATGGATCGGACATGGAGTTATTATACAGCTTGCCTGATACAGTGTTCTCATCTGATGCATGCGTGCATGGAGTACGGGTGAGCCGTGGGATGCATGGAAAGAGGAGGTCCTGGACTCGTCAGGGCGCTCGACAGGGAGCCGCAACGCAGCGGCGCTGGTGTTGCTTCAAGCAGGTTGCAGCGCGGCAACATGGCAGCAGCAAGATGCCAGAATATGCATGCACACGAGGACGTGGGGCTAGGCAGAGGCTGCGGTTCGGCTGCCAGTTGGGATGTAAAGAAGCGCTCGCGGCAGGTTCGGCGTTCTGCGCAGAGAGGGATGGACAGCGCCACAGCGGCATACGGGTGGGCAGGCAACAGCTGGGCATGAAGGATATGCACACGAGATGGAGCAGGCTGTGCGGCACACTGATGATGACGGCGTTCGGCTTGGTCCCGTAAACGGCCACCACGCACGAGCGGGGAGGGCAACGAGATTTGGGACATCAGGCACAGGAGAGGCTTGGCCTCGTGGCATGTACGGCACGGGTAGACATGAGCATTCCACGGGCCGGGCCGGGTTCGGACCGAAAAAAACCCGGGTTTTTCGGGTCGAGAAAATCCTGCTCATGATCGTCCCATGGGACGTGTTGGGCCTCAGTTTTCGAGCCGGGCTCGGGCCCGGCCCGGGTTTGGGCGGGCCGCCCGCGCATTTTATAGTGTAAAGTAACTAAAAACAGCATTTCGGGCCGGGCTCGGGCCAAAAAAAATTTTCGCGGGCTTCAAGATCTCTGCCCACGCCCGTCCAGTAAGGTCCGTGGGCGGGCCTGGCGCGGGCCGGGCTAGCGGGCCGGGCCAAAAATGCTCAGGTATAGGCACGAGTGAGCGACGGCCGTCGGGTGCTGGACAGAGTGTTGCTGCACCAAGGCCCATGAGTATTGCTCAGGGATGACTAGGGTCTTGTTTAGTTGGTGGAAAAATTTGTCTTTTCAACGTTTCGAACTCCTGTAGCACATTGTAGCACGTTTCGTTTGTTTGTAGTAAATATTATCCTACCATGGTCTAACTAGGCTCAAAAGATTCGTGTCGCGAAGTATATCAAAACTGTGTAATTAGTTATTTTTTTACCTATATTTAATACTCTGAGCATATGTCTTTTGGCGTATTTAATGTGATGTGATGGAGAGAGAGTGGAGAAAACGTTAGAAACTTTAGCAAACTAAACAAGGCCCAGGTTTAGAACTTGGACATGCATGAACGAGGGAAAGAAAGGAGAGGATCACAGTTGTCGTCTTACCGAGATGGATCTATGGACGTGAAGGGATGCAGCAGGCGACCGTGGTGGAGACAGCGACATCGATGGGACTCCATGCCGGCAACTGCTGACCGGTGGGCGACGATGTGACGACTCATCTGTGGCAGAGGAGATGTGTCGGGCTCGGCCATGACAAAGCAGGGAAAGAAAACAGGTGCACGAGCTCACCGGAGATCGACGCCACGGCAACATCTTACAAGCAGCAATGGCAGGAAAGGATTCGCAGGGGCACCGACACTTCATTTTGGTGGAAAGGTTGGAGAGGCCAGGGAGGGATGGACGTGGAGAGAAGAGGACTGCTATGGCCATGAGACCGGTTCCTTCTGCGTGTATGGTTGCCGCGTGAGAGAGAGGGGGTCAACAGAAGGAAAGACGTGCGTGATTAAAGGAGGAGAGACCAGGTGACGTTGTTGCCTTCTGTTGCTTCCATGAAGCTGTACAGCATGCATGTCTACATTCATGATTGAGAGACAAAAGCAAGGGTGCTGGTTTTGTGCGGAGGGAAAAGGAAAGGGAGAGCTCGGCTGTTTGGACTGAAAAGAAGAGGGGATTGGGTTGGGCTGGATCAAGGCTTTGGGCCCATAGGAGATTAGATATGGATGCTTAAATATATATAGAGAGATTTGGTCCAAGAAAGAAGTAGATAGAAAAAGGAAGATGGGTCTTAGGGAGAAAAGAGACAACCTTATGGTGGAGAGTGATAGGTCTTGTTTAGAAAAAGATTGGTTCGAGAGATTGATTACAGAGATATAGAGATACCAGGATTGAACCTATAGACGAACCTATTCGAGTTTGAAAACACAAATTTATTTTTTCACGCAATAAACACTATGCATCGCGGCATGAATGCAACAACCAATTATTTATAACCTATGATTCATTTAGTTTGTATTTAGAAAATATTTTTATTTTCAAATAATTGTACACATTGTCTAATTAATTCTAACAAAGTTTTAATAGAATTTTAAATTCTAGCCAAATTGCAAACTAGGGTGTTACACCGAGCCTGTGGCCGGCTTTGGCCCACGGCCGCGCTAGCAGTCTTATCCGCCCTTGCGAAATTCTTGGCCCCTCCTCCGAGCCGTGCCGTCTATAAAAGGCAACGTCCGAGCCTCGCATGACTGTTTCCCTTCCGCCGTCTGCCATTGCGTCGTCGCCATGAAGCTTCCCCGCCGGAGCCACACCGCCGCCGTTTAACCACCAGAGCATCTCCCCTAGACCCCGTAGCAGCTTCCTGAGCCCTGCATTGTTCGATTCCACTGCTCGCCGCGCCAGAGTCGAGGAAGAGGCGGCTGCAACACCTCCACCTCGCCGTCGGCGATCATCGGAGAGCTCCCCGTCGAAGACGACACGTCCAATCGACTGAGGGTGAGCTTGCACTTCACCCCGCCACTTGCACGACCGAGTCCGGCCGCCGGTGAGCCGCCGGCGATCTCTCCTGTGCCGCCAGGGGCAAACCTGCAAGGATTTTAGTTTTTCTAGGGGCTCGGATGAAAGATTCCAGGGGTCCTTCTACAAATAGATTCTTCAACCCAAGATCTAAAACACAGGATCTTGTAAAATATGCTATAAATCACATAAAAATCCTAAAAATACAAACTCAAATGTTCTGCACTCCTTGTGAATAGAAGCAACATTCCTAGAAAGAGAGTTTTCAAACTTGTGAGTGGTTTTTGAATAATTTTGAAATCTTGAGTTTGGCTAGATTTGAAATAACTTGAGAACTAGAACAGATCTGCATCTGAATTTTCGATATGATGTTTATATGACCATGGGTAGGATTATGTAGAAATATGGCACATAGTTCTCTGATGAATCTTTGGTTATAGTTTTATCCTGATATCTGCTTCTATATCTGTTTTTGAATTGTTTAAAATAATCTGTTAAGCAAGTGTTTTTCATCTTTTTATAGTATCTTTATAATTACCATTTTCACCTCTGATAAATAGTTTAGTAGCTTTTGACATGTTTTTCTTGCTCAATCAAATGCTTGTTGCTAAGTCTAGTAGTATTTATTAAGCAAAATCTACTGCACGAAATAATCTCATTTTTGGTGTGAGAACTAGATGTGTTTCCAGAATGCTTTGGTAAAAAGTTTAGCTCAGTTACATGCTTTAATCTTTTCATATGATTTAATCCTGCTTCTAGTAGTTGCTTGTTGCTGTAATTTTCATGCCTTGCTCATAATTCCTTTTGATACAATTTTTGGGCAGCAGTCTTGTTATAGCATAATGTACATGTCTGCAAGATTTCATCATGAGAAGGTTTATATATTTTCCAGAATTAATTTTGGAGTAAATCAAGCTCAATTAAAGGGATAAAAGGAAAATCAAGATCATTCTTGTGCAACTCAAATTTTAAATACATGAACTTCACCAAGACACACCCTAAACAGCACCCTTACCTTGGTGAAGTAAAATAAATTAATTATCTTAGATGTGTACACAATCACCATCAAATAAGGAATAAAAATCACCCCCACACACCCTTTCTCTAATAGAGGAAGAGTATGTTGAATATCATATCTAGGTGAATGTGGCCACCCATAAACCTCGTGTTTACCATTAAGTTTCAAAAGTGAAATCTTGTTTAAGTTGGACAAATAAAACTTATGCATATGCATCTCGTGTAGAATTTCCTGTTGGTAGTTACGAGATCGTCCCGGAACAAGACGGAGGACCGTTCAAGGGACAAGTGGACGTAGTGGAGTACCACAAGACCCAAACCAAAGTTTGGAAGGGCCCAAGTCCTAGTTAGAACTAACATCCGCTTGAAAGGCAAGCACTGGAGCATAATCCTATGATTTTAACTTCCTGCAAATATCTATCCTATGTTTGTGCATTTAAGTTTCAGGAGTTGAATTGAAACAATAGTTGCATGATCCTAGGTTCCTATGTTCTTATACTAGCATGATAGGTCGCTAGTTGCCATGCGTTAAGGACACTATAAAAGTCGAGTGAAATCCTTCACTCGCGAGCTATAGGTTTCTTATGTCGGAATCATAAGATTTAAATTGATATGCTCATGTGGTAAGAGCTTGGGATCGGCTCCAGTCAATAGGTGTCAATGATTAAACTTTTGAATGTACTAAACATTTGTCAGGAATAGGACTGGTAAGCTTAGTACCTTCTTGATTCGGTAAGGGAACTCGGTCCACTAATCTTGAGAGGGGTCCCCATTAGACCTGAGCATTCCACGGGCCGGGCCGGGCCGAAAAAACCCCGGTTTTTTTGGGTCGAGAAAATCCTGCCATGACCGTCCCATGGGATGTGTCGAGCCTCAGTTTTCAGGCCGGGCTCGGGGCGGGCCCGGCTTGGGCGGGCCGCCCGCGCATTTTATAGTGTAAAATAGCTAAAAACATCATATCGGGTCAGGCTCGGGCCAAGATTTTTTTTCGCGGGCTTCAAGATTTCTGCCCACGCCCGTCCAGTAAGGTCCGTGGGCGGGCTTGGCGCGAGCCGGGCGTAGGCCGGGCTAAAAATGCTCAGGTATAGTTCCCATGCCTGCAGTAAATGTGGTGCAGGAGTGAACTCCGGGCAGGGGTATGTACCGTGACCGGATAGCCCTGTACCAAGGACTGTGGAATTTGATCCCGAACCGAGGATGATTGGGAACGGTCTGGTGGGTGCACGCATGGCGTGTGCATTTTTCCGTGTGTTTAGGTCCACCTTGCAAGGTTATTAATCGATCGATCGTCGGCCTCTCACCGTTATCCGAGGTTGCTTAACTATAGAGTCTATTTCCCTTAATGATGGAATTGAGAATTAATACGAATGCTTGATTAATTATATTGCACAACTTATGTTTGTTGTAGTTGCTTACTTAGTAATGGATAATCAACTAGAATTGTGAGCTAAAACATGAAAGTAAGGACTCACTCTTTGTTGGTTTTCAGCAAAATAACCCACTAGCCAAAAAAAGCTTTGCATGTCTAGAGAGTTGGTGAGTTTCCATCACCAGACGGTTAAGTCTTGCTGAGTATTAGTATACTCAGCCTTGCTTTTGTTGTTGTTTTCAGGTTATGTTTGGGGAGAAGAACACGATATTGATTGGCATTATGGATGGCCTCCTATAATGTTGCTTTATCGACTAGTATTTTTTCGTTATGCAATAAATTTACTGTTATGCATGAAACTTGGTTTTGCAATAAATAACCGTTCATGGGAATTGATGTAATAAATTATGACTTGTTTATCTCTGGACTCGCCTTCGTGTGGGTTTTGATGTACAATTATTGATCCTTTGTTATAAGTGATTTATCGGGCTTGACCCAGCAGAGATGACAAGTTAACTCGGTGTTATTGCGTAAGGACCAAAAGTAGTGGTTTATACGATAATACAGAGTTAATTTGGGCCGTTCTGTCACAGAAGGCAAGCCCCGGTTCATCATTGACCTATTTTGTTTCTTTTTAACTTCTGGAATTATCATTGACTATTTATGTGCATTTATGTTCAGGAGTTGAATTGAAACCCTAGTGCATGATCCTTAGGTGCCTATGGTACTTTACTAGTATGTTAGGTCACTAGTTGCTATGCACTAACGACCCTGTACAAGTCGAGTGATGTTCGTCACTCGTGAGAATAGGTTCTTACGTTGGAATCATAAGACTTGATAAATTGGATTGCTCATGTGGTAAGAGCATGGGATTTTGGGCTCCGGTCTAGTGGTTTTCGTGGGTTAAGCTTTTGAACATACTAAACACTTGTCGGAAATGGGTACGGTAAGCCTAGTACCTACAGGATCCGGTGCAGGAACTTTGCGCTACTACCTTGGGTTGCGGCTCCGGGCTCGCCACCCGTAGTACATGTGTGAGGCCGGATGCCGGTGTGAGGCCTACCAGATAAGCCTTGTACTAGAGACTGTGGCATCTGATCCTAATTCGAGGAACGATGGGAACCGTCTGGTTGGTGCGTACCCCATTTCGCTTTTATTTGACATTCTTGGTGTATGCATTCTCCCGTGTGTTTAGGTCCACCTTGCAAGGTTATTAATCGATCGATCGTCAACCTCTCACCGTTATCTGAGATTGCTTAATCAACTAGCCATTGTGATCCCTCTATTATGAAATATGGATAAACTTGATGTTTGATTACTTGTATTACACAACTCATGCTTGCAATAGTTGCTTATCTAGTACTAATTTAATTCACTAGAACTTGAGGTAAAATACTGAAAGTAAGGATTCACTCCTTAGCAGCTTTTTGGCAAAAACAAACCCACTAGCCAAAAGCCTTGCATTATTAGAGGTAAAGTCCATTATTTTAGATGGGTAAGCCTTGCTAAGTATTAGTATACTCAGCCTTGCTATATATGTTGTTTTCAGGGGAGAATGTGTGGCCTGGAGAAATTCACCCCCTCCCCCAGGCTGGGAGCTGGACTGGGTGGATGATGACGAGTAATCATGTCATGGATGGCCTCCCATGACGTCACTTTATCGTTTAGTTTATTTCCGTTGTTTAAAACTCTGAACCTTTTATTTATCATGTCATGAACCATGATTTGTAATAAATGACCCTACGGGGAAGAATTAGATTTAATTTGTAAGGTACTCTGGACTCGCCTTCGTGTGAGTTGTAATGTATATGCTTCGATCCTCTGTGTGTTATACAAGTGATTTACCAGGCTTCGACCCGGCAACACTTGACATGATGGTTCCTTATTATCGCTTAATGACCAAATGGTGTGGTTTAGGTGATAGTACATAATTATCTCGGGTGGGGTTGTCACACAAAGCCACTTTGAGAAAGAATCGTGCTAATGACCTCATAGTGCTTATCAAAAGTTTTGCACCTTGATGCTATATTGTTCTTTGTGATCTCCACAGTACATTTCTCACGTACATTCCTTATAACAACATTGTAGACATGTGGCTTCCAACCATTTTGGGCATGATCACCATTGTTCTGATGCTCCACGAGGACAACCAACAATGCAACGTCCATTTCATTAGTCTAAGTGAAGTAGACCCTCTTATTTCCTTTTGTTGTAGCCATAGTGGTAATCACACATATTTGCCACAATACCACAAAATTAAAGTTAGTATGAAAAAATATATGGCGCATGCATAGAAGTTCACAAAAGACACCACACACTAGCTGCCCAACACAAAACAATGCAGCCAACTTTCACACAAAAGATATCTCACACGGCCTACTTCATCTCTAGCTCACCATGCCTTAAAACGTACTTAGCAAACATGTTATCGGCATGCCGATCTCTAAAAAAGTTCCATTCAGAAGTGACTTGAACACTTCTAATTTAGACAAAAATCATCTACAGGCTCATTTGGTATATCAGCTAGTTCAACGTCCACTTCCTGCAATAATAAATCATCCATATGATGTTGCCTATCCCTTGCATAGTTGTGTAACACGCAACAAGCATTAATAACTTGAATCTACAATAATATTATTGGTTAGCCATTTTCATTCAGGTTGATGTTGTTGAACACCATATGTACTTTTGTTACTTGATCCTTAATGCCAAAGAAACTTCCTGTACGTAGGATGACCCATTTTTTCTCTAAACCAAAAGTTCTCTATACAACACTTCTAGCCCGAGAATGAATTTGGAAGTTTTAGGCTGCTGTTGATTTGAAGCCCACTCTTTCAAGTGGCACCAAGTGGATCTGAATGGAGCTAGAAATCCAGGTCCATTCCTCTTGGCAAGCAATCAAGTTAGTTAAGAAGTAAATAAAAGAAATAAAATACCAAGACAAAGAGTCGTACCCTTAGGTACAACAAATCCATCTTGGTGACTCATTGCATCACGTAGAACTCTAGAGTCAGAGGCTGAGCCCTCCTAGCTAGGTAATACATACAAAAATTTCATGTTTCAATCAACCACACCTAGCATGTTAGTGGTGATATGTTTTTTTGGGAACGTTAGTGGTGATATGTTGCTTCTTGTTCCTATACCTCCCTTGGTCAGCCAGGCGCACACACATCAACACAACACCCATCAGTGCTACAAGTGCATTGCCAAACCACTTCCATTTGTAATCATCAGGTGGAATAGACGTACCAGGAAGCTTAATGAACTTTGTGCTTAGAGATAGAATGGCAGTCAACACATCAGAAAATTGCCTACTGACAGTCTCTAAAGAACGCTTGTAATCTGAACTAAGCAACATCAATTTTAGACCATGTCCAACTACTAGCAAGAACATGGCAATCTTTTCTTCCACACTAACATATACGTTGTCACACAGACCACACCTTTCCCACAATATGGCGCACAAATCATGGAAGTTTCTTTAGTCAAACGCAACTTATCGTAGCATGTAACGTCAGACCCATCATACATCTCCTTAAGAAAATACTTTCTATAATTGTGCCGCTGCTCATCACTACTAAACCACCCTAAATCCCTTGGTGCTCTCTGTGATCTAAGATATGCAAGCCCAAGAACCACTGACTCAAAGTATAGTTTTGTCAACACAATGCTTTTCTTCTTTCTTCTTTCATTTTCTTCAGTTATATAAGAAACCAACTCGAGATCTCACATAGTATAGATACAATGCACACACACCATTCATAACCATTATGACATACAATGAAGACACAATCACACAAGCAATTGGCACCACATACCTTCAATCGTCTAGTCTAGCAACCCAACACTTGGTGAAGTAACCCGAAATTTTCAAGAAAGAGAGTTTTAGGGTTTCCATGTGTACTGGAAATTAGTGTCAGAGATGAGGAAGGGGCCAATGGGGAGGCACCATGGATCTGCAGGGATGAGAGACTAGGCTAACATCCTAGGGGAAGGGAGGCGCCATGGATCTGCACCAGCCACACAAAAATCGATCTGGGAAACACAAGGGAGATTGGGAGCGAGATGGTCCAGTAGGAAGAAGGGGAAAGGGAGAAGGTTTGTCGGAGGAGGGTCGGATGATGGGTACCTGCGGCAGAGGGGGTGGCGCTGGCACCCTCCCGAGGTCACCTTCTACTCATTCACTAGAGAGCCACAGAGGGGGCACAGGGGAGCCTCCTCTTTTCTTTTTTCACGACCAGAGATTGAACCGGTACATGAGGGGAGACGGCGAATTAAGATGTCGAACCATATAGAGAGAGAGGACTCAGAATTGTGGGCGGGTGTGAAGGCATCTAGGCCCCTAATTTGTGTTTTGGTAATTAATGACAATCTTTGGGGACTAACAATTTCATTGAGCACATGAGTATAGGTTAGTCCCGGAGTTGAATTGAGTTTCATGGTGATCAGGGTGATGGCGTGATTAATTTCTACCATGGGAAGCTCGAGGCAAAGGTATAAGATAGGTTTTTTTTTGTTTTACCGGTCATGAGGTGATTAGAGGATGAAATATGACTGGGTTGATAGGCTAGATAGCCGTACTATCAAGAAGGATCAACTTCATTAGCTTGATGCTTCTATAGTGCCAGTTTGATCAATGTCTTGCATACTTTGCATTTAGACGAGTGGTGTTTTCAAAAGTTGAAAGAAGCTTTGTTGAAAATCTTGAGAAAAATCAGTTTTCTACTACGAGGAGGACAGTCCGTGCCCTTGGGGCCGACGGTCCGTGAGCTCTTGATTTTGTTGAATATCTATGGGTTTTTGGACGAAAGATTTTCGAGAAAAATCATTTTGGGACGGACAGTCCGCGAGGCTCTCGCGGACGGTCTAAAATTCATCTCGATTCTAACAGAAAGGTGCTCGGTTGGCCGCTCGGACGGTCTACGGGCACCCGGCGGACGGTCCACAGTGAAGAGCTGGACAGTCCGCGGTGTCTAGGCGGACATTCCGCCTGGTCCAACAGCCAGTTCTGACAGCTTTTGACTTCGTGTTTTTACCGTTCGAATTCAAGCTCGGACAATCCGTGATGTTGTCGCAGATCGTCCACAAGGTACGCGTTTTGAGCTGTTTTGAACTTAACGGCTAGTTTCGTGGGAAGGGGGTTTAAATACCCCATGCCCGGGGTTGGAGAGCTCCCCTTGGCACTTTGAAAGGTTCATACAACATCTTTGAGCTCTCCCTCTCCTCTCTCTCAATAACTTTGCTTAGAGCTTGCATTCTTTGTGAGATTGAGAGCATCTAGTGCATTGCATCAAGGTGTTGATCATTGTGGCACTAGGGAATCATCAAGCAAGTGTGTTGATTTATTACTCTTGGAGGTTGCCGCCTCCTAGACGGCTTGGTGATTGGTGACTCCGTTGAAGCTCGCATGAAGATTGTGCATGGCTCTGGAGAAGATTGGTGTGAGATGTCTTGTGCTCACCTCACCAGAGTGGTGAAGAGCAACTCTAGTGGAATCGAGGTGTGGAGTGGTTCTTTGGTTCTAATCGGCTCAAGATCAAGGGTTGCCTTGATAGATAAGCGATTGAACATTGAATCCACCTCAACGTGGATTAGGGGTGACCGGCAAGTCATCGACACCAAGGGATAAATTCGTCTCTTGTGCTTGGTTACTTCTTTACTCAATTTACTTTCAAGCAATTTACTTTGAGCACTTTACTTTCTAGAGATTGAATTGTATCTTGCCATCCTAGGTTGCAAACCTTCAACATAGGCCTAGTGTAACTAGAAATTTAATCCTCCGTGTGGTTCTAATTAAATTTCTCTAGTGTTGTGTTTTTAGATTTTAAACCGCCTATTCACACCTCTCTCTAGTCGGTATCTTAGATCCTACACGGCGCACGTGAGGTGGCCAAATATTTCGCAGCATTGGACCGTCATTTCCGTCTGCGAATGCGGAAGCTGTCCAAACACTTGAATCGTGTTGTGTCCAATGCCAATTCACGATTCCGCCTCTCAATACATACTTCCAAATGCAGCTTGAGCCCATCGAAAGAAAAGGCAAAATGAGAAGACTCATGTTCATGTGCTATTGCAAAACAAAAAGTTGAATGGTAATGTATTTTTAAAATTATGCGGTGTTCATTTAATACGTTATCCACACCATACATTTAATATTGTGGTGTTATGTGCACAATAGTATGTTTTAACCATCGTTCATCTTTAATACATGATCCACACCATACATTTAATCTTGTGGTGTTCTATGCACATTATGTTTTATCCATTCGTTTGGCTCGTAAGCATCTGGCTCAAGCCAACTAATTCATAAAACAAAAAAAATGGATGCTCTACTTATTAAAAAATTCACCGAGCCAAGCCGAGCTATGAACGAGCCGAGCCGAGTCAGCTCGTGAGTTTTTGGCTTGCACTCTAGTCCTAGTTGCAATTGCAAGGAGTGGATGGAAACAAGCTCCGCAGTTGTGAGCAGCCGAGTTGTAACACCCTAAATTTCAATTTGTCGTATTAATAAAATTTTGCTAGCAACAATGCTTATGCTTAAGGACTATAAGGTTGTATTTAATTTTCTAGGCATTTAATTAATTTTCTTTAATAAAATAAATAAATTATAGGAGTTGAATGTTGCATACATGCTCTGCATTGTTTTTGGGTGCTAGAATTCAAAATGTTTGCCTTTTTCAAGAAGTCTCCAAAACCTTCCTCTTTTCTTCCCTCCCCTTTCTTTCTCTTTTCTGTGCAGCCTAGTTTACGTGAAGTCTGCCGGAACCCCTTGAAGACCCTAGCCCAGTTTGCCGCTTGCCCCTCAACTCCGTAGCAGCGCGCAGCCCAGCTCCAGTGCGCGGCCCGTCGGCCAAAGTCTGGTCGTGCACCCTGTTCTCTCCGGTCGCGTTCGCCCATCACCCTTCGGCTTCGCAGCCCAACCAGCAGCCGGCCCAGCTCGGCCCGCTCCACCCCGCGCGTCGCTCGCTGTCGCTGACCTGCGGGCCCCGCCCGTCATCCGTACCGCGGTGCTGCCTCGAGCCGGACTTGAGTGCGAGTCCGACCACACCCCGGCCGCGCCACCTCCCCACCTTGACTCGCACGCCAAGGCGCCCTTGCCTGGCCTTTATAAGGTGCCGCCGCCGCCCGAGTCCCCCATTTTCCCCAAACCCTAGCCCCGTGCTCCAGCGCTGCCGCCGCCGTACCCCTAGCTCGGCCGCCGCTGTTGATCTCTGTCGCCGCCGCTTTTCCGTCGCCGAGGAGACCACCAGGAGCACCGCCAGGAGGTGAGCAAGATGTAGGTTCCGTTTTTTTTTTGCGAATTACACAGTACATCGGAGACACTCACAACGCACGCACACTCATCCCTATGAATACACGTGCACAAACCCTACCCCTAGGAGCATCTTCGAAGACTGGGTCGGTAAATCCTCAAGATTGACGAAGTCACCACAGGCGCCTCGTAGTCGACGGGAACGTCGCCTACCACTGAAAGCACAAACGCCATTAAATCCTGAGAAATTCGCTCCCACGGGGAGTCGAACCCAGGACCTGAGGTGCTACCGAGGCTTCTGTAACCACTAGGCTACAGGCCCTTTCGCAGACGAAGGTTTCGTTTGTTCACGTCCCCATGCTCTACGTCTCACGCACGCGCTCGCCGGAGTTGGCGTTTCGCCGCCGTCCGCCATACCGAGCCGCAAGCCACCGTCGTCGCCCATGCGTCCACCCTAGCGCCTCGGATCGATCTCTCGCGTCACCCGCTACGTCCTGGTGCAAGCCGCACGCCCAATCGAGCCCCCTAGCTCGAGTTCCGTGTACGCCGGCAAGGTCCGCCGCCGGGCGCCACCGCTCCTCGCCGCAGCCGCAGCCACTCGCGCTTGCACGCGTCCTGCGCCGCTCGATCGTGAACCGACGGCTCCGATCCGATCTGACCAGAGTCAAACAGGTCAGCGTACCGATCAACCAGCCGACTCGCTGTCTGTTGACATTTCTTAACGCAATCACCTAAGAACAGGTTTGGAACCCATCCTGGTAATAACGCCCGAAATGCTGGTTGGTAATTCTTAACGTTACAGTAGTCCGCAAGCGCACGGAAGTACCATTGTAGCATTTCCCCAAAGGAGTATTCCAAAGGGTATCGAATCCAAGGAAGGCATTGGCGGAATGACAAGATCAACTCTATTGCATTGAGTATAGATCATAGACGGAAATAAATCAGATACTCAAGTGCAGGGGTAAAATATGATAATGAGGGTAGTGTGATCACACACACACACACACTCTCTCTCTCTCTCTAAGGGGTCCTGGGCATAGGAGGGACATACGAGTTAGTTCTAAGTTCTTATGTACTATATACATAAAGCTGGTAGGAACGAGTTAGATACACTAGTGTTGAAGAACATTGACTTAAGCACCCAGGTACCACGGGGAGATAACCTCCCGCGTTGCTTCCGCACAACTCCGGTTGTTATATTTTAGACTCCTATAGCTTATCCGAATGTGGGGGATTTCAGAGGGACCAATGACTGTCACTACCGCGGCCTACCGCAAGACAAACCGTGGGATAAACTCATAAGTAAGGTAGCTACGCAACCCAAGCACCATTCTTACGTTGTTAGCCGGACTTGACCGGCCCGGGCTATTGTGACCCAGGTCAAGCCACCAGATAAACCAGCCAATTACACCGAGTACCGTAGCTTAAGCACAGACTTCATACAATGCAGCCATGTCATCTAATTAGATCAAACCAGGTTATGTACACAAATGTATTCGTGTTTTCCTATGTCTGTTCAACTGGATCAAAGGGTCGTGTTCGCGAAGAACACGAGCCTCTAACTTATGAACAAACACCAGAAACATGTGAAAGTCACCCGTCAAGTGGATCGAAAGGCCTTGTTCATCAAGAACAGGAGCCTCTAAATGATGAACAGATGAAGAACACATGAACAAATCACTCATGTATACTAACACAACTTTATATGAAATAGATAAATAACTGAAGTAGATCAAAGTCATACAAATAAAATAAGATACAAGAGAACTCATACCTAGATCCCAAAGTAGACTAGGAACCTGAATTAGAACTACTCTAGTCTACCTCCTAGCCATGAGACTAAAAGTGAGAGAGGTGTTGCAAGTGTGGATGGTTCATAAGTGAGCCCCCTCTCCTTCTATTTATAGGCCCGGGCACCGACGAGGAATAGATGCAAACACCCCGGGAGTGGCCTCTAGGACCAATAGGGAAGCACCACGTGGAAGCTCAGGAGAGGCCGAGCCAAGGTTGGTTCGGCCGACCCCAGGGGTCGGCCGACCCCCTGGTGGGCCCCCCTGGCTCGTGCTTTCTCCTGGTGGCTGTCCTGTGGGTCCTTAGGTCGGTTCCCGGTGTCCACCCTGTTTTGGCGCGATTTGTAGATTGCTTGCATGGCATGCATGCATGGCTCCCTAGTTGGCAGGTGTGCATGCATGGCATCCTTGTTGGCAACCCACCTAGGATGAGGTGATGTGGCATGGACCATAGAAGGTGAGTTTGTCACTCGTTTCCTGCAATCAAATAATCTCCAAGGACAAGTGGAACTACATTATTCTTAACTAAATATGTGTAAGACATGCCTTATGCTCCTTTATTCATGAGTATATTGACGGCCAAAGTAGGCACTTAACAGCCGTCAACAACTCCCCCAAGCTAGCCTCTTGCTCGTCCCGAGCAAGAGATTAAGGACTTAGGTTGGTTCATCAGGAGTTGCTACGATGTTGTATTCCTAGTGTATGCCAAGATACAGCTAGGTACTCTATCAAGAGTTGAAAAAGTTGGCATTGATCTTACCTTACACTCGATTGATATGGGGCATATAGCTTCACCTGCCTTGGGTGGTTGAAAGATAGAATGGTTGTATAAAGATTACTAATCACATGTACCTTGATCAGTTATCAATCCGGAGGTTTTGCAGGTTTTTCAAAAAGAAATCAAAGTTCCTCAAATGATACTTTCGGATCGCTCAATGTGTATGATTCCTCACCAAGGGTTTGATTTGCCTTCTTTCACTTACTACTCCTAATAAGCTGATATGTGGAGCTGTAGGTAGGGAAAACATGTGGCATACATGTTTCTCATATATTGACGAGTCGAAAACCGGATCCTTGGGAGAACAAGTCATACACCCTGATCAAGATGTGCAAAAGTGTGTGTATGGTGAATGGATAATGAACTCCTATTTGCATGATTTTACTCTCCTCCCTTTCGAAATTTTTGAGACTTGGGCTATGTCTATTTATTCTCTTTTTTTTAATGCATGCCCTTGAGCATGTTTCTCTTTTTTTTCATAGCCCATAGTCCTTGCTGAATATTTTCAGAGGGAGAGTAATCATGGAACATGCGCGGAGCTTTATTTTGAGGAATGGATGGGAAATGGATGAAATGATGGCTGCTAACTTCCAGTGTAGAAGTTTCGCATATGGTGGTGTGTACGTGATCTTGATCATAGGAGTAATGACAAGTTTACTCGCCGAGGGTCACAACAATTCGACAAGACTCAATGAAGAAATCAAGTAGCATATGTGGAGGTTAACAGAAGCTAAGATCTACATATGGCCATGGATATGAATTTCTTATCATTGAGGAACTTATCATTTTATCATTTTTCAAAAGAAAACTCCAGATATCAAACATCACATAGTACAAACGGAAATCCGGGTTAGATAACCGAATCTGGTTTGCATAGCCAGGGTAAAAGAAAACTAAGGAATCATCCGGGCCCTTTTTAAGAGTATGTCCTTGAATCAGATATGCCTCATCTATCATGGCCCGGGGAGAATCAATGTAGGGAACGTTAGCCCCTTGTGTAATCCCAAGACTCGAAATGATACGTGTGATCAGAGACGTACACTCAATAGAACTCGTCATCCTAAAATTTGTCAACCACTGCCGAATCATAGCTTGCACTGGGGCGATTTTGATTCGTCTGACCGCGGCGTATAATATCCTCATCTCGTCTGTGCACACGATTCGAACATCATCTCTTGGAAAGAGAGTGATGGCGAGCCACTTGTGCCATAGTCGGAGAGTAGGATGTGTGATATCGTTGCACCGAGGTGCTAACTTGCCATAGACAGGCCGACCAGAAATCTCTTCCCAAAAATTATCTCGAATAAAATCACTGCAAGCTTGATCGAGAGAAATAGCACAACGACGATGAAAACCGAGAGCACGACTAAGATCATGCCATGAGACTCGGTACGATGTTCCATAGAAACGAAACGTAATACCTGTCTCATCCTCCCGAAGAGTACAGAGGAACTGAATGGTGAGAGGCCTAGAACCGATCTCCCATACCGGAAGAAAGTTCTCCCAACCAAGAGCATGCCAAATGGAATCGAACTCGGAGTCTATACCTGTTTTCTCGAGAAGGGCCGAGTCGAACTCCTTGGTGTTGGCGAAGACTCGATCCTTGATGAGAGCATAGGCCTGTCTCTCCTGGTCGTCCCTTAAGTCGATGAAGGCAACAACGGTGTTGATCACCCCTTCGGCTCGTGGCGTGGGTAGCTCCTCCTCTTCCTCTTCTTCACAGTCGGTTGACATTGGACTTGGTGTAGCTCCGGAGTGGTGAGACGAGCCCTCTCCGTCTCTAGAACGGCGTGAGCGGGTCACCTTCCGGTACGCACCGGCAATCCAACTCATCTTGCACAACAATGGGACAACACGAGCAACTCGGTGATGGGTTAGTGAAATCGAAATGAAATCCTTACCGAGCTTGCTCCACCAATATTCAATACTCAGCGACAAATTGGAGAGAGTGCTTGACACTTCCACTTGAGCAAGAAATCCAAGAAAACCAAAGAGCAAGAGCAAATAGGGAGAGAGGGTGATGGAAATGAGTGAATGGGTGAAGAAACCCCTCAATCCCCCTTCTATTTATAGGCAACCGAGCCAGACACCGGGGTAGAGGACAAGGGCAACGGCTAAGAGCCGTTGGAAGAGGCGGGGCCCACTTGACCGTTGGCCAGGGTCGGCCGACCCCTGGGGTCAGTCGACCCCCTACCGGGCCTGCCTGCTTCCAGCTTTTTGCAACGGCTCTCTAACGACCACCTGATGTCCTGCCCAGATGTCTAGGTCCAGATTCGCCCAAAATGTTGCTCGAAAATTTTTTCTAAGACTTTCTACTCAAAGATTTATTTTCAGAATTTTATTATTTAAAAAAAAGAAATTTGGCTAGAAAAATCTAGCATGCAGATGCAAGGTTGGAAAAATTCAAATATGCATTTGGAAAAAAAATCAAATAAACTTTTGAAAGGGAAATATGAGATAAATACCAATTTTACCTTTTGGCAAAAAGACTCATCTTTTTAAGTCTGAGAGCGAGACTTTTCTCGGCGATCAATTCCACTCGTCACCCCATTCCCAAGAAATTGATGGAGATGACTTCTGTATTTCCCGCCACACCCTTCTTGTTTTCTTAGGCTTTGTTGGAGTGGTGGGAAGTCGCGGGGGCTGTGGCTCCGTCCATGCCCCTAATTGCTCATTCTTGCCCTGCAGTGTATAGCATTTCTCTTTTGTTGCCTGAATCGGAACATCAAGTTCCTCTTCCCAATGCGGAATCGGATCGTTCCGGCTCCCACATTGATCCTTGTGTTGGCGTCATTCAGGAACGGTCTCCCAAGAATGAGAGGCATTCCCTCATCATCTTGCATATCAAGGACCACGAAATCCGCAAAGACGCATGAACCTTGGATGAATACCAATAAGTTCTCTACTATCCCCTCTGGATGTCGGATCGATGCATCAGCAAGTTGGACGGCCGTCGCAGTTGGAGTTAGAGCTAGATACCCCAATTGTTCAAACATGGCCTTGAACATAAGGTTAACACTTGCACCAAGGTCACAGAGAGCATGCTTAATCTTCTGGTAATATATCTTGCAGGTGATAGCCAGATAACTAGGATCTTTCTTGTGTGTGATTGTTGAAGATTCCCATGGGTCAAGTGTTTGCTGTATAGGTCTCCCTACATAGTCAGTGGTTTGTGCCCGCCTAGAATGTTTACCCCATCTGGTGGACACTACACAAACATTTTCACAGGAAGATACGGGTTGCCCCGGGATCTTCCCGTCTTCAGCAGAGGGAACCAAAGCTGCTAATTGAGCCAACTGGGCTTCTATCATCTTATTAAAGCTCAACTGGTTTTTAAGAGCAGAAAAAAGGCTATCAATTTTAACATTAAGGCTCTCGAAAGCCTTATCGTAGGCAGCTATTTTCTTATTAAAGCCTTCATTAATCTTAGCTTGCCCAAAGACTAGATCTTTCAAGGAAGGTTAGTTTGGGTTGAAAGAATTACCTTGATTACCTCCTTGATAATAAGGGTGCAATTGACTCCACGTTTGACCTCCTTGTGGACGATAACCGTTGTTGTTGTCATTCATGTACATCACATCCTCCTGAGTAGTAGGGCAGTAATACCCTGAATGCCCAGTATTACCACAGACTTCGCAAGTCATGTGAGCATCCATAGCTTGAGTAGTGGTGGCCATGGCGGCCTTCTCATTGGCTAGATCATCCATTCTCTTCATCATTAGGTCCATCTTGGCGTGCAACATATCCGCTTCCTTGACGGTATGTGTACCCCTTTGACGTGGCTGGAGTCGATCATCACTCCACCCTTGATTGGTAACCATCTTCTCAATCAGTGTAGTAGCTTCAGTGATAGTAAGAGAGAAGAAAGCCCCTCCAGCTGCAGCATCAATATGGTCTCGGGCTGTCGGAGTCAGCCCATTATAGAAACTCTGAAGAATCAGCCAGTTTTCCATCCCATGATGAGGACAAGCCAGGATGTACTCCTGGAGTCTCTCCCAAGCTTCTGGGATAGTCTCATTTGCTGCTTGCTGGAAACTTGAAATTCGCCCCCGAAGGACATTGGTTTTGCCCAACGGAAAGAACTTCGCGAGAAATGCTGCGGAGCACTTTGCCCAAGTGTTAATCTCTGCACGGTTAGCATAGAACCACTACTTCGCCCTTCCCAAGAGGGAGAAGGGAAACAATCTCAAACGAATAGCATCTTCCTCCACTCCTCGTATAGTGAAGGTACTGCATAGTTCCAGGAACTGCTGCAGGTGGGCGCTCGCATCTTCATTAGGCTTGCCACAGAATGGGCTAGCCTGTACCATCGTAATTAAGCTAGTCTTGATCTTGAAGTTTTCATTCCCAGTGTTGATCACAAGGCCTGTCGGCACCTGGTCAGCAGAGGGAGCGGAGTACTCGCGGAGAGTCTTCTCGACAGGATTGACCATGCAAGTTGATGCGGATGGCACAAAGGAAGCTGGATCGACTACCGAATGTTTACGCAAAGGAGAGCCGAAATGAGTTTGTGCCTTCCTTACGAGTGACTCAGGATCTTTAGTAAAATTCGACGGTAAGTCGAAACCAGTCATGCACTACTTGTCTTCATCATCAATAGACAAAGAAGACAATCCAAGTTAGCCTGCATTGAGAACTGTTTTATTCCTGTCATGGTTATAAACATATGCAAAGTGTTGATATGTCATCCTTAAGCCTTCCCCGGCAACGGTGCCAGAAATGCTTGTTGACATTTCTTAACGCAATCACCTACGAACAGGTTTGGAACCCATCCTGGTAATAGCGCCAGAAATGCTGGTTGGTAATTCTTAACGTTACAGTAGTCCGCAAGCGCACGGAAGTACCATTGTAGCATTTCCCCAAAGGAGTATTCCAAAGGGTATCGAATCCAAGGAAGGCATTGGCGGAATGACAAGATCAACTCTATTGCAATGAGTATAGATCATAGACGGAAATAAATCAGATACTCAAGTGCAGGGGTAAAATATGATAATGGGGGTAGTGTGATCACACACATACTCTCTCTCTCTCTAAGGGGTCCTAGGCATAGGAGGGACATACGAGTTAGTTCTAGGTTCTTATGTACTATACACATAAAGCTGGTAGGAACGAGTTAGATACACTAGCGTTGAAGAACATTGACTTAAGCACCCAGGTACCACGGGGAGATAACCTCCCGCGTTGCTTCCGCACAACTCCGGTTGTTATATTTTAGACTCCTACAACTTATCCGAACGTGAGGGATTTCAGAGGGACCAACGACTGTCACTACTGCGGCCTACCCCAAGACAACCCGTGGGATAAACTCATAAGTAAGGTAGCTACGCAACCCAAGCACCATTCTTACGTTGTTAGCCGGACTTGACCGGCCCGGGCTATTGTGACCCAGGTCAAGCCACCAGATAAACCAGCCACTTACACCGAGTACCGTAGCTTAAGCACAGACTTCATACAACGCAGTCATGTCATCTAATTAGATCAAACCAGGTTATGTACACAAACGTATTCGTGTTTTCCTATGTCTGTTCAATTGGATCAAAGGGTCGTGTTCGCAAAGAACACGAGCCTCTAACTTATGAACAAACACCAGAAACATGTGAAAGTCACCCGTCAAGTGGATCGAAAGGCCTTGTTCATCAAGAACAGGAGCCTCTAAATGATGAACAGATGAAGAACACATGAACAAATCACTCATGTATACTAACACAACTTTATATGAAATAGATAAATAACTGAAGTAGATCAAAGTCATACAAATGAAATAAGATACAAGAGAACTCATACCTAGATCCCAAAGTAGACTTGGAACCTGAATTAGAACTACTCTAGCCTACCTCCTAGCCTTGAGACTAAAAGTGAGAGAGGTGTTGCAAGTGTGGATGGTTCATAAGTGAGCCCCCTCTCCTTCTATTTATAGGCCCAGGCACCGGCGAGGAATGGATGCAAACACCTCGGGAGTGGCCTCTAGGACCAATAGGGAATCACCACGTGGAAGCTCAGGAGAGGCCGAGCCAAGGTCGGTTCGGCCGACCCCCTAGTGGGCCCCTTGGCTCGTGCTTTCTCCTGGTGGTTGTCCTGTGGGTCCTTAGGTCGGTTCCCGGTGTCCACCCTGTTTTGGTGCAGTTTGCATGCCTTTGTGGGCCCATGGATCCATGTGATGTCCACGTGTCACACTCTGATTCGTCGGGGGTTGCTTCACTTGGATTGCTTGGATGGCATGCATGCATGGCTCCCTAGTTGGCAAGTGTGCATGCATGGCATCCTTGTTGGCAGCCCACCTAGGATGAGGTGATGTGGCATGGACCATAGAAGGTGAGTTTGTCACTCTTTTCCTGCTTATTTTCCTGCAATCAAATAATCTCCAAGGACAAGTGGAACTACATTATTCTTAACTAAATACGTGTAAGAAATGCCTCATGCTCCTTTATTCATGAGTATATTGATGGCTAAAGTAGGCACTTAATAGCCGTCAACACTGTCATTTTGCAGAAAAGACCCTGCACTCTTTAGATTCACAAGTCGGTCCTTCCACCTTTAAAGATCCTTGCTTATAGGTCCTTTTCTTTACAGTTTAGACCCTGAGCTTCCTAGTTTTAATGCCCGAGGTCCAGTTCTTGAGTTTTATGCCGTAGACCTTTGGTTTATATGTTTAATTAGGTTTTAGCCCTCGGTTTTTAGCAGTTAGATCCCTATAAACCCAGTTTTCTCGCAGATAAGCCCGTGTATCTTGTTTTAGCGGTAGAATACGTGTTTTAGCTTCGTTCTTAGCGTTCTTTATATCCACGTGATCGCATCGAAGTGTAGAATAGTTTTATGCCTCAGTTTTGTTCTGTTAGTGCTGTTTGATGATTATTTATTATTTTATTCCATTGTTTGCTTGTATGTGAATGATGTGATGCGTAGAAGACGATCCGGAGTACACTGCAGCTGAAGAATTTGAAGACTTTGAGCAGCAATCGGAGTTCATGGAAGGCAAGTCCTTGCTGCATGCCCCTTTTACCTATACAACATGCATTTTAATTACACTGTTGATTACTTTTGCTTGCATGAATATGATGGGTCCCTATGATTAAGGTTCGACTAGCTTTGATTTACCTTGTGCCTTGATAACCTGGGTGTTTTGCTTTTGTCGGGTAGTCCTTGCTTAGTCACTAACTATGGGTTTATGGTGGTTTATAATGAACAACAAAGTTAATTTGATTTACTTATGCTCTACCACCATTAAACAAGACCACCTTTGTGTTAATCGGAACATGGAGAACCACCCAGGACAACAGTGCAACCACAAGACAAATGGCTCTGTCTTGATCAAATAATTAGGAACTTTAGGGTGTGATATGCTTTACCTGATAAGGGCGAGGGGGTGGCGGTAGATGATGTATAGCCCGGCCCTCAACCTGATCTGTGTCACACCCAGAAATTTCCGATTTCAGGATGTGAATAGGAAGAATCATTAAAACAATAATTTTCTCTCAATTTTAAAAATTTGTCCAACATTTATTTTTTTACAGAAAATATAGTATAGGAAAAACTTTGTTTGTTTTTCGAAAGTTAAATAAAATGTTTATGTGAGTGTTGCATTCATGACGGTGCATCTTGGTGTTCATGAGTGTAAAAATGCTTTTAAAAACACGTTTAGGTGCTGACCAAATCCTTCCGAGAATTTTCCAGATTTTTCTGGGATTTATTCTCATTTTCCCTGAGCATTTTCTATTTATTAGAAGGCTCTAAAATCTTTTTCATGGGCTCCAAATATTTTATTTGGGTTGTTCGTAATCCAATTTAGCTCTGGGAATTTTCCTGGAATTTTTGGGATTTTCGGAATATTTTTCGTGGCTTTGATGAATTATCTAGCAATCTCTAGAATATTCTCTTCACGAAAAATAATTTCTGGAAAAGAAAAAGAATTCTTTTTACTTTCTCCCTTTCGGCCCAGCAAGCCTTTTTCAGCCCAGCTTTCCAAAGTTTGCTGCTACCCCCTCTATTCCTTGGCCCAGCGCAGCCAGCATCCACCACTCTCAGCCCAGTTCCTATCTTCAGCCCACGATCGGAAGTCCGCCTGTGCCCCCTGGACTCCTTTGTTTGGCGCAGCCCGTCATTTCCAGCCCAGCTCCGGCCCACCCAGCCACAGCAATTTCCGACCGCCGGTGTCCATGGCGGACACGGCCAGAACCGTGCCGCCGCCGGACTTCCGCCTCAGCATCCGTGTCCTACACGGCAAGGCGCGCGTCCCCATAAAAACCAGCCGCGCGAGCCCTCCGCGCGCCCTAGCCGCCTCACACGCCGCCTCCGCCCTGCCTCGCCGGCCGCGCCACGCCTTGTTCTGCAGCGCCGCCGCTCGCCAGAGCCGAAAACCGCCGCGCCCGTTCGTCGCCGTTGTCCTTCGCCGGGAGAAGCCGTTGCCACCGCAAGCTCCACCGGGACGAGCCAAGTCCGAGGACCCCCCTTCCCGTCGCAGACCGGCCATCGGAACACCACTACCACCGCGGACCGCCGTCGGCCGCCGCTGAGCTCCGTTGCCGGCCGTCTGCCGTCCTTCCCCGTCCAAGGTGAGCACGCTCACAAGTTCCCCATCCTCTCCTCTTCCTTTTCCCCCATCTGCTGGAGCCTCTCGCACCCCGGGTCGCCGAAATCGCCGGCCAACAGGACCGCCGGGAGCTCAATCCACCCTGGAATCTTTGCAAGAAAGCCCTCGGGTTTTTATACAAAATTATGTATATGCCCCTGGATTTTCACAGTTAAGCCCCTGGAAGTTCCTGATCTTTGCCAGCAAGTCCCTAAAGCTTCGGTTGACCATATCTTTCATGTTTTAGATCCGTTTTCATCCGTTCAAGTTGTGTTAGGTTCCTAATGACGTGAAGTACACGTTAGTGGTGAGTTTTCATCATGTTTTGTTTTCTGAAAATAAATTTAATATTAATTTGATTAATGTTTATCTCACATGTTTTTGTAAATAAAATCTAATTAGATCTTTACCTCGGTTTTTCAAAAGCCAAATATTAATTTGCTTAATATTTAATTAACTTTTATAATTAAAAGTTGATTAGGCTTTTACACCGGTTTTTATAATAAATATTAATTGGATTAATGCTAATGCCATAATGTTTTTTAATAAAAATATGATCCACTCGAATCATAAACTTACGTTTAGATGATTCATATAGTTTATCTTTTTTAAATTAAATGTTTAATTGGTTTAATCAATATATGAATCTTTATAAATAAAACTTGATTAGTTCTTTATCCGGTCTTTTACAAATAAAATTTAATGTTGCATTAATTCCAACTTAAGGTATTTTCTTTATGAAATATCCTTTACATATTTTTGCTAATTAAAATAAACCTAGCTCATAGTTTGATCTCTCTTATATGCAAATCAATCGTTAGTTGTTCTTTATCAAAGCTCTCTGTCTCAGTGTGTCTCTGTCATAAGAGCTAATCTCCTTTCATGTTCCAGATCTTTTGACCACAGTTCTTGCTCTAGCCCAGTGTTCTTCATAAAGCTAACCAAGCCTTTTCTTTTCTTAGCACGGTCTCTGTGCTTCAGTGATCCTTAACATCGAGCCTATCCTTTAGTGCGTTGTTTTAAAGCTTCTCTTTTGATTGGTGCATTGTTCTTAGTTGTGCTTGTATGTTTGCTTTGTATGTTTGTGCTCGATGGTTGATACGAGTAGAGTGAACGTGGTTCGAGAGCTTGGAAGAGTATGAAGATGAATTCTGAGCAACATCACTACTCTGGTTAAAGGCAAGTGTGTCCTTGATCTTTTGTCCCAATAATGTGTTTAATCACTCATTGCATATGTTTGCATTAATATCGATGGGTCCTATTAAGGATTATCCTAGTCTTTATTACCTTTACTCCTTGATCAACCTGGGTTTACCTTTCTGTTGGGTAGCTTTGCTTAGTTGCTCTATCTTGGGTTATGGTGGTTCTAATGAACAACAACGATGATGAACATGCTTTCTTTTATGATATATCTCTGATTAATACAAGATCACAATGCTTAATCGGAACATGGAGCGACCACCTAGGAAAACAATGCAACCACAAGACATATGGCTCTGTCTTGGCTGAATAATTAGAGACCTTGGTGTTGTAGTGATCTTACCCGAAAGGGACAAAAGGGGAGGCGTTGATAGAGTATAGACTCGCTCTAGTAGGGAGTGAGCTTTGCTAAGACACGGTCCTACTAGGGGACTTTATACCCTACTACGGCCTGAAACCTAGTGGGTTGCTATACATCTGGGAATCTTTGTAAAGGCCTCGTAGTGAAACCCATGCCACTCACCTCGGAAGTGTTCAAGGGAGTAATTAACCCAGGCATATATGGGGGACACGGCTTGTGGTGAAAGTGTACAACCTCTGCAGAGTTTAAACTAATCGATTAGCCGTGCTCACGGTCAAGAGCGGCCTGGACCCTCACATGATAATTGAACTTCAAGATGGACTTAAATCGTGGTTTCTGGTTATGTTAGCCATATGCTTATGGTGTATCTCTTTATGTTAATGTGGGTTGGCATATACATATATCTATAGTAATCAGGTGCTAATAAAAGTTTGACCAACTAAAATTGCTTAATGCAGTCAACCTATCAGCCTTTCCATGCAGCCTTTGCATTCATACTTTCCCCACACTTGCTGAGGACGACATGTGCTCACCCTTGCAATAAACAATGTTGCTCAGAAAGAGGAAGTGTGACGCCCCAGGTTTTTAATTAACACTAATGATTGATCAAACTCGTTGACTTTGGTCAAATCATGGTCAACCTGGGTCATCACCTCGAGAACCTAGCCAACAATCACCCATGAGCACCCTAAGCAAGTCAACATGCCCTACCATGGTCAAAACCCTAGTCAAAGTGGTCAAACCCTTGATGTCTACCTCTTTGTCCTAGAACTTTGGCCACGTTCTCCAATTTTTGTCTAAACACTCAAAAATCTGCCAATATAAAAGTTGTGCAGAATTTAGTGGGACACATTTCATCTTTAGGGTGGCATTTGAAATTCGGAGGAAAAATAGTTCAAAAACTTAAGTCAAACTCCAATTTACTGTTCCTCGGCGCCATGTAAGTCAGCAACTTCACCAGCAGTTCATGCTCCAACCGTTGCTCAAAACATATGTCGACCTTTGTGAAAGTTGTAGGTGGTTGTCTCCTCTACAACTTTCCTTTTTGGCGAATTTGAAATTTCATTTGAAAATTTCAAGTTTGGGACGGTCAAAAATGGGCAAAGGAGTTGAAACTGGGCACCGGCGCCCTGGAGCGCGCTCCCGCGCGCCGGCGTGTCGCGCCACGCCGCCACGCGGCGTCTCGGCGTCCGGACCCCCCCCCCTGCCTCGCCGGTCGGCCGCGCGCCCGAGGCCGGCACCATCATTTGGCACCCGCGGCTCGAGCGACCTGGGGACGTGCTCCTCCACGCGCCCGCGCCCGCCAGCACCCCGGCCAGATCCCCGCCGTGCCGCCCGCCGGCGACACCTGTGCAGGCCTGCCGCGCCTGCTCTCCCCCTTAACTTCCCCTCCCTTCCTTCGAGGCGAAGTTCGCATGCCCCCACAGACTCGCCTGCGCCTTCAAAAAGTCACCCCTTCTCCTCCCGCGTGTGTGCAAGCAGCCGCTAGTCTGCCATGGCCGCCGCCGCCGTGAGCTCAAGCTCCCACTAGCTCCCGTCGCCGGCCGACCCCTTCAACCCCTTCCCTAGGTCCCAGTAGAGCTCCCACGGCCGCTTGTTGCCCTGCATTGCCCCTTCCCTCGCCGGAGAACGAGCCGAGGCGGCAGCGCCGCCGCGCCCTCGCCGCCGCTGCTCGCCGGAGTCGTCCCCGACCGCGCCACCACCACCAATCGAGTCCTGGTGAGCCGAATCGCACGTCCCCGCCATTTGTTTGCCTCCTCCGGCCGTGCTTCGCCGCCAGCGAGCTCGCCCCACCACCGGAGGGTACGGTTGTGATTTCCCAGGGACCTAATTGTAAACCAGGGACCTGCTGGCAATGATCTTCATCTTAGTTTCCTTACAACAAAGTCCAGCACATTAGAAAAATCATGGAAATTCGTAGAAAAATCAGAAAAATGCAAACCCAATTTTGTTGGTTTCAGTAAGACTAGATCTACAACTTATACAAAGCATGACCATACTTTTGACTTAGAGATTTTGAATCAAAATTCAAACTCAGTTTGACACACTTTTGCTGTAGTTCAAAATCTAGAAAAGTTATGGAGCTGAATTTTGGATATGTTGCTATATATGTCATTTGTAGGCTTTGGACAAAAATTTGCACAAAGTTATTGAACAGATCTTTTTATATCAATTACTTTGCATTTGTGCTATTTCTGCCTTAATGATTTTTTTGTAGCAAAATGTAAATAGATTTTTGTGCTCAACTTGTGGATATGCTCATGATATGCCTAGATTCAACTTTCCAGCATTTACCATGATTTTATCTCTGACAGAAGTATTTATTCTAGTGTTATGCTTAGAATTACATGTAAATGCCTAGTTCAAAATGTAAATTGGATCTTGATGTGTTTGTTAGTCTCCTAGGCTTGTTTTAGGTCAGAGATGTTGAAGGTTTGAGTTGGGCTGCAGAAGTGCTTTATTTATTTATTTATGCATTTCTCATAATTTTGGTAGCTAGGAAAGGTCATTTGTGATATATTTGTTTTATGGCTTAGTTGAATGTGCTTCTTGGACCAGTGGCTTTGTTTGGGTGTTTAGGACCTGAAGTGCACCCTTTTCCTGTTTTTATAATTTATTTTGTAATTAAAAGTTTGGAATCCATATAGGCTTCATACTAGGTTTAATTGGGAAAAGTCATTCTTGCTCCCTTAAGGACTTGTTAAAGTGTTGTTTAGCTTAATTAGGGGCTATAGATCCACCCTTGTTGTTTTGTGTAAGTGAATAGCTTTAATTGCTTAAATGTGTACACAGTCACTATTAAAAAGATTAAAATAATAAACCTCCACTTGTAATGACTTTAATAGAAAGAAATGTTAACTAATTGTTTGTCAAGGTGAATATGGCCAACAAGAGTTGGATGCGATAATTAAACTCTCACCCCACACTTTAACCCTGCATGTGCATCCCGTGTAGAACTCCCCGACGGTAACTACTCGCTCGTGCCGGAAGCCGAGGAAGGAGGAGCTGACACGGAGCTGCAGTACGTGGAAGTGAACGAGGACACCGAGGACCCCCAGGCTAACTTTGCTGACAGAGGCAAGCCCCGGTGCATTCACCTAATTGTTTTTGGAAATTTATGCAACTATCTATGGATGTTTGTGCATTTACGTTCAGGAGTTGAAATGAAATCCTAGATGCATGATCCCTAGGTACCCGTGTCCTTTACTAGTATGCTAGGTCGATAGCTGCTATGCTATAGGACCGTTACAAGTCGAGTGATACTTGTCACTCGCGAGAATAGGTTCTTATGTTGGAATCATAAGATCTTTATAAATGGATGGCTCATGTGGTAAGAGCATGGGATGTGGGCTCCGGTCCAATGGCTTTCGTGGGTTAAGTGTTTGAAAGTACTAAGCACTTGTCGGGAATGGGACCGGTAAGCCTAGTACCTTAATAACGCGGTGAGGGATCTTACTATTACTTATCTTGGGATGCGTCTCACGGCTAGCTACCGGTGGTGCATGGTGATTCTGGGTGCCTTGCGGGGTATGCTAGATAGCCTGTACCAAAGACTGTGAGATTCGATCCTGAGCCGAAGAGTTTTGGGAACCGCCTGGTTGGTGGGCTCTTGGTGAGTACACCCTACCGTGTGTTTAGGTCTACCTTGCAAGGTTTAAATCAATCGGTTGTCGGCCTCTCACCGTTATCTGAGACTACTTATCCAACTGGCCATGATATCCCTAATGATGGAACTTTGTGAATATTTCTGCTTGAATAATTGTATTGCACAACTTATGCTTGCAATAGCTTGCTCATGTAGTAAAGAGTAATCAATTAGAATTTGAGCTAAAATCTTGAAAGTAAGGACATACTCTTTGTTGCTTTTCCGCAAAAGGGACCCCACTAGCCAAAAAGCCTTCCATGCCTAGAGTTGGTGATGTAGCTGTCACCGACGGGTAAGTCTTGCTGAGTATTAGTATACTCAGCCTTGCTGTAATTTGTGGATTTTCAGGTAATGCTTTTAGTGATGTGTGGCCTGCAGAGATCCCGCCTGGCTGGGAGCTGGAGTGGGTGGAAGACGAAGAGTAAAGGCATCATGGCAGGCCTCCTGTGATGCTCATCGCACCGTTTAGTTTATTTCCGTTGTTTTTCAAAACTATGAACTCTTTCGTCATGTCAAGTACTTCGGTTTGTAATAATTAAACCCTTCGGGGCAGATTTGGATTTAATCTTGTGTTGTACTCTGGACTCGCCTTCGTGTGAGTTTTAATGCATATTTGTCGATCCTTTATTGCTATGTAAGTGATTTCACCGGGCGTTAACCCGGCAACTAACGACAGGATGATACTTTATTATCGCCTAATGATCGAAGTGGGTTGGTTTAGGTGATAGTACGGTATTTTCCTGAGCGGGTTGTCACAGCTGGTACCAGAGCGATTATATGCACCAGAGTTTAATTAACAACCTTAATCATTGGTTTTTGAATAAAAGTTGCCAAGATTGTTTGGATTTGCAAAATACGTTGGTCCGTTAAGGATGGATTTAGACCGAGAGGCCCTAGAGGAAATTTTTGGGTTCTTTTAGGTGGCTTACAAATCTATGGTTTATTTTGCTCACTCCCAGCACATTTTATTTCGGTCAGAACTTACTTTCTGTACAACCATACTAGTTCATCACATTTTGCCATACGTGGTCGTACCGCATGGAAGTCATGCGAGGGATGGATGGGACCTAATCCAAAGGGAACCCACCATCGCGTCTGTGTCTCGCCACGTTTTGCCATACCTGGACGTTCCGCATTGAATATGCGAGGCAAGGATGCACTCCATGCAAAAGGAGAGTATCTGAGGTTGGACGCTGTCCATGCAGCGATAAACGCATGGGTACCGTTTCTATAGTGAACGGTAATGTATGTGGACGCTTTCATAAGTGCTGGCACGAAAGGTTCGATGTGTTCTGTGGTCTTCTGCAGGTACACTAACAATGTTTCGTAAGTCGCTAAGTGAGTATCGACTAGTTCTCGACTAATTATTATAGGGAGAAACGTGTATATGCCTTGCCACCGGCACTAACTTCGATTTTTTTGGCTTGATTACCTTGTGAGGACGAATAGGATGTCTTGCATCATGCTAAAACTTGTGGAAACTTAAAATTGAACACTTGTATGTTTGGTGTGCTATCTAAGGAAAGTTTTTGCTAGTGTGTGGTTTTTGTGTTCTAGCTTTGCCTCTCATGTCTAGGTTGTTGTTGCTGTCCAAAAATCTGTATGCCTGCTAGCTTGAATTTTTGCACCATGTTCTAGGAGTAATTGGACTAGTTGACCTATACCAAAGTTGCTCCATATCTAATCTAGTTTTTGCTCGCAAAAATTCATGGTCATAGCTTCTGTAGATTCCGAGTTGTACCCTTTTTAGTGAACCTAGGTCATGCTGTTTTCTGAGGACAGAACTCTGAACATTGCATCTTTCGACCTTGTTCCTAATTGATCGAGCCCAACAACTTCCATGAGCTGGTGAACAAGGCTATATCCCAAGAGGATGCTATGAAGAAGGCCCAGAGAGACAAGAAAAGGCAGGCTGATTTTGCTTCGGGCAGCGGGACTAACAAAAAGTTTCGCTTTGTGAAGAAGAATGTTCCTAACTCGTCCCAGCAATCTTCAACTGGACGCTGGACGATGAAGCCATCACAGAGCAAACCTTCAGGGAACTTCCAGTTCCGCAACACTCAGCAGCAAGCTTCCAAGCCCAACGCACCCCCACGCAACACCGGTGACCGCCGTTGTTACAATTGTGGACAGCAGGGGCATTATATCAGTGACTGCCCAAAGCCTAGGCAGATTAAGCCCAACCAGCAGAATCAAGGTTCAGGGACCAAGCCGGTCAATCCAGCCAAGAAGCCGATGGTGCAAGTCCGTCAGGGTAAACTGAACTTCACCACCATGAGTGATATTCCAGAAGGAGCTTCAGTGCTTACGGGTACATTCTCTATCAATGACACCCCCATTAAGATATTGTTCGATTCTGGAGCCACTCATAGTTTTATTAGTGGAAGCTTGGTAGAAAAATTGAGCTTGAATGGTTCACATGTTAAGGAGGCTTACACAATCGTCACTCCGGGTGGAAAAATCTCTTCTCACACCGTAGCTTTCGGAGTGCCATTGAAATTGGGAAGTAAGACTGTGCAATCAAACCTCATTGTCATAGGCTTAGAGGGTATGGATGTTATCTTGGGTATGGATTGGATGACCCGACATAAGGTGGTTCTAGATATCTCGGGTAGAGTGGTAGCGATCAATTTACCTACCATCGGACACACCACCCTGTACCTACCTTTTAAGGACGGTGCAAACCCTTGTGCCTACGTGACCATTACTTCTCACCTTGAAGAAATTCCAGTAGTTTGTGAGTATCCTGATGTCTTTCCCGATGAATTGCCTGGCATGCCACCAGACCGGGATGTCGAGTTTGTGATTGAACTCCAACCGGGCACTGCGCCCATTTCAAAATGACCTTACCGTATGCCTCCCAAAGAGCTAGCCGAACTGAAAAATCAACTTCAAGAATTATTGGATAAAGGCTATATTCGCCTAAGTTCTTCTCCTTGGGGTTGTCCCGCACTCTTTGTCAAGAAGAAAGATGGTAGTATGAGGTTATGTGTTGACTACAGACCTCTCAATGTGGTGACCATCAAGAACAAATATCCTCTTCCCTGCATTGATGTTCTTTTTGATCAGTTGGCTGGAGCCAAGGTCTTCTCCAAGATCGATCTTCGGTCTGGTTATCATCAAATCAAAATTCGACCTTGTGACATTCCCAAAACTGCTTTCTCCACCCGATATATATGGTCTCTACGAGTATCTGGTGATGTCTTTTGGTCTCACCAATGCCCCCGCCTATTTCATGTATCTCATGAACTCTGTATTCATGACGGAGCTTGACAAATTCGTAGTGGTCTTTATCGATGATATTCTGATCTATTCTAAAAATGAGGAGGAACATGCCGAACATCTTCAGATTGTTCTACAGCGTTTGAGAGATCACAAACTCTATGCTAAATTCTCCAAATGTGAATTCTGGTTGGATAGTGTGAAATTCTTGGGGCACACTATTTCCAAAGATGGCATATCCGTAGATCCTAGCAAGGTACAAGAGGTCATGGATTGGAAACCACCCAAATCCGTACACCAAATTCGCGGTTTTCTGGGTCTGGCAGGTTATTATCGCCGATTCATCCCGGACTTCTCCAGGATCGCCAAACCTATGACTGAACTACTCAAGAAAGGGATAAAATTTGTGTGGAGTGAAGCATGTGAGAAAGCTTTCCAAACGTTGAGGCAACACTTAACTTCAGCCCCAGTGCTAGTACAACCGGATAATTCCAAACCTTTTGAAGTTTTCTGTGATGCGTCAGGCACTGGTCTCGGTTGTGTTCTTATGCAAGAGGGCCAAGTCATTGCCTATGCCTCACGGGCACTTCGACCTCATGAGATAAATTATCCCACTCATGATCTAGAGCTAGCAGCGGTTGTTCATGCTCTCAAGATTTGGAGACACTATCTGATGGGCAATCGTTGCAATATCTTCACCGATCACAAGAGTCTCAAATATATCTTCACTCAATCAGACCTAAATATGAGGCAAAGGAGATGGCTCGAGTTGATTAAAGATTATGATCTAGAGGTGCACTATCACCCAGGGAAAGCCAATGTTGTTGCGGATGCTCTTAGCCGCAAAGTTCACTGCAACCACCTAGAGGTGGAGCCGTATAGTGACACTTTATGTGAAGACATGAGGAAGCTTCATTTGGAAGTGGTAGAACAAGGGAATCTATGTGCCATAGTTGCCGAATCTAATCTTTATGACAGAATAGTCACTGCTCAACGCAATGATGAGGGCATACAGCTAATAAAGCAGAAGTTAGCAGAAGGAGACCCCAAGGGTACTTGTTTCCAGAAGGATTCAAAGGATGTGGTGTGGTTTGGGAGACGTCTTGTGATTCTTGCTGACCCGGATCTTAAGAAGGAAATTTTTGATGAGGCTCATCTCTCCAAATTCTCTATTCATCCCGGAAGCACTAAAATGTATCAAGATTTGAAAGAAAATTTCTGGTGGTCCAATATGAAAGTCGACATAGCAAAGTATGTGTCAGAGTGTGATACTTGTCATAGAATGAAAGCAAGCCATTTGAAATCGGCAGGTGTACTCCAACCCTTATTGATACCTATGTGGAAATGGGATGACATAAGTATGGACTTTATTGTGGGTTTACCCCTGACCGCCAAAAAGAAAGATTCTATTTGGGTTATCGTGGACAGACTCACCAAAACTGCTCACTTCATCGCAGTTCACACCACTTATTCAGTGCAAGACTATGCAGAGATTTATATGGACCAAATAGTCCGCTTACATGGAATTCCAAAGACAATAATTTCTGATCGAGGAACTCAATTTGTAGCTCGTTTCTGGGAGCAATTGCATGAATGTTTAGGAACCAAATTGATCCGTAGTTCCAGCTATCATCCGCAGACCAATGGTCAGACGGAAAGGGTAAATCAAATTGTGGAAGACATGCTAGGGCAAGCATCATGCACTTTGATAAGAGTTAGGACAAGTGTTTGTCCTTGGCAGAATTCTCATATAACAACAGTTATCAGGCTAGTTTGAAGATGGCACCGTTTGACGCTCTTTATGGACGGAGATACCGCACCCCTTTGAACTGGTCAGAAGCCGGAGAAAGGACACTCTTTGGTCCGGACTTAGTCAAGGACGCTGAAGAGAAGGTGCAAGTGATAAGGGAGAATTTGAAGTTAGCTCAAATAAGGCAAAAGAGCTATCATGATAGAGGGACAGCACCCCGACAGTATGAAGTTGGTAATTATGTCTACCTAAAGGTTTCACCAACAAACGGTGTGCAACGGTTTGGTGTTAAGGGAAAATTTGCTCCACGCTATATCGGACCTCATGAAATCATTGAAGTATGTGGGCCAGTGGCTTATCGCCTCCGACTTCCGGAGCGGTTCTCCGCAGTCCACAATGTGTTTCATGTGACCCAATTGAAGAAAGGTGTGCCTGTGCCTGAGACCGAGGTAGTCACGGAAGCAAATGCTTGGATTGAGCCGGATTTCTCGCTCATCGAGCATCCTATGAGGGTGTTAGACCAAAAGGAGAGAAAGACTCGAAGACATACCCTAAGGATGTACAAGATACAATGGAGTCATCATACGGAAGAAGAAGCGACTTGGGAGACGGAAAATTATCTCAACACTAAGTACCCGGGTTTTCTACAATCTCGGAACCGTAAGTTTCTTTTCCCTACCTTGTTCTTTAGAATCGAATCTCAGGACGAGATTCCGCTTAAGAGGGGTAGGCTGCGACGCCCCAGGTTTTTAATTAACACTAATGATTGATCAAACTCGTTGACTTTGGTCAAATCATGGTCAACCTAGGTCATCACCTCGAGAACCTAGCCAACAATCACCCATGAGCACCTTAAGCAAGTCAACATGCCCTACCATGGTCAAAACCCTAGTCAAAGTGGTCAAACCCTTGATGTCTACCTCTTTGTCCTAGAACTTTGGCCACGTTCTCCAATTTTTGTCTAAACACTCAAAAATCTGCCAATATAAAAGTTGTGCAGAATTTAGTAGGACACATTTCATCTTTAGGGTGGCATTTGAAATTCGGAGGAAAAATAGTTATAAAACTTAAGTCAAACTCCAGTTTACTGTTCCTCGACGCCATGTAAGTCAGCAACTTCACCAGCAGTTCATGCTCCAACCGTTGCTCAAAACATATGTCGACCTTTGTGAAAGTTGTAGGTGGTTGTCTCCTCTACAACTTTCCTTTTTGGCGAATTTGAAGTTTCATTTGAAAATTTCAAGTTTGGGACGGTCAAAAACGGGCAAAGGAGTTGAAACTGGGCACCGGCGCCCTGGAGCGCGCTCCTACGCGCCGGCGTGTCGCGCCACGCCGCCACGCGGTGTCTCAGCGTCCGGACCCCCCTGCCTCGCCGGTCGGCCGCGCGCCCAAGGCCGGCACCATCATTTGGCGCATGCGGCCTGAGCGACCTGGGGACGCGCTCCTCCACGCGCCCGCGCCCGCCAGCACCCCGGCTGGACCCCCGCCGTGCCGCTCGCCGGTGACGCCTGTGCAGGCCTGCCGCGCCTGCTCTCCCTCTTAACTTCCCCTCCCTTCCTTCGAGGCGAAGTTCACACGCCCCCACGGACTCACCCGCGCCTTTAAAAAGCCACCCCTTCTCCGCCCGCGCACGTGCAAGCAGCCGCCAGTCCGCCATGGCCGCCGCCGTCGCGAGCTCAAGCTCCCACTAGCTCCTGTCGCCGGCCGACCCCTTCAACCCCTTCCCTAGGTCCCAGTAGAGCTCCCACGGCCGCTTGTTGCCCTGCATTGCCCCTTCCCTCACCGGAGAACAAGCCGAGGCGGCAGCGCCGCCGCGCCCTCGCCGCCGCCGCTCGCCGGAGTCGTCCCCGACCGCGCCACCACCACCAATCGAGTCCTGGTGAGCCGAATCGCACGTCCCCGCCATTTGTTTACCTCCTCCGGCCGTGCTTCGCCACCGGCGAGCTCGCCCCACCACCGGAGGGTACGGTTGTGATTTCCCAGGGACCTAATTGTAAACCAGGGACCTGCTGGCAATGATCTTCATCTTAGTTTCCTTACAACTCAGTCCAGCACCTTAGAAAAATCATGGAAATTCATAGAAAAATCAGAAAAATGCAAACCCAATTTTGTTGGTTTCAGTGAGACTAGATCTACAACTTCTGCAAAGCATGACCATACTTTTGACTGAGAGATTTTGAATGAAAATTCTAACTCAGTTTGACACACTTTTGTTGTAGTTCAAAATCTAGAAAAGTTATGGAGCTAAATTTTTGATATGTTGCTAGATATGTCATTTCTAGGCTCTGGACAAAAATTTGCAACAAGTTATTGAACAGATCTTTTTATATCAATTACTTTGCATTTGTGCTATTTCTGCCTTAATAATTTTTTTGTAGCAAAATATAAATAGATTTTTGTGCTCAACTTATGGCTATGCTCATGATATGCCTAGATTCAACTTTTCTGCATTTACCATGATTTTATCTCCGATAGAAGTATTTATTCTGGTGTTATGCTTAGAATTACATTTAAATGCCTAGTTCAAAATGTAAATTGGATCTTGATGTGTTTGTTAGTCTCCTAGGCTTGTTTTAGGTCAGAGATGTTGTAGCTAGGAAAGGTCATTTGTGATATATTTGTTTTATGGCTTAGTTGAATGTGCTTCTTGGACCAGTGGCTTTGTTTGGGTGTTTAGGACCTGAAGTATACCTGAGCATTTTTGGCCCGGCCCGACCCGGCCCGTGGGCCCAGCCCACGCCAGGCCCGCCCACGGACCTTACTGAACGGGCGTGGGCAGAGATTTTGAAGCCCGCGAAAAAAAATTTGGCCCGAGCCCGGCTCGACATGCTGTTTTTAGCTATTTTACACTATAAAATGCACGGGCGGTCCGCCCAAGCCCGAGCCCGGCCCGAAAAATGAGGCCCGACACGTCCCATGGGACGGTCATGGGCAGGATTTTCTCAGCCCGAAAAACTCAGGTTTTTTCGGCCCGGCCCGAACCCAGCCTGGCCCGTGAAATGCTCAGGTCTAACCTGAAGTGCACCCTTTTCCTGTTTTTATAATTTATTTTGTAATTAAAAGTTTGGAATCCATATAGGCTTCATACTAGGTTTAATTGGGAAAAGTCATTCTTGCTCCCTTAAGGACTTGTTAAAGTGTTGTTTAGCTTAATTAGGGGCTATAGATCCACCCTTGTTATTTTGTGTAAGTAAATAGCTTTAATTGCTTAAATGTGTACACAGTCACTATTAAAAAGATTAAAATAATAAACCTCCACTTGTAATGACTTTAATAGAAAGAAATGTTAATTAATTATTTGTCAAGGTGAATATGGCCAACAAGAGTTGGATGCGACAATTAAACTCTCACCCCACACTTTAACCCTACATGTGCATCCCGTGTAGAACTCCCCGACGGTAACTACTCGCTCGTGCCGGGGAAGCCGAGGAAGGAGGAGCTGACACGGAGCTGCAGTACGTGGAAGTGAACGAGGACACCGAGGACCCCCAGGCTAACTTTGCTGACGGAGGCAAGCCCCGGAGCATTCACCTAATTGTTTTTGGAAATTTATGCAACTATCTATGGATGTTTGTGCATTTACGTTCAGGAGTTGAAATGAAACCCTAGATGCATGATCCCTATGTACCCGTGTCCTTTACTAGTATGCTAGGTCGATAGCTGCTATGCTATAGGACCGTTACAAGTCGAGTGATACTTGTCACTCGCGAGAATAGGTTCTTATGTTGGAATCATAAGATCTTTATAAATGGATGGCTCATGTGGTAAGAGCATGGGATGTGGGCTTCGGTCCAATGGCTTTCGTGGGTTAAGTGGTTGAAAGTACTAAGCACTTGTCGGGAATGGGACCGGTAAGCCTAGTACCTTAATGACGCAGTGAGGGATCTTACTATTACTCATCTTGGGATGCGTCTCACGGCTAGCTACCGGTGGTGCATGGTGATTCTGGGTGCCTTGCGGGGTATGCTAGATAGCCTGTACCAAAGACTGTGAGATTCGATCCTGAGCCGAAGAGTTTTGGGAACCGCCTGGTTGGTGGGCTCTTGGTGTGTACACCCTACCGTGTGTTTAGGTCTACCTTGCAAGGTTTAAATCAATCGGTTGTCGGCCTCTCACCGTTATCTGAGACTACTTATCCAACTAGTCATGATATCCCTAATGATGGAACTTTGTGAATATTTCTGCTTGAATAATTGTATTGCACAACTTATGCTTGCAATAGCTTGCTCATGTAGTAAAGAGTAATCAATTAGAATCTGAGCTAAAATCTTGAAAGTAAGGACATACTCTTTGTTGCTTTTCCGCAAAAGGGACCCCACTAGCCAAAAAGCCTTCTATGCCTAGAGTTGGTGATGTAGCTGTCACCGACGGGTAAGTCTTGCTGAGTATTAGTATACTCAGCCTTGCTGTAATTTGTGGATTTTCAGGTAATGCTTTTAGTGATGTGTGGCCTGGAGAGATCCCGCCTGGCTGGGAGCTGGTGTGGGTGGAAGACGAAGAGTAAAGGCATCATGGCAGGCCTCCTGTGATGCTCATCGCACCGTTTAGTTTATTTCCGCTGTTTTTCGAAACTCTGAACTCTTTTGTCATGTCAAGTACTTCGGTTTGTAATAATTAAACCCTTCGGGGCAGATTTGGATTTAATCTTGTGTTGTACTCTGGACTCGCCTTCGCGTGAGTTTTAATGCATATTTGTCGATCCTTTGTTGCTATGTAAGTGATTTCACCGGGCGTTAACCCGGCAACTAACGACAGGATGATACTTTATTATCGCCTAATGACCGAAGTGGGTTGGTTTAGGTGATAGCACGGTATTTTCCTGGGCGGGTTGTCACAGGAAGCTTCTATGAAGTTGTTGTGAAGATGTTGCTGGTGCTAGGCGTACGCAACCCCCAGTCGATTGCCTGTGATGTTTGGAGCCTTCGTTTCCAGGATAAAGCGTAAATCTCTGATAATCTATCTTTTCCATACGTGATATTATTTCTGTTATTCACTTATGT
The DNA here is from genome assembly GCA_036936925.1 of Cenchrus fungigraminus. NCBI lineage: Eukaryota > Viridiplantae > Streptophyta > Magnoliopsida > Poales > Poaceae > Cenchrus > Cenchrus fungigraminus. The sequence continues at coordinate 126,540,618 of CM072777.1, forward strand.
CAACTATATGCATGGAACTTGATCCTGGCATGTATATAGATTTGCACTTGGTTTTCTTTGGAAAAACAGGTGTGATAATCTGCTCTGTGGTAGCTTCACAGTTTGAGAGAAGGTTATGCGTTGCGCTGACCATGTAACCTAGCGGGCAGTCCACACTAGAGAACCTTTGTAAAGATCTCGTAGCGTCCCTATGCAACCACACCTAGGTAGTGTGGTATTTTGCCTACTTTTGCACAGCATGGTTGAGTTCAAAGTTCTTAGAACTCTTACGCGACTTGTGAGTAAAGATGTGCCACCTCTGCAGAGTGTAAAACTAACCGGTTAGTCGTGCTCACGGTTACGAGTGGCCTGGACCCTCACATGAGTAACTTATGAAAGATGGACTTAAATTTTTGCATTGCATCTTATTCTCGTTGCATATGTTAATTTTTGGGTTGGTATATACTTTCATTTGCTAGTAATCAGATGCTTAATAAAACTTGACCAACTAAAAGTGCTTACCGCTTTAACCATGTCAGCCATCCACTGAAAAGGCCTTGCATGTTGTATTAGTTCTATTCCCTTGTTGAGTACAACATGTGCTCATGCTTGTTGATTTTTACCTTGCAACTACATTACCCGGACTGCTGCTCAAACAGACGTTTTGAAGACTATCCAGGGGACTTCGAGGAGTTCTAGGTGCGTTCCCCAGTCGACTGCCTGTGGTGGACGACCTTGTTTACTTTTGCGCTGTTTAGCTACTTGTTTGGTGTGATAGAATATTTGACATTCGGTCTGTAATAATAAATACGCTATGACATTGCGTTTTGGTACTTCACTATGTCATTTGCATGTGTAAACATGATCCTGGACACATGTAAATTTATTATCTAGTTTTGCTTCCAAAACTGGGTGTGACACGAGTAGCAGATGAAAGCAGGGTGCATGGTCGATCATTCTGTCGCCTTGCTCAACACTTAGGGTGCCAAGTCATGAAAGGTTTCCTAACACCATTCGATCAAATTTTAGATATGATCAAAGGATATGAGGGAAGGGATGATGTGGCCCAACACAGGCCTGGGAACTATCCTCACATTTCGTCACATGGAGATGGGTGTGTTTTTAATTTTAAGTTTAGAAAGGCTCTGATTCTTCATGAAGTTGTATTTTTTGAGAGAAGTGATTCTTTAGCATAAATTCTTGAAATGTGGATGGAGAATCACTTCACAGAATCAGGAGGAGCTACCCAGCTCTAAATTAAAAAATCCCTTAGCAGATGCACAACACCAACCTTTGCAAGATATAATATCAATTGTACTTAAGTCAGTAGAATAAGTTAGCATCTTAGTTTACACAAAACTTTGAACTGACTACACAAATATCAAAAGGAACATTCACAAATAATAACCATTATTATAAAATTATGATTTTACCCATACATTACATGCATATAAAATTCATTAGGTTTAATAGAACACATTTCTATGTGATAATGTGAAACCCATCTTCGTTCGTAATCCTCTAAAATTGATAGAAATGATCAGACTATTTTGTATTTTTAAAAATATTACCTTAACATGGCATGATGATTTCCACGGTAAACATATTTACCTCACAACAAAAAAAGGTATATAAATCCCCCTTACAATATTTTCTAGAATGTTACTGAAGTCCAAAATAAGAAAATTCTAGAATGTTATAGATATCATATAAAGCTCGCAATTTTGAAGATATTTTAAGATAAAATTTTAATAATGATACATAAAAGTAATATTACTTTTTAAAAGATGGTCTTATGAGAGCACTAGTTATTCAATTTTTTTGTAAAAACAATTACAATGTGATAGATTATTAAACATCTACATAAGTTAACCAATGAGCGACTTTTCCTCACCAAAATATGAGAGTTGACATGACATTTATTGAAATGTGCACTGCCCACGTGAAGAGAGAATGGACTTAAAAAGCTTATGAGCACACAATTATCTCCCCCCCCCCCCAGATTATTAATAAAATTTCTTTAAAAAGTCTTTATATACTTAAAACATAACTTAAATTAAATATATTTAGGAACAAAATATGAATATTAATATTAGAAGGCTACAAGTAGATCTTAGAAGGCTTTGCTTCATTATACTTGTTGTGTCACCACCTGTCTTCTAGTTGCACTTCACACGGAGTCCATGTAGATGCACCTCAACATTAGTATTGAAAAAGAGATGTATTTGTTAGAATAAACCACGCTATGGCTTTGTGGACATGGTGTGCGTGTGTGAGTGAGTTCGTAGCACGTACGATAGCCCACAAGTTCATGCTTGCATGCAACACCCGAGATGTTTAAGAGGATAAGAAAATTGTTAAGCTCATGATGTCGTTTAATGATGTTTTATGAGTTAAGGGATATTTTAGATCAAACTTAACCAAATTCAAATTTTCAAAAATTCAAACGAAATGGTTTGAAACTTAGTAAAATCAAGTTGGAAGGGTAAAAGTCTTATGTTTCTCAATCAAATAATCTATGATGGTGATTTGTAGTTATGATTCATCATCTAATAAATTCAGATTCTAACTACATTGCAACAATAAGAAGACAACAACTTTGGAATTCAATTCAAAAGAATTATTCATACGAACTTTGGCTCTGGACATGCGGAATGGAACATGTAATCTTTGGACAGCACATGATAATAGCTTTTTGAAAAAGAGAAGAACATTTACATATTTAAATATGGGATCTTGCAAGATGATGTTTTGTAAATAAATGACATTAAGAATTATTTGTCTAGTGGTTAGCAGAGATCATAAAGAATTCTATTTAAAATCAAGGCTCAAAGTTTGATTGTGTTGTTGTGATTCCTGTCAAAACGAGTAAACTCTGAAATAATTTCAACTAGTTGTTTTTGAAATTGTTTTTAAAGAATTTTGTACCTAAGCTTGAACCATAAATCAGCAAAATGGTGCTCTCGGGCATAGAAGAAGAAATTTAGTAGTATAAATTTAAAAAAGAAAAAAGATTATGTTGTTTAATTTTTGTTAGACATTCTAAAATGGTTAAGTTTGAGTACCCAGAAAACATTGTTAAAGAGTTGTTTTTTAGTTGAATTCATAGAGAAAACTACAACTGTACTTTCATAAGTGTTGATACACAAAGAAACTTGAGTACTTAGAGATTGTTTTGGTTCAGATGTGGATTCAGAGGAAGTGGGGTTTTGCAAATTTTCATTGAAGCTCAAAGTTGATAAGTTTGAGATTGCTCATTAGTTTAAATTGACAGAACTGTTTATTGGTTTCAAATTTTATATAGATGATTTATACAATTATCATTGGTATATATAATTTCTGAATGATATTAGAATCAATTTATTCTATGCATGCATCTTTCCAAGTGATCACGTGCACTTGTTGGTAGTTTGTCTCTCTTTGAGGAGACTTGCAACGAAGTCCAAGCACCAAACATTTTATATAATTATTATTGAGTTTTAAAAAAGTATTAGAAACCATCCATTCATATGAATGCACTTGTATAGTGTTTTGGGTGTTGTAATTTTAATTTAAAAATATAATGATATTAGCATTAACATCTATTTATTTTTATGCTATGGTATAATTGTAACTCATATGTGTTTCCGTCTAATCGCCTACTCCACATCAACAATACGAAGGACCTGCAGGGATAGGCGAGACCTTTTAGCTCATGTTATTCTTCATGTAAAATATTGCAATTGAGTCTTTGTTGCAAGAGAAAGTCATTCCAACCAAACGAAAATCACATTTGCATTTTGCCAAACAAAATGATGTTACCTTTCCTCTTTAGTTCACGGCTCCAAGGATTAATTAACTAGTTGGTACCTGAAATGAATCTGCAAATTTTAGCCTCATAAAAGTAAATTTGAAACAGAACCGGCAGGTTTTGAATTTGTTGTACATACATATAGGGGAAATTTTAGGGTGCTTGTAATTAATGTGAGTCATCCATCCGGTGAAATCTAACGGTGGTAGTACCAGGTAGTACCAATAGGGTAGTACCCGGTAGTATCATTTTGGTGAACCCGGTACTAGATACTATCTGGTACTACCTAATTAAATTAGCTGGTGAAAAAAATATTAGTACAAGGAACTACCTGATACTACCCGGTACTAAGTACCGGAACAAAGCTCTACATATAGACACGTTTTGAGGTTCCTATAACACGTGCTTCAGGATACTTGCACCTATATTGGAGGTAGCATTGCTCGTGATCTAGATTCAGGATAGCCATCCGGAATGTATTCAACACATAATTTTCCGGCGGCAGGTGTTGTGCTCGAGGCAAATGTGGGAGGTAGTGGACAACAATCATAGCAATTAACGTAGGGTCGTCCGCTGCTAATGCTCATCGCACACGCAAATGTTAACAAGTCGCCACTAGCTTGTATCATGTGAGTTTCTTAACACAAAGTGTGTAGAATGATACCTGATTGCTGCCGCTGCCACATCAGAAGAAGCTTCATCTGCACAAGGTTTTGTAGGAGCTCAAGGAAAGAAATGAAAAAGTTTCTCTCTTTATTATATTTGCTAACTTGGGAATGGGAGTCAGAGGCTCAGAGACAGTTGCAACAAATTGCCGCACCTGTTTCAGAAAAATGCAAAGAGATGACGGACCTGCTTTGTGAGATAAAACAACCAAGCCGTTACACCAAGGTGACAAGCTAAGTTGGAAGAAAAAAAAGAAGAAGAAGCTGCAGGACGCATAACTCGGCATTGCAGAATCTTCTACTCAGGTGGAGTGAACAGGAATGAGTTGTTTTGGCAATGGTGGCAGTAGAGACACACCGCATGTGGATAGAAGACGGTTCACAACGTGCGTGGAGACAGGAACAACTGAATCAGGGGAGCCATAGTTGTTTTGAGTTAAGTATATGCCTTTTTTTATCTTAGTTGTATGGCCTAGGTTCGAGACTTGTAGGTTTTTTTTTCTTTTTCTTTTTCTTCTTCTTCTTTAGTGGTGCGTCGTTAGATCAAAGTAGTGTGGGATGGTCGAGAGGTCTCTCTCTAGTTGTGTGGAGTTGGTAAGGTTTTCAGGCCCGGTTTTCCTTATAAACTCGGTTAATTCTCTTTTCTTTCTAATAAAAATTCGGGAAAGCAATTGCTTTCACCGTCCGTTAAAAAAAAATGACGGACCTGCTTTGCGTGAACATGTCGTTTACGGTATGACCAAATTAATGGCAAGGTTCAGTCGGCATTCTCTGCTTTCGATAATCAGCGTCGTGGGCTTCAGGCCCTCACAAAAAATTGGTCAACGTACGTACTTCTGCTTATGCTGCAGATCCAGGGGATGAGAAATGAATGAATCGGCATGTTCTTCACATGTGCGAAGTGTGAGAGTACTCATCCTTTTTAGATAATGGAAATAAATCCGACTTCTGCGAGAGTACTCATCCTATCGGCTCAGCATCATGAGTTGTGGTTCTTCTATTACAGATTTACAGTACAAATGAAAATTTCTGCCTCCCAGGTCCCAGGTGAAATTTCTACCTCCCAGGTCCCAGGTGACATGATGTTGGCCTGCAAATTCACCCAAAGATGTCGAAGGATGCGGCCGTATACGGGAGAAACCAAAGTGCAACTTGTAGGAGTTTTACTTGGCTGAGGAGGGTTCGGACTTCGGACAAATTGGAACCTGAACCCTGTTACTAGGAGTTCTGAATAAGTGCCAAAACCGTCATCCTCTGATCCTCTCCCTTCTTTGAGTGGAGCTTCTTCCTGTGCACCTTTCATTTCGAAATGCGGTCGCTCTGTACCCTAAACAGCGAGCCATCCATTTTCTCTGCACTCCCGAATTGCTCTCCTGTATGGCTGTATCTTCATTTCATTTCCGTCCTCCTATTTTAGAGATGTTGAAGGATGCGGCCGTATACGGGAGAAGGTTATGACCAATTGTAAACTGAAAATTTTAACTAGGAGTTCTGAATAAGCGTCAAAACCGTCAGCCTCTTCTTTCAGGCTGTCCTGCGGAGCTCTTCCTGTGCATCTTTCATTTCGAAATGTGGTCGTTGTGTACGCTTAACAGCGAGCCATCCATTTCCTCTGCTGAAGGATGCGGCCGAGAAAGTTATGACCATTTGTAAACTGAACTCTTCAGCTAGGAGTCCGTCAAAACCGTCAAGCTCTTCCTTCTTTCAGGTTGTCCTTGTGGAGCATCCTGTGCATCTTTCATTTCGAGATGTGGTCGCTGTGTAGGCTTAACAGCGAGCCATCCATTTCCTCTGTGCTGCTGAATTGCTGCTCATGAAAATTTTCATTTCAGACTGTATACATTAATAATCAAGATATCACAATCAAATCATTTTCAGGAATAGTGCACAATCGTTGGGTAGCCAGGCTGATTGCATCACTTGCCACCTCGGTTCTTCGGCTTCCATTTCTCTGTCAGCACCTTTTACTACGTACTCGTTTCAGAAATAAGACATGCCAACTACCTTGTTATTATCGTCTGCACATGCAATGCAGAACCTGACCAGACCACCGATACTTCAAAGATGTCAAGCTTTGCTGCGTTTACCCACCATGATTACTGGCAAAACAGCTCGGACAACGTCCTCCATTTCCTTGATGTTATCCTCTAATCCCCCACAGGCCACGGGTGTTGGTTCAGCCATACCTGTCACCCTTCCACTTAATCTCATCGGGATCGACCCCTTTCTGCTAAAAGATACTCCGGCGGGACACCTACGAGCATCAAGCCACCATGCTTCCCATCCATCCTGGAAACTGCACAGGGCAATTACGTACAGCAGAGCAAGAGCTACGCTTCCCACTGCAAATTGCAGGGCAAAAAGGGCATCTGAATCCCATCAGCAGGCCGTAGGCCGTAGCCGTATTTACTTTGCTGAACAAAGCATGATTATACAGGGCGGAAAGCGTGTTAAGTGTAGCAAACTGCCTGTCTTCAGCTATAAGTGTAGTCCAAGAGGGAGTGCTCGGATTCCCCCCTCTTCTCCTCCGCTCCACCACCGGTCTCCTAATTCTGATAGTTTATGGGTGGTGGCTCTTCCGTCTCAACCAGCAGTCGTCTACCTTCCTCTCCTATCCCACTTCTCTCTAACCACTGTACTAAACTAGCAGCTCCGGAGCTGGACTGCCTCTACTTGTACTGATTGTTTGTAGCTGTACTGCGCTGACATTATATACCCCTTCTTGCTCGTGCGAATTGCCACTGCCAACCACACCGCTGAGCTGCATTGCTTCGAGAACATGGGAATTGCAAGACTGTTCGTCGTCGTCGTTGCTCTGATTTGCATATTTGTAAGAGGTAACTCGATCGATCGTTGAAGAGTAGTTGTTGCTTTGGTAATAATTGGTTGAGTTCTTGTAATGGTGAGCTGAATCGGTCGACGTCTTTTGGTTGCAGAGGGGAGAGCAGCGACATTCACGTTCGTGAACCGGTGCACGGGGACGGTGTGGCCGGGCATCCAGTCGAACGCCGGGAGCTCGAGGCTGGACCCGACGGGCTTCGTGCTGCCGCCGGGCACGTCGCGTGCGGTCCCGGCGCCGTCGGGCTGGTCCGGCCGCGTCTGGGCGCGCACCGGCTGCGCGCAGGACGCCGCCAGGAGGATGGTCTGCGCCACGGGCGACTGCGGCTCGGGGTCCCTGGAGTGCGGCGGCCAGAACGCGGCGACCCCCGCCACGCTGGCCGAGTTCACGCTCGCCGGCGGCGGCGGCGACGACTTCTACGACGTGAGCCTGGTGGACGGCTACAACCTGCCGATCCTGATCGAGCCCGCGGGCGCCGCCACGGGCGCCACGACGTGCGCGGCCGCCGGGTGCACGGCGGACCTGAACGCGCGGTGCCCCGCGGAGCTCCGCACCGAGGGCGGCGCCGGGTGCCGCAGCGCGTGCGATGCCTTCGGCAAGCCCGAGTACTGCTGCAGCGGCGCGTACGCCAACCCCAACACCTGCCGCCCCACGGCCTACTCGCAGGTGTTCAAGTCGGCGTGCCCCAAGTCCTACAGCTACGCCTACGACGACCCCACCAGCACCTTCACCTGCGCCGGCGGCCGCGACTACACCATCACCTTCTGCCCCGTCGCCACCCCGAGGTCTGTGCTGCGTCTGTCCGCCCGCCGCTCTCCCCTCTCTGGCTCTCTCTCCCTCCCCGCCTCACATGGCCACAGTTGACTTCACACGCCACTGCACTTGTGCTCCAGTAATTAACTCTCTCGGTGACCGTTTGATCTGGCGTTGCGTCTTGATTGGAGTGTGGTTAGCCGTAAAAGCTCGCGAGATTTGCACGTAGAGTGAGGCCGGGGCAATGAATTGGCGACGGCGGGATGGGTTGTCGTTACACCTAGCCATCGTGTACAGGTAACGGTTGTCAGTTGGTGCACCATGATGAGCGTGTGACGGAGCATTGAGCGTGCCACATCACCTTATCTGTCTTATTAAACCCCATAGAAAATGAGTGCAGGTGCATTGTTGCAATGTGCCAAAAATCTGAAAGGGAGTAGAATGGGACAGTGAGAGCGAGAGGTTTGTAAGATTGCAATGAGTTGCAAATTGCAATGATTGGCCTGGATCGGAGTTAGTATTTTCTCATTAGTTTGATTTATTCAGGGTATATATCTTGCCATTTCAGTTGGTGCTTAATAACTTGTCACGAGAGGTTTGACTCCCCCTTGTGGACCCTTTTTACTGCTGGCGGTTTGCCTTTCAACGTCATGACAAATTGGCAGGCCATGCCCGTCCCCGTCTGTTTTCTTATCTCGTGAGGTCAGAGTAGAAAAGCTGAGATCACGCAAACAAACCACAGCCGACAAGCTGAGATCACGACGGCGATACGGAATACTTACTGTGCAGAAAGGATAAAAAAGCAAACCAAAAAGTTTACTTTCAGTAGATTGCAACTTCTAGGCGCGTTCATTTTCACTGACTGCCTGTCCCCCCCTTTTTTTTGTTGACAAAAACGTGCAGCGTGAAATCGTCGGGCGGGCCTGGAACGTCGACGGCGCCACCGACAGGCGGCCTGACGCCGACGCTCCCCGGGGCGGGGGCGGGCACGGGCGCGACGCCGAGGCCGGACGGACAGGGCGTGATGCTGGGCGACAACTCGTGGCTCGCCAGCCTCGCCACGGGCGACGCGTCGTCCGCGCCGCCGATGTCGAGGCCCTTGCTCCGGGCCTCGCCCCTCGCGCCGGCGATGCTCCTCCTCCTCCTCCTCGTCGGCCGGCTGCTATAGCACCACCCGCGGCGTCCACCCAACCAAACCCATCGCAACAGGTGAGGAGGCGAACGTTTTGGTCAAAAGAAACGGGCGTCGCGCGCGCGGCGGCAGCCACCGGAGCAAAGCGGGGTGGCAGCCGGCTTGCCGCCGTGCCGATGCGCGGTGCGGCGGTGGGGCTGGCCGGGCCGGATTTGTGGGGATGATATGATTTGACCAGGAGGATCGCGTCACGCCATTTGTAAAATCCGCAATCTTTTTATTCTTCTTCTTCTTTTTTGGGTTTATTATGCCGTTGTGTTCAGGGGGAAAAAAAGGGGAACAAAGAAATTGTACAAGAAGATTGTTTCGCAGATAAGGAAAGAATAGGGAGCAATAATGATTATGCACGCACTCAACACACTGTCAACACTCCCGGCCGTCAGGCGCTAGTGGCGAACCAACTAACACTTGCGCACGACGGACGGATCGTCAGGCTAACCCATCATTAATTAACAAAGTCTTTTCACCAGCTCACATAATTTCTCAACGGACGGAACACTCACCTGCTACTACTGAGTGTTACGTGACAAGTCTCTTTGGTAGTGTAACTGCCCCGTCCGGCCCTACAGTGGTTGCTGTTACCGAACGGCCGTTTTCAGAGTCGCGGCAGCAGGTGCACTATCTCCCGGACACTCTACCGAACGTTAGTTCTTCCCGGTCGCTGCACATTTGAAACATTTTCTCATGCAGGCAGGCGTGCAGGAGATGATGTTGATTTCTGAAGGCTAGGCACCCTCTACCTGAACGCGTGCCCCAATCAACAGGTAAAGCAAAGACTAATGGCCTCCTAATGGCCGAGGTGGCCGCGGCATGGACTGAAACACTAAAGAATACTGGCGCTAGTTGTGTGCTAGTACTGCAGCCACTGCCACTTTCAAGTGGCGTACGCTGGTGACGCAGGCCGGCCTAGCTCGGCGGCCGGCGGCACATGGGAGGGAGAAGACGTGCCACCTGTGCGTGCGTGCGTGCCGATCAATCAGCAGATGCTACAGGTTGCGGCGCGGCGCAGAGGTGGTGGCCTGGTGGGACGGAGGTGGAGGTGGAGGTGGGCATGGGCGTGGTGATGGATGGCCACTGATCGCTCCGGCCCACTGCTTTTGAGTGAAGCCAAAGGAAGGATCGGTGCCCGGGAGGGTTCGTCATTCGTGTGTGATCCTGTCCTGCCTGCCCATGATCGCCTCTGATCTGATCAGTATAGGACGATCGCCTTTCAGTGCCAACGTAATGGCAACCTTTCTGCTGTTTGTTTGATGCGATTCGCGATCTGTGACTGCGCAGCAACAGCAGCAGCTGGGACCATAACATCTGAACCTGATTACCTGAACTGGTTGGGTTCACTGGCTCATGGTTTCTCAAGATCAGCTTTCTCAGTCCTCACCGAGAGAAGAAAGTGCGACTTGTCAAGTCGGGAATTAGCAGTAGTAGTAGTAGTACGATCGATCGTGCTGCTACTGGCACGGACTAGGAACTGAAATGGGGTTGCGTTCAACACCAGGAACTAGACACGACGGCGAGCAAATTCCAACCATTTCTGTCAATGTCAACGCAATGCTTTGATTAGGTGTAGCCGTGTACTAGCACGTCGTACTGTGTTCTATGCGAATCTTGGAATCTGATGCGTACCTAGACCGTCTTACCGAACATCAAACCGCACCAACTGCTGGCCTCGTGATCTTTGCTTAAGAAGTTCGTTAAAGGCAGCTAGCTCCGGGTCACAGACTCATACGGAGTTGTTATTTCTCATCTCCTGCTCCTGCGTTCAGTAACATCACTACTACCAGAATGCCCATCAGCTTTCAGAACGACGCGACAAGGCACATACGTACATGTTGCCTGCAGAAGAAAAGGATGCGACGGCCGATCGACGGGCACCCTCAGCATTATTTTCCATCCCAAGTGGTCAGTTTCTCCCAACAGCAGTGAAGCAGCGACATGCATGCTCAGTTGCTCACCGAAACTGCCGGAGATTATTTTGCATGGAGCTGACACGATGCCACATCTGATTTCCAGGCACCGGTCACTCGGTCAGGATTGAAACGAATTGAAATGAGGTAATGCCGGGCCGAGCACATGAGGCTGTCCGGTGGCCGCGACGCTGATCGGCCACCGACCGGTCGTTTTCAGTTTCCCCCGCTCACTAGGGAGGTGATTGCCAAAGTACCGATTCTGATACGCGACGGTGCCTCATCGGAATTCAGAAACCTCCGATCAGAATACAAGCACGTACAGCTACTGCAAACAGCATATACGCGCCGGCCTCAGTTTAGTGCAAAAGATACACCAGGCCACCAGGGCACACTGCACTGCCTGCACCAAAAGGAGCTTTCTGACAAATTTGTGAATTGTGTGTGATTCAGCATCAGTTGTAAGGCACCAGCATTGTCACCTTTCTTTGCTGAATCCCAATTGTCCATCAGGCCGGCATTGTGGTTGCCTTTGCCTACTTGCACCCTCGTGAACGAAAGGGTTTCCTTTTACGTTGACTCACAGTCGCTTAATTAGCAACAACTGAAAGTAGGACAGGTTTAGCTGTGATTGAGGTTTGTTAAAACCGGACGGGAGGAATCTTGAGTCAAAAGTCGAGTGTACTGACAACAATCCTGCGATAAAAAGATGCTAAAAGAGGATTCTTTTGGGGACGACAAGGATGCTTGTGATAAAGAGGGAAAGGTGAAGGGAGAAGGGCGAAAAGGAATGGAACCACAGTTACCAGAAGGCAGAGGCTACCTTCTATTGGTCCATTGCTAAGGAATGCCCTGCTCTGCATCGGTGTACCACGTGCTTAGCAATAGCATACTACTTTGTTCTTGGCCATTAGATTATGGACATAATTGTGCTACAATAGATACACAGGTCGTAGGTTAGGGGAGAACACAAGAGATTTTTTTCTCCTAATGAGCGAGCTGATATACTCGATGAAATCCAGAAACTAGCAGTATATAGAATCCGTTGTTACGACAACATCGGCAGTTCCATGGACATTCTACACTGTTGTGGTAATGGCGATTCATCCTCAGTTTCGATTAAGGCCGAGAAGTAGGTTGAGCACATTGATGTATTTTGTATGAAAAAGATCGAGTGGCGATCATACTTTCGACAGGTCGTATAAGCTTGCACATGGCATCAACAACACAAGAAGAAGATGATTTGTCGCGGGCTTTTCTTGCACAATGGTGTAGCAATGGGACGGGCCAAAAAAAAAGAATAAAAAAGAAAAAAGAGATGCTGCTTTGGGGAAATGTCACCATGTTCATGGAACATTGGAACCTATTAAACATAAACATTAGCCATGAAAAATATCCACTGATATTAGGGTACCTATGCAAAGTTCATAGATGGCGATTGATAGGAACAACACACCAAATGAGGTGGTTCATAAAGGCATGGATTAAAGCAAGTGAAAACGATAGCATCAGTGGAAGATGGGCCACCGAGGGGATGGATTGCCAAAACCCTTCCAAAGACCAAAGGTACTCGTCAGTTATCACACCGTATTATGTATTCTTTTGATTGTTGCCGATGAGCACGAGAGAGCTCATGGCGTCTATGATGTGCATAGCTCTCCGAACTGAGATTGGTAACAAGACGAAAACTATTCTGAATCCACCCATTAATAAACTCAGATGCGGAAGGGTATGTGGATCATGCACTTGCTGGCACACTAAAGTTAAAGAGCATTAGCAGCTATATGCATGAACCATGAAGATTTAGCATCAGGTATTAGACAGGTTGGCACTTGCTGACATCTCTTAAGACCACGTTCATCTAGTCAGCAACCATGAAGACTTAGCATCAGGCATTAGATATGAACCAATTGTTGAAAAGAAAAATGAGAAGAGGCTAGTCATTTAGACGCAGCAACATCAGACAGTAAGACAATGATGCAGCAACCACTATCTACTATTCTTCAGAGATAACACACGTCCTCAATCATCATGAGCCAAGACGTCAGCTTCGAAGTTGCAAAGTCATAGAAAGCAGCTTCGAATAACACTATTTTCAACCTGCAACCTGTAATCTTATTAAACAAACAAGCAACGATGAACCATAGATAGCTGTCCAAGCACCAAAGGCAAAAAAATATATTCCACTGCCAGCTAATGCATATCCAACTCCAGGTTTACACTATTCTGCTGGATGGGGTAGATTAAAGAACAGGTAAAGCTAATGAACTGTAAATGGATATTCCAATGAACCGACAATATCCTAAAATGACTACTCACAAAATGAGCTAATTCTAACCAGCAGAGGGTAGCAATGCTCCTTGTCATAGTTTGGCCAGGCTCTGTCATCACCAGCCACATGTTTTTTGTGCAGATCCCAGACAGTAGGATCATAATTTTCTATCAACTCACAACTGAGACCATTCTCTTTAGCTATTCCCAGGAATTTTTCAAGTGAATCACCTCTTTGGGGGCTCAGGAAGATGGCCTGTGAGGTTGCCGAATGCTTCAGCAATGATTTGACTGTGCGGGCAAGGCTCTGATGGAATTGCTTGAAAAATGTGCTGCGGGACCAAACGAAATGTGAATAAGAAAATTCAAATGGAACTTATTAACCTGGAAATTGTTCATTACTAGTAAAGATGCATGCTGCAATAAAAGTACAGATGAAATCAACCAACAGCTACAAGTTAAAGCTTCTGAAACATTTATTAACAAGGAGATGCTAAGAAGGAGCTCCAAGCTATCAATCAATATTACTAAATAAAGAACAATAGTTGGTTAGATGCATTGCTTAATTCCAAATTAACAACCTCAGAGCATATCACGCCCTCAAAAAAAAAAAAAAAAAAAAAACTCAGCATATCACTGACACGTGAGAATTGATAAAACAACAACCAGGTACAACATTGAAAAGAAAATCAGCATTTCAAGAATAATAAAATATCAAGTAGGTTGAACACACCAGTCACTTGCAACAATGATGTCAAAAGTATTCAATATTTCTGAAGCTTGCTCTTTGTCCCAATGCAGTATCATAGATTTAACCTTTGTTTCACCAAAAGTTTCTGCATTGATGGATATGTTCTTCTGAATATCTGCGGGTTAATGGCTTACAAAGGACACATGATGTTTTTTTAATAAAAAATAAAACAAAGGCCATCAAGGATTAACGTTGGAGTAATCTTATCTGATCTTCTGTACTATTTACAAAAGTTAGCAAAAACTCAACTGTGCATACATGAAATTAAGAAGGATACATTCAACTACTTGCGGGTTTCCATCAGAAATAACAACCTCGTCAGCATTTGTACAGGCTGCAATAACAAGCCCAGCCAATCCATAACTAGATCCAAGTTCAAGCACTTTCTTGGCCCTAGAATTAATTAAAACATTCAATTATGGGATAAGTATAATAGAAACTGATCTTAGTCAAAGTAGCAACGAACTACTCTACTATCATGGAAAAATCTTTCAATGGACTACTATTATGCAAAAGCTTTACCTTTAGAATATTGCCCCATATGGTAGAACAAAAGGTATATACAATTCTTCATAGAAATACAGTTTTGCAACACAAAATAACTGTGCACTGCTGCAGAAAACAACAGCTATTGCAGTTCACAGGTAGGTGTTCATTTTCTGCTCTTGATCTCATCAAGAAACAAATATATGATGAAAAATAGCATGGACAAAAATCTAGGGCAAGAGTGTAACAAAACAAAGCTCAAACCTCTGATGAATTTATTTAAACTTTTGAAAATATTTTCATGCACAAGGACCTATATATAACTATTGCACATTTGTCTTAAGGGTGTCCTAAGGTCCTAGAAGGCCACACTGCTAAGATATGCTCTGAGTGTGTGACACGGTAATGTACCCCCGGTTTGTTTGGCCATACCCCAAATCTGGGATTGCCCCAATCATATGTTCAACATAGAAGACGGGTTGGCCTATTTTATTTACTAAAACCCAATGCTGGTTGAATAAGCAGAAATTCACTCGCCTATTTTAGGCCCTTGAATCCCTAATAAAGGTTCAGAGCCAACAACGTCGAGTGCCTAAGTTGATGGACTTAAAGTGGAGCATTTGTGACCCCATGCAATTAACTCAACTACAAATCGCCTGACTCCAGCATGCTATACCAAGCCAGCTAAAGTTCCAATGATGTTTTCTCTTTGAAAAAAAGAAGAAACATACTAATGCAGGAGTGTTACATGTATCTCACAAGTCACAACAAACCTGAAAATGTCTGAGTGGTTAATACAGTAGTAAGCAAGGACCTCTTCTGATGGCCAGCAACCTTCAAGGGGGAAACACGTGTAAGCTTAGAACTGAATTTGAATTCTATTGAATATAAGAAAGGTATAATATGAAAACGTGGAAGAACAAAAAGAAATTTAGAATAGCACGACACTTTCAACTCTTTAACGATCTCTCGATTCCATATTGTTTTTTATAGCTGTAATGGATTTGGGCTACCCCTTGGGCCAAGGTTACTGGAGAGGGTGGAGGTAAGCCTGAGAGCCAAGATCTTTAGGGGTTTACCCCTTTAGTTCTTTGTCATTTGAATTCCAATTTCCAACCATTACATCTCCCCTCATATTTATGGGAAGGACTCTATTTGACTCACAAGTCATCCTAATGAGCAGACCTATATAGACTCTTCCTAATCCATAACCTAGACAGACATGTGGCGACAGCACTCGCGGGTACTGATCAGTACCGCATTCACCTCTTTGGACCAGCTTTGGACCCCTGTGGCCCATCTTGTCTGGATGGGCCCTATAAACCCATAACAATAGCATTCCTACTTCTAAAGTCAGCCATATGAAATCTTAAGTGCTTATTAACCGGAGAGTATAGTCTACGATGCAAGTATAATAAACTTTGCATTAGTTAAGTTCAAAATTTATTATGTTAGGTCCTTCTAGTCTTGCCATTCAATTTTGGGACCTCTATGTTATTGTGAATGAGAAAGCTAGTACTGTAGCTGATTTGTGGGATGGTCAAAACCTGAAATGTACCTTTAGGAGAACTGTGAGTGAAAGACTAGGCAGAATCTGGCTGGAAGTGATCCAACTAGCATCAACCATTAGCTTTAGTGGAGAAGAGGATGCTTTAGTTTGGAAGTTCACCTCTAATGGGGTTTACACCTCTCAGTCCTTGTATAGGGTTATCAACTTTAGAGGTGTCAAACCAATCTATATACCTAGCATTTGGGCTCTGAAGATTCCTCCAAGAGTGCAGTTCTTCCTGTGGCTGCTCTCTAAGAACAAGACTTTAACTAGAGATAATTTGGCAAAGAGACAAAAAGTAGAAAATAAGATGTGTCTTTTCTGTGAGGAGTTGGAATCTTGCCAACACCTGTTTTTTGAATGCGTGGTAGCTAAGGAGATGTGGAGAAGAATCTCTGGCATAGTAGGAAGGGAGCTAGGCAATTCTTTGGAATCTATTGGTATTTGCTGGCTTAGCAATAGGAAATTTGCTGCAATTAATATCATAAGCTCTGCTGCCCTTTGGTCTGTGTGGAAACTAAGGAATGATTTATGTTTTCAGAATTTATCCTGGCAAAGTATGGAACAGGTGTTGATAAGGATAGTAGTGCTGGTGCAAAATTGGCTAAGTTTGTGCCCAGTGGAGAAGAAGAAAGAGCTGGCAGGCTACATAAAAGAGATGAGCAGTTTGGCAAAAAAGCCAGAAATGTTGAAGAACCAATGATGGGTGACAACTTCCTGTGTATGGAGAAATGGGTGAGCCAGCTACGAGATCTAGAGGAAGTGATGCTCCAGGAAAACTCGCCGAGGCCAGAAGGATGGTAGCAGGTTGTGAGGAGGGAGAGGCGTCGTCACACCTGTGTCGAGTGCTCGTGTCCTGGGCTGTAAACGATTTGAACCCTTTGTCTTTTAAGTAAGGCTGGGGCTATGCCCTAAAACTCAAAAAAAATTATTATGTGTATAGGAGCACAATTCTTAGTCAAAGAAGGAAAAATTGCCACGCCTAGAAGGACTGTATCAATCGCCTATCTTGGCCAAAACGGTTTGAAGGTAGACAGTAGCCACATTCTGGAAGGTAGCCAAGAAGCCAAAGTTTACAATATGCATATTGTTTACATTTCTTTTCCACGCAAGTGCCTTCCTATTCTCACAGAAAACACCAAAACAAAAAACATCTGGCAGGAAGTAACATACAACAGTTGGGATAACACAATATAAACATGACCATACACATGAACTGATGCAAACAGACAGAATCACACTGTGAATGGCAACAGAAATGGGGGGAAAGAAACTTGCTTGGAGAAAACTTACATACTAGTCCAGTAGTGTCGATGTTGTATCTATTCGAAGTTTCCATGTCATTAAGTTCAAGGGAATCCTCTCTTCTGTATCTGGAATCAAAGGCGGAGGACAGATGAAAACTGAGGTGTGGCGAAGTTGATTCATCTTGAAACAAATCAAACTTCTATTTACAGTGTAGAATGTCTGAATGTGCATAGCAGTTTTACCCCTCCTCTCGGTACAAGATTGGTGCTTAATATGCATCGGTGGCAGCTTATACATATAGCAGAAATTAACAGAAAGAGCCGGAGGATTAAGCTAACATGGAAAAACAAGGTATGGCAACCGCCATACCTTGCCATGTTGGTCCTCCGCCACTTTCTGGAATCATGCACTAAAATAATGACCAACTGAAAAATAGTACGCCAACCTTTCTAGCTGGTTGAACACTTAATGGTGGCTAAATTGATAGTCATACACAGGGCTTACTGGTGAGAAAACAATATGATTCCCAATTATATCGGGGGAAAAGAAGATAGGAAAAAACTATATTCAGTACGCCAGTAGCTTAGGGTCAAA
Source organism: Cenchrus fungigraminus (assembly GCA_036936925.1). Lineage (NCBI taxonomy): Eukaryota > Viridiplantae > Streptophyta > Magnoliopsida > Poales > Poaceae > Cenchrus > Cenchrus fungigraminus. The sequence goes on from CM072777.1 coordinate 126,558,639, forward strand.
TAGAAGAGTACTTACACTAGATTAAGTTTAGAAGAACCTCCACAAGGCAGCTTATAATACACATAAACATCCTTTTGGCATCCCAGATCATTTTCATTTCCATTAATTGAATTCCCCAGTGATTTCACTAACTGTGAAATTGGCAGTGAATGACATTCGATCAGGTTAAAGCCACGTGAAGCCTTTCTTGAAATGTTGTTGGTACCATCTTTAATATGCTTGTCACTAGAAGTTCCTTCTGCATGGAAATTAAAGTCGATTTTTTTTAGCATAGCTCAACATATAAAAAAACAATAAGCAAATATGAGCTGTGTAAGCAGTATAAACGTTTAAATTCCACGTTTAAGCACCTTGAATTCCACGTTTATACTGCTTAAAGCAGCCATGTTGAAAATAAAAGAAACATTAACAAAGATACACAATTACATTATGCAAATTGCTGAAGTACTGAGGGGGAAACTACCATTGCCTTCTGGCCCATAAAAAAACTAAAATGACAAAATAAAGAACCTTATTACATCTAATGGTTCAACAGTGCTGCTATATGAAATGGAGGACCCAAAAGAAATCATTCAGGCGCAAGCTGAAACAGTGCTAGTGTGGTAGTCTGTATACTCAGACACTAAGAGACCACCAAGATTGCCCAAAGTATATATTATTGAAGCAAGAACTCTAGGTACATCTCGATCAAGCAAGTTTTTTAAAACTACAGATCAGACTGTACCGACTCCTTTAAGGCTTTAACTGGGCAACCATCGAACAGGACATGCCATGAACTTTGTGCATTAATGACCATGCTATCAAAATTGTACAAGCACAAGAAGCTAAAAGCTGAAATGGCACACCACGGATTAGGCTTTGTCGCTCCAACCATATGCTTGTGCCAAGCCTCTGAAAAATCAAGCAGGCGGGCACACAAGGATACTGATCCCTTGCCATCAGGAGCCCCAAACATCACCAGCGTATGTAGCAGCAGGTAAAGAGCTCAAATCGCATGCTAGAACTATCCTGTGGCGACACAATAACTAACATGGCAACATCGTTTGGCCTTCGGACGAGTATGCTGCCTTCTGCCCAATCATCAAGGCAGGAGGTCCTCTCGTCCTTTTGGATTGCTCAACGACGGGAAACGAATTATACACTAGCGGCGTTACTTTCCCTGCTAAATTAAAACGAAGCGGACGCAAATGTTGACATGGCCACATGGGTGAGGAGGGGGAGTGAATCGGCGAGACCTGGGGCGCGCGAAGAGGAGGAGCGGGCAATAAGGGAGCGCCGAAGGATGCTCCACCGCTGCGAGGCATTGGAGGCTCCATGGGATCGAGCGGGCGCCTGCGCCGGCGCCGGTGACGAGGATGGGGGAGGTGAGGAAGAATCCATGGGAGCTCGAGATGCGTGCACACGGGGGAGAGAGGGAGAGAGAGAGAGATGCGCATGCGCCGCCTTCCTTCTTTCGGTGGATCGGGCTCGGTCGGACGGGAGTTTGTGTGGGATGCCAAAATGGCAGCCCACACGGCCCAAGTATCGAGTAGGGAGGGATGCGCTGTGCGCCTGTTCGTTCGCGTTCGGTGCTTCAGTTTAGTCCCACCTCGGGTTTGAGCGAGCGGAGGCGGAGGACGTGCATAAAAGGAGACCCAGGCGCCCGTAGCAATTCATACCTTTCTCGGCCTTTTGTCTAAGATCAAGTTTAGTATCTGTTCTTATCAGTTTAATATCTGATATGTGGGCCAAGTGCCCACTTCGATATTAAATTTAGTTTTTGTGGGGGAGGGTTTACCACAGTGGCTTGCCACTGGGCCTCTCGAGCGTCGCTTGGGCGTTGCACTACTGCCCTAGCCTGGCGCACCCCAACCAAATCTAAGTGCAAATTTTCTTGGGCTACAATGGGCCTTACCGCGCTAAGGTTTCCAAGCTAAGGTTTACGACCATTGGGCTACTTTCATTGTCCGCCTGGGCTGGACCATTGGGCTACTTTCATTGTCCACCTGGGCACCTGGACTAGGCCCGTGACATGCCAGTTTGCCGTTTGCTAGCTTATTTGGTACGATTTGTTTCTTCCCTAACTTAAAATTCTCAAATAAATCCACGGATCGTTAACCACGTCAGGACAGTACATGGCAAATTCCAGATTGACACTGGATTTCACACGCGACAAGATCGTAAACATATTCTTCCACAACAATCACTTGCAACCACTAACATTAGCTACCACTAGTATGCAGTAACATACACTAGCCGTATACGATCGACGACGAGTCAGGAGCAGCAAGAGCTGGTATGCAGTAGCATCGTGGCGTATGAGGCCGTATTCACCGCGCGCAGCCTGACACTGACAGTGTGTGTCTACATCTGGACGTTGATGTGCCTGGTCTCGTCTCCCGGCGACAGCGAGAAGGCGGACTGCGTCGTCCTGTTGTTGTAGGTCACCGTGAGGACGTACTCCCCGAGGAAGCCGCTGAAGCTGTAGGCGCCGTGCGCGTCGGTGAGCCCTCCGGCCTGCAGCGTCCGCCACTCGTTGAGCAGGCGGTCGACGACGTCCCCCGCGGGCAGGTTGTTGAGGTTCCAGTCCGTGAGGCACATCTGGTAGCACCCGCTCTGGTGCAGCGCCGTCCACAGCATCACCCCGCTCACCGCCGGGTGCGAGTAGGCCTCCCGCAGCACCTGCTCCAGGTACGCCGCCTGCGTCTGCGCGTCCAACTTGCTGCTGATGTCGATCTCGGTGAACCAGATGGGGAGCCCCAGCGTGGCGAGCTTGTCCAGGACGGCGCGCATCAGCGGGATGTTGGGCTTGGAGAAGTGCCCCTCCAGGCCGATCCCTTCCAGGATGGCGCCCCCCGCGCGGAGCTCCTTGAGCTTCCCCACGTACGTGTCCACGGTGGAGAACGGGTCGTCGCAGGTCTCGATCACGTTGTACTCGTTCATGAAGAGCGTCGCCAGCGGGTCGGCGTCCTGCGCCACGCTGAAGAACTCCATGGACGCGTTGGGTCCCAGCCGCTGCTCGTAGAAGTTGTAGTGGAGCATCTCGTTGTTCACGTCCCAGTGCGCGAACTCGCCGCGGTACCGCGTCATGAGGCTCTGGATGCGGGTGTTGACGGCGGAGCGGAGGTCGTCGGCGGTGAGGTTCTTCACCCACCGGGGCGTCGCGTCCTGGTTCTCCCAGAAGATGTTGTGCCCGCGCACCATCACGCGGTGGGAGCGCACGAACGCCAGCATCTGGTCGGGGACGTCGAAGCGGAGGTACCCCGACGCCGGCTCCGTCGAGTACCACTTGAGCTCGTCCTCGAACACCGCCGCGTTGAACCGGTCCACGAACCACTGCTGGTACGCCTGGTTGCCCAGGATGGTGGAGGCGATCGCCGACCCGATCGGGAAGTCCTTGGTGGTCTGCTGCACCGACACGGACGCGCCCACAACGCGGCCGCCCTGCGGGTCCGCCACGTGGATCGTCGCCACGCGCTTCCTCCTCTGCCAACAGAGCACGTCATCATCAGTTTATTTTCTTTTATTTTTTGCGAACCAAGCACGTCGTCATCAGATTAAGATTAAGATTTACCTTCCGGATGGTGTCCTGCTGGTGCATCGCCCACTGGTCCGTCGTGAACGGCTGCAGCGACCCGCTCGCGACGGTGATCTTCATGGGCGTCTTGTCAGCGTTCTGGACAGACAGAGCAAACGAAAACCAGTGAGAACGTACTTTTGAATGAATGATTTCTCTGTTTCATTGTGATTCGAGCACGCGACGTGTACCTGGAAGAAGATGACAGAGGTCTGCGTCGGCGAGTCGAGGACGAAGCCGCCCTTGACGAAGGCCCAGCAGTCGCTCCTGGCGAGAACCGTGGCGATGCACCGCGCGCCGGAGTTGTCCGGCGCCAGCCTTGCGGTGATCAGAGCCGCGGAGGCGCCTTCCAGCTTCACCCAACCTGCACGACGCCGGGAAATTATTGAAGCTCACATGACAATATGACATGACTGCTGCACATCAGGACGGCGCATAGGCTAGCTATAGATTGATTGATGTGAACTGGAAAAGGGGGGGAGGACACGGGCGGCGGCGGCGGCGGCGGTGCTCACATGAGAAGGTGTACATGGTGGTCTTGTTGAGGTTGTAGACCACGAACGCCGGGGAGAAGACGCCGGTCTCCGTCGTGCGGTAGCCGTCGGGGTCGTCGCTGCTGCCGAACTTGAGGATGCCCCCGTTGTACAGCGCCGGCTCCGGCTGGCCTCTGCACTGCACAACGCCATGCGAATTCTTCCCAGTCAGCTCACACAATTCTACTACCTCATGCAGATAGTGATCATGATTATTTTTTCGAGCTCAATTAATTATAAACTATGGACGTGATTGGGACAGATGACACGCGACACACACAAAAAGTGCAGCAAATTAAGAGCCTATGATTACAACTAATTCGCCGTACCCACACACTTGCGCGTTAGTTGTGTTGTTGGTCATTTTGGTTTGGTCGGGCCAAAAAAACGCATGTTAGCCGCGTGCAGAGTCGCTTGGCGGCTTGCAGGGCTTAGCTTCCAAGAAGAGCATCGAATAAACATGGCGAGACGGTGCTTGAATGCCCTGATCATGATCCTCCCAACCATTTCAGAGCTTAGCGGAGGTCGATGCTTAGAATATTACTGTACAATGAGAAGTGGAGTAGAATATGTGTCACTGGTTCCGTGTGATAATGTTTATTGGCCGCTAGCAGATGGTGGGACTGTGGGGTGTCCCGTGTCCGTGCCCCCAGCGCACGCATGGGAACAAAACTGGAACCGGAGGGAGGATCATGTGCATTGTGGCCTTGTGTGGGAGTAAGCATCTGGAGGTACGGTGGTCCAACAATGGCTTTGAGCTTCGCTCGTCATCTTCCCCAGCCAGTTAATCTTCTGATGCATAGCTAGTTCTCTATATGGCATTGGTTATTTTGTGGTCACCGGAATGGTCTTTGATAACGATATGCAATAACCGTCAGGTGCAATGCAGTTTTAGTGAATAAAGTAGTTATTACAACAGTTAACGAGCTTGCTGTTACTCATGCAGCTAGGCATGGCGTGGAAAAGCTTGCTAATTCTGGGAAGAGGAGGATGGATGTTTCGGTGAGAGAGAGAGAGACTTACGTCAGTGTAGGCGCTGTAGTCGTACCAGCCAGCTGCATGTCACCAGGGAAGCTCAAACAATGTCACATACTCGTACGCGTAAGAGAAGGTTGAGATCGAGGGAGGCGTGGTTGATGGGCTGATGGCACTTACGAGGGGGCACCGCCGCGGCGAGCTCGCTGCCGCAATGCAGCAGCAGCAGCATCCACAGCGCCAGGAACGCCACGGCACGCCGCAGAGCTTGGCGAGACGTCCTCATCGCCGCAGCTGAACGAGCTAGCTCGACCACTTCTTCTGCTCGAGGCTTCAAGATGCTTGCTCTCGCGCACTAGGAGTGATGGAGGATGAAGCTATAGAACAGCAGCTAGTGAACAGAACAGTGGAGGAGGCCGGAGAGCTAGCGAGCGAAGAAGAAGAAGAGAGTACACACACGGGTCGTGATCAGAGCGAGGAGCTGTGCGTCGCTATATATAGCCAGGTCTCACTTGGCGCCATCCGTTCCGTTCCAGCACTTGTTCAGCAAGGCCGCGCGCCCTTTTTCGCACCTGGCGACACGCCATTGGCCGGCGAGTCACGGGCCGCCGGCCGTGGGCGCCCACCACGCCCCTCACCTACACCTGGTCCTCGGACTCGATCGCTCGCAGGCGCAGCAGGCCTGCCGCCTCCGCAAGCAAGCGCGCTGTCCGTTTGGTGCGGGTGGTCTTGTGGTGCTCGTGCTCGTGCTCCTGCTCCTACTCCTGCTCCTGCACCGGGCCTAGCGCCTGTTCGCCCGGTGGAGGTTCACATGCGGTGCCGGTGCCTGCGACAGAGTGATCGGTCAGGGAGTTGAGCGGTGAAGCGAAGCCGGCAAGGAGGCTGGTAGAGATCAGGGCGCCGTGAACGATCCCTCCTCGTCTCATTCTGTGTTCGCGTATGGGAATTGTACCACGGGGCCTCGAAGTTTCCTCTGTTGTTTTCTCCCTGGCTCCGGCATTGATGAGTCTGTGGGCAGGTCGGGCGGCCGGTGTGGGGGGATCTACGTTAATGCCTCGCTCACGGTCAGTAGTCGGTCACGACGCCTGTTCACGTGTGTTCTGTGCGCGCATGCAGTGTCCGGCAGAGTTGATCGAGTGCCGCGCGCGGGTGTAACAGTGTGTTTCACTTGAGGCTCATCATGATGAGGAAGGAGATCGAGAGACCACATTCCATGGGTGAACTCAACACAGGTGCGAACTGCAAAGTTGCTCGAGCAGCAGTGATGTCACGAGTACTCATGACAGTTTACTCTTTCCATCACTAACTTGCATGTACTTTGTAAACTAAATATACTATATACATACTAGTATACTATACATCCAACATCTGTTGGTTAGCGGCAGTGTGTGATAAACAAGTGCGGTGGTGCTACACAGCCAACCCCATTGTGATTTGTGAAACCATAACGTAGCCAACATGCATGACTTGAATTTCGCTTTGCTTCCACTCACGCACGCCCATATTGCTGTAAACAGCAGCACCCCCAATCTGCCTAAAGGAGGCACTTTAATAAACTTACAACCTTATCTTTTCAAAAAATAAAAATAAATTAACTTACAACCTTGTACTTATGCAGCTACAACCTACCACCACCGGCTTTTGGCGTATGCATAAATCTAATGGCACCCTACCATACCATCTTCCAATTATCGATCTTCCTCTGCTTTTCCCTCACCAAACGAAAGAAAAAAAAAAGGGGGAGGGAGTTTAAACCCATCTTCTTTTGCATTGGGAAATTGGTCCAAAGGCACCGCACGCCGGGAGCAGTGGTTGGTACACTAGAATTCGACCATAACCGGCCTGCGTTCGTTCTCCTCTGGACGTCGGAATTATTGATGCTCTCAGGAGAAGAAAAAAAAAAGGTGTTGGAATTATTGCCTGCCTTTCGGAAGTGGGTTTCTAAAGCCACTCCGCCGGCCAAGAAGGAATCGATTCCCTTTGCAAAAACCGAGCCATGCAATGCGTGCATGCTATCGCTATTCGCTAGAATGTTGAGCCTTTTTGCCCCCAAAAATACACAAAAACGACTCGCGGCTGCAGAGTATCTTTTGCTCCACCGTAGCCGACTAGCCGTAGCCGTGTACGAGCAGGCTACACGAAATCCGCGGAGTGGGGCGCTCGCACGCGTGCGCCCCGCGAACCCCCCACGTTCACAAACAAAAAAAAAAGCATCGTAGTTGTAGACTTGTAGGCGCCACCACTACCACGACCGCAGCGAAAAGCGCGCGTCGCCGAGCCGGCCGCAGGCAGCCTCGGCCTCGCGACGGATGGCTCACGCTTTGGCTGTAGCCGAGACGGCTGCCCGCTTGGTTTGGCGCCGGCCGGCCATGGTAGGCGGCGGGTACGCCTCGGCGGGATCACGGGCGGCGGGGGACGCGAGCCCGGCCACCGGGCCACGGGGTACGTTTGACTCGCGGCGCCGAAAAGACGACGCCGGATAGTGCCGGGCGCGCCTGCCGGGGGCTTGCTTCTTCGGCGGCACGGTCACGGACGGCGGACGCGCCCGCGCGCGGGCGTAGCGGCGGGGTAAGGACACTTGTTGCTCTGGGTTCGCAGCCGCGGCCTGCGTTGGATAACCACAGCTCGGCTACCGTGCCCGCGCTCTTGCCGGTCATGTGACTCGCTCAGTTCGTGGCCAAGATTACTAGACAGAGGCACGGAGCTACTACGCTACGAAGTGATCGGCCTTTTTGTCCCGGAGCATGTGCCACCGGTTGCGTTTGTGTTGTGGCATCGGATGACCCGTGCCAAGTATTTCACCGGTGGACCGACCCTACGTGAGCGGTGCTTTTGCACTTTTTTGCCCAGCTCTCTCTATCAGCGCGCGGGGGGCGCGGCTTTCGGTGTCCTGATCGATCCAGGCGTCCATCCAAGCCTCGGGACACTGCTGGCCTCACGAGTCCATTCTCTCTGCTCCCGTGCTCCGGAGGAAAATGGCAGAATGGAGGTGACCGCGACACGTAACATGCGTTACCATTTGTCACGGCGTCGCGGTGTCGGTGTCACCCCCAAAGAAAAACGAAGCGTTCCTGAACCATTCAGATGAAGATAGCGTGAAAAGTTATGCATAAAGTTGTAGCACAACTATGCACACGCACCTCCAAATCAGAAGATTTCAGCAATTCTGAATGGAAAGTTACGGATAAAGTAGCAGCACAACTATAGGCCCGTTTGGTACAGCTTCATGAGCGACTTTACGAGCAGCTTCATAACTTCAATAGCCAAACGACCAGCTCTCTGGTCAGCTTCTCTGAAAACTCGCTCTCACAGAGTTAAGCACACGGTGAAGCTGCAAAAATATGGCTCTCCCCCGCTCATGAAGTTGCTCATGAAGTTAGACTCTGTTTGGCACAGCTCAGCTTCACCAGTAGAGCTGTTTTTTTAGAAAACAACTTCATGAGTAACTTCATGAGCGGGGGAGAGCTACGTTTTTGCAGCTTCACTGTGTGCTTAACTCTGTAAGAGCGAGTTTTCAGAGAAGCTAGGCAGAGAACTAGCCGTTTGGCTATTGAAGTTGTGAAGCTGCTCGTGAAGCTGTACCAAACAGACCCTTATTTCCTAAAAAGCAACTCTACTGGTGAAGCTGAGCTGTGCCAAACAGAGCCTATGCACCTCCGAATCAGAAGATTTCAGCAATTCTGAACGAGATACAGTCTTACCTGAACCCATCAAATCCTTCGTTCCAAACTACTAGGAGTACGTGGTAACAACATAATTACCACTTGCCAGTTACCAGGGGTAACGTTAATACCGACTACTACAACCGATGACAAGCCTGTTGCAACTGGCCAAATATACAGGCGGCAGCAGCAGCAGTAGTTACAGATATATACAGTCATATATATACACGAACAAACATCATCATAGCACTAGTATTAGCACAACCACCTCACAACTGTACAGATCTAAATCTTATGAGGAAGGCATCAAAGATCTCAGCAATGGGCTGGACTCATTGATGCAAGAATATTTGATGAGTGTTGCCTTCATTCAGCAGGGATATCAGAGCTCTGGCCTGAAAAATTTACAGGGTTGACATGGTAAAGAAGCAGACAAGCAGGAAAGCCGACAAAGAAATGTCCACAAGTTCAAAAAGTCACTGACTTAATGACTTAGGAATTAGGATGTTTTTTTATAGACCGTGGTGAATTTAAACTGAAACAATATGCGACCAAAATTATCATAAAGCTAGAAAATACTGCATGAATGGGAGGAGAGCTATCAAAGTTGCTGTTACGGCAGATAGAAACCATGGGTTGCGCAAAAGTTAACCAACAACAGTAGTTCCAATCATTGATCCAGTGCATCTTATAGTAGATGAATTGTGGATATGTTTTCCTTTTTCTAGTAGCAAGAAAAACTCATGCCAGTGTCAAATATATGTGAAGAGATATACCTTTCTCTGGGTTAGGGTAAGTTCCTTCATCTATGCTAGTACTATCTTCATTCCTGTAAGAAATTCAGCCCCAGCAGAAAGTCATACACCAAACTTCTGTATATGCCCTTGTTCTAAAAAGGTTATCATATTGGGTTACATCACAGCTACCCTTTGCGGCCCGGTACATACTAACAGCAAAACAAACTGGTACAGACAGAGCTGAGAATTTAATTTTAAATATATTCATACCAGCACCAATCCATACCCGTCAGTGTGCCAGGTACAACATTGTGATGGTAGTAGTGTTCTTACAATGTTAGTTAGATGTTACTACATAAGTACTTTCAAAATATGTAAATTAGCTTTCTTCGAAATGTCACATTTTAATGGAAATTGTTGGTCAAAGCCTCACCTCGTAGGAAGTGTAGATGTCCTAAAGGGGATACATATTTTGATTCGATGGAGTAGTAACTTACCCTTGATTGCTCTGTTGAACACTAGTAGCGGTAGTAGCAGTCATGGCTAATACAGCCTCTGCAGATAGACTTCCAGCATCATGTTTCTTTGTGTCCTAGAGCATGACATACATAGACTGTCAAACCTTTAAGCACTCTTCTCCAATTTACACTAAACAAAGAAGCAAGAAAATATGTGTAACAATAATAAATTACCGAGGTTTCATTCCCCATCCACCCTGGAATTGTTTCTGATAAAAGAGTCATGTATTTCTCCATAGCAATCTCAGGATGCATGTTTCCTAATTTCTGCCAAGCAACCCTGAGAGAACAATATATGGTTGTTAGAAGTAATCATTATGAATTCCTACACTTTGTGTGTAACTTCACAGAATAAGAAACTAGACATAGACCATCCCTGTCAGATGATAGCTACGATCTCTAGTACTTCACCATTTCTTTTAAATGCTTTCAGACACTTAACAGAGGCGACAACTGAAAAAATATGTCAAAAAGAAAGAAGAGTTATTAAAATTTCTCTCTTATTGGACATCTCATGTGTCTTCCTTAGTATTCTATATTCCCTGGAGTAGTTGGAAATAAAAATTCATATACATGGCCATCTTAGAAATGATGCACGTGTTAATTGTAGCTTTACTTGTAGGCATACAAAAATATAATTGGTCGAACATTGACCAACTTCCAAGACTTAACGTAAAGAGATACACATCAGTCTACCAGAAAAAGGGGCAAGATATCTGTCCTTTTAATAATGTAGATCAGTTATGTATGTTGAAGTTTTATTGAATACTTCTGGCCACCAGTCCATATTTTATATGTTATTCTTCTCATTCCAAGGGAAAGTTTTGGTAGTTAGATGTATACGACTAGTTGTTGGTAGCCCATTTAATTGATCCATAAAATAGTATGGGCAAAAAGAGGAGAGCTGAAATGGCGTGCATGTGCAAAACATATCAATACATCTTTATGTGTTAGTTGCTTCTGTCCAGTGGCTCATAGTAGAAACTTCTTGAAATATTCATTTGATGACACATTGCAACGATATCACATTCCAAACTCTGAAGACAAACCAACAGTTGGTAGTCTATTTGACCAAGATGCTCTTATTTTCCCTCTAAATAATACACTACCTTTTAATGGTTAACTGGATGAAGCATATCTAAATAACTAGCTCTCATGCACAATGAATTGGAACAGTAAAGTGGCTGTGAAATTCAGGTGGCAAGAAGTATATGCAATACTAGAACAGGTGCAGTAAGGCAGCATCAAACAACCAAACATCTTGAAATGGAATGCATATCAGAAATGCATTACAAGCTCAATATACAGAAGCATGTTAAGCTTCAAAAGTTGATGCCATTCTGAAGAGATGACTGCAGGGGTAGCTGCCAAAAGGGAGGTGTTTTGCTTGGCTAATTATATGCAAACTATTATAAGGACAAAGCTTTGTTTTTAACTAATAGGGGCAAGCCTTGCTGAAAAGAGGATGGCCAGTGACTAGTTGCTATCAATTATGCCTAAACTAAACAAGAAACACAGATTTATTTGATCCGGGATTGTAAATTCAATCAATCATTGCACAAGATCCACCACTACGATCTTGACCTCCATTTTTTTGGCGTTTTATTTATGTAGCTTTATTCTTGATTTATTTCAAAAACTCAAAACACTATCCTGTGAACCATGCAGAATCATGCACTAATCTTTTTAAGACATTCACGAACTCAAAATCAATAATATTTTTTAAAAGAAAAAAGCTACTACCCCTGATAAAATTCGACAAGTGTAGATTCTAATTGCCTCATGAAGGAAAGTGCAAAGTTCTCTTTGCTACCAAAGAGGCAAGACATATAACTCCTACAGTATATGCTTCTTCTGCTCTTTTGAAGGAGTTCCATGCTTCTGTGAAGCTTGCAGAGCTGATAAATCCAAATTATGGGACTAAGAAGAGGAGAGGAGGAAACACAAGACTACTAGTGCAGAGTTGTCATAAATCATATTCCAACTGGATACCCTAATCTCTTTTCAAAGGAGATGCCTAAACCTAATCATGTTGAATTATATAACATCGCACCTTTCCTGTATCATGAACCTCAATCTGATGAAATCAATATTCAATGAGACCAAAATGCCTAATCCTTCGGACCAAAAAGGCATTGTATTTCTTCACTTCAGGCTTACTTTCATAGACATGATTTATCAGCAAGAAAACAGACCATTACTACTAATAACTACAGGAAAAAAGTAGCTTCAAAGTCTGATGTGCAGTTCATATTGGTTTACCTAAATCAGTCAAATGGAAAAACCTGCTTCCACATATGAGCCACAAACAATGCTAAAGCTGGTGAAAAGGTGTCTTTTGTCCTTCCAAGCGATCTCCCTATTAGACAAAATATACCTACAAGTATTGAAGAATCGGATTGCTGCCATGATCTAGGTACCTAAATTGTGCCAGATTACATGATGTACAACTTCTGTCAATTTTGAAACAATGAAGAACAAACGATTAGTTTTCAACGGGATTTGTTTATGTTATTTCTTTGTATATTGGAAAGCACTAGTATGCTGCAGCTGCACTTGCTCTGCCTTGATAGAAAATATAGCAGAGGAACAGCGTTCCAGTGTTGATGACATCCAGACCAGCCTTTGCTTGTCTTTGAGCTATAACCTACCACAGCATAGCGATGATAAAGGTACGGTATCAGGAAGAAGAATGAGTACCACTTTGCGCGAGATGAAGGCCTCAGTGTAAGTGGCTGAGCAGAGTCATAACAGGGACCATCAATGGCAACCTTGAGGAGCCCTTGAAGCTGCAGTTGAACGTCACTACCGAGCTTCGACAGGGCAGCCGTCCCAGCCCCACTAGCAGCAAATGCTGCAGCTGCACCAAATCTCTTCTCCACTTCACTCCTCTCAATCCCTTCCCACTCCTCAAAGTCCATGTCTGATTCAGCATCTCCCTCTGGCAGTGCATCCAGAGGCAATTCTGTGACCACTTCATCACTGGAGCTGCCTTCATGGCTAACATTCACATCATCGGTTGTCCTTGCCACCAACTCCTCTTCAGGAACCAGTTCTTCTTGTTGATCAACTGGACGGGCCTCACATTTAGCTTCCTCCTTGCTCTGTACTTCCTCATGTACGTTGACAGCTTCTTCAACGGGTTGAGGATCTTTAAGCTCCTCCTTCTCTGCCAATAGCACATTGAGAACTGGTTGTGGAGCAGCCTCCACAGGCAATTTGTGCTCCTTCACTTCAACTACTTGCGCTGCCTTCTTCTCTAGTACCACGTCAAGAATCTCTTCGGGAGCAGTCTCAGAATCCGATTCATCCAGCGTCACTTCAATAGCTTGCACGGTCATTCCCACCGATCCTGCAACAAGAACATCTTCAGCAGGAGCAACTTCGGCAACCACATGGTGCTGTTCCACTTCAACGGCCGCCTCTGTTTCCATGGAGAAGACTTCCGCGACCTCAACAACTTCCACTCTCTGCTTCTCGGACCCTGCTTGGAGAACTTCAATGGGAGCCACCTCAGCACCCAGGTCATGCTGCTCGACTTCACCATCACCTTGTACGCTCCCTTCCTCCAACCCCGCCACACCAACAACCTCCTCCCTAAGCACAGCCTCGTCAGCGCCCGACACCTGCGGGCTCGCAGTCACCTCAGCAACCACCGCCGTAACAGCAGCCGCTGGGGTCGAATCACGCCGCTCCACGACGTCACCGCCCTCCTCCTCCTCCACTCCAGCACCAACGCTCACCTCCCTATCGGCCTTGACCGGGTCGGGCAGGCACTCCGGCTCCACCTCCTCCTCGACGGCCACCGCGGGCGCCTTCTCCGCCTCGACCCACCCCACCGCCTCCGCCGCCCTCCCTTCGCTCCGCCTCGCCTCGTCGACCTCTATGATCCTCTCCTCGTCCACCACCTGGTCTGCGATCGCTGCGGCCGCGCGATCGAACCCCGGCGCGCGGCGCGGCGGATCATTGGCGGCGAAGAGCGTGGCGAGCAGGAAGGCGGCGAGGAGGGTGACCGCCGCCGTGAGCAGCAGCTCGTAGAAGAGCTCCATCTCTCTCTCCGGTCGGGTGGTGGTGGTGGTGGTGGTGGTGGTGGGAAGGAACGGAAGCCGGCGCGGGCCTTTTTTGCCCCCTTCGCTTTCTCGCTCGGCTGGGCCGGAGGAGGGGAGGGGGGACAGGGGAGAGAGGAAAGGAAAAGGCAAAGCGGAAGGGGGGATCGAAGCGGTGGGTGTGGGGGAGTAAAGGAGGTGGGGCGCCAAAGCAAGGCATGTTCGGACGGATACGATCGCCACGAGGGCCGCCGCGGGTGTAGGGGATGGGGTTGGGGCGACGCCGAAAAAGTCTTTTGGAAAAAGTATACATCACCCCCCAAACTACGAGGGGTGGATCACGTAACCCCCTAACCTATGAAACGGTCTATATCACCTCCTGAATTTTTTAAAACCGGTCAAATTACCCCTAAAACAAATTTGAAAAATCATAATAAATCACAGAAAAATCATAAAATGAAAAATACAATTTTGTTAGACTCCAAATGAGTAAACGTACACACTGAATATATAATATGGTATGCTTTAGTATATATTTTTTGCTGTAGCTCTAGATCTATGCTTTTCTTCACAGCTGTAAAAAAATGTACTAAAGCATACCATATTATATGTTTAGTGTGTACATCTACTCATTTGGAGTTCAACACAATTAAATTTTCCATTTTATGATTTTTCTGTGATTTACTATGATTTTTTAAAACTGCTTTAGGGGGTAATTTGATCGGTTTTAAAAAGTTTAAGGGGTGATATAGACCGTTTCATAGGTTTGGGGGTTATGTGATCCACCCCTCATAGTTTGGGGGGTGATGTAGACTTTTTCCAAAAGTCTTTTCGTCCGGGAGAGGAGACGCCGTCGTCAGGCGTCAGGGGATTTCGTGTGCCCCCTGTGGCACGTTTCGTGTTTCCCCCTCGGGGCCCCGGGACCGGGACCGAGCAGCCGAGCTAGCCAGGCACACGGAGCCATGGAGACATCAGACATGGAGGCACCGCGACCGCTCGGTGGAAGGTAGGGCTGTCAAAAAAAAAAAGCTCGAGGCTCGTGAATCGATCGCGTTCGGCTCGCTTTAAACTTGATTCGAGATCGGCTTGATTTCTAAACGAGTCAAGCTCAAACTTGATTCAAAGCTCATCACGGTGACTTCGACCACAGGGCAGGAGCTCGGCGACCTGTTGAACGCCCGGCACCGGGGGGAGGGGGGGCGAAGTGGCAGTTTGTTCACGGGACGGACCGGCCCCCCCAGTTTTCTTCGCGGCAGCAGCACGGTGCTTCGCAAAACTTTCACGCTCAAGCGGTTGCACTTGGAAGAACTCGTAGACGCGGTTCGTCCGCGAACCGTTGAGGCGGGCACACAGTTCCTTGTACTCCGCAGTAGACACGGGTCCCAAAACGAAGTCACCATGTTTCTCCACCTTGCGTTTCCTCAGGACTGCACGGAACAGGCGAAGCATAGTCAGAGCACAGTTAGAGGCAACTCCAAACGCATAGTTTTAATAAAGTCGACAAGGGCGGTACCCTTACCTTCGATGGTAAACCCGAAGGCCTTTTCCCAATCAGGGCAGGGAATTGACCCTATAGGATCCGCCCAGCAGTCATCCGGCACGGCCCATCCGTCTTGAAGGGGAAAAAGCCGAACGGCCCGATATTCTTCGACAATATCGCGTGTGCTGTACTTACGTGCGAACAAGCGGAACATATTGATAAAGGCGTCACCCTGTTCGCACGACGGATCCAGTCTTGTTTCGAAGTCCAGAGGCGTCAAGACGGTCGGCGCCACAGGATGCGGAGCACCTTCGACAAGGGGCTCCAAGTTGTGGTACATCCAGTGTTGCTACCAATCCGAAGGCCACCTGTTGCGGTAAGCAATCACAGGGGCCAGGACACCCGTCTTGTATACGAAGTTCAGGCACCCGAACTGGCAGTCTTTCTCTTCAGCTTCGACACCATCCCCTTCCATCACGGTTCTTGTCTGGTGGTGGACCTTGTGCGCAGCTGCGAAGCCCTCGGCGGAAGGCTTGATCTTCGTCGTCCGGCATATCCACATATATATCGAAAGTCGCAAGATGGCGTTTGGCGTAAGCTGATGCAGGTACACCTTGAAATACTGAAGAATGTCCACTACCACGGGGTGAAGGGGAAAGCGAAGACCGGCGCAGAGCAAATCCCGAAAGATCACAGCTTGATTCTCTTTCAGCTTCGGGATCTCCTCATCACTCGGGGCTTCGCCATCAACAATCATGTTGTTCGACGCTAGCTCGGCAACGTCAGCAGGATCGAGCAGGCTGCGGCCGAAGGTGAAGGTCTTCGGCAGTCCGCCGGAGGCGGCAGAATCGCGTTTGCGCTTCGGAGGCATGTTTCGATCGAAGGAAACTACGAGGCCAAGTGTTAAGAGAACAGCGGAAAGGCTTACTTGCACCGGTTGCTTCGAACCTCTCGGGAGCGCGCGCGGTGAAAAGGACATGCAGAATGGTCCTGCAAGGGGGAGGGGGCTTTTTATAGGGGGCTCAGTAAAGGGCAGTTACCACAGCCTAAAAAGACCATTATGCCCCTAATCACCCTACATAACCGTCTCCATGGAAAGGATAGAAGAGGGTTTTATTGAAACAACGGGCCGTCCTCTGGGAGTTCCGAAGCCCACTTCCGCCACCTTGAAGGGGGTTTCGTAAGTTCGAGCCTTTAGTAAAGAAGGGGAGGACGGCCCTCACTTCCGAGGGGCTACTGTTGGGGAATGGGAGCTTCAGAACCACTACCATCGGACACCTGTGCTTTTAGCGAAATACCTTCCCTCCTTTTTTCGATGCGAAGCTGCTTCGCTAACGAAGTAGCTTCGCCACGACACTAACCCGTTAACCTGTTTTCTGCCTTTTTGGAGAAGATTTGTTGAGCAGGTCGTGATCGGGAAACACAGTAAGGGAACTGCAAGGATCGAAGTACCCTCGATCTGCAGTTGCTTCAATCCGGAGGCAAGGATAACCGACGGAGGCGAAGGGATTGGCGTGAAGGCATGGCGTTGTGCGGGAAGGGGCGTGGCGTTGTCTGTACGAAGCCACGGTGGAGGAATGCTCGTGTAAAGGAGTCGTCGACGTGAAAGCGAGCTGGCATGGCCGTACGAAGGAGCTGGCGTGGCCGTACGAAGGCCGTATTTCCTGTAATGCCCCTTAAAAGGTGTCGAGAACTAGCCGTTGTGGAAAAAAAAGGTGTAATTATGTTAGAAAGTGTTGGCCGCGCCCCCTATAAATAGAGGGGTCTCCTGTAATTGATGTGACCCAGATTGAATGAAAAAGAGAGCTCTGAAGTTTATGTTCTTGTCTCTGCAATTTACTTATTCTTAAGAGTAGAAGTAGAAGTAGTAGTAAGTTCGAAGCAGGATAGTTGGTGAGGTCGAAGAGGGCTTCCGAAGGGCAGTCGCGCAGGCCCTTCGGAGGAAAGAGCAGAGAACTGTTGTTTCGGGGTCCACCTTTCGGGCCCGAGCTACACCACCAAGGGGCAGCGCGGAGTCTCGAGGCGGCCGTTCGATCTGCCGAGGTCGCATCGATGGTTCGCTGGTGGTTTGGCTTGTGTGCTCGTCACTGACGCGGCCATTGGGTTGCACTAGGTACTTTGTACGCGGAGTTTACTATAGCTGAGTGTACTTGTTGGATAATGCTAACTTGTTTAGGAAGAAAAAGGTCATTTGGGAACAACAGTTCAGTGCCAACTGCCAAGAAAAGAAGCTACGCCGTCGTTGTCTCCGTCGTTAGTCAATGGGTGATGTACTCTATTGTGTGTATTTGTGTCGAAGTAGTTGCGTGATAAGTTCAGTTGTATACGGGATCAGCTCATGGAGTGGAGGACGTTTAATTGTTTATTTATAAATTCAATATGGGACAATGATACTATTCGTTGCATGGTGGCCGCGAACAGGAAGCAATGCACATGTTTTCTTTGTCCTCTCGAGCCATGTGCATGATCACTTGTCGGCGGGAGTACTCTTCGGCACGCCTATCTAGCAGCGCTAGCACGGGGGAGTGGGAACTGACTCCTTGACACTCCACCACAGTCGTCACCATACAAGCACAAATTCTGCTCATCCAGTTTCCCATCCCATTCACGGATCATGCATGGTAGGTATCCTAACAAGCACTAGTTTGCATTGCCACCAATTGCTTTATCATATCCCCTCCATATTTGTGTGATTGTGTCAATCGGGGACATGGTGTGTGAGTAATTTGCGCCATGTGTAGAGCAAGAAACATATTTTTATAGGAAATATAAACGAGGTAAGGTCGAGGCAATGCAGGTTTTTAGGATGGAGGAAACTTTTCTAGATATATAGTATTTTCAACTATAATGCCATGACCATTTTGAGATTTCGAGCCCGATAAATAGTATATTTGCCAAGAGTCGGTGGCTACAAGTTCAGGAACTAATATATGTTAGTGTATGATTGAACCAACTTCTCCTCTTTTGTTTGTTCTTGCACATTTTTTTTATAAAAAGATTGGTTTTTTAATGAATGTATACTATTGCTTTTCCTACATCTGTGTTTTTGTTGATTTTTTCACACTTTTTACACATGAGGTTTATATGACGTGAGTCACAAGTTCCTTTAAGTTTTACTCTGGCGTGTTTAATTTCAGTAATAGAATCTAGTATGTTTTTTTTATCAAAACATACCTGTATGGCTGTATTCATGTTAAGGATAACACCGTACACAGATGCGTACACATACAGATACGTTCCAGAAGGATACAGAGGACAGCAAATGCACAAAGGCCCCTAAAAAAATTAGAAGAAAGACCTTGGAACCTCTGCACACCAAATCCTCCAAGCAGCGGTGCCGCCAGCCTACTACTAGGAAAACGCACATTTGTACCGGTTTATAACCCTCATTAGTACCGGTTTCCAAACCCACATTAGTACCGGTTTTGGAAACCGGTACTAATGTGGGCATTAGTACCGGCTGGTAATGAGGGCCGGTACTAATGTGCCCGCCCCCGGCGACGTGGCACGGGCCACATTAGTACCGGTTCTAATTGCCAACTAGTACTATTTGTTTTTTGTTTTTTCTTTTTCTTTAATGTTTTCTGGTTTATTAATTCTATTGCATTTACGTATACTAATCCTAATGCTTGATACGCTATAATATATATTCGTGTGCCATATAAAATATTTGAGATAATACTATACATGCATACGTATATATGTACTAGTATAATATAATATTATACTAGTACATATATACGTATGCATGTATTATCTCAAATCCGGTAGTTGATCCCATGCAAAAAAACATATATAATATTGTGCATACAGAAATACGAAAAATATATATTAGTGTATATAATACATTGCATCAAAGGTTAGCAAGATTTAATATTAGTTTTTTTTGCTTCCTGAAGATTGGTCTTTTGCAGAGCTTTTTCCTCTCTTGCTCCCCTGCTTAGTCGACTCTGCTTGTTCCGTCGACTTCCCAGTTGCTTTTGCAGTGGACTTCCCCGATGTTTCTTCCGTGGACTTCCCCGTTACAATCACAGATGATAAGCCTGAGTAGAATTCTCCACCTGGCGTAATCACCTCATCCAGAAGAAATCCGCAAAGTTGTTCTTGAATTAACCGGATTCTTTCCGACTCGAGGAACCCCTGCTTGATGTCATCAATCTACGAAAGAACATGAACAAAGAATAAGAACTAGTACAAAAAAGAACATGGACAAATAAGAACTACATGCATGTGTCGTTTAGTTTAGTGGGCGCACCCTGTCTTCAAGGTTGGTACCTCTTCCGATGCTTGAAAAGGTATGCATGAACTTGCATACATAGTATCCGCACAGATTGGTACCTGAAGGTTGTGTCAAGCACTACACATGTGTGAAATAAGGTTATGAAATATGTTTAATTATATTGGAAGACATGAGATATGCGGACTAGCAGAATACACATACAGGGGAATCATAGTGGAAATAAATGTTCTCTTTGTATGTTCCCGGGTGCTCTACACAGAGGCGAGTCCATGCAAGTTTGATCATCTCTACGACATCTTGATATGCGCTTTTGTCCGATGTTGCCCTCAAAGAGTCGAAGATGAAGACCTTGCTTAGAGACGGACAGAATGCAAAAAGAATCTAGTGGAAGCTGTGCATACGTGTATGTTTGACACGAAAAATGATACGGGTCGCGACATAAAATGGAATACGCGGGCGTGCCAGTGTACCAAGTACACAAATAAAGACAAGATAGGGAAACAAGTATTTCATTAATTCTGTGATCAACAAAATTACAAGTTCCTTTTATATTATGCGCCATAGCCTCATGTGAGGGTCATCCGACTCAAGCGATGTGATATCCTGGTTCCCGGGGTCTTTTAGAAAACCTCCCGGTTAATTACTCCCATGGGATCGCCTCGCGGGACACCTCCGATTAAGCTGCGCGTGGTCATCGTCTTCGTCTTCACTTCACTTCTTCCATGCAGATGAATGAGGATGATAAGTATATGGGCGTAGGCGTGATCCGCAGCCTCGTCGGCCCGCGGTGCCGTTGGTAGCGCGACCATGGCTCAGGCGGCGCCCGCCCCGCCATCCGGCCTCGTCGGTCACGGACGGCGTATAGAACGTGATTGGTTGGTGGCATATGCATGGAGAAGAGCGACGTCGTATCGCAGCTTCATAGTGTACGTATAAGTCGTGAGCCTGGCCAAGAACTTGAGGGCGTCCTTAGCGAGCATCTCTTGTATATAGAGTAGCCAAGCAACCAGGTAGGCAGCTCCGGCCAGCAAACGGTACAGGCGGCGTGATGGCCATGTTGATGAGGTAGACTTGCTCTGACGCCGGTCATTGTCTCATCTCTGAATACATGCATGCAGCTAGCATGTATCCACGCTTGCATGCCACTTTAATTTGAGTGCATGGCCCATGCACGTACATTGCATTCGGTGTTCTTCTTCGCTTATGAGTAATGACTTGAAGTGCCCTATACTTCCCACGATCTGGATGCTCCTGGGCATAGGTCCAGCCTTCTCGCCAGTGGTCCAACGGCGCCAAGAACTCGGCTGCCGCTCCGTGAACATCACGACCACCGGGGCCCGGGGGGATCGGAGCTCGCCGTCGGTTGTCAAGCTAGCGCGAGCGGCGAGCTGATCATCTTGGTTTATCGCCGATCCGCAAGGTTGTACGTGCGGCACCCTGCGATGAGGGCGACGAAACCGGCCGCCGGTACTCGGCAAAACCTAGCACATGGGTGAATCACCTCTTCGGCGACATTTTGACGGATCGGAGCCGGTACCAGCCGCGACACTGAGAGGCGCTCGCCGTGTCGAGCCGATGGTGACGAGTGGTCGGGTGCTGCACAGAACTCGGAGATGAGTGAGGTGAGGTCATCACCGTGCTCGCCGGGCGGCTCTATATCACCTCCGATGCCCAAGCCAGATAACCAGGTTGCCCCCGGCAACATGTACAGTTTTCCCTGCCCATGCATGAAAATGAAGACGAGAGGAAGAGATTAGTGTACACAATAACCACCTGCGCCGACCATGGCCATCTCCGGCGACGAGTTTCTGCACTCCGGTTTTCCTCCGGCGTACGAACACTAGCAAGCACAGCAGATCGATGGGAGCTTTCTCTTCTTCCTTTGGTATTTGTATGTGTCTCTGGGTGAATGGGAAGGAGGTGGATGGGCTGACGTACGGTACGGTATGCGTACACAGCGAGAAACCAAGAACTGTTTCTTCTTCCTAGCGCCTGCCCTCTCCCTCTCTCGTGTGTCTGTCCGTGTTAAGTGAACGGAGCCCTCCTTTTATAGGCCAGGGAAGGCGGTTGGTGGCCGATCGAAGGCGGTTGGTGGCCGGCCGGGCAATTAGCGCTAATGGAGGACGCGCTCCTTTCTGGCAATACGGTATGAGCTGGCGACGTGATTCTCGGGAGCCAATTTTCCTTGTTGAACCTCATTTCCATTTATCTGTAGATCAATCACCAATGGATCCTTCCATCTATTCACCGAACAGATATTTGACCTTCCACGAGTGGGAACGTCCTCATCACTAGCGTATAGCACTTTCTTCATTTGATGAGAGGCGGCACGCATGCACGGATATTACTTGGGAAAGTTGACAACAGCGCTGAGTGTGGTCTCCAGCTGCCAGACGGCCTTCACGCTCATTGTCAGGCCTTGCTCAAGAGCAGTACGTGCACACCATACCGGCACGCACGATTAGCCTATCAGGTAGAAAAGACATGTACGTATATGTATTCCGTATGCCCGTACACGTACGTGGTATTAACCGCATGCAACGACAATTCCTTGGCCGTCTGATGAATCACTTTAATCACCGTAGCTTCAGTCAATAGCCAGGAGTCGATTTTTCACGTGTGTACGTATACTCACCATGAGTATGTAACCCGCTGATCATGTGTGTATGCCCTGTAGCCATCTTATAGAAATTTAAAACACCATGGCGTGCAAAAAATTGCACGTACACTACTTGCTTGCATGTGGCTACTATGCCAGCCATTGCGTGCGTACAAAAATCCATCAAACAGTGTAGAAGTATTAGTTTCTTGCAATATATATGCAATATCATTTGAAAACCGATAAAATAGATGAGATACACGTTGCTCACCCGAAGTTGTATGGTAGAAGTATGATACCCTTCTTATGGTGTTTTTTCTAGATACAAATATATATAGTCCAATGTGTCCAGCTCCCATTTTCTGACACAAGTCTGATTTATCATTAGTGGATCCATGAGGCCGACGTCCTTTATTCCTCTCCTTCTGCACCGCTGCATCTCAAAGCTGCATGATTGAAATTAAATTCAAATTAAACACAAGTTAAGATAAGGTAGAATGGCTAGATCATTGTTTTCGAGACTTACAGAGTCCAGCAAGCGATGAGTTCTGAGTCAATTGCATCTTGATTGAATAAGAACCAAAATTGGTCAAATTCCACACCAAAAGTTTGTCGGCCACGGAAATAATGTTGATCATCTATGGTAATTTCCACATAGGTTACACCGCTTGCTGACGCAGCCATGTACCAATCGTGCAGTTCATGCATTCTCGTTGGAAGATACGGCACCAACTGCGGCCACACAAGAGGTTTACCCAACTCATACTTCGGTCTATTTGCCCCTTCATGTATTGGGATTGGTTCGTCCCCTCGGATTTGACCAGGAGTCAGACCTGATTCCTTATTGAATACAAGCATATGCTGCTCTTGCGAAGAAAGCACCTTGATGGAGGAGACAGATTGCTTTGACTGGGTGCCTAGTTGTGGAATAGATTTAGCTTTATTCGCAAACTTCTTCTGTTTGTCAATCTTGAGTGCCTGTCTGTCATAGTCACTCAAAGGAGGTGGCTGGGCATTTATTCGTTTCTCCTCCTCCATTTTCTTCATGAAGCGATGAAATTTGACCCGGTCAAATGGTTTCTCAACAGGTGGCTTCTTCGCTTTGAATATTTGTCTATCAAGTTCAGCCCGCACTGAAGCATCTAGCTCCTCCTGAGTCTTCTGGTAAGATAATTTCGGTTGAGGCTTCTTCGGCCTGGGCTTCGTCTGCTTCTTTGGAGGAGGGGCCGGAGGATGATGCGTAGCTCGTCGTTTGGTACCCTTGCCCTGTTGCTGAGGCGGCGGACTCTCGCTTGGGTCCCGATCAACTAGAGGACTCATGCTTCCTGTTGGAGATGAGGGTAGCTGATGGTCTTCGCCTTCAGGCACGGGGTGTGTAGATGAGGCTTCAGGAAGAGGTGCTTCCGGTGAGGGTAGGGGTGCTTCTTTGACCGGTTCCGTAATCTTTATGTGAGCCTTGACCCACAATACCCAACCGTGCACGGTATCTCCAAGCACCTCTTCCCCATCAGGTCCGGTAACTCCAGTTCGAGGTCTTCCCAACCGGGGACCACTCGGTCGACGGCAACTTTATGGTAAAATGATTTACTGAATTCCACGCCCATGAATGTTTCCCCCGGTTCCGGGACCTCAGCAACACCATAAGCCACCGGTAACATCTTGTTTCTGAGTTGAGCGTGAAGCTCACACGCTGACCTCACTGTGATGTCATCCACGGGGAACCGTTCGTGGCAGACCTCGGCTGCTTCTGCTGAGGCAACCGGTGCTTCTGCTGAGGCAACCGGTGCTTCTGGTGAGGGTAGTGGTGCTTCTGCTTCCTTGACCGGTGCTTCCGTGTTTGCTGGTGCTGCATCCGTTGAAGCGACACTACTTTTCCCCTTAGTAGATGGCGGGCTCATTTCATCTATGGGCCCTTGCTGAGATGATTGTTTGTTAAGAGCAAGGGCCAAACGCTCATCAATGATGGCATCCATTCTTGCCTCAGTCATTTCTACGCGCTCTTGCAATTGTCTGATTTTCCTATCTTGTTCGTACTTGTTCCTTTTGCGCTTCTTGTACGAGTCAATGTGCTCATGCCATGCGACTTTCCATGGAACCACACCTTTGCCTCTGCAACGTCCACCATGTTCTCTAGTGCCTATTGCAGCAGAAAGCTCATCCTTCTCTCGATCAGCTATGAATGTTCCTTCGGCAGCAGCCCTGATCAAATCAACAAGCCTTGCAGCTGTCTGTCTTAGTTGGTCACCCGGTATTAATGATCCATCTTCGGGATTGAGCGTGCCACCATGTGCATAGTAGTAATTCCGCGCTCGGTCAGGCCACTCCAGAGTTGCCGGTACGATTCCACGTGCCATTATCTCTTGCTCCATCCGATCCCATTTGGGCAGTGCCATCGCGTAACCTCCAGGACCAAGATGATGGAATTCTTTCTTTTTACGTGCATTAGCTGTGTTGATTGCAATCAACTTGGCGGCATCTTCCGATTGCTTGCCCTGCACAAATGCATCCCAATGATCTCTTAACTTGGCATATCCCGACTTCTTAAAATCGGGTGTAAGCCCCTGCTTGATGAACTCCTTGGTCAGCCGCTTCTTGTACGTCTGAAAGGCAATTGCATCCTTCTGCAGGGTCCAAGTGCGCACAGCTTTCAAATCTGTGTTTTCGGGAAATCCGAAGTGTGCTTTCACCTCGGCCCAGATCATGTTCTTCTCTGTGACCGGGACAACATCTGGCCGAACCGGTACCGGGGGTTCATTCTCTTCATGTTGCTCTTCGTCCTGATCTTGATCTTCGTGCTCAGCTTTTGCTTGATCACCTTCTTCGGGTAGCAAGTCAGGTGCGTCAGCCGCTTTCCAAAACCGAAAGCTTATTGGGATGTTGTCCCGAACAAGTGCCCCAATGTGATTAACCAACTTGACAACATTTTCATGTGGAGCTAACGGTCTCCCATCGGGAGATACTTCCGTGATGATGAAACGCCCGTCTAGCTTCTTCTTTGGGCCGCGTTTCCCACCCGGCTTCTTCTTGCTGCTCGATGCAAGCTCCTGGAAATTTAAGAACTATTAACTCATTTCTATAATTAGTAGCTTCCTCGAAAATCATGACGAGGTACTGGTTTTTATTAATTATACCTCGGATGGTTCTCCATCATTGCTTCCTTGACCAATTGGTTGCTCCCTCTCCCTCTCATTGTCATCAGCAAACATGTTCAGGTAGCTGTCGGCCTCTCTGTGATCCTGTTCTTGTTCATTCGGTGCATCATTCATAGTATTGCTAGCAATTAAATCCATGATCATTTGCTCCGCTTCTCGGTCCTCTTCGGTTCGCACCATTGTAACTAAAATAATGTAATAAAAAATAATATGAGGACCATCTATTCCAATGATGAGACAATTAATATGAGACAATGTACGGGGGGTCGGGAGCGTGGTGGGGAGTGGGAAGCGTGGCGGGGGAGTCGGGAGTGTGGCGGGGGGGTCGGGAGCGTGGCGGGGGGGGGGGGGTCGGGAGCGTGGCGGGGAGTACGTGGGAAGCGTGGCGGGGAAGTGGGAAGCGTGGCGGGCGCGTCGGGAGCGTGGCGGGGGAGTCAGGAGCGTGATAGGGGGAGTCGGGAGCGTGGCGGGGGAGTGGGAAGCGTGGCGGAGAAGTGGGAAGCGTGGCGGGGGAGTGGGAAGCGTGGCGGGGGAGTCGGGAGCGTGGCGGGGGGTTGGGAGCGTCGTGGGGAGTGGGAAGCGTGGCGGGAGAGTCAGGAGCGTGGCGGGGGAGGGGAGTCGGGAGCGTGGCGGGAGCGAGCCAGTCGAGCGAGTCGAACAACTCGACTCGCTCGAGCGAGTCGAACCAAACATGTCAATTTGAAATTAAAAAAGCATTTACATCCACATTTAAATAACATTTACATCCACATATAAATAACATTTCTAAATCTATATTTCTAAATTCTAAATCTATATTTCTAATTTCTAAATCTATATTTCTAATTTCTAAATCTATATTTCTAAATTCTCTAAATCTATATTTCTAAATTCTCTAAATCTATATTTCTAAATTCCAAATCTATATATTTCTAAATTCTAAATTTATATTTCTAATTTATAAAAAAATTCTAAATTTATATATTTCTAAATTCTATTTTATAAAAAAAAATGAGGGCTGACGTCAGCCCCAAGTAGCCCCGGCCCGCACAGCAGGGGGGGCGGCGCAGCCGAGCCGGGGCGCGGCGCGCGCGCGCGAGCGCGCGGCCGGGAGACCGTACCGGCGGCGATGGCGCGCCGGCGGGGGCGGTCGGCGACGGCGGGGCGAGGCGGTCGGCGACGGCGGGGCGAGGCGGTCGGCGACGAAGCCGGCCGGGGGCGCGCGGGACGGCGGGGCGAGGCGGTCGGCGACGTACGGGGCGCGACGGCGGCGGCGGACGGCGGCGGGGCCGGCCGGGGGCGCGGGACGGCGCCGACGACGGCGGGGCCGGACGGCGGCGGCGGGGCGAGGCGGTCGGCGACGGCGCGGGCCGGGGCACCGTACCGGGCGGGGCGGGCGCGGCGACGGTGGCGCGCAGAGAGCGGACGGCGGAGCGGGCGCGGAGTGGAGGCGGACGGCGGGGCGGGCGCGGGCCGGGGGAGAGGAGAGGTGGCGCTCCGATCGACGACGGCGCGGGGCACCGGGCGGCGACGAGGACGACGGGAATGGGGGATCGAATTGGGCTAAGTGTTGGGGAAGAAGGGGGGCGCCGCCTTATAACCTCCCCACATTAGTACCGGTGCGAAACTAGCACCGGTTCTAATATGAACATTAGTACTGGGGCTTGTTGGGGACCGGTACTAATGTCCACATTAGTACCGGTCATTTGCCGCCAAATGGAGAAGGACATTAGTACCGGTGCTAGTTTAGCACCGGTACTAATGTTATTTTCATTTTGTAGCCCCCTGTTCCCCTTTTAATTTTCGTTTTTATTTCCTATATTGTAGTTTATTTATGAAAAATCATATATAACGCTTAAAATGGTAGAACAAGTTTGGTTAATTTTCTTTACATAGATACTATGACATTCTAAATTTAACTATTAAAATTAAAATTTTCTTATCAATAAACTACTAATATCTTCTAAATTGTCTTTTTCTTTCTTCACTTTAACAAATGAAAATAATTTTATTTTTTTCATGCAAAATCTTTCTTAAATAGTACATCCAGTGTAATTAATATAAAAATCATGATTTAGCCTTGCTCACGTATGTTTTTACGTAAATTTATTATTTAATATCTGATAATGCTAAAAAAAGTTAAATAATTGAAAGTTTTGTTAATAAAGTAGCAAAATATTAGTTCATTCAAATATTACAATACTTTGGTACATATTATACATCATCATCTAGTGCAACATTAACAATCTTCCTCTTCACGAATGTCCCTTGGTTGTGATCACGACGTAGGTATGGAGTGTCCTCTTCGGCTAACAGGATGCTTGGGTCAATCTTTACTGAAAATGGAGGAAGTCCATCGAATTGATCATAATCTTCTGAAATGTCAGTCTTGTCTTCAACTCCAACGATTTTTCTTTTTCCCGGTAGAACTATGTGACGCTTTGGCTCATTATTAACAACACCCTTATCATCACCTTTCTTTATTATTGGTGGTTTGCTGGACATGTCTTTCACATAGAAAACTTGAGTCACATCATTCGCTAGGACGAACGGTTCATCTTTGTATCCAATCTTGTTGAGATCCACTGTTGTCATCCCAAATTTGTCTGTCATTATACCTCCTGTAGGGTTTTTAACCCACTGACACTTAAAAAGAGGGATTTTTAAAGGTCCGTAGTCCAATTCCCATATCTCTTCAATGACACCATAGTATGTTTGTTCATTTCCTTCGTTGTCTATTGCATCTATACGGACACCGCTGTTTTGGTTTGTGCTCTTTTGGTCTTGGGCTCTCGTGTAGAATGTGTATTCGTTTATCTCGTATCCTTGGAACGTAAGTACTGAGATAGATGGACTTCTAGCAAACCATTGCAGTTGCTCTCCAATAGTGTTATCACCCATAAGTTTTCTCCGCAACTATGATGCAAAATTATCATTGTGATGACGTGTAATCCAGACCTCTGACTTCCCTTTGTTTGAGGCTCGTACAATGGACTTGTGCTCCTCCCTGTATGGAGCCACTAGGGATGATTGTTGCAGGACAAAGAAATGTGCTGTACGAAATAACGTTTCATCCATATCCATCCGAGTTTTCTTCCCTAATGTACCCTTTCCCCTGAGTCTACCCTCATGGCGTGATACAGGGAGTCCGATAGGAGCAAGCTCATCAATAAAGTTGACACAAAACTCAATCACCTCCTCTGTAGCATATCCCTTTGCGATGCTTCCTTCGGGACGAGCACGGTTACGGACATACTTCTTGTAACTAGACATCAACCGCTCAAAAGGGAACATGTTGTGTAAATACACAGGCCCTAGGATAAAAATCTCTTCAACTAGGTGCACTAGAAGGTGGGTCATGATAGTAAAGAAAGAGGGTGGAAAGATCATCTCAAAGCTGACGAGGCATTGCACGACATCTTTCTGCAACTGCACTAGATTCTTTGGATGGATTGCCTTCTGAGAGATTTGGTTGAGGAATGAACAAATCTTGACGACTGCCAATCTCACATTCTCTGGTAGAATACCCCGTAGTGCAACAGGCAGCAATTGTGTCATCAACACGTGGCAGTCATGAGCCTTCAGATTTATGATTTTTTTCTCTTTGTAATTTATTATTCGTTGTATATTTGAGGAGTAGCCAGTCGGGACCTTGATACTGTTCAAACAATCAAACATCATCTTCTTCTCTTCCTTGCTGAGGGTGTAACTAGCAGGGGCCAACCAATTTCCTTTTTCCCTCTTTTCGGGATGGAGGCTTTTTCGTTGTTTCATAAATTTAAGATCCCGACGAGCTTCAACTGTATCTTTTGACTTTCCGTATACACCTAGGTGGCCAAGAAAGTTCACGCAAAAATTCTTCATCACATGCATCACATCAATTGCATTGCGAACCTCAAGGATTTCCCAATAAGGAAGCTCCCAAAATATCGACATCTTCTTCCACATGGGTGCACGTCCATCCATGTCGTTTGGAACAGATTTGGTACCAGAAGCCTTCCCGAACACTACCTTCAAATCTTTCACCATAGAAAATACAAGTTTACCATCACGGTGCACTGGCTTCTTACGTTTTTCTCCAACACCTTCAAAATGTTTTTTTCCTTCTTCTCTTAACGGGTGCTTAGGAGGAAGAAATCGACGATGGCCCAAATACACAATCTTTTTACTGTGTTTTAGATACACACTGCAAGTATCATCTAAACAGTGCGTGCATGCTCGGTATCCCTTGTTTGTTTGTCCTGATAGATTACCAAGTGCCGGCCAATCATTGATGGTGACAAACAGCAACGCTCGTAGATTGAAGGTCTCCTGTTTGTACTCATCCCACACAGGTACACCTTCTTTCTTCCATAACATTTTAAGATCCTCAACCAACGGTCTCAGATAAACATCGATGTCATTGCCTGGCTGCTTTGGGCCTTGGATGATTATTAGCATCATGATGAACTTTTTTTTCATGCACAGCCATGGCGGAAGGTTGAATATGCATAAGGTCACAGGCCAAGTGCTATGACCACTAGTGAACTCACCGAATGGATTGAATCCATCCGTACTTAAACCAAACCGAATGTTCCTTGCGTGTTCTGCAAACTCAGGGAATTCTCTATCAATTAGTCTCCACTGCGACCCATCAGCGGGATGTCTGATCTTGTCATCTGCTTTACGATCTTCTTTGTGCCAACTTATCAACTTTGCATTAGCCTTGCACCTGAATAAACGCTTCAGCCGTGGTATCACTGGAAAGTACCACATTACCTTAGCAGGAATTTTCTTCTTCTTCTTCTTCTGCTTCTCCCGCTCAACATCGTAAGGGTCATCTCGTGGGATCTTATAACGCTGTGCTCCGCACACAGGACAAGCCTCCAATTTCTCATATTTTTTTCCTCGGTAAAGGATACAATCATTAGGGCATGCATGTATCTTTTGAACCTCCAAACCCAGAGGACAAACGACCTTTTTAGCTTCGTACGTTGACTCCGGCAATTCATTCTCCTCTGGAAGCATGTCCTTTACGATCATCATTAACTCATCGAAGCCCTTGTCAGAAACTCCATGTTTAGCCTTCCACTGCAACATTTCCAATGTGCTACCCAACTTCTTGTGCCCCTCTTTGCAATTTGGGTACAATGGTTTCTTGTGATCTTCTAACATACGGTCAAACTTCTTTGCCTCATTCACCTTTTCGCAATCTTCCTTCTGCTCTCGCAACACCTGACCTAGATCATCAAGCGGCTCATCTTCTCCTTGTTCATGCTCTCCCTCAATTATTGCAACATCATCCTCACTCATTGGATCATCTCCCATTGCAAAGGCACCTTCTTGAGTCCAATCAGGAATATTGTCGTCTTCTTCTTCATCATCTTCCATTATAACCCCTCTCTCCCCATGCTCTGTCCAAACAAAATAGTTTGGCATGAATCCCCATTTGTATAAATGATCGTGAAGAGTCTTTGTCGTTGAGAAATCTTTCAAATTCCTGCACTTTCTGCATGGACAAATAATGAAACCGGACGGGGGCTTGTTCGATTCTGCTACTTCTAGAAATCCACGAAGCCCATTAAAGAATTCATTGGATATTATCTTATCGGTGTACATCCATTGTCGGTCCATCTACAAATAAAGAATATATAACCGAACAAAATATATTATTATCATGTAACAAGTGCAAGATTATATGTGTTACACTAATTCATAGTGTTCAAATCCATATTCCACATGAAATATAAACTTCTTACTAAATTTCTAATGAGCAAACAATTTTTCTAATGAAGAAAACTATTTTTCTATTGAGGAAATTATTTTTCTAACTAAGAAATAACTATTCTAATGAGAAAACCATTTTGATGGTATTGAAGAAAACTTTTTCCTAATAAAGAAACTTTATTTCTTAAGAAAATATTTTCACGGGACGAAAACATTTTTTATAATGAGAAAACTATATTTCAATTTAAATTATTATTATTATAAGCAAACTATTTTTTTGAGAAATAAATTATTTCTCTAATTCTAATATTAATATTCCAGTCGTTTCTCTTAGTAATAAGTACATTTAAAGCATTTATTATATTTATTTCTATAAAAAATAATGCAAAAAAATTTAATTTGTATCATCATATAGAACATCTCATCCAACAAACACGGCACATCTATTTCAATCAACTCTATTAGAACATACTCCTATTTCAAAGTGCTAAAATCCTCTATTCTTAGTACATATTAAAGTGCTAAAATACTCCTATTTCAACCAATGAAACTCAAGAAAATAAGCATGAATCAAGGGAGGATGAAGTAACTAACCTCTAGACCACTTCAACGAGTGAAATCGTTGAGAAATGATCGCAAATCCGGCAAAAGCTCCTCTAGGGCGTCATGGAGAAGAAGGAGCTCGAAGTGGAGGAAGAAGGGGGCTCGCGGGGCTGGAGGAGGAAGAAGCTGAGATATAACCGTTGGACATTAGTACCGGCCCTTATTAAGAGCCGGTACTAACGTGGCTACATTAGTACCGGCTCTTAATAAGGGCCAGTACTAATGTCCCGCCCACACATTAGTACCGGTCCATATTGAGCACCGGTACTAATGTGAGACATTAGTACCGGTGCTCAATGAGAGCCGGTACTAATGTTTGCCACGAGATGGCTCCGGCCGCCTCCTTTTAGGCACGGGACATTAGTACCGGTTCTTTGAACATTAGTACCGGTGGGCAAACTGGACCGGTACTAATGTTAATTTTGCCCTGGGACGAAAGCCTCATTCCCTAGTAGTGGCCGTTGACGGACGCCATGCGCCACCATGCCAGCATCCCAGGGACAGAAGGAACTCCATCGCCAGAAGGCTTTTGGAAGAGCCGCAGTAGACACTCACCCACACGGATGAGATGAAGGCAAACGCCGATGCCGCATCGACCGGGGCAGCACCCCGAGTTCCAACCGCCTTGAAGCCAGATTCGCCATCGACGACGAAAGCCGCTGTGGTACGCCCGGATCCGCTCCACTCTCCTTGCTACCGCACACCCAGAGCTGCCTCCTTATCCTTGAACCAAAGAGCCGGAGAACGCACCATCCAACCGGATCGATGCTCCGCCGGCCGACGACTCCTGTACAGAGATCCCCTGCAGGGAACCCCTCCTCCACGGGCCCGCCGGCGGCGCCGGAGAGGAGCACCACCGCGGCGAGGACGAGTCCGGAAGGACCTTATGCCTTGACGCCGCCGCCGCCGCCTCGACGACGTCGCCGAAAACCTAACCCTAGACACGCTAGGACCTAATCTACACCACCGGACGGAGAGCCACCGTTCCCACACACCTCCGAGGGCCCGAAGGCCGCCGGAGGCGGAGGGGAGCGGCGGCCTCGCCGGCGGAAGCACCAATCGCCTCCCTGTCGCCTCTCTCAACTGTAGCGAGGAGAGGAGTCGAGAAGAAGCGAGAACCATAGAATCTAGTATGTTGCTACAATGAAAAAGTAATCGTTTATTTAAAATTTGAAACTCACACCTTTTTTGTAACATTATTATTTTTTCCATAATTGCAATCAGTTGGGTCTCTAGCTAGCATACCCATACGTTGTTTTAACCCAATGTATTTTCTTCTGTTCTACTCAAGCACTCATCGCATATCTGTCTTTTTATTACTCGAGCAAGACAAATTGAAGTACATCCCTATTTTACCATTAAACGCGACCTTATCTCAGAAACACGACACAAAATGAGGTCAGATAAAGGTGATACTAAGAGGACACACAATGTTACGGTTTTATAAGAACTTAGGAAAAAAGGAGTCATACGGAGTTCAAGATGCGTCATGAGTGAATCTGAATTTTGAAGGGTCATATACTCATAATATGTTAGTTTATTAATCGGAAAATAGAAAAGCAAATGGGAATTTCGAGTTGGGCTTGATTTATTGGGCTGGCCAGATCATAGTGGGCCTGGATGTGGTTTCTACATCTTATAAGCAAGCAAGATCATCTTTTCTTTTCTTTTTTTGATAAGTTGTAAGCTAGCTCCATTTCTCAAAAAAAAAAAAAGTTGTAAGCAAGCTCCTCGATTAATAGCAACCATACAGCGGAGTAATAAATGTGAAGACGATTGATTTTTTAAATTAAAATTAAAAGATGGTTCAAATCACACGTGAAAAAGGAGATTATTTATCATACTTTATCATGATCGATCTATGACAGATCACAGTCTCGCATTGTCATATGTCCAGTAATTGAGTTGCTATAAGAAAAAGGCCGATACCTGTGATAATTATCTAGCGATAAAGCATTACTTAAATTACCGTATTACATGAGGAAGAAAAACGTCATTTGTGATCGGAGTCGGAGGCAATTCAAGTCCGCGATCCAACGGCCAGTACTGCATACCAGTCGGGCTCGACTAGTGTTGGGTTCGGAGTCGGACCCGTCTGCACCCTGTAGCCTCCGACCCACAAATAAGGACGCACACGGCACACACCCGATCCTTCTCCTCGTTTCTATCTTGCTCCGCAAACCAGCCGAAACCCTTCCGCGACTGCGGCGGCGACACCCCCAGCGGCGACGCCATGGTGCTCGAGGTGCGCCGCGCTCCCCGCCGCCGTTTCTCCCACTCGGCGAACTCCGATCTTCGACTAATCTCCTCCCCTGGGCTTGTTTTTTCCCCCTGCAGGCGACCATGATCTGCATAGACAACTCGGAGTGGATGCGGAACGGCGACTACGCGCCGTCGCGGTTCCAGGCGCAGGCTGATGCGGTCAACCTCATCTGCGGCGCCAAGACTCAGGTACCGACCGCCCCGTCCTCCGATCCGATCGATCGGCTTTTCGCAGTTTCGTGTGGGTTAGGGTTTCTGGGATTCCGGATCTGATGGCTTCTGGGTGTTGGGTGGCTGCAGTCGAACCCGGAGAACACGGTAGGCGTCATGACGATGGCCGGCAAGGGCGTCCGCGTGCTTGTCACTCCCACCAGTGACCTCGGGAAGATCCTCGCCTGTATGCACGGTAAGCTTATCGATCCCACAACCTTTGCTTTACCACTGTGCTAGATGCCTTTTAGTGGTACCAAATGAGAATTGTGCGAACTAGTTAAGGGATTTAGTGCTGCTTAAGATGTGTCATAATTTGTTAAATCGCGGCCCATGTAGTTGTTTCTTGTCTGACAAATTGCTGCATAACAATGTACTGGTGTAGGGTTGGAAGTTGGTGCTGAGGCAAACTTGTCTGCGGCCATCCAGGTTGCTCAGCTGGCGCTCAAGCATCGCCAGAACAAGAGGCAGCAGCAGAGGATTATAGCTTTTATTGGAAGGTATGCGAATGTGGCATAACTTGTACGACAGTTATTGCTTTTTGTTTGATCGTGCCTAATGATGCTTGCTGTATCTATCAGTCCTGTTAAATACGACAAGAAAGTTTTGGAGACAATTGGAAAGAAGCTGAAAAAGAACAATGTTGCACTCGACATTGTTGACTTCGGTGAATCTGATGATGAAAAGCCCGAGAAACTGGAAGCATTGATTGCTGCTGTCAACAGCAGTGACAGCAGTCACATTGTTCATGTTCCTCCTGGTGATAATGCTCTCTCTGATGTCCTTCTAAGGTAATTGTATGCCATGTTATTGTGATCTATGTTTTTCAATGCTGCATCTGTTGCTGACCTTATTTTTCTACTATCCATCTCAGCACTCCTATATTTACGGGGGAGGAAGGTGGAAGCGGTTTCGCTGCTTCAGCAGCTGCTGCTGCAGCTACTGGAGCAACTGGATTTGACTTTGGTGTGGACCCAAATGTAGATCCAGAATTGGCACTTGCCCTGCGGTTATCTATGGAAGAAGAACGGGCAAGGCAAGAGGCTATTGCGAAAAAGGCTGCTGAGGATACTTCTAATACTGAAAACAAGGACCATGCCTCAAGCTCAAACAGCGATTCTGTTATGGCTGAAGCAGAACCTGCCTCAAATGTTGCTGCTGGCGACAAAAAAGAACAGCCAAAGGTATTATCGCTATACATCAGTTAAACTAACAATGACCTGACACACTAAATATCTGAGCTTTTTTTTAAAGTCTTATTTCATGTTTCAAGTTTTGATTGCTCTATGTACTCAAGAACTTTTTTGTGAAATTTGAAATTGATAATGTGTTTGGTTCCACAAGTTCTAGATTGCATTTAAAACTTAGCTCATGAATTTACCAGTTTTTGTTTGCCAAGGCACACCTAGTAGCAGGGCAAGTCGAAACTTTATAGGCAGCCCTGTACATTCTAGTGTTGCATTAATTAACAATCAATATTTGTTCTCGCTCGACAAAGAAAAATACGGAAAGCACTTGGTGTGTAGCCTTGAGGTGCATCTTTTCTTCACTTCTAGTTGGGCAAATGTTAAGTTTTTGTTTCTGACCTGCCACTCGCTTCTTACCAAATAAATTGAGCCACTGCCCAAATCTTGTGTATGATTCTGCTAAAATTTCTCCCTTGCCTCCTTAATTTGGAACTACTCCCTCTGTCCCAAAATATAAGGTCTTAAGGGTTCAAACTCAAGAAACAACAGTGGGAGGAAGCGACCTCTATACCCCTTATTTTACACTACCCACCAACTCTCCACCTACTCACCAACCTCATTTAATTTTGTCTTATCCCTCCAGGACCTTATATTTTGGTACACAATTTGAACCCTCTAGGACCTTGTATTTTGAGACGGAGGGAGTAGTAAACTTTCCTATCAAATATTTTGCTTAATTTATGTAAGTTGTTTGACTACTTCGATTATAGGCTGTATAGCTTGGCCACTGTATCATGGTTTGATATTAAAGGTTGCAAGTATCAAGGGCCTTTTTTGAGTAAAATGATTGACTCTGGATCTTCCATTTCTATTGTTTGGATATTTATTTATATAGATAATTTTATTCAAATGGACATCAGATGGCTAACATAGATGTGATCACAGGAGGATGATGATCTACTACAGCAGGCACTTGCAATGTCAATGGAGGGTGGTGCTTCAGGATCTGCAGCTGTGGCTGATGCTGCTATGACAGAAGCTGCAGTTGACCCCGATTTGGCACTGGGTGTGTTTTTTTTCTCTTTCTCATGTTGTTTGCAATGTTAGTGCCTACGGTATGTTCAATAATTTGATTTTCATAGCGGCAAGTAAACACTTGACTGTTTATGCTTTTTACTCTCAGTAGGAAGTTAGGAACATTATTCACCAATCCTGGGTAGTTATTTATCTTAGCATTAACTTAAACCTGAGCATTTTTGTTGTGGGTAGTGTTTGAGTCAGTTAAAATGACCAAGCTGGAAAAGCAACCATCTAGCAGATTTGTCGATATGTTTCCTGTCCCCGGACGTCATCTTTATACTTAGATGTTTCCCCCTCATCGTCTACCCTTTTTATGGCACCAAACTATTTTTTTTCCTTGCTTAGCATGTTTCATAACTATCTTTTAAACTTCTAAATGTGCAGCCTACCTACTTAACTGGTCCTAATACAGACCCTCATATACTGTATGTACAATTCCTTGAGAAAAACGTACTTTGTAATATGTTCTGGCTGCCAGTTATACTTTAGTAAATCTTGTATCATTCAACATCATATTTTTACATAATACATATCTTATTGATTTTCTCTTCTTCACTATCATGTTTCCTTTGTTAGAAAACTTTTTTTTTGTTGACCACTTGTTCTGATGTGTATTCTGATTGTTTATATGCAGCTCTTCAAATGTCTGTTCAGGATGCTAACATGTCAAGTGACTCTGATATGAGCAAGGTCTTTGAAGACAGATCATTTGTTACTTCTATCCTTAACTCGGTATGTATTTTTTTGACACAGGTTCTTTTTGAAATATTGACATACAGATACAGTTTTAGCTTCATCATATCAGTCACTTATTATTGGTCATTTTCTGAAATAACAGCTTCCTGGTGTTGATCCCAATGATCCATCTGTTAAAGATTTGCTGGCGTCATTGCACGGCCAGGGAGAGGTATTTTTCTTTTTTGGCTTCCTTTCACTAAAGGCCTGTCAGCACAATGATGCTATGACATCCATGTTCCCTCCTTTCTAATCGAATCCTATATGAGATCATTCAGCTTAAGCTTCACTAAAATAAGAATCTATAATTTGTCTGAACTACGCATTGGGATACAATTCCTCCGCGCAGTTTGTTGCAGCAATTTCATTGCAATATTTAACTAAGATTAGAATCATGACTAGGTTCTCTTGGAAATGTATGTGCAAAGCTGAAGATTTTTTTTTTTTTTGGGGACAGCAGGAGAAGAAGGAAGATAAATCAGACAAGTCAGACAAACCAGAAGATGGGAAGAACTAGTGTAGCCATGCTCATGCTTCCATGTAAGGAGTTCATAATATCTATTGTTGAAAACTGAAATGCATGTTCCCCATAGCTTGTTCAGCACTTATCACGTACTCCCTCCGTTCCAAATTACTACTCCCTCTGTACCAAAATATAAGGACTTGTTGACTTTTTCTGATCACGTTTGACCACTCGTCTTATTCAAAAAATTTATGAAAATATAAAAACAATTATGATATACTTAAAATATACATAATGATGAAACATGTCATAACAAAATAAATACTATTTTCACAAATTTTTTGAATGAGACGAGTGGTCAAATGTGATCAGCAAAAGTCAATAAGTCCTTATATTCTGGGAAAGAGGGAGTATTCATTTTGGCTTTTCTAGGTACAACTTTTGCTACGGATTTAGATTTATGCAAGTCTAGTTACATCATAGAAGTTATGCATCTAGAAAAGGCAAAACAAATAGTAGTAAGATGGTAGTATTTGTCATATTACTGCTAAGGGTGTGTTTAGTTCACCAAAATTTTGGGAACCCCTTTCAAGGTCTATTAGAGGTAGTAAACATAGATTAATTATAAAACTAGTTACACGAATGGACGGGAAATTCGGAGACGAATCCATTAAGTCTAATTAATCCGTCATTAGAGATTGTTTACTGTAGCATGACATTGTCTAATCATGACATAATTAGGCTTGTTAGGCCATTCTCAGTGGAGATATCATGGACACGTTTACCTAGAGTGACACATCATCTAAAAATGTTTGAAACTATAATGAAACACCTCCCTTCTTAATGCATAGTTTCATCTATTGTTGTTTTCTAGGTTACATGCAAGACACAAGTTGTCTAGGTAACTGTGTAGAGAGGGTGTCATCCTCATGAAACTCATTTCACCTCTCTCCTCATTAATACACTGCCACATCATCAAAAGTGTTGACATGGTAGGCTATTTAATGTCCATGAAACCCCCATTGAGACTGGTCTTAGATTCGTCTCGAAAATTAAGGTAGGGGTTGCGAAATGGGTTTTGTCACTAATCTACATTTAATACTCCTAATTAGTGTCCGAAGTTTGATGTGATGATTAGTTGGTGAAATTTTGGTGGGGTTTTAAATGTAGTTGGGGTGCATAAATGATTTAGGCAGTCAAATATTAATTCTGGGTCACTGCTCAGTTCAACATTTTCCGTGGACACATATTTTATCCTCATTGCACTGTTAACTGGTAGTGGGACCACTGATTATGGTACCTTTTGCTCTAGCTCCTTTCTTCTGTAAGCAGGGAATTTAACATCTCTCTGACTTTGCAGGCGCAGAAAGCAATTGAAGATTTGTCTGCACTAGCTGTGTTGATCCTGTTGGTCATGGAATTTCCTTATCCTCGTTAACTGTGCTTTGACCATAACTTACCGAGGGAATTTGTATTATGACTGCTACAGACTTCTCTCCGTATATGTTTAAGTGATTCCATATTTGAAGCTCTTGTTGCTTTGTGTTTTATTTCTAAGTGATAAACTGGCCATTTGTCCTGAAATATCTGTTGTTGGAGCTTGTGACTGCACTGATGCGGAATTGTGTGATGATGCTAGATGCCTAGGTAGCAATTCTCTGAGTCCAGATTAGGTAGTGTTTTTGGTTTGCATGATTTGTTTCTCCAACTGATTGGACTATTTTCTATTGTGTGGCCGAGTGGATATGGTGACGGCATCTAAGCACTCGTTAATGAATACACACAGACACCTAATCCTCAGCGAACTCACTCTTGACGGAGGTTGAAGATAGAGTAGGATCTCTCCGATCTGATCAAACGTACACAACACCTGCTTGATTTGGCACGGTTGCGGACCTGTTCCCCGACAGCGATCCCTAGTTGTCGACTGGCGAGTAGCGACACCTTGAGCAGCTGCGCTACGGGTTGTGGCTGCTGAATGCTGATCTTCCGGCGGTGACGAATAGTGCTTGGAAATTGGAGGTGGAAGATGCCCTCCGCTCCAACCAACATCAGGTCGCTGTCAACCATGCCCGCCACACACCTGCCTGCCTCCAGTACGCCACCAGGATCGCGCATTTCTTGCCCGGGTCGTCAGTGTCCTTTTGATTCCCTTCTGATGAGCGTCACAACGTTCGCGGGCAATCAAGCTGGGGTCATCACCCCACCCCCGGGGTGCCCCCGCCTTTGGGCAGCAAGCGGGTACACCACTGACAGGGAGGCTTGTCGCCTATCCCTTGTCACGATAGCCTCCTCTGCCCTCCTCCCCCACCGCGGATCCACGCGACGACGTGCTGTGCGGCCTGTGCCTTGTCAGGCAACCCCTCCCCCTTCCATCGCTTTCCGGTGCCGATCGATCGATCGATCCACTGGCGCCCTGTGATCGGCGTCGGCTCGCGCGTGCAGACGAGCGTGTGCGTGTCGCCCCCATGAGGCAGCCCATGCCCATCAGGCATCAGCCCATGACACGAAGCTGAGAGATTTTTCTAATCCTTTGGGGGCGCAGTACCGAGAACAGGTCGGGATCAGCTGTCGTGTTTGGCGGGGCTTCGTC
Source organism: Cenchrus fungigraminus (assembly GCA_036936925.1). Classification (NCBI taxonomy): domain Eukaryota; kingdom Viridiplantae; phylum Streptophyta; class Magnoliopsida; order Poales; family Poaceae; genus Cenchrus; species Cenchrus fungigraminus. The sequence continues at coordinate 126,598,955 of CM072777.1, forward strand.
GTCGTCGCCAAATATCGAGCATTTCGGGTGATGATCGCCCGTGCACTGCACAGCACTGCTGTCGACGAAATTCTTGGGGGATAGTCGGACACCACGTAAACCTTTGCTCAGATGTCTCCGTCGTCCTCCTGTCCGTAGGCGTAGGAGGGGCCCCACCTGCGCTTTGCAGGCAGCCAGCAAATCGCAAAGGGGAGAAGGGAGCACGTTAATAAATGGGGGAGAAGAAATAGAGAGAAGAGTGCCGGTTGGGCATCAATTTCAAGTTTTCAACTCATAAAAGCTGTGCCGAATTATGTTTGTAGGATGTCATTTCCCTTTGGAGTATTTCCTTTCTGCTTGCTGAAACCTGATCCGTTCATCCTTATATGTTTCGATCGCGCCGTGCTGTACCTATCCATATAAGTTTGTGCGCCGAGTGTTCTGCCTTTTCCTCTTGCACCTTTTGCCTTTTTACCAATTATTATTATCATTGCAATTCTGTAACATCAGCACGGGTACTGGAGGGAGGCTAGGGCTCATGATCTATCAACGGTGAGAGGTCGAGCACATCTACGGACTACGGGCTCAAAAATGATCACTCAGGACATGCTCTAGTCCTAGGGCGATTCAGGCTATTCCCCCCCATGTGTCCGCTGTACCTGACTAATGACCCGTCTCGTGCTTATCTTCATCAGATGGAAAAGAAAAAAAAAAGCATATTCTCCGTCAATCTCCAGACGCTAAATACTTGCCAAATCTCTCGATGAGGGGGGCCATTGTTTTCTTCGCACACCAGCCAGCACAGCAGGCGTGCTGCAATTCGCAACGTCCCACACAAACCTCTTCAATAATCCGGTCAGTGGTCATGTCCGTTCGCCCTTTGCTTGCGACTTGTGTCCCTCCCCTAGTCCTCTCCCTTTCCCTCACTGTACGGCACACATCTCGATGCATTTGCATTGCATGAGAAACAAGCAAGCATCATGGCACTCATCATCGCCATCAAACTGCTGCGTTGAAATCCCAACAGCGCGCAGGAATCAAAAGAGACGGCCGGCCTGCATGCCTGCCTGCCGGCCGCCCGCTGCTCTCAAACTCGGTCGCGCGCACCGACGAGTCTCCTCGTCGCAGCAAAGAGCCCGGAATCCCCCCCCCATCTCTGCTCTGCACTGCCGCCTGCCTGCCTGCGTGCACACCTGTCCGCCCCACCGACACGCCGGTGAAAACTAACGTGCGGAGCAGAGACCGTTGGGGGGCAAAGGGCACGCCGCACGCCCCCGCGGCCCCCCCCCCCCCCCCCACCGCGAGCGGTGGTGCCGTGGTGTGCATGCACTCTTTCTCTTCTTTTCGCGAGTGGCGTGGTGCTGGTGGCTGGTGCCGTTGCGCTCGGCTCCAATTGGCAAACGGCGAGGGCGGCATCGTCTTCCTCCCTTACCGTGCAAGCAAAGGATGGGATTTGCAATGGAGCCGGGCACGTCTCATGAGTCATGACGAGGAGCCACGGCGAGCTAGCGGTGGTGGCCGGCCCGGAGCCGTGCTCGATGATGTCTAGGCGAAGGGCGTGGGATAGCGTCCGCGGCTGTGTCTGTGTGCCCCAGGACGTTCATGGTGCAGATCTTGGGAGATCGTGTTGCCTCTTGCATATGGTCAAGCACAAGGCAAGCATGTGGGGGCAAATAATATGTGCTCGTTGCATTAATACCTTTTTCAGTTTTAGCTAGGAGAGAAGGGAATTTTGGGCTGGTTGCCACTCTTTTTATAAAGTCGACCCACCCTCACCTAATGTCAAAAGAACCCGCAGCAGGGAGGGGAGGAAACCCGGCCGGGTGAGAGAGAAAGGGAGGGGTCCTGAAAGAAAGAAGGGTACCCAAAGCCCAAGCAGAGAACACCACCGTTCCCCTCGCCGGGAGCGTCCATCCGCAACGATCTGCTGCAGCCATGGCGATGGCTTACAAGATGGTAAAAGCCCCATCTCAGCTTCCCCGGTCAGCATAGCCGCCGCCTCCGTCGTGTCGAAGCAGCCATGGCTGACGACGTTTCTGTGCTGTGTGCCCGTGTTCTGCCGTGCGTTCGTGCGTGGGTTGCAGGCGACGGAGGGGATGAACGTGAAGGAGGAGTGCCAGCGCTGGTTCATGGAGATGAAGTGGAAGAAGGTGCACCGCTTCGTGGTCTTCAAGATCGACGAGCGGTCCCGCGCCGTGCTGGTGGACAAGGTGGGCGGTCCCGGGGAAGGCTACGAGGAGCTCGTCGCCGCGCTGCCCGGCGACGACTGCCGCTACGCCGTCTTCGACTTCGACTTCGTCACCGTCGACAACTGCCAGAAGAGCAAGATCTTCTTCATCGCCTGGTAATTAATCCTCTCGCTGATGCTCTCCGTCTCGGTTTCGTTTCGCTCGATCCCTCGAACCGATTCTCATCACCGCGCTCGAAAGCTCTCAATTCCTCCTTCCCTGCCATGGCGATCAATTGATTCGACGATCCGGTCCATGACCATCTTACTGGTTTCTAATTTTAAGCATTCATGTACCGAGCATATTAATCCTTCTACGGTAGTGTTCATAATATAAATCCGACCTGCGCCCAACCATTCACAGCCGTAACTGTCCAAAACTGTATCTGTCAAGTTTTTCTCTGAAAGCATTCATGCGGCTGGAAAAGATGAGCAACTGAACCGTAAACTACGGCAGGGAAGAAGCCAAACCCCTCTTGCGTCATTTGCACCGTTGAAACATCTTTGTTTGGTGATCACAACCGTAAAAAAACAATAGTAAACGCTGCTGGCACGATTAAGAATGCAAGTAATTAAATGGCATCTTACCAACTGAAAGTCAAAATATTCTTGAAGTCGTTGGGTAAATTGACGTAAATTGGCAGAATGTGTCTATCCTTCCGAGGAAAGGAAGGCGAGAGTTGCAGTCTAGAACATGTCCTGTCCCTTGTCTGAAGGAGAAAGAACTGTCATCTTGGAGCCTTAGAGGTACAGGAAGGCATCACACAATTGACTAGAAATCTGCAAATCTAATGACTGTTCAATCAGTACCGCATCCTTATCTCGCAAAGAAGGAAGGTGCGCCAAGCTTTTTCGTTTTTCCACAGAACAAAAGTTGGCTTGTGGGTTAGTCGGGATCATGACGGGGACCAAATAAAGCTTTCCTGATAAGCCCCGGCCAGGCCTCCCTTTCTCCCTGTCACTGTTGTCTTGAGTGCTCTATCTACACGCATTATGCATTATTTTTCTCCAAAACCTCCAATGCCAAGGACGCCGGTTACTTTATCAGATCTGATCTAGCCTGAATCCACCTGTTGTCTTAGATCTGTCAGCCCTCCTGATCCCTCACCGAAAGCACCCATCGCCCACTCCAATAGCCATTCCGTCAGTTTTATCAGCCTCACGACAGTTACCACAGTATAATCTCCTTACTGTATTTAATATATAATACATCTTTCTTGGCCTGTCCGCGTCCGGCAACAAGAAAACCATGCACGACCTGATCACTAAGCTGCACAGCTGAATTATTTAAATACTGTTAACAAGTCTACTTGCTCCGGTTTCCACTTGTTAAAGCGCTATGATTCTGCTGGCGACTGCCGCTGCTGGTGGCTGCTTGTGCATTTTTCAGTGGGCTGCTGCGTGCGCGGGCATCAGTGGGTGGGTTTGGGCGTTTGGTTTCCTGATGGATCCGTTCGTTGCCCTTTTTTCTCTTTTGGCACACAGGTCACCGACGGCGTCGAGGATCAGGGCCAAGATCCTGTACGCGACGTCGAAGCAAGGCCTGCGGCGGCTGCTGGACGGGGTCCACTACGAGGTGCAGGCCACCGACCCCTCCGAGATGGGCTTCGACGTCATCAGAGGCCGCGCGCAATGAGGCTAGCTGCTCCAAGCCTCGCCTCTGTGTGTGTATGTGTGTGTGCTCGTCGTCTCCTGTCACTGCTACTCACTGCTGCGCGGTGTATCTGATCGATCGGCCGGATACTAATTGGCGTTGGTGTGCTCCCGTAGCGTCGATGATGCCATCTGACGAGGGTTCGTGTGCGTGTGTCTGTGATCTAGAGGTTTGGTGTGTTTGCTTTTTTTTGATCTCTGGTGTGCTGATGTAATATGGATGGAGTAGACGAAGAAGCAGAAGCTGAGGGGGTGGCAGCGGATTAATGAAACGTCCATCTCTGCGACGTAGAATTCCACTGAACAATTGCTCCTGAATGTATACCATAATGTGCTTCAGATTTTGCTTGCGTTCGTCAGGCAGTGCAGAATAGTTAGTTGCCCTCCTTTCCAAGTACTAGGGATTCGAAGCAAAGTTGTTTCCTGCTTTAATGTCAGAGTTCCTGTCTAGAATTCTTCCTACCATCGATTCAAAGCAAAAGTTATCTAAAAAAAGGGATTCAAAGCAAAAGTTACAGGGACAAGATCAACTCGTCAGATCTGAAAGAGAATAGTGAACAGAGTTGGGATGGCCCGTCTCTCTCCGTATGTCTCGCCGACGTCGTTTCCGGCGATCGCCGGATCAGGATCCCCCGACGCAACCCCAGCTACACGGGGGATCGGGCACACGGGGGAGCCGGCACGGCACAAGTCTCAGGTACGTGTCGACCTTCTGCGCCCCATGACCACCTGGAGGATGGGCCATGGAGGTCAGAGACATGGCCGAGACTGGTGGGTAGGGTCCAGGGAGCTCCTAGCTCACCCACCATGCCACGTTCGTTCCCTCCCCCACCAGTCAGAGTCCTACCGCGATCCAGAGATCCTCCTTCGCCATTGCACCCTCGAGATCCGCCGCCTCCACCACCGCACCGCCACCGCCTCCACCACCACACGCGACGCTGCTTCACCGCCCTGCGCCGTCACAACCATCCGAGTTGCTGCGCAGAGCTCCTACGCCGGCGTCGTCTCAAACCCCTGCAACTCCAAACCCTAATCCGCCGAACCCTTCGTGTTCGACGGATAGAGAACCTCTAACCTCGGTTTCAAGGGAGGGATCGAAACTCGAGGGATTTGACCTATCTCATCTGTGGAAGCGAAGCGTGTCGGCAAGAAAGTGTTGCGAAATTTGGATCTCAAACCCAAATCCTCGGGACCTCAGAAGCAATTCGGAATCCGCCCATATCGGGAGCAGGAACCAATCATGGTCTACTCTTGGCGGGGACACTAGATCCTTTGCGCAAGTGCTGAAAAGCAAACCGGTCAGCCGTGCTGCGATGGAGGGAAGAGGAAATTGAAACGAACCGGATTTCCGAAAACGGAAGCCCGATCCTCTGTACCGCTGTGATAGTCTCAGGAAGTGGCTATCACGTGCAAACCCTGTCTCAAGTGGTACAAATCCATACAACTTAGGAATAAAAGGAAAATTACATTAATTTTATTATAACATCAGAGTACATCACTTCGGCACATGCCAGGTACAAGTCCAATTGGACTAAACAAGAAAGTTAAAACATCTATGCAGCGGATCTATCGAAGCGAAGCGTCTCCAGCTCCACAGGCAAACTTGGGTGTAGAACCAGCTCTAGTCTTCTCATCCTTTGCCGTCGAGGTCGTAGTCGGACTCTGAGTCTGAAAGTCCACCATCTACCCGATAAGCGGGTATGTCATGTCAGCTTCCCAACAAAGAGCAAAAAGCGGTGGATGAATTCTAGTATGCATGGATAAACCTATATATGGTTGTAGAAGGTTTATGCATGCAGCGGTAGCAACATCAAGGTAAGCAGAAAAGCAGCGAGGTCACCATCTCCGAAGAGATCCACACCTCCGAGGCCAACGCCTCCGGGGTCAACACCCCAACCAAGGAAAGAACACCAAGCACTGGATCTCAGCCGAGACACAACATCCCCCTCTCATCTGTGACGTGGGGTCACCAGCTCCTATCCCCACGTCTCAACGGCACGAAGCCGGGCTCACACACACAGGGGAGAGAAAGCAGCACAAGAAGAGACCAGCCAGAGTAACAGACCCGTGGGCTGTCCATACCAGTGGACACGGACTATAGCTATAGGTTTAACACTCTGCAGAGGTTGTACATCTGGACCTACCGAGTAGAGCAGAATCGGGTGCCCCCGATCCACCTCTCTACCTAACGGCCGGAGACCTAGCGGTGGACGGCACTCTCCTGCCTCTCCGAGCCTGACTCGTCCTGACTGGGGCGCGAAACTTGTCAGCAGGGCCTCGAAGCTGTGAAACCTTCCCCGGAGGAGCCGAGGTGACGTCTACTCGGGGGGTATAACCCGTCCCCCTCACACGATCACACCGATCCGCCTACAGGCTGGATGTCATCCACACACTAGTTCTCGGACCGAACCCCGCCCATAACAAGGCGAACGGTTTGCACGTAAATAGCCCAAAGATCACGGTTAAACTGTCGATCGGTCCTTAATTGCAAGAGCGAGCACTCACCAACTCCCACCGTCCGACACGCCGCTAGGGCAGGAGGCCAGGTCGCATCTCCCCTAGACAGGCATTCACAAGTAACCAAAGCGGCTCGCTCCCGCGGTAACACATCAAGGATACACACTCACCCAAAACACACGCTAGAATACCGAGATATCCTAATCTCGGTCCAAACCTGAGATCCATACATAACTAAGGGTAAAATATATGGATGAATAAAGCCGGGAACTAGCTAGGGGTCTGTAGCTAGCTCCAAAAGTAGGTATATCAAGGTCAGGATTAAACAATTCCAAGGCATGGCTAACAATTGTCTATGCAATTTTAGAACATGCATAAAAAGTAATTAAGCACTAGCAACTAAAGCATGCATAGGGTCTACATGGTTGGGAGTGACAGGACACCTGGCTGGCGTCCGTAGTCCTGGTCTGGGTTGAAGTCGAGGTCGTAAGCCTTCGGGTCGTAGCTCGGGTCTTCAGACAAGACTATAAGCCTACACGAGATGCGACACAGAAATAAATAATGACAAACAACTAGGCAATAAATCCAAAGAACATCAATTTAGAACAACCAAATAAATCCGAACTAGCTACATGCTGCACTAGTTTAAATTAAGGAAATTAAAGTAATTAGTATTATAATAAAATAGTTTTAAGCAATTAGCTTTATATACTAGAAAACGAGATAGGGAGAAGGGTTAGGTCAAGGTTAGGTTGCCGATCAAAGGCTAAAGGTTTGGTGATCGCGTTGGCAAGGCATTATCAGAACAAGGTGTGCAGTGGCAGTATAGAGAGAAGGAAGGGATCGACTTGTGGTCGATAAAAGGGTGGTGAAGCGGTAAGGTGTGTTTGAGAGCGCAGTGGGGCAAGTGCTAGCGATGCGACAATAACCACGGTGTAGTAGCTAGGTTGCAACGCGGGGTTGTCGTGCTTGAAGCAGAGGCCTCTGCTCATGGCACGACCGTCCATCACACACGACATCCTAATTACATGCACCTGGCGCGTCTCGCGCTTCACAGCACAAAACAAGGTAGAGCGAGAGCGGATATGCGGCACAAAGCGGTGGAAGCGGCGCAATCAAGGAAAGTGTTGACGGTGGAAATTCACCATTTCCAACCCTTAATATTCTCACATAAATGGAGACATATGCATTATTTACTAGCATTTAGGTTTGAATAATGTAGTTCCACTTGTCCTTGGAGATTATTTGTATGTAGGTGATTTACCCCTTAAAAGAGATGGAAACTCCACTCCTATGAAGAAACCATGCCAACTCAGCTGAGGAGGTGGCTGCCACCAAAGGAAACATGGCAAGACACGTCATCGATCCAGGGGAGGCACTCACCGACGAATCAGAGGATGCCACATAGACTTCACATGGATCAAAGGGCCCACTTCGGATACCAAATCAAGCCATGCACCGGGGATGGATCAGAGGGCCCACAGGGCAGCCACCTAGAGGAAGCACACCAGGTGGGGCCACCCTAGGGGGTCGACTGAACCTAGGATCGGCCGAACCGACCTAGGGGGCGCCCATCTGGCCCCTACACGTGGTTGCTCCTCATTGGTCACTTGCTGCAGTCCCGGGTGTTTAGGGGCCATTTGGGCGTCCGAGCAAGCCTTGTCCTCCTCTATAAATAGGAGGAGAGGGGCTCCCATTTCTCACACACCACTCTCTCATTCTCCTCTCACTTTTAGTTTCCAAGGCTAGGGGGTAGGCTAGAGTAGCTCTTCTTCAGGTTCCAAGTCCTCTTGGAAGTTTAGGTATGAGTTCTCTTTTATCTTTATTTCTTTGTATGACTTTGATCTACTTCAGTTATTCAGCTATTTCATATAAAGTCATGGTAGATCATATTCTTGATGTGTTCTTGAGTTCATCCTCTGTTCATCATTTAGAGGCTTGTGTTCTTCGTGAACACTACTTTTTGATCCACTTGAAGGATGATAAACTCCTTCCTTATGTGTTTGTTCATAAGTTAGAGGCTCGTGTTCTTCACGAACACGACCCTTTGATCTTGTTGATTAGACATAAGAGAGTTCATATCTGTTCGTATGTCTAGCCTTAGTTGATCTTGTTAGATAGCATGAGAGTGTTGCATGGGGTCTGTGTTCAAGCTACGGTACTCGGTCTAGTTGACTAGTCTTCTGGTGGCTCTCACCCTGGGTCACAATAGCCCGGGCCGGGTGAAGTCTAGCAGCAACGTAGGCATGGTGCTTGGGTTGTCTGGCTACGATAGTTATGAGCATACCCCCCGTAACGAGAGGTCGGTCCTCAGGTGGTGATAGCCCTGTTGGATCCTAGGGCAACCTCCGCGTTGGGGTACCTGCTGTAGGAGTCTAAAGTCTAGTTTCGCAGAGTACTGGTCATCGCGGGCTAGCTCCCCGTTTGTACCTGGGTGCTGAACCATGTTTCCCTCATGCAATACTCATGCCTATCTCTTGTATCTTCTAGCTTTGTAAGTTTAGTACATTAGAACCTAGAGCTAACTCGTATGTTCCCCCTAAGCCGTAGTGTGCTAGAGTAGAGGTAGATTTGAGGTGTGTGTGTCACACTACCCCTATTATCTTTTATCTTACCCCTGCCTTTGAGTGTGTTTTCCCTATATCTATCTCTTGGTTTACATTCAGAGCAAAAGCATAAGTCTAAGATATCCGTCATTACCTTCCTTGGATTCGATACCCTTGGAATACTCTCTTTCCTTGGGGAAATGCTACAATAGTTTATCTGTGCGCTTGCGGATTCGTTCATGATCGTTTAGATTAACCTATGGCAAGTCTCGATGTTCACGCTAACTGCGCCATTAGTTGTGACATTGGGAAATGCCAACAAGCATTTCTAGCGCTGACACTAAGGATGGATTTCCAATCTGTTCTTAAGTGATCAACGTTTAGAAATGTCAACAAGTATTTCTGGCGCCGTTACCGGGGAAGACACAGGATTATCATGACTATGCTTTGCATCTGTTTATGAACTCTGAGTAGGTTAGGACAACCCTCAATGCAGGCTAACCTTGATTGTCTTCTTTTATCTTTGGATAATGAAGATAGGTAGTGTATGACTGGTTTCGACCTACCGAGGAATTTTACTGAAGATCCCGAGTCACTTGTGAGGAAAGCTCGAATTCATTTCGGCTCACCTCGTCGTACTCGTCCGGAGGACGAACCAGCTTCCTTAGTACCATCCACGTCCAACGCTATGGCCCAGAAGACACTTCGTGAGTACTCAGCTCCTTCTGCTGACCAGGTGCTGCAAGGCCCTGAGGTGGCAATGGGGACTGAAAATTTCGAGATCAAGATGGGTTTAATCACGATGGTACAGGCTAGCCCATTCTGTGGCAAACCAAATGAGGATGCCAATGCTCATCTGCAGCAATTCCTAGAGCTGTGCAGCACTTTCGTCATCAGGGGTGCAAATATGGATGCTATTCGTTTACGGTTATTTCCATTCTCCCTCTTGGGAAAGGCTAAACAATGGTTCTACGCGAAACGGGAATCTATTGACACTTGGAGCAAGTGTTCACAGGCATTTCTTAAGAAGTTCTTCCCATTGGGTAAAACCAATGCTCTTCGTGGAAGGATTTCTGGTTTCCAGCAAGCAGCAAGTGAATCTATTCCAGAGGCTTAGGAGAGGCTTCAGGAGTATGTCCTGGCCTGTCCTCATCATGGGATGGAAGATTGGCTTATTCTTCAAAGTTTCTATAATGGGTTGACTCCGACAGCCCGAGGCCATATTGATGCTGCTGCTCAAGGAGCATTCTTCTCACTCACTATTGATAATGCTAAATTACTCATGGAGAAGATGGTCTCCAACTAAGGGTGGAGTGATGAAAGACTCCAACCACGACCGAGGGGTACTCATACTATCAAGGAAGCAGACATAATTACTGCCAAGATGGATCTTCTTATGAAGAGATTGGATGACTACACCAGCGAGAAGGCTGCCATGGCCACTACTTCTTTGCCTATGGACTCTCACATGACCTGTGAAGTCTGTGGCAACACTGGGCACTCAGGCAACTATTGTCCGGAAACTCAGGAGGAAGTGATGTACATGAATGGCAATAACAATGGTTATCGTCCATCTCAACAAGGAGGCCAATCGTGGAATCAACAACGCCCTTACTATCAAGGAGGTAACCAAGGTAATTCTTACAATCCTAACCAACCTTCCTTGAGAGATCTTGTTTTTGGGCAAGCTAAGATTAATGAAGGTATTAACAAGAAGCTAGCTGCCCTTGATAAAACTGTGGAAGGCCTCAACGTTAAGCTTGATAGTTTTTCTTCTGCCCAGAAAGCTGAGTTTCAACAAAATGTTAGAAACCCAGTTGGCAGAACTGGCTGCTTTGGTTCCATCTCCTGATAACGGGAGGATCCCGGGGCAACCCGTATCCTCTTGTGAAAATGTTAGTGTAGTGTCAACCAGGTGGGGTAAGCCACCTAGGAAGACACGTGCCTCTGACTATGCAGGAAAGCCCATTCAACAAATTCTTGATCCCTGGGAGGAATCAGCAGTGGTGCACAAGAAAGATCCAGGCTACCCAACTATCACGTGCACAATCTATTACAAGAAGATCAGACATGCTCTTCGTGACCTTGGTGCGAGTGCTAATCTCATGTCCAAGGCCATGTTCGAGCAACTGGGATATCCAGCTCTCTCTCCAACAGCACGGACTATCCAACTCGCCGATTCAACGATCCGATACCCAGAAGGAATTGCCGAGAGTTTATTAGTTAAGGTCAAGAGCTCTTATGTCTTCGCGGATTTCGTGGTCCTTGACATGGATGACGAGGGAGGAATGCCGCTCATCCTTGGGCGACCATTTCTCAGTTATGTCCGAGCTAGAATCAATGTGGGTTCCGGTATCATCCGTTTCCGCATTGGGGAGAGGAACTTGAAGTTCAAGTTTCAGGACAAGGAAGAGCAATGCTATTTGGTGCAAGATAGTGTTGAGCAGCATGGGGGAAGGACGGAGCCTTCACCCCAAGGAAGAAATCTCCGTCAAAGAGGTTAAGGAAAATTCGAAAAGAATGGCAGAAGATTGAGATGGCACCAACCTCTACTTCTCAGGAGTGGGGTGCTGAATGGAACTGATCACTGAGAAGAGTCCAACTCGGCGGACTAAAAATGATGGGTCCTTTCTACCAAAAAGGTTAAAGCTGGTATTTATCTCATATTTCCCTTTCCAAAATTTTATTTCCAAAATTGCATATTTGATTTTCCAAAACTCTGCATTTGCATGCTAGATTTATCTAGCCCTTTTCCAAATAAAATTTCTGAAAATAATTTCTGAGTTTGAAAACCATATAAAATTCATTTGGGAAATTTCTGGAGTAAACTTTGGCCAGTGCACCTTGGCATATCTTCGTAGAGCCGTTGGTGGCACACCTGCCAAAGGGGGCCAGCACCGGGGCCACCACCGGGCCGGCCGAACCCTGGTAACGGTCATGTGGGCCCAGCTTTGGCCAACGGCTCCTAGTCGTTGCCCAACGGCTATCCCACGGTGTGCTGCACCTTTGCTCTATAAATTGGACCCAAGAGGGGGTGTTCTTCACCCATGCAACTCATTTCATTCACACTCCCCTCTCTACTCTTTGCTCTCTTGGTTTTCTTAGATTTCTTGCTCAAGATTGGATCATCAAGTGGTCTCTCTAGTATGTTGCTGAAAATATTATTGTTGGTGGAGCAAACTCGGTAAGAACTTCATTCGATTTTACTAACCCATCACCGAGTTGCTCTTGTTGTTGTTGTGCTAGTATGAATTGGGCGGCGAACACTCTCCGGAGGGTGACACGCTCACGCTCCCGTTCGCGGGCAAGCACGAGTGCATCCACCCCCACCGAGCCAACGCCGAGCCCGTCAACGATGGATTATGAAGAAGAGCAAGAAGAGCAAGCCGAGCCACAAGCCGCGGAGGAGGTCGTCGACGACACCCCCTACCTCAGCTTGCGGGGCGCTGTAACACCCTAATTTTTCATCACTAAAATAATGTAAGCAACATGGTGTTTAGTTTTTGTTTTCTAGGAATAAATAAATTATCAAATAAATTATGCTCTAAAGTATTTAAATATCACTTTTGAATAATTTTAGAGGCAATAAGTGCTTGTGCATCATATTTTGTTTGCATGGTGTTTATATATGTGTTGGTGTGAAGTTTTAAAAGTTTTTAAATGATTTGAAAATTTTGGAAAAGTTTGAAGGTGTTTAAGTTTGAAAAGGGTTTTAAAGGAAAAAGTTTTGAAAAAAACAAACAAAACCCTCCTCAAACCCCAAACCCTCCTCCCCTTTCAGCCCACTCGCTTAGCCCAGGTCCTCTGCTCGGCCCAGCTGCAGCACATCTCTCTTCTCTCTATCTCGCCGACAGCCGGGCCCCACTCGTCATCTCCCTTCTCTCAACAGCACCAAATCGAGACGGACTCAAGTCTGTCCGCCGCCGTCCCGCGCGCCTGCTCACCTCCTCGCGTTGCTCCGCACCTCCCACAGTAACCGCGCGCCGCTACCCCTCCGTTTCGCCTCCTTCCTGGTAACGGCCGCTCCACTCGGCCACCACCATCACCCCACCTTCAAGCTGCCATTAATGGCCGGTTGTTTCCTGATCTCCATCCTGGGCCGCCTCTTCTCCTCCTCTTGCCTATAAAAGCCAAGCTCCGGTCCCTCGTGTGCCCCTGCTGCTGTTTCGACCAGCGCCGCCGCCACGCCCTCGCGCCCCTGCAGCACCGCCGCTAGCCGCCACCTGCAGAAGCCGCCGGACTGCCAGAGCCGTGCGCCGCGCCACGTCGTCGCCGTTCCGTCACGGGAGCACCACCTCGGCCTGGAGATCGAGTCGCCACCGTCCGCCCTCCTCCAAAAATCAGTCGTTTGTCTTCAAGCTCCCCACATGAAGGCCAATCCGATGCCGCCAAGAGTACCACAACGCCGATCGAGCCGCTGATCCGCGCGTTCGCCACCTGCCGTCGTCCGCCTTCGTCTCCTTCCGTAGCAGGTGAGCTTCTCTTCAGGAGCCCTCCCGCCCACCTGTCCGTTTCCCTGGTCTGTTCGCCTCTCGCGCATGCGCCGACACACGCGTGTCTGGCCTCCCGGTCCTGCACCTGCTCGCATCCCACCCGCGTGCCATGACAGCCTAGGCTCATGCGCCCGACTATTCCCAATCTCCGGCTGCACCCGACCGTGCCCTCGGTGAAGCATTCAACAGCTTTCCTCTCCGTTTCCCCTCCTCTCCAGTAACGTTGTCCAGTAATGGCTGTTACACCCGACCTTCACAATCATTGCACCGAGACACAGCGCCTCCTTCAATCTCCCATTCAACGCACGCAGTAACCAATGGTATCAATGGCCAGCCATTACTCGCTTTCAATCCCCACCGAAACCGCCTCCGTTTTCTCCTCAGCGCCTATAAAACCAGGAGGTCGAGCCTTCATGTCCGCTGCTGCATCACCTCTCCCTTGAGCCCCTGCTGGCTGCTGCTCGCCTGACTGCTGGCCTCTTGTCTCCGTCTGGCCTTGCTGTGCCTCGCTGCATAGCAGTTCCTCGTTGAAGCCGGGCAGAGCGCCGCTGGCCACGACGTTGGTTCGCCACCCAGGAGCATCTCGGAGCAAGCTAGTGCCACCACGGGCTCCACGACGCCAAGCCGCACGCTCACCGCCCACCGCTGCCCGCTCGTCGCAAGAACACCGCCGGCCGGCTGCCGACGTGCGCCGCTCTTGCTGTTTCCGGACATCCTGTCGTCCGTCGCTCTTGCCCCAAGAGGACGCCAACACAAGCATCACTGAGATGAGTTGCAATCATGTTCTGCCCGTTCCGTCATTGTCTCCCTGCCGGAGGAGCATGCCCGTGTAGGTCGTGTTGCAGGCTTGCAGCCATCGGTCGCCTGCAAGTTTTCCGGCCGCTGCACCACGCCACCAGCTCCCTGTAGCCGGACACCCCAAACCAGACCCGCAGCTTGAAGTTCAGAGCTCCCGTCTCATCTTCGTACGCCCGCTGGTGAGCACATCCTCGTACAGACCCTGCTGAAATCCTTCTCTTCTTATCTAGCTCTTCAGTCTCCAGTAAAGATTGGTCATCTCCGTTGATTTCGCGTGAGCAGACTCACTGGTGCTGTGCCCCGGCAAAGATCGCCGTTAAAGCTTTCTGCTGTTGCTGATCATCGATGCCGAGGTTGGAGTCTCATCGTTTCTGTACCAAGCTAGTGCCGGCGGCACTCCTTCATCAGTTCCATGCCGTTCACCTTCAACTAGTCACCACGTCAGAGGTGAGAAACCACATGCTGATCTAATCCTGTATTGTGTTCTAGCCTGCTCACTAGCATGTTATCTCTGATCCTCACACCGGCCACCGCATGCAGTAGCTCTGCTGTATGCAATTTTCAATAGTTTAATTATTGATCTACCTCATAATGCTTATAGTTTTCCATCCTTTTCCATGCACTCTAATCAGGAACTGAAGTCTGTCAATGTCTTTTGATCTGCTGTCTATCAACTGTCGGCCATCGCGCACTGGTGAGACTAGTGCCGCCTCCTCCGCTTATATCATCATGATCATTCTTTTGAAACCAATGGCATGCATCCTGTTAACGATGATCAAAAGCTAGCTGCAAGCATGCAGACCAAGCAGTAGTATGCAGCTGACGGCGTGCATGTGCTTGACGTTCCTCTAGACAAACCAGAATAGCTTCGCATCGGAGATATGAAAGACCCAACCCCTTTCTCGGCTCGAGAGCAATCGAGGCATCGGTGGCCTCTCCGCTGCCCGCCACGCCGCGCGTGAGGCCGCGCGAGCGCCCCAGCCCCTGAGCTCACCCGTCCCTCGCCTGGACACTGCGGTCCGCCCCTCCTGCTGACCGGTGGCCCCTGTCTGATGGGGACCGCTGCCCGCCACGCCGCGCGTGAGGCCGCGCGAGCGCCCCAGCCCCTGAGCTCGCCCGTCCCTCGCCTGGACACTGCGGTCCGCCCCTCCTGCTGACCGGTGGCCCCTGTCTGATGGGGACCCATGCGCCAGTGAACGGGGAAGGGACGCGGGTCACGCGCCTCTACTGCATCGGGGGAAAAGGCCGGGGGTCTCGGGCCTCCCACCGCATCGGGCGACCACGAGCGCCGCACGCCTTCCTGCTCGCGGCGCTGCACGACCCCCTACGGCGACCTCCTCCAACCCTAGCCTCCCTCCCCTACCGTCCTGGCGCCGCACCTCCGCACGGGCTCGGCCCTCGTGCCGCTCCTGCCACACGCGTCACGGGTGGGTGGGCCTCGTCCGTCTGGAGGGCCACTGGCGGCGACAGGGTGTGGCACGCGGGGGCGGACTCCACCGGAGTGCTGCGACGGAAGGTGGGGCCCCCAGCGTCGCGCGCTCCTCCCGATTGGGTGCCGGTGGCGGGCGAGGAAATCCCCCCTGCTACCTCCGCGGATCCAACCCTAGACGCTCGGTGGGCCCACCTCTCGCGCCACGGTCCACTGGCAGCGATGGGTGCGGTACGACGGGGGCTCGTGGAGAGAGAGGAGCGGCCACTCGATTGCCCTCGTCGAATTCGTCTGCAGCAGTTCCGGCGCGTCACATCGGCGCCGCGGCGCCCCTCTTCGTCTCGTCGGAACAGTGGAGCAGTGCGTGCAGAGGCGTGCCGTCCGGTCGCAGCACGACGCACGCGCGCCCTCCTCTCACCACCGGCTCCGGCATCCTCCTCCACAAGATAAGTACCTCCCCCTCTTTATCTATCTACCCCGCCTGCTTCGCAGCCCCTCACTCTTGCTCCCCATCCCAAACCCTAGAGAGGTCAGGCATTTGTTCGTTCTCACCATTTTGATATGGCAAGAAAAAACGTTCCTTTTCCGTAACGTGATTCTTTGTTGTGGTTCTAGGTGTGCTGCGGCGGCGATGATGTCGGTGACCTGAGATCTGGAAAGGGGGGGCCTGGGTGAGACTTCTTCTGCACAAACTTTTCGTACTTGAGATGCAATGTGACCTCGCTGAATAGGGCTATGCTTTTGTGTGCTGACTCCGCAGGTTGCAGCTGGCAGCTGAAGAGGAAATCTTTCTTGGTTGGTAACCACATGTCCTCTTCTTTGTGTTCCTGTTTTCTTAGTCATGGTCTGCAACATGTGGTGGGACATGCTTGCCTCTGGTGGGTTCAGAGCTGATGGTGGTGTGTAGGATTTTGTGCGGACCTTTGTTGGTCATGGTAGCATGTTCTTGTGCTGGGACTTGATTGCCTCTGGTGGGTTCAGAGCTAATAGTGGCGGGTGGGATTTTGTATTGTTGGTCGTGGTAGCATGTTCTTATACCGGGTTGTCTCTGCTAGGTTTGAGCTATACGATAACATCTGGATGCATAGCATAGTGTGGCCTCCTTTTTGGGTTCTGCTTTCTTCTGTTGGTAGTGTTTCATTGCGGGTGCCATGCTCTACTACGCTAAGGAGTAATGCGCTTTATTTGTGATTGAATCTGATGTGGTGCACTTTGGAAATTGCAAGATTAAGTAATGGGGGTACTGGTTTCCATGTTGTTGCAGGCTGCAGCAAGAGGAGTTTGCTGTCGTTGTATGGTAGAAGCTGAACCTTGACAAAATTCCACTTCCTCTTGTGTGTGGAGTCTTGCAGAGGTAACCTGTCTCCTACTCTCCTTGCTCCATTCAGCATTCTTCTTTTCATGTTTTATTATTTTCCTGTGAGTTGCTTTTGTGTGTTGACCAGAAGGCCCTGGGTATTAGATATTGTAAATCTTTACTTACTTTTCCATAGTCCCCTTATCTATTTATCTGCTGTAGGATCCTCTTTTTCTTACCTATCTTTAGGTGCGGCTTGGTACAATTCTTTACTAACTTTTCCGCTATCAGATCTTCTCTGAATTGTATAGGTGCCCTCTTTCCCTCTGTCTGTTCCTGCAGGTTTGTCTCTGCCTATTATAGGCTGTAAGTTTGTGGTGGCTGCCGTATATATTAGGAACCTCTTTATATGTTATCCTGGGGCCTGTTCTGGTGCTTACAATTATTTGCTTGTGGCTCTATGGTGTTCATGTGTTGTTCGGCGCTCAGTGTACGTGATGATTTTGTGCAGTTTTCGGTTTTGATGGCCAGTCCTTCTGAGAGCGTCGCACGATGTCGTGAAAAAAGAAACATAAGACATCTTGCGATAGCACAAGGTCTGAATTATTTTGATCCATAGTGAAAAAAATTGGGAAGGTCAGCATACCTCTGCCTGACTTGACTAACATTGGATTTGTGGGGAATGCTTAGGTTTGTTCGGACGTCCTATCTTTCCTGACCAACCAGGCCCTTCTGAACAGCCAGAGTTGGCTAATCATATATCGTTTGCTCGGAAGAGAAGTGAGTGTATGCACTAATGCAGTAAAGACATGTAAGCACTGGAGTTTATTGATGAGTCCACTTTCTGTTAGCAGGGAATAGGTCCTTGTTGGACTTTTCTGCGGAATCTGCCACCTCAAATAGGCGTCTTCGGCTCAATAGGATACGCTCTAGGAAAAAGTCTGGTTGTTTGCCCCATTTTGCCATTGGTGATTACCTGCAGCCATTCCTTCGTGTTCTTTTCTACCTGCTTGTTAGTGTAACGATACCCTTTCTTTGCATCTTTCATGTGCGTAGCTGCTGCCAGTGACCCACTGAATGTTGTGCTTCCTTTCGATAAGGCGTATGTCGATGCCCTGAAAGGTGTGTGGGTGTTACTTTTAGATTGGATAAAAGATTATTGCCCTGTGATGCTAAATTCACGTTGTGCTGCTGTAGAGTCCTATCCGGATCGATCATATTACGGTGGCCCCACACATGAGTGCCCCTACTGTGGCGCTGTGTTTTGGTTCCAAGAATGTGTGAAGGGTGCTTCTCTTGCCAGTGGAAGAAAAATTGTATACAACCTTTGCTGTAGAAGTGGAAAAATAAATTTTAAACCTTACAAGAAACCACCTGCTCCCCTAGATGATCTCTTGCGATTCGACGGTGGTGCACGATCAAAAAGGTTTTTAAGACAAATTCGATCGTACAATTCCCTATTTGCATTCACTTCTTTGGGTGCCACTATTGACAAGACGATAAACAACGGCACTGCACCTTATGTCTTTAAAATTAATGGAGTGGTTCATCATCGTATTGGTACCTTGCTGCCACGCCGTGGCGTCCGACCCAAGTTTGCACAGCTTTATATTTACGACACCGAACACGAGGCACAAAACAGACTAGGCATATTCGAAACGGATGATGGTGTTGCTGGTCAACCAGACCCAGATATAGTCATGTCACTGTTAGGCATGCTAAATGAGCATAATGAACTTGTAAAAACATTTCGATATGCTAGGGAGCGTCTAGACCAGGAGGGTGATCAAAAGTTAACACTGCGATTACTAGGTTGCAATGCAAGAGATGATGTTCGCTATAATTTACCCACAAGTGGTGAGATTGCCGCTATAATTGTGGGTGACTACGCGGCTGATGAATACACTTATGATGTCCTTGTGCATGATAAAGAGCATGGCCTCAAGCGAGTTTCTCACTTGCATCCATCTTATATGGCTTTGCAATATCCACTGTTGTTTCCTTATGGTGAACGTGGCTTCCATCTTGGTATTAAATATACAGATGCTGATAATGGTAGCGGGACAGCCCGTAAATATGTCACCATGCTAGAATTCAGTAGAATGCATATGCATTACAGACTAAATGAGCCAAATCCATTTACCTGCTATGGTAGACTAAGCGACCAGTCATGTGTAGATTTATACTCGACGATCGAAGCGTCTAGACTGAAGTGGATAGCAGACCACCAAAAGGAGCTGAGGTGTGAATCAGTTCAAGGAATAGCTGATGCGATTGATAAAGGGCTCGTTAATGCTGACTCAGTTGGCGGTAAGGTAGTGGTACCTGCCAGCTTTACTGCTAGCAGGAGGTATTTTGTGATGAATTACCAAGACGCGATGGCCATATGTAGAGTCTATGGTCCCCCTGATCTATTTGTGACGTTCACATGCAACACCAAATGGAGAGAGATAGGGGACGCCCTGCGTTTTGAGCCTGGACAGCAACCATGCGATCGTTCTGATTTGATAGTGCGGGTTTTCCATATGAAAGTTGATGAGTTCATAGCAGATATTAGGGAGGGGAAAACATTTGGTCCTATTAAGGCAGGTGAGTAGTGTGTGCTAGCATTGCATATTACCTTCTCACTTGGTTTAGTTGGCCTTACATTTATTCTCCTTTGTACAGTTCTATACACCGTTGAATTCCAAAAGCGTGGCCTGCCCCATATACATTGCCTTGTGTGGTTAGATGCTACCAGCTCTGAATTCAATGCTTCTACCATTGATAAATTCATCTGCGCTGAAATACCTGATATCGACATTGACCCACTTGGTTATGCTTTAGTAGACGAGTTCATGATGCATGGTCCATGTGGTGATTTCAATCCAAGGTGTCCATGCATGAAGGATAACAAGTGTTCGAAGAATTTTCCGAAGTCATTTCAGGACGAGACTATCATAGATGACTTTGGGTTCACTGTTTATAGGCGGAGAGATGATGGTAGGCATGTTTTAAAAAACGGTGTCACATTAGACAACAGAAGTGTTGTTCCGTATAACATGCACTTGCTAAAGAAATACAATGCACATATCAATGTAGAATGGTGTAACAAATCGAACATGATCAAATATCTGTTCAAATATGTTACGAAAGGAAGTGATAGAGCGAAGGTATATTTTGAGATTACTGCAAAGACAACAAACGCGTCACCTGGCCCTCAGCTAGCTCCACGCAATGAAATCCAAGAATACATTGATGCTAGATTTCTGTCTTGCTGCGAAGCCCTATGGCGTGCTTTTGAATTTGACATACACTTTAGAGTGCCTGCAGTAGAGCGCCTAACAGTACATCTTCTTGGAATGAACTATGTACGTTATGAACCTGATACTGACCTAAGAGCATTGCTAGATAGCCCAAAAGCAAAAAACACGATGTTGACTGAGTGGTTCGAAGCTAACTCAAAGCACGAAGAGGCTAGGCACCTGACATACTGCGACTTCCCAAAAGAATGGTCTTGGAGTGATTCCCAACGAACTTGGCGAAAGAGAACACATTGCGCTAAAATTGGACGTATGTACTATGTGCACCCAGCTGCTGGAGAGTTGTATTACCTGCGCATGCTACTGATGATAGTTAGAGGCGCAAGGAACTATGCTGATGTGCGAACATTCGAAGGAAAAGTGTATGCCACATTCCAAAATGCGTGTCAGGCACGTGGTCTGCTTGAAGGCGACAATGAATGGAACCTTCTGTTTGATGAGGCGATAGTATCTGCATCGGCATATCAGCTGAGGCAGTTGTTTGTCACTGTTGTGCTTTTATGTTCTGTTGGAGATGTGCGTGCATTGTTTGATAAATATTGGCTCTACTTTACAGACGACATACACCGTAGACTTAAGGATGCATATGGAAACCCGAATTATATTATTCCACATGAGCAGCTTATGACTTTGCTCATACAGAATCTTACGATTGTGTTTGCTAATAGCGGTGGTAACATAGATGACTATGACTTGCCTAAGCTACCAGCACAACGTTTTTCCATGAGCGATAATAGACTGATAAATGATGAGCTTGATCCTGAACCTTTGATGTTATCCATGCAAGCTGCCTCCTTAGTTTCACAGTTGAATGCTGGTCAGAAAAGCGTGTTCGATATGATAACTCAGCGTGTTCTTAGTGGTCGTCCTGGTTTTTTCTTTGTTTGTGGCCACGGTGGCACAGGTAAAACGTTCCTCTGGAATGCTATCATTGCGAGCTTAAGATCTGAGAAAAAAATAGTGCTCGCCGTAGCATCATCTGGTGTAGCGTCTTTGCTATTACCAAGAGGGCGCACTGCACACTCGAGATTTAGGATACCCTTCGATATAACCGAGGTTGGAAAATGCAGTGTGAACAGAGGTACCATGCTTGCTGAACTTTTACAAGTTGCTGCTCTCATTATATGGGATGAAGCACCAATGACGCATCGACGCTGCTTTGAGGCTTTAGACACAACTATGCGAGATATTCTTTCAGAACATAATCCTGCGAATGCAATCCTGCCATTTGGTGGCAAACCAATTGTTCTTGGAGGTGATTTTAGACAAATTTTACCGGTTGTGCGCAAGGGCTCACGATCATCCATAGTTAGTGCTTCTATTACAAACTCCAGACTATGGCAGCATGTTGTTGTTCTGAAACTGCACACAAATATGCGACTTCTTAACCCCTCTTTAAATGGAAATGAACGTGATGAACTTGAGCACTTTAGCGAGTGGGTTTTGGCTATTGGCGATGGTACTGTCCCTGCTGAAAGAAAAGGAGAGGAGCGTGAGGCTTCTTGGGTTACAATTCCTGATGATTTATTGATTCATACAGACGGCGATAAGATGACAACCCTTGTATCTGAAGTGTACCCAGATTTCTTAGTCAATTACCAAAATCCTGAGTATTTGGCCTCACGTGCCATTGTGTGCCCAAATAATCAGACAGTTGATGAGATAAATGAATTCATTGTCTCACTTCTCCCCGGAGACAGTGTAGATTACTTGAGCTGCGACACGATATCCAAGTCATCTGAGCACATACCAGATTTTGATGTGCTCTACCCTACTGAGTTTTTAAATTCAATCGATGCTAACAATTTCCCTTGCCATAAAATTGTGCTCAAGAAAGGTGTTACTGTCATGCTCCTGCGCAACCTTAATCAAAACATGGGCCTTTGCAATGGCACAAGGCTGCTTGTTCTTGAATTGGGACAGCGTCTCCTAGAGTGCATGATACTAACAGGTTCTAAGATTGGTGAGAAAGTTTTCATACCAAGGATTGCCCTTAACACTACAGATGTAAAGTGGCCCTTCACGCTACAGAGAAGACAATTTCCAGTGCGGATATGCTATGGGATGACAATAAATAAAAGTCAGGGATAGACCCTATCTAGGGTCGGCCTTTACCTCAAGAAACCTGTTTTTACACATGGACAGCTTTATGTTGCCGTTTCAAGATCTACATCTAGGAACGGCCTTAGAATTCTGATCGAAAATGACGATGGGTCGTGTGGCTCCCAAACTCGAAATGTAGTTTACCGAGAAGTCCTTGATGCCGCTAACGCGGCATTTGCTTAGGACTCTTGCCACATGATGCATTTTGTTCTGTACATAGTTTTGGTGTGTTCTGTACATGGTGTTTGGAAATCATTAGCTGATATCTTTCGTCCAGTTTTTGGAGCTATGACCATAACTTAAGTGTGGGCCATATGATGTCTTTTGATTTAAGGTGTTACTGTTATCTAATCACATTTACAGTCTCCAGCCTAATTGATCCTTCCGTTTATGGTTTCCTGACAATTCTTTGTGCAAATGCAGATGGACGATTTTCTGATTCCCCGCCTTTCCATTGGAGCCTGTGATGACAGTTTGTGCGTACGTGCATCTAGGTTTTGGGACTTCTTTGATCCCAATGACGAGGCAAAGTTGCTGCACAGTGACCTGGTGCTGATTGATGAGGAGGTTTGTAGATTCTCCTTTATCTTCTCGGGCTTATGTGATCTTGGAGATGGCTGTATATGATAATGTCCATATGTAGGAAGTTTGTTTGTTTTCCAGATTGCACCAGAGTGCTAACATGTAGTTGGTTGGTTTCCTTTTTTTGGGAGGGTAGGGTAACAGCATACATGCTCAGATTTACCCACCTGCGCATGAAAGGTTCAAGGCTATGATAAAGGAAGGTGGTCTGTACAACTTCTCATGTTTCAAGGTCAAGAACTCGCACAACTACAAACCTGTTGCGAACAATGTCATGCTCAGCTTCTCAAAATGGACTACAATAGAAGAAGTTGTTGAGGTCCCACCTGGTTTTCCAACGATAACTTATTCCCTCACCCCCATAGAGCAAGTCCGTGCTCGTCTTGACAACAATGGATACTTCACTGGTAAAGCTCTGAACTCCTGTCATTCACTATGCCAGTGGGACCCTGTTGCTAACTTATGCATTTTTAATGTTCAAATCAGATGTTATTGGAATAGTTGCTGCAGTCTCAAATGTCATGACTCTACGGGGAAGGGGGGGACAAAGTGAGAGGTTGAAGAGGGTTGTCACCATACGTAGTCAGAGATCAGTTGCATAGAATTGTTGTGGTTTTGTTACACTGGATGGCAAAACTGATTTATTTTATATTATTTGTGATCTCTGCAAACTGAAGTGTGTCTCTGAAATGACAGCAATGAGTCAATTGATGTTGTGCTGTGGGGTGAGCGTGCCAGTTCGTTCCCAGGAGAGCAGCTGCACAAAGATGGGCAAACATCTCCACAGGTTGTGCTATTTGTCGGGACTCTCGTCAGGAGCTATTTTGGTATGTTCTTTTTGTGCTGATATATCACTTCTCTTTTTTAAGAACAATTATAGTACTGAACATAAAGGGCTTTTTAAACAGTTACATGCCTATTCAATGAAAAACTTTATTGCTGTGCACCAGATAATTGTAATTGATTTGTAATATTGGAGCTCTATTTTTTCAGGCACTATAGTCATAACGGGTGGTTCATCATGTAGATGGTATATTAATCCTGAAGTCCCTGAAGCAAATCCTCTTGTAACCAGGTAATATATTTATCCAGGATATGTTTCGTGGTGGCCGTCTTTTGCTTAATTTAACAAAAGGTCTTTCCACTTTTCTTTTACAGCGCTAAAAGCATGCGTCAGGCAATTAAGTGGGATCAGCACGTGACATCGGCTGGCCCTGCATCTGCTGTTGAACACAAAAAGATTTCTGATATTAAGTTTCTTAACCCCTTCAAAACCAAGGTAACAGTTGTGTTACTGCATTGTTTATCTCAATCTTGGCTGCAGCAGTTAATTACTTATTTTAGTCGCCTCTTCTACAGAAAACAGAGTTCCTGGTTACGGTGACAGTGAGAAAAATCAACACCTCATCATGGTGGTACAACTCATGCCGTAAGTGTGCCCGAACAGTTAAGCCTCATGGCGACTTATACAAGTGCACTGATTCTGGGTGCGGTCACATTGGCGGCCCTGCCCCAAGGTCAGAAAATTTAATTTGTCTTTACTTAACGCTCAACAAAAAACCTCTCAACCTGTAGAGTTATGCTTGCTAATCTGTTCTGCTACTGCCCGCAGATACAAACTTAGCATTATTGCTGGAGATGAGACGGGAGACACCAATTTTATTGTGTTTGGAAAATGGGCCCAGCGCATGATAAAGAAGCAGGTTGATACTCTTATAGCTTCAAATCCACGTGGTTTCCTGCCAGATGATATCACAAGGCTCATAGAGAAGGTCTACATATGGAATGTCAGCTTCACAGAGAACTCAAAAGATTCCATTGAAGAATGTTTTCAAGTCAATGCCCTTATTGGAGAAGTAGATGATGGCAATGCTCTTCCAGTGACACCAGCAGGATCACAGTCGTCATCTCTTATGCTCTCTCAGGGTGTCGGCACCAGTATGCAAAGCACTCCTCAAAAAAGCGCTGCTCTGCCTCTGACTTTGCCTGATGCTTCAGAAACTAGCCATGCTTCAAGTGCCACACCGACTAAGGGTGCTCTGAACATCCCTGGACAACCAGTTACACCACAGAGTGGTAGAGGCACTGCTCTGAATGAGGTGGCCTGTTTCTCATAGTGTGTGCATTCATTTTTCAATATATCAAGTATCTAAGCATCTGAATTTCTTTTTTGATTTCTGATATCCTTTGCAGATTACTCCAGGAAAAATAGCAGAAGTGACAAGCCCAAAACCAACCAGTGCCCCTGCAACACTTGCGGAGTCACCAGAAACAACACATAACGGTGATGATACCGACGTGCTTAAGGTACAACAGCTCTAGCAAGTAATTACTATCTTAACTGCCTTTCGTTTTGCGCCCCGCTCAAACATATGGATAGACACAGTACATTTTGCAACAAAGTACATTTTGATTTGGCTACTAATTTTTTTATGCCACACTTTGCTGCAGATTGTTGATGGTGAGGTCAACGTGGGTCCATCTGATGCCTCTACAACCAAAAGTCGGAAGAGCACTACCAATAAAAGGTTAGCCTCGCAGACAGATCGTTTCTCAGCCTTTTCATGCACAGCAGGCACCGTATCTATAGGACTAAACTTAAGTTGCTTATAGGTCTCGCTCAACACCTAGCAAGAAAACTGCGAAGAAGTTGTTTAAGGATCAAGATGCTCCTGGAAAAGGAGATAATGATACCTGTGATGATGTGGCTGCTGAGCTAAGGTACTGCCTTTTGCATGTTCAATCATAGTTTTTGTTGATAGCCTTACCCTACCTGCATGGGTATGACTTAGTATCATTCTGATGGGACCTATGCTCTAAACTGACTAGCGTGACCTGCAAATTAGGTTTTATTGGCACTCTCATCCACTTCAGTGCAAACAATAAATTTTCTACTCGATTTGTGACCAAGAGATGTATACATTGTACTGTTAGGATTTTTCTACATGAGCTGTTCTTTCCAGAGATATATACTTCATCTATAACTTGATGCATCCATTTTTATTTCCAAAACCTAAGCTTTTATTACCATTCTCTTCCACTGCTTAGCTGCACATGAAAATAGGTTCACAAACCTGCACATGAAAATAGGTTCACAAACCTGCACATGAAAATAGGTTCACAAACATTATTTATCTTTCCATTACCATAGTTTCCAAATCATTGTAATCTCTTTTCAGGTTTTCATGTTAGTTCTGCATGTCAGAGTGCTAATAAAAATTGATAATATATTATTACCTTACAAGATTAGCTGTTCGTTCGAGAGATAGATACTTCATCTATAACCTGATGCATCCACTTTTATTTCTAAAACCTAAGTTCATTATCCATTCTAGCCGATGGCTGTCAGCAATCTAATTGACCTGGTTCAAACTGTTGGAGGTCTATTTGTGCTATTGCCAATGACTACTTCTGTTATTTTCTATTCATTCACTTTTCTGATATCATTATTATATTGGGTTCCTTTGCAGCTCAGGTGATGATATCTAGATGTGCAGCGCAAGAAAGTGGATGCCCACCTTTTGTCTACCAGTTGCAGCCCCCTCCTCGCACATGTTTTAAAGGCTTGAGCATGTGTCAAACAACAAAATGCATTTTGGTGGTTTCATTGCTGCAAACTGTGGCCTCTTTTGTTTGATGCCTTGAACTTGCTCGGTATTTAGCATGCTTATTCGGATTTGTATTCCAATCTACCATCTTAAATGTTTGCTAGATAGGAATCCAGATGGTAACGTGTAGCATATTGCTAGACAAAACTCTATGGGTTGCAGATGATCGAAATGTGTAATATATGGCTAGACAGATACCTTAAGGGCTGCAAAGGCCAAATGATTGTCAGTCGGCATTGACCCATACTGTTCAATGAATTAAGCCTGGACAAATGATGTGTTGGTGTACTTTCGATGTTGGGGCTGTTTTGGTTCTATTAGTTTTGATAACAATTGAGTTCACTTTGGATAGGGCGCGCATCGCGCACCGGATTGTTCTAGTATATGTTAATTATTCTTTGCATGATGTGAGCGTGTGATCATGCTGATGTCAAACACTCTTTTGCGTCAACAATATTTATCCATGCTTGCATGCATGTGCTTGCAGTACGTGAGTATATGCTGGGAAGCAAGCAATCAGTACATGTCCACCTCCATGATGTCAGGATTACATCATGCTCATGTCATATACATGGTATTCCTTTGAAAATACAATTCCAGTAAATCTCAGCAAATGTATTTCAGCAATATAGCCTATCTCTTTTCTTTTATTTTAATCTATCGTTTATCTCTTGTGTCTCAGGAATCTCTTTTGATAGCCCATCCAATCTCCGGTTAAACATGATTAGATCCCTAATTCCTATTTAATCCATAGATCTCACGGGTTACTCGTTTAAGCTCGTCCTTGTTGTGTTAGTTTCGTCTCACAATAAAATACGCGTTAGTGCTAATGTTTACCATAAAATGTGTTTTACGAATTTATTTTATTTTAAACTTGATTAATTTATACTAAACTTGTTTTCTAAATAAAATCTAATTAGAGCTACTTTTCGGCTTTTCATAATATAAATGTTAAAGTGGTTAATATTTATTCAATTTGCTTTCTAAATAAAAAGCAATATAGGCTACCTCGAGTTTTCTTAATTAAATATTAATTTGAATAATATAAATATAAACATATTTTTAAATTATAATTTGATTAGTTCAACTCGAAATATAAAGATATACGCTTAGATGCTTTACATGCTTCTGTTAGAAGTAAATATTTAATTTGCATAAATCATATTTGAATATTTATAAATAAAATTGAACTAGCCTTACATCATCTTTTAAATACAAATATAACTTGCTTAATTATAAATAGGGTATTTCTCTGAAATAGCCTATGCACATGATTTTACTTAATTAAAAGATACCAAGCACATAGTTAGCTCTTGTATGTAATCATCCAAATCTCCCGGTAGTTCCGAGTGTTTTTGCGTTCGTGTTCCTAAGAGCCAAACCTTGTTCTTTCTTTAAAGCTTTTCATGCTTGGTGTATTATTTTGTTTATTGTATGCTTTCTTGTGTGCTCGTAGACATCGTGCCTGTTTCAAGTGAGCAACCAGTTGAAGTGGATCAAGAGCAAGTTTTTGAAGAAGAACCCCAGTGTTTAAGCAAGGAAGGCAAGTGGATTTCCTCCCCTGCATATTCTATTTTGTCCCACACAACTTGCATAATAACTAAAGTTTATATTTAATTGTTGCTATGCATAAATTGATGGGAAAATCACCTTTTTAAGGACATGACTAGAATTTTATCCCCATACCTTGAACAACCCTTTTAAATAAATGTTTTGGGTAGAAATGCTTAGTTGCTATAACTTGGGATGGTTAAAATGAATCTTTTACAATATGATGAATGTTGATCATGATATCTTTGGTGATATATATGTGTGTGCTTATGGTTAATAACAAGATCATATGATTTAATCGGAACATGGAGAACCACCCAGGAAAACAGTGCAACCACAGTCCATATGGCTCTGGCTTAGCCAATTAATTAGGTGTGCGATTGTACTGATGGCCTTATCCGAAAGGAACACAGGGGGCTCGGGGTTGCAGGGGTATAGCCCGGTCCTCTTCGCCGCAGCCTTTGCTAAGGTGCTGTCCACTAGGGAGGGTTATGGTCCGCCCTGAGCTGTAACTGTCGTGGGTTGTTGGTGCTTTTGCATATCTTTGTAAAGGCTTCGTAGCGTCCCTATGCAATCACATCTCGGAAGTGTGGTGTTGTGCCTAATCAGCACATGCGTGGTTGGGTTCAAAGTTCTTCGGGACTTTTACGCGAGCTGTGGTGAAAGTGTACAACCTCTGTAGAGTTAAAACTGATCGATCAGCCGTGCTCACGGTCAAGAGCGGCCTGGACCCTCACATGATAATCAAACATAAAGATGGAATTAAATCGTGGTTCTTGTGGTTTTGAGATGAGATGCTTTCCTAAATGCTTAAGTGGGTTGGTATAAACTTACACCTAGTAAATAGGTGCTTACTAATAAAATTTGACAAACATTAAAATGCTAACCGCTGTAAACCTTAGCCTATCCTTGATAGCCTTGCATCTTCCCCCACTTGCTGAGCTCCAACCATAAGTGTGCTCACCCTTGCTTACCCGCTGTTCAGAGGAGAACACTGGAGAAGAGTACTTCAGCGACTACGATGAGTTCTGAGGCTTGCGTGCCCCCAGTCATGTGCCTGTGGAAGCTGAAGACGGAGTTGCTTCGTCTAGTTATCGTTTGTTCGTTTAAAAGACCTTTGAGTCTAACGTCTGAGTGTAATAAAGAGATAATGTAATGGTTTAACTCTTATACGTTTTTATTGCTGTTTTCTAATATTTCACTCATGACGTCTATCATATGTGTGTAAACTTGATCCTGGCGCACATATGAGATGCATTTGGTTTTCTTTGGAAAATCAGGTGTGACAGGCGCTCGAGAGGAGCAGGCCTATGCTCTCCTGAAGGACCGAGTCTTCGGCCACACCAGGGACTTCAACCCGACTCTCATGGAGAAGACAGGTATGAATCTCGAGTTCACTTCCATTTGGCATGCTCTTGGTTGGGAGGAGTTTGCGCCGGTTACAGAGCTTGGCTCTCGGCCTCTCACCATCCAGTTTCTTTGCTCTCTTACCGAGACCCCGGATGGCGTTGAGTTTCGTCTTTTCGGGACCGATTATCATCTTTCTTGGAAGGATCTTAGTCGTCTTCTTAGTTTTAGTCCTTGTTGTGCTGTCTCTTTGAAGCGAGCTTGTGAGGGTTATGTTCGGGAATCTTTCTGGGCAGATATCTCTGGTCTTGTTTACAGTGGCAAGTTTGTACCTCGGTGCAACGATATTGTGCATCCCACTCTCCGCCTGTGGCACAAGTGGCTCGCCATTACTCTCTTTCCACGAGAGGATGTTCGGCCTGTGCGCAGCGATGACATGATGCTATTATACGCCGCTGTCAACCAGATCAAGGTCTCTCCCGTTAAAGCAATGATTCGGCAGTGGATGACGAATTTCAAGATGATAGGTCCTATTAAGTGTATGGCTTTGGTGACTCGTATTGCTCTCAGACTCGGGGTTCTTAGCGGGAATCCCGTACCCTTCATCGGGACGCCCCGAGTTCTCATTGATGAGGCATACTTGATCCAGGGGCATATACTCAAGAGGGGCCCAAATGATTCTTTGACTTTCTTCTTTCCGGGCTATGCAAACCAAATCCCGTTACCTAACCCGGGGTTTGGATTGTATAACTCGGAGTCACTAACCATTCCCCTTGTTACACAAGAGGAAAGCCGTCGTGCTAGTGTTTCGGGTAGGTCCACCAGGAGCGCAGCAAAGAGAGCACACATGCAGCAGCAGCAGTCACAGCCGACACCACCACCACAGCCTGTTACACCACTGGTGGCAGGAGGGGCCCCTGCGGGGTACATGTCCGGGGTTACCCCTGGATATGCACCTGGTTGGGACTAGCCCACCTACCAGCCGAGTGCGAGTGGCATGGCTTGGGCGGACGCGAGCAGAGCTCAGTGGGCCACACCCGCTAGTTCCAGCTCCGGTGGTCCACCTCCGTCTTCGTCCTTCTGGCGACACTCTTTAGCCTCTGCACGTGATGCTCAGCTCGCATAGCAGATGGGAGAGCTCACCGTCCAGGTCACGGGATTGGAGGAGACGCTGAACACCCACGTCGAGTCTACCTCTGCGTGGCAGCGTCAGGCTAGTGAGAGGATAGCAGCCATGCAGCAAGATCAGCAGCAGTACATGGATGCGCAGAGGGCTTACTACACGACTCAGGGTTTCTTCTACCCTCCTCCGCAGTGAGCCTGAAGCTAGCTTGGGGGAGGACCCCCATCCTGAGGTAACTTGTATCTTCCTGCATTTTCAGAATATCCTATAAATGAAAATCCAAAAAATCTGCAAAATAAAAAGACCAAAAATATTTATTTGCTTTCATCATTTGCTTAGTTTGCTTTGATATGCTTAGTAAGAATGCTTTGCCTCTATGGTTGAAATGATGAATAGTTGCTCTGTTTATTCTCCTCGTATGTCTTGCTTACAACTTTGTATCCTACCTAAGTTTTGAGTTTGTTGGCTTGTATGTTCAAACCTTAGCTTGAAAACTGTGGGTAGCAGAAAGCATGATCCTTGCCTAAGTTGTTGTGAGACATGATATGGTATAATAGAGTGCTATGATCTTGTGCTTAGTGATGCTTGACATCCGGAGTTTTCCTTTTTGAAAAAAAATCAAAACATGATGAGTTCCTCAATGATGAGAATTTCCCATCCAAGGCCATATGTAGATTCTAGTTCTTAGCCTCCACATATGCAGCTTGTTCTCTCATTGAGCTTTGTCAAATTGTTGTGACCCTTGTTAAAACTCATACTCCCCTGATCAAGATCACGTACACGTTCATGCTAAACTTCTACACTGGAAGTTAAGCATTCATCATTTACTCCATACTGCTTATGCATTCTTCCACAAATAAAATTCTATGTATCTTTGCATCATTCATCCCTCTCCAAATATCTCCAATAGAGACAAAGGGCTAGCTAAAAAAAAGAGAGAGAAAAGCATGCTCAAAAGCATGGCAAAAATAAATAAAGAGAGCTAGCTCAAGTCTCGGAAAAATTTCAAAGGAGAAAAAGGGATTGATATGTGCAAGAAAAAGAGTTCCACCATATAGATGGTAATAACTAGTACCTACTCCGGGGCTAGTGTCCACCTTACCATCAATCCCTCATTTCCTCATATAAAACATGGCAATATCTAGCACCCATTTCCGGGCCTAGTATCCACCTTGCCATGCTCATATCCCTCACACACACATGCACATCTTGATCAGGATGTATGTTTGTTTCTTCCAAGGATCCGGTTTTTGACTTAGCAAAACATGAGAGACAAGTATGCCACATCTTCCCTACCTACAGCTCCACATAAAGCCTATTAGGAGTAGGATGTGAAGAAAGGCAACATTGATGCCTTTGTGAGGAATCATACACCTTTGAGCGATCCGAGAGTATCATTTGAGGAACTCTGATTTTTCTTTTGAAAAATTTGCAAAACCTCCGGATTGTTAAGCTGATCAAGGTATGCGTTCTCTATATAACCATTCTGTCTCTCAACTGCCCAAGGCAGGTGAAGCTATATGTCCCACGTATCAGGCGAAAGGTAAGAACATTACCAACTTGTTCAACTCTTGGTAGAGTACTTTGTTGTATGTTTGCCATAAGTTGAGAATACAACATTGTAGCAACTCCTGATCAACCAACCTAAGTCTCTAATGTCTTGCTTCGAGACGAGCAAGAGGTTAGCTTGGGGGAGTTTGTTGACGGTGGAAATTCACCATTTCCAACCCTCAATATTCTCACATAAATGGAGGCATATGCATTATTTACTAGCATTTAGGTTTGAATAATGTAGTTCCACTTGTCCTTGGAGATTATTTGTATGTAGGTGATTTACCCCTTAAAAGAGATGGAAACTCCACTCCTATGAAGAAATCATGCCAACTCAGCTGAGGAGGTGGCTGCCACCAAAGGAAACATGGCAAGACACGTCATCGATCTAGGGGAGGCACTCACCGATGAATCAGAGGACGCCACATGGACTTCACATGGATCAAAGGGCCAACTCGGATACCAAATCAAGCCATGCACCGGGGATGGATCAGAGGGCCCACAGGGCAGCCACCTAGAGGAAGCACACCAGGTGGGGCCACCCTAGGGGGTCGGCTGAACCTAGGATCGACCGAACCGAGCTAGGGGGCGCCCATCTGGCCCCTACACGTGGTTGCTCCTCATTGGTCACTTGCTGCAGTCCCGGGTGTTTAGGGGCCATTTGGGCGTCTGAGCAAGCCTTGTCCTCCTCTATAAATAGGAGGGGAGGGGCTCCCATTTCTCACACACCACTCTCTCATTCTCCTCTCACTTTTAGTTTCCAAGGCTAGGGGGTAGGCTAGAGTAGCTCTTCTTCAGGTTCTAAGTCCTCTTGGAAGTTTAGGTATGAGTTCTCTTTTATCTTTATTCCTTTGTATGACTTTGATCTACTTCAGTTATTCAGTTATTTCATATAAAGTCATGGTAGATCATATTCTTGATGTGTTCTTGAGTTCATCCTCTGTTCATCATTTAGAGGCTTGTGTTCTTCGTGAACACTACCTTTTGATCCACTTGAAGGATGATAAACTCCTTCCTTATGTGTTTGTTCATAAGTTAGAGGCTCGTGTTCTTCACGAACACGACCCTTTGATCTTGTTGATTAAACATAAGAGAGTTCATATCTGTTCGTATGTCTAGCCTTAGTTGATCTTGTTAGATAGCATGAGAGTATTGCATGGGGTCTGTGTTCAAGCTACGGTACTCGGTCTAGTTGACCAGTCTTCTGGTGGCTCTCACTCTGGGTCACAATAGCCCGGACCGGGTGAAGTCTAGCAGCAATGTAGGCATGGTGCCTGGGTTGTCTGGCTACGATAGTTATGAGCATACCCCCCGTAACGAGAGGTCGGTCCTCAGGTGGTGACAGCCCTGTTGGATCCTAGGGCAACCTCCGCGTTGGGGTACCTGCTGTAGGAGTCTAAAGTCTAGTTTCGCAGAGTGCTGGTCGTCGCGGGCTAGCTCCCCGTTTGTACCAAGGTGCTGAACCATGTTTCCCTCATGCAATACTCATGCCTATCTCTTGTATCTTCTAGCTTTGTATGTTTAGTACATTAGAACCTAGAGCTAACTCGTATGTCCCCCCTAAGCCGTAGTGTGCTAGAGTAGAGGTAGATTTGAGGTGTGTGTGTCACACTACCCCTATTATCTTTTATCTTACCCCTGCCTTTGAGTGTGTTTTCCCTATATCTATCTCTTGGTTTACATTTAGAGCAAAAGCATAAGTCTAAGATATCCGCCATTGCCTTCCTTGGTTTCGATACCCTTGGAATACTCTCTTTCCTTGGGGAAATGCTACAATGGTTTATCTGTGTGCTTGCGGATTCGTTCATGATCATTTAGATTAACCTATGGCAAGTCTCGATGTTCACGCTAACTGCGCCATTAGTTGTGACATTGGGAAATGTCAACAAGCATTTCTAGCACTGACACTAAGGATGGATTTCCAATATGTTCTTAAGTGATCGACGTTTAGAAATGTCAACAAACATTTCTGGCGTCATTGCCGGGGAAGGCACATGATTATCATGACTATGCTTTGCATTTGTTTATGAACTCTGAGTAGGTTAGGACAGCCCTCAATGCAGGCTAACCTTGATTGTCTTCTTTTATCTTTGGATAATGAAGACAGGTAGTGTATGACTGGTTTCGACCAACCGGGGAATTTTACTGAAGATCCCGAGTCACTTGTGAGGAAAGCTCGAATTCATTTCGGCTCACCTCGTCGTACTCGTCCGGAGGACGAACCAGCTTTCTTAGTTCACGGACACAAATTCTACACCAAGAACACGGACCAAAAAGGGGCTTGGTTCAAGAGCAAAAGCAGAAGAGGATAGGGTAGAAGCGAGCTTCTCGGAATTATGAAACCAACGCAAGTGGTTTCACAATTTTCGGAGCTCCGGATAATTAGTTATGAATTTTTGAAGGAAAAGGGATTTATCAAACATTTATTAAACCCTTTTATTAAAAACAGAAAATAATTTTATTAAAATAATGCTGACGTCAGCATGACATTAGCGATCAGCGGGTTAGCGGGCCGAAGTTGGGCCCAAAGTGTTAGAGGCCCATTGGGCCGGCCTAGTTCGGCCAACGGTTCAACAAGTCTAGCTGGCCCCCTTTAACTCCTACTACTAGCTCGGCCTAGATAGCCTTCGGCCCAAAAGACCTTCGTGGGCCAAGCCCAGTAGGGATTCTTCGCAGAAGTCCGATTTCACTCCTCCAACTCCCCTGAGGTCCGTTCGAGATGGCGGCTGTGGGATCTTCTGCGTCGTGTGCATCCAGGCGTGCACGTGGTCATGAGTGTGGCACCACTCAGGCACAAGGGAAAGAGGTCGCGCCCAAGGTATTCAACAAAACGCTCGAAAGGAGCAGAGCTGCGCGGCCAAGGATCACCGGCGGCGAGGTTTGGTTACTGTGGCGCGTTCATCTGCAGAGAAATCACCATGGCACGAAGACCGGTCCCAAGCACGACAGCGAGTTCGGCATGGCGTTGGTGAGCAGAGTCACGGCAGTGGCTTGGCCAGCCAAGGCTGTTCGTGGCGCGGCATGGAAGGGCGGCGCCGACACGGGGCTGAGCGGAGCGGCTGCGGCGCAGCAGGGTGAGGTGCGCGTCACGGCCGCAAGAGGTGCGACGCAGCGGAACAACGCGGAGCGGCGCGGCGCGGCGAGAGGTGATGCGGTGGCGAGGAGATGCGTCGAGAGGCTGCGACGCGGCCGGGCAGAGCGAGGCGGCGGGTTCCTGCAAAAGAGGTCGTGGCACGAAGGCCAACACGCAGCGCATGGACACTGCGGCACGGCGGCGACTGCACTGTGAGGCGGCACGAAGGCCGTACTGAACTCCAGGGTAGTGCACGTGGTTCGGCACCCACAGCGTGAGGGCCGAGTCACAGATCGATTAGGCGCACGAGGACAGAGCAGGGCAAAGACAGGGCAACAGCAAGAGGTAGTTTGGTGCTCACCAGGGGCTCGAGAAGGGTCGCGGCGAGGTAGGA
This sequence comes from Cenchrus fungigraminus, assembly GCA_036936925.1. NCBI lineage: Eukaryota > Viridiplantae > Streptophyta > Magnoliopsida > Poales > Poaceae > Cenchrus > Cenchrus fungigraminus. The sequence goes on from CM072777.1 coordinate 126,634,468, forward strand.
AGAAATCGATGCCGTGGCTAGTCCACGCGGGCAGGCTGGGTATGTTAAGGTTCAGGGCGACGGCGTCAAACTCTAGCTTAGGTTTCCTTGGCTCGTGGTCGTCGGCGTCGATCAGGCGTCGTGGTACTCTTGGTGGCGTTCTGGCGGCGGTGTTCACGGCCTCCTCAGGCGCAGATCCTCGCGGCGTCGACGACACGGAGCCCCGAAGTGGCGAGGTTGTGAGACTTCCGGGCGGTGACACGGTGGTGTTCTCCGTCTCCTTCCTTCCTCTCCCTTTTCTCCTCCTCCCTTTCTCCTCTTGGCAGCAGCAGTGGGGATTGGGGAAAGCTGGGAGCGGCGGCAGATTGGGAAGCAGGGGAAGGGGAAAACCCCAAACGGGTTGGTGACTGTGATGGTGCTGGGGCTTGAGATGGTGCGCACCTGTATGGTGCCCGCGTCAGTGCGAGCAGGGTAAAAAGCCCTAGATGCCCCCGACGCGGAGGCGGCGTGACCTCCATCACCACCGCGGACGTCGTGGTACAGAGAGATGCGGGGTGTGGGCAAAAGAGGGATATCTCCTGGGCGGAGTGCACGAGGCGCATCGCGGCGGGCGCATCGCTGTCTTGGCATTCGGGCTAGCACGGGCGGTCCAGCGAGTGCGTCCCATCAAGCGCACTAGCGCAGTGCGCGTGAGCTGTACGGGCGTGAGGAGGAAGAAAGAGGCACGGCTCCTCTGTCGTGCGGGCCCGGTCTGGCGGTGAAAGGAAATAGGGGAGAAAGGTGGCCGGTGGGCCGGTTTAGAAGGTAGGCCGGTTTAGAAGGTAAAGGGCCTGGTGTGGTCACTGGTTAGAAGTAGAAGGGCCTCCGGTAGACTTTGTCTTCTGAGTTGTGGCCCATGTTAGGTGTTGGCTTTTTGAAGTATGTTTTGAATTATAGTTCGAATATAAGTTTGAATTTTGAATCTATTTCAAATTCAAACTCCACACATTGAACTCCAAATAAAATCCAAGAAAATCCAAATCACATTTATACCATAATTTGAAAATAATTTTTATATGGTTTTATTTTCTTTGGAATTTAAGATGAGAGGCTAGCAATTTGGGATAAATTTTGGTAGCACACAAGTTCAAACAAAAAGTTTTATATTTTTGCGAAAATTCACACATGGGAAAACATTCAAAATTCTGGGATGTTACATTCCTCCCCCCTCACAAGAATCTCGTCCCCGAGATTAAGCTCGTACCGGGTGTGGTGAGGGTCTTCACTTCAGTGAGTCTTCGGTCTCTTGTTAAATTTTAACTTCGAAAAGCGGATGACTTGATAACGTAGGTCTTCATCAGTAATATCTCTCAATAGTTTCACTTGTGCTTATTTTCCACAACTCTTATTCCCATGAAGGCTCTCGAAGCCAAGCGCTATTGTATGTTCTCTTGCGTTTAGCATCCATAAGCACTTGTGATGTCTGGTGCATGTATCTCTGGATCAATACCCTTGTTCCAGCTCGTGGCAATTTCCAAGTATAGGCTAGATGCCTCCTTACCTTAACTAAGCTTGGAGCGGTTTGTAGCATGGTAGTCTCATATTATTCCAATCTTACCGCTCAAGGTGACATCCTTCTTATTAACTAAGCTTATTCCAAAATCATTCCGTATGAACCCGACCATATTCTCATGGTGTCCATTATGTACTTTCAATCCAAATAGGCATGAGTCTCCCACTTCTTTCCATATATGGGAGTTGTGTACTCTATGTCTAGCAGAGGTCTGCAATTCTGGCGATATCTCTAAGCCTAACTCACAGCAAGAAAATAGTTGGTATGCATACAACAAGCTCTTAACCAATTGGTCATCATATTCCGTAGCTCTTGTATTCTTAGCGTACCCATAGGTATATTATTATCTTTTGTCCAAATTTGACTGCTTATCTGAAGGAGGTACGCTAAGCAGAAGTTATCTCAGAAATATCTTTCCTTCATCCATGTTTCCATATATTCTCTAGGTTTCCCTAGTTTATCCAAGAAATCTTCTTGAAGACATATCCATCTTGGATACGTTGAAGGTATAAAAATATTAGCTCTTGATCCATAAGTAGACATACTGGTTTTTCCAAAACATTAGTGCAGTCGCTTCTCTTATTGTGTGCACTCTCAACATTTAGCAGCTCTTGGATGTACATATCTTCCTCTACTTACTCAGCCAACTCGAGGCTTAGGGAGCATCTGAAGGCATCTAGGCTCATAAAGTGTGTTTTGGTAATTAATGACAATCATAGTGGACTAACATTTTTATCGAGATAAAAGAATAGGTTAGTCCCCGTGGTGATGCGAGCTTCATAAGAATGACTTGCTATATTTGTGAGTATGGTGAACCAAAAAGGAGCTCAAGGCAAAGGTATAAGATAGGTTTTTCTTTTACCGGTCAAGAGGTGATTAGAGGGTGCAAATTGACCGGATTAATAGGCTAGATAGCCGTACTATCAAGAGGGGTCAATTGCATTTGCTTGACGGTTCTATAGTGCCACTTTGCTCAAATAATTGCATTGCATGCATGAGGGTTAACAACGTTTGAGAAAGTGCAAAAGGAAGAAGAGAAAAATCTGTTTTGGGAAAAGCTGACTGTCGAACTGCGGACAGTCCGTGGCCTTTGGGGCGGACAGTCCGAGACAAGCGGACGGTCCGCGCTTAGGGTGGCGGACGGTCCGCAGGCTGATTGATCAAGAGGAAAATCGACTAAGTCCCATACGGCAGCGCCGACCTTTTGCCGGCGGACTGTCCGCGGTTCAATTCTTGTGAGGTGGACCGTTCAGCGGACCGTTCTAACAGAACCGTGTTCTGGGGGTTAGAAAATACTTTTTGCCGGTGGACTGTCCGCGGTCAGTTTGACTGAGTTTTTTAGCTTGTACGGTGGACGGTCCGCTCTCTGTTAGCGGACGGTCCGCGCCCTGTAACGGTCTTCTCTGACACGTTTTCGAGCCGTTGAAGTTGGGAGGCGGACTGTCCGCCAAGTGTGGGGTGGACTGTCCGCGGGTCCTGTTTTAAACTGTTTTCAGCACATAACGGCTAGCTGCGTGGGAAGGGGGTATTTATACCCCATGTCCTGGTTGGGAGAGCCTCTCTTGGCACTTTGAAAAGCTTTCTTGCATACCTTGAGCTCTCCCTTCCCTCTCTCTCACTCACTTTGCTTAGTGGTTGCATTCTTGTGAGATTGAGAGCATCCTAGTGCTTTGCATCAAGAGTTTGAGCTTTGTGGCACTAGGGAGTCTTCAAGCAAGCGTCATTGGCTTGTTACTCTTGGAGGTTGCCGCCTCCTAGACGGCTTGAAGGTTGTGCTTCCATTGAGCTCTTCAAAGAAGATTGTGAAGGAGACTTTGGAAGATTGTTGTGAGGGGTGTTGTGCTCACCTCACCGGAGCGGTAAAGAGCAACTCTAGTGGAATCGAGGTGTGGAGTGGTTCTTTGGTTCTAACCGTCTCAAAGATCAAGCGATGCCTTGATAGAGGAGAGGTTGAACATTGAATCCACCTCAACGTGGATTAGGGGTGACCGGCAAGTCACCGATACCACGGGATAAATTTCGTCTCTAGTGCTTGGTTACCTTCTTGCTCATTTTACCTTCAAGCATTTACTTTGAGCTTTTTACTTACTAGAGATTGAATTATATCTTGTCATCCTAGGTTGCAAACCCTCAACATAGACCTAGGATAGTTAGAAATTTAATTCCCCTTGTTGTTCTAATTAAATTTGTGTAGTGTTGTGCTTTTAGAATTTAAACCGCCTATTCACCCCCCCTCTAGTCGGTGTCCTAGATCCTACAAGTGGTATCAGAGCTGAGGACTCCATTTTTGAAGGATTTAACCATCCCGGAGCAGGACAATGACTGATGAGAAGACAAAGTTTCATGTGGGAAAACCTCCGGTCTCTGATGGAACAAACTATGACTATTGAAAGACTAGAATGGAGGTTCATTTTCAAGCCTTGGAAGGAAATTTGTGGAGAATTGTGCAAGAGGGATATGTTGTATCGGATCCGGATAAACCAACTCAACAAGACACGGACAACATAAAGTACAACAATCAAGCATTGAGTGTGCTCTACAATGCTCTTACTCTTAGTGAATTCAACCGAGTCAAGGGTCTCAAGCAAGCAAATAAGATATGGGAGAAGCTTATGGAAATTTATGAAGGAACTTCCACCGTCAAGGAAGCTAAACTTTATTTGTATAAAGGAAAATTCAATGAGTTCACTATGAAGAAAGATGAAGACATTTCAACCATGTTCAACCGGTTGAATGATATCGTGAATGAACTCAAGTGCCTTGATTTTGATGTCCCGGATCAAGACTTCTCTCATAAGTTTCTTAGATGTCTTCCGGAGAAATATGAGACTATTGTGACTTTACTTGTGAGATCAAATTTGAAGACAATCACTCCCACGGAGGTACTTGGTGAAGTGCTCACTCATGATATGTTCAAGCAATCACAAAAGGAAGTGCATGGTGAAGCTAAGGTTGAGGAGAAGAAAAGTATCGCTCTCAAGGCCAAAGCCTCTCAAGAAGAAGATGGTGATGAAAAACAAGAGAGTGACACGGATGAAGAATTGGATCTTGTTGTTAGAGGGCTTAGAAGAACCATGAATAGGAAGAAATTTGGGAAGAAAGGGCAATCATCAAAGAAGAATCCTTTTGAAGGAAAAGATTGTTTTTCTTGTGGTGAAGTTGGACACATATCAATCAATTGTCCAAACAAGAAAGAAGATAAATATGGCAAGAAGAAGGGCAAGAAAAGTGAGTACAAGAAAAATGAGAATAAGAAGAAGAAGTACTACAAGAAGGAGAAAAATGGGTAAGCCTATTTTGTTGAATGGGATTCCGATGCAATCTCCGATGAAGAAGATGATGATGACAAACCTTCAAGAGGTCTTGCCGGAATTGCTATTAAGGAAGTTCCTTCACTCTTCTCCAAGCCATTTTGTCTAATGGCAAAAGGTGAAACCAAGGTAATAGTTGAGGATGCTAATGATGATGATAGTGATGATGATGTTGATGATAATACTATTTCTTATGACGCTCTTGTGGAAATGCTTATTAAGTCCGATGACAAATTGCGCAAGGAAAGGTCAAAGTTGAAGGATTTGGAGTTGAAGAATTCTTCACTTCAAAATTACTATGAGGAGCTAAAGACTTCTCATGCCAACCTTAAGGACTCCCATGACAAACTAAACACTTCGTGGGGGATTCTTAAAGAAAAGCATAAGGAGCTTAAGGGAGCTCACAACTCTCTCCTTGCACAAGAAGTCAAAGGAAAAGTAAGCATGAGTGTTGAATGTGATATATTAAATGATTCTTCATGTGCAACTAACCCGTCTTGTAGCACAAGCACTAGCTCTTGCATTAGTGAGAATAATTCTTGTGATTCATCTCTTATATTGGAAAATGAATCTTTGAAGAAGGAAGTTGAGTGTTTGTCTAAGGATCTTGCTAGGTATTTTGGAAGTCATGTCCGGTTTAATCATTGTTGGACAAACCAAAAATTTACCTTGAACAAGAATGGTATTGATTATGTTCCGAAGAAAGGGAAAATGGCATTCATTCCCAAGAAGACTACTTTTGTTGCTTCCAAAATATTTCTTGAAGATGAAGGAAAATTCAAGATGTGTCATGTATGCAAGACAAAAGTTGATGTAAATCACAAATGCAAGAGCAAGAAGACCGTATCCTTTGATCCATCCTATGTACTTGAAAAAGATTCAAAGGGTATTGTTTGTGCTAGATTTGTTGGTCGTTCTATTGGATGTGATAGAAAGAAATCTATTTGGGTGCCCAAAATTTTGGTCACTAACATTGAAGGACCCAAGAGAAATTGGGTACCTAAGAGGAAGTGATTTCTTTTGTAGGTGAACTATAAAGCCGGAGGAAGACATTGGGTAATTGATAGTGGTTGCACTAATCATATGACCGGCGCAAGAAAAATCTTTTCTCATCTTGATGAAGACATCTCCGACTTTGACAAGATCACCTTTGGGGATGATAGCAAGGGAGGTGTAAAAGGCATTGGTGAAATTCCCATCTCTAAAGATTATAATCTCTCCAATGTCTTACTAGTTGATTCTCTTAATTTCAACTTGCTATCTATTGCTCAACTTTGTGATAATGGTTATAAGTGCACTTTCACTAGCAATGAATTTGAGGTCACTTCACTTGATGGAAAAGATACTATCTTTAAGGGCTTTCGTCATGAAAGTTTATATCTTGTGGATTTCTCTTCTAAGAAGGCTAGTTTGACGACTTGCTTATTCTCAAAGGCCTCAATGGGTTGGTTGTGGCATAGAAGACTAGGTCATGTTGGTATGAAACAACTCAATCGCTTAGTGAAGCATGATCTAGTTCTTGGCTTGAAAGATGTGAACTTTTAGAAGGACAAATTGTGTAGTGCTTGTCAAGCCGGAAAACAAGTTGCCAACTCTCATCCTAACAAGAGTACCATGTCAACCACAAGACCATTGGAATTATTGCATATGGATTTATTTGGTCCTACTACTTATAGAAGCATTGGTGGAAATAGCTATTGTCTTGTGATTGTGGATGATTATTCAAGATACACATGGGTATTCTTTCTACACGACAAATCTCATACTTGTGAAATTTTCAAGAGCTTTGTCAAGAGGGCCGAAAATGAATTTGAGCGAAAATTGAAGAAAGTAAGAAGTGACAATGGTAGTGAGTTTAAGAATACAAGTGTTGAAGATTTTTGTGATGAGAAGGGAATCAAGCATGAATTCTCAACTACTTACACTCCGGAGCAAAATGGTGTAGTTGAGAGGAAGAATAGAACCTTAATTGAGATGGCAAGATCTATGCTAGATGAATATAAGGTTTCGGATTCATTTTGGGCCGAAGCAATCAACACCGCTTGCCATGCATCAAATAGGCTATATTGTCATAGATTCTTCAACAAGACTCCATATGAACTTCTCATTGGAAGAAATCCTAATATTTCTTATTTTTGGGTTTTTGGTTGCAAATGCTATATTCTAAGGAAAGGTTCTCGTCTATCCAAATTCCAAAGCAAGTGTGATGAGGGATTTCTTCTTGGTTATTCATCTAATTGCAAAGCTTATAGAGTGTACAACAAGTCCAAGGGGTTTGTTGAAGATGTTTATGACGTGCAATTTGATGAAACTATGGGCTCTCATAATGAAAAAGAAAATTTGGATGATGTGAGAGGTGATGAATTGAGCAAGGCAATGAAGACTATGGCTATTGGTGATATAAGACCTAGAGAAGAAGAAGAAGATGATGAAGGGCCTTCTATATCAATTCAAGTGAATACATCTTCTTCATCAAATGATCAAGATCAACAAATTGATAATACAAGCAACAATAATACACCTCAAGTTGAAGATCAATTGGCCTCAACTACTCAACCTTCTACATCTTCACAAGAACCGGTTAATCAACCAAGAGTTCCAACTCAAGTTGCCAAAGATCACCCCATAGATCAAATTATGGGTGATATTAGTAAGGGTGTTCAAACTCGATCTCGTGTTGCTTCATTTTGTCAACATTATTCTTTTGTATCCTTTCTTGAGCCTAAACGTATAGATGAAGCGCTTGATAATCCGGATTGGGTGATTTCCATGCAAGAAGAATTGAATAACTTCACCCAGAACCAAGTTTGGGAATTGGTTGAGAGACCTAAGGGTCATAATGTCATTGGCACTAAATGGGTCTATCGGAACAAGGAAAATGAAGATGGTGTAGTTGTGAAGAACAAGTCAAGATTGGTGGCTCAAGGTTACACTCAAGTTGAAGGTTTGGATTTTGATGAAACCTTTGCTCCCGTAGCTAGACTTGAGGCTATTAGAATCTTGCTTGCTTATGCTTGTGCTCACAATATCAAGTTATATCAAATGGACGTCAAAAGTGCCTTCTTGAATGGGCAAATCAATGAATTGGTTTATGTTAAACAACCTCCTGGTTTTGAAGATCCTAAGAAGCCCAATCATGTTTACAAGCTCTCTAAAGCTCTTTATGGTTTGAAGCAAGCACCTCGTGCTTGGTATGAAAGACTTAGGGACTTTCTAATTTCCAAGGGTTTCAAAATTGGAAAGGTTGATACAACCTTGTTCACCAAAAGAATTGGAAAGGATATCTTTATTTGTCAAATCTATGTTGATGATATTATCTTCGGCTCGACAAATGAAGATTTTTGTGGGGAATTTGGTAAAATGATGTCCAAAGAATTTGAAATGTCTATAATTGGTGAATTAAGTTTCTTCCTTGGTCTTCAAATCAAACAATTGAAGGAAGGCACATTTATATGCCAATCTAAATATGTGAGGGATATCTTGAAGAAATTTGGTATGGAAGATGCAAAACCCATCAAGACTCCTATGGCTACCAATGGACATCTTGATCTTGATGAGGGAGGTAAACCGGTTGATCTTAAGCTTTATAGATCCATGATTGGTAGTTTGCTTTACCTTACCGCATCTAGGCCCGATATCATGTTCAGTGTGTGCATGTGTGCTAGATTTCAAGCCGCACCTAAAGAATGTCATTTGACCGCCGTGAAAAGGATCATGAGATATTTGAAGTTTTCTCCCAACATTGGTCTTTGGTATCCAAAGGGTGCTCAATTTGAGTTAGTAGGCTTTTCCGACTCAGATTATGCCGGTTGCAAGGTTGATAGGAAAAGCACTTCCGGTGGTTGTCAATTGCTTGGACGTTCTCTTGTATCTTGGTCGTCTAAGAAGCAAAATTCAGTGGCTCTTTCTACCGCCGAAGCGGAATATATCTCGGCGGGAAGTTGTTGTGCTCAATTGTTATGGATGAAGCAAACACTTCTTGACTATGATGTGAAATTCAATGGAATTCCTCTCTTATGTGACAATGAAAGTGCTATCAAGATTGCCAACAATCCGGTTCAACATTCTAGAACCAAGCATATTGACATTCGGCATCATTTTCTTAGAGGTCATGTGAGCAAAGGGGATATTAAAATTGATGGTGTTAGCACGGATGATCAATTGGCGGATATCTTTACAAAGCCATTGGATGAATCTCGTTTTTGCAAGTTGAGAAATGAGCTCAATGTCATTGATATCTCAAATGTGGCTTGAAGTCTCACACATATGCCTTTGCATCCTTGTCTTTGCATACTAACCTTTCATTGCATTGTTTTTCACGTTTTCTTAAGCATCATGTTCTTTGCATTACCATCCATGATTCTTGATTCAAATTGTGCGAAAATAATCAAGGATGAATCATATCAAAGTATCAAAGTCAGTGGATTTGATCGTGAGAAGAAATTACAAGTTGAAACTGAATCAAAAATTTCAAAGGTTTTGCTCGGGCTGTTTTTCTGGTCGTGGCGGACCGTCCGTGGAAAGAAGGGCGGACCATCCGCGGGTCGCGAACCGTCCGAGAAGGAATACTGGACCGTCCGCAGGTATCTGGACAGAAGCTGAAAAATTGACAGAATGAACGGCGGACAGTCCGTGCCTACCAAGCGGACAGTCTGCGCGTGTCGGGCGCAAGTGGACCCGCCCGACCGGCCTTATCTGGATTGGTCAGCCCCTTTTCCCCTCCCACGAAGACAGACCGCATCTCCTCCTCTTGTCTTCTCCCAACCGCAAGAAACAAAGGAGAAAGGGACTTCTCTCCTAGGTGGAGGATTTGGCGTTTCCCCGGACCGTCCGAGCACATCCCCGGACACTCCGTGCTCTCCTCCAACATGCTCTCTCGGTATTTCATTGATTCTCCCGTTGGTTTTCACGGATTTCACTCATGAGCAAAGTTAGGGTTTGATGTTGGGATTTGGATTTCGTCCATGGAAACTTGCAAATAAGTAGGGGAATGAGTTACTAAGGTCTAGAGGAATGTCTACTAGTGATTTGGTTAAGTTTCATTGGCTATATTTGGAGATCGATCGATGAGTTCATTGGACGGAACTGTTGTGTTCGTCGCCGAACAGTGCTGGCGGACCGTCCGCCCGAGTCTGGCGGACCGTCCGCGCTCCGCGGACAGTCCGCCGAGGCAGGCACGGACAGTCCGCAGGTCGCTGTTTGTGATGAATACAACAGCATCCTTTCTTGGTAATACTTGTGCACTTCTATGCTATCAATGCTTACTCTTACGACATGTTCTTGACAGTGGTTCAAGGGGTGGAGGCCGTGGTAGTCGCAAAGCCGCCGCGGGAAGGACCAAGCGCTCTCGCGTTGTTGAAGAGGTGGAAGAAGAAAGTGAAGATGAACTTGTTGATGTCACCATTACTGAGGCTCCTAGGCAATGGTCACTTAACACCTATCAACGAGACCGTGCACCGCAACAATATGAGCGTGAAAGTGACACTAACGACCCTTTCTTTCACACTCAAGTTCAAAAAGATGCATTCTATGGTCACTTGCTAGACAAGGTGGTGTTCAAACATCAACAGATTGACTTCATTCATATGGCCGACTACAATGTCATGTATGAATTGGTGCAAAGGTTTGAAGAATTGGGGCTTAAAGAGTTCATGGAGCATAAGTGTGATTGGAATGACACGGTTATTCGTCAATTTTATGCTACGGTTGAAATTGACTCGATAGAGGAGAAGCTCACATGGATGACCGGGAAGAATAGGTATGAGGCTACCTTTGAGGAGTTTGCTACCGTCAATAAGTTGAACTACGATGAGATCTCTAAAGGTGTTGACATCACGGATGAAAGCTATCTTACTCTTCATGAGATCACTCCATACTATGAGCCACCTAGAACGGGAATTCATAGAGTGTTTGAGAAATCAATTGGTCTTAGGCATCATCCGGCTATCATCCTAAAGATTGCTAGAGCGACTGTGCTTCCTAAAAGTGGCTTCAAGGATGGGTTTGTAGGGTGGCATAGAAACTTTGTGAAGCATGTCATGAACAACACCAAGATGGATGTGGTAGCTCTCATCATGGTTGAACTCCAAAGGAAGAAGACGGACTTTGAGTCCAACATTTACTATGCTCCCTATATCATGTCTCTCATTTTGGATAAGACCAAGTTCAAAGGCCCATGTGATGTGAAGCATACTCTCTACCGGCTCTACAAGAATGCTCCAGAATTTCTTAATCGGCCTTTGACTGAATATCTAGAGGAGGATCTTCACCCACAAGATGCACCAGGCCTTAATGATGAAGAAGAAGAAGCTGAGGATGATGATGAAGATGATGAGGATTATGAGGGAGAAGCACCTCAACAACCACCTCCAGTTCAGCCACAGTAGGAGCCCCCGGCAGGTTATTTTGACTCATACTTTGCCTCTATGCAGCAGTCCATGACCACTCAGCTTGAGCAGATACAGACTGGGTTCACTAGCCATTTTGAGGCCTATGGACAGCAGGTCAACAACAATTTTCAGGCCATGCAGCAAGGTTTTCAAACTGAACTTGACACACGCTTCACCAACTTTGGAAATGCCATGTACATCAACATGCATCAACCTATGATGAATAGCTTGCAAGGTGTTCAACAGAGTCTCCATAATGATATTGAGACCTTAAGTGCCAGGCTTGATGGGTTAGCTACTTCTGAGCAATATGAGCAACTTAGTACCCGTCAGACTCAACTTGAGAACAATTTCAACACCTTCAACACAACTTTCGCAGATTTCAGTGGTCATTTCTATAGCATCTATCCTCCATCGGCTCCACCTCCTCAGTATCCACCTTATGGGTCACATTGTCCTCCTCCGCCACCGCCTCAGAATGACTAGTCCTTTTTGGGTTCTTGATGACAAAGGGGGAGAGAAAGGTGAAGAAAAGAAGTGATCGAGCTAGGGGGAGCTAAAATTTGGAAGAATCATGATCATGGATGGACCTTTGCATTTGCATATTTACTTTTATGGCATTGCATGAACTTTGGCTTGTAATAATCGTTGCACTATGTGGTTGTGTGTGGCTTGAGAACTAGAACTAAATTTGTGGCTTATTTTTCTATGAACCTTGCTTGTAAGCTTAATGTTTTATCTATTTTGTTTGTGGTTTAATTCTTATATGAATTTGTGGCTAACTCCAGTTGCAAGTTGCTGTTATTTTGGATATATATATGCTCTTGTTGCCTCGATTTCCATTTTGTAGGGGATACTCCGCCAAAATTTATTTTATCTATACATATGAAGAATTTCAAATGCGAATCTATATGCACATATGTAGGGGGAGTCATTCTCTATTCATTGAATCATGAAAGCTCATTTTATCTATCATTCCTTGATTACAATGAATTATGTGAGTATTCTCAAAACTCTTTTATCATAAATCATTCTTTTCAAAATGGTTGTCATCAATTACCAAAAAGGGGGAGATTGAAGGCATCTAGGCCCCTAAAGTGTGTTTTGGTAATTAATGACAATCATAGTGGACTAACATTTTTATCGAGATAAAAGAATAGGTTAGTCCCCGTGGTGATGCGAGCTTCATAAGAATGACTTGCTATATTTGTGAGTATGGTGAACCAAAAAGGAGCTCAAGGCAAAGGTATAAGATAGGTTTTTCTTTTACCGATCAAGAGGTGATTAGAGGGTGCAAATTGACCAGATTAATAGGCTAGATAGCCGTACTATCAAGAGGGGTCAATTGCATTTGCTTGACGGTTCTATAGTGTCACTTTGCTCAAATACTTGCATTGCATGCATGAGGGTTAACAACGTTTGAGAAAGTGCAAAAGGAAGAAGAGAAAAATCTGTTTTGGGAAAAGCTGACTGTCGAACTGCGGACAGTCCGTGGCCTTTGGGGCGGACAATCCGAGACAAGCGGACGGTCCGCGCTCAGGGTGGCAGACGGTCCGCAGGCTGATTGATCACGAGGAAAATCGAATAAGTCCCAGACGGCAGCGCCGACCTTTTGCCGGCGGACTGTCCGGCCCTTTGTGGCGGACTGTCCGCGGTTCAATTCTTGTGAGGCAGACCGTTCAGCGGACCATTCTAACAGAACCGTGTTCTGGGGGTTAGAAAATACTTTTTGCCGGCGGACTGTCCGCGGTCAGTTTGACTGAGTTTTTTAGCTTGTACGGTGGACGGTCCGCTCTCTGTTAGCGGACGGTCCGCGCCCTGTAACGGTCTTCTCTGACACGTTTTCGAGCCGTTGAAGTTGGGAGGCGGACTGTCCGCCAAGTGTGGGGTGGATTGTCCGCGGGCCCTGTTTTAAACCGTTTTCAGCACATAACGGCTAGCTGCATGGGAAGGGGGTATTTATACCCCATGTCCTGGTTGGGAGAGCCTCTCTTGGCACTTTGAAAAGCTTTCTTGCATACCTTGACCTCTCCCTTCCCTCTCTCTCACTCACTTTGCTTAGTGGTTGCATTCTTGTGAGATTGAGAGCATCCTAGTGCTTTGCATCAAGAGTTTGAGCTTTGTGGCACTAGGGAGTCTTCAAGCAAGCGTCATTGGCTTGTTACTCTTGGAGGTTGCCGCCTCCTAGACGGCTTGAAGGTTGTGGTTCCATTGAGCTCTTCAAAGAAGATTGTGAAGGAGCCTTTGGAAGATTGTTGTGAGGGGTGTTGTGCTCACCTCACCGGAGCGGTAAAGAGCAACTCTAGTGGAATCGAGGTGTGGAGTGGTTCTTTGGTTCTAACCGTCTCAAAGATCAAACGGTGCCTTGATAGAGGAGAGGTTGAACATTGAATCCACCTCAACGTGGATTAGGGGTGACCGGCAAGTCACCGATACCACGGGATAAATTTCGTCTCTAGTGCTTGGTTACCTTCTTGCTCATTTTACCTTCAAGCATTTACTTTGAGCTTTTTACTTACTAGAGATTGAATTGTATCTTGTCATCCTAGGTTGCAAACCCTCAACATAGACCTAGGATAGTTAGAAATTTAATTCCCCTTGTTGTTGTAATTAAATTTGTCTAGTGTTGTGCTTTTAGAATTTAAACCGCCTATTCACCCCCCTCTAGTCGGTGTCCTAGATCCTACAGCATCTCAGTTTCTTGTAACGGTACATCAAATTTACCCCATTTCAGTACTTGTATCCCATAATAGGGTATCATGTGGTAAATCAAAGTTCCTCAAATTCCAGGATGAGTTCTCAACTCCCAGGCATTCTCTGAGTGTCTAGTAATCTTTACCATTCTTCGTATGCCACTCTTATAGTAATTCATCTGTTGGTTTAGCACGTCTCCAATGAGTCTTGTCAAAGCGCTAGCAACATCCGTCATGTCCAACTAGCTCCTGGTCATATACACTATGGATGGTTACTCCCCATTCATGATAGTCCATGTTAAGAGGGGTCATCTGCAACACCCTCGACTGTGTGAGTGAATCTTCCCATCCGAAATCTCACACTAGTCGATTTGGTTCCAATTTCTTGGGAGGAATCTTCACGGGGAAGTCACATCTACCTTACTCCTGTATGCTTAGCAAACCCTTTTGATTTATACTCCAATAGGTAGGTTCCAAATGCAAGGTTGAACAGATAACCTGTGTCCAGTAGTTGCCGAGGTAGTTCTTCTTCCCACTGGTTCAACATACGGTGTCCAGCAGAGCTTCTTAATCAATTGCTTATTCCAAAAGTGGGATCGACTGAACTGATCCAAAATGCTTTGTTGACATCTTAGGGTACTCAACTGCTCTTAACTAATATTTGCCTCATAGAGGTACATGCATTTCTGAGCTTTCGAGGTTGCGAGAAATTCTTCTCTTCTTCTGAAGGTTGGTCTTGCAGTATGCTTGACACGTCGATCTTCATTCTTCAATCTTTTGATCTTGTAAGATGGGAAGCTACGGCTTCTAAAGGAGTCTTGTAAAGATCTAGCAAGCATAAGCACTCAATACAACTTCACACAAACATGAAGAAGCATAACAACCATAAGACCATAAAGATCCAATCACTCAAGCAACACACCAGACAAATGTGTATCTCGAGGCTAACTCCAATGACCTTTGAGATTACACCAGGTAAAAATGTTCTAGTATATCGTGGGCACTTGAAGGATTTCTCTATTGTTAGTGTTACACCACTGGAGAAGATACATTCCATCTGACATCTCGGTGCTGATCTTTCTGGAACAGGCTGGTGAAATTCTTCTCCGTGCTGGCTTGATTGAGAACTGGTAAATTGTGTTCCATATTCCACTTCGAGTCTCATGACTTATTGCTATCCATTCAACTCGTATAGTACTGATGTCGTATCCTGTAAAAATTGCTACTTCCACGATCCTCCAGTTTAGGGTCCAATTGCCAAATTCCTCCTCCCGACTGAAGGGGTCCCATATGTAGTCTGAGAGGCACAGGGGTCCTGTGGTAGGAAGCTAAATTCTCCTTCATCTTAGTCCAATGATTCTTGTCCAATTCTTCCAATTCAGATAGTCTAGCTTAGTTAGACTACTCTTCTTCGTCCATGGTTCTCGTGGCATTATCCTTGAAAAGGGGTGCTCTATATTTATCATTTTAACCGTGCCCCGTGTTTCTCATCTGTTCATCTTAATCCAGCGTCGACTTTTTGGTCGGTTAGGGAGATTCAAATCCAGGCATCCAAGTTTCACACTTCACGTTTAGGGAATTCCATATAGTGAATTAGCAACTCTTCACTCCACATATGTGATGCTTTCTTGTAAGGAAATCTGAACTTAACTGTTCAATCCATTCTTTGCCATTCGTAGCAGCAGCTTGTTCTAATATCTTAGTCCTTTGTAAATCGAATGTTTGTGTAACTCCAAGTCGAGGGATCTTATCCAAATGCTGAGCTATGGGCATCTCAGGAGGTTTTGACACCTGCAACCAAGTTTATGTGTACCAAATCCATATAGTAGATAACCAGTTCCTTATGTTGGCGTACTTGGAATTAGAATCTTAACTCCTCATTATCTTCAAAGCGGCGTTATCCAAGCTTCTTCCTGAGCAGGGATGGAAGGGTGCACCTTGTTCTTGCTTCTCCTGCATGCAGACTTCATGTAGCATCATGGTGGCAGGCTATTCCATCTTCGATAGTCTGAATTCCAAAGTAAGGACGGTTGTGCTGGCGTACTCTTGTATTGAGGGTGTGTTGACGGCTGTTAAGTGCCTACTTTAGCCGTCAATATACTCATGAATAAAGGAGCATAAGGCATTTCTTACACGTATTTAGTTAAGAATAATGTAGTTCCACTTATCCTTGGAGATTATTTGATTGCAGGAAAATAAGCAGGAAAAGAGTGACAAACTCACCTTCTATGGTCCATGCCACATCACCTCATCCTAGGCGGGCTGCCAATAAGGATGCCATGCATGCACACCTGCCAACTAGGGAGCCATGCATGCATGCCATGCAAGCAATCCAAGTGAAACAACCCCCGACGAATCAGAGTGTGACACGTGGACATCACATGTATCCATGGGCCCACAAAGGCATGCAATTCGAGCCAAAACAGGGTGGACATCGGGAACCGACCTAAGGACCCACAGGACAGCCACCAGGAGAAAGCACGAGCCAGGGGGGCCCACCAGGGGGTCGGCCGACCCCACAGGTCGGCCGAACCGACCTTGGCTCGGCCTGTCCTGAGCTTCCACGTGGTGCTTCCCTATCGGTCCTAGGTGCCATTCCCGGGGTGTTTGCATCCATTCCTCGCCGGTGCCCGGGCCTATAAATAGAAGGAGAGGGGGCTCACTTATGAACCATCCACACTTGCAACACCTCTCTCACTTTTAGTCTCAAGGATAGGAGGTAGGCTAGAGTAGTTCTAATTCAGGTTCCAAGTCTACTTTGGGATCTAGGTATGAGTTCTCTTGTATCTTATTTCATTTGTATGACTTTGATCTACTTCAGTTATTTATCTATTTCATATAAAGTTGTGTTAGTATACATGAGTGATTTGTTCATGTGTTCTTCACCTGTTCATCATTTAGAGGCTCCTGTTCTTGATGAACAAGGCCTTTCGATCCACTTGATGGGTGACTTTTACATATTTCTGTTGTTTGTTCATAAGTTAGAGGCTCGTGTTCTTCGCGAACACGACCCTTTGATCCAGTTGAACAGACATAGGAAAACACGAATCCGTTTGTGTACCTAACCTGGTTTGATCTAATTAGATGACATGACTGCGTTGTATGAAGTCTGTGCTTAAGCTACGGTACTCGGTGTAATTGGCTGGTTTATCTGGTGGCTTGACCTGGGTCACAATAGCCCGGGCCGGTCAAGTCCGGCTAACAACGTAATCATGGTGCTTGGGTTGTGTAGCTACCTTACTTATGAGTTTATCCCACGGTTTGTCTTGGGGTAGGCCGCGGTAGGGACAGCCGTTGGTCCCTCTGAAATCCCCCACGTTCTGATAACCTGTAGGAGTCTAAAATATAACAACCGGAGTTGTGCGGAAGCAACGCGGGAGGTTATCTCCCCGTGATACCTGGGTGCTTAAGTCAATGTTCTTCAACGCTAGTGTATCTAACTCGTTCCTACCAGCTTTATGTGTATAGTACAGAAGAACCTAGAACTAACTCGTATGTCCCTCCTATGCCTAGGACCCTTTAGAGAGAGAGTGAGTGTGTGTGTGATCACACTACCCCCATTATCATATTTTACCCCTGCACTTGAGTGTCTGATTTATTTCCGTCTATGATCTATACTTATTGCAATAGAGTTGATCTTGTCATTCCGCCAATGCCTTCCTTGGATTCGATACTGTGACAGAACCGCCCAAAATAATTCCGTATTATCGCCTAAGCCTGTCCACCTGGCCATTAAGCAATAATAAAGAACTATTCTGTCGCCTCTGCCGGGTCATGCCCGGTAAATCACTTACACAGGATCGAATTATGCGCTAAGCCCACACGAAGGCGGAACCAGAGTACAACATTACATTACATAAAAGTTCATAAGTTCACATCATTACAAACCAGGTTTTCGTACATGAAAGTAAAGGTGTTTCAGAGTTTAAACAGCGGAAATAAATCTAGCAGAAGATACACATGGGAGGCCATCTATAGAGTATCACTCATCAACATCGTTCTCCCACTCAAGTTCCCAACCATCTGGAATAGATCCAGGCCAGATGGGATTACCTGAAAACAACAACAAAAGCAAGGCTGAATATACTAATACTCAGCAAGACTGACCCGTCAAAAATAAAAGACACAGCTAGACATGCAAGGCTTTTTGGCTGGTGGGTTTGTTTTGCCAAAAGCAACTAAGAGTTGATCCTTACTTTCAAATTTTAGCTCAAGTTCTAGTATGTTAACCATTCTAGGTAAGCACCTAGCTAAGCAAGCATGGTTGTACAAACAAGATTAATCATCCAATAATATTAATCCGAAATGTTCCATAAATAAATATGGGGTAGCCAGTGGTCAAGCCGACTCAGATAACGGCGAGTGACCGACGATCGATCGATTTATATCCTTGCAAGGTAAACCCAAGATACACGGAAGAAGGTAGACCAAGTGCAGTGTCTACCCCAACCAGGTGGTTCCCGTCATTCCCCAGATTAGGGACAGGCACAACAGTCCTAAGTACAAGGTTACTGGAACGCCCTCACACGGCACGTCCAGGATCACACTTGCACTACCGGGAGCAAACCGGGAGAAGCATCTCAAGAGTAGTAACGATAAAGTCCCCGCACTGGTTCATTAGGTACTAGGCTTACCGGTCCCATTCCCGACAAGCACTTGGTACGTTCAATAGCTTAGACCAGCACCATGCTACTCGGTCGAGACCGAACCCATTGCTCTTACCACATGAGCGAGTCAATTTAACCAACTTATGATTCCAACATAAGCATCCTATATCTCGCGAGCAATGAGTCATTACTTGACTTCTACCATATCCTTAGAGCATGGCACTAGCGTTCCTAACTTACTAGTATAAGAGCATAGGAACCTAAGGATCATGCATCTAGGTTTCAAAACAACTCCTGAAACGTAAATGCACAAGTAAACAATAAATACTGAAAGTAAAAGTGGAGATTTTATCCCAAAAAGGTTATATGAAACCGGTGCTTGCCTTCCTCTACGTCAGCTAAAGCCTTGGGCTCTTCTGGACTTTGGTCCAGGTCTTGCTGCACACTAAGCTGGTTCACCTCCCCGCTAGCTGCTCCCTCCTCCTCCTGGGTGAGCGTGTACGTTCCGTCCGGTAAATCTACACGTATACATGCATATGCATTAGATTAAGGTAAACTTTGGTGGTGATTGTGTACACATCTAAGCAAATTGAGCTACTTAACTTCACCAAACAGTAAGGGGGTGTGTTTAAATTATTAAAAACAGGAACAAACATGTTTTCACAAAGTAACACCTTAATTGCCCTTTCTTTAATTAATTAATTAAAACAAGCCTTACAACCATAAATCCATATAAAATCAAAAACACTTCAAATGAGCCTAAGCTTTTAAACACAGCAACATATGCCTATTTTAAGCTCTCAAACCAAAATATAGCTTAAGATCATTTATAAATTAATTTATATGAAAAAAACAAATTTCAGCCTAGTTTATCTACATTAAATCCTACAAAAAGATTTACAATCCTTTTTGGTCTCAACTTTCTACTACAAGTCATGTATGCCAAATATAAGCTTCTGACCAAAGCATAAGTGCAGATTCAAATTATTTTTCATCTTTTGAATTTAAACTCCTACACAAGATTAAATCCAAAACATAAATCAAAGCACATCCTAAAATCATCTCCAACCTATCAGAGGTACTATTCACCAAGACAAAGCCCTAGGGTGCACTGGTGCTTAAATAAAAGTTTACTAAAAGGGCTATAAAAAGCATCAAGCTTAATCTAGCATAAAGCTTACATAAATCATAACTGAAAATCTACACATCAAACTCATGCCAATTTTGGTCATAAATCTAAACATGACATAAAGAGCAACATATCCAAAATTTACTTCCATAGCATGTGTATATTTTAAACTACACTAAAAACACATCAAACTGAGTTCGAATTTTTAATTCAAAAACTACACAGAAAAACCCTATACATGCTTTCTAGAAAAGGTAGGTTTCTTCACCAGGAACCCAAGAAAATTGGATTTTACAAGATTCAGCCTGGACACCCTAGATCTGAAAACTGGTTTCTTACAAATAGGTCCCTGGGTTTTGCGTTCTAGCCCCTAGAAAGACCTCAGACTTCGCAATGTAGTCCCTGGCCACGGCCAGCGATGGGAATCGCCGGAATCCGGCTAGGGGAAGGCCGGGCTTGGCCGGGAAAGGGCCTAGGAGAGGTCTAGGCTTACCTAGGGTTCCATTCCAAGGGTTGGAGAGACCGGAGAAGGTGCCGGTGAGGTAGTACGACGGCACAGCGGATCTGCAGCCGCAGCTTCACCGTCTCCGGCGAGGTGGCCGGCGGTGGAGCCTTGCTGCCGGCCCGGTTCGCTTGAGTGTGGGTGTAGGATGACGGTGGTGATCTCACACGACGACGGAACGGCGCTGGACAAGGTGCTTGGCGGTGGCAGTAATGGCGTGCAGGCGGACGGGAGAAACGGGCGACAGGAGCTACGACGCACGATGTAAACGAACTGCGCGCGTGTGGCACGACGAAGACGAGGTGGGGGTGAGCCTAAAGACGCAGGACGGGCAGCTGGACGCGGCCTGCATGCGCTCGGGGGACGCGCGACGCGGCACGCACCGGCGCGTGGCCCTGGACGACGCGGAATAGGCGGCTAGGCCCGGCTCACGGCGTTTGGCTCGGGCGGATACCCCACTACGCGTGCGTGGTCCACCATGGACGACTCGAGGCATCCGTACGCCGGAGACAGGCGGAGGACGCGTGGCACAGCTGTACGTGTGCGCGCGCGCTCTGGAGCGGCGCGACGACGGCGGCCGGCCCAGTTTTTATTTTATTTACCATTTTCGAAATTGCGTAACTCAAAAATTTTGAATGTAACTCGAAAATCTCCAAAACTAAAAGTTGTAGAGGAAATATAGACCTACAACTTTCCCAAAGGGCGACATATGTTTTGATCAACGGATTTGGCGGAAAAACGTGTTGAACTTCAGGAAAAACTCGGCCCCGTAATTACTGTGCACAGGAACTTCATCTCGAGTTTACGCGGCTTTACGCTCAAAATTTGAATATCCGCCAATTATGAAAAATGTGTTCCCGGAAATAAGGAACAACTTTTATATTGGCCGATTTTGAACTTCTATAGTGAAATTTGGAGAACGCGTAAGAAAACCGAATCAGCCTTTTGGAGCTCTAGGGGTTTGACCATGATTTGAGAGTTTGACCAAGGGTTTAAGTGCAAAAGTGTGCACAATCAAGCAAAATATGCTTAGGGACTAATTAATCTTGTTTACCATGAGTAATTGAAGTACTTAGCTGAAGTAACATCAGGGATGTTACAGATACCCTTTGGAATACTCTTTTGGGGAAATGCTACAATGGTACTTCCGTGCGCTTGCGGACTCCTGTAACGTTAAGAATTACCTACCAGCATTTCTGGCGCTATTACCAGGATGGGTTCCAAACCTGTTCTTAGGTGATTGCGTTAAGAAATATCAACAAGCATTTCTGGCGCTGTTGCCGGGGAAGGCTTAAGGATGACATATCAACACGTTGCATATGTTTATAATCATGACAGGAATAAAATAGTTCTCAATGCAGGCTAACTTGGATTGTCTTCTTTGTCTATTGATGATGAAGACAGGTAGTGCATAACTGGTTTCGACTTACTGTCGAATTTTACTGAAGATTCTGAGTCATTCGTAAGGAAGGCACGAACTCATTTCGGCTCTCCTTTGCGTGAACGTTCGGAAGTCGATCCAGCTTCCTTTGTGCCATCCGCATCAACTTCCATGGCCAACCCTGTCGAGAAGACTCTCCGCGAGTACTCCGCTCCCTCTGCTGACCAAGTGCCGACAGGCCCTGTGATCAACACTGGGAATGGAAACTTCGAGATCAAAACTGGCTTAATTACGATGGTACAGGCTAGCCCATTCTGTGGCAAGCCTAATGAAGACGCGAGCGCCCACCTGCAGCAGTTCCTGGAACTATGCAGTACCTTCACTATACGAGGAGTGGAGGAAGATGCTATTCGTCTGCGACTGTTTCTTCTCCCTCTTGGGAAAGGCGAAGCAGTGGTTCTATGCTAACCGTGCAGAGATTAACACTTGGGCAAAGTGCTCCGCAGCATTCCTCACGAAGTTCTTTTCGTTTGGCAAAACCAATGTCCTTCGGGGGCGAATTTCAAGTTTCCAGCAAGCAGCAAATGAGACTATCCCAGAAGCTTGGGAGAGACTCCAGGAGTACATCCTGGCTTGTCCTCATCATGGGATGGACAACTGGCTTATTCTTCAGAGTTTCTATAATGGGTTGACTCCGACAGCCCGAGGCCATATTGATGCTACAACTGGAGGGGCTTTCTTCTCTCTTACTATCACTGAAGCTACTACACTGATTGAGAAGATGGTTACCAATCAAGGGTGGAGTGATGATCGACCCCAGCCACGTCAAAGGGGTACACATACCGTCAAGGAAGCAGATATGTTGCACGCCAAGATAGACCTAATGATGAAGAAAATAGATGATCTAGCCAATGAGAAGGCCGCCATGGCCACCACTACTCAAGCTATGGATGCTCGCATGACTTGCGAAGTCTGTGGTAATACTGGGCATTCAGGGAATTACTGCCCTACTACTCAGGAGGATGTGATGTACATGAATGGCAACAACAACGGTTATCGTCCACAAGGAGGTCAAACGTGGAATCAATCGCGCCCTTATTATCAAGGAGGTAATCAAGGTAATTCTTTTAACCTAAACCAACCTTCCTTGAAAGATCTAGTCTTTGGGCAAGTTACGATTAATGAAGGCTTTAATAAGAAAACAGCTGCCTATGATAAGGCTTTCGAGAGCCTTAATGTTGAAATTGATGGCCTTTCTTCTGCTCTTAAAGACTAGTTGAGTTTTAATAAGATGATAGAAACCCAGTTGGCTCAATTAGCAGTTTTGG
Source organism: Cenchrus fungigraminus (assembly GCA_036936925.1). NCBI lineage: Eukaryota > Viridiplantae > Streptophyta > Magnoliopsida > Poales > Poaceae > Cenchrus > Cenchrus fungigraminus. Next base: position 126,657,339 of record CM072777.1, read on the forward strand.
TTCCCTTTGCTGAAGACGGGAAGATTTTGGGGCAACCCGTATCTTCCTGTGAAAATGTTTGTGTAGTGTCCACCAGATGGGGTAATCATTCTGGCCGGGCACAAACCACTGACTATGCAGGGAGACCTATACAACAAACACTTGACCCATGGGAATCTTCAACAATCACACACAAGAAAGATCCTGGTTATCCGGCTATCACCTGCAAGATATATTACCAGAAGATTAAGCATGCTTTCTGTGACCTTGGTGCAAGTGTTAACCTTATGTCCAAGGCTATGTTTGAACAATTGGGGTATCCAGCTCTAACTCCAACTGCGACGGTCGTCCAACTTGCTGATGCATCGATCCGACATCCAGAGGGGATAGTAGAGAACTTATTGGTATTCATCCAAGGTTCATGCATCTTTGCAGATTTCGTGGTCCTTGATATGCAAGATGATGAGGGAATGCCCCTCATTCTTGGGAGACCGTTCCTGAGTGACGCCAATGCAAGGATCAATGTGGGAGCCAGAACGATCCGATTTCGCATTGGGAAGAGGAACTTGATGTTCCGATTTCAGGCAACAAAAGAGAAATGCTATACACTGCAGGGCAAAAATGAGCAATCAGGGGCATGGACGGAGCCACAGCCCCCGTGACTTCCCACCACTCCAACAAAGCCTAAGAAAACAAGAAGGGTGTGGCGGGAAATACAGAAGTCATCTCCATCAATTTCTCGGGAATGGGGTGACGAGTGGAATTGATCGCCGAGAAAAGTCTCGCTCTCAGACTTAAAAAGATGAGTCCTTTTTGCCAAAAGGTAAAATTGGTATTTATCTCATATTTCCCTTTCAAAATTTTATTTAACTTTTTTTCCAAATGCATATTTGAATTTTTCCAACCTTGCATCTGCATGCTAGATTTTTTCTGGCAAATTTCCCTTTTCAAATAAAATTCTGAAAATAAATCTTTGAGTAGAAAGTCCTAGAAAATTTTTCCGAGCAACATTTTGGGCGAATCTGAACCTAGACATCTGGGCAGGACATCAGGTGGCCGTTAGAGAGCTGTTGCAAAAAGCTGGAAGCAGGCGGGCCCGGCATGGGCCGACCCTGGCCAGCGGTCAAGTGGCCTCCGCCTCTTCCAATGGCTCCTAGCCGTTGCCCTTGTCCTCTACCACGGTGCCTGGCTCAGTTGCCTATAAATAGAAGGAGGGTTGAGGGGTTTCTTCACCCATTCACTCATTTCCATCACCCTCTCTCCCTCTTTGCTCTTGCTCTTTGGTTTTCTTGGATTTCTTGCTCAAGTGGAAGTGTCAAGCACTCTCTCCAATTTGTCGCTGAGTATTGAATATTGGTGGAGCAAGCTCGGTAAGGATTTCATTTCGATTTCACTAACCCATCACCGAGTTGCTCGTGTTGTCCCATTGTTGTGCAAGATGAGTTGGATTACCGGTGTGTACCGGAAGGTGACTCGCTCACGCCATTCTAGAGATGGAGAGGGCTCGTCTCACCACTCCGGAGTTACACCAAGTCCAATGTCAACCGACCGAGAAGAAGAGGAAGAGGAGGAGCTACCCACGCCACGAGCCGAAGGGGTGATCAACATCGATACCGCCTTCATCGACTTAAGGGACGACCAGGAGAGACAGGCCTATGCTCTCATCAAGGATCGAGTCTTCGCCAACACCAAGGAGTTTGACTCGGCCCTTCTCGAGAAAACATGTATGGACTCCGAGTTCGATTCTATTTGGCATGCTCTTGGTGGGCAGAACTTTGTTCCGGTGTGGGAGATCGGTTCTAGGCCTCTCACCATTCAGTTCCTCTGTACTCTTCGGGAGGATGAGACCGGTATTACGTTTCGTTTCCATGGAACGTTGTATCGAGTCTCATGGCATGATCTTAGTCGTGCTCTCGGTTTTCATCGTCATGGTGCTATTTCTCTCGATCAAGCTTGCAGTGATTTTATTCGAGATAATTTTTGGGAAGAGATTTTTGGTCGGCCTGTCTGTGGCAAGTTAGCACCGTGGTGCAACGATATCACGTACCCTACTCTCTGACTGTGGCACAAGTGGCTCGCCATCACTCTCTTTCCAAGAGATGATGTTTGAACCGTGCGCACAGACGAGATAAGGATATTATACGCCGCAGCCAGACGAATCAAAATCGCCCCAGTGCAAGCTATGATTCGGTAGATGTTGACAAATTTTAGGATGACAGGTTCTATTGAGTGTACATCTCTGATCACACGTATCATCTCGAGTCTTGGGATTACACAAGGGGCTAACGTTCCCTACATTGATCCTCCCCGGGCCATGATAGATGAGGCGTATCTGATTCAAGGACATACTCTTAAAAAGGACCCGGATGATTTATTGGTTTTCTTTTACCCTGGCTATGCAAACCAAATTAGGTTACCTAACCCGGATTTCCGTTTGTACGGCCAAGGGCCACTGACCATTCCTCTTGAGGAACCTCGTCGTTCTAGTGTTTCTGGTGACAGGGTCACTAGGGGTGCATCGAGGAGGGCAGCGACAGCACAACAACCGCCACAACATCCGCCGCCACAGCCATCATCGCAGCCGCCACCTCAGCCACAGCCTCAGCCTCAGCCTACACCACTGTTGTCTGGCGCATGGGCCTCGGCCGGGTACATGTCTGGAGTTACACCCGGATATGCCCTCAGTTGGGACCAACCCATGAGTTAGCCGGGTGCGAGTAGCTTGACCTGGGCTAGTGCAGGGAGTGGCGAGTGGGTTCGGCCCGCCGGTGCTACCTACGGGGACTCGTCCTCATCGTCCGGGTTGCGCTCGTCATCTCGTGAGGCCACCCTCACTCAGCAGATGAGCGAGCTCAACATCCGTGTCGGTACCATGGAGGAGACAATGCACCAGCAGGCTGAGTCCACTCGGGACTGGCAGCGTATGACGGGCGAGAGGATTCACACCATGGAGCAGAGACAGCTGCGACAGCTGGAGGAGCAGAGGGCTTACTACGCGTGGATGGGATACCACCCTCCACAGCAGTGAGCCTGAAGCTAGCTTGGGGGAGGACCCCCATTCTGAGGTAACTTGTATCTTCTATTGTTTTCAGAACCCCATATGCTAAAAACACATAAAAATCTGAAAAAAAGTTAAAAAGACCAAAAATATTTATTTGCTTTCTTAAATTAGTTTGTTTTCATATGCGCGGTAAGAGTGTTCTTATTCTCCATGGTTGAAATGATGAATAGTTGCTCTGTTTATTCACCTTGTATGCCTTGTTTACAACTTAGTATCCTATCCAAGTTTTGAGTTTGTTGGCTAGTATGATCGAACCTGAGCTTGAAAGTTGTGGGTAGCAAAAAGCATGATCTTTGCCTAAGTTGTTGCAAGGTATGATATGGTATAATAGAGTTGCTATGAGCTAGTACTAAGTGACGTTTGATATCCGGAGTTTTCTTTTTGAAAAATGATAAAATGATAAGTTCCTCAATGATAAGAAATTCCTACCCAAGGCCATATGTAGATCTTAGCTTCTGTTAACCTCCACATATGCTACTTGATTTCTTCATTGAGTCTTGTCGAATTGTTGTGACCCTCGGCGAGTAAACTTGTCATACTCCTATGATCAAGATCACGTACACACCACCATATGCGAAACTTCTACACTGGAAGTTAGCAACCATCATTTCATCCATTTCTCATCCATTCCACAAAATAAAGCTCTGCGCATGTTCCATGATTACTCTTCCTCCGAAAATTTTCAGCAAGGACTATGGACTATGAAAAAAAAGAGAAACATGCTCAAGGGCATGCATAAAAATAGAAGAGAAAATAAAGAGACATAGCCCAAGTCTCAAAATTTTCAAAAAGGAGGAGAGTAAAATCATGCAAATAGAGTTCATTATCCATCCACCATATACACACTTTTGCACATCTTGATCAGGGTGTATAACTTGTTCTCCCAAGGATCCGGTTTTCGACTCAACAATATATGAGAGACAGGTATGCCACATGTTTTTCCTACCTACAGCTCCACATATCAGCTTATTAGGAGTAGGTGGTGAAAGAAGGCAAAACAATGCCTTGGTAAGGATTCATACACATTGAGCGATCCGAGAGTATCATTTGAGGAATTTTGATTTCTTTCTGAAAAACCTGCAAAACCTCCGGATTGATAACTGATCAAGGTACATGTGATTAGTAATCTTTATACAACTATTCTATCTTTCAACCGCCCAAGGCAGGTGAAGCTACACGCCCCATATCAATCGAGTGTAAGGTAAGATCAATGCCAACTTCTTCAACTCTTGATAGAGTACCTAGCTGTATCTTGTCATATACTAGGAATACAACATCGTAGCAACTCCTGATCAACCAAACTAAGTACTTAACCTCTTGCCCGGGACGAGCAAGAGGCTAGCTTGGGGGAGTTGTTGACGGCTGTTAAGTGCCTACTTTAGCCGTCAATATACTCATGAATAAAGGAGCATAAGGCATTTCTTACACGTATTTAGTTAAGAATAATGTAGTTCCACTTGTCCTTGGAGATTATTTGATTGCAGGAAAATAAGCAGGAAAAGAGTGACAAACTCACCTTCTATGGTCCATGCCACATCACCTCATACTAGGTGGGCTGCCAACAAGGATGCCATGCATGCACACCTGCCAACTAGGGAGCCATGCATGCATGCCATGCAAGCAATCCAAGTGAAGCAACCCCCGACGAATCCGAGTGTGACACGTGGACATCACATGGATCCATGGGCCCACAAAGGCATGCAATTCGCGCCAAAACAGGGTGGACACCGGGAACCGACCTAAGGACCCACAGGACAGCCACCAGGAGAAAGCACGAGCCAGGGGGCCCCACCAGGGGGTCGGCCGACCCCACAGGTCGGCCGAACCGACCTTGGCTCGGCCTGTCCTGAGCTTCCACGTGGTGCTTCCCTATTGGTCCTAGGTGCCATTCCCGGGGTGTTTGCATCCATTCCTCGCCAGTGCCTGGGCCTATAAATAGGAGAGGGGGCTCACTTATGAACCATCCACACTTGTAACACCTCTCTCACTTTTAGTCTCAAGGCTAGGAGGTAGGCTAGAGTAGTTCTAATTCAGGTTCCAAGTCTACTTTGGGATCTAGGTATGAGTTCTCTTGTATCTTATTTCATTTGTATGACTTTGATCTACTTCAGTTATTTATCTATTTCATATAAAGTTGTGTTAGTATACATGAGTGATTTGTTCATGTGTTCTTCACCTGTTCATCATTTAGAGGCTCCTGTTCTTGATGAACAAGGCCTTTTGATCCACTTGACGGGTGACTTTTACATGTTTCTGTTGTTTGTTCATAAGTTAGAGGCTCGTGTTCTTCGCGAACACGACCCTTTGATCCAGTTGAACAGACATAGGAAAATACGAATCCGTTTGTGTACCTAACCTGGTTTGATCTAATTAGATGACATGACTGCTTTGTATGGAGTCTGTGCTTAAGCTACGGTACTCGGTGTAATTGGCTGGTTTATCTGGTGGCTTGATTTGGGTCACAATAGCCCTGGCCGGTCAAGTCCGGCTAACAATGTAAGCATGGTGCTTGGGTTACGTAGCTACCTTACTTATGAGTTTATCCCACGGTTTGTCTTGGGGTAGGCTGCGGTAGTGACAGCCGTTGGTCCCTCTGAAATCCCCCACGTTCTGATAACCTGTAGGAGTCTAAAATATAACAACCGGAGTTGTGCGGAAGCAACACGGGAGGTTATCTCCCCGTGGTACCTGGGTGCTTAAGTCAATGTTCTTCAAGGCTAGTGTATCTAACTCGTTCCTACCAACTTTATGTGTATAGTACATAAGAACCTAGAACTAACTCGTATGTCCCTCCTATGCCTAGGACCCTTTAGAGAGAGAGTGAGTGTGTGTGTGATCACACTACCCCCATTATCATATTTTACCCCTGCACTTGAGTGTCTGATTTATTTCCGTCTATGATCTATACTCATTGCAATAGAGTTGATCTTGTCATTCCGCCAATGCCTTCCTTGGATTCGATACCCTTTGGAATACTCCTTTGGGGAAATGCTAAAATGGTACTTCCGTGCGCTTGCGGACTCCTGTAACGTTAAGAATTACCAACCAGCATTTCTGGCGCTATTACCAGGATGGGTTCCAAACCTGTTCTTAGGTGATTGCGTTAAGAAATGTCAACAAGCATTTCTGGCGCCATTGCCGGGGAAGGCTTAAGGATGACATATCAACACGTTGCATATGTTTATATTCATGACAGGAATAAAATAGTTCTCAATGCAGGCTAACTTGGATTGTCTTCTTTGTCTATTGATGATGAAGACAGGTAGTGCATGACTGGTTTCGACTTACTGTCGAATTTTACTGAAGATTCTGAGTCATTCGTAAGGAAGGCACGAACTCATTTCGGCTCTCCTTTGCGTGAACGTTCGGAAGTCGATCCAGCTTCCTTTGTGCCATCCGCATCAACTTCCATGGCCAACCCTGTCGAGAAGACTCTCCGCGAGTACTCCGCTCCCTCTGCTGACTAGGTGCCGACAGGCCCTGTGATCAACACTGGGAATGGAAACTTCGAGATCAAAACTGGCTTAATTACGATGGTACAGGCTAGCCCATTCTGTGGCAAGCCTAATGAAGACGCGAGCGCCCACCTGCAGCAGTTCCTGGAACTATGCAGTACCTTCACTATACGAGGAGTGGAGGAAGATGCTATTCGTCTGCGACTGTTTCTTCTCCCTCTTGGGAAAGGCGAAGCAGTGGTTCTATGCTAACCGTGCAGAGATTAACACTTGGGCAAAGTGCTCCGCAGCATTCCTCACGAAGTTCTTTTCGTTTGGCAAAACCAATGTCCTTCGGGGGCGAATTTCAAGTTTCCAGCAAGCAGCAAATGAGACTATCCCAGAAGCTTGGGAGACACTCCAGGAGTACATCCTGGCTTGTCCTCATCATGGGATGGACAACTGGCTTATTCTTCAGAGTTTCTATAATGGGTTGACTCCGACAGCCCGAGGCCATATTGATGCTACAACTGGAGGGGCTTTCTTCTCTCTTACTATCACTGAAGCTACTACACTGATTGAGAAGATGGTTACCAATCAAGGGTGGAGTGATGATCGACCCCAGCCACGTCAAAGGGGTACACATACCGTCAAGGAAGCAGATATGTTGCACACCAAGATGGACCTAATGATGAAGAAAATAGATGATCTAGCCAATGAGAAGGCCTCATGGCCACCACTACTCAAGCTATGGATGCTCGCATGACTTGCGAAGTCTGTGGTAATACTGGGCATTCAGGGAATTACTGCCCTACTACTCAGGAGGATGTGATGTACATAAACGACAACAACAACGGTTATCCTCCACAAGAAGGTCAAACGTGGAATCAATGGCGCCCTTATTATCAAGGAGGTAATCAAGGTAATTCTTTCAACCCAAACCAATCTTTCTTGAAAGATCTAGTCTTTGGGCAAGCTAAGATTAATGAAGGCTTTAATAAGAAAACAGCTGCCTATGATAAGGCTTTCGAGAGCCTTAATGTTAAAATTGATGGCCTTTCTTCTGCTCTTAAAGACCAGTTGAGTTTTAATAAGATGATAGAAACCCAGTTGGCTCAATTAGCAGCTTTGATTCCCTCTGCTGAAGACGGGAAGATTCCGGAGCAACCCGTATCTTCCTGTGAAAATGTTTGTGTAGTGTCCACCAGATGGGGTAATCATTCTGGCCGAGCACAAACCACTGACTATGCAGGGAGACCAATACAGCAAACACTTGACCCATGGGAATCTTCAACAATCACACACAAGAAAGATCCTGGTTATCCGGCTATCACCTGCAATATATATTACCAGAAGATTAAGCATGCTCTCTGTGACCTTGGTGCAAGTGTTAACCTTATGTCCAAGGCCATGTTTGAACAATTGGGGTATCCAACTCTAACTCCAACTGCGACGGCCGTCCAACTTGCTGATGCATCGATCCGACATCCAGAGGGGATAGTAGAGAACTTATTGGTATTCATCCAAGGTTCATACATCTTTGCGGATTTCGTGGTCCTTGATATGCAAGATGATGAGGGAATGCCCCTCAGTTAGTTAGTGAGAAGTCAAGGATGTAATAGTAGAATTCAAGGGGTTTATATAAAATTCAAGGGGTATATACTCAATCAAGGATGTTCAGGCTGTCCTAAACTATCGGCCATTGCTAGGGCTCGTCCTACGGTCAAGTACGGCTCTGATACCACCTGAAACGAACTGGATTTCCGAAAACGGAAGCCCGATCCTCTGCACCGCTGTGATAGTCCCAGGAAGTGGCTATCACGTGCAAACCCTGCCTCAAGTGGTACAAATCCATACAACTTAGGAATAAAGGGAAAATTACATTAATTTTATTATAACATCAGAGTACATCACTTCGGCACGTGCCGGGTACAAGTCCAATTGGACTTAACAAGAAAGGTAAAACATCTACGCAACGGATCTATCGAAGCGAAGCGTCTCCAGCTCCACAGGTAAACTTGAGTGTAGAACCAGCTCTAATCTTCTCATCCTTTGCCGTTGAGGTCGTAGTCGGACTCCGAGTCTGAAAGTCCACCATCTACCCGATAAGCGGGTAGGTCATGTCAGCTTCCCAACAAAGAGCAAAAAGCGGTGGATGAATTCTAGTATGCATGGATAAACCTATATATGGCTGTAGAAGGTTTATGCATGTAGCGGTAGCAACATCAAGGTAAGCAGAAAAGCAGCGAGGTCACCATCTCCGAAGAGATCCACACCTCCGAGGCCAACGCCTCCGGGGTCAACACCCCAACCAAGGAAAGAACACCAAGCACTGGATCTCAGCCGAGACACAGCATCCGCCTCTCATCTGCGACGTGGGGTCACCAGCTCCTATCTCCACATCTCAACGACACGAAGCCGGGCTCACACACACAGGGGAGAGAAAGCAGCACAAGAAGAGACTAGCCAGAGTAACGGCCGGAGACCTAGCGGTGGACGGCACTCTCCTGCCTCTCCGAGCCTGACTCGTCCTGACTGGGGCGCGAAACTTGCCAGCAGGGCCTCGAAGCTGTGAAACCTTCCCCGGAGGAGCCGAGGCGACGTCTACTCGGGGGGTATAACCCGTCCCCCTCAAACGATCACACCGATCCGCCTACAGGCTGGATGCCATCCACACACTAGTTCTCGGACCGAACCCCGCCCATAACAAGGCGAACGGTTTGCAGTAAATAGCCCAAAGATTACGGTTAAACTGTCGATCGGTCCTTAATTGCAAGAGCGAGCACTCACCAACTCCCACCGTCCGACACGCCGCTAGGGCGGGAGGCCAGGTCGCATCTCCCCTAGACAGGCGTTCACAAGTAACCAAAGCGGCTCGCTCCCGCGGTAACACATCAAGGATACACACTCACCCAAAACGCACGCTAGAATACCGAGATATCCCAATCTCAGTCCAAACCTGAGATCCATCCATAACTATGGGTAAAATATATGGATGAATAAAGCTGGGAACTAGCTAGAGGTCTGTAGCTAGCTCCAAAAGTAGGTATATCAAGGTCAGGATTAAACAATTCCAAGGCATGGCTAACAATTGTCTATGCAATTTTAAAACATGCATAAAAAGTAATTAAGCACTAGCAACTAAAGCATGCATAGGGTCTATATGGTTGGGAGTGACATGACTCCTGGCTGGCGTCCGTAGTCCTGGTCTAGGTTGAAGTCAGGGTCGTAAGCCTCCGGGTCGTAGCTCGGGTCTTCAGACAAGGCTATAAGCCTACACGAGATGCAACGTAGAAATAAATAACGACAAACAACTAGACAATAAATCCAAAGAACATCAATTTAGAAGAACCAAATAAATCCGAACTAGCTACATGCTGCACTAGTTTAAATTAAGGAAATTAAAGTAATTAGTATTATAATAAAATAGTTTTAAGCAATTAGCTTTATATACTAGAAAACGAGATAGGGAGAAGGGTTAGTTCAAAGTTAGGTTGCCGATCAAAGGCTAAAGGTTTGGTGATCGCGTTGGCAAGGCATTATCAGAACAAGGTGTGCGGTGGCAGTATAGAGAGAAGGAAGAGATCAACTTGTGGTCGATAAAAGGGTGGTGAAGCGGTAAGGTGTGTTTGAGAGCGTAGTGGGGCAAGTGCTAGCGATGCGACAATAACCACGGTGTAGTAGCTAGGTTGCAACACGGGGTTGCCGTGCTTGAAGCAGAGACCTCTGCTCATGGCACGACCGTCCATCACACGTGACATCCTAATTACATGCACCTGGCGCGTCTCGCGCTTCACAGCACGAAACAAGGTAGAGCGAGAGCGGATATGCAGCACAAAGCGGTGGAAGCGGCGCAATCAAGGAAACTGGTGTGAACATGACTTGGGGAAGTTATTCCTGTCCGCGGCATGCTAATGGCTAGTTGCGGGGCTCCGGCGTCCCAGACCCATAATAGCGCAGTGGCGGGCAGCGGCCACAAATTCTACACCAAGAACGCGGACCAAAAAGGGGCTTGGTTCAAGGGCAAAAGCAGAAGAGGATAGGGTAGTAGCGAGTGTCTCGGAATTATGAAACCAACGTAAGTGGTTTCACAATTTTCGGAGCTCCGGATAATTAGTTATGAATTTTTGAAGGAAAAGGGATTTATAAAACATTTATTAAACCCTTTTATTAAAACAGAAAATAATTTTATTAAAATTATGCTGACGTCAGCATGACGTTAGCGATCAGCGGGTTAGCGGGCCGAAGTTGAGCCCAAAGTGTTAGAGGCCTATTTGAGAGCCAGGTGTGGTTCGAGGACCGGTGGATGGTCGCTTCCTGGTGTGATGAGTGATTGACAACGTGGTGTGGACTGATTCTTGGCTAAGTATTGCAGGTGCAGGTTGCGGCTTGACTGGTGCAGGTGCAGGTGAAGAACAAGCGTGAAAGGTCGTTGCCGGTGAGGCCTCCAGGTGTGGAGAAGACAAGTAGGCTTGGTTCGAGGGACCCGGTGGCCAGCGGGGTCAAGTGCGGGCCGCATGGTGGCAAGAACGGCAAGATGAAGTCATGGACGGTTTCTTGGTTGAGCCTCAAAACCAAGGTCGAGCCGGGACTACGTGGGAGCCGAGTCATGAGTGGTGATTGGCGGAGGCTACACCGAGTTCGCGGGGTTTCCGGTGGTTCACCAGAAAACCACTGGGTTCCTTGGTTGATCCACAAAGCCAAGACCGAAGAACCGAAGACGGAGGTGCAGCAGCTCCAGACCGGTCTGACCGGTGGGTCTGACCGGTCTGACCGGTGGGTACCGGTCTGACCGGTGAGGAGCACCGGTCTGACCGGTGTGCGACGACGCAGTCCGGAATCTTCGAAGCGGAGGACACACGTCGGGATCGCAAGGCTTGCGTCGAGGCTAAGCAAGCTTGCGGTCGCTGGGCATCCGTCCGATGGTGCGAAGACAAAGACTTCCAATTTCGCCCTCGAGGGGCATGTATCCCTAGTTAGCTAGTAAGGGTATTTTAGTCTTTCGGTTGCCTCCATATAACCCAAGTGGTGAGAGGATGGCAGCCATCTCTTGGAACCCTAGCTCATTTGGTTTTCCTATTTTCCTTCCTATTTTCTTAGGATTTTCGTAGGACTAGCTTGAGAGCTTCATGGTGAGATCTTGTGAGAGGGAAGGATGATCGGGCGGCAAGCTAGACCTTGTATGAACCTCTTTGGTATGTATAGATGATTCGGCGTGGTTCCTCAAGGCTTGGATGTGTCTTTCCCGTTTCTCCTTTTTGGTGATTTTCGGAGCCTTTTCTTGGCGACTTTCTTGGAGCGATTTCGAGGCCTTTCTCTTTGGGATTTGGTGGGGGATGTATGCATGAACCCTTCGTGGTTCTTTTCCCTTTGATTCCCCTTCCAAATCCGTGAGCAAAGGGGCTCGATTTTGGGGTTTTCGTGGCTCTAGGGTTAGAGGCGTTCTTGGTGGGATTTCTTCGATTCCTCTTGATTTGACAAGTTTTGGTGGACCAAATCTTGGCTATGGAGTACCCATGAGGTGTTCCTACTATCCCCAAAGTCTTGTGCAAAACCGTGGAGCGGATCGGGAGATCGGGAGTTGGATTTGGAGGAGTTGACTTGCGGGCGCTGTTCATCCCGAGCTGCCCAGGCACGACCGGTCTGACCGGTGCTCTTGACCGGTCTGACCGGTGCTAGCCCTTGGTGGGTTTTTGTCTCGGGGAACAACCTTGTCCGTGTGGTTTTGTCCCGTGGTCCTGCTGATCAGTTCTTGGAGTGTTTGGAGTTGTTTTGCTAGGGTTTGTGAGGGGTTCTTCTTCCTCACAGGTTGTGTATCGTGGTGGTTTTTGTTCCAGGGCCTAGAGGATTCACTGAGGCTTCCTGGAACGTTTGCTGTGCGGCTGCTGTAGCCACCGGCCTGACCGGCTCTGTCCACCGGTCTGACCGGTGTCACCGGTCTGACCGGAGCAGGCCATCGGTCTGACCGGTGTAGCACAGGCAGCAAGCCGTGCAAGTTTCCGCTGTGTGTTTTGGTGAGTTTTGGCTAGGAAGGTTGAGTGTTGGTTCCTAGGACCAGTAGCACTCCAGTGGCTGCGTGGTCTTGACCAACTTGGGTAGTTGGGTCGGAGACGTGAGTTGGAAGCTGTGTTCGTCTTGTTGGAGTTCTCATCTCCTTCGAGAAGAATTTTTATCGGCTCCCATTCACTCCCCCCCTCTCTGGTTCGCCTAATCGGTCCTTCAATTGGTATCAGAGCCGGTTCGGGTCTTTATTGACTCTTACCAGTCTAAGATCCAAAGATGGCATACCAGGAACGGGGTTCGGGTCCTCCGCACTTCGATGGGAAGAACTACCAGATGTGGCAAAGGCGGATGGCGGCGTTCCTCCGCGGAAAGGGTCAGATCCTTTGGGATGTCACGGTGAACACAGCTTATGTTCATCCGATGAACTTCCTTGCTCCAGGATCGAGGGATATGTTCGAAGCCAACAACAAGGCTGTCGACTACTTGTTTCGTGCCCTGTGTCCACCTGAATTCGATCGGGTTCAGACAGAGGACTTAGCTTGTAGGATTTGGGAGCAGTTGAAGGATGCTCATGCTGGGAATGCTCAGGTTCAGGCTCGGATGTACGCGACTTACCGGAGAGAGTACGAGAACTTCACTCATCTCCCCGGCGAGTCCGTCGATGCCCTTTTCCAGCGATTTACGGTCGTTGTGAACAACATGAGAGCCAATGTGGACGTCCTCCCATACAATGATCATGATAGAGCCGTGAAGCTCTTGCACTCGTTGGATCGTACCGTATGGGACGGGAAGTTTGAGGCTATTGTTGAGTCCGAGAAGTATGACACCTTGACGGTGAACGAGCTGTTCTCGAAGCTCAAGTCGGCTGAGTTGGACCGTGGTATGACAGCCAAGATCGAGAGCCCGACTGATTCTCATAGTCTCGCTCTCGTTAGTGGCAAAGGAGCTAAGTCTAACGCTAACGCATCCTCCAGGATGTACTCTCTGTCTTCTTTGATGTCTTTGCCAGATGAGGAGTTCGACGTGCTTGGAGAGGACGAGCTGGCGTTGCTGACCAGGCGGTTCGAGAGGCTGCACGAGAACCGGGTGAACACGAGGAGGACAGCACGGACGTGCTTTCAGTGCGGCAAGCCAGGACACTTCGTTGCCGACTGCCCGGAGAAGACGGAGAACAAGGACGGCTACAAGGACGGCTACAGGCACCGATCGAGCAAGGACGGCAAGTACCGATCGAGGCGCGATCACAAGCACAAGAACAAGCACAAGGACGAGCGACGGTCGAGGAAGAAGGATGGCCGCGGCAGGAAGGCCCGAGCAATGGTCGGAGCGAGCGACGTCGACTCCAGCTCCGCCTACTCTTCCTCAAGCTCGAGTAGCAGTGAAGATGAAGGTGATCGGCGCAAGAACAAGAAGTCATCCAGGAACTTGAGCGGGTTGAGCTGCTTCGCGAGAGATGGCTTCTGCGGCATGGCTCGTAGCTCCGGCAGCAAGAAGAGCCACCAGAGTGACTCGGACTCTGACTCCGAGGATGAGGTATGTGATGAGCTCTCCTCTTTGCGCAAGGAGAATGATGAGTTGGTTGACTTGCTTGATAACCGCGATCACATGCTTAGAGAGGCCAAGAAGATGAGGAAAGAGCTTAGGGCCTCACTAGAAGATGCTAGGAACCGTGTGGCTGAGCTAGAAACCCAGAACCTAGATGCTAAGCTTGAGATTGATTCACTTAAGGCTTCTCCTGTGGTTTCTGATGAGATTGATTGCTGTGATTGCTCTGTGTACCTAGCTGATCTTACTGCTCTTAAGGATAAGCATGCTTCTACTTGTGATGAACTAGATATGCTTAGGGTTGAAGTGGCTGAGCTTAAGTCTAGACCTGCTTTGCTAGGTGCTTGCACTTCTTGCCCTGTTTTGCATGGAAAGATTGATGAGATGCATGCTTACACTGTTTCGCTTGAGGCTAAGTTGAAAGAGCCTATTCCCACTTCTTGCTCTACTTGTGAATTGCATGCGGTTAAGAATTTGGAGCTTGCACATTATGTTGATCGCCTGCAGGATGAAAATGATGAGCTGAGAAAATGTATGAGCTGGTTGTCGGGTCAGGAGCCTCAGCTCGGTATCATGATAGCGGCTTTCAAACGCTATGATGGTCAGGCACTTGGGGCTGACAAGCGTGGAGAGAACAGTGGTGAGGGAGTTGAGAGAGTTGGAGAGATTCCTATCCCACCACCAAACAGACACAAGAACAAGTTTGAGCCCAAGCCCAACCATCTCAGAAATAAACTTGACACTACTCCAGATCCACCCATATTCCCTCACCCAACAAATGATTTTCAGAAACCGGTGAAGTTTGTGAGCCCAAAGGGAGGTGAGGAAGGAGAGAAGAAGGGTGAGAAGCCGAGTGGGCAGCCCCAACCCAAGCCTAAGCCTAAGCCACAGCCCATAAAGTTCCATTGTGGGTATTGTAGGAGAGATGGTCACAAGGATGAGTTTTGCTTCAAGAGGAAGCGTGAGGAGAGAATGGCTAGAGAGTGGGCTAACAGGGACAGGTACCACCCCTCTAATGGTGTACCTGAGCCTCGTATGCAGATGCCCAGGGCCAAGGCGTTTGTGAGGACGGTTCCGGCTTGGGGAGACCGGAAGGCTGCAGGTGTTGCTGCTGGCCGAGCCACACCGGTCAGACCGGTGTACTACACCGGTCAGACCGGTGCAGGTCTGGGCAGACAGCGAGTCGGATTTCGTGCTCGTGAGGATGCTCGGTTTGGTTCTGGAGGTCGTGGTTCTGGTGGTTGGTCTGGAAAGTTTGCAGGTGGTCAGTTTGCTAGGCGTTCTCCACCTCGTGCTCAATACGAGGGTGAGAAGAGTCGTAGCTTTGAGATGGAGCGGAGGTACGATCCACGGTTTCCCTTTCGTGGTTTTCGTTCTCCTCCAGCTAGAGAGGGTTGGTTCCCTCGTGATGGTTACCGTGGTGGTAGCTTTGATAGGCGTGATGATTTGGTTTGTGCTAACCCCACTTTGGAGCAAATGGCTCGGCACTGGTTTTACTCTTTTGGTACTAACCCCAGTGCTGAGTCGTTTGTTCACTCACGTGCTCGCTTTTGAATTTCAGGTGGGAGACTTGAAGAACATTTGGTTGATTGACTCCGGTTGCTCGAGGCATATGACCGGAGACAAGGGGTGGTTCTCAAGTCTCGTCCCGGTGGTGACAAAGAAGTACATCACCTTTGGGGACAATGGGCGAGGGCGTGTGCTGTCAGAAGGTGAGATTAAGGTAAGCGATAAGATCACTCTCAGGCGTGTTGCTCTTGTTCAATCGCTTGGATACAATTTGCTTTCTGTGTCTCAGTTGTTGGATGAGGGTTTTGAGGTGTTGTTTCGGCCTGGTGGTTCTCGGATTTTAGATTCTCGGGGGGATCTTGTTTGCATGGTCGTTCCCGAGGGTCAGGTGTTCCGAGCTGATTTTTCTCAGTCTTCTGGTGTGGAGCGTTGCTTCTTGGCTGGTTCTTCGAGTGAGTTGTGGAAGTGGCATAGGAAGTTGGGTCACTTGAGCTTTGACCTTTTGTCTCGCTTGAGTAAACTCAATTTGGTCCGAGGATTGCCACGATTGAGGTTTGAGAAAGAGTTGGTTTGTGCGCCGTGTAGGCATGCCAAGATGGTAGCCTCTTCTCACCCGCCTCTCACCGATGTGATGACTGAGCGTCCATGCGAGCTGCTCCATATGGACCTTGTTGGCCCAGCTCGTGTGCGATCTGCGGGTGGGAAGTGGTATGTCCTTGTTGTGGTGGATGACTACTCTCGGTATGCGTGGGTGTTCTTTCTTGAGGAGAAGGGGGAGACGTTTGGTTTTGTTCGAGATCTTGTCTTGAGGTTAAGAAACGAGAGGCACGGAGATGCCGTACGAGCGATCCGCAGTGACAATGGCTCGGAATTCAAAAACTCTCGCTTCGAAACTTTTTGCCATGACTTGGGTCTTGAACATCAGTTTTCGAGTCCGTATACGCCTCCCCAGAATGGCGTGGTGGAAAGGAAAAACAGGACCTTGTGCGAGATGGCTCGGACGATGCTCGACGAGCATAGGACTCCGAGAAGGTTCTGGGCTGAGGCGGTCAATACCGCGTGCCATGTGTCGAACAGGATCTACCTCAGGGTTCACAAGAAGAAAACCTGTTACGAGTTGATGCACGGTCGCACACCCAAGGTGAGTCACTTCCATGTCTTTGGTTGTAAATGCTTCATTCTGAAGAAAGGGAAGAAGTTGGACAAGTTCGAGGCTAGGTCTGTCGATGGTATTTTCTTTGGTTATGCATCTCATTCTAGAGCATTTCGTGTGCTCAATCTTGAAACTAACCAAATCGTGGAGACTTGCGAGGTGACCTTCGACGAGACACAGCCACGTAGTCAGCTTGTTTTTGAGTGTGCAGGTGACGACGAACTTGGCGAGGAGATCTTTCAGGAGGAGGAGCATGAACATGGAGATGATGAAGATGGCGGTGTGAGGCCCGCGGCTGAACATGTACCTACTACTTCGACGACGATCGAGAATGGACCCTCTCCCACACCTACAACGACAAACCCAGATCAAGGCGAAGCTGCTGTTGAGGGGGAGGTAGCATCAAGGCGAGAACCTCCTCGACGAGTGCAAGTGGATCACCCAGCTTCAAGAATCATCGGCGACATGAATGAACGTACTACACGGTCGAGGGTTCGGAACAATTCTCATTTCGCTCATGCTGCTTTTGTTGCCACTTTTGAGCCCAAAGACATTGGACATGCGTTATCTGATCATAATTGGGTTAACTCGATGCATGAGGAGTTGGAGAATTTTGAGAGGAACCAAGTTTGGGTGTTGGTTGACCCTCCCCCAGGGTGTAAGCCGATTGGGACAAAATGGGTGTGGAAAAATAAAGAGGGAGAGAAAGGAGAAGTGGTGAGGAACAAGTCGAGACTTGTTGCTCAGGGGTACAGTCAGAAAGAGGGGATCGACTACGAGGAGACTTTCGCTCCTGTAGCTCGTTTGGAGGCGATCAGGATCCTTCTAGCTTTTTCCGTGGCTAAAGGGTTCAAGTTGTACCAGATGGATGTGAAGAGTGCGTTTCTGAACGGTGTATTGGAGGAAGAGGTGTTTGTGAGGCAACCACCGGGGTTTGAGAGTGAGAAGTACCCTCACCGGGTATACAAGTTGAGGAAGGCGCTGTATGGGTTGAAGCAGGCGCCTAGAGCTTGGTATGGTAGGTTGAGGGGGTTCCTGTTTGAGAGAGGGTTTGAGATGGGGAAGGTCGATCAGACCTTGTTTCTCCTCAGGCAGGGCAGAGATATCCTGATTGTGCAGGTATACGTGGATGATATTGTCTTTGGTGGCTCGTCTAACTCTCTTGTTGCAAGGTTTGCAGAAGACATGAGCAGGGAATTTGAGATGAGCATGATGGGCGAGTTGCAGTTCTTCCTCGGGCTACAAATCAAGCAATCAAAGGAAGGAACATTTGTGCACCAAGCTAAGTACACCAAGGACATTGTGAGGAAGTTCAAGATGGAGGACTCCAAGGCCATGGCGACGCCTATGAGTACGACTACAGTTCTTGATGCGGACGAGGAAGGTGAACACGTGGACCAGAAGGAGTACCGGAGCATGATCGGGTCACTCCTCTACTTGACGGCGACGAGGCCGGACATTCAATTCTCAGTGTGTCTGTGCGCTCGTTTTCAAGCTTCTCCGAGGACTTCGCATCGGCAAGCAGTCAAGCGCATTTTCAGGTATTTGCGACACACTCCCGACTTCGGCCTTTGGTACTCTGCGTCTTCTTCTTTGGCGCTTCATGGATTTTCAGACGCGGATTTTGCCGGGTGTCGGTTGGATAGGAAGTCCACTTCTGGGACTTGCCAGTTCTTGGGTTCTTCTTTGGTATCTTGGTCTTCCCGCAAACAGTCGAGTGTTGCTCAATCCACTACCGAGGCAGAGTATGTGGCCGCAGCTAGTTGTTGCTCTCAGCTCCTTTGGATCACATACACCATGAGTGACTTTGGTGAGGAGTATACCCATGTCCCACTTCAATGTGATAGCACTAGTGCCATAAGCGTTGCAAAGAACCCAGTGCTCCATTCCAAAACCAAGCACATAGAAGTGAGGTATCATTTTCTGAGAGACAACGTAGAGAAAGGGAAGATAGCTTTGATCCATGTACCCACACATGAACAACTAGCCGATATTTTCACCAAACCCCTAGATCAAGCAACTTTCACTCGTTTGCGGGGGGAGCTTGGTGTTTGTTTGATTTCTTGAGTTGGCGTGTGGGAGCTCCTTTGTAGCATATGTATAGCTTTCCTTTGTGCATTTCTTGCATTTGGCATGGCATATGTAGCATGATGTATAGGCATCTTTGTATCTTAGGTTGCATGCATTTTGTATCATATGCATTGTTTAGGAAAGGCTTCTCTTATACACATTGTTCACCATGGAATGACATATATGTCTTTGTGAGCTAATTTGGTAAGCTATGGTTAGTTTGGCTTAGCTCTTGATAATCTTGGTTTGTATCCATGGTTGATGGCTATGTTTTTGAAAAATTTCATATATATGCTCTCTTGTGAGTAAATGCCTTTACATGATCTTGACATGTTTTAGTGGCTTGGCTATGCTTAATTTGTGGTTGGATAGCTTATTTTGATCATATGGGGCCAAAGGCTCATTTGCCATCATGAATGTTTAGCCCCCATGCTTCATCTTGTGGAGGGGCATAAGTTCCTTTTTGTCGCAAAGACATTTCATGTACCAATTATAAATCTGAAAATGAAATGTAAATTGCTTGAAAAATGTGCTCCCATGTCATATGTGCTAATTTTAATTTGCTTTGGGTGCTAAATCGTTGCATGATGCCTACCAATGAGAAGTCTCATATATAGAAGTAGGCACATGGCTCGGTGGCTTTGACATGACATGAGGTGCTTGTGGGTGTTTATGATGGTCTTATGCTTAGAATGGTTGTCCTAGCATGAAGTTTGTGTGGCTTTGCCATTTTGACATGTTTTGCTCATGTTTAGGACTTTGCTCATGAGAGGGTAATTTTTCGCAAAATTGCTAAATTCTATCTTAGCTTCGCCCAATGGTTGTGAAACTTGGTGATCATGAAGTTTATGTCTTTACGAAGCTATAGAGTATCTAACTTGCTCGTTTGGACATGTGTAGCATCCTATGTTGAATTTTGTCTATTTGAGAAGCTCTAGGTTGCACTTTTTGCATTTTTGGCTTGATTCATGCATTGTCAACAAGGGGGAGAAGTTTGAGCATGTTTTGGCCTACTGAATGCATTTGGAAGGTTTTCAGGTGGTTTCGAGCTATTTTTGGGCTCTGTTGTGCACCGGTCTGACCGGTTGAGGTCACCGGTCTGACCGGTAAGAGTGCTGGTCCTGTTCACATGATTGCCCACCGGTCTGACCGGTGGTGTCGACCGGTCTGACCGGTCAGAGCTGAGCTGTTGCAGCTGCTCTGTTTTGTGAAGTGGTTCGCATGCATTTGTCCAGGGGGAGTTGCATCGGTTCAGGGGGAGCTTGCATGTGTGCAGGGGGAGCTCTTTGTGGTTTTCGAGCTTTGGTTTGATGGTTTGTGCTCTTTGCTTGAGCATGTTTTGTCTCGGATGTGTCGAGCCGTTGCCCTTGCCTAAGGGGTCCGAGACTTGTCTTCTTCAAGTGATCTTGTTCTTTGCCTTTTCTTTGGCTTTCGATCGCTTGTTGGAGTTTCTTTTAGTCGTTTCTTTTCTTTTCCTTTTCTCTTGGTTACCAAAACGTGTGTGTTGTCAATGCACTCATCAAGGGGGAGATTGAGAGCCAGGTGTGGTTCGAGGACCGGTGGATGGTCGCTTCCTGGTGTGATGAGTGATTGACAACGTGGTGTGGACTGATTCTTGGCTAAGTATTGCAGGTGCAGGTTGCGGCTTGACTGGTGCAGGTGCAGGTGAAGAACAAGCGTGAAAGGTCGTTGCCGGTGAGGCCTCCAGGTGTGGAGAAGACAAGTAGGCTTGGTTCGAGGGACCCGGTGGCCAGCGGGGTCAAGTGCGGGCCGCATGGTGGCAAGAACGGCAAGATGAAGTCATGGACGGTTTCTTGGTTGAGCCTCAAAACCAAGGTCGAGCCGGGACTACGTGGGAGCCGAGTCATGAGTGGTGATTGGCGGAGGCTACACCGAGTTCGCGGGGTTTCCGGTGGTTCACCAGAAAACCACTGGGTTCCTTGGTTGATCCACAAAGCCAAGACCGAAGAACCGAAGACGGAGGTGCAGCAGCTCCAGACCGGTCTGACCGGTGGGTCTGACCGGTCTGACCGGTGGGTACCGGTCTGACCGGTGAGGAGCACCGGTCTGACCGGTGTGCGACGACGCAGTCCGGAATCTTCGAAGCGGAGGACACGCGTCGGGATCGCAAGGCTTGCGTCGAGGCTAAGCAAGCTTGCGGTCGCTGGGCATCCGTCCGATGGTGCGAAGACAAAGACTTCCAATTTCGCCCTCGAGGGGCATGTATCCCTAGTTAGCTAGTAAGGGTATTTTAGTCTTTCGGTTGCCTCCATATAACCCAAGTGGTGAGAGGATGGCAGCCATCTCTTGGAACCCTAGCTCATTTGGTTTTCCTATTTTCCTTCCTATTTTCTTAGGATTTTCGTAGGACTAGCTTGAGAGCTTCATGGTGAGATCTTGTGAGAGGGAAGGATGATCGGGCGGCAAGCTAGACCTTGTATGAACCTCTTTGGTATGTATAGATGATTCGGCGTGGTTCCTCAAGGCTTGGATGTGTCTTTCCCGTTTCTCCTTTTTGGTGATTTTCGGAGCCTTTTCTTGGCGACTTTCTTGGAGCGATTTCGAGGCCTTTCTCTTTGGGATTTGGTGGGGGATGTATGCATGAACCCTTCGTGGTTCTTTTCCCTTTGATTCCCCTTCCAAATCCGTGAGCAAAGGGGCTCGATTTTGGGGTTTTCGTGGCTCTAGGGTTAGAGGCGTTCTTGGTGGGATTTCTTCGATTCCTCTTGATTTGACAAGTTTTGGTGGACCAAATCTTGGCTATGGAGTACCCATGAGGTGTTCCTACTATCCCCAAAGTCTTGTGCAAAACCGTGGAGCGGATCGGGAGATCGGGAGTTGGATTTGGAGGAGTTGACTTGCGGGCGCTGTTCATCCCGAGCTGCCCAGGCACGACCGGTCTGACCGGTGCTCTTGACCGGTCTGACCGGTGCTAGCCCTTGGTGGGTTTTTGTCTCGGGGAACAACCTTGTCCGTGTGGTTTTGTCCCGTGGTCCTGCTGATCAGTTCTTGGAGTGTTTGGAGTTGTTTTGCTAGGGTTTGTGAGGGGTTCTTCTTCCTCACAGGTTGTGTATCGTGGTGGTTTTTGTTCCAGGGCCTAGAGGATTCACTGAGGCTTCCTGGAACGTTTGCTGTGCGGCTGCTGTAGCCACCGGCCTGACCGGCTCTGTCCACCGGTCTGACCGGTGTCACCGGTCTGACCGGAGCAGGCCATCGGTCTGACCGGTGTAGCACAGGCAGCAAGCCGTGCAAGTTTCCGCTGTGTGTTTTGGTGAGTTTTGGCTAGGAAGGTTGAGTGTTGGTTCCTAGGACCAGTAGCACTCCAGTGGCTGCGTGGTCTTGACCAACTTGGGTAGTTGGGTCGGAGACGTGAGTTGGAAGCTGTGTTCGTCTTGTTGGAGTTCTCATCTCCTTCGAGAAGAATTTTTATCGGCTCCCATTCACTCCCCCCCTCTCTGGTTCGCCTAATCGGTCCTTCACTATTGGGCCGGCCCAGTTCGGCCCATGGTTCAACAAGTCTAGCTGGCCCCCTTTAACTCCTACTACTAGCTCGGCCTAGATAGCCTTCGGCCCAAAAGACCTTCGTGGGCCAAGCCCAGTAGGGATTCTTCGCAGAAGTCCGATTTCACTCCTCCAACTCCCCTGAGGTCCGTTCGAGATGGCGGCTGTGGGATCTTCTACGTCGTGTGCGTCCAAGCGTGCACGTGGTCACGAGTGTGGCACCACTCAGGCACAAGGGAAAGAGGTCGCGCCCAAGGTATTCGACAAAACGCTCGAAAGGAGCAGCAGCGTGGCCAAGGATCGCCAGCGGCGAGGTTTGGTTACTGTGGCGCGTTCATCTGCAGAGAAATCACCATGGCACGGAGACCGGTTCCAAGCACGATGGCGAGTTCGGCATGGCGTTGGTGAGCGGAGTCGCAGCAGTGGCTTGGCCAGCCAAGGCTGTTCGTGGCGCGGCATGGAAGGGCGGCGGCGACACGGGGCTGAGCGGAGCGGCTGCGGCACAGCAGGGCGAGGCGCGCGTCACGGCGGCAAGAGGTGCGACGCAGCGGAACAACGCGGAGTGGCGCGGCGCGGCGAGAGGTGATGCGGTGGCGAGGAGATGCGGCGAGAGGCTGCGACGCTGTCGGGCAGAGCGAGGCGGCGGGTTCCTGCAAAAGAGGTCGTGGCACAGAGGCCAGCACGCAGCGCGTGGACACTGCGGCACGGCGGCGGCTGCACTGTGAGGCGGCACGAAGGCCGGACTGAACTCCAGGGTAGTGCGCGTGGTTCGGCACCCACGACGCGAGGGCCGGGTCACAGATCGATTAGGCGCACGAGGACAGATAGAGGTAGCACGGCACGGCGGAACGTGTGGCGAGAGACAGAGCAGGGAAACGACGAGAGGTAGTTTGGTGCTCACCGGGGGCTCAAGAAGGGTCGCGGCGAGGCAGGAAGAAATCGATGCCGTGGGGAGTCGACGCGGGCAGGCTGGGTATGTCGAGGTTCAGGGCGACGGCGTCGAACTCCGGCTTAGGCTTCCTCGGCTCGTGGTCGTCGGCGTTGATCAGGCGTCGTGGTACTCTTGGTGGCGTTCTGGCGGTGGTGTTCACGGCCTCCTCAGGCGCAGATCCTCGCGGCGTCGACGACACGGAGCCCCGGAGCGGCGAGGTTGTGAGACTTCCGGGCAGCGACGCGGTGGTGTTCCACATCTCCTTCCTTCCTCTCCCTTTTCTCCTCCTCCCTTTCTCCTCTTGGCAGCAGCAGCGGGGATTGGGAAAAGCTGGGAGCGGCGGCGGATTGGGAAGCAGGGGAAGGGGAAAACCCCAAACGGGTTGGTGACTGTGACGGCACTGGGGCTTGAGACGGTGCGCGCCTGTATGGTGCCCGAGTCGGTGCGAGCAGGGTAAAAAGCCCTGGATACCCCCGACGCGGAGGCGGCGTGACCTCCATCGCCACCGCGGACGTCGCGGCGCAGAGAGATGCGGGGTGTGGGCAAAAGAGGGATTTCTCCTGGGCGGAGCGCACGAGGCGCGTCGCTGTCTTGGCGTTCGGGCTAGCACAAGCGGTCCAGCGAGTGCGTCCCGTCAAGCGCGCACGTGCAACGCGCGTGAGCTGTACGGGCGCGAGGAGGAAGAAAGAGGCACGACTCCTCTGTCGTGCGGGCCCGGTCTGGCGGTGAAAGGAAAGAGGGGAGAAAGGTGGTCGGTGGGCCGATTTAGAAGGTGGGCCGGTTTAGAAGGTGAAGGGCGTGGTGTGGTCACTGGTTAGAAGTAGAAGGGCCTCCGGTAGACTTTGTCTTCTGAGTTGTGGCCCATGTTAGGTGTTGGCTTTTTGAAGTATGTTTTGAATTATAGTTTGAATATAAGTTTGAATTTTGAATCTATTTCAAATTCAAACTCCACACATTGAACTCCAAATAAAATCCAAGAAAATCCAAATCACATTTATACCATAATTTGAAAATAATTTTTATATGGTTTTATTTTATTTGGAATTTAAGATGAGAGGCTAGCAATTTGGGATAAATTTTGGTAGCACACAAGTTCAAACAAAAAGTTTTATATTTTTGCGAAAATTCACACATGGGAAAATATTCAAAATTCTGGGATGTTACAGAAATCACGATGCACACATGATGCAGCAGGGGGGAGGAAGATTTGGAAGAGGGGCCGGAGGGTCAGGGCAGAACTTTGATTAGAGACCTAACCAAAGACCTTGGGAGGATAGGAGAGGGGGATACAGAGGAGACAGTCTCATACCAGCAATGGAGACAAAGAGAATATGAAAGAAGTCAGATGCATCAAAATAATAGGGAGCAGCAGTTTGATCTCAGACAAAACCTTAATCAGGGCAGAGGGGATAGAGCTGAGGAAGAACTGTTCTCACATCAGAAACATGAAAAAGAAGGGAAAATCCCTGCTGAAAAAGATACACAAGATGAGACATCTGAGAATGCTGGGAAGAATGAGAGTGCAAAAAAGAAAGAAGAAGGAAAAACTCCTGCTGAGGTGAAAAATGTTCCTGGATTATGCAAAAGATGTGGAAAATTAGGACACAAATCTGAGGACTGTTTTAGACCTTTAGTATGCTCTAGATGCAAGAAGGAGGGCCATGTTCCCAGAGCATGCACTGAAATCCTGGCATGGGAGTGCATTGCTCCTTACTGTGGTCTTGCTGCCCCTGAATTGGGTTTTCACATCATTCATGTTGTAAACAGAGTTGAACAGAGTTGATCGCACAGGTCGTATTTATGGTACACGGTTCCAAGAGAGAAATCAATCA
The DNA here is from genome assembly GCA_036936925.1 of Cenchrus fungigraminus. Taxonomy (NCBI): domain Eukaryota; kingdom Viridiplantae; phylum Streptophyta; class Magnoliopsida; order Poales; family Poaceae; genus Cenchrus; species Cenchrus fungigraminus. The sequence goes on from CM072777.1 coordinate 126,682,357, forward strand.
TGTTGTGGCCAGTGACAAGCACCAGCGAGATGGACGCGGCAGGAGCTTGTTCTTGTCGGTGCTTACTCGCCGCATGGTCGCATAATCGCATCGCATGGAACTCACGCTGCCGAGCAGGACTGCGAGACGGAACAGCACGCAAGCAAGCCTAATTCCGTGTCGGCTGGCAAAATAAAATGCGTCAATTAGAACTAGTGTTCTGATTATCAAATGACCGGAGCAGGTCGGTAGCATCAGAGCTAGTGTACTGGATCAGCGCTGCCCGTCACTTGTTCAGCCTTGCATTCTTCTTCCACTTCCTTCAAGATATAGGGAAACCGGGTTAACCACTTGTGCCTAATCATACGGGCTCGCAATATTTGATTGTAGACTGCCAAGACTGTCCTTCTCCATAATTTACCTTTGTATTTGGGTGTCTCGCTCAAGTCTTTTGCACTCATCCTCTGAGAAAAGCTGAAAAACACACACAATGGCCAATATGATGACAAGTTTCTGTCAAATGTGTAACAAGAAGCTTCACACAGTTTCAAAATACTACGATTACCTTTCCAGGGTCAATCACAAGTTCTTCTTCGGGGTAACAAACCCATTTGAGAACAGTCACAAGTTTCAGTAAATCCCAGTCCTGGAGTCAATCTCAGATATATCGGAAAATACTTTGTGCGCATAGGGGCACTTACCCCCATCTTAGAAGGGGACACGTGGACAAGAACGTTGGCGGGAAAACTAATTAGCACTAGTGTGCCCTAATTATACGTGAACACTATGCGCACTACGCCGGAGTAGGGGGTGCACGAGCAGCTTTTTCGCAGCGGGCATGCGCGTCCCGGTGGTAGTGCGATCTCCACTCACCATTTTGTGTGTTGTTGGCAGCTGATGCACGCTAGTGGGTTGATACACAGTAGTGTTGTTGCCAGCTGACGTACGGGTGCCCACGCAGCACAGTGCATACAGAACGCCACACTCTCTTTACTAGAAGAAGGGTGGTGATAGTGAGGCACAAGTGTTTGATGTGTTTGGCACTTCATTTGCTATATATCGTGTGGAGCTGATAGAACAGATATATATTATGCTTCAAGATGGAGGAGTCAGTCCAGGTCGGTGAGGCTTGCCTAGTTTTTTTGGTGCCGTTGTTAATATGTAGATGCATGATAGTGTTAACACTGACGAACTGTCAATGCAGGCATGGAGCTCACAAAGGAAGCGAACACCAAGTGTAACACCCTGTGTTTTTAATCAAGTGTCGCTAGAGGCTAATCACATCCCTCATCACCCTATAACCATTTGTGCTTAAGTCCTTAAGCATCTTAGAGGTCAAACCCCTAGTCAAACCCCATAGGCCATGATCTCAATCTGGAACTTTTGGCACGTTCTCCATTTTTCACCATAACACTTCAAAATCGGTCAATACCAAACTTGTGCAGTTTTTCAAGGCCTACAACTTTGATGTTGAGCGGCATTTGAAATTCGAAGTGGAAATGTGTGAAAAACAGTGGTCAATGCAGACAGTTCCTGTTCACAGGCGCCGAGAAAACAGGCAAGTTCAAGAGCAATTGATGCTCGATCCGTTGAACAAATCACCCATCGGCCTTTGAAGATGTTGTAGAGGGATACTTGATCTACAAGTTTGTCAATTGGCGCTTGGATCACTTCTATAGCAAAAACACGAGTTCGAGCTGGTCAAACAGGGGCTCAGCGAAACGTTTGGACGCCGGAACGCCGCCGCACGACGCCGTCGCGCGCGCGCCCGCCGCGTCAGGGCGCCGCCGTGTGACCGGGCGCAAACGCCGAGGCACACAGGGACCCGCCGGTCCGTCGAGGTCGCTGCACCACATTGGGCGAGCAAGGCGGTAACTTGCTTAGACCCCGAGGTCGGTGCCACGCGCCGCGCCGCCAGCCGCCAGAGGGCGCACGTCGAGGCCGCCATTGGCCGGCCGTGCCCGCGCACGTCACCGCACTTTCCCAGCTAGCCCGTCGTCACTGTGCTGCACTGTGGTCACGTCATGACCCCCTCTCCACGCCACGGCCGCCTATTTAAACCCCCGCTCCTCCTCAGCCCCGCCAGAGCTCTCCGCCGACGCCATTGCCGTTGCCGTGTCCCAGAGAGCTTTCCCACACACACATTCATCAGCCCCGCTCCTCTCCTCGCCGGAATCCGGGTCGAGGCGGCCGCGCCGCCACGGTCACGCCACCGCTGCTCGCCGAAGACTTCCCCGGCCACACCGCCGCCACCAATCAACCCCTGGTGAGCTCAATCATCGATCCCCCTCATTTGTTTGCCTGCTCCGGTCCCAGTTCGCCGCTGGCGAACTCACTCCACCGCGGGAGGGCACATGTGTGAGATCAAGATCTTTGTAGGGTCCTCTGTGTTAAAGCTAGGGACTGATCCGTAAGGATTCAAATCTTTTCAAGGGTTACAGTGAAAGAAGATTCTTCCCCTTTTTGTTCATAAGTCCTGAGTCTTGTAAATATCGTAATAAATCATAGAAAAATCCTAAAAATGCAAAACTAATTTTGTTGGTTTCCTTATGAACAGACCTACATCTTTTACAAAACCTATATATACTTTTGATGCACGGTTTTTGAATGAAAAATCCAAATCCGTTTGTATGAAGATGTTCATAACTTGAGTTATACACATGTGTTAGACTTGATCTTTGGATATGTTAGTAGCCAGTACTAGTATATGCTTCACCTAAGTTTTGCACAAAGTTACTGAATGGTTATTTAGTTATGATTTATTTTGCTTTATGGCTAGATCTGTGTATCTTTTTCCTACAGCTGCATATACATGTGTTCTATGGTCCATCTTTTGGATATCACCTTGTTATGTTAAAAAGTGATGCTAGTAATTTTATCATGAGTTTAGGAGCTGTCTTTATATCTATTTCTGAATGATCCTTGTTTATGAAGTAAATTCTATAGCTTAGTTTCCTTGCTCCGTGATGCTTATCTTTGGCACAAGCGATGTGTATGTCATGCTTAGGCTATGGTAGAAAGTTGGGCTACTTTTGAGTTATATATCTCTCTGAATAAATGTTTTGTGAATAAATAGGCTGAAAATAGTTATTTATGTGTAGCATGAATGAAATAGGTTCTGAAGCCAATTTTTGGTATGTAACCTAGTTTTAACATGTAGTAGCTCTGAGTAAAATTTGAGCACCAGTGCATGAGTAGTTTTTCCTGTATTTAATATTCTTGTTTTTTTTCTATGAATATCTTGTCGTATTTTTCATGCTCAGTATATAGTCTTGTTTGCCATGAAATTTTACCAGTAACTCTGTTACAGTGCCTTGTGCTCACACAAAAATTTTCACTGCAAGATTAACCAGAATAAATTTTGGAAGAAACTAAGTATATTAAAAAGAGAAATAAAGAAACCCCTCTTTATAAACATATGTGTGTTATAACCTTTGAAAAAAATGTTTCTAATGACCCCTAAGACCTAACTTGATCCTTTGTTGTGATAATTTTAATATAATTTAATAGATGTGCACACAATCACCTTTAAAATAATAATAATCAAATAGTTGGATAATAAATCTTAAGGAAGAGTATGCTGGATATATATTCTTACCAAAGTATATGTGCTCAGCATAACACCCTAGACTTAATGCATGTTGTTTGGTTACTCCATCATCAATCTTTAACTCCTGCATTGCATTCCCCCGTATAGAAGTTCCTGACGGTAGCTACGCACTCGTGCCGGCTGACGAGAACGAAGGAGCAGGAGGAGACGTACACTTCGTGACCGTTGATCAAGACCCGGACCAAAGTCCGGAAGACTGTCTGACTGCTGGCGCTGCCGAAGGTAAGCCCCGGTTTTAACATATACCTATGTGTTTCCTTTTCACAATTTCTGAATTTATGCTTGTTATGTATGTGCATTTACGTTCAGGAGTTGAATGGAAACCCTAGATGCATGATCCGTAAGTACCTATGATCTTTTACTAGTATGCTAGATCGATAGTTGCTATGCACTAAGGACCCGGTACAAGTCGAGTGATGTACTTCGCTCGCGAGAATAGATTCTTATGTTGGAATCATAAGACTTGTTAAAATTGAATTGCTCACGTGGTAAGAGCATGAGATTTGGGCTCCGGTCCAATGATTAAGAGATTAAGCATTTGAAAGTACTAAACATTTGTTGGATATGGGTACGGTAAATCTAGTACCTGAATGACGCGGTGCGGGAACTTTAGGCTAGTACTCTTGGGCTGCTGCCCCCGTCTTGCAAACTGTGGTGCATGGTGATGCTGGATGCTAGTGTGAGGCATGCCAGCTAGCTATGTACCTAGGACTGTGGCATCTGATCCTAATCCGACGAATGATGGGAACCGTTGAAATCACTCTTTGTGAGGGTTTTCTCCCGTATGTTTAGGTTCACCTTGCAAGGTTACAAATCAATCGATTGTCGGCCTCTCACCGTTATCTGGGAACAGCTTAACCCTCTAATCATGATAATCCCTCCATGATGAAATATTGAGAAACTTGATGTTTGATTAATTATTTGCACAAGTATGCTTGAATTAGTTGCTTATCTAGTAATAATTACACTACTAAAACTTGAGCTAAAATATTGAAAGTAAGGATTAACTCCTTAGTCGCTTTTTGTCAAAACCAACCCAACAGCCAAAAGCCATGCATGATTAGAAGGATAAGTCTTTTATTTTTAGACGGGTAAGCCTTGTTGAGTATTAGTATACTCAGCCTTGCTATGAATGTTGTTTTCAGGTGATAATGTTTGGCCTGGTGAAATTCCACCGGCTGGGAGCTGGAGTGGGTGGATGACGAAGAGTAATGGCATTAGGGGTGGCCTCCTACAATGCCAAGTTATCGATTAGTTATTTTTCCGCTGTTTCAAAACTCTGAACCTTTACCTTTAATGCAAGGACAATGTTGGTAATAATTGACCCTGCGGGGAATTTGAATTAATGTGTAAGGTTACTCTGGACCTTCCTTCATGGGGGTTTTATGTATGCGTTTCGATCCTCTGTGTGGTTTACAAGTGATTTACCGGGCTATGACCCGGCAACACTCAACGGGATAATTCTTTATTATCACTCAATGACCAGAGTGGATTGGTTTAGGTGATAGTACGGACTTATCTCGGATGGGGTTGTCACACTAAGGTCTCGAGTTCCACCATGGTCTTTGCCGGCTTATCAGGTAGTTCATGGCCACTACTCTCCCAACTGATGTCCGTTGCACAGTCTTCAGGCGGTGAGGGGATTAGTTGGTATGTTAGATAACAATAAGAGGTCAATCATCGAGTCCATTGGGTTTGGTAGCATGTTTCATTTACCTGACTTGTCTGAGAAGCATAGTAAGTTAGGGTATTGGCTTCTTTCTTTGCTCCACGCTGGAACAAGCACATTAGTTATTGATGAACAGGTGCGCATACCTGTGTTACCTGAAAAAGTGGGAGAAATGTTGGGGATCCCAGCGTGTGGGCGCGATGTAAGAGATATACGAGCTAATGACAAAAACAAAGTAGTAGAGGTAGTTAGCGGGTATTTGGGTAGGAGGGAAAGGAAAGGATGTGTCTTGGACGACACACGAATGGTACTAGATAGAAGGTCTAGTTAGATCAGTGGATGTTGTCCGTGTTGTTGCTGTTGTTTACATCATGGGTCATGTACTGGCACCTGGAGGATCACACGCATATGCGTCCCATGATTACTGGGCTGCTTTGATCAAAACAGATGAAATAAAAAACACAAACTGGTCATGTTATGTGTTGGAAGAGACCGTGGCAGCTGCTGTCGTAGTACAACACAAGTTAGGTATGAAGCAGCCTATAGATCGTGCGCGGGGGTGTATACTACTTCTTCAGGTATGTTGCTAATTATAACTAGTGCAGAGTCCATTTTGGAATACAACTTGTTTGTGATGAATTTCTGATATTTTGACTGCATATTAGGCGGTCTTCATGGAATGGAAGCATCCGGCATTTGCAGAATGCAAGGATAGCCCACGCGTGCAACACCTAATAGACGAGGAACTACATTCAGTGATTTCCTCAAGCTTGTCTGTATATATTACTGCCGCATGTCCAAGATGGCGTTAGCAACGAAGGTAATGAAAGGATGATGACCGATCAGCGGATCGGTTTAGACGGGATGGACCCATGCACACCGCTGTCAATGAAGGATGCAGCGAGGAGGCTTTCAATAGCCGCTGCCACCGTTGATCAGGTACGCACGTGCGTGTAATCCTTATTCCATTTGAGGGTACATGAGGCAAAGAACGTCTCCGACGATGCATTGCAGGAGTCAATACAAAAGAAGTTGTTAGTGGCGATGAAAGAACACAAGGAGAAAATGCTAGGGTAAAAGTGCATTTGATACACTATGGAATACTCAATGTAAAGAATGACATGGAAATATTCATATGATACACTTATTAGTTATTACATACAATGTGCTATTATTCATGGCACAAATTTAGCAGCACGACACATACCAAAAGTAGGGGGGCGGCGGCACGTGAAGCATTGCAGCAGAAAGGCATCTGTTATGTCTACAAATTTGTAAGCCCAATGCCTAGCCCTAGTATTCGACGCGACAACAAGTGGGCCATGCGCACTACTACGCGAACACCGAAGCTGTTCGGCCGGTAGAATGAATAGTACTCGGCTGGTAGACTGAATAGTATTATGTGAGAGAAGATAAGTTGAAACAAGCCGAGATAAGTCAAGTCAAGATAAGCCGAACAGACTCACCAAGTCCCTCTGAGCAGGGCGCATCCTTGCCCATTAATGGTCGTCGGCCGTCTCCGTTCTTGCTCGAACAACCAAAGCCAAGAAACCATGCCTCCCTCTCCTGATCCCCTTCTCTCTGGCGAGGATGCTGCAGCTAGTATTGCTAGATTGATAGGCACCCGTAAGGCAAAGAGAGGAGACATGCACTACAAATCACTTGAATAAAGAGAGGAGACATGCACTACAACCTCACCCGAGATAAGTCCGTACTATCACCTAAACCAATCCACTTTGGTCATTAAGTGATAATAAAGAATCATCTCGTTGAGTGTTGCCGGGTTATAACCTGTTAAATCACTTGAATCAACACACAGAGGATCGAACACGTATACATAAAAACTCCCATGAAGAAGAGTCCAGAGTACCTTACAAATTAATCCAAATTCCCCGTAGGGTTAATTATTACAACATTGTCCTTGCATCAAAGGTAAATGGTTCAGAGTTTTGAAGACAACGGAAATTAAGCTAATCGATAACTCGGCATCATGGGAGGCCACCCATAACGCCGTTACTCCTTGTCATCCACCCAATCCATCTCCCAGCTGGGTGGGATTTCACCAGGCCAAACATTATCACTTGAAAACAACATTGATAGCAAGGCTGAGTATACTAATATTCAGCAAGGCTTACCCGTCTAAAATAAAGACTTAACCTCTGATCATGCTTGGCTTTTGGCTAGTGGGTTTGTTTTTGCCAAAAAGTGTCTAAGGAGTTAATCCTTACTTTCAATATTTTAGCTCAAGTTCTAGTAGAGCGATTATTACTAGATAAGCAACTAATGCAAGCATAAGTTGTGCAAATAATTAATCAAACATCAAGTTTAACGATATTTCATCATAGAGGGATTATCATGGCCAGATAATTAAGCACTCTCGGATAACGGTGAGAGGCCGACGATCGATCGATTAATAACCTTGCAAGGTGAACCTAAACATACGGGAGAAAACACCCACAATGAGTGCATTCAACCAAACGGTTCCCGTCATTCCTTGGATTGGGATCGGATGCCATAGTCCTAAGTACAAGGCTAGCCGGCATGCCTCACACTAGGATCCAGCGTTACACATGCACTACAGTTTGCAAGACTGGGGCCGCAACCCAAGATTAGTAGCGCAAAGTTCACGCACCATATCATTCAGGTACTAGGCTTACCGTACTCATTTCCGACAAAATATTTAGTACTTTCAAACGCTTAATCTCTTAACCACTGGACCGGAGCCCAAAATCCCATGCTCTTACCACGTGAGCAATCCAACTTAACAAGTCTTATGATTCCAACATAAGAACCTATTCTCGCGAGCGAAGTACATCACTCGACTTGTACCGGGTCCTTAGTGCTTAGCAACTAGCGACCTAGCATTCTAGTAAAAGATCATAGGTACTTATGGATCATGCATCTAGGGTTTCCATTCAACTCCTGAATGTAAATGCACATAGATAATCAAGCATAAATTCAGAATTTTAAAAAAGAAATACGTAGGTGAATGTTAAACCGGGACTTGCCTTCGGCAGCTCCAGCAGTCACACAGTCTTCCGGACTTTGGTCTAGGTCTTAATCAATGGTCACGAAGTGTACGTCTCCTCCTGCTCCCTCGTCCTCGTCAGCTGGTACGAGCGTGTAGCTACCTCAGGGACTTCTATACAAGGGAATGCATATGCAAGAGTTAATTAGTGATAAGGGTAATAACAAACAGGACAGCACACATTAAACCTAGGGTGTCATGTTGACCACATTCGCCTAGACAAGAATATATTCAGCATACTCTTTCTTAAAAGATAATCAATCAATCATTAATTAATTATTATTTTGATAGAGATTGTGTGCACATCTATACAAATAATTTAGAATTACCACACAATCAACCAAGTTAGATTTCAGGGATTCATCAGGAGCATTTTCCAAAGGTTATTCACATATCATTTTATAAAGAAGAGATTTCTTTATTTCTCTTCTTAACATACTTAGTTTCTTCCAAAAATCATTCTGGTTAAACCATGCAGTAACTTATAGTGAAAATTTTGTATGAGCACACAGTACTACAACAGAGCTACTGCTAAAATTTCGTAGCAAGCAGAGCTATATACTGAGCATGCAAAAAATGACAAGTTATTCCTAGCAAAAGCAAGAATATTTAATACCGAGAAAATTACTCATGCACTGCAGCTCAAAATTTACACAGAACCTCTAGGAGCTAAAACTAGGCTACACACCAAAAATTAGCTCCATAACCTTTTCAATCATGCTACACAAAAATAACTCTTTTCAGCCTATTTATTCACAAAGTATTTATACAGAGAAATATATGACTCAACTGTAGCCCAACTTCCTACCATAGCACATACATGATATAAACATCATCTATCCCAAAGATAAGCATCACTAGAGCAATAGAAACTGAGCTATAGATTTAACTTCATAAACAAGCATCATTCAGAAACAGATATATAGACAGTTCATAAATACACGATAAATTTACCAGGAGCAGATTTAAGTCTATCAAGATGATAGCCACAGAAAGCAAACATATGAAGCTATACAAAGTATATACACAGATCTAGCATAAATACAAAATAAAACATACCAAGAGATTCACTCAGTAACTTTGTGCAAAAACTTAGGTGTAGCCTATTCTAGGGCTGACTACCAACATATCCAAAGTTCAAGCCTAGCACATGAGTACAACTCAAGCTATGAACAACCCTACTCAAACTGAGTTTGAATTTTTTTCAAAAACTACACATCAAAAGTATATACAACCTTTCTAAAAGATGTAGATCTACTCACAAGGAAACCAACAAAATTGGTTTTGCATTTTTATGATTTTTCTACGATTTTTACAAGCCTCTGGACCAAAGAATAAAAAGAAGAAGAATCTTCTTTTACCGGGGACCCTAAAACTTTTAAAAGTGTCACAGATATGCCACTGGTTTGCACAAAGGCCCCTGCGAAGACTTAAATCTTCACAAGGGTGCCCTTCCGCCATGCGGGGGGGGGGGGGGGCACGCCGGCGGCGATGGCCGGCCGGACCTGGCCAACAAATGGCACGGGGCGGCGTGGTTGCTCACCTGAGCTCGACTGGTGGTGTTGGTTTGGTCGGAGAAGCCTCCGGCGAGGCAGCGGCGGCGCGTCCGCCTCGGCACGGATTCCGGCGGAATGTGGGGTGGGGCTAAACCATGTGTGCCTGTGGAAGGTCGTGTGGATGCTAGAGAGAAGCTCTGGGGTGCTTGTTGATCACGAGCGTGAGCGGAGGGGAGAAATCACCAGCGACGGCGGCAATGGCGGACGGCGGCGGTGTGGAGCTCGCGCAGAGAGAGGGGGAGGGGCTTTATATGCGAGCGCGGAGTGGAGAGGCAGTTTCCACTGAGTTTCGTCGGCTACAGGGGTCGCGGCATGGGCCTTGGGCGGTGGTGACGTGGGGAGGCGCCGCCGGCCAATGGCGGGCTCGGTGTACGGGCACCGGCGGGTGCGAACACGCCGCGTGGCACCGGCCTACGACCGCTAGCCTCGTCACCTACCCCTGTGCACAGTCTCCACGGTGAACTCCTCGGACCGCTGGTCACTCCGGTGCATCGGTGTACGTGCCCGGGCGTACGGCGGCGAGGCTGACGTGGCGCGCGCGCGCACGACGGCGGCGTGTGTTGGGTATTTTAGCACCACACGAAATAAATCCGCAAGCGCACGGATACCGTTGTAGCTTTCACCTCAGAGTATTCCAAGGGTATCGAATCCAAGGGAACAGTGTGCACTAACTTCGTACTAGTCAGTCCAAGGACACACCCAGATAAAAGGCAAGGATAGAGAGGATTCCTAAAGATAGCACTATATATGAGATTAAAGGTCGATCTCTAGATATAACTTGGTTTAGGGTACCGATAGCCCTAACTTAACAGGCAACTCCGGTACGCGGATCTATGTGGAACGGAGCTTTGACTGTATCCAGCTGCGGAGGATCAACGAGGGCCAGACGGGCTGTCATCACCACCTGGACTGCCTCTACCTAACCTTGGGATAAGCCGAACAAATGATAACCGGTAGCGTGACACAATGTCTACGCTATGGTTACTGTCGTAGCCAACGGACTACGGCACTCTGTACTAATAGAACTACGCCCACGGAACAGAACTGATCTCACTCACTATAGGTACTACTAGCTTATACTAAAGGCATACGAGAGAGCACTCAACCCCGTACTGTGCTTCCAATGTATACGAACGACTTGCAGCAGATGAACGCATAAACTCAGGATCTACGCACTAGCAGAGGAAAAAGTCTATTCATGCAACCTAGCATAAACTATTAGAAAAGAATCACGAATGCACTTTATTCTAATTAGAGCATGCAAGCACAACCACTTTATTCTAAAAGACTAGCCATACAAACAGGATACAAACTTGTGCACCTAATCAACTAGATCGAGGGGGCGTTTTCATGAAGAACATGTGCCTCTAAATAATGAACAGGTGAAGAACACAAGAACATATCACTTGCACTTTGTTCTAAATAGAAAATGCAGAAATACTCACTTTACTCTAATTGAAGAACGAGCATCCATAGAGGTACATCCCTTTCACTCTCTCCCTAGCTTTGATCTAATCAACTACTCCACACTTACACTCTAGAAGGAGGAGAGGAGAGCCTCTCCTCTCAAGAGAGAAAATGAGAGAGGAGGAGAGGAGTTGTGTGTCTCTATTCTAACCCCCTCCACTTCTATTTATAGGCCAAGGAGAGTAGGAGGAGCCCCCTTGGCTGCCATGGGCGCCACCAATAGGGTGGTGACACGTGGTGAAGATGAGTGGGGGCCAAGTAGCTTGCAAGAGAAGGAGCTTTCCGGCAGGATCCTGAGGGAATATTCGGGCACACACCTAGGACCGCCTTTGCTTCATCACGACAAGCCGACATGTCGAAGGGCGACACGAGGGGCCGCAAAATAGGTTCGGCCGACCTGGGGTTCGGCCGACCCCCAGGTAGCTCCCCTCGCGCTGCCTTTCATCCAGGTGACTGCCAGGTGGGTCCCAAGGTGGGTATGGGGTTGCATGCGGTATTTTTTACCCATTTATCTCGTGGTTGTGGGCCCTTGGATCCGCGTACTGACTCCTGATTGGTCGAAGGTGTGTTTCCTTGGATTGTTGATGTGTCATAGACACATGGCATCCAACGTGGCAACACGTCGCCACGTGGTCTAGTGTAGGTCCCACCGGGCCCACATATCAAGATGGTGATCTTGTCGTGTGCATATCTCTTTCATCCGGACTCAGAAGTAGACAAATGATATATCCATTTCGATTGTCTCGACGAGCCCGTCGCAATGCTGCAGTCCAAATTGGCATTTGAGGTTGTTATGGATGACGTCCTATATAAGTCATTGGATCACTTGCTCTTAATTGTATCATTTATCACGTATTCCGGTGCATCCTGCAACAAAAGCTAGAAACACCAACACTTGTGGAACTTGTCAGTATAAAGCCCTATTCTAGTGTTGATGATCACTTTCCATTTATTTTATGCAGGAGTTGACGGCATAAAAGTAGCACTTAACAGCCGTCAACAACGCCCCCACACTTGACCTTTGCTCGTCCTCGAGTAAAGGAGAAAGGATCAAGGTGAGACATGATATCCAAAGGTATGAAGCGAGCATAAGAGATATTCCAAACCATACCTTATACTTGTGAACTCTGTGGAGTGTCTATCATGCCATCTTGGGTAGTTGAGGAATGGAACGGTCATGAATCAAATCTCTCCTGCTCATCATGTTAAGTAACTTAGGGTTTTGCAATAAATTTTCAAAAGAAACCTTGCTTAGCTCCTCATTTGATTCTCTCAGATCGCTCAATGTGTATATGTCATCACCAAGGCATTAGATTTGCCTTTCTTTCATCCTACTTCTAATGATGGCTATATGTGGAGCTCAGGGTAGGATAAAAGATAAGCATACTTGCATCACATCTATTGCAAAGTCAAAAACCGGATCCAAAGAGAAAATCAAGTCATACAATCAGATCAAGATGTGCACATGTATGGATGAGATGGATATGGTAAGGTGGATACTAGTCCCGGAATGGGTGCTAGTTATTACCATCAAATTCATTGGAACTCCTTTTTGGATGTTCCATCTCTCTCCTTTTTCTTCTTTCCTTTGGACATGGGTTATCTCTCTTTTTTTCTTCTTTTTTTTCTCATGCTTTGAGCATGATTTTTTTTCTTTCTTTTCTTTTCTTTCTTTTTGCATAGCCCATGTCTCTTTTTTCAAGAATACTTTTGGAGAGAGAGGTCAAACATGGAGCTTTATTTTGTGGAATGGATGGATGATACAATGCTAACTTCCAGTGTGCAAGCATAGCAAGAGGATATGGAGTGCATATGAATCTTGATCATGAAAGCATGAAAAGAATTCTCACAAGGGTCACAACAATTTGACAAAACTCAATGCAATAACAAGCCGCATAAGAGTCTAAGGTTTTCAAGATAACTCATCATATGGCTTTGGTAGGACTTTGGCATATCAAAGAGGAGCTTTGCAAAGGGTTTTCATGTTTTCAAATAAAATTCCCAAGCACTCAAACATTCAGAGAGAAGATCAAATCATCAAACCATATCACAAACATCAACTATTTAGATGAGCATGAGTTCCCTAATGATATTTGTTTACAAGCATCAAGATAATAAGTATGGAATAAAACATATGCAAGTCAACCACAGGAAACATGTAGAGCAAGCAGAGCATGATTCCATGAGTTTGATTTTAGCAGATAAGAATTGAAACTCATTCAAACTCATGAATTAGGGAGAATGAGATAGAGGGTGCACATACCATCACTCCTGAAGAATGTGGAGATCAAGAAGGACCAGCAGTGGTTCAGCTGACCCATGGGGCAGCCAGCTCACTCTAGTTTACCTCGTCCCTTGTCATGAAAGCGCAGTCGATGTTGTGCAATACCTGTGTGGGAGATCTCAAGCGTGTATGTCGATGATAAGCTTGGGAGATCTCCCCCACACTTGTTCTTGTACCTGGTACTATCTTCAAACAAAGGAAAAACAAAAGATGGACTCTGCTGGTTCGAGAACCAGTGAGCCTTTATTCAAATTCAAATATTTTTTTTATATTCACCATGAGACCAAGCTCAAACAAGACAAAGATACCTTATCTTACCTTTCCATTTGAATCAAACTCGATGACTTACCCATTTGGATTCAAAAATTCCTGCAAGGGTTAGTCTGCATATACAACCAATATCTATGCATGCATTAACTATAAGGCTCATCAATCAAACTCGACACCATGTCTTGTTTGATTGAAGAAGATGGTTTTAACCTAAGCACCATGCTTAATTTAAAACAACATATGAATGCATAAAGCTAAGCATGCACTCAAACCATAGCATCGCAATCATAGATAAAGGAAGCATGAAAGCAAGATCAAGCTATTTCCAAAGGGATATAAACATGAGTATAAGATGGTGAACATCGGGCAACCTCCCGAAAGGCTTTGTTTAAAGTCAAAAGCAGGACGTACCTAACTAGGCAAGATGCAAGAGCTAACATTGTCTCCAAACCAGGATAAGATTTGGAGGGGAGGAACTTTACTCAGGGTGCTCACATACCTCCCCCACACTTGAAGTTTGCATTGCTAGGCAACAAAACTCAAGTGTGTGGAGATCAAGCTTCCTTTTGTAAATGTTCCCTCACCAAATATTACCAAGGTGTTGAGGTGATGTAGCTCACATGCTCTTTGGTGTCACTTGTCCGTCATTCTTTTCAATCTCCACCTGAAAGGTTAGTGACCAAAAATACTTGAAGGACAACCTTATCCTAAAAACATGCTCTTGCTCTTTATTTGAAAAGGGAAATAAAACAAACCTAATCCAGGCTATCTCCTCGTAGTGCTTTGTTTATGGTCATAAGCTCGACCTTGGGAACTTCTTCTTGCAGCTATCACTGGTGATGTCATTCCCGTCTCACCACCAATTATTGATGTGTCATTGAAGCTTCAGCTGCAAGGTTAGTGCAGCATGCATGTACGAAATCTGCAATGTTTATGGTAAACATATGCATCTACAACCAACCTTCTAAACTTTTTATAGGAAAGGACCATAAGGCGGTTGTAGCCCTCGTGCATGCTCCGTGCACTGAGCATAGCTGACCCTGGAGAAGGATGATGCAAGCATGGTTCCTGAGGTATATCAAGAGTGAAGCTACCATGCTTGTCAATGGGATCCTTTCCTTCGGACTCCAGAGTTGGTGCCTCATAGATTTCCATGGCCCATGATTTCTCCATCTCAAGAGATGCATCGTGGAAACTCGATGTTGATTCTTGATCAAGGTCAAAAACAACATAATGCGGGCCAGTGGGAAGAGGCTCAAACTCGGTCGAGGGTGATGATGATCGTTCGTCTTCACAAAGGTGAAGAGGGTCTTCCGAGTCATACTCCCGAGGAGTAGAGAATTCTACACCCTCAACGAGAACGGGCTCGGACGATGCGAACGGAGATACATGCATCCTCTCCTCGAGCAAGTCTTTCTTCGGAAGAGGCTTTGCCATAGAACTTTCTGAAAACAAGGGAGTGGTGGCAGAAGCGGCTTCCCTAAGCTTTTCATCTAGGCTCCCTCGAGATGCATCGAGACGTTTTTCTACAGGGAAGCCTAGGAGGAAATCAAGATCGAGGATATCAAAGATATGGAAGTCTAGAGTGACCTCAATCTTGTCTATGGTGAGTGGCACAGCACATGCAACCTCCCAACACTCAAGAATGTGTCCCGAGGGACAACTCTTGAGGAGCTTGTCGGATGATCTTAGCGTAATGTTTCCCAACAAAGTGTACACTAGGTGCCATGGCATAATATTAACCTCCATAGTGGGGTTAAGATGGGCTTCTACGATAATTTCCCTTATGGAACAAGAAATGATCGAAGAAGGTGAACAAATCCAAAGTGCTTCGGAAAAGTTTCCCACTCCAGTCGACCACTTCTTCTCCATGGCCTCCATGATAGATGTTTTGTTTGGAGGATCGGGAGGCAAAGGAGGTACCGTAGGCGTAGGGGAAGGTTCTGTCAAAAGATTTCTAGCTGGATGGATTTGGACAGAAGAGGGCTCCTTCCCTTGTTGGACATCTAAGCAATTCGAGGTGTTTTTGAGATCTTCAAACGGGTCATCCTCGAATTGATAGAGGAACTTTGGAGGTTGAATTTCTTCTTCCTCCATGGTTCCTGGTTTAGGTGAGGGTTCTATGGCTGAATAAGAGGATGTGGAAGGTGATGGGTCGGATTCAGCCGCTAGAAGATCCTCATAGCTCGACTCAGATTGGTAGGGTTCGCTATGAATGGTGGGGACGACAGAGCTCTCCAAGAGGGAATCAAGGATCTCTCTTACTTCTGTTGGAGTTTTGTGAACAAACAAACCTCCAGCGATCTCGTCGAGATCTAAGGCAGCATCCATGTCTAGACCCATGCAAAAGATGTATAATGATACATCATCGGGAAGAGACAATAGGTCTAGGTTAGAAGCCAGAAGACGTAAAAACCAAGCCCATGCTGCACCAGTAGACTCCGCCTCTAATTGCTCGAAATCGAGAATATCCATTGGGAGAGAGGCTATGCGAGCGTACCATTGCTCCGTCCTCTCCATGAGAGAGAACGAGTTACAAAAGTCATCTCGAAGCTCTTCCCAACTACAGTTCACACTCCCTACAGTGTGGGCGTACCATTGTTCCACTCTCCCCATTAGAGAGAAAGGAAACAACTTCCACCTCATGGTTTTCTGTGTCATGCCTAGGGTAACCAAGTGTGAACACAAATCCTCGAATTCTTTCAAATGAATGTAGGGATCTTCATTGATAGCTCCAAAGAAGGGTCTATCCTGAACCATGTCTATAGAGTCGGGGTCGAGATCATAGCCAGATGAAGACGTTGATGGTGGCTCATAAAACTCATAATCTGAGGTGGAGAGGTCGTAAAAGGATGGCCTCTCCATGGGTAATGGGGGTAAAGGTAGAATCAAGAAAAGTAAAAAGATACGAGGACCACTGGGTACGAAAATAGATACAGCAACCGTTCCCCGGCAACGGCGCCAGAAAGCTTGTTGGGTATTTTAGTACCACACGAAATAAATCCGCAAGCGCACGGATACCGTTGTAGCTTTCACATCAGAGTATTCCAAGGGTATCGAATCCAAGGGAATAGTGTGCACTAACTTCGTACTAGTCAGTCCAAGGACACACCCAGATAAAAGGCAAGGATAGAGAGGATTCCTAAAGATAGCACTATCTATGAGATTAAAGGTCGATCTCTAGATAGAACTTGGCTTCGGGTACCGATAGCCCTGACTTAACAGGTGACTCCGGTACGCGGATCTATGTGGAACGGAGCTCTGACTGTATCCAGCTACGGAGGATCAACGAGGGCCAGACGGGCTGTCACCACCACCTGGACTGCCTCTACCTAACCTTGGGATAAGCCGAACGAATGATAACCGATAGCGTGACACAACGTCTACGCTGTGGTTACTGTCGTAGCCAACGGACTACGGCACTCTGTACTAATAGAACTACACCCACGGAAGAGAACTGATCTCACTCACTATAGGTACTACTAGCTTATACTAAAGGCATATGAGAGAGCACTCAACCCCGTACTGTGCTTCCAATGTATACGAACGACTTGCAGCAGACGAACGCATAAACTCAAGATCTACGCACTAGCAGAGGAAAAAGTCTATTCATGCAACCTAGCATAAACTATTAGAAAGGAATCACGAATGCACTTTATTCTAATTAGAGCATGCAAGCACAACCACTTTATTCTAAAAGACTAGCCATACAAACAGGATACAAACTTGTGCACCTAATCAACTAGATCGAGGGGGTGTGTTCGTGAAGAACACGTGCTTCTAAATGATGAATAGGTGAAGAACATAAGAACATATCACTTGTACTTTGGTCTAAATAGAAAATGCAGAAATACTCACTTTACTCTAATTGAAGAACAAGCATCCATAGAGGTACATCCCTTTCACTCTCTCCCTAGCTTTGATCTAATCAACTACTCCACACTTACACTATAGAAGGAGGAGAGGAGAGCCTCTCCTCTCAAGAGAGAAAATGAGAGAGGAGGAGAGGAGTTGTGTGTCTCTATTCTAACCCCCTCCACTTCTATTTATAGGCCAAGGAGAGTAGGAGGAGCCCCCTTGGCTGCCATGGGTGCCACCAATAGGGTGGTGACACGTGGCGAAGAGGAGTGGGGGCCAAGTAGCTTGCAAGAAAAGGAGCTTTCCGGCAGGATTCTGAGGGAATATTCGGGCACACACCTAGGACCGGTTTTGCTTCATCACGACAAGCCGACACGTCGAAGGGCGACATGAGGGGCCGCAAAATGGGTTCGGCCGACCTGGGGGGACGGCCGACCCCCAGGTAGCTCCCCTCACGCCGCCTTTCATCCAGGTGACTGCCAGGTGGGTCCCAAGGTGGGTATGGGGGTGCATGCGGTATTTTTAGCCATTTATCTCGTGGTTGTGGGCCCTTGGATCCGCGTACTGGCTCCTGATTGGTCGAATGTGTGTTTCCTTGGATTGGTGATGTGTCATAGACACATGCATCCAACGTGGCAACACGTCGCCACGTGGTCTGGTGTGGGTCCCACCGGGCCCACATATCAAGATGGTGATCTTGTCGTGTGGATATCTCTTTCATTCGGACTCAGAAGTAGACAAATGATATATCCATTTTGATCGTCTCGACGAGCCCGTCACAATGCTGCAGTCCAAATTGGCATTTGAGGTTGTTATGGATGACGTCCTATATAAGCCATTGGATCACTTACTCTTAATTGTATCATTTATCACGTATTCTGGTGCATCCTGCAACAAAAGCTAGAAACACCAACACTTGTGGAACTTGTCAGTATAAAACCCTATTCTAGTGTTGATGATCACTTTCTATTTATTTTATGCAGGAGTTGACGGCATAAAAGTAGCACTTGACAACCGTCAACAGCGTGCGAAGTGCGTTCTGGCGCAAAATTGTTTCGGAGTGCACCAGTTTGACCGCTGCAAACTCGAGATTTTGCTATAGAAGTGAACCATGGCCCAATTAGCAAAGTTGTAGACTAGCCATTCCTCTACAAGTTTTACAAAGGCCAATATGTGTTTTAATCAAAGAATCGAGCAAAAACAGTTGGCAAAGTTGTTGTTTTTCTCGACGCGTGTGAACAAGAGTTGTGGGCGTTGACCGAGGTTTTTCACCCATCTGCACTGCGAATTGGACATGCCACCCAAAAGCAAAGTTGTTGGTCTTGAAAAACTGAGCAACTCTTATTCGGTCAAACAACTTTTGCCCCCGATGGATGAGGCACTCTTATTCTGCTCCTCTCAACCCTCAGTTGTAGGAGTCCCTCTTCCGCCCTCTCATCCGGCGAGGCACCAACGGCTGGCCATCCCGCGCGTCCACGGAACTTTTCCCGCGTCAGGGCCGGCGGCGGCATCCCGCCCCGCAGCCGCGCCGGTAAAGGAGATAGTGGAAATCGTACCTATAGATCCAGATGTGGCCAATCCCGCAGCGGCGGCCATGGGGCCTGATGGTGACCCACCCCGCGACCGAGTCCGAGGGGGCCGGCCGTGCCCCGGCCTACGACCGCTCCCGAGGAGGCCGCCGGCGACCCGCTCCAGGGCCGCGCCCGGTGTCGATGTGGGCGACCCGTTGCGGAGCCGCGCCCAACGTCGATGCGGGCGCCCCGTCTCGCGGCTGAGGCGGCCGGTGGCGACCCACCCATGCCCGAGGCGGCCGACGACGACCCTCCCGCGGCTGCACCTGAGGAGGCCAGAGGAAGGGGGCGACAGCACCGTCTGGCAGTGCGAGAGAGGGGAGCACGGGTGGGGATCGGGTGGGTGGAGTGAAAGAAGGAGGTGGCGGTTAAAAAGAAGTGCTGACGAGTGGGCCCCACGTGTAAGAGGTGAATAAACAAAGGAGACAAGAGGGTATATGAGAGTTGGGTTGGAGTTGAAGAAAAATAGAAACCTTAAATGTAGATGAGAGATCCTTATATAGATGAATAAAAACTCAATTCTAAGAGTCCGGTTGGAGTTGCCCTAAAGGAACGAGACCCAAAACCTGTCGATTTTAACTCAAAAATTGCCTGGTTACTTGTCAGCGGCCCATATGAGAGAATTTGATTACCTTGGCTCATCAGTCACCTAATATCGAAAGATGAGGGCACGAGGCCCAAGCTACGCACCCTACACTGACTTTTTTTTCCTCTTCATCATTCATTATTTTTTTTTGAAAGGAACGGCAAGAGATTTGCCGTAATTTTTATTAGAAGAAGAGAGCAAAAAACGCAAACAAACAGTTTCGGGTGGTATGGTGGCGGGAGGAACAACTAAAGGCTCCCACCTCCAAAACCCAGCACCAGACACGACTACAAAAACAACTGAAGTGAGCAAAAAAAGATCTACAACTCAAGAGAAAACTAAAGAACAGGGGAACTAGAAAGCCGCTGAAGTGGGTGTCATTGTAGATCTTGTTGTTTTGGCCGTCCTTGCTTCCTGGTACAGCTTGGTGTCATTTATAATCAACTGGGCCAGTTATGCGACTTGCAGGGAGCTGTGTTGAAAGATCCGTCTGTTGCGTTCTTTCCAGATGTTCCACCAGAAATACAACATGAGCCCGTCGAATTCCGGTTTACACTTTTTTTCCAGGGCTCGCCGCAGTCGTCTCCACCAAGCGCTGATGGTGTGTGGAGATGGTGAAACTTGTAGGGCATGTCGTCCAAGCTGTGATGTCAAGTGTGTCCACACATTCTGAGTGAACGGGCATTCCATGCATAAATGTGTGGGTGTTTCCGGTGCAGCATTACACAATGGGCACATCGGGTCGTGCGGCCATCCACGTTTGGCAAGATTGTTTGCAGTGAGGATTTAATTTGAAGTAGGATCCAAGCAAAGACCCGACACTTAGGCTCTGCCCGCGCTTTCCAAATCGGAGTGAGGGTCGGCTTCTTGCGTCTTCCCATAAACTGTATCCTATAGGCGCTTTGTGTAGTATAATGCCATCTACTGTCCATCTCCATTTAATCTCATCATCTGAGTCCTCCAATCTGTGTACTGAGCTCACCCTTTCCCATAAAACAATGAACTCCTGAAGCTCTTCTTCTGACTCGATGGGTGAAATATGTGAAATCCACCTGTTGTGCTCCGTAGCCTTCAATACTGTGACGTTTTTCCTCTTTGATTTTTGGAACAGGATCGGTGCAATGTACTTGGGAGCTTGTCCAGTAATCCATTGGGAGTGCCATAAACTAGCCTTGTCGCCTCTTCCGACTGTGACAATCGTGGAAGCGTGAAATAGATCTTTATCAATGCTATCACAAGGGATGTCTAGGTTTGCCCAAGGCCTATCAGCGTGCTTCCACCTGATCCATAGCCATCGCAATCTCAATGCCCGAGCGAAGCGCTCCAAATCCAGGATGCCTAGGCCCCCTAGGTCTCTCGGCGCACAGGTCGTTGGCCAGTTAACTAAGCAATGTCCACCACTGAATTTCTCTGGTTCTTCTCCTTTCCACAGGAAGCTTCTGCGCATCTTATCAATTTGTCGAATCAGCCATTTTTGCATCGCAAAGACAGTGAAGTGGTATATTGGTTGCGATGTTAGCACACTTTTTACCAAAGTCTCTCGGCCTGCCATGGATAGCAACTTGCCTTACCATCCCGGGATCCGGGCACCAATCTTGTCAAGTAGCTGTTGAACGTCCACCCGTCGCAGCTTGCTTATATGTAGCGGAAGGCCTAAATATTTGCCTGGGAACTTCGAGATGCGGCCCGATAAGTTTCTTAATGTCTCCGAGATGAGTGTTTCATCACATCTTATTGGAAAAATTTCCGTCTTATTCAGATTCACCTTAAGACCTGAGCAGTTACCGAAAAAATTTAGCACTTGTGTGATGTGATAAAGTTCCGTCTTATCCGGATTAGCAAATAGTGCCGCATCATCCGCATAAAGGGAGCAGCGTAGCGAGGCCGCTCTAGGAAGAATAGGCTGCAGGAGTCCTCTGGCGGCTGCTAATTCAATCAGTCTGTGTAGCGGGTCGATGGCTAGTATGAAGAGCATAGGCGATAGCGGGTCCCCTTGTCGTAGACCCCTAGCGTGTTTTAAACATCATCCTGGGATGCCATTCAGTAGTATTCTTGAGGAGGATGTCGCTAGTAAGGTGGCGATCCAATCCCTCCAACGTTGTCCGAAACCTAACACTTGCAATGTTTCAAGAAGAAAAACCCGGCTCACTGAATCGAACGCCTTAGAAATGTCGAGCTTGATGAAGAGCGATGGCCGTTTGGCCTTGTGTAGCGCCTTTATCACGTTCTGACGTATAAAAAATTATCATGGATGCACCTCTTTTTGATGAAAGCGTTTTGCCACCCCGAAACGAGCTCATTTAGTCTTGGTGCTAGCCGATCAGCAAGGATTTTTGTGATAATTTTCGCGAGGCTGTTGATCAAGCTAATGGGCCGAAAATCGCTTACAGTGGCGGTCTCATTTGATTTTGGTATTAGCACCACGTTCGCTTCATTCACTAGCTCCAATTTTTGTGTTCTCAACGAATGGAAGCCCATAGCGCTGCCAGGAGATCAGATTGAATGATGGGCCAACATTTCTTGTAAAATAAGCCTATGAAGCCGTCGGGTCCCGGCGCTTTTTCATTTGGCAGCTGCATTATGACTTTCTTAATCTCGTCCTCCTCAAAGGGGTCTTCTAATTCCTCCAGGTCATGCTGCTGATAGCCAAGATTAGCCCACTCCAAGGTAGTCGTGCGTGTCTGTGTTTGGCCGAGCAGGTTTACAAAATGATCATACACTGTTTCTTCTTTGCGTTGCTTGCTGATTGCTATTCCCGTGCTTAGTTTTAGTGATGGGATGAAGAGTTTTCTCCGTCTATTACTAGCATGAAGCATGAATAATCTTGTGCAGGCGTCCCCATCCCGAAGCCAAGTTAGTCGTGAGTGTTGCCTCGCTCTCGATCGTTGAATGGCAGCAAGGTTGACTATTTTCGCTTTGAGGTAGCGCCGGAAAATTAGTTCATCTTGTGAAAGCACACGTTTCTCTTGTTCTGTGTCCATAATGAGGAGGAGTTGTTTTGCAATTTCTAGGCGGAGGGGGAGGTTCCCTAGGGATTGTCGTCGCCACAATTTGAGAGCCTTGGCTGTGCGTATAAGTTTTATGTGCATCCTTAGGATTGGATCTTGCGTGTTGACCGTTTGGGACCAAGCTGCTTGAACTGTTTCATAAAATGCCGGCATATTGACCCAATAAGACTCAAACCGGAAACCCGAGTAATTTTGCCTTGTCACATCCCCCGTGAGTAGTAACGGTGCATGATCCGATCCAAGTGTCGAGAGAGCCTGCAAGTCTATATTGGGGAACATGAGGTGCCACTCCGGCGACCCAAAAACTCGGTCGATTCTTGTAAAGGTAGGATCATTTTGTTCATTGCTCCAAGTGTAGGCGCGACCCTTGAGGTCAACCTCCAACAGTTGGGCCTCGTCAAGTGTCTCTTTAAATCTAGTCATCAGGCGTCGATTTAGCCTGTTATTGCTCTTGTCCTCCGCTTTATAAATTAAGTTAAAATCTCCGAGGATGAGCCACTCTTTGTTCCCTCTTGCTTTTAGGTCTTTGATCTCATCTAGGAAGAGTTCTTTCTCGTTGTTGTCCTGCGGCCCATACACCCCCGTTACAGTCCAAGCTGCACTATCAGCTCTCATTACTATATCCACGGACACCGTATGCGACATAATGTGAGGGTTTTGCATTGTAAAAAAGTGATCATTCACAGCCAGGAGGATACCCCCGCGAACTCCATCGGCTGGTAGAGTTGCGAACGAGTTTGCAAAGTTGGGGCCGAGAGTGTCTCTGACCAATCTAGAATTCTAGCTTGCGATTTTTGTCTCCTGTAGACATACAATTGTCGCCCCTGCAATAGTGACTGCATTTCTGACACTGTCACGTCTGGCCGCAGCGTTAAGACCACGAACATTCCAACACAAGATGTTACAATTTTTTTGTGACATAAAATCCACATTTTCAACTCACGAATGACCCACAATTTATCATAAATGGATATGCTATGGCATGCATAGCGCTAAGGCTCAATACAAAGCAGGCCTGAACACAGACGAGCAGTTGTACCCTTTCATGGGCTACAACCGAATAAACGGGCGACGACAGGTTGGCGAGCTTCATGGATGCTGGCCCAATAAAAGTTACAAACCACAACAAGTTCTGAAGTCTTTTGCACAACATACTTAAAAATAAGCAACAACTTGGAACTACTGTCGCCCTAAAACTGATGTGGTGTCCCTACACCACCGGCATAGGCTGGTCCATGGTGGGCGCCGGAGCCACCTTGGACTTCTTCTTGTTTTTGGCCTTGTTGCCTTCCTCCACCAGAACTTGCAGGGCTTCCATGGTAGATTTGTTGAACGGCCGAGGAAGCTGCTGTACCAAAGAAACAAGGGTGCAGTCAGAATTCTGTTGTGCCTCAGGAACCAACTCCCCTAATTTTTTAATTAAGACTTGTTGGGCCAGCTGAATGCTTCACATGCCTGTATTAATCTTTGCTTTATCAGCTAGGCGTGCACTCTTTCTCTGATGAGTGTTTGGTGCTTTGGTGTGAGGCCGGGGAGTGTCTGCAGCTTGGCTTGGCCTTGGTGGTGTACTGAGAATGGGGGCATTAGCAGTTCCGGAAACAAAGTCCAGGAAGCGTTGCAGGTCATCTCCCTCTTCATGTTCAGGGGCCTGAGGAGGGTTCGACTGGGATAAAGGGGGTTGTTGCTGCTGCTGTGCTTCTCTGCCATTTTGATTTGTTTCCCCTAAATTATGGTGGATAGGTTCCTCAGTTGGTGAGATTTGATTTGTGTGGTTCTGTATGTCAGTGGCATTGTGCTCTTTGTCAGTGTTAACATCTGGCACATGGTTGGATAATGGTGAGGTTTGCAGTGTGCTTTGCTCCTTATCAGTGCTCACTGGATTTTGGAATTGTGGATTTTCTAAAATGTTGCAGCTGGGTAAAGGAGATAAGTCTCCAGTAGCATGTCCTGCATCTACCATGCCAACAAGTGATTCTGTCACTATAAAAATTTGCTCAGGAAGGGGAGGACACGGCTCAGTTTCTGTAGTAAACTCTACTGGTTCTGTCACTAGGTTGATCAGCTCAGGAACCTCATATGCTAGGGAAAGGTCTACTGTGTGCTTCCGAAGTAATCAAATCAGTAGGGGATGGATCAATGTTGCAAACCTGTTCAGCTGCAGAGGTGGTGGTGTGGAATTTCTGATGCAAGAAGTCGTCCCCTTCCAGATTGTCCTCTCCCCTAGGCGAGTGGACCGGAAGCCATCCTGTGGCGCCCTCCAGCATAGCCAGGATGCGCTGCTCTTTGCTGGGAGCACCTGCAGGCAATTTGGGTATGATCAACAACTCATCTTTCATGAGATCTGTTCGCACCCAAAATTGGCACAAGACCGATCAGGCTGACGCCACCGGTCAGACCGGTGTCCCTCAACGGTTTGACCGGTGGGGCGTCCTGTAGCCGATCCGGCAACGGTCACACCGGTCTGACCGGTGGGCCCGACCGGTCTGACCGGTGGACCCCGAGTCCGAGTAGAATTGAGGAGTCCTTGTGAATTTCGAGTTGTAAAAGGATTCCTTGCGGGGCAAGACGTCCCCACCCTATAAATATAAAGGGCCACGGCCGTTTGAGGTGGAAGAACCCAATCGTACATTACTTTCTACAACTTTTATCTCTCAAACCCTAGCTTTTCCAACCTCGTGCTTTCCTTGTTTGTCTCGACGACGATCAGGGACGTTCTGAGTGGCCTTGCCGACCTCAGAGCAACCCTAGGCGCGCCACCTCTGACGGGGTCCCTCCCGAGGCGGCGATCTTAGGTTTTCACCGTGCGTCTGCAGCCACCGGTCAGACCGGTGCCCCTGACCGGTCTGACCGGTCCGGGCAGGAGCTCGGCGAGTTCAGCGTTTCGACATTCCGCACGATCCAGCGCTCGTGTGTGTTGACCAAAAAAAGCGTCAACACACTTTTGGCGACTCCGCTGGGGACGAAAGATCAGGTTGTTAAACCGTTCAATCTAACCCTAGTACGATGTCTCGGTGTGAGCTCGACATGAACAACATCGTCACCGCGTCGCTGGAAGATCTCTCTCCGGAGGAGCAGCAGAAGTTTAAGGCGCTACAAGAGTACATGCAAGTACAATTCCTAGCTGGCGTCAAGAAGGATCGATCCGGCAAGGTGGCAAGATTGAAAGAGTTCGAGCTGCCGGCGATCAGGCTAAACGACAGCAATATTGAGGTAATTCCCACTGTAAGTAAAAAACCTCCGTCTGAAACTTCTCCTATGAAATCTACAGTGGAAAGTGATGAATTGCTTGCTTCTTACATTGCTCGTTTAGAACGATTAGAGGATCTTGAAAAGGATAGGGCTTTAGGTTTTAATAATAATGAAACTAATAGTAGTACTCCTAAAGCAAATCCTCAGGGGTCTCATCCTAGCTTAGCACCTTTGCCTGTAAATAATGGTAATCTTGCATATGGTTTGACACCAAATCTAGCATCTGGTCAGTACCCTCAGTTTCAACCGCACAGGCCAAACATGGCCGCACCGGTCGAACCGATGCAGGGTACCGGTCAGACCGGTGCTATGGAATTGGTGCCCGATCAGCCTTTGCCAATTTCTGTCGTGCCAAATCAGATGGTTCCTACCTTTTCTAATACAATTAGTAATGTCGGACCTCATTATAGTACGACAATAAATGCATCGGCCTCCAAAAACATTATTTCGGACGATGTGTTTGAAAGTTGCAGGCTAGCTCAAGCTAAGATAGCTCCCTATTTAAATAAGATGAATTTGGAGAATCCTCAACCACAACAGCCAAATAATCCTAATTGGGCGGAATTTAATAGATTTAAGGAAGATTTGGCTAATGTGGTAAAAACCAAACTTGGTGTCGATATTCGTAACACAAATTTGTATCAAAAACCATATGATCCCGAGTTTGATAGATTTCCTCTCCCACGTTGTTGGTGTATGCCTGACTTGATTAAATTTAGTGGTGATGATGACCGAACCACATGGGAACATATTAGTCAATACACTGCACAACTAGGTGAAGCTGGTGTCTATAATGCTTTGAAAGTACGCTTGTTCTCTTTATCTTTGACTGGCACCGCTTTTGCTTGGTTTTCCTCGCTTGCTCCCGGTTCTATTATATCTTGGGATATGTTAGAACGTAAGTTTCATGATCACTTTTATAGTGGGAGCATACAATTAAAATTGACAGATTTAACATCGGTTAGGCAAGGAAGAGATGAGACTGTTTCTGCCTACATTAAAAGGTTTAAAGAAACTAAAAACCGGTGCTTTAATTTGTCAATTACTGATATGGACCTTGCAGACATTTGTCTGAAAGGTTTAAGATCATCTATTAGAGATAAGATAGAGGGCACTGACTTTCTTTCGGTTGCACAAGTTCAAATTAGAGCTTTAGTTGTTGAAAACCGAATGAATAAAGAGAAAGATAATTTTAAATCACGTCGTTCTAATGTTCATATTATTGATTATGATTCTGATAGCTCGGACGATAGTGATAAAGAAATTTATGCTGTTGAATTTAATTGGCCCTCTAAAGAAAAATCTTATTCTTGCTCATCTCTTAAGCCGTCTAGTAAAGGTCGGCAAGAAGAAATTAAATTTACTTTTGATGTTTCCAAGTGTGATCGCATATTTGATGAATTACTTAAATCTGGAAATATCAAGTTAACTCATACTATTCCTCCACTTGAAGAGTTGAAAAGACGTGCATATTGTAAATTTCATAATTCATTTTCTCATGCTATTAATGATTGCAATGTGTTTCGTCGACAGGTTCAATCGGCCATAAACGAAGGTCGTTTGACTTTTCATGAGATGCAAGTGGACAAGGCTCCTTTTCCAATCAACACCATGGATTTACAGCAGCCTAAGGTACTGGTTCGGCCACATCAAGCTGAAGCAACTAAAGGCAAGAACGTGGTAATCGGGAAGGCTAAGCCCGATTTGAGAGGAAAAGAGCTAGTTCGCAAAGTTGAGTATGAGAAGACTCCTGATGGCAAAGAGACCTTCAAGGTTACAGTTAGTGCCTCTGGACATGGGGGGCAAGGGTCGTCCACACCCACCGATCAGCGACCGTCTGAGCCGTCTCTGGCCAGACCGGTCAGACCGGTGGATGTGACCGGTCAGACCGGTGCGTCCCCAGATCGCCCGAGGATGATCAAGCCAAGCCGTCCGGAGATTGGAAACTAGAAACTTAATGTAGCAAAAAATCAGGGGAGTGGTCCTAAGCCAAAGGTCACTTTCGACATGCTATTTGATAAGTATTCCAAGCAAAAGGCCGTTACAAGTGATCAGCCGTTAAAAAAAGGATGAGGTCACCTGCACACCAAGGAGGGTTATCTTCACCTCCAAGAGCTGCTACAAGACTCAAGGGTGAACCATCGCAGCAAGGGCAACGCTTTACTCCACCATGGGCGTCATCAAGTTCAAATGCACCACGCCCGGCATATGATGATAATGGAGTCATGTGGGTGCCTTACCAACAAGCCTTTCATCCTGGATGGGATGGACAGAAATCAGCTTTTGACAGAATCTCCAGGCCTATCCAAGATCGATTGGCTCCTCGCCGTTCTGGTCAGGGTCACCAGACCCGACCGGTCAGACCGGTCGCTATCACCGGTCAGACCGGTGCGTACAGAAAAGCTGTGTTACCTCCTGTGAAGCAAGTTTTCAAGCCGAAGCAAAGGGAGGAGGTGCAGAAGATGGAAGTTGATCCAGAGAGGACTACGGACCAAGATATTATTCAGATTGGATCAATGGATGTTCCTATTGGAGAGGGTGGCAAAAGACCGATTGTTCCAAACAATAAGGTTGTGACATCAACTCCAGGGGTGTTTGCTGTTGCTAATGACCATGAGGCCAGTGGGAGTGGTTCCAACTCTAAATACTTCTTACCAAGATGGTGTCCTCCCGGATTGACTCGCATACAGAGGAGGAAGCTTCAACGCCTGAGGTTTAAAGAGAAGAGAGAGAAGGAGCTAGAGAAGCAAAGGGACGAAGCTTTCAACTAGTACAGGCCCATGGTACCTCAGGGGAAAGAGTGGAGAGTCAAGACCAGCTCCCAGTCGACACCGGTCAGACCGGTGGAGGGGTCGGTCAGACCGGTCACACCGGTCAGACCGGTGGAGGTCGACGGTCAGACCGACGACCCAGAGACGCCGCCCGGTTTCTCTTCTTCAGTTCCCATGGTTTGTGATGGCAAGTCCGCATCGGATACTGCACCAGAAGACGATGAGGAGCTTGTTGACTACAGTTCTTCGCCCGAGCGCATGAATTTGGACATCAACGTGATCCATATGTCTATGGATGGTTATGTGCTTTCGGAGGAGGACGTCACGCATCTCGACTTTGGGCCAAAGGAAGCTATTTTCCAGAAGCCTAAAGTTACTGAAAATCATCTGAAGGCTTTGTACATGAAGGGACACATCAATGGGAAGCCTATCTCTCGCATGCTGGTGGACGGAGGAGCGATTGTCAACTTGATGCCATATTCTTTGTTCAAGAAGCTGGGAGGTTCAGATGATGAGCTGATCAAGACCAACATGACCGTCAGCGGTGTGGGAGGAGGCGAGCCGATGGGAGCTAAAGGCGTCGTCTCTATGGAGCTCACCGTTGGGAGCAAGACGTTGGCTATGGCATTCTTCGTCGCTGAGACACAAGGTAACTTCAGTCTCATCCTTGGTCGTGATTGGATTCATGCAAATCAGTGTGTGCCTTCTACTTTGCATCAATTCTTAATCCAATGGGTAGGCGACGAGGTAGAGATTGTTCATGGTGATACATCGGCTTGTGTTGCAGTGGCCGACAGTTCTACTATGGATAATCATGAGAATCTTAAGTGCTTAACTGGTTTAGATTTATCTAATTTGAGGCTTATTGATTCTACCAAAGATGGATTTACTACTGTTGTCATGAAGCCGATCGTTGATCAGGCTAGAACTTCTCTGTCGATTTGATGGATGCAAATCTGGAGTGGTTGCAACAGAGGCGAGAGCACTATCGGGCGCATAAGAACGATATGTGTGAGGCCATCGAAGACTTTGATGATTTGAGCAAGTTAGGACAAGGGTTTACGTCGGCTGATCCTTTAGAGGAGGTTGATATTGGTGATGGCACTATACCTAGGCCGACATTTGTAAACAAGAATCTCGATCCGTTGTTTAAATCTGAGTTAATAAAGTTGTTAAAGGAGTATGTTGATTGCTTTGCATGGAATTATAATGAAATGCCTGGTTTAAGTCGTGATTTAGTTGAGCATCGTTTACCTATTAAACCTGGTTTTAGGCCTTATAAACAACCTCGTAGAAACTTTAATCCTGATATTTATGACTGAGTGAAAGAGGAAGTCAATCGGTTACTTGATGCAAAGTTTATTAGATCTTGTCGTTATGCTGATTGGATCTCTAATATTGTGCCTGTTGAGAAAAAAGGAACAAAAAAGCTTCGTGTTTGCATTGATTTTAGAGATCTTAATAGAGCTACTCCTAAAGATGAATATCCTATGCCTATAGCCGATTTTCTTGTTAATGCTGCATCCAGACATAGAATTCTTAGCTTTCTTGATGGTAATGCTGGTTACAATCAAATCTTTATGGCCGAAGAGGATATATCCAAAACGGCTTTCATATGTCCGGGTTTTGTTGGCTTATTTGAGTGGGTTGTTATGACTTTTGGATTGAAAAATGCGGGTGCTACTTATCAAAGAGCTATGAATTTAATCTTTCATGATTTGCTTGGCATCATAGTAGAGGTTTATATCGATGATATTATTGTCAAATCGGCTGGAGATGATTCTCATTTAGCTGATTTAACACTTGCATTTGAAAAAATGCGTCGGTATAAATTAAAGATGAACCCACTCAGATGTGCTTTTGGTGTATCGGCTGGGAAGTTTTTGGGCTTCATTGTGCATGAAAAAGGCATAGAGATAGATCCTAAAAAGATTGAGGCAATCCGGAATGTTAAAGCGCCTACTTGTAAAAAGGATTTGCAAAAGTTCTTGGGCAAGGTAAATTACTTGAGGAGGTTCATTTGTAACTTGTCTGGGAAGGTCAATGCTTTTACTCCTTTACTTCGGTTGAAAAATGATGTTAACTTCACTTGGGGGGCAAAGCAACAAGAAGCATTTGATGAGATTAAGAGCTATTTGACTTCGCCACCCGTTCTTCAAGCACCCAAGAGTGGTATTCCTTTCAAGTTATATGTAGCGGCTGAGAAGGATGTCATTGGAGGTGTTTTGACTCAAGAGACCGAAGGCAAGGAGTACATTATTGCATATGAGAGTAGAAGATTAGTGGACGCCGAAACAAGGTACACTTTTATTGAAAAATTGTGTTTATCACTATATCATACTTGTACCAAGTTGAGGCATTATCTTTTACCTAGTACTTGCATAGTAGCATGTCAAACCGACATAATCAAATACATGTTGCATAAACCAATTTTAAGTGGTAGAGTCGGCAAATGGGCTTATGCTTTAGTTGAGTATGATTTGCATTGTGAGCCATTAAGTTCAATGAAAGGTCAAATTGTTGCCGACTTTATTGTTGGACATAGAGTAGATAAGCAAATTGATTTGAATGTCGGTTATGCTACTTTTACTTCATGGAAGTTGCATTTTGATGGATCGGTTTGCAAAGATGGTTGTGGTGTTGGAATTGTCATTATTTCGCCAAGTGGGGCTGTTTTTGAAGCTCTTAACCGATTGGATCATGATTGTACTAACAACCAAACCGAATATGAGGCTCTTCTATTTGGATTGGAAATTTTACATGACATGGGAGTAAAACATGTGGAAGCATATGGATATTCTTTGTTGGTGGTGCAGCAAATATCCAAGGTATGTCAATGTTTAAATGGTTTTTTAAATGCTTATCTTGATAAATGTTTAGACATCATATCTTGTATGGATGAATTTGTTATCTATCATGTGCCACGAGAAGAAAATCCTAGTGCTAATGCTCTGGCCCAGCAAGCATCTGGTAATAATGTTCGAAAAAGAAATTTTCAAGAACACAAACCATTGCTTACAGCCGAGTGTTTTGCTCTGGAAGCACCGGTCAGGCCGATACAGCCGACCGGTCTAACCGGTGACACCGGTCTGACCGATGTCACCGACCGGTCTGACCGGTCCCCTGGCTCTGGGTCGGCTAACGGCACCGGTCTGACCGATGCCCATGACCGGTCTGACCGGTCCCCTGGTAAAAATTCCTCCTCGGTTTTTCGTGACAAAGATGAGATGGAGGATTGGAGAAAGCCTCTAGTTGATTATTTGCATAATCCTAGCAGTTCAGTTGATAGAAAAGTCCGACGATGGGCTCTTAAGTTTGTTCTTGATGATGGTGAGTTGTATCGTCGGACTGCAGATGATTTCCTCTTAAAGCGTTTAGGTCCTGATCAAGCTAGGTTGGCTATGGCAGAGGTTCATGAAGGTATTTGTGGTACTCATCAATCGGCTCCCAAGATGAAGTGGCTTCTCAGGCAAGCTTGCTTTTATTGGCCTACCATGATAGCTGATTGTTTTAGATACTACAAAGGTTGTGAAGAGTGTCAAAAACATGGAGATGTTCAGTTGGTGCCTGCTGCGTTGATGCATCCGATCATCAAGCCTTGGCCTTTTAGAGGATGGGGTCTGGATTTTATTGGTAAGATTCATCCTTCGTCGTCAAAGGGGCATTGTTTTGTGATCGTGGCTACTGATTACTTCACCAAGTGGACTGAAGCTATTCCTTTGAAGAATATGACACATAGAGAGGTGATTGAGTTTATTACTGGGCATATCATACATAGGTTTGGCATTCCACAAACTTTGACTACGGATCAAGGGACTTCATTCATATCCAAATAGGTGCGTGAGTTTGTTGATTCCTATGGTATTAAATTGCTCAATTCATCTCCATATTATGCTCAAGCCAATGGTCAAGCCGAGTCTAGCAACAAGACATTAGTGAAGCTCATAAAGAAGAAGATAGAGGACAATCCTAGAAGATGGCATGAGGTATTATCTGAAGCTTTATGGGCCCATCGTATTTCTAGACATGGTGCTACTAAGGTTACTCCTTTTGAGCTTGTATATGGTCAAGAGGCCGTTTTGCCCGTTGAGGTGAATTTAGGCGCATATAGACTTGCAAAGCAAAATAATCTTGATGTTGAGTCATATTATGCTTTGATGATGGACAATATTGATGAAGTGACCGACAAGCGTATGGAAGCTTTGGAGGAAATTGAAAAGGACAAAAGGAGAGTTGCTAGAGCATACAACAAGAAGGTAAAAGCCAAATCTTTTCAGGTAGGTGACTTGGTTTGGAAGACAATTTTACCTATTGGATCTAAGAGTAACGAGTTCGGCAAGTGGTCTCCAAGTTGGGAAGGTCCATACAAGGTTGTCAAGGTTTGTTCTGGGAATTCTTACATGATGGAGACTTTGCAAGGACAGCGACTTCCAAGGGCTCTCAACGGGAGGTACTTGAAGAAATTTCATCCAAGTGTCTGGCAAGATGCTTGATAGGATTTGGCCGATTTAAAGCAAAAAATCGCCCTTAGACCAAAAAATGGCCGGTGAAGTGTCACATCAACCTTAGAATTATTTTTTAGACAGCAAGCTTTACTAAAAAACAGGGGGGCATATGTTCGCACCCAAAATTGGCACAAGGCCGATCAGGCTGACGCCACCGGTCAGACCGGTGTCCCTCAACGGTTTGACTGGTGGGGCGTCCTGTAGCCGATCCGGCAACGGCCACACCGGTCTGACCGGTGGGCCTGACCGGTCTGACCGGTGGACCCCGAGTCTGAGTAGAATTGAGGAGTCCTTGCGAATTTCGAGTTGTAAAAGGATTCCTTGCAGGGCAAGACCTCCCCACCCTATAAATATAAAGGGCCACGACCGTTTGAGGTGGAAGAACCCAATCGTACATTACTTTTTACAACTTTTATCTCTCAAACCCTAGCTTTTCCAACCTCGTGCTTTCCTTGTTTGTCTCGACGACGATCAGGGACGTTCTGAGTGGCCTTGCCGACCTCAGAGCAACCCTAGGTGCGCCACCTCTGACAGGGTCCCTCCCGAGGCGGCGATCTTAGGTTTTCACCGTGCGTCTGCAGCCACCGGTCAGACCAGTGCCCCTGACCGGTCAGACCGGTCCGGGCAGGAGCTCGGCGAGTTCAGCGTTTCGACGTTTCGCGCGATCCAGCGCTCGTGTGTGTTGACCAGAAAAAGCGTCAACGGGATCAAAACATTCAGGTTCAGCAACTGCAACTGAGGGGCACTTGGCCAACTGAAAAGAGTTAGTGTTGAACCGGTGCTCACCCAAGTTACTGACCAGCGGGTCAGCAAAAGTGACCCTCTTGCGTGAGCTCTTGGGGCGCCAGGTTGCTGTGCGCTGCAGGTCCGCTCTGCTGCGGTGGTGGTAGTTGTCGTCGCGGTGCCGAGTGGTGGTGCTGTGGCAGTCCTCGAGTGCACCCCGGCAGCGTGTCATGCGCCCCCAAGATGGCTGGCTGCGGTGGCGCCTCACACCACGGTTGAATTTGTTGTCGCCGTGGTCGTCATCCCGGCGTGGGCGGTATTCACTGGCGTTGATGTTGTCGTGCCTCTGACCGCTACATCGCTCTCCCAAGGAGTCCGGCCTGCCGTAGTTCCACAGGAACTCACGGCGTGGCTTCCGGTTGGGCGCCCTGTGTCCCCCACCCCGGCCATCGTGGAAGGAGAGATCCTCCACAACGTCCAGGTGGAGGTGCAGCTTGTAGTCGTACTTGCTTTGCGGCCCCGAAGACGGTCGTCGAAGCTGCTGTCAGGGTGAGTGATAGACAGAAGGACTTTCTTTGCAATCTTACTTGGATCAGATGACCAGGCCCAGAGATCAAAAGTTCTGGTGCGATCTTAGTGACGAGTGTAGCCCTCGACGTAGTGGATGGCACAATGGGGTCCAATGACTTTGGCCGCCACTTCCTCCGACCAGGCGTGGACTGGCACCCCTTCGATGCGTAGCCGCACCCGGAACTTCAGCAAGCTGTCCTGCACTTCCCGCCGCTCTGTCCACTCATCGAAGTGGAACGTCCTCCCGTGGTGCCGCACCCCTTGGTGGCCGAGGACGCGGTTTAGGTCGCGACTGTCAGTGAAGAAGACGAGGTACTACTCGGGGAAGTGCTTGACGACCTTGATGTCGTGGCGGCTGATGTGGAGCTGTTCCTCGAGAGCGTCGACGACATGGCGGGTGTCGGTGTCATGGCTGTTGCCGTTGAGCTAGCAGACCGCCGTCTTGCGGACGAGCTCGTCCCTCTTGCGCTTGATGGCTCCCGTCGCCGTGATGGTGCAGACGACCTGCTCGGGGCGGGCTCGGGGGTCGCCGGGGTAGGAGGCCATTGCCGCCATCTCTCCCTTGGCCACTTGCAGGTAGGATCTTCTCTCAGGTTCAGCAGGCGTGGGGGAGGGAAGCTTGGTACTCCCTCCATACTCATAAATCAAGTCGTTTTGGACAAGATTTTAGTCAAATATTAGGAATTTAAATCATGAATAACTTTTAAGTTGTTCAGTTTGAAAATGTAAAACTACATGAATATATTTGATTTGCAAAATACGTTCATAAAAGTATACATATGTTAGTTTTTAATAAATATTTTTATAAAAATAAGAAGTCAAAGTTGTATTTTGGAGACCGTGTCGCTGTCCTAAATGACTTGATTTATGAGTATGGAGGGAGTAGCTGAAGAGTGGGGGAGCTGGTGATGCTGTTGTGGCTCAGGGCGCTTAAATTGTTCCTTCCAGGACGAGCAGACATGCGCCTTGTGCCCCCACTGAGAGCATTTCCAGCATTTACTCTTGTTTTTGCACTCAGCCAAGGAGAAGCAATTGAGACACTTTCCTCTGACATGGGCTCTGTACCGCTCAAGGCGTTGCAGCTCTAAATCAGGTTGTTGTGGTCGAGTAGCATCTCTTGAATGGTGCCGCCCCTTGCGCCACCAGTAGGCTGGCAACACCTTCTGGAAACCTTGATCATCAAATCGCGGACTCCTGTTGCAATCTTGCGGAGATCCTCCTCGCAGAGGCTTGTGGGGATCTTCACGTTGCTGGCGCCAGTCCACCTCTCTCTTCCCAGTGCTTCGCTGTACAGTAGAGTGAATGCAACCATCTACCTTGGAGCCGGATGACTCTCCCTGCAATAACTTCGATCCCCTCTCTCTGTGAAGCTCCATGTAGCTGGCCTGAGTTGACCCGCGTCCGTGCGGTATGTGTCCTTGATTTTCAGCGGAGTCAATGCCTTTCCCCTTCTCCTTGCTAGTGTATCTTGGCTTCTCCAATTCGGATTTGTTGCTGACCGGTGGATTTGCTGTGATGTCACTGGTTGCTGGCGGATCTCGCCGGATCTCCTTGGTGCTGAGCCGTTGAATGAGGTCGGAGAGCAGGGGGTCTTCATCAATGGCGGGTGGTGCGCTCTCGAGCCCCGGGCGCACCGCTGGCGACTTGAATCCTTCCTGCCTTTGCAGCTCCTCTGCCAGCTCCGGGAGAAGGACGGATCCTGTACCTCTCACCTGGGGGAGTGGCGCCCCGCTTGACGTCGTGGTCGTGGCCGCTGCCCCGCAGAAGGGGGCACCATGAATCTCCTCCTCTGTAGATCCATCTGGGGAGAGACGCCTATGGACGAGTAGATCAACGAGAGCTGCAGCAGAATCTGGGGTTGGTTGAGCGATTTGGATAGGGATGGAGGCGGATTGGGAGGTGGCTGGGTGGTTCGCTGGTGCGTCGCCATGCCCGTCGCCAGGGGAGCAGAGCGAGGGGGTGGGTGGAGGGCTCATTTTCCCCAGGAGCACCTTAGAAGTTCATCTTTCATCATTCACTAGGAAAGTGCCCGTGCATTGCTACGGGCAACAAAACATTTATACTCCAATATGCATATGATTCAACAAGACTAATAATGTGAAAATAAACATATATGTTAAATTTATATTTTTTATTTAACAAGTGTGTTGCTATGGGCATACAAAACTTTAATGAAATACTATTTAACAGAATTATACATAATAAGTACGAAACATATGATGATCAGACTATGGCCCTGTTTGGCACAGCTAAGCTTCACCAGTAGAGCTGTTTTTTAGAAAACAACTTCATGAGCAACTTCATGAGCGGGGGAGAGCCATGTTTTTGCAGCTTCACTGCGTGCGAGACTCTGTGAGAGCAGATTTTCAGAGAAGCTGACCAGAGAGCTGGGCAGAGAGCTGACCGTTTGGCTATTGAAGTTGTGAAGCTGCTCGTGAAGCCGCTCATGAAGCGGTACCAAACGGGCCCTATGTTAGGTATATATGATGGTGGCCAACGAAGCTAAAGCTACAGAATACAAAAACACAGCCTCATTTGCAAATTGACTAAAATCGCCAATGGAATGAAAATTAAAACTGGATGGAGCAATTCAAAGTTGGCATCATATTTCACATGGTAACAAACATTACAACAATTGTCGATTGCCATCTTCTGAGGGGTGGCCCTAATTTTGGACAATAACATGTATGCAATAGTATCATATAGGCACTTCTATATATGTCCAACGGTGAAATGACTTCACCAGCCTCCACAATAGGTAGATTCCGCCTGCAACATGGCAGCAACTAAATTTGATATGTCCCTGCCTATGTGGCCGTGTTCATCTCTGGAATTTCTACAAACACATTGTATGCAGTATTCAGGACAAGAATGGGAGCTTGACATGGACCTCCTATGTTTTTTTCTTGCACAACGTTGCCCAAATATATAAGATCTCAACACTTATCTGTCAAAGAGCATATCAATCATGTATCCTGGGAATCGTATGCACTGTAGGATAGGCTTCAACTGTCAAAATTTCTAAACTAACAGCCACACAATGTATCTGGCATTTACAGTGAGAAAGAATGTAAGAAACCAAATTAGAGAAATCATGATTCCTAATTTCTGTGAAGCTTTACTGAATTACGTGGCATGTCTGAGACATGAAGAGAATTAAATCTCACATGTGTAACAAAGAAATTTGTACAGTAAAAAGAAATGTCCATGGAATAAATGTGTAACAAAGAAATATGTACAGTAAAAAATAATGACCCTGGAATAAATGTTCAAAGGAGCTCAAACCACATAAGACCAAGGTAGCAGCAGGGAACAACAATCATGACTTATCTTTCAAATATATTTCACAAACATGTATTATTTGCACCAAGAATTTCATATTTGTGGGTTATTTTAGTAAAGACTGATTGATCTGAGAACCTACACAAGAAACTGCTTCTATCCTTTCGTAACACTAAAGTGGAAATCAATCTGCCTTAATGTCCAACGCGGTGAGGCACCAAACAGATATGTTTACTTATCATCACAGGAGCTCCTACTAATAGCAATTAAAAAGGGCACAAGATCGACATCAAGTGAGTATGTAGCAGGAAACAAAGTGGCATCAGCAAGCAAATATTCATGTTTGAGCTAAATGAATCTGATTGCACGGACATATAACAAGCACAGGTATTTAGACAAACAAATACAATCCAGTAATTGAGTAACAAAAGTAGTTCAGAACATAGAGACCCGAAAACTTTTAGCAGTTACATGCACACAACCAAGCAATTAACTGGTATCATCCAACATACATATAATAAATTAATAATGCTATGTAACATGCACAACTGTTTAGAAATTTTAACAGTGGTGCTTAGCTTTAGAATTGCCAGTGTAATAATGAGCCAAACCTCCATGATGTTCACCGTGCTTGATATGAGACGACACCTCACAGTGCTAGCCCTGGTCCTTTTTCTTGAATCCGCCTACAATCAAATATCTAGTACAAAGGAAATGAAATGATTATTACCTGCAAAAACACTGTGCGACTTGAGAGCTTCTACTCTAAAGATACAAGGAAAAGATTCAGATTGTTGTATTTGTAAATCAGGACCAATCTTCCAAAGATGTTGGAAGTACATATAAGGCCAGGCATAAATAATATAATGTGCCATTCAAATGAAATATGTGGCTACAAAGATATGTCCATGTCTTGTTACTATGTCATGATGAGAAAGGATTAAAGTGCAGCCACATCACCTGTTTTTCAAGTGACTAATTGTTAGCTGCACAAACACATGGTTTGAAATCAGTGAAATTAAATCAGTCCTCATAAGCAAAAACCTTCAATGATTTACAACTGCACCAAAAATAATGAAAGAAGGGAGATAATACTTCGCTAGACTGAGACGAACAGTACCTCCCCACATGCATTTGAATGGCTATTGTATGCTTACTATATCTTATTCCGTGCAGCACACTGTCCAAAATACAGAAACAATATTTAATTAACAAAGTCACTGAAATAGTATGCAAAACCAATGTACTGAATGTGTTTTAAAAATGAATTAACATAAAGTTGACAGCCATGAGGAAATTACACCAACCTGAGCAAAATTAAACTTGGTAGCCAACCTGATAGTACAGAAATTCTAAAAACATCATAAATCAGCTTACAGTAAGACTATAATATGAACATTAAATAACAGGAAGGAAGGCACTCCCAGGAAATGACATTGAAGTGTCATTCAGTCCTGTGTTGGTTAACTAAACATGGAAATATGATTATTAATTACCTTTGATCTTTTCAAGACATAAATGGGAGAGATTTAGAGAATACTCACTCTTCGTGTACCTTTAGCATCTTTCTGCTTTCTAACTAAATAAATGCAGGAACAAAACCGAGGGCAAGCACTTACCAAGGTGTCATCCTTGACATCGCCGAGGTCGTAGTTCCTTCGCAGCAGTCAGCAAGTCAGAACGGAGGAAAGGAAGATCAGCACGCTGCAAGCTGAGGAAAAAATGCAAACACTCGGCAGCAAGCACTTTAGTTTGCAGGTGTAAAAAAAGTGAGAAACAAAGCATCAGTGACAATGAGAATAATCCTGATCAGCACATTAGCAGTTAATCTAAATGGGGCATTCCAACTGCCACACTGGCAAGCATTAGTAAGTGGCACTGAACAGAGTAGTTGCAAAGCGCCGAAGGATGGTTAATATATTATGCTTTTTGGCACAGAGAGTTGGATTGTATATAGCCTTTCTGCATTCTGCGAAAATAAATAAGTGGAACCCGTTACCCCTAAAGCTAATTCAAACACATATTTCTTAATTATTCTGAAGCATTTAACCAACACATTGAGCAAGTTGGTGTGATACCTGACAACATGGATCCCGAGCTTTGCTGTAACACCCAAAATTCCATCACCAAAAAAATGCTAGCAACAAAGTAGATTTTATTTTCTAAGGGTTTTATTAATTTTGACTAACTAAATTGCCTTTTAAATATATTAAATAATATTTAATTAATTTAGAAACACACAAGTGCTTGTGCATCATTTTTGGTTGTATGCTTTTGTTTGAGTTTGTGAGTTTTCAAAAATCATGAAAAAAGGAAACAAAAGTTCAAATCTAAAAAACCCTTCCCTCCCTTTCTTTTCCTTCCCGACCCATTCTTCTTTTATCACCGCGGCCCAGTTCTTTTTCCCCCGCCCGTTTCTTTTTTCCCGGCCCAAATCAATCCCGCCGGCCCACTTCTCTTCTCCCCTCTCCCTCTCTCTGCCAGGCGGGCCCCACCCGTCAGGGGCTTCTCCCACCTCCAGCCGCGCTCCCTCTCCACCATGCAGCGCCGGCCGCCGCCTTCCCCGGCGTCCCCTCGCCTCCGCGCCCTTCCCCCTTCCCCACTAAGCACCGGGGTGAATGCGTCGCACCCCCACTTGCTCACCCCCTCGCTTCCCCTCCTAGAACGGCCGCACTCGTGCCCCACCGAGCTTCATGGCCATCAATGGCCGGAGCTCCACCGGGCCACCGCCTATGCGCCTCTCCGCTATCCTCCTCC
Organism: Cenchrus fungigraminus; assembly: GCA_036936925.1. Classification (NCBI taxonomy): domain Eukaryota; kingdom Viridiplantae; phylum Streptophyta; class Magnoliopsida; order Poales; family Poaceae; genus Cenchrus; species Cenchrus fungigraminus. Next base: position 126,723,100 of record CM072777.1, read on the forward strand.
GCCCTATATAAGCGCGCTCCAGAGCCCCCTCCTTCCCCGCACCGCTCCCCGGAGTCCTCCTCTTCTTCTCGCCCGCGCAGCGTCGCCGCCCCGGAGGGAGCACACCGGAGCTCCGCCGCCGCCCCGATCTCCTCCGCCGACGCCTCTTCCTCCCCTTCAAGTTCCCAGGTGAATTCCCCGTTCCCTCCTCTTCGTTTTGGCACTGGCCTCGTCTTTTTCCGTGCACAGGAGCTCCGTTCAACAGCTCGCCGGCGATCCTCCGGCGGACTTCCGGCCGGGCACCGCCCGTCCGCCACCGCGTGTCGCCTGCGGTGCACTGTGGCCGCCAGATCTCCATCCTACGGTCCAGATGCGACCGCTCCGCCGGTCAACAGAAGACCGTAACGGTCAACCGTTCTTTTCCCCGTAGCTTTGCAAATAAGCCCCCGAAATCTTGAATATCACAAAAATGCCCTTCCACCTTCAAGAATCTTTACGGTTAAGTCCTGGTTTTTATGTTTAGGCCCCTAAGCTTTCAAGTTTCTTTCACCCGCAGTCCACCCTTTACCTTTTACAAGTACAACCTTCTGTTTTTAATCATAATTAGGTATAAGTCCCTGGTTTCTTGCAGATAAGCCCCTGGAAATTAGTTTTTCTCACAGTTTAGCCCCAAGAGCTTGTTTTTACCATATCTTTTGCATCCTTTGTCTGTTTTTGGTGTTTTTGGTGTCCATGCGACCGTCTCTCAGTGCCCGTCAGTTTTAGAAGCTTGTTTTAGCTTTTTAGAATGATTTATGTACTGTTTTTACTTATTGAATGGTTTTTGATGTGATCGTAGATATCGTGCCCGTTGGAACTGAGCTTCCGATCGAGGAGCAAGATCAACCTTTTGAAGAACAAGAGTTGGACTTTTTAGGAGAGGAAGGCAAGTGGATTTCCTCCCCTGCATATTCTATTTTTGACCCACACAACTTGCATAATAACTAAAATTTACTTTTAATATTGCTATGCATAAATTGATGGGAAAATCACCTTTTTAAGGACAGGACTAGATTTTTACCCCTATTACCTTGAACAACCCTTTTAAATAAATGTGTTGGGTAGAAATGCTTAGTTGCTTAACTTGGGATGGTCGAATTAAATATTTATGAAATGTTGATCATGGAACTTTGGTGAACCTTGGTAATTTATAAGATCATATAATTGAATTGGAACATGGAGAACCACCCAAGAAAATAGTGCAACCACAGTGGCATATGGCTCTGCCCTTAGCCAATTAATTAGGCATGTGAATTATCTGACAGCCTTTCCCGAAAGGGGCACAGGGGGCTGGAGTTGAAGGGGTATAGCCCGGTTCTTTTGGGGTAGCAGCCTTTGCTAAGGTGCTGACCACTAGGGAGGGTTATGGTCCGCTCCGCTGCTGTAACTGTCGTAGGTTGTTGGTCTTTTACACTGCCTTTGTAAAGGCTACGTAGTGGACCCCTAGCCACTCACCTCGGAAGTGTTTAAGGGTCTAGCTAACCTGGACAACATGGGGAACACGAGCTGTGGGTAAAGTGTACGACCTCTGCAGAGTGAAAACTGATCGATCAGCCGTGCTCACGGTTAAGAGCGGCTTGGACCCTCACATGATAAGTGAACTTGAACTTGGAAATTAAATCATGGTTGTATATGGTTTTTGGGATAATGTTTCAAATGCTTAATCTTTGGGGATGGTATAAAATTACACTTAGTAAATAGGTGCTTGCTAATAAAATTTGACCAACATTAAAATGCTAACTGTTGCAAAACTTTAGCCTACCCTTGATAGCCTTGCATACTTTTTCCCTACTTGCTGAGCTCTAACCATAAGTGTGCTCACCCATGCTTACTGCTGTTCAGAGGAGAACAACGATGAGGAGTTCTTCAGCGACTTCGACGAGTTCTGAGGCTTGCTTTCACCAGTCAGACGCCTGTGGAGCCGAAGTCGGAGTTGCGCCGTTGTAGTTATCGATGATCGTGTAAAGACTTTCGTGTCTATCGATGAGTGTAATAAAATGTTAATAAACCTCTTTTGTACGCTTTTGAGCATTTGTATCTGATATTACACTCTTTGTCTATTATATGTGTGAAATTATGATCCTGGCACACATATGAGATGCATTTGGTTTCTTTACGGAAATCGGGTGTGACAGAGTGGTACCAGAGCTATGCTGACTGTAGGACGCAGCCTTTGATAGAAATGGTCGAAATAAGGACTCATATCTAGAAAGTCGTGTCATCTCTTCAAAATAAATCTTAATTCCACCTAAAAATCTATCTTATTTGACCTTTGTTAAAATTGTACCCTTTTTGTTTTATTCTGCTCTAAGTTCAGCTTTGTTCCGTCAGATGGCAAGGACTCCACCGTACGGTGTGGAGTTGCCCCAGTTGGTTGAGCCAGTTGAGGAGGACCCCTACTACTTCGTCGAGGTGGAGGATGACCGTATCATGGAGGTTGGCTCGGACGGAGAGCTGAGGACTCCAACTGCGTCCCCGGTGGTGGCCAATCCACCCTCACCACCGGTTGCTCCTGCTCCAGTACCTGCTGCTGCCGGCGGAGACCCGGATGATTCCGGTGATGATGAAGATGATGAAGATGAGGAAGATGAGGATGATGACAATGCGGAGGACTATTACTACGACGGACCTCGTGCATGGGACCCGACCTGCCGCATCCACTCGTCGGACCTGGAGCCTGGCTACTTCCCCTACTTGCTTTGGGATGTGCTGCTGGAGCTGGGGAACACTGTGAGGCTGATGTACGTCACTCACAGCTGGACAGAGTCGCCACTCAGTACCTACTACATGACTCGGGTTCATATCCGAGCATTTGAGCCGACTGGTAGAGGCTACCCGACGATCACGGCGCATGACTCCACCGCGCCTCACTCCACCTATAGAGCTTCAGTGAGCAATGCTGCCAGAAGGGCTCTGTGGTCTCTCCGCTCCAGGAACCGCCACGAGCTGAACATCAGCGACTACCACCACATTCCCCGACGCACCAGTGGCACCGAGCAGACGGTGGTCCCGCTGATGGGCTCTCAGGACCCTCGCCTCAACATCCTCGCTCAAGTCACGGCAGCACTGAACACTGATCTTGAGGGTGCTACTTCCGAGCTCGACGAGACCCATGAGAAGCTCAAGGAGGCGTATGCCAGGATCGCACAGCTGGAGGCTGAGCGCAACGGGAGAGAGCCACCTGCGCGACGTGCTGAGATTCCTTACCCCGCAGTGTCACCTCCTTGCAAGAGGGTCCGCTACGGCTCCTCTGCTGCTACCACAGGTCTCCAGGAGTAGGGTGCCCACCTCTGAGTTTGATCGATAGATCCGTCCTTGCGAGGACATACACGATGTAATAATGCTTGTGGGTGAAAAACATGTTTGAGTTGGATCTTTGCTATGATTGGAATGCCTTATGGAGTGATGGACATAAGTGCATTAAATAAAATAAATTAAGTTTAAAATATAAATCTTTGCCCCTTATTCTTTTATCTTATTCAACTTCTTATCTGAAATGTCTTTCCCTAACAATCAGATGGTAAAAACCAGGTCAGGAGGAGGACAAGACGTTCCGCCTGTGGTTCGTGCTCACATCATTAACCAGCGGAATCAAGCACCACCTCCACCACATAACTCATCCATGGATCCTGCTATGCAGCAATTCCTCGCAGCTCAGACACAGTTGCTGCAGACACTGACAGCTACGGTTCAAAACATGCAAGCCCAGCAGAACTAGCCGTTACCTCAGGCACCTCCGCCAGTTGTAAACAAGCATAGAGAGTTCATGAGCCACAACCCACCTACTTACTCCCATTCAGTGGAGCCTCTTGATGCCGATGACTGGCTCAAGACTATCAACAAGAAGCTGAACATAGTACAATGTACTGACCGTGAGAAGGTCTTGTACGCATCAGGTCGTCTGGAGGGTGCAGCAGCTGACTGGTGGGATGCATACACCGTCGCACATGCTGCTGCCAACACTATCACCTGGCAAGAGTTCCACGAAGGCTTTCGTACACATCACATCCCAGTTGGTGTGATAAAACTTAAGCAGAAGGAGTTTCTTGCTTTAAAGCAAGGTAATATGACTGTCAGTGAATATCGGGATAATTTCACCCAACTATCTCGTTATGCTCCTGATGAGGTCAACACTGATCCCAAGAGGCAGGAACGGTTCTTGGATGGTCTCATAGGGCCACTCAATTACCAGCTTCAGAGTCATACTTTCCCCAACTTCCAGACCCTGCTAGACAAGGCCATCGGCTTGGAGAGCAAGCGTAAAGGACTTGGCGAGCAGAAGCGCAAGTTCCAGTCTCAAGGGCAATCCAGTAGCAACACACGTCCCCGTTATAGTCAGTCACAGAACTCTCAGTTCCACTCTGGTGGTCAAGGAGGAAGTTATCCCCAGAATTTGCAGCTACAACATTCGTTTCAGCAGCCTCAACGTTTCCACCAGCAGACACCCCGCACTCCTAATCAGCAGCAGAATCGCTCCAACAATGATTCAGGGGCACCTGTGAGGAACACCACCCCTGTCCAGCCTAGTGGATGCTTCAAGTGTGGAGAGCTGGGACACTATGCTAACAACTGCCCCAAGCGTGGTATGCAAACCCCACACAAGGGTAATGGCCAGAGGCCTGGTCAGCTGTCATCTCAGCCTCGCACACCACAAGCTCCGAACAAGAGAGACCAGCAGAATTATATGCGTGGCAGGGTAAATCATGTGTCGGTGGAGCAAGCCCAGAATGACTCCGGCGTTGTACTGGGTACGTTTTCCGTCAATTCTATACCTGCTACAATTTTATTTGATTCAGGAGCATCACATTTATTCATTACTGATCAATTTGTGGCAAAGCATAACATACCTATGGGTCCTATGAAGACACCATTGCTAGTTAGTTCCCCGAGTGGTGAAATGAAGGCCAGCCATTTATGCCCATGAGTAAATCTTAAAATCATGGGAATAGACTTCCTAGCCAACCTAGTGGTTCTAAAATCATGGGGTATAGATGTGATCCTAGGAATGGATTGGTTACGTGCATGTGATGGAGTTATCCAGTGCCGTACAAAGTCAGTATTCCTAACCAACCCACAAGGAGAAAGAGTTGAGTTCACTGCTAATGCCTCATCAGCAGAACAAGGGACAGTGAATGCGATAGAAGAAAAGACCTTGAAAGATATAAAAGTAGTGAATGAGTACCCCGACGTATTTCCAGATGAGTTACCAGGTATGCCACCTGACCGCGACATTGAATTCAGCATTGAACTTTTACCTGGTACTGCTCCTATTTATAAAAGACCATATGGAATGAATGTTAAGGATTTGGCCGAATTAAAGAAACAAATAGATGAGTTGCTAAGTAAAGGTTACATCCGACCTAGCTCGTCACCTTGGGGATCTCCCATTCTCTTTGTTGACAAAAAGGATGGTTCTAGAAGAATGTGCATAGATTATCAACCCCTTAATGATGTTACCATCAAGAACAAGTACCCATTACCCAGGATTGGAGATTTGTTTTATCAGATGAAAGGTGCTAAAATTTTCTCTAAGATCGATCTATGATCCGGGTACCATCAGTTGAAAATCCGATTAGAAGACATTCCCAAAACTGCTTTCACATCTAGATATGGCCTATATGAGTTCACAGTCATGCCCTTTGGGTTGACAAATGCACCAGCATACTTCATGTATTTGATGAACAAAGTGTTCATGGAGTACCTTGACAAGTTCGTGGTAGTTTTTATCGATGACATTCTGGTATTCTCCCGGAATGAAGAAGAGCATGAAGAACACCTAAGACTCGTGCTGCAGAAACTACGAGAACATCAGCTGTATGCTAAGTTCAGCAAATGTGATTTTTGGTTAAAGGAAGTTTCCTTCCTTGGGCATATTATCACGGAGGGTGGAATAGCGGTAGATCCGAGCAAAGTTCAGGTTGTACTTGACTGGAATCCGCCTAAGAATGTGGCAGAGATCAGGAGTTTCCTTGGATTGGCAGGTTACTACCGCCGATTCATCGAAGGATTCTCGAAGATTGTAAAACCTCTCACATCATTGTTGGAAAAAGGAAAGGAATTTAAATAGGATGCCAAGTGCCAGGATAGTTTTGAGGAACTGAAGAAGAGGTTGACTACAGCTCTCGTACTGATAATGCCGGATATTCACAAGGGTTTTGATGTGTACTGTGATGCTTCACTTCGGGGTCCTGGTTGTGTATTAATGCAAGAAGGAAAGGTGATTGCTTATGCATCTAGGCAATTGAGGAAGCATGAACAGAATTACCCCACTCATGATTTAGAGTTGGCTGCCATTGTGCACGCTCTAAAAATTTGGAGGCAATACATGATTGGGAACAAGTGTCGTATCTTTACTGACCATAAAAGCTTGAAGTATATCTTCACCCAAAAGGATCTAAATCTCAAACAGCGTAGATGGTTAGAATTAATCAAAGAATATGATCTGGATATTCAGTATCACCCCGGCAAGGCAAATGTTGTAGCAGATGCCTTGAGTCGGAAAAGTCAAGCGAATACACTCATAGCTCGTTTGATGCCTCAAGAGTTATGTTGGGAAATGGCACGTCTCAATTTGGGAATTGTTGCCCAGAATGAAACCATAACTCTGGAAGTAGAATCTACACTTGAACAGGAAATCAGGAAAGGATAGTTCACCCAAAAGGTACCAGATTTCAAAAGGGATGACCGAGGAACTATTTGGTTCAGGAATAGGATCTGTGTGCCTAAAATTGACCATCTTCATGAGACTATACTAAAGGAAGCACATGATTCAGCTTATTCAATTCATCCCGGAAGCACCAAGATGTATCAAGACTTGAAACAGAAATATTGGTGGTATGGAATGAAAAAGGATGTTGCCGCTCACGTTGCCTTGTGTGACATATGCCAGAGAGTAAAAGCAGAATACCAAAGACCGGCAGGTTTGCTTCAACCATTGAAAGTACCCGACTGGAAATGGGAAGAAATGGGCATGGATTTTATTGTGGGATTACCACGTACCCGTGATGGATATGATTCTATATGGGTCATTGTGGATAGGTTGACTAAAGTTGCTCACTTCATACCAGTCAAGACAACTTATACTGGAGCTAAGTTGGCAGAGTTGTATATGTCTAGAATCGTATGTTTACATGGAGTTCCAAAGAAGATAGTATCTGACCGAGGGACACAGTTTACATCACGTTTCTGGGAAAAGTTACATGAATCAATGGATACAAAGCTTAACTTTAGTTCTGCATATCATCCCCAAACCAGATGGTCAAACCGAAAGGACAAACCAAATCCTAGAAGATATATTAAGGGCTTGTGCCTTAAAGCATGGAGGTAGTTGGGATAAAAGTTTGCCATACGCAGAGTTTGCTTATAACAACAGTTACCAAACCAGCCTCAAGATGGCCCCTTTTGAAGCCTTATACGGGAGAAAGTGTAGGACCCCATTGTACTGGAATCAGACAGGAGAGAGTTAACTTTTTGGACCAGAGATCATAAAGGAAGCTGAAAGACAAGTTGAAATAATTCAGGAAAATCTTAAGACTGCAGAGTCACGACAAAAGAGTTATGCTGATCCCAAAAGGAGAGAAGTAGTGTTTGAAGTTGGAGATTATGTATATCTTAGAGTATCACCCATTAGAGGCCTACGAAGATTCAAGATTAGAGGGAAGCTGTCACCTCGTTTCATTGGACCTTTTCAGATCTTAGAAAGGAAGGGAGAAGTTGCATATCAATTGGAACTTCCAGCTCGATTGTCAGATGTGCATGATGTGTTTCATGTATCTCAGCTCAAGAAGTGTTCGAGCGAGATTAAGGTAGACCATCTACCTCTGGAAGACCTTGATGTGAAGGATGATTTGACCTATAAGGAACACCCTATCAGAATTTTGGACACATCACAAAGAGTCACTCGGAGCAGAGTCATTAAAATGTGCAAAGTTCAGTGGAGTCACCACTCAGAGGAAGAAGCTACTTGGGAAAGAGAAGATGAGCTTATGGCAGAATTTCCTCAGCTGTTTCCCAATCTTTCCGAATCTCGAGGACGAGATTCTCTTTAAGGGGGTAGGATTTGTAACACCCAAAATTCCATCACCAAAAAAATGCTAGCAACAAAGTAGATTTTATTTTCTAAGGGTTTTATTAATTTTGACTAACTAAATTGCCTTTTAAATATATTAAATAATATTTAATTAATTTAGAAACACACAAGTGCTTGTGCATCATTTTTGGTTGCATGCTTTTGTTTGAGTTTGTGAGTTTTCAAAAATCATGAAAAAAGGAAACAAAAGTTCAAATCTAAAAAACCCTTCCCTCCCTTTCTTTTCCTTCCCGGCCCATCCTTCTTTTATCACCGCGGCCCAGTTCTTTTTTCCCGGCCCGTTTCTTTTTTCCCGACCCAAATCAATCCCGCCGGCCCACTTCTCTTCTCCTCTCTCCCTCTCTCTGCCAGGCGGGCCCCACCCGTCAGGGGCTTCTCCCACCTCCAGCCGCGCTCCCTCTCCACCATGCAGCGCCAGCCGCCGCCTTCCCCGGCGTCCCCTCGCCTCCGCACCCTTCACCCTTCCCCACTAAGCACTGGGGTGAATGCGTCGCACCCCCACTTGCTCACCCCCTCGCTTCCCCTCCTAGAACGGCCGCACTCGTGCCCCACCGAGCTTCATGGCCATCAATGGCCGGAGCTCCACCGGGCCACCGCCTATGCGCCTCTCCGCTATCCTCCTCCGCCCTATATAAGCGCGCTCCAGAGCCCCCTCCTTCCCCGCACCGCTCCCCGGAGTCCTCCTCTTCTTCTCGCCCGCGCAGCGTCGCCGCCCCGGAGGGAGCACACCGGAGCTCCGCCGCCGCCCCGATCTCCTCCGCCGGCGCCTCTTCCTCCCCTTCAAGTCCCAAGGTGAATTCCCCGTTCCCTCCTCTTCGTTTTGGCACTGGCCTCGTCTTTTTCCGTGCATGGGAGCTCCGGCGATCCTCCGGCGGACTTCCGGCCGGGCGCCGCCCATCCGCCACCGCGTGTCGCCTGCGGTGCACTGTGGCCGCCGGATCTCCATCCTACGGTCCAGATGCGACCGCTCCGCCGGTCAACAGAAGACCGTAACGGTCAACCGTTCTTTTCCCCGCAGCTTTGCAAATAAGCCCCCGAAATCTTGAATATCACAAAAATACCCTTCCACCTTCAAGAATCCTTACGGTTAAGTCTTGGTTTTTATGTTTAGGCCCCTAAGCTTTCAAGTTTCTTTCACCCGCAGTCCACCCTTTACCTTTTACAAGTAAAACCTTCTATTTTTAATCATAATTAGGTATAAGTCCCTGGAAGTTAGTTTTTCTCCCAGTTTATCCCCTAGAGCTTGTTTTTACCATATCTTTTGCATCCTTTGTCCGTTTTAGGTGTTTTTGGTGTCCATGCGACCGTCTCTCAGTGCTCGTCAGTTTTAGAAGATTGTTTTAGCTTTTTAGAATGATTGATGTACTGTTTTTACTTATTGAATGATTTTTGATGTGATCGTAGATATCATGCCCGTTGGAACCGAGCTTCCGATCGAGGAGCAAGATCAACCTTTCGAAGAAGAAGAGTTGGACTTTTTAGGAGAGGAAGGCAAGTGGATTTCCTCCCCTGCATATTCTATTTTTGACCCACACAACTTGCATAATAACTAAAATTTACTTTTAATGTTGCTATGCATAAATTGATGGGAAAATCACCTTTTTAAGGACAGGACTAGATTTTTACCCCTATTACCTTTAACAACCCTTTTAAATAAATGTTTTGGGTAGAAATGCTTAGTTGCTTAACTTGGGATGGTCGAATTAAATATTTATGAAATGTTGATCATGGAACTTTGGTGAACCTTGGTATTTTATAAGATCATATAATTGAATTGGAACATGGAGAACCACCCAAGAAAACAGTGCAACCACAGTGGCATATGGCTCTGCCCTTAGCCAATTAATTAGGCATGTGAATTATCTGACAGCCTTTCCCGAAAGGGGCACAAGGGGCCGGAGTTGAAGGAGTATAGCCCGGTTCTTTTGGGGTAGCAGCCTTTGCTAAGGTGCTGACCACTAGGGAGGGTTATGGTCCGCTCCGCTGCTGTAACTGTCGTAGGTTGTTGGTCTTTTGCACTGCCTTTGTAAAGGCTACGTAGTGGACCCTTAGCCACTCACCTCGGAAGTGTTTAAGGGTCTAGCTAACCCGGGCAACATGGGGAACACGAGCTGTGGGTAAAGTGTACGACCTCTGCAGAGTGAAAACTGATCGATCAGCCGTGCTCACGGTTAAGAGCGGCTTGGACCCTCACATGATAAGTGAACTTGAACTTGGAAATTAAATCATGGTTGTATATGGTTTTTGGGATAGTGTTTCAAATGCTTAATCTTTGGGGATGGTATAAACTTACACTTAGTAAATAGGCGCTTGCTAATAAAATTTGACCAACATTAAAATGCTAAACGCTGCAAAACTTTAGCCTACCCTTGATAGCCTTGCATACTTTTTCCCCACTTGCTGAGCTCCAACCATAAGTGTGCTCACCCTTACATACCGTTGTTCAGAGGAGAACAACGGTGAGGAGTTCTTCAGCGACTTCGACGAGTTCTGAAGCTTGCTTTCACCAGTCAGACGCCTGTGGAGACGAAGACGGAGTTGCACCGTTGTAGTTATCGATGATCGTGTAAAGACCTTCGTGTCTATCGATGAGTGTAATAAAATGTTAATAAACCTCTTTTGTACGCTTTTGAGCATTTGTATCTGATATTACACTCTTTGTTTATTATATGTGTGAAATTATGATCTTGGCACACATATGAGGTGCATTTGGTTTCTTTACGGAAATCGGGTGTGACATTTGCCCAAGCGAAAAGACCATCAATTGTTCAGATTATTAAGCGAAAAGACCATCAACTGTTCAGATTATTAACTTGGGAATTTGCAATTTCAAATATCTGAAATCCTTCATTTTTTTCCTGAAATCTCATGGTGAAAATAATAAGTCTGACCATAAACATGTTCATATACATCAGAGCAATCGAGTTCCTACTTCAACTCTAGTATCTCGGCATGAATTTGCGAAGGACGAACTAACAAATCATGATTGGAACATAGTTGGTTTCTAACAGATCAGGACAAACGAAAACCAAGTGGAGCAGTGGAGGAAAATATACATACCTCAGGAGAAAGATGCGATGCAGATGATAACCAAAGGTCCATCGAAGGGTAGAGCGGAAGATGCCTCCAATTTGGACATCGCTGCCGCAACAGCGACTGTCGCTGCGCCGCCTACCGTCACCGTTGCCGCGGTTGCCGGCACCACCGCTACGCTGCGACGGTGTGTTGGAGGAGACCGGCCGGCGAGGACGACGATGCAGCGCCTCAGATCTACGGCAGTGCTGCATCACAGAGAAAAAAATCGGGGGAGGGGATGCGGCGGCGTGCTACAGGCTCGGGCGGCGTCCACGACAGTGGGATCCAACATCCATGGGCCTCGGGCGTGGCGTTCGCTGAAAACACGAGCCTCGCGGCAGCACTGGTGCCCGACGCAACCTACCTCCTCGACCTTGGCAAGCTTCCCATCTTCGCCGTCCTCACCGCCGGCCTCGGTGTCGGGTCCAGCCGCGGTCGGGCGCCTTCTTCACCGTCCCACCGACGCCGTCTTCTTCTTCTCCCCCCTCCATCTTCTCCGCGATCTCCACCTCGCTACTCCCGACGTGTGTTGCTCCCTCACCGCGGCCTCACCGGTTGTTGGCGCGAGGTCAGGGTAGTGTTTGGGAGGGAGGAGGAGGGGTGGTGGAGATGTAGGGATTGGAGGGCAGCGGCGCGTAGGGATTGGAGGGGTAGGGTTTGGGATGTGAGGCGCGGAGGAGGCTCGGATGGAGTACGGAGGAAAAAAATCAGACGGAGCCGAGGGCACTCGACCGTGCGGAGGGCGCAGGACCAGGGAGGTGCGGAGTCGGGGGCACGATGCGGAGGCGGGGGTGCGATGAGGCAGGCGGAGGCACGGAGACACGGAGCCGCGGGGAAGACCGGAAAATGAAGTACCAAAAAATTATAGAGATTATTGGCGTATTGCATTTGAGTTGAAACCATAATTAGGCGCGATCTTAAAAAATAGTCTATTCCTAAACCCTGTGCATGCAAAGTGGTACCTATAAGTGTTTTTTTCAGCTGATTAATCACGTTGACTCACCACTCTAGTTCGTTTCTCCTTCAAAATTATTTACCTAAAATGACATTCTAATTAATTTTATCAATACGTTGGGTTGACCCAAGGACCTAATATATATTTATATAACTTGCACCCCCTACTCACTCCCCGGTCCGGCTTAGTGGGTATTTGGTTTCCAGGGATTTATAATAAATTAATAATACAGAGCTATTTAGGAGGATTAAACATAATTTAACTATAAAACTAACTACATAAATAATATGTTTATTTGTGAGACGAATTCAATAAGTCTAATTAATTCATAATTAACATCTCCAAAAGGTCTTTTTTTTTAATGATCCCACTCTCTTCATGGTCTTTGGATCTATCTTGCGTCCGTGATCGGAGTTTGCATAGTTTGCACAGATGAGTTGGTCCCCCCACACACAAACAGCACATAGATTTTATCTGAATTAAAAGACAACACAACGCCCCCAAGAGTAATACTCGGCTAGACACGTGCTCAAGCAGCGAATCGAATGAAGAAGGCGACGGATGGAAGACGACGGGCTCGTGAAGTCGTGATGGATGGAAGTTGACGCGCGCGCTCCCTTCGCTCCCTCGTGCGCCGCCTTCCTTCACAGATTGACTGCCTCACCATTGTTTTGCTGCCACGGAGTAATGGTCAGTGACAAGCCTGGAACGACTGCGCTCACACAGCGAAGGCCCCTCACTCCACCGTTGATCTCACCATCGTCTTCCAACCAGATGGCTGTCCCCAACAGCTTCCTGGGATGATAGTACGTTTGTTTGAGGAGCTGTTGAAAAAAAAAAGCAAAAAAATGTTAACGTACTTGTATAGCCTGGATTGGAATTAACTAATTAAACCCAACTTAGGAGGAACTAGGTAATTTTTTATTAAGAGGAAAATGAGGCGCGTAAATCCGTTCTCGATGGGGATCGAACTTAGAAGCGGTGGCTTCCACACCTGGGAAGCTCACCAACTGGGCTACACCCAGTCCTCTGGATTGGAATTAACTAGGAACTGTTCTAGCTGCCCAATGTTAATACAAATAATCCTGCCATTCCAACTGAAACGTTTACACAGGAAATATGGAAAGGGACTTTGATCGTACACATACCTCGCGGGGTAGAAGCTGGTAATGTTTGATGGAGGTTCTAGAAGCCTGGTTTTTCAGCCGAAACGTTGCGGGTTCTTCTTCGGGACTCACCATCGGTTCCTTTATCCAGTGCTGGCGAACATCGGATGCCTTAGCGCGCTTGAAGCCAAGGGCTCCGGAGGTTTTCTCCATCATGGTGGTCCTTCTCGTGTCTTCCGTCTTGCTAACCTTGAACGTCACTACATTTTCGACAGCTCCGGCCATCTCTCTCTCTCTAGCAGGTGGAAGCCGGAAGTTCGGGTGCTCAGGACAGACCGACAGAGGGTGTTCGTGTGCAGTGCAGACGGCAGGTAGGAGGCCGGATTTATATAGCGCGCGGGCAGGACGGCCGTCCGCAGGAGTTGGTGTCGTCTCCTGCATCTGTCAACGCGGCTTTGGACGGATGGGAAAATAAACGATTAAAAAAAACAATCCGTTGCTCAGGTCTGGTACAGCAGCTTGAGCCGGAACGTGTGGACACGTTCATCATGCCATCTGACGATAAATATACTAGACGGAGACGCGCTCTGCGCTCCGATCCGCTAAGGATGTTTCATTGTTTTTCTTTGTTTCCCATGAGAGCGCGGCACGGAGGGACGTACCGGGTACGCTCTCGAACTTTTCGATCTCTCTCGTCGTCCCTTCCTCCCAACTCCCATGTCCAATACCGCTGTCCGGTGTCCGCTGCGGCCGTCCGCCTGCCACCGCGGACGCTGCCTGTTCGGCCTGCGACTATACATCGCGCCGGTGTGCGTCCCAGCGACAATACGGTGGAACCCAACTGTCAGCTCCATCTTTTCCCACCAGCCCCATCCAGCACGCGCTGGTCCTGGTGAAGACGCGGCGGCGGACGACGGCGGAAGCCCTCTCCCCCAACCCTGCTGCGACTTTAGAAGCGGTCGGACGGGGGAGGTAGGAAGGCCATGCAGTGGAGGCGGTTTAGGGCCCTAGCGGCGGAACAGGTGGTCGGGCCAGGTCGGGGCGGGGAGAAGCTCACGACGATGGAGCTAGGGTTCCGACAAGCTTCCCCCTCTTTCTTCTCCAACTTCAACGGCTATAGATCGAAGGGGCCAGCCGGGGGAGGCAGGGAGGCCCGACGGCGGGATAGGGGCCGGGCGGCTTTAGGGTTCTAGCAGTGGCAGCGACGGCTGGGCCAGGTCAGGACGGGGGAGAGGCTCACGACGGCGGACGGCTAGAGTTCCGGCGGCGGCGGGGGGGGGGGGGAGGGAGGGGGAGGACAGGAGAAGGGGAAGAAGAAGACCGCCGAGGGCGCGGTAGGGTCTCACCGGAGCTTCACGGCCACGGCGGTGGGCGGCGGTGCAAGGTCAGGGAAGAGGAGCGGCGTGTGGGAGAAAAGGAGGAAGATGATAAGGTTGGCGTGGTGGGTCGGGCATGATGGGCTGTTCGATCCTCTTGCTTCCTGCTTCTGATTCCCTTCTCCAATCCTATCTGTAAACATATTACATCAAAATACTTTAAGCAGTGTAATTCAAGGGTTTAAGTGCACATAAAGTGTAACAATGCAATATACAGGGAGTAATAAAGCATAAATCACTTCATATGGTAAATGTGGGCGTCAGCTCATCATATCTGGTTTGTAATCAAAGTAAAATTTATCCGGGACATTTCTCATTCCTTTACACATTGGAGGGCGATCACCCTTAGTCAACTATCCGGGATCTAAAGAGCTCAAGCAATTCTTTAGACCCCACATCAACTACAGAACAACATCACCAGAAAGATAGGATATTCCCTGAAAAAAGAAGACAGTAAAACTGGTGCCCAAAATTGTTCATAAGTTACAATGGGAGCTGCTTACCAGGTTTTCTTTAATGATTTGTGCATGTTCATAACTTCCAACAGCTAGTTTCTGCTCAGGTTGGAGACACCCCTTTATCATATTAGCAAGCCGTGCGTCAACACCAGTATTAGTGTTAATGGCACTGGCCTTATCGTCAAATATTTGAAATTCTTCCAGCCAAACAACCTAATAAGTAAAAGGACAAACATGTTAGGGAGGATGCAATTAGTGAAATGGCATGACATGTCTCTCAAATCAATACTAGAGTGTGATTCTGTAGATACATAGGCCTCAATTGTAAAAGATAGTTCAAGTGATTAACATTGACAGTAAAACACTATTCCAACTATTGAGTCGAATTCGTTGCATTCCTAGTCTATTAAATTAGACTAACAGGCTAACAGCTAATGATCATAAGTTCAGATTCACATTTCTTCATTTGATGTAACTATAAGGTGGGAAACATGAATATTGCTGGATCGCTGCTCAGGATAAGTTGACACATGCAACATAGAAAACAGAATCAGAAGGAAAGAGGGTTCTAACTGTTTTTGTGCTATTGTCATTGACAAATTCGGTCCATATATCCTGCATGGCACAGAGAACAGAGAAAAAATAGGCTCTCCCGGTGAAAGAGGAGAGAAGCAAACATCGAGGGGAATAAAACGTGGAACAAAACAGAGTTACATCGATGGCATCTGGTAGAAAGAGTTTCACCCCATCATAATTGAAGATAGCAAAAGCAGAGGGCGTCTCCAAAAGCACAGCTATCTCGACGGCGGAAAAAAAAATCCGTGCAAATTCAGACAAGCAGATCGTCAATACTCCATAGATTAGAGCCCTCCTGCTAGCCAGATCGATAACCGCAACATTTCTGATCCCCGAAACCTAATGCTAATCCCCGAAAGTTCGAAACCTAACGGCCAGATTGACAGAGGAGGATGGCACCGTGGTGGTTTAGCTCACCTATACCGGGAAAGTAGTTCCGATCCTCATCTTCCTCCTCGCTGCTCTCTTCTTCGCGAACCATCTCCTCGCGCGCCACCGCCGGAGGCTCCGCCTTCTCAATCTCGTCTCCCCACGTCTTGGAGGGCGAAGACTCTGCCGCCTTGTCCTTCCCCCGTGCCGTCGAGGGAGAGATCTCTGACTGACGCCTTCTCCTTCCCTCCGCCTTGTCACTCTGCCTTCTGACTGACGCCTTCTCCTACCAGACTGACTGCGGGAAAGAGGTTTGCGGAGGGAAAGACTGACTGACTGACTGACGCCTTCTCCTACCAAACCTCTTTCCCTCCGCCTTCTGACTGACGCCTTCTCCTTCCCTCCGCCTCCGCCTTCTCCTACCAGACTGACGCCTTCTCCTTCCCTCCACCATCTCAGAAGGAAAGAGTTACTCGAGGGCGGGAAAGAGGTTTGCGGCGCCTGGTAGAGCCGTTGAGATAGGGCGGCTGTGGTGGAGTATTTTATTAATGGAGTCGGCTGGAGCCTAATTTTGCGAAATTCTTATTTGACGAACAATCCAACAAAGCATAACCTTAAGAATAACGAGGTCCCGAAGCCCAACAAAAGTGCGCGATTACCTGTCAGCGGCCCATATGAGAGAATTGGATTACCTTAAACATGGGCTCATAATATCGAAAGACGATGAGGCCCAAGCTACGCAAGCAACCTTCTCTGATATGGGCCGTAAGCTACTCGGTAGATGATGATGATGATGCCCGTCGTCATTCATTATTGGATTATTATTGCTTTTGAGTTGAAACCAACATTATTTACGCGCGCGATCATAGTCCGTTCCTTAACCCCGTGCACGCTCCCGTTCTTCAGAAACCAGCATTCAGACGAAAAATCAAGGCACAAAACCTGTGGCCATATGAAGGAGAGATACTTAAACTGGTTCGACGGCTGCTACATCGAGTACTGTATTTTCCTATCCAAAGCTACTCGCCAGGGAACAAAGAAAACGAGTCAAATGAAGAGGCCACCGCTTTCGCAGGCAGGGACCCTCATCATTTGGTACCGGGGCAGCGGGGCTCCCGGCTTTCGCAAGATGCCTCTGAAAAACGAGCGTGGCTTCGAGCCCCAAAGACCACTTTACCGTGAAAGCACGCTCCCGTCTCCATCCCCCACTCCCCCGATCCAGCTTAGAATCATGCCCGCATTAATGAAGCGGATCAGCACGAGTGCTTAATCCGCGCTTCGCCTTTTGCGACCAGATCACACACGAGGTCCCCTCCCGAGTTCCTCGCAAAGCCTCACATGCTTGTCAGTTTCTCATGGTGCCGCCGGCGCCCCCCAGGATCTTCAGCAACAGCCCGAAAGTGAACATTATGAGGTTGTTCGACTGGTAGATTGAATAATATTATGTGAAAGAAGATAAGTTGAAATAAGCCGAGATAAACCATGCAGCTGTATCCTGTGGAGCCGATACAGAAATTTGGCTGAGAAAGGATCAGCACAATTTCGATTACACGAGACACCCGCGGACCGCGGTCCAGGTCCACTCCACCCACGTCCCGCTGGAGGCGATGGCCTCATCACTCGCTGCAACTGCAACGCAGGCATTGATTCAACCGTATCCTATGCGCACGGACGCAAACGGCAGCAACCACGAGCCCACGACCATTCCCCAGACCTTTTCCCACCGTGACGCCCCGTCCTCCTCACTCTGGCTGAAATCCAGGGCGGCATTTACCCATGATGCCACGGACGTTGGCAGCTGGGCCAAGGACATTAACTACTGCTCCTGTACTACGGCCACCGCAGCGCCAAAAGGCGAAACCGTCCCCAACCGTCCCATCCCACTACTCCCCGGCCCGCGCACCGCACTACTGCCGCTTCTTCCACCGCTCGTCCTCGGCATCGCCAGTTCGCCGCCCACGGTGCAGTCACTCTCACTGTCTCACACTCCCGCTCGCTCGCTCACTCATGGCGGCTCCTCGCTGCCCGTTCCCCTTCCTCCTCCTCCTTCTCGCGCTGCTGGGGCTCTCGGCGCCGGCGCTGCAGCGAGCCGACGCCGGCAGCGGGGAGCCGAGGAAGACGTACATCTTCCGCGTCGACCACCGCGCCAAGCCGTCCGTGTTCCCCACCCACGCGCACTGGTACGCCTCCGCCGCCTTCGCCTCCACGTCCGGCTCCAACTCCAAGGCCGCCCCGCTCCAGCCGCTCCACGTCTACGGCACCGTCTTCCACGGCTTCTCCGCGTCGGTGCCGGCGTCCCGCGCCGAGGATCTGCTGCGGCGCCACCCGGCCGTGCTCGCCGCTTTCGAGGACCGCGTGCGCCCGCTCCACACCACCCGGTCGCCGCAGTTCATGGGCCTCCGCGCGCGGCTCGGGCTCTGGTCCCTCGCGGACTACGGCTCGGACGTCGTCGTCGGGGTGCTCGACACGGGCGTGTGGCCCGAGCGCCGCAGCCTGTCGGACAGGAACCTGCCCCCCGTCCCCTCCCGGTGGCGCGGCGGCTGCGACGCCGGGCCCGGGTTCCCCAGCTCCTCGTGCAACAGGAAGCTCGTCGGCGCCCGGTTCTTCTCGCAGGGCCACGGCGCGCACTACGGCGCCGCGGCCGTGGCGTCCAACGGGTCCGTGGAGTTCATGTCCCCGCGCGACGCCGACGGGCACGGGACGCACACGGCCACCACCGCCGCGGGGAGCGTCGCGTACGAGGCGAGCATGCAGGGGTACGCGCCCGGGGTCGCCAAGGGCGTCGCGCCCAAGGCCAGGGTCGCCGCCTACAAGGTGTGCTGGAAGGGCGCCGGATGCATGGACTCCGACATCCTCGCCGGCTTCGACCGCGCCGTCGCCGACGGCGTCGACGTCATCTCCGTCTCGATCGGCGGCGGCGGCGGCGTCACGGCGCCGTTGTACCTCGACCCGATCGCCATCGGCGCGTACGGCGCCGTCTCGCGGGGCGTGTTCGTGGCCACCTCCGCCGGAAACGAGGGGCCGACCTCCATGTCCGTGACCAACGTCGCGCCGTGGCTCGCCACCGTGGGCGCCGGCACCATCGACCGCAACTTCCCCGCTGAAATCGTGCTCGGCGACGGCAGACGCTTGTCAGGTGTGTCGCTGTACTCCGGCAAGCCTCTGACCAATTCGTCGTTGCCGTTGTACTACCCCGGCAGGACAGGTGGGCTGTCCGCGTCGCTGTGCATGGAGAACTCCATCGACCCGTCACTGGTGAAAGGCAAGATCGTCGTCTGCGACCGCGGCAGCAGCCCGCGCGTGGCCAAGGGAATGGTCGTCAAGGAAGCCGGTGGCGCGGCGATGGTTCTGACTAATGGAGAGGCCAACGGTGAAGGCCTGGTCGGAGACGCCCATGTCCTCCCTGCTTGCGCGGTGGGGGAGAAGGAGGGCGACGCGCTCAAGGCCTATGCTGCCAACGCCTCCAACCCGGCTGCAACAATTAGCTTCGGCGGCACGGTCGTCGGCGTCAAGCCGGCGCCCGTGGTGGCGTCGTTCTCGGCGCGTGGACCCAACGGACTCGTCCCGGAAATCCTCAAGCCGGACTTCATCGCCCCGGGCGTCAACATCCTCGCGGCGTGGACGGGCGCCACGGGACCGACCGGCCTGGAAGGCGACACCCGCCGCACGGAGTTCAACATCCTGTCGGGAACGTCCATGGCGTGCCCGCACGCGAGCGGCGCCGCGGCGCTGCTCCGGTCCGCGCACCCCGGGTGGTCACCGGCGGCGATACGCTCCGCGCTGATGACCACGGCCGTCGTGACCGACAACCGCGGCGGGCCCGTGGGCGACGAGGCCGAGCCCGGGCGCGCCGCGACGCCGTTCGACTACGGCGCGGGGCACATCACGCTGGGCAAGGCTCTTGACCCCGGCCTGGTCTACGACGCCGGGGAGGAGGACTACGTCGCGTTCATGTGCAGCATCGGGTACGAGCCGAACGCGATCGAGGTGGTGACGCACAAGCCCGTGTCGTGCCCCCCGGCGGCGACGGGCAACGCCGCCTCGGGCTCCGACCTCAACTACCCGTCCATCTCCGTGGTGCTCCGCGGCGGCAACCAGTCCAGGACGGTGACCCGGACGGCCACCAACGTCGGCGCCCAGGCGCCCGCGACGTACACGGCGCGCGTGCAGATGACGGCGGGCAGCGGCGTGTCCGTGTCCGTGAAGCCGGAGAAGCTCGTCTTCTCGCCGGCCGCGAGGAAGCAGAGCTTCGCGGTGACGGTGACCGCGCCGTCCGCCCCGGCCACCGCGGCGCCCGTGTACGGGTACCTCGTCTGGTCGGACGCCGGCGGGCACGACGTGCGGAGCCCCATCGTGGTGACGTGGCTGCAGCCCATGTAACTGTCAGGTGGGGACGCGGCCACGACTCGTGGAGTGGGCCCCGTGGCTGCCGATAAGGTGTGGCAGCAGGAGTCAAGGCGTAGTGGGCCAGTAACGGTAAAGTCGTGCGGTCGGGACCGGTACTTTTAATTTGGTGGGGTACTGCACGCTCGCTCTGCAGAGATTGATTAACAGAGAAAGTCTCCTTCAGTGGGCAGCAAGCCCCGACGTCCCTATCCACTCCCTTTCCGCTCGTTACTGTAGCCTTCTGGATCTCGCCGTTTCCGGCCCCCTTCCTCTGCTCCTCCGGCGGTCTCGCTGGCGGTGAGAGGGAGGTGGGTTGGCCCCCGTCCTTTACCTGTGTATACTAGTACCAGTTTTAGTTTCTTGTTTGCCCGGATGGGTGCTTGCTCCCTTGCTGCTGTTCTGGTCGCTGTCGTCCTTGGCTTCTGCAGCAACAAGGTGAGTCTAAATAAAATCCTCTCCCTCTCCGCCGGCGCAGATCTTCTCCCTCCCGAAGTCGCCTTCGCCCACCGTCGCCCGGATCTGCGCTCCTCCTTCCTCGACGCCATCCTCGACTCCACCGTCGCCTTCGCCCCCGACGTTCCAGCCCTGCGCCGAGCTACACCATGCTTCTCTAGATCTCGTCGTCGTCGACCTCGGCCACATCGTCGTCTCTGCGGCTCCGCCTTCAGGAAGCGAGGGTCGAGCTTCTGTTCTCCGTCGCCGGTTGCATCTTCTTCTTTGGGCCGGCGGAGATTCAGGCCCCCTCATCTTCAACCTTCGCCTCGCGAGGTTCTTCCACCCGGGTCCAAGCTCGTTGAGCCTCTGGTGCCCTTTGCTGGCTTGCTGCTCGTCGTTGTTGTTGTTGCGGTTGATGTTCCGACGATCCCCTTTTCCAGGGATCTTGTTGTTTCTAGATCCTCTTTGGAGGATCTAAATGTAATAGGGCTGTTTATCTAATAATATATATCTGTGTGCTGTTATCAAAAAAAAAACAGTGGGGGCCATGCTGTGACACAGTAAACAGTGTGGGGGTATAGTGAGTGACAGTAGTGTGTGAAAACTATCGAGTTGTGGGGTGATTTTTCGCCTGGTGTTTTTTACCTGCTTGTTTGTTTCCTGATGCTACAGTACATGCCTGCCACTGGTGGACAGTGGCAACGGAAAGTGATCGAGGAACAAGACAAGCTACCAAATATTTGTGTCGTTAGCTTGGGTATTATGTGGATTATCTGAAGTAATTTACTGTCTAGTCGCATTCTCTCCGGCTAAAACCTAGTAGTCGAAGTTTTGTCTGTTCGTGGAGCATCTTCTTGTCATCTTTTCTCAGGACCTGCAGGTTTTGCTGCATGTTGTCGTTCATTTTGATGGATGGGCCATGGGTCCGGTGCATATACATGACCTCGTGACCTGATAAAAAGTTCGTTGGATGTTCATATACAAATGGGTGGGGCCGACTCGGTATTCGGCACCTTTTGTGTCATTTGCCACAAGCGCTTTTGCCCGGCAGCGGCGACAACGAGGAAAGCAAGGAGTATGTGGGGTTTGATGCTTCTCGTTCTCGAGCTTTGCAGGACAGCAGTCAGCAGGAGGCGCTCGAATTAAAGAAAACTCCATCATTCTGCAGAAAGTACTTCTGGGCATTCCATTCAGGATTTCAGAGCATCTAGCATTCAGGCCACGTACCTGAATGCCAATCCTTTGCCCGTTTAGAGCTGATCTTAATAGATATCGATGTTCTTTTATTTAGATGTCAAATACAAGCACTATGTTTTTTTCTTTCTAAAATCTAAAAAGGACAAAATATGAGATAATTTCACAGATATTGATTAATTGGTGATTAGAGTTTAATAACCTTGAGTAGTCCATATTAAGGTCCTGTTTGTTTCCCATAAATCACCTGACTTAAAGTGCAAATAAGTCAGTTTGAGTAAGTCTTATGAGTTGCTTCACTCCTACTTAAAGTGACTTATTTGCACTTTTTTTTTCTCTCTACCTCGAGTGGAGTCCGCTGACTTATAAGTCACTGCAACCAAACAGGACTGCCTTAAATCAAACTGACTTATAAGTCGGGTGACTTATGAGAACCAAACATAACCTAACCTATTAGCATATCTAGAGCTCAACTTTAGCCCCTCCATTTAGCCCATGTAAACGGAGCCTAAGTATCTGACGAGTGTGAAATGTTGTCGTGAGTGGCGCCCACCAAAGAACTCTCCACTAAAATCGTGCGGGTTGGGGAAAAGTTTATATCATCCCCTCACCTATACAGGGTGGACTACATAACCCCCCCTAATATATTAAACAGTCTATATCACCCTAAACTTTGCAAAACTGGACAAATTACCTCCTAAAGTAGTTTTAAAAAATCATAGTAAATCACAAAAAAATCATAAAACGGAAAATCTAATTGTATTAGACTCCAAATGAGTAGATCTACACAGTGAACATATAATATAGAATGCTTTATTACATTTTTTGTTGTAGCTTTAGATCTACGTTTTCTCCATAGCTGTAAAAAAATGTAATAAAGCATATCATATTATATGTTCACTGTGTAGATTTACTCATTTAGAGTCCAACACAATTATATTTTCTATTTTATGATTTTTTTGTGATTTATTATGATTTTTTAAAACTGCTTTAGGAGGCAATTTGATAGATTTTCAAAAGTTAGAGGGTGATGCAGACTGTTTCATAAGTTGGAGGTTATGTAGTCCACTCTACACAGGTGAGGAGGTGATAAAACTTTTTCCTGCGGGTTGGCAAGTCACTAGAGCACTCACTTTTCTTAACCCGAGCCTTTCCCGTTGTCCATTAGGGAAGTAGTGCAGCAGGCGACATTTTTCCTGCTTTATAATCATAGCCTCTTTACTTCAGAGTTTACAGCGTATGATGAGTGTTCCCACTTTTTCCACCTTGCCAGTTCAATTCTCTTTTGTACTTTATTTTTTAGCAGGATCAACTATGGAGCATCAATTTTTTTTTTTTAGAATGGAGCATCAATTTTCCGATAAGATAATGATGGAGCTGGTGATTAGTGACCCCGGAAGCGGACTCCTACATAATGCCAAATGTGAGCGCTAAGGTGCCTATGGGCGGGCTTCTGAACATGTTGGTGGTGGTCTCTATGGGCATTGCTTTTGACAGCCCATCTACCCATGTTGGGTCTCTCAAAAAAATGTTTGCTTAAGGAAGAAAAAGTCCTTTTGACGTCCCTCATCTATTACAGAAGTCTAAATTTCGTCCTTCATCTGCAAAACTGGATATTTGGGGTCCCTCAACTATCAAATCCGGTTATTTTTTGTCACTCGGCTGTTTTGGAGGATGGTTTTGCCGTAACTGGCTATATAAGGTCCCTCAACTATCAAATATGTTTATTTTTGGTCCCTCAACTATCAAATCTATTTATTTTTTCCCTTGACTGTTTTGGAAGGTGATATTCGCATGACGTGGCGCTGGGTCAACATGCCAGGTACATGTGGAGATGGGACCCATGTCATGTGGCTATCTTCTCCCCTTTCTCATTCTTCCTTCGCTCTCCCTAACACTTCTTTCTCTCTATCTCCCCATCCCTATCCAGAACGACGGAGCTCTAGGGTCGTCGATTCTAAAGGCGGCGAGCTCGTGCGATGGAGAAAGACGAGCAGAACTGCAGCGGGTTCCTGTGATGGAGCATGCAGAGCGATACGGCACGACGGGCTCGTGTGGCAGAGCGGCTCGTGTGGTAGAGCAAGAGGAGAGAGAAAGAAGGAAGCCACATGACACGTGGGACTCACCATCACATGTACCTGGCATGTGGGACTCATCATCACATTATGCGAAAACCACCCACTAAAATAGCCGAGGGACCTAAAATAAATAGATTTGATAGTTGAGGGACCTCATATATGTGGTTGCGGCCAAATCATGCGAAAACCACCTTCGAAAACAGCCAAGGGACAAAAAATAAACAGATTTGATAGTTGAGGGACCTCAGATACCCGGTTTTGCGGATGAGGAACCAAAATCAGACTTTGACAATAGATAAGGGACGTACGAAGGACTTTTTCCCTTAGGGAATCGTCATCAATCAATTTTTTTTCTTTGGGCCGGATTCTTGGTTATGGGCCTTTTCTTTTTCCTTCGCGTGTGTTTTATTTATGTCGAATACAACCCAGCCCATAAGCTGTAGTTGGTGGTTCCCATACAGGCACCATCGTCTTCAGCTGACTCACTCGGGTTCGACCTGCAAGAACTAGATCATGCTGGGAGAGACCAGCGGTCGGGCGGTAGGCTGGGCAAAATGCGACGTGGATGCTGCCTTCTCTGCAGATACCAGGCGAGAAGCGACAGGTACAGGTGCTGTGATTCGGAATGATACTGGCGCATCTCTTGCAGCGCAGGCTACTACCCCGTAAGTACATTGCATGGAGGTCTGGGCATGTAGGGATGGAATGGAGCAGGCCGTGAAAAGCGATGTTGTGAAGCTTTGCACAATTGAACTGAATCAGAATGCCTGAAGCTGGTGCAACTCTGGGAGTCCAGGGAAACACATCGACTGGTGTTTACACCCGTCCTCGTCAGGGGTCGAGATGCAAGAGATAAGCCTCCTTTTACACTCGTGCATATCAGTAGATTATGTAATAGTGTTCCTCATGAGATCCACTAGGAAGGCTAGTGGTAATTGCTGAAACGGTGGAGTGGCATTTGAAACCCCGTCCAGCATACATTGGTCATATTTGGTTTCCATAAGTCACTAATTTATAAGTT
Source organism: Cenchrus fungigraminus (assembly GCA_036936925.1). Taxonomy (NCBI): domain Eukaryota; kingdom Viridiplantae; phylum Streptophyta; class Magnoliopsida; order Poales; family Poaceae; genus Cenchrus; species Cenchrus fungigraminus. The sequence goes on from CM072777.1 coordinate 126,748,236, forward strand.
ACTTGAATTTAAGTCAGTCATGTTTGGTTGCAGGGACTTACAAGTCAGTGAGCTTCACCCGAAGTAGGGGTAGAGCAACTTATAGGACTTATAAATTCCTGTTTAGTTCCTCAAAATTTCACCAACCACTCGTCACATCAATCTTCGGACAATCAGCCTGTTCGTTTGGCTGGTGGCTGGTTGCTGGTGCTGATTTGTTCTGAGAGAAAAGTACTGCTGGCTGATTGTTGGTGGCTGGTTTGTTCTGAGAGAAAAGTACTGCTGGCTGGTAGCTGATAAGCCCAAACGAACAGGGCGAATAATTAGGAATATCAAATGTGTATTAATGACAAAACCCATACCTTAATTTTAGAGACGAATCTAACTAACCTAATTATGTTATTCTACATTAACCAATCTCTAATGATGGATTAATTAAGCTTAATAAATTCGTCTCGCGATTCCTAGTCCATTCGTGTAATTAGTTTTGTAATTAGTATACATTTAATACTCGTAATAGACCTTAAAAAAGAACTTCAAAAATTTCTCTAAAAAATTTCCACCGAACTAAACACGGCTGAGACTTATAAGTCAGAGTTGTTTGGTTCGCATGAGTGACCTATTTATATTTTTGCACTTTAAATCAGGTGGCTTATGGAACCGGGGTCATAGTCTGTTAGAGTTTAACTATAATCAGAATATGTGATAATGAATGAATTAATGAATCTTCAATCGAAAAAAAAGTCCATGACGCGACGAGCTTGCACCTGCCAATTAAAATCTGCCGACCGCCGAGGACGGGGCACAGGACAACAGGCAGGGCACCACTATTTCGTCGGACGGCGCGGCATGCACGAGGCAGAGGACGAGGAGGAACCACCCGACCCGAGCCGAGAGGCCGGAGCGGTGGGCGGCATAAAAAGCTGCCGCCATGGGTCTCGGCGAGGTCCTTTTCCTTCCCTCTTGAGCCGCGGCGCTGCCCGCTACGTATCCTCACCTCGCATTCTCGCAACTTGACCCAAGATGTTGTGGACGTAATGCGATGGTCGGCGCTCAGCAGAGAACGCCGATCCAGCACCCGGGATTATCCTATACTATTCTATTGTCCCGTACTGATCTAGTAAAACGCCAAGGAATTGGTGATGACAGGAAATGTCAAATGGGGAGTTAGCTGACGACGGTAGCACGCCTAAACCACGGATCCACCGAGTTCCCTCACTAACTAATCGAGGTTACGTTGAAATCCAGAGATGTCACTAAAAAAAACCTGCACGCAAAGTTCTACGGCTGCAAAGTAGTGATGCGCGTTACACGGAGTTGCAGTAGGTGTTGTGCATGTGCTGATGTGAGAATGTGCGTCGCTAGTGGCATCTCAAGTCAAAGCACGGAGACACTGTGTGCTGCAACTTAACCAATTCGATTAATATTGTACTAATTGACAGGCCAGGCGATCGTAGCCTGTTAGGGCACTTCCAATGGTGCATTAATGGTAGTTTTTATCTCTCTTAATTAATTTGTCAATTAAGTGAAATGGTGATGTGGCAGCCTAATTAATGAGGAAAGAGATGGAGAATAATAGAAATGGTTTCTTCATGAAGAAACCAAGTCTTCTCTTGAACCAATGCACTAAAAAACCATGAAATTGCCATTGGGATGTCACTCTCTCATTGGAGGAAGAAGTTAGAGTTAAGAGAGAAAAAGATAAAACAATTATTACTTGAAGACACTACCACTGTGGAAGATGATTTCTATAGATGATTTCTTATGCTATGGAAATCGTGTCAGTTTCTTCCATTGGGACTGCCCTTAGGGCACTCCCAACCCAGACTCTATTCATGGAGTCTATATCTTGAAGACTCTATCACAAGAAACTATAGTTCTCAATGCAGATTTTGTATCATAGAGTCTATCTAATGTTCCTCTCGGATCTTCTGCTCTCATTTTATTAAATAAGCGGACACATCAAGCATGTGGGCAGCCACACGGGATCCACACACGAGTACCTCGTTTTGCGTGTAGACTTGGAGTCTAACTTAGACTTGGTTTCTAAGTTTTCACATCTCTCTCATCATTAAATTGCTTGCCACATCAGCAAATTGACTACGTGACCGTGTAGTTAATAATTATGGACTCTATCATAGAGTCTGGGTTGGGAGTGCTCTTAATTTGCAGCCATTAATTAGCAGGCTACCAACTTTTCTTGTACTACTGCTACTACCGGTATTGTACCATCTCACGCACGCACGCCCGCCGAGAAAGATACGCTATGCGCACGCTGACTACTGCGCAACAGCACGGCATGCCTTGCACATGCGTTTCCTTTTCCTGCTCGCTCGCTGGCCTCAGGAAAAGGCGACCACGACCCACCCGTCCTCACAGAAATCAGCCGACAAATCCACCACAGCTTTCCCCCGGAGCCAGAGCCAGCGCGCAGCGGTGGCGGCGCCGCGCTGACGCAGCGCGGGCGACCCGCACGGAGAGGGTGGCGCGCCGACCTTTCCTCCTCTCGCCCGCTTACGGCAAAGATTTCTGGCTCTCCGTCATCGATCGGCGTCTCTGCCCGGCCGGCCCGCGAAATGTGACCGCCCGATCGAGCGCGACCAATGGCCGGCCGATATTTATCGTAGATCACGTCCTCTTGCCGAACCGCCGTCGATCGATCTACCAAAGAGACGGGGACATTTTTGTATTGTCAATCGTGCTGCGCGAGCATAAAAAAATGGTTGAGTGGCTGAGCGTCAGCAAATGCCGGTTCGCTCTGTCGAATTAGTTAGAAGTTGCTGTCGGAATTAGCTCTCCAATGGGACCCTCTCTCTTCTTCAATCGATCGCTACTATATAGTATCTTCTGCTCAGAATAACTAAGGTTGTTATCGATCCTTCTCATCACGGGTTCCACTGACATTCCAGCTGAGCACACAACAAATCGCGCGGCATGGGAGAAACGGTGTGCTATTTCTATATAGGAGTGGGTGATGCTGCTAGGGTTCGAGACGATTCCAGAGAAATAACTATGTTTGGAAAGGCTTGGAGCTAATGATCATGGCCAGTTTGTTTATCAGGAAGAGTAGTGTTAATTAGCTCCACTGATCTCGTCATGGGGATAAAATAAAAGAACGGGCAATTGGGCATAAGAAAAATCGAGGAGCGCCGCCCATGGAGGTGGTTTGACCTGCACATGTGTTGTATAAGCTCCACTTGAGAGGAAACTAAGAAAAGATCTAGAACCGATGATATCGAGGTTGTGCTAGCGTACTCAAATAAATATAAGATGACTGTATGACATCTTCAATTGCCACAAAATAGATGTATCCATGAATTATTCTACACGGCTACATGCTATAGTTGCTACCAAATAGTCGTTTTGCATTTCCTGTAGTACAACATTTCTAGTACGTTGCAATGCGTGATACAGTCAGAGTGTTACTTTTCAAAGAAAAGTTGATATAGCTGTGCGTTTGTTATACATTTAGCACGCAACCAACAACTGACGACCATTAAACAACCGCAAATGTTTTCTGCTCCAGATACCTTGGGAAATTGAAACTGGATGATGAGCAAACAAATTTACTCTACTTTTAACGACCAAAAAAAAAACCCCCATGGCGGATCGAACACTCAATTAAGATGTAAATTTAGGGGAGTGCTTATGGAATTCTCCCTTGTTGCTTTACATCCTGAATTCGTCCAAGCTATTGAAACGCCGGGACATGGTAGCTTTAATGACTATATTATATATATAATAGTATAAAGAATAGCTTGTTTTACCAGTTCCTTAGTTTTTAACTTCTCTGCAGGAATATTTCACTGAAAGCTCTTTTTTTCAACCTGGTCGGTGCTTAACAAATCTTCAAAAGTCTATCCCCAAGTAAAAGAAGAGATATTCATCACCTCATCGTGAGCCCACGTGGTTTCCACGATCTATGCTCACTGTAGACCTCTCTTTCCCCTGGGGGAACAGCACCCAAAAGGGGTCATCACCGCATCACTTTCTCTAAAGAAATCCAACTTTTTAGCAAAAAATCCCCATCAACAAGCTGGTGTAAGGGAGATGCTTGGCCTTCGTCGCTTCGACTAGTGGTAAAGAATAGATGGAGGCATGGATCCTTCTCTTTACATGTTACACATGTACTAAGTACTAGTTTACGGCCATGTCAATGCATCTACTTTTCCTTTCCGGTAAGCGTTCGCATCTTTACAGCCTACGATATTCAGGTATATATCTTCTTAATTTTAGGTACCTACGCTATCATGCATACTTGTTCTTTTCCTTTCCTTAATGGGGTTTCAGTTGGAAGATGAGGTAGATGCATTTCTGCACATATATTCTTTGCACCCTGCTATGCTCCTATCACATGTCAATAAATTTATTACCGTTCGAAGCACCTGCAGATTTACCATCCCACTGTAAGAAAGGAGGTTCTTTCCACTGCATGCACATTCATTTCATCTACTCTAAAGAAGTTGATGTAATAGTCTAATAGATAGCTAGTCCATCTCAAATTACTATTCATTTTACTTTTCAAGTTACATGCATGCATTAGTTTTAATAGAGGGAGTATATAAAAAGCACACAAAATTTTAGCTCGATCATGAAACTCCACTTTGACACAAAACCAGGGATGGAGGCAACGAGGAGGGGGGGGGCAGGGGGCTCTAGCCCCCTACTGCCTGCACAACAATGAAGCTCTCCTTCAATTTTCTTTGAATTTTTCTGCTATAAATGAAGTTTTTTTAGTGTCTAGAGGTAGAAGAAGGTGTTCAGCCCCCCTACATCTGAATCCTAGATCCGTCACCGCACAAAATGATTCCATTTTAGTTCTTAAACCATGATATCTCTTAAATTTGTGTCTAAAGTAGTTTTCTACTTCGTGTTTCCCAATACCATGATAATGTTTTTCGTGATGATTATATTTGTGTCTAAAGTAGTTTCCTAACACACTTCTTTTTAAAAAAAGATATTGCAAGAAAAATATTAGTGGTTAATTAAAGTTGTAACCATGATGACCCAAGACTTTAATCGTAGACGATATAAAACCAAAGTATACTACTTTGGCCTGCTAAATGACCATATATGATGTCAATATAATTCATCATGGCACTACAAATGCTGTTGTTGTTTTCACTTTTTTTCAGTATAAAACCACAAATCAGATTGCCGACCGAAAGTCCAAGATGACTTTTTTTGAAAGATCAAGTCCAAGATGACTTGATGTCTTGATCCATCAGCACCACCGTCGATCCGATTCTTGGCTGTCTTGTACGGAGTATATGCCACATGCATGTCTTCTTGCTCGAGCCCTTTGCTAGGGTAGCTGCTAGGCTAACCCCAATGCAAACAGCAACAGCTCAACTCCCGTTTGTGCATCTGAAGATCACCGGAAAAATCCCTGTGGTTTTGGCGGTGGCGTGCTACAGCCATTGTCGTTCAGAGAAAGTGGCCAGCCGGAGCCGGAGCCCCCTCCCCTTTGACGCTAGTCTTTGAAAAAAGCCAACAGAAAAAAAAATCCGCGTGCTGCGCAGGCGCGGCGATGGGGGCAGCCGCCGGCCGGTGGACCCGGCAAAAAGTCCGGGAGAGGGGAGAAAGCAAGGCGGCGTCGCTTTCCGGTCGTCCGTCCTCTCCTCTCGCGCGGCGGTGATCGGAAGCCCGACGACGGACGGCCCGATGCGGCCCAGCGGCACCTGCCGAAATCCCCATCCGGCGGCCGGCGTCAGTTTGGCGGTTGCCGGCCAACCCGCAGTCGGTCCCTGTCCTCCAGATTCGCGCTAGCTACAGTGAAACCTAATTTAAAAAGATAATTGTGGCGCTGGGTGCTCGACGGTAGCTGTGCTGTGGGCCCGGCAGTTAGTGTGGGCGTCGTGGGCCCACTGTCATGGACACACTGCAGGTTCTGCGAAACATGAAGTGTTTTGTGCACCGTTGTTTTTCACCCCAAGTCTTGTGGTTGGCATGGGTGGCTGTGTAGGCTGGTCTAACTGTGGTTGTCGGCATTTTTGTTTTGCAAAACCACCCCCACTTGCATTTTTGTTTTGTTTACATAATACCTTGTCTAAAACAATCCAGGTGCTTGCTGTTTACGACGTTACGAAATATGAGCAGTTAAATTTGGCTCAAGTTTCTCACCCTTATTATTTTGAAGTTTAGATGTACTCTGTGCATTTAAGCACGTGTGTGTATTATATTGCTGTAACTATATATGTGAGTTCTGCAAATGAATTATACTCAGCGCGGCAATGTTCTCGGAACAATGCTTACAACAGGCAAGGAACAAAATACCATTCTCTCAGGGAGCATCACCAAAAGTTCTTTTATTTACCCTAGAAGATAATTTGACACGTGCAAACCTGCCATTAGCAGTAGAGAAGAAAACGAGGACGGTAGTTTGCGGTCAATTGTCAAAAACCCCTCCCATATCTTCTTCCCCCCCAACGTTAGACGGTGCGACACCTAACCCATGTCTCCACCTTCATCTCTCTGCTATAAAGAGAGGCCTTCGCATGCCACCGAGCTGTAGCCCGGAGGTGGAGGGGCTTGGTCGGTCTTGGTGCATGGCCATTCCCTCTCTACTGCCATAGACATCAGCTAGAGCAAGATAAAACTCTTCTTCTCCACACCAGAATAGATATAGCCTCTTCCTCCTCGTTTCTTTTTCGTTCTTCTTTTTCTTTCTTTCTTTGTTTCTTTCTTCTTCTTGATCTCTGAAGCCGCCATCGCCATCGATCAATCCTAGCATCCTTGCTGTTTTTTCTTCCCCAAGGATCTTGCTAGTAACTTCCTCTTGCAGATTTCACTCTCGAAACTAATACAAGTTCTTTCAACTTTCAACCTTCTCAGCAATTCTCCTTTTAACTTCCTTTGCCCTTCAGCAATCCCAACGAAAACCCGTGTCTTTCCTGAGCAAAATAGCGCAGAGAAACCTAAAAACCTTTCCTCCTAGATCAACAAGATGGAAAACGTTCTCCTGGATCGATCGTCTGGAAGCTTTGAGTTCCCGAAGAGGTCCCTCGGCCGCGGCCGGCGCGGGCTCGGCGCGAGGCCGGCGGCGCCGGGCGGCGCGTACAGCTTCTTCCCCACGTGCCAGCCGCCATACGGTGGCGCGTGGACCTCCGCTCCGGCGCCGCTTCCGTACGCGAGGCCTCCGTTATACTCGTCGCCATCTCTTCCTCTCCTTCCGTCCAACCAACCGCCGCTGCTGCCGCTCCCACCCACCGCCACCAAGTACGCCACTTTCCCCTGCCTACCGCCGGCGGCAGCTCCGCCTCCACCGCCGCCGGCGCCACGTGCGGCGGGCAGGGGCGGCGGCGCAGCGGTAACCACCGCGGTTCCAGCAGCAGCGTCACCTGCACCTGCGCGGCGGGAGAGGGACAGGAGGAGGAGGCCGGCAAGGCCGCCGCCGCCGCCGTCGACGACGGCGGAGGCGCAGAAGAAGAAGCCGCTGGAGCGGGCCACGCCTCTGCCGCCGGCGCCAGTGGTGACCGAGGCGCTGGACGACCTCGAGCAGGAGGTGGCCAGGAACTTCGTCCAGGACCTGCTGCACGCGCTGGCGCCGCCGCCTAGCAGCCTGCCGCTGCCCAGGTTCTCCCTCGTCGCGAAAGCTTCAGCTGCCACGTCGAGCCCCAGGGTGACGGCGCCGACCGCCCCGTCCTGCAACGTGGAGGCCGCCGCCGCCGACGGCATCCGCGGCCTCCTCCGCCTGTAGGGGAGAAGGATGCTTCGATCCCCGCCGTATTTGGTATTCTATAATATTTTCCCTCCAATATTATTTTTTTGGTTTGGGAAAATTAAATGCGTAGTAGTACTATAAAGGTAGAAAAATATTGGGAGAAAACATGTGATGCTCGAGCCATGGTCGGTCGAGTTGTCCGTAGTGTGACTGTGATGGTGGCGTTGGATGGATGCTATCTTCTCTGGCGGTGCTAAAGCGAGAGGAAGAAGACGACGATGTCAGCTAAGGTTTTATTAGTTTGTGTGAGACGTCGCCGTGTGGTAGATATCTAGGGTTTTACGTGATGTCTACCGACGTACTAAGTTCGTAACTGTGTGCGTAGTTCTGCTTTCTTGATTGGGTGATGGGTTTTGGAATTACCTTGTATCAAGATATTACTGCATACATATGGTGTATGCAGGTGTGTGACTTTATTAATTTATACATATATAAAAAAATGTGTGCTTGATAAAGTATTGAAATATTGTTTCCCTTGTGATCGTATAATCCACCCATTGTGCTTGATAAGCAGCAATAATTCTAAGCATTGTTGTGGGTGGAGAAAATTAATTGTCTTGATGCTCGTTTATTTTGCAATCTCATCTAAAAAAGCACTCACGGCGACCTGTTTTTCTTCAATCTTCCTCATGCTTTAATCATGTGTATTGAGCACTTGGAAATACTCCCTCCGGGGTTTTTTACATATCACTTTAGGTTTGTCCTAAGTCAAATTTATCGATCTTTGACCATAATTATAGAGAACTATAGTAACATCTATAGAACCAAATATATCCACTATCAAAATATATTCTATATGGTGAAATCAATGAAACAAATTTGATGTTGTAGATGTTGTTATATTTTTCTTATAACTTGATCAAAGTTGAACAAGTTTGACTTAAGACAAACTTTTTTTTTTTGCGAATTACACAGTACATCAGAGACACTCACAACGCACGCACACTCATCCCTATGAACACACGGGTGCAAACCCTACCCCTAGGAGCATCTTCGAAGACTAGGCCGGCAAATCCTCAAGATTGACGAAGTCACCACAGGCGCCTCGCTGTCGACGGGAACGTCGCCTACCACTGAAACACTCAAGTTCTTTGTGAGTTGCTTGCAAAACCATATGTTCACTAGTGAGCTTTGCTAGTTGAGCTTCTAGCACATCCTTCGCTTCTTCTTCTACCTTAGTTCTATATGAAAAAGATTTGATATCATGATCATATTGGTTAGCCAATGACTCATACGTACAAACCAAGGAAGCGAGTTCGGATTTGAGAAGTTCAAGTTCTTTTGACGAAGAGCTTGAGGATTCGATCTTTTGGCTCTTTGGCCCCTTGGCCTGCCTCTTCTTCTTGCTCTTCTTCTTGGCCACGAGGCAAGTGCCTTCACCATAGTAGGTTGAGGCATCTCTGTTGGGGGCGGTTAGACCGCCCCTGGGGGGCGGTTTGACCGCCTCCCCCAGAGAGGCTCCACCCTTGCATCTCTTGCCTCCTTCTTCCTTGAGAATTGATGCTTGATGATCAGTGAATGTTGTAGAGGTTGTAGGGCACATCTCCGCTGGTTCATCTTCATCGTCACTCTCAATTTCATCCCACTTGGTGTGTACTATTTCAAATAGTAATTCCCAAATGAGATGAGCATCTTCACTAATTCTTTTGCTCTTTAGGATGAGATGCTTTAGTTCTCTACATACACAGCTACACAAAAGGTTAGTAATAACGGCATTGAGTCGCTTCTTCTCCAATTCCTTTGGTGAGACACATGTCTCATCCTCCGGAAGGATACTCGCAACCATAATGCTCTCAGCGGTGAGACCCAAAACCTTAAGTGCAATAAGAACATTGGAACGCCAAGAAGAGTAGTTTGAGCCATCTAGAGCTAGAGGCTCAAATGGTACCTCACAAGTAGTCGACATCGAAAAACTCCGAGCGGTTAAGCTCGAACCGGAGCACCAAGCTCTGATACCAATTGAAAGGACCTTGATGCCGCCTAGAGGGGGGGTGAATAGGCGAGACGACCAAATAAAACTTTTTCCCCCGGAAACTTGAGCTTCACTGGCACAGGCGGTTAGACCGCCCCTGGTGTACGAACACAGAGGGGGCGGTTAGACCGGGTCCTGGGGCGGTCAGACCGCCCTGCCCAGTGAACCTGCAAAAGACAACTCAAGTCTTCTCTTGACTTCTAGCACGAACCTAAGTTCTTGAGTGGCTTCTGTAGATGATCACAAGCAGGGTAATGATCCCTGCACTCAAAGACAAGCACACCCAAGTAGATCGAGCGGAAGCAAAGTAAATATGCTAGAAATCAAAGCGAGTGAGGCAAACCACAAAGGAGAGACGAGGATTTGTTTCCCGAAGTTCACCGCCCACTAAGGAACGGCTACGTCTCCGTTGAGGAGCTTGTAAGGGAAAGTTCCCACAACAAGCCGGGTCCCTTTCAACCGCTTTCCTCCTTTCCACTAAGGCAATCTTTTCCACGAAGAGACAAGATCACAGCCCTCACAAACTTGCCGCTGCTCACCACAACCTTGGGAGCTAGCCGGCGACGCCTAGCCGTCTAGGAAGAGAACCTCCAAGAGTAACAAATGTTTCAAAGGCTTTTCGACGTGAATCACAAGTGCTCAAGCTATGGGATGCTCTTGCTCAGCTCACACAAGCTCACAAAGGCTTAAACTCTCAACCCAACACTAGGATATGGCTTGAATAGCAAATCTCACAAAGAGAGAGTTGGGGAGGGTTTCTTTGGCTTTGGCTTATGAAAAACAGCAGGGGAAGCACTTCAGCAACCCTAGAAACAGCAGCACCAACAAGTGGAGCTCGTGGGGTACTTATACCCCTCACAAGGAAAACTAGCCGTTAGAACTCTGGCCAGAGCGGTTAGACCGCCTGGTCAGGGCGGTTAGACCGCCTCCCACCGGCTAGTTTGAAAAACTAGCCGTTGGCCTGCCAGGGGCGGTTAAACCGCCCCCCTGGGGCGGTTAGACCGCCCTGGGCAGAGAGACCCAAAAACCCTTCTCTCTTCTCACAAGCACTCCAACACGTGTTGAAGTGGCAAAGGATGGGTTAGAGGTTTGTTAGACTACTCAGGAACTCTCTCAAGGCTAGTTCTCACTTAGGTCAACTAATGAGCACTTTTGATCTTTTGTCTTAGAGCTAGTGTTGCATCCCTCTTGATAGTACGGCATTCCTAAACTCAAGAATAAATGTAAAAAGGAGTCGTTCACTTGAGCTTGTAGATCTTCAATCTTGCCATACTTTTGCACTTTCAACTTGAGGGCTTTTAACATAGCCGATGTCTTGAGCAAATCCATACTTGAGCTAGTGACTTAGGATTCTTCCCTTTTTGCATAAGAGTGCACACTTTAATCCTTAAGTCACTCCATATTGCCATTCATAACATATTGATGTGTAGCATTGCTTCCCTCGGTTAAGGCTTGGATATGATACTTGGAGACCCCACGGATGCTAGAACTTCACCTTAGCAAAACACTAATGGCGGCCGGGCTAAGACCCCAAAGATTACTTAGTCCCTCACCCTAGACACCTCGGTTGATCTCTTCATCACTTACCCAATCCACTTTGAGTTCCACTTTGCTTTATCCTTAATTAAGCTCCATTTGAAAATTCCTCTTCAAATGCTTGTTCTTGATTGACAACGAATATGCAAGCTTCCTTTTAAGGACCATTAAGTTTACACTCATCCTTATGTCCTCTTTCAATCACCACATGAAGCCTTGCACTTTAACTTGAGAGAATTACCAACTTCTCTTTGTATGATCCCTTTATATTTTTAGTCAAGCTACTGCATTCTTTGGAGACATGTAATTTATCTTCACAAAATATCCCTAAAATTATAAATCCACTTATTGCTTGACATTAACCCAAGTGCATAGGAATCATCCATATATTTGTCTTCTCCAATGTGAGCCATATAATATTCATTCATAAATAAATACTCTAATAATTGCTCATGAATATATGAATAAACCTGCTCACAAACTTAGACAAATACATTAGTCCTTTAATCGTCTTGTCATTCAATTCATCAAAATCCACTTAGGGGCCTAGATGCACTTTCAATCTCCCCCTTTTTGGTGATTGATGACAACTCGATTAAAACTTTACAAAATAAGTCGTTTAAGCGCATTTTTAATTCTTAGATATAATTAGAGCTCCCCCTCAATGTGTGCTTTGAATGGAATTTCAAAAATTGGCCTCAAATGCCAAAAGCACATATTAGAAAGAAAACCATGTGAGCTCCCCCTATATCTTAGAATCAGTGGAGTGCTAGAGATGTGTGACAAAATAAAACCCGTGATGCATATGGCATGACAAGCATTCAACAAAGAGAAGTGTGTGCTGTTTGGGCAGGGGCGGTCAGACCGGGGTTGCAGGCCGGTTAGACCGCCTCCCCCATTCAGCCTACACAAAAACATTCACCAATTAAACCATACATCACAAACTAACACAAATGTCACTTAAGATACATAAATAAGTTCTACACACTCAGTAGCACACATACAAATACTCAAGTCCACAAGATAAAGTAGAGATCCATTTATTACAAACCAAGTCTCACTCTCAGCTCACAGGGGTAGGGCGGTTAGACCGCCTACCCAGGGCGGTTAGACCGCCCCCTGCAGAACAGCCACAAACACTAAGCTTTAATCTAGTTCTTCTCCCCCTTTGTCATCAAGCATCCATAAAGGGCCTGGAGAAGATGATGCTGCTGCCAAGTCACTGCTGCTATTGCTGCCACTGATCCCAAGTACCCTCTTCGGTGTTCGGATTTGCAACTAGTCATACACAAGAGAGATAAGATACAAAAGAGCTAGATATGGAAGAATTTCAGAATAGAGAGCTGAGTGAATTTTCCATACCATAGGAAGTGGCAGGCTGATCAAAGAACTCATGGGAGACACGTGCCGCCCATTCATCAGTAGATGGAGGAGGGACCCATGGTGGAGGGACAGCCGTGTCACCTTCAAACATAGAGTCAAAACCAGTAGATGGTGGTGGAGGAGGAGGAGCCGAGGAGGATGATGCACCTATATCCGATCCAAAGTTGCTTCCATACTGATAGTAGAGATCCGAGTTGAGGAAGCTGTTCACCCTATCATCCACGGAGGGTATCTCAACCTCTGGAGGGGATGGTGAGATAGGAGATCTGGGAGGTTGACATCCGGCCTGATTGTGAAGAGCCTTCATAGTATCCCTCATCTTCTTATTCTTTTTCCTTTCCTCTTGCTGAGCAACTTCTATGTCTCTCTGAGTTTTGCACATACCAAGGAAGATGCTGATCAATTTGCGAAGAGGGGAACTGTGCTTCTTTTCCTTCTGCCAGGGGCGGTCAGACCGCCCCTGGGGGGCGGTTGAACCGCCCCCAGGCTGATAGGCCTCCCAGCTGTGCGGCGCCTCCCTTTCTTCAAATATTTCTTGCTCCTCTTGCTGATCATCCTGTGGAGATGGGACCCTTACTGTCTTGCTGGGTTTTGGTTGTAAAGGGCGATGCTTGGTGTCATTTGGATAAGCCCTTTGTGTGACTTTCTTGATGATGTAGCTAATGTATGGACTATAGCTGCACAACCTTTGTGGATTTTCAGAAGAGTTCTTTATTTCTTGCCACAAAAAGTCACCAACATTAAACGCCGGCTCACCGGGCTTCATGGCAACCATCAAGTTCCTCTGAAAAGTAGTGATATCCGAATTGTTGCCATCCCTAGGTGTGAGTGTCTTCCGGAACAAACGGTTGAGGATAGAATAATATGTGTATAAGCCCTTCACATGTCCCCAACTGTCCCTTGCATTCCTGGGATACATAAATGCCATCCTCTTTGCCTCAAGTGGTCCCTCATCATGGAGCTTCCGGGCGAACCCATCATCAGGTAACCTGAATAAAGTGAGAAACCTGGAGAAAGTGAGCTGATGATTCTCACCCTCAGTCATCCAAAACATGGCCCTCTCACTTCGCCCATCCTCTTTTAGCACATAGCCAAAATAAACTGTCGCATAAAACTGAGCGATGAGCGATGAGCACTTTGTTCCAATGTTGCTTAAAGCCCATGAGGACCTTAATCCCTTTTGCTTCACAAGCCTGAATCACCTCATCAAAGATAGGATTATTTTTCCTCTCCGTGAACTCCCAATCAACATACTGGGCATCATTTGTGATCTTTGACTTTCTACCAGTAATGATAGCTGTGGTGTAATAGTTCTGCTGAAAGATGGTCCGAAATCTGTAATCTGTAGCAGTCCTATCCTCATTAGCCGGATTAGTTCTTCTCAAGTTCACCATAGTGTCCGCCATCCCTGCCTGATAATAATCAATAGGCCCTCTGTAGGAAGGATAGTTAGGCTCTCTGATATAGGGCCTACCAAGCTGCTGATGACCACCTCTCTGTTCCTCTTCCTCTTCTTCCTCTTCTTCCTCAACACTATCACTATCACTCTCATTTCCTCCACCTGCAACTCCCTTCTGACGCCAGCTGAGCTCAAAGTTGAGAGAGGGATCCTCCACATCATCATCACTACTCTCCACCCTGTCACTCATCTCAATGTCATCACCATAATAGACAGGTGATGGTGGCTGTCCTCTTGGCCTCAAATTGTGCGTGCTAGGACCGGAGGACGTTCCGGCATCACCACTGCCTCTTTTCTTTCTTTTCTGAGAACCGGCACCCCTTGGCATTGCTGCTGTCCCTGGATCACAAGATGTGAAACAAAAGTGTATGAGACACCAGGAACAAGATTGGCTAGAATGAGCGTCGAGGCTCGGCATTCCAAAGCAATTGGCACAAAACTGGCCAGGGTGGTTAGACCGCCCCTGTCAGTTTTGAGCCAATGGCTCTTTTCGGCCAAACACAGCAACACAGATAAAAGATTATGGAATTACTGTTCATGAGACGATTCTAGAGAGATAGAGATTAAATACATGCAGAAACCAAAATTTTGGACCAACCATGCGCATGGCGGTTAGACCGCCCTACAGGGGTGGTTAGACCGCCCCTGGCAATTAACCCTAGTTTTGAGTTCATGACAATGTACTTAACGAAATTGAACCAAACTCTAGGAATGTCTTCTAGGGGTTGCCAGGTGATGTTCTACCAAAGGATATTCAAAGCTACTCATGGAGTTGATAGATCGGGCAAAAACAACATTTGAATACCTTTGGAGAGAAGAAACCGAGATGAAATCCAAAGAACCGGGTGGTGAACCGGTTCAGCCGCCTTAGGGGAGTCACTTCCACGGATTGGATTTGATTTTTAGTGGTGGAAACTCAAAATCGCCATGGGAGGGAGTGAGAGCTTGAGGAGGAAGAAGGAGTTTGAGTTCTGGTCGAAATGACCTGTTCCTGGTCGTTGGAGAGAGATGGGAGTGAATGGATAGGGATAAAGGGGTGAGGAGTCACGGGCAAAGGGTAAAACAGAAAACCCGTGGGACCCGGTCTGACCTGGTTGGGGACCCGGTTAGACCGCCCCCTCCCCTGACTTAGCTGATTCGAGACAAAGTTGAGATTTCGTTCCCTTTTTGATTTTAGACCCTCGGAAGTCCTGAAATTGCGCTTAGGAAAGAGTTTGAGCACAGGGAAAAGAACTTGGTGGGGCGGTTAGACCGCCTCCACCCCCGGTTAAACCGCCCCTGTCAAAAAATTCATCCAGAGACCCTTTATCGGTAGTACCGATTGGGGGTCGGAAGTACCGAGTATTTCCATACTTTTGGGCAGTGAACTCTTATCGGTAGTTTCGCCCTTGGGTCGGTAGTCCCGAGGAGCACTTTTCCAGCCTTAGAGGATTTGATCCTTGATTTCCATGGAATATTTGGATAAAAGATATATAAAAGATTTTGATCCAAATTTCACAAATCTTAGAAGAGTATGAGATGATCCAAGTAATTCACATTCTTGATTCTTCCAAGAGTGTTTGAGAGAGAGAGAGACAAAGATATGGATTTAGAGAAGAATTATGGACTTGAGTAAAATATCACCACTTGTGACTAGCCATCAAACAAACAAGGAGAACTATAGTCACAAATGGATCAATAGGGTCACAAAGACCAAGAACCAAATATTTTTCAAATTAAGCACAATTCCTATGCATGCTAGTTGATTTTTCGAAAAGTCTATCCTAGGTCACAAAGTGCATGCATCCACTTCAAATGAATAGCCTTTTAAGTATATTTGGCTCATACCTTCAACCTCGAGACACAAAGATGAGTGAACGCAAAGGTATCAACCAAATATCTAGAGAGACACACGAAAGTTCACTTGAAGCAATTTCATGCTAAGATGATCACACTAGCATGGTATAATGACCTAGATGCATTTCGATATTAAAGAGGTTTATGAGGACATACCTTTGCCTTTAGACCATTTGAATTTGTGCATGAGTAAATATTAAGGAAAGGCTAGCTCTTACTTGATTCTTTGAGATTTAATAGTAAAGTCAAGAGCTTGCTAAAGATGCACAAACACATGAGACTACAAGTTCACTAGAAGAAATTGTTAGTCCCACAAATGACACAACCTTTGAAGTAAGCTCCCCCTCAATTAGTGCTTAGAGAATTTTGAATTTCTCAAGCTTAGCATGCAATTCAATTAAGACCAAGGGAAATTGCTACAAAGGTGTGTTTGACATAGAAAGGATTTATCAAATTGAACTATGCCAAGAATCTCAATACCATTGCCTTGGAATCACCAAAATATCGACGAAACAGCTCCATGTTGGGTCACCCGGGCCAAGTGGCCGGGTCACCCGCCATCCTCCAGAGACGCCTCGGGTCACCCGGCCATAGGTGTCGGGTCACCCGCCAAAAGCGCTTCTGGGGGGGCAGGCGGTTAGACCGCCCTGCCTTTCTTGGTCAATTTGGTGATCTTTCAGCTCTAGTCCCTTGATAAGCCTCTATAATGCCTAGATAAATCCCTGCAAGGCTTATCATAACAAATGCCCTTCTAGAGAGCCATTAGGAGCATCAAATGGCATGAGAGTACAGAATTACAAAAGTGTCAAGGTCACTTCCTCATGCTTCACAAACCTAGGTCTAGTGATCCATGAGTGCTCACAAAGAACTAAGAGTGACCAAGGCACAACTTAAGTACTAGTTACCGAGATTGCATTGGTTGAGTGATGTTCACTTTCTAGTCCATCTCATGGCAAGGTATCAAATAGCCAATTCCTTCTTCATTGCCATGACTTCAATGCAACTCGATCAACCTACAAGCTCAGCAAGCACCTTTTGGTACCCAACACTTGTTGGGTCCTACAAGGTTAGTCACAAGATGCTTAGGAACCCAAATCGCCCTTGTACTAACTTGAGGTGAACTAATCATCCTCATAGTACAAGTGTCTAACTTGTCATTCCTAAGCTTATGAAACTTATAATGGACAAGGTTTGATTGAGGAGTGTTACCATTCGGACAATCCTTGCCCAAGTGACCCTTTTTACGACAAGTGTAGCAAATGCGGCTTTTGGCACTTCTTGGCTTGGGATCCATTTGCTTGTCTTGTATAGGCTTGCATGGAGGCTTTTTGCTTGAAGAATGAGTTTTCTTCTCCTCGCTGCAGTGGTTCTCCATTGTGCTGGCTAGACCCAGTCTAACCGCCCTAGGGGGGCGGTCAGACCGCCCCTGGTCAGTACTGCTGACTTGTGTGCAATCCGCAGCCGAGTGACCCTTCTCTTTGCATATATAGCACAATCTCCTTCTGATTGATCTTCTTCTCTTCTTGGAGATTGTTTCTTGAGCCTTGAGCTTGATGGGGCAATGTGAAGTGGCATGCCCCTTCTCCTTTTCTTGAATCTTGCTTTTGTTGATCTTGATGTGTTGTTGAGGAGTTGAGCTTGTGACGGTTGAACCCTTCTCAAGCTTCTTCACCATGTTATCACGGTTATCTTGAGGAGGTTGCACTTGGCTCTCTTCCTTCAACACACACAAGTCTCTTTTAAGCTTTTCAACCTCTTGCTTGAGTTCATCATTTTCTTGAGCAACGAGGTCATCACAAGATTCTACAAATACATGCTCAATGCTAGATTGGCTTGCTTGAGAACAACAAGGTTTAGTACAAGCAAATTCATTATTGACTAGTGAGCATGTGCATGTGGGTGTGAGAGGTTGTAAGAATTTTACCGATGAAATAACAACCTCATGAGCAATTTCTAGTGAAGCATATGAGTCCACAAGCTTCTCATGAGAACACTCAAGTTCTTTGTGAGTTGCTTGCAAAACCATATGTTCACTAGTGAGCTTTGCTAGTTGAGCTTCTAGCACATCATTGGCTTCTTCTTCTACCTTAGTTCTATATGAAAAAGATTTGATATCATGATCATATTGGTTAGCCAATGACTCATACTTACAAACCAAGGAAGTGAGTTCGGATTTGAGAAGTTTAAGTTCTTTTGACGAAGAGCTTGAGGCTTCGATCTTTTGGCTCTTTGCCCCCTTGGCCTGCCTCTTCTTCTTGCTCTTCTTCTTGGCCACGAGGCAAGTGCCTTCACCATAGTAGGTTGAGGCATCTCTGTTGGGGGCGGTTAGACCGCCCCTGGGGGCGGTTTGACCGCCTCCCCCAGAGAGGCTCCACCCTTGCATCTCTTGCCTCCTTCCTTGAGAATTGATGCTTGATGATCAGTGAATGTTGTAGAGGTTGTAGGGCACATCTCCGCTGGTTCATCTTCATCATCACTCTCAATTTCATCCCACTTGGTGTGTACTATTTCAAATAGTAATTCCCAAATGAGATGAGCATCTTCACTAATTCTTTTGCTCTTTAGGATGAGATGCTTTAGTTCTCTACATACACAGCTACACAAAAGGTAAGTAATAACGGCATTGAGTCGCTTCTTCTCCAATTCCTTTGGTGAGACACATGTCTCATCCTCCGGAAGGATACTCGCAACCATAATGCTCTCAGCGGTGGGACCCAAAACCTTAAGTGCAATAAGAACATTGGAACGCCAAGAAGAGTAGTTTGAGCCATCTAGAGCTAGAGGCTCAAACGGTACCTCACAAGTAGTCGACATCGAAAAACTCTGAGCGGTTAAGCTCGAACCGGAGCACCAAGCTCTGATACCAATTGAAAGGACCTTGATGCCGCCTAGAGGGGGGGTGAATTGGCGAGACGACCAAATAAAACTTTTTCCCCCGGAAACTTGAGCTTCACTGGCACAGGCGGTTAGACCGCCCCTGGTGTACGAACACAGAGGGGGCGGTTAGACCGGGTCCTGGGGCGGTCAGACCGCCCTGCCCAGTGAACCTGTAAAAGACAACTCAAGTCTTCTCTTGACTTCTAGCACGAACCTAAGTTCTTGAGTGGCTCCTGTAGATGATCACAAGCAGGGTAATGATCCCTGCACTCAAAGACAAGCACACCCAAGTAGATCGAGCGGAAGCAAAGTAAATATGCTAGAAATCAAAGCGAGTGAGGCAAACCACAAAGGAGAGACGAGGATTTGTTTCCCGAAGTTCACCGCCCACTAAGGAACGGCTACGTCTCCGTTGAGGAGCTTGTAAGGGAAAGTTCCCACAACAAGCCGGGTCTCTTTCAACCGCTTTCCTCCTTTCCACTTAGGCGATCTTTTCCACGAAGAGGCAGGATCACAGCCCTCACAAACTTGCCGCTGCTCACCACAACCTTGGGAGCTAGCCGGCGACGCCTAGCCGTCTAGGAAGAGAACCTCCAAGAGTAACAAATGCTTCAAAGGCTTTCCGACGTGAATCACAAGTGCTCAAGCTATGGGATGCTCTTGCTCAGCTCACACAAGCTCACAAAGGCTTAAACTCTCAACCCAACACTAGGATATGGCTTGAATAGCAAATCTCACAAAGAGAGAGTTGGGAAGGGTTTCTTTGGCTTTGGCTTATGAAAAACAGCAGGGGAAGAACTTCATCAACCCTAGAAACAGCAGCACCAACAAGTGGAGCTCGTGGGGTACTTATACCCCTCATAAGGAAAACTAGCCGTTAGAACTCTGGCCAGAGCGGTTAGACCGCCTGGTCAGGGCGGTTAGACCGCCTCCCACCGGCTAGTTTGAAAAACTAGCCGTTGGCCTGCCAGGGGCGGTTAGACCGCCCCCCTGGGGCGGTTAGACCGCCCTGGGCAGAGAGAGCCCAAAAACCCTTCTCTCTTCTCACAAGCACTCCAACACGTGTTGAAGTGGCAAAGGATGGGTTAGAGGTTTGTTAGACTACTCAGAAACTCTCTCAAGGCTAGTTCTCACTTAGGTCAACTAATGAGCACTTTTGATCTTTTGTCTTAGAGCTAGTGTTGCATCCCTCTTGATAGTACGGCATTCCTAAACTCAAGAATAAATGTAAAAAGGAGTCATTCACTTGAGCTTGTAGATCTTCAATCTTGCCATACTTTTGCACTTTCAACTTGAGGGCTTTTAACATAGCCGATGTCTTGAGCAAATCCATACTTGAGCTAGTGACTTAGGATTCTTCCCTTTTTGCATAAGAGTGCACACTTTAATCCTTAAGTCACTCCATATTGCCATTCATAACATATTGATGTGTAGCATTGCTTCCCTCGGTTAAGGCTTGGATATGATACTTGGAGACCCCACGGATGCTAGAACTTCACCTTAGGAAAACACTAATGGCGGCCGGGCTAAGACCCCAAAGATTGCTTAGTCCCTCACCCTAGACACCTCGGTTGATCTCTTCATCACTTACCCAATCCACTTTGAGTTCCACTTTGCTTTATCCTTAATTAAGCTCCATTTGAAAATTCCTCTTCAAATGCTTGTTCTTGATTGACAACGAATATGCAAGCTTCCTTTTAAGGACCATTAAGTTTACACTCATCCTTATGTCCTCTTTCAATCACCACATGAAGCCTTGCACTTTAACTTGAGAGAATTACCAACTTCTCTTTGTATGATCCCTTTATATTTTTAGTCAAGCTACCGCATTCTTTGGAGACATGTAATTTATCTTCACAAAATATCCCCAAAATTATAAATCCACTTATTGCTTGACATTAACCCAAGTGCATAGGAATCATCCATATATTTGTCTTCTCCAATGTGAGCCATATAATATTCATTCATAAATAAATACTCCAATAATTGCTCATGAATATATGAATAAATCTGCTCACAAACTTAGACAAATACATTAGTCCTTTAATCGTCTTGTCATTCAATTCACCAAAATCCACTTAGGGGCCTAGATGCACTTTCAGTTGCTCGTATCCACGGCTTCAACGAGGATTCTGCTGAACAGTCAGCCTGGGGAGAGGATCTGGCATCGACGAGGATTGCGCCAGGGTGACCCCCTGTCACCGATGCTATTCATTCTGGTGATGGACGTCCTCAACAGACTGATGGGAACGGCCAGAGAACAGCAGCTGCTGCAACCGACGGGCATCCGGCCGTGAAGTATCAATGCAGCATGTACGCCGACGACGTCATCATCTTCGCTGCGCCAACTGTAGGCAAAGCACAAGCAATTGCAAGGATACTTTCAATCTTTGGAGATGCTTCAGGTCTGAGGACCAACCTGGCAAAATGCTCGATCACGCCTATCTATGGCGCCGAGGAGATCATGGCTCAGATCCAAGCTGTTTTACCATGCCAAATCTCTGAGTTCCCGATAACATACCTCGGGGTACCATTATCAACGACAGCTATCCCCAGATCGTTCTTCCGGCCGCTGGTTGACAAGGTTGCCCGGAGACTGCCGACATGGAAGGGGCCAATGATGCCTAAAAGCGGCCGGCTGGTGCTAACTAAGGTTGTCCTCTCCACGATTCCAACCTACATGCTCATGGCCGACCAGCTACCGGGATGGGCGATTGATGACATCAATCACATACGACGGAAGTTCCTGTGGGCAGGGCAGGATACGTCGGTAAGAGGGAAATGCCTTGTTGCCTGGAACACTGTTTGCCTCCCGACAATACATGGAGGTCTGGGTATACAGAACCTGAAGCTCGCGGGGAATGCATTGCACACGAGATGGCTATGGCTTCAAAGAACTGAACCGGAACGGGCCTGGGCGGCATTGCCATTCAAGGTTGAGCTGCATGTGCAAGATCTGTTTGATGCTTCAATCAAGGTACGAGTGGGTAGCGGAACAAAAACGTTCTTCTGGAGGGATAGTTGGCTTGACGACAGATCCATCGAAGCCATCGCGCCTTCCCTAACATCACTTGTCAGCTCACGTGTGAAGAGATCACGCACGGTGGCACAGGCATTCTCCAACCGACAATGGGTCCGAGACATCACAGGCGGCTTGTCAATCACGGCTCTCGTTGAGTACCTTCATCTCTGGGACAGGTTAGAGCAGGTGCAGCTTGATCCCCATGAAGATGACATTATCCGTTGGAAGTGGACGCCTGACGGACGATATAGCGCACAGTCGGCCTATCTCCTCATGCACCAAGGCGTCACATTGTTCCCAGGAGCAGATCTTCTCTAGGGCTGTTGGGCACCGCTGCGTGTGAAGCTCTTCCTATGGCTTGCTTGCCGGAGGCGAGTCTGGACGGCGGACCGACGCCTGCGACGGGGGCTGGAGGCGCATGAAACCTATTTGCTTTGTGACCAAGAAGCCGAGACCATCGATCATCTGCTAGTCACTTGTCCTGTGGCCAAGGAGGTCTGGTGGCGTGCCTGTTCATGGGTAAAATGCGTCTGCATCTTTGCTGCAGCGGCCAACGTTCATGACTGGTGGGAGCAATTGGTATTAGCGCAACCACAAAGCCGGCGACAAGGTACATCCACATTGTTCATGCTAGTGTGCTGGCATCTGTGGAAGGAGAGAAACGCCCGTCTGTTCGACCGTCGATCGACACCGCCACTAATAGTACTAGGGAAAATTAGGGACGAGGCAAGCTTGTGGATAGCAGCTGGTGCCCGAAAGCTAGGTAGCCTGTGTTGCGAGTAATCCACATGAGGGAAACATGTGTGTGAGTGTGTTGTAACAAATTTTCTGCTTAATACAAAGATGCGCAGCTCTCCTGCGTATTCGAGAAAAAAAAATTGGATCTACCCATTTACCTTGATGTGTTGAAAAAAGAAAACCTTACTGGATGATGCTCCGTGGCGTGAACGTACTGTAATGACCGCGGTTGGTGGTTGCCACTCCTCGCGCGAATTACCGGAGCGATCACGGGGTCACGGTCCTCGCGATCGAGTTCGTTCTGGGTGGTGCGACCGCGGCCAACGTACGCCGGGCTGCTCGTGCGGCCACGTCCACACCTCGGCGACCGCGTCGACGTCGACGTCGTCGTCCCCTCCAACTCGAGACGTGCGCGGCCGCTGCGACCGCTTGAAGAACAGGTCCAGAGTCCAAATAAACTCGAAATTGAACGCGGCGGAGCACGTACGGTAAACACTGCGCGAACGTCTTGGGTTGCGGCGCGCTCTCCATCGCGCGGTGTTGCCGCCCCGCGCTTAGCTGAAAGCGGTCGTGCGGCGGCACAACAACTTGCGTGACGGGATCGCCACTCGCCACCGACCAAAATGGTGTGAGCGTGACCGTGCGAGAGAGGCCGGTCTACTAATCATTTTAGGACTTGACTTGAAGAGTCAAGGTTCGCCCTCATGGGCAGAAGTGCTTCACACGGCTTGAGGTTCTGAGCCTGGCTGTGTGAGTTTGCTTCTCAACATCACTCAACAAGTTTAAACTTTTGACAGGTAATTAAACAAGATCAAGTGACCCAAATAAGGAAATAATTCTTCTATTGCTTCAGTATATTGGCACGTATGTTGTATTGTCCTCGTAACAGTTACATTTCTTCTGAATGAATACAGATGGAAAAGGGGTAAAGAAGGAAAAAAAAGGGGGAGAAGGAATCACCTTGCGATGATCAGATAAATGACAGGACAGACAGTTACAACAAAGCACGTACGAGCTCGCCTCGGCAGCATTCGAATACCGCAAGCAAGGCATTAAGCACAGCTCAATAGATGCCGATAGGAACTCAATTCCTTAGGCACCATATGCTTAACCACATTTGTGAAGGTATAACGGAATATGAGACCTCCAGGCTGCATCATACATTCATATCTTCTCGGCTTGTTCTACCGCTGCTCACGTCCGGAAGAGACGAGGAGGAGAATCGGTGATATCTGTAGTTATCCAGGGACGACACGGGCTGCTGCGGATTCAGAGTCGGTGGCGGTGTGAGGTTCCTCTGAGCTGGTAGTGGGATTACTCCGTTATACAAAAAGCCTTCACCGCTAAGGCTGCAAAAAAAATAATAATAAAGATAAGTACAGCATTTTTGCAATCTACGCCACAATAATGTTCCAGACAAAACAAGCACTTTTCATTCTTCACCATTTATTCGATTCATTTGAGTTTTATTTTTTAGGGTGGTCTCTTTCATGTTAGGCATGCTCACCTTTTCCTTTGGAAGCTATCCGTGCCACCTCCAAGAGTCTCTACAGGAAGGATGGTATCTTCTCTTGGAGTAAGAGACCAGGGACTTGGGGCAGGAGGCTCATTTGAAAAGTATCTTCTCCTGATCAACTGAAAGATGCGGTTTGACATCACTAAAGGTGAAATTCATTGAGCAGAGAAAAGAAATCAATGAAACTCGTCTAAACAAACCATGCGGAAAAACTTGATCAGAGCTTCTTTGTCATATCTTGCTTGTTTGGCAGCCTGGAATCAACAAATACATAGTACTGCATCGAGTTAGGTAAGCACAGTAGCGTGAGATGGGAGTAGGACAGTAAGAGATCTAACCGACAGGAGACCGGAGTTTCCAGGAAAGCTCTCTGTGAGAGGGAGTTCTTCACTACATCGAAGAAGGCCCTGCTTCTCAGCCCATTGGCGAGCAAGATCAACAAGATTCCCGCTGCTTGCTTTTGTACCATCCCTTGGCACTATATCAACTTTATTAGCGATTACCAGATAAGGCACTGGAAGTCCTCCCGGTCCACCAGATCCGAGCGGAGCTAAGAAGGTGCCCGTTTCAGCAACTTCAACAGCCCATTTACTCAAGTTTGTCTTGGACTTCCTCTGAGAGAGGTCATAAACAAATATGACCCCTGATGGACAAATTCAGAAACAGTCAATTCAAATGCTTACAGCATTGATTGATATGAAGCACAATTACTAAAGAAGGCAGAGGTTTCTATAAATAAGAGGTTCTGATAGCTGGCAGATTGAAGCTAGAACCAAAGTAGAAATAAAGTGGAGCACTCACGGAAATGATATAGAAATGCCAAAGGGTTAAGATCAAGAACTGATATAAAAATACCATAAACATCCCTACCATCAACAGTTTTCTAGAGTCATACGTCAATTGGATCTATCAAATGCTCATGTAGGAAAGGACTCTCAAAGTCAAGCCTTGATGCTTACAAAGATGCAGGACTTATATTGGTAATAAGAGACATGGCATTTACCGTTGATTTGTGTATAGAAAATCGACCGGCATGCTTTGTACCGCTCATGTCCTGAGATATCCCAAAGCTCAACAAAGAAGTTTCTTTCAGCATCACTGACGTTATTGGATGAACCGCCTGCACTTCCATAAGTAATATGCTGAAATGGCAAAGAGTGCAAAATGTAAGTAGGCACAAATTGCAAAACCTACAAGCCAGGAAAGCAAAGAAAACATACTTACTTTAATGCCCACTGTGCATCCTACTGTCTGTGCTGGTCGAGCAACAGCAGAACCATTTAAAATCAAATGCACCAGTGAAGATTTCCCAACACCTGAGAAGGGGGAAAATTAACGACAAAGAATACAACTGAAGCTCTACAGCTAGCCGTGTAGACTAAAAAACATGCAATCGTATTGTTGAGGTTCAATTGCCAATTCTTATACAAAAGTAGTATACATGCACAATTAAGAAACTCACAAAATTGCCAATGAAGCTCTCAAGTTTGAACTGGTGCCAGGTAATACCATCAGAAACACTGAATGGTATCTATGTTGTTGTTTACACAGAATAGAATGGTTTTTTTCATCTATTCTGTGTTTACTAGAAACCTCTTTTTTTCAACTACTAACTGTTGTACTTGCTGGGTCAAGGATTAGATCCTAGGACCTCGTACTTACCAAGTCAGGCCACTACCAGTCTACCACTTAATTAGTTCTTGGAGTTTCTTAGTTCTTCTAAAATGAACGTGTGCTCTGAATGATCTTAAAACAAAGGAAATTTTAACAAAGCTCAGTTTGCTCTATGATGGTGAGCAGGATAAGCAACCCAATCTTCAGAGAGATGTTACAGCTATTTTAAAGGTGCAAGAAGCTTATCAGAAATTAAAGGAGTCAATATTGAAGGTATTCGTACAAAAGGTTCGCAGGGATCATCTACCAGACACAAACTAGCTCCAAGAAGGTTTCAATCTCAGAATACTTTCAACATTACACCACAGGTGAAGGTGCGCGCCACATGAATAATTGAATCACTGAACACCCGGAATAAATTTCCAACCAGTCTTCAGATACTGGAACCTGGTCGGTTGGCACTACTGCTTTCAAGTATGGTGAGGATACTTTAAATCTCTTCAGGTTAGGTGATGAAGCAACCAGGGATTCAAAGTTCTGACTCTATGAATTCAGTGATTTCGGATGATGATGGTCCCATTCTACAGTTCAGAAAACCCAATCATCACAAAGCAAACAAATGAATCCTCGTTACTATGGTTTCAATTTACCGATGACATGCTCTTCTACTGATAGTACCGCACCTATATCATGTCCATTTCCCTACGCCGAAGCTAGCAAAAAGGTTAACAGAATCGCCACATCTCCAAGCAGAGCTCTACCATTCTGAAACTTTTGAAGGTAGATAACATTCTGAATTTTCTGACAGCGCACTCAAATGGACAATGCACAATCGTGTTCCCAGATTCTCGTAACTCTCGCCGAGCATCATGTTCTAGCTTTCCAGGACAAGTTGCAAAAGGCGCACCTGAATCACCGACGACGAGGACGCGCACTTGGCCGAAGGGTCCCACGCCGTTCTGATCACGGCCGCTGGCACTGCTGCTCCGGCTGCCGCTATCCTTCCAAAACATCGCCGCCGCCGCCCGAACCCGACGACGGCACCGACGAAGCGCCCTGGTGGTTAGTGCTGGGCTTGGGATCCGCCGAATCGGCAGCCTCGACGAGACCCGCCCGCACCGGCGCAATTCGACGCACCGGCCCGGAGGAGGCGGGATTCCGGGAAGGAAGGGACGGCTCTCTCAGGCGAGGAGGGTCCGAGGTCCGAGCACCGACAGCGAGAACGAGAACGGAGGCCGTGAATGGCCGCGACCGGGTGGCGAGAGACGTGAATCTCCACTGTTTTTCTTTGGCTTTAAGGTTACCGCTGCACTTTACGAGTACGATTGACTATCAATATAATATGCGCGCTTAGATCGTGGGCACATGATGTGTGCCGAAATTTAGTCAACTGAGATTTTGTGCTCGTCAGATCGTTAACAATTAACTCGATTAGTTGCAATGCGGCCAAACGCGCAACGCGGTTAGGTTCGACAGCACAATCTCGTGCGTGCGAACATGAAAGCACGATCGTTTCTGCACGACAGAATACAGCGAACGATGTAAAAAGACACATAAGCAAGACAATCTGATGTGGAAGGGGAACGGAAACCGGTTCAGATGATTTACATGTTAGGATAATTGATTCTGTAGAGTCAGCCATCATTTGTAGCTATGAACATGATAAATCAGCTCCCCAAATTTGACAATTCATGATTGGCACCTGCTCTGAATTTGGTGAGCGCTATCCTACTGCATTGCCTGCTCTAGTCTTCAACTGAACCACTACAAAATCAGCTATGCAGCATCCTACTGCATTGCCATGATCTAACTTTTAGCATTCTTCTATCACGTCATCATCTTCCTCTTCATCAAATTTATTGACCAAGAGCGAGCCACCTACACCGTGATGCAATGAGCTGCTTATAGATCCATTGTTGCGAGGACCAATCCATCTCTCCAAGGGTCTGAACTCCATAACCAAGTCAGAAAAGTTGCAGGAACCACAGGAACTTGAACAATCAAATCTTTCATTCAAAATCTGGCCCTGCATTTTTCATAACAAATTGAAAAAAATAATATACCAGCTGGTTCATAAATCATAAGGATAATGAATATAATCACTGCAGTGATTCCATAGACTAGGATCTAAAGCAGAACAATTATGAACGTCCATGGACTTCAGAGTTCAGCATTGTACTAAATAAACTAGAAACATGAACATTTGAATGCTAACAGACTTCAGACTTCAGAATAATGTATGAACAGATTGACTTCAGGAGACAAGTTGAGTATCATGAAGGTTTGCGTATGGTATATGAAATTGGGTGAGAGTAACTGAATAAGCATTCTGTACATCATTTAGGTAATTGCATAAAACATTGTATGGTTTAGTTATTGAATTTACCTTATTAGATCGAAATGACTGCTCAGTTTGCCAAAGCTTTGGGCTCCGGATAGTATGCCACCTGCTTATGCCACATCATAGTAAAAAAAACAAACATCCCTAGCTCTGCCATCTCAAATTATGTTGATAGTGAAAATACCTCGAGGAAGCGACATGAGCATTTCCAAAAAGAACCCCTCGTGCTGCAACAGATGCAGCAATGAGTTGTGCCATGTTTTCTGAGTTGTATGATGTGATTGGACTACCAGCAAGAAGACAATCTGCCTCACTCAAATATGATATAACAGCCCATGCATCATCAACAGCTTCATTATCAATGAAATCAAGAACTGCAAAACATCAGATGTCAACTATTAGTTAATTCGTCTAAATAATGATTGAACAATTGGTTGCTGAGTACATATTTTCTTTGAGGAAGCATCAGCTTCAAAAAGCATACTTACCCCTGGTTCAAATATGACAAAGCAAATTAACACTTCAAAAAAAAAGAACATGTATGAATCAATAAAAAACAATGGCAGATAAACAAATGAGCTGCCCATTTTGAATACAGTAGCCCCAAGAGATCCTTAGCATCACATATTATTGCAAATTGTTCTGCCATAAAAGCACATTAAAAGAAAAGAAGCCTTAACAATATACAAGGCGAATACACCTACTTTATGCAACATACAGTTCAGTAGTTTGTTAGCCTGTGAATCCATGCAGTTATTTTGTATTCAATTAAAAGACTATCTGTCCTTTCAACTACCCACCTAGTTTGATGATGCACATTATAGACTTGGCTAATCCTAAAAAACTAGAGGAAGACCCAAATATCAATCAAGGAAGCAAAAGCCGCAAAGCCAAGAGCCCAAGACTTTTGGATAGCCCACTCTGGAAAGCAAGGGCAACAGTAGCAGCCTAGTAACAGGCTAACATCAGTAGTAGCAGGCACTAGCAGCATGTGAAGAATTCCAGGGCCACCAGTAGTAGGTTAATCTGCTGTAGAAATGCTAAAGGAATGCTCCTATACACTTTGTTAGTTCAGTAGTTTGTTAGTTCTATCAATGCTCATCGGTCCAACTGATTAGCTCATCAGAACAAAATGCTGACAAAAGTTAAACGAGGTGAAAAACTGATAAATTTCCGCCCAAAAACCAAGACATACAAAGCGGCATGAATATCATAGTTGGCATTGAGCCTAAATAGTGTGAAATGATCCATTCATTTAATCCATGTGATCATGACAACACTGCCCCAGATTAAGATTGGGAATAACATTGTAATGTGATAACTGCGGTCATGATGCATTAAGTAAGCAAAAAAACAATATAATGCTTGATTAAAGCAGTAATTTTCAAATGATCCACTTCATCTGCAATAATAATACTGGAAGCTCAAGAACAACTGTTTTGCAAATCAGCAAAGCAGCGGAAAACTTAAGAAAGAAAGAATGCTGTCCCCAACGTAAATTAAGTCCCATCAACACGCATGAGAGAACTACATCATGGGAGGCAAAGTGGCAAACACAGGTAAAGTATATGGTACTCTGTACTCCTTTATGATCAACAGTTACTCACCATTTTCATAAAGAAAATCTGCAACTGTCCGTACTTTTCCGTGTGCTTGTGAAAGAATCTTTTCAGGAACATCCATTTTGAGTGAATTTCTTCTTAGCTCTTCTTTAACAGGGAATGGATCCAGGTCTGGGATGAAATAAATTTCAGAGAGAAGACAAAAGTATAAACATAAATGATGAAGAAAAAACCCTCCTAAGGATGTTCTGAAATACAGTATTGCAATCATTAGTCTAATAACAAACTAGTAGTCAGTCCAAATAGAAGGCAGAGCATATAATTGTAGTGTTGTGTAATCAAAGTTCACAGGGCACTAACTGAAAATGAAAGCCAATAGGATTTCGGGAATGAACAGATTGATTGATGGTCAAAGGTACAGAGTACATATATAGGCAAGGATTATTGGGGTTTATAGAAACACCCTAATCAACGGAGATCCTTGCCTAATCTACCATCTACCTATCTTAACCCTTAAGGCACCCAGCCCATTAGGCTTGGTGTCAGGTCCTAAGGCCAGCCCATAGGCGCACATTCTAACAGAAAATACAGCAAGTCAAGAGCATGGATATCTAGTAAGTATTAGACAATGAATCGGAGTAAATGAATTTAAAGAAAACACTAATTTCAATACACTTGAATTTTAAAGTAAATTGTTGGATTACTAAATGACGGTATCATAGTAAACAAACCCAATGTAAATCCTAAACATGGCAGAAGTGCACTCCCTAGTCTCGCCATAATCAAATTTATTTCTCATGAAATTTCTACATTCCAAGCAGGTTATAAACAATTGATAATGAACAAAATGAAAATTAGTGGGCAAAAATGCACGAACAGTTCCAAGTTACAACTCAATACACAAGTCAACAAAAACAGGTCCCAAAATATATTCACGCACAACATTACCCTCAGAATTATAGATTTGAATGAACGAGTGTGCATAGCGATACCACAACATAAAGACACAAGAAATGTTTGCTTGCAAAATTAAGTACTTTCTGAAGTGAATTGTTGATAGGGTGAGATACTGAGACAGTGCTTAGTTCTTACATACCGATATCAACATCACCATTAATTTCCCTCTTATTGTGCAAAAATTTCCCTAATGCATGAAATAGTGTAAGTGTCTCATCTCTTCCACATGGAGAAGATAGTGCACTGCTGAGGCCATAGCTCTGCTGCCGTGGAACCAGAGAATTACGACTCTTTGAACCAGCACGAGTACCATTTGTTGCCAGTGCAGAACTATGCCTTCTAGGATCAAGGCAATAGTATTGAAGAGACATTATTGCATGTCTGATGTCACCTCCACTGGATATTGCTATTTGATGCAGTAGTTCTTCAGAAGTATCATATCTTTCTTCTTTGCATATTCGCATAAGAATTTTCTTGATCGAATTTGTGGTTACTGGATTGAAAGCAATCTACAAGAAATTGGTTGTGCCTTATGAGAAACAAGGATTTATTTTTTTTTAAAACTTGGCCATCATCATAAAATCTGTCAACATTTTATCTGTTTACCTTATGAGCACCAGCATCTTGAAGTAAGGACTCAAGGTCCTCAGAGTTCCACATTGCAGTATCGTTACTCTCACTTTTGTGATAGTCAGTAAGTGAAATGACAGTTGGTACTTGTGTGCTATGAATCAAACCAGTTAAGCATTTTCCTAGTCTTGCAAAAGCAGCTTTTCCACTTGTTACAGGGATGTCATCAATCAGAATAATATTAAGCTTTCTTTGCGATGTGATGCAGGTTGGACGAAGAATTGCATATTTCCTTATCTTCTCCACAAAGTTTTCGAATTCTTCCAGCTTGGATATATAGCGTAATCCTTCAATTGATCATTGAACAAAAATAATAAAATATTTGAGAGAAAAGTTCTGGCAATCGGAATGCTTTGACGATGTGCCAGAGTACCAGGGATTATAATTCTTTTTTTTTTGAAACAAAGGGATTATAATTCATGAGCATCATAGAACTGTGGATGTGCAGTTCATCCATACTTCCATCAGTTCTCCAAAATTGCAACAAATAAAGAAAGAATAAGACAACAAGAAGACTACCTGAATTAGCATGAACATGTTCAGCCCACAGTGTTGGCACTGGAGTTGTCCATTCACATAAGTCCGCTCCAAGGTCTTCAGCAATCGCTTTCACAGTTGCCTGCAATAAAATTAACTAGCTAAGTACAGTTCCAGAGCAACAGAACCAAGTTCTCCACAAACATAACCTACTAAACACATAAATCAACCATGCCCTCTAGAAGAAAGATCATAGCAGTAAACACAAATGAAGAAAGTAAGTAATTTAATTTTGAGATACTAGTAACTAGGGTATTGTTAGAAATTCAGCTGTGACATTATTTTTTAATTAAAAAATCCAGCCTTAACTTGATCAAATTATTTGCGTATGTCAACTGACTAACTACTGAACTTAATGACAATTAGCCCAAGCTCGATTTCATCATTTGCTTACAAAAATTTCAGAAACATGAGGGAAGGACATACTGATTTTCCAACACCAGTTTGCCCAGTTAGGACAAGAGTCCATCCTCCAACTGTATGCTGCAAAATTGTCTTTGCACTATTAGTATATCTACCAAAGTTGAAATATACATAAAATAGAAACAGATAAAAGTAGCTTAGCAGAGTTGATATTTGGCAATTTTGAACTGCGTACAGCGGCAATAAAGATTGATCAATAATTTTGTGATTCAAAATTTATATAGTTCTATCAATGCACGCTTCTTATGTCACTGAAGGAACGCTCAAGAGTTTTACTTGATCCCTAACAATTTAAACATTCACATGACGCATGGTTCCTGATTACTCATGTGCTTTCATGAGATATTCTCAAGAGGTGATACCAGATTGCAACATTATTACAAGTTTACAACCCACAATTCTAGTTGAATTGAGCTGCCAGGAAAAGCATTCACAATAGCATGGCTTCTCTTGATTTTGAACTATCATGTAACAAAAGGGAAAAATAACAAAATACTATAGCTCTATCTGGTTTGTAGCAACAAATTTGTTGATAACCTAAACATTCCACTATTTCAGAAAAAAATTAGATTATACACTTAGATACATGACCTCAGCGAAGCTGCGTATGATCCAAGTATATTCCACTAAGCTAATTCACAACTGGATTCGTTCCAATTCAAAGCAAAATCACCTTTGGTGCTGTCAGCTTCTCTTCAAACCATTTCTTTACATCCTCGACCTATACGAATAGATTATGCAAAATGTTATGTGAAGTTCATTCCTATTCACTGGTCATGCATGGTGACAAATTATGAAAGACTGAAATAATCCATCAACACCCTGATATATTGGCATTTGGAGAAGAAAAAACTGTGGATTAAGCAAGAAGCATAAAATAAGAAATATAATAGATTGAGTATAGGGCTATATGTTATCAAAGGATGAGCTAATTTAAAGGATACTGAAAGTGTACAGCAGAACATATGGTGTAACCTGTAAGTTCATAACAAAAGAACTGACCTTCTTTTTATGAACAGCCAGCTCTGCTAACGAGTGGGGTTTGTACTTGTCAACCCAAAGCTCTTTCGTTTTCTGTATGGATCCTGCCTAGAAGTAGGCTAATCAGCAGAAGAAATCGAAACAGTGAAACCTTATATTCACAAAGGTCTGTGGACATCAGAACATCACCAGATGGAATCAGGAAGGAAAGAAAGAAGACATTATCCAAGCCAAAGGGATTACATCACCAGAAGTCCAGAATATAGACTACTAGATACCATCTTATCTCCAAGAATTCTTAAGAAAACTGTTTATTATGTAGCAATTATGAGCCACATTTGCCTAAGTATAACGGATAACCACAGCAGTATAGTACAAGGTACTAAATCCGGTGCAAATATCAAATTAGGTGTTGGGTTCTGTTTTGTGTTTCATATCTCATAGTCTACTTTGCTTGGTTTCTCAGCAGTATACAGGATTAACTGTGCAATAAAAGTACAGCGACACGGTGAATGGAGTAACTTGAACATTGTGCATGTAGACTTGCAGCCATACAAACAAATAAACAATAATGTCTCCAACAGCAGCACATTCAAGTAGCAACAACATTATGTTTATTGGATACACACTATTTGGAAAGTTTTTCAAAAGAAACTCTATGTTAATAAATTTTATTCTGTTATATCAAATTCAAAATCCACTTTAAAGAAATAAAATACAATTATACAGGAACAGAGGTGAAGTAAATATACCTGACATACCCAAGTCATCAAAACATTCTGAAAAATCTTCTGAGAGCATATCAAATTCAGCCTTTTCAGACAAGGTAAGAAAATATCAGTGATCACTTACACAAAGGGACCAGCTCAAGTTAGAAAAGACTAGATGAATAGATGATAATAGACAGGAAGGGCATATAACACTAAGAATTTGAATGGATGTGTTATCCCTGTTTGTGCTAAACTAGCATTTCACTTCCAGCTGCAGACAAGCTGGAATCAACTTGTGACTCATATCAATAGTCACACAACAGACTGCCAAATTAC
The DNA here is from genome assembly GCA_036936925.1 of Cenchrus fungigraminus. Taxonomy (NCBI): domain Eukaryota; kingdom Viridiplantae; phylum Streptophyta; class Magnoliopsida; order Poales; family Poaceae; genus Cenchrus; species Cenchrus fungigraminus. Next base: position 126,782,368 of record CM072777.1, read on the forward strand.
TTACAGATTAAAAAAACAAAGAAGAAATGATCATTCCTTAACAATATTTATCCTAACAAAAATCAGTACAGGAACTATAAGATGTTGAAATAGAACCACTGTTGCATTTGCTATTTGTAGATGGAAAATAAAAGGAGAAATGAAGACCAAACCAGGACAGGTATCATGTAAGAATCAGTGTTTTCCTCTTGACTGATGCCAGACTTTGAGCCAAAATGCTTGAGGACATACCATACAGTACATTTATACAAATTCCATGTCTTAATGTTTAATGACAGTCTAGACTGGCCAATCGATATGCATCATATGAAACCAGACGCCAGGAATTCGTAAGCTTAACTATATGGGTAATACGCAATAGAACTTTAGAACCATTTACGAGCTCAGCATCCGAATTCACGAGTAGATAGCATTTCATTGGCCTAACAACAAACGGAACACCACACTACTACGCACGGCACACAGCTTCTGTGAAATCGCCCAAACAAACTCTAGGTCGAGTGTAGTTTATCACCTTCAATGAGTCCGAAGACGCCGGTACCGAGGCGCGGCGGCGTCCCCTCCCCGCGCTGCTCTCGCGGCGCGGCTTTTTCCTGGAGCCGCTCGCTGCCTGAGACTGCGCCCGCGCCCGCGCCAGCGCCGGCGCCGATGCAGGCGTCCTCGACCTCCGCGCCCCGCCGTCATCTTCGCCGGAGGAAGACGAGAGGACCACGATCGGCGGCCGCTTCCCCATTGGTGGCGGCGGCGGGAGGCCGTGTCAATTTCAAGGACCCTAGGGATAGAGCCGCGGAATCCGCACGGCGAGACGGGGCTGGGGTTCGTTTCGCTCCCCGACCCCCGCGGCCCGCGCGAAGTTGGGGGTTTTGGGCGGGGACTGGACTAGGCGGCCAGGCGGGGAAGGGAACTGGGGGAATGCGGGGGAGGCGGCTTGCAAGTTTTGCGAGCGTCGGAGCGGCGAGGAGGTGCGGATCCTCTGCGGCTGGCGGATCCCGAACGAATATACGTACACAGTACTTCTGTTTTCACAATCCGGTTCTTCTCACTTTACTAGGATCGTGCCCGTGCGTTGCTACGGGCAATACAAATACTTTCCACATGCTGACACACATCAAACTGATTCATATTTACAAGTATTGATAGTTATCAATCGAGTCGTATATTTTTGCCTTGAGTACATCCAGATCATTGTCAACTAAAAGTTGTATCTTAGAACTTTTAAAAGAATACTCACCACCTCATATAGAAGTATCACTATATCCTGACAATCGTGACTACTGAATACTCATGTCACAAGCCATGAAAAAAATAGACCAATTAACTGCAAACGTGGCCATTTAAAAGAATACTCACCACCTCGTATAGAAGTATCACTATATCCTGACAATCGTGACTACTGAATACTCATGTCACTTCCTTCATTTTGTTTAGTAGTAGAGATTTAGGTTTCTGAGTGTCCATGACTTGGCCATTATGATATCTCTGCGGTTTCCTCGGAGGACATCTCCCCTTTGGTGCAGCAAATGAGCATGGAGATGGTTGGAGCAGAGAGAGATCCCGATTTCCATGGACAGCAGACAGCAGGCAATTAACAGGGATAAGGACACGAAGGGGAAGAACATGCAGAGTAACATGGACTGAATTATGATGAGACAAGTACCCCTAAAAATTTAACATATCAATGAGAGAATCCAGAAATGCAATGTACAGACACATCTACAGAGGAGCAGACATTCCCCAAGTCCTTCCCCTTACCACAGTTTTTTTTCCTCCCCTGCCCTCCTCAACAACCATCCATCCACCACAATGTCATTATACTTCTTCTCAGTTACTATCACAAAAAACAAGCTCACTTTGGTTTAACCAAACGAAATATAGAATGTGAACCCCCAAAACCAGCAAAATCCAATAAATTAACGAACCAAACCAAGAGGTTTCTTCTCTCTTCTATCATGCTCAGATGAAATGTTGATCATGTAACTGTTGTTGGACTCAATCGCTGGTGCTCTTCACCTTCGATCGGTAAAGGAGCTTCTTCTTCTTGGATGCAGGGTTGTTGATAGTTAGCACAAGCTTGCCAGGCTCGCCAACCTTGAAGCTTCCCTTCATGATCGGTTCCTCGTTGGCAGGCACCTTCCTTGTTTTCTGAACGATGACAGTGTATCCACCCTCGGCGTCGGGGGTGAACTCGGCCCCATAGCTCACCTCCCAACCGAGCACCAGGAGTTCCCATACAATTGCGGAGTTCTGCAAGGATTGTACATTTGCAAACAACGGTTAGTAACAACAATCCATGAGCACTCTGCGATGTTCATCACAAGTGAAATGAAATATTTCAAATTCAACATCTAGTAAGGACAAACCTCGGTGACAGGGATCTCAACAGTTTCTTTGGAAGAGGGTTTGATAGTGAGCTCGGTGACAGCATCGGAGGTAGTGAATTCAGGATCATCCTCCTTGAAGAGGCCTCCAAATTGGACAGGAACTTGCTCGGGCGCAATGTATATGAATGTCGAGAGATAAGATTGGTGGATACATTAGGAACATACTACCTTGAAGATTAAACAAACACCAACTGTCAAAATTTTTTGTGCCAAACCTGAAGAGAGTCTCTGCAGACTTGGCCGGGCTAGCAAAAACAAACTTGCTCTTGGTGCGCTGTGTAAGGAAGGGGCTCATCATCTTGTTGGCAGCAAGATACCACCATGGCACATTGATGAACACCTGCACAAGGTGAACCAAACAAATTTAAAATTCAATTCCACATTTGAAGTAATCAACCCCAGCTCTTTTCTCTAACAGTAAACAATTTCTCAACACGCAGTTGCCCAGGATTGATCATGTGGAAGAATTAATAACTAAAGGGAAAAGATCCAACCAACATTATGATTACCGAACCACACACCAAAACAACAACAGTCAACTGAAAACAGCATACACACCGTTATGATGGCTTCTATGACCTAGTGGCCCAAATTTGGCTATCTGAAGTCGAGGGCAACACACCGTTGGAGAGATGGCAGAATAAAATACGCCGTCTAAGACAATATCTTCGTGGGTGGGCCCAGCATACCTCTGGCACCTATCGGAAAGAAAAGAAGAAATTGTTATCTCTCCTAGAAGGCCTTGATAAAAAGGCTGAAAGTGCTCCTCTTACTGATCAAGAGATTAATTTTAAGCACTTTTTAAGAGAGAGGTTGGTACTGCTACTAAGAGAGGAAGAGCTCAAATGGTACGAAAGAGCTAAAGTCAAAACGCTACTAGAAGGAGATGATAATACCAAATTCTTCCATCTAGTAGCTAATGGCAAACATAGAAAGCAGCACATATACCAACTCGAGGATGATAATGGTAGGATAGTTGGTGATGAGCAGCTTAAAAAACACATCACTCAATACTATAAAAACCTTTTTGGGGCTCCCGAGGATTGTAATATCAATCTCATGGAAAATTTAACCCATGATATCCCTCAGGTGTCTCAGGAAGAGAATGATGTGTTAATTTCAGAATTTACAGAGGAGGAGGTTAAACAAGCGGTCTTCCAAATGGAACATAACAAAGCGCCCGGACCGGACGGTTTCCCCGCCGAATTCTTCCAAGTGTTCTGGTCTGTCATTAAAGATGACCTCCTCGCTTTGTTCTCGGACTTTCATAATGAAGAGTTAGACCTCTTTAGCTTAAATTTTGGGATAATAACTTTAATTCCCAAAATCACTGAGGCTACAAGAATACAACAATTTCGGCCTATTTGTGTGCTAAATGTCAGCTTTAAAATATTTACTAAGGTTGGCACGAATAGACTCATTGAAGTAGCGCAAAAGGTCGTGAGTCCGACCCAAACAGCTTTTATGCGAGGAAGAAACATCATGGAAGGAGTGGTAATACTACATGAGACCATCCATGAGTTGCATACTAAAAAACGAAACGGAGTCGTTTTCAAAATTGACTTCGAAAAGGCTTATGATAAAGTGAAATGGTCGTTCCTTCAACAAACACTGCGTATGAAGGGATTTTCTTCTAAGTGGTGTCGGTGGATCGAAGAAATGGTCACAGGTGGTAGTGTAGGGATCAAAGTTAATGATGACATTGGTCCTTATTTCCAGACTAAAAGGGGTTTACGCCAGGGTGATCCTATGTCTCCAATCTTATTTAACATCGTTGCAGATATGTTAGCTCTCATAATAAAGAGAGCTAAAGCCGATGATCAAATAAGTGGCGTGATTCCTTATTTAGTTGATGATGGCTTATCTATACTCCAGTATGCTGATGATACTATCATCTTTCTGGATCATAATCTGGAACGAGCAAAAAATATGAAGCTCTCGCTTACTGCTTTCGAGCAACTATCCGGATTAAAGATCAACTTCCATAAGAGCGAAATCTTCTGCTATGGTGAGGCCAAGGAGATGGAACATGAATATACATCTCTCTTTGGTTGCAATGCCGGGGAATACCCCTTTCGTTATCTCGGCATTCCTATGCATCACAGACAGCTACTAAATTCAGAGTGGCAAAAAGTGGAAGAAAGATTTGAAAAGAAGCTCTCGTGTTGGAAAGCTAAGCATCTGTCTTATGGAGGCCGACTAGTACTTCTAAATTCAGTGCTTAGCAGTTTACCCATGTTCATGATGTCTTTTTTTGAAATCCCGAAAGGCGTTCTTAAAAATCTTGACCATTTCCGATCTCGATTTTTCTGGCAAGGATCTTCAGATAAACACAAATACAGGCTTGCCAAATGGGACATCTTATGCAGGCCTAAGGACCAAGGTGGCCTGGGTATTTTGGACTTACAGATACAAAATAAATGCCTATTGGCCAAATGGATAGTGAATCTTCTTAATACTGATGGTTTGTGGCAACAATTGCTTAAAAATAAGTATCTCAGATCCAAATCCCTAACGCAGGTTAAGGCTCAACCATATGACTCATTTTTGGAGAGGTCTTATGAAGATAAAAGATGAAGTCTTATCCTATGGCTCCTTTATAATAAAAGATGGGAGTTCCACGCGTTTCTGGGGGGACAATTGGGTAGGCGGAATGTCTCTCAAAGATAGATACCCTTCTCTTTATAATATCGTAAGAGACCCTCATGCGACAGTGGCAAAGGTTATGGCCACACTACCTCTAAATATATCTTTTAGACGGACGTTGCAGGGATCTAAATTGAGAGACTGGTTAAACCTTGTTGCACAGATTTCGACTTTTAATCTAGTGGATGGATCAGATATATTTAGATGGAACTTAACCAATTCAGGGTTGTTTACAGTTCGTTCGATGTATCAACAAATAATTAATATTCATCCACCTTTCCGACATAAACATATTTGGAAGATTAAAATTCCTCTTAAAATTAAGATCTTCCTTTGGTATTTACAAAAGGGAGTTGTTTTAACGAAAGACAATCTCGCTCGTAAGAATTGGAGAGGAAGCCAGAAATGTGTTGGCTGTAATCTCAATGAGACGGTCCAACATTTGTTTTTGGACTGTCATTATGCGAGAATGGTCTGGAGAATGGTGTATCTGGCGACAGGGTTAACCCAACCTAGATCGATAAGACATATGTTTGGTTCTTGGCTCTCTAATCAAAATAAAAGGATTAGGAACTTGATTTGGGTTGGGGTGGCTGCATTGTGCTGGGCTATTTGGATAACACGTAATGATATTATCTTTCACAAGATTAAATACAATTCAATCCTACAGGTTATTTTCAGGGGAACATACTGGTTGCGCTTCTGGGCACGGCTGCAGCATGATGAACACAACAAGAACTCACTCTTGGCGTTGAGCATGAAGCTAGAGATGGTGTCCTTAGAACAGGCCAACGGGGGGTGGCAACATTTATACCGTTTGATGTAGTTCTTGTTTCTTCTGTGAGCTTGTTGCTCTTTTATATCAAACTTGTAATAAAGGGCTGTGTACGTCTTGGTACGTAGAGGCCGGATCTTGGATCCTTTATCTAAAAAAAAACTGAAAACAGCCGGATCACAGAGTTAAAAAAAGTCCACGACACCATAAAGTTGAACCTTTATCACAGTACCCCAAAGAATAAGCTTTGGCCCAATCATTCGGTCCCAACGTTAAACTACATTTGCAAAATTGGAATCTTTCACATTACAGAACTAAAATTTCGAATCATTGTGGCAACGTTACGTCCTAATCATGTAGCTACAAAACTCCAAATCAACAATTCAATTGATGCTGAGGAGTCGTCCGTTACCTTCTTCGCAATGAACTCGGGGTAGTTGTCCTGGAGCAGCGTGACAGCCTGGCGGGTGACGGCGCGGTGCTTGCCGAGCATGGGCGGCGAGTTCCTGAGGTCAGTGACCTGCACCATGGAGCAGATGCCGCTGGGAGCGAAGTCCAGCTTCGACAGGATGCCGCGCTCCAGCAGCTGGATGCGCCACTTGAGGAAGCGCTCCCGCTTCTCCTCGTCGCCGAAGGCCTTCTCGTAGAGGTCCTTGTCCTGGAACTCGCCGTAGACGTTGTAGCACACGGGGTGGCCCTCGCGGTCGGTGCCGCGGTAGAACACCACGTTCTCCAGCTCCGGCAGGCCGAGGTCGGCGTCGAGGAGCGAGGTGATGCCGAAGCGCTTGCGCCACAGCACCGTGGACTTGAGCATCGCCATGGCCTCCTTCACCTTGAACTCCCGCGCGCGCAGGAACTTGAGCAGCACCGTGTCCGTGCGCTCGTCGTCGCCCACCAGCGGCACGCCCCAGATCAGCACGGGCTCTGGCTCAGGCGCTTCGGCCTCCGCTTTCGCTGCCTCCTCCGAGGTAGCGGCGGGCACGACGGTTTCCTCGATTGCCTCCACCGTCTTAGTGGCGCTCTCCGCCACGGCGGCCACAACGGTCTTCCATTCTGGCTCCGGTTTGGCTGGCTTGGCCTCCTCGGCCTTGGTCTCCTCGACCGGCGCGTCGGTCTTGGCCTCCTCCGCCGGGGCTTCCGCAGCCGCCTCGGTCTTGGCCTCATCCGCCGCCGCCTCAGCCTTGGCCGGCTCCTCGGTCTTGGTCTCCTCCGCCGCCTCCTCGGCCTTGGCGGGCTCCTCGGTCTTGGGCTCTTCCTTGGCCGGTTCCTCAGCCTTGGGTTCCTCCTCCGTCTTGGTCTCCTCGGCCTTGGGCCTCCTCCTTGGCCTATGGCGGCGGAGGCGGGGGTGGCAGGTTGAACTCACCGGCGGCAAGGGCGGCGACGATCAGCTCCTTGAACTCGTCGAGCGCCTTTTTCTCCGGGTCGGGCAGGTCTTCCACAAGGTTGCTCTCCTCCTTGAACGAGCCGCCCCCCGCATCGTCGGCGGTGACCGCCGCCTCATCAGCCTTCTTCTCCTCCTCCGCCTCGGCCTCGGCTTCCGCAGCCGCAGGAACCTCCGCCTTCTTCTCCGCCTCCGCCGGCGCCGCCTCGGGCACGGCCACCTCGGCCGCAGCGGGCGCGGTGGCGGCGGCCTCTGGCTGCGGCTCCTCTGCCATCTCTCAGGTACGCTTTGGAAACTCTTTCGAGCCTGCGCGCACGAGAGAGAGAGAGAGAGAGGGGGGGGGGGGGCCGACCAGCGGGCGTCACGGGGGGAGGCGCGGTGTTAGGGTACGGATCGGCGGGGGGTGGGGGAGGAGCGAGAACGATACGGGGGGGCGACTATCGATCGGGGGGGTGGGGGTGGGGGGGAGCGACATCGATCGGGGGTGGGGGAGGAGCGAGATCGATTGGCCATCACGGGGGAGGATCGCCCGGGGGGGGGGAGGCGCGAGATCGGGCGGGTGGGGGCAGCGCGGATGGCAGATTCACGAGCGGCAGACTCACGTAACAAAAAAAATTATCTCGTTTTCATTCTTTTTAGTAGTACTAGTAAAATACACGTACGTATTTTTCAAAAAATATAAACAAAATTATATATTTATATTGAGAACAAGAAAAAAATTTAACTTTTAAGGCTCATCTCTTTCTAGTCCACATGAACAAAAAAAATATTATTAGTCAATCTTATACATTTAGATTTTCCAAAGCTATCAAATTAACATGGGGAAGTTGTATGATCTCCATTAAAGAAGGAGATAAAATATTTAGATTCATTTTCTCATTGCAAACTACAAATATTCTATCTACATTGATTCAAAACTCATAAAATAGAGTACCAAAACTGAGATTTAAAGATCTTATTGCCGAACACTATGTACGAATTATATCATTGGTAGTGTAAAACCTGGATTATGTGCTCTTATATCCTCTAGTAGTCTTCCAGACAGCAGCAACAACGTCGTTGTTCACCCCCTCGTGCATCAACCCCACCAGGAAACTCTTTACATCCCTCCCTCCTCCTCGCCACTACTAAACATGACTTGGACTCTTGAACTGAACCCCTCGTCCATACAATTTATTAATCAAAAGAAACAACAACTATCCTGTTCTTTCTAAAAGAAACATTCTCACCATCATATCTTTCCGATATATCAGAATAAGCTTGTGTATGACTTAAAAAAAGGCTTGTGTATGACCTGATGCATAAAAACCAAGTCATATAAATAGAACTGCAGCCTGCCCAACACAATGATGTGTGCAATGCAAGAGAAAACAAGAATATATGCACTTCCCATGCTGAAGAGAATTATATTTGTAATTGATGGGCATAAGGTGGTGGATACCTTTCGAATGGAGAGTATCCGTCGAATAAATCTTGGAGGTGTGCAATTTATCCCAGCCGCACCAACCTTTGCATATTTGTCAGCATATTTGAGTTGAGGAAAACCGTGCCTAAATGACCAACAAGCCAACAATCAGAGACTATTTCACAAGGATGGGTATAAAATGCAAAGAAACAGATCCGGATAAAAAAATAGTAGAACTGAGCTTCCAGTTTGATTGGGATCATTTCAAAATCAATCAAATCAGGACTTTGCTTCAGCAAGTACCGTACCTGAAGCTTACTCTGGTGAAAATCTTTCAAGAATGTATTAACGTACATGACCACCGTACGATGATTTCTACCCATGTAATCAATTTGTTAGGGATCGTTTCAAAAACAATCAAATCAGGGCTTGTTTCAGCAAGAACCTGAAGCCTACACCAATGAAAATCTTTCAGGAATGTACTAATAACATGCTACTTGTGCCCCCTTATATAATAAGGGGCTATTATATATACATCAATATATAATACAATTTATCAATGAAGATGCTAAAAATTTTCCATTTAGTTTATGCTCAGATAATACAATTTCTTTCACTAAAGGTACTTATTACTCCCTAACCGGATTCTTGTTTTACGTATCAACCGAACCAGATTTACATTCTTCAGCCTAATCTCTGGGTTTCTTTGTACCCAAAATATTCCAACTTTCTTTGAAAAGGGTCTCCAGAAGCATCAGGCCATACAACATAGCCATGTTGCTCACATTTTAGAAGTTGCTGGCAGAGCCTTATAATTGGTATCCTTCTGGCAAGGGGTAGGCTGCCCAGCACTTGCCACCTTCAGTTGGTTATTGCATCCACACATCTTGGATCCATCAGGACGAGGGAATTCAAATAATCAATATTCACAGGTAATACTTTGAAAGAGAAGATTAATAAGCATTTAGTCAGAAGTTTAATACCAAGGCAACAACTCAAGTGGTGAGAGTGGTCAAAGCAAGCTCGTAATGGACATGCACGCCTCGTCGCCAAGTCAGCTAAACAGCTAGAGCTCCACAAGCTTTATGTACCACCTAAAAAAGAATCAAATCCACACCAATCATTCTTGAGCCAAAAACCTACAACAACAAAATACCTTGAATTCCAAAACACAGTTTATTGAAAATTGTTGTTAATTACAGTGTCAACATAAACGACAAGTCACTAAATTTCAGTGCAACAGTTTAAGTTCTCTGCACCTTGAACTCTACCAATATCAACCGTGCTAAAGGAGAGAGCTAACAGATGTGCAATTGCAGTTGATATTCTCATTCATAAAAATAAGTACATTAATAATGTCCATTGTTAATTTCCCTGCTGCCAAACCAAACATAAAAGGAAAATAATATATATTTACATTATACGCAAAGCCAAATGGGGGCAGTAATGCCATATTTATTTAATTCAATATTTATATGATATTGATGCTTTCAGCACAACAGTAAAACATATCTATATTATATGATCAAAACACTGCAAGAACTTTAAGACAGTGGTCTCAGTAAGTTAGAATAAATTTGAAAGAAGGAAGTATTCATGACAAATATAGGAAGTAAGGGTAATTATACATCATAACTACATGTATTATTGCCAAGCACCACTTGCATTTCATCGAACGTCATTTCTTGTCTAGCAAAACAAGCAACAGAGTCATGATTTCTGCACTTTCTGAATTATTTTCCATCAAATAACATACATATTTTTTCCCCTGAATTTACAGGTCCAGTAAAACTTGCAAAGAGTTCACATGCAACTAATTGGAAGATTGAAACTAACCCTAGCCCTGAAATCGAACTTATCACTGAAGTACTGAACTGAAAGTGAACACTAAAAAGTAAGCTACAAAGTTTTAACCTAGTACGATAACTGGAAATTTAGTTAAACAACTTTTTCCTAGTAAGTTCAAAACTGAATAGAATTTCCATCAATTTACTACTATCAATCATTTGTGACCACATCCAAAGAAAGAAAGAAAGCGATGCTGATATAAACTACAGTACCAAATTGACAATAATAATTTTTACCTGAATCTGCAGCAGCATTGTATCCACGAATCCATGTCCCATATGTAGAACCACATTGCTCATATACATAATCTGAAAAACGCAGAGACATGTTCAAGAATTTATCTTTGAAAACAAAGAGAAGTGCAGATGTCTTGTGAAGAAATTCATTTACCCTTCTGGCTGGCAGCTTTTGAGTCCTCTCTCCTCTTTTGAATCCTCTCTCCTCCTGAAGGTGTTCCCTCTCTTGGCTCTACACCAGGTGCGACAATAATAAAAATAATCAGAGCACGGAGCAATCATATATAGTCGGAGTATAATTAAAAAAATTGCACAGATCAGAGGGAACTGCTTGTACCTTTGATTCTGCCAGTGCAAGGACAGCGGGCTACAAGCTTCCAGGAATGAAGATTAGACAGGCAAATGGGTGAGGGAAAAATAAATTGAACAAATATCAGAAGAAAGTAAATTGATATATGTGAATATTTTTAGTTTTGTCGTGTGTGTTTTTGTTGGATCAAAATTTTCAGTGCCTTGAAAACCTACAGTTGGAAACAACTGCTGACAAAATCTATATAAAGCAATGCTGGATACTAAAGATTATTAATTAACATTAACGTTTCCAGTAGATCTTTCTTGCTGTACTAATTGTGTTGTCTGTGACTCTATCCTTGGCCTCTTAAGAACACGGCCAGCACCAAGATTGGATGTGTTTATGTTATCTCCAAGTGGTGGATGACTATCCATCACGACGATTACAAAATTAGAATAACCTAGCTTCCTGACATATATAACACAAAAAATTAGTGATGGCTGCCGACAAAGAATTAGTAATGGTTGCCGACAATAAAATCAACTCAGGAGGAAATAATATAGCAGCATATCTCGAGATAACATGGAGATGTAGCAAAAGAGAGACCTCGGCCGAAACAGTTCCGGAAGTCTATTCTCCCTGTGCCTTTGCAGATGGTGCAAGCAGGATCAGGTCGCTTTGGCCTCTCCCTCCTCATGGTTGACTGCAGCCATAGTAACATTTAGAACATCAGAGATTATAATGGACAAAAGAGCCAAACCTATAACAAGCTGAGCGGGTATATGTAATGGCTACCAAAGAGCATGGGTCATTTCACCACCTCAATTATTTGGGAAATATTCAATCAATCGAGGACAAAGGTGCAGAGTATAATTTGGTACACAATTCAGTTAGGTACTGCATAATTTAGCTAAATCTGGAGAACCAATGTGTGCTGAATTCAGTTAGGTACTATAGAATTCAGCAAAACCTGGAGAACCAATGTGTGCTGGAGCCTGCTAAACTAACTAAACTATATAATCATGTCCCTTGGTTTAACAACATGCCTAAAATTAGACAAACAAGGTAAGGTAACTGCACAGGCCAGAATGGTTCCAATCTGATATTGTCATCTTGCGCCTATCTGATCTGGTCTGATGGTCATTCCAATCTGCCCCTTCTTCTGCTTATTCCATGTTCTTTATTTCCACCACATTCCCTATTAGTTCACTTTCTCATGCTCGCTGAGAAACGTAGCCTAGTGGTACAGCATTATGATCCAGAGATAGAGTAGTACTACAATGAACAAGAACATCCGGTATGCAGGTAAATGCTGTTGCGTGGTCTGAAACTTGTGGCTACGAAGGGATTAGATAAAAACCACCCCCAAAATTAAACAGTTACAAAGCTAATTCTTCCGCTATAAACCAAGACCTCCCTAGCAGACTGCATAGATCTGGCAAAATTAACGGAGCGGGGAGGAGGAGCTGACCGGTGATGAGGACGTGGGAGGCGCAATGCTTGCAATAGTAGACGAAGAGGCCGCACTCGGGGCCCTCCGGCAGCGCGTCCTCGCTCGAGTATGTGTGCGTCGTCCGCTTCAGCATCGCCCCTTCCTCTTCGCCGCCGGAATTGAGAGGCGACTAACCTTCAAACCCAGGCCCTATGGGGCAGGGGGGTATTCAGGCGGAGGCAGTCGAGATGGGGTGGGGGCGAGCGCCTGGAGGAGGGATCCGAGCCATTGACTTTGGGGATGGAAAGGAGCGGCGGCGGCACTGGAAAGAAGAGGAGGCGGAAGAAAGTGCGGCGGCGGCGGCGAGGTGGACGGTGCGGTTGCGCGGGGTGCGGCGGACCGGCGGTGCGGGAGCGGCCTGGCGTGTCCGACGCGGGTGGGTGGGCCCAAAACGGGTACAGATGTGGGTAGACGCAGGGTGGGTGAGATAAACAATTCGTTTTTGGCAGAAACACTCTCCAAATTGCGATTTTTGGTACTTCATAGTCCTTCCACCCTATCCACTTCCAAAAACATACGACAGGTGGGACCGGCGTGAGGGGTAAGACGGGCCTGATTTGGGTGAGAAAAGTTTTCAATTGTCTTCGCTCCTTATAGTATAGATTAGGAAAGTGCCCGTGCGTTGCTACGGGCAAAGCAATCTTCGCGTATAAGCATAAATATTATGATAGTGTGATATATACTCAAACAAAGTAAAATTAAGTGACTCAATCTTAAAATGACAACATGAGCAAGGTACCCAAATGTGCAAGACAAATGACCTTACAGTGATTTTAATAATAATAGCATAAGCATGATCTTTGATTTCTTTACCTCAATCAACTTACAAAAGCATAATAACATGACCAATTTGCAAACAAACAGTAAATCCAACAATATCCTACCATTCCTTTTTTTACTCAACCAACTGACACCAAGTGCTGAAAACAAATTGTCTATAGATACATTGGAATAAATGACACATTGAAAGTTGAAAGAGAGTCAAATCATACAATCAATGAACCTGGAAGGGTTCCACTCGAAAAAGTTTGGACCAGTTTGACCTAGCCACCTAGGTATTGGTAGTTCATAAAAATCTTTGAATTGGAATTGAAGGTACATCTTCATAAATATTTGGATGTTCAAGTGATCTGTAGCAATGCAGGCATATAAATACTATACCATATATAAAATATTAAATATGATTGCACATACAAAAAGGGCATTATCCTTTATAATTCTTCGGTGCCTTCTTCCTGCCCTCAGCACTACTCCATGTCCATACAAATGATTGGTTTGCTGCTCAAACAGTTGCACTATTTTGCAGAAAATGATCACTGAACTTTAAAAAAATGAAGAGACAAATGGCACTTTAACAATAACAGCTTTAGAATGGGACACCACTGAGAGAATGTCATGGGCAGCAGCCGAGGTCTCATGGGCCGGCTTGGCAAGCTCATTAGGATTAGGTTTAGGGTTAAGTCCTTTCTTAAGGGTCAAGGAACTCCCTCTATTTAAAGATAGGAGGTGTATCAATCAGATCAAGCAATAAACAAAATCAATCTAGTTTCTCATCTAGCTTCTCCAATATCTCATCTAGTTTCTCTACAACCTCATCCCCTGCTGTTCGGCATCTCACTGGCAATTATCTGCCACAGCCAAGGATCGTGACAACTTGGTATCAAAGCGAAAAATAAAAGCCCGTAGATTGTTTTTATCAGCGAGAAATGAAGAGACAAATGATACTTTAACAATAAAAGCTTTAGAATGGGACACAACTGAGAACTTATGACGTCTGCATCCCGTAGATTGTTTTTATCAGCTCTACTCTTGCAATTTGAAACCATCACATCAGGCAATGTTTCAATTAAATCTTTGAGCTGCCGTTGGAAGTTGCACTGAATTTTAGATGGCCTACCTGGAAAAAGGATGGTTGGATCCAAATGCTGAAAAACAGTCTTGATCTTGGCAACTACAACATTAGAAATGCAACTGACATACTCAATGAACAACCAACTGACAGACTCAATGGACAACCATCGAACTAAATGCAGAAATAAAACGCAGGACAATACATTGTCCAACTGAACACATGGACAGGGATTAAACCATCACATATTCAGTCTTTGTTCTAAATAAATCAATTTGCACTTATCGATTTCAAGATAAACAGACAGCTACGCTTGATGTTTATATGCTTAGTAGCAAAATAAGGATACCCTGATGATACATTATAACAAAAATTAGTCTACCTGAACAGCCACATGTATATATTATACAATCAAGTGTGTAGCAGCTTGTAAAAATCACTGAGACACCTGCTCCCAGTAAAGTTAATGCTTAGAAGAAATCAGCATGAAGTACATTCAGTTTAGTCACTATTCACTACTCTCAAATGAAATTCATTAAAAAATAACAATTCTGGAAAAAGGTGCAAGCTCACACTTACATTTGCAATGTTAATCTCTGAAACACATTCTGACAGAGCAATGTAGGATGCATATAATCCTGGGCAAACAGTACCTTAATGATGCAGTGTTCTCTTGCTTTTTTCAAAAGGAGCTAAGGTTATAAATTTTAGAGATTAGGGTTTAGGTCATACTAACTTTCTTTCCTCTGATGACATGGAGACTCTTCCTGACTTTCTTTTCTTCTCTCTTTCAGGAGTTCTGCAATAGTGTTCTCAATAGTGAAACTGAACCATCAGTACCTAGCCTAACTGTACAAAGACTATAAGACATACATTTGACTCATTCACTGTCACATTATTAAGATTTGAAAAAAAAGAAAACATATCATAGACACAAATAACAATATCCTGCATGATTGAACCAACAAGACCTAAAGTAGCAGCCATATCCTGCATGATTGAACTGTATATAGGAAAATGAAAATTAGCTTCACAAAAAAGTACTTGTAACCTCACAACATGCACATGGACACAGAGATTTACCTGTATGATGATTACACTGATTTTATTAGGGAACTCCCTTGGCAAATCCCTCCGCTCCTTTCTTTCCTTTTCTGCAAGCACATCCACAACAAAAAAGACCACGCTGCTGATTCGTCCCAGAATGCATTTTGTCTTTCTACTGTTGGGAGAAACTCGGCATGGTACATGAATTATGAATACACAACATCAGATCACCACCTTTAGTGAACTGGCTGCATTAGGTACAAATTATGTGCTATAAATAGTCTGAATTTTGAAACCCCAGATATAACGTCAGCTGCACAACAGTTTGTTGGCTAATTCAGTAATCATAGGTCAAGTTGGAATTGAGGATCAATCAGCAAAGTAAAAAAACAAATTCACCTCATAAATTGATAATCCAGTGAAGCCTAATTGGCGATGGAGATATGCAGGAGCGCTACAATTCTCCAACTACCAGCCCTGAGGACATAATAATTTGCATAAGAAATTTTGTAAGCATCTATGTATGAATGATCATGGGAGTCGATTAAGGCATGGAAAATTGGATTCGACTTGAACATGCTTACAAATCAAATCAATCCCTTACCTAGATGTAGAGCAGGTATCATCGACTCCACATGAGGATAACAATGCTCCACGACCGCAATCACCTTATGCAAGCTGATGGTCCCTCGTGCTTTGATGGCACCACCACCAACTTCTCTGCTGGTCCCTCTTGTCGGCATGGTGCTGCAGACGGGGCGTGGTGTGGAGGACCAGAGACAGCGCCGACATTAAAATCAAGTAGCAATCACAAAAAACAGACAAAGAAATCGTGTTAATTGACATTTTTAGAACATAGGTCACCGATTCAGTTCCCAGGAAAAAAAATTGACATATATTGACTGACTGTTAGGCCCTGTTTAGTTCCCCAAAGATTCCAAAAATTTTCGCATCGCAGACCGTGCCACCTCTCACAGAACACGCTTCCCAATGCAAAATTTTCACCACTTTTCCCAAAATTTCACCTAACTAAACGGTGACTCTATTGTGTTACCTGACATCACTGAATCACTGAAAGTGCAAAGTTTCTCCATCACTAAATGAGCAGCATGGGTAGCAGTAGCACATGATCAAGCAGCAATGCTGCAGCTGAACCGCAAAGTTATTTGTTCTCGATCTAACATTCAGAACGTGAAAGATTCAAAAAAAGATACTCATGTGTGTGGCATACCGTCTTACGTATTATCCTGTCAGTTCCCTCATGCAACTACATCTCATCCATTCCGTGTGCTAGCTTTCTTATGCAAATGAACTACTGATTTCAGGATTGAATTATCTTACTTGGCGTAAAAGCAGACCCCGGCGGTTCCTTGTAGGCGTAGAACACGTCCCCAACGACAGCTGGCGTAGGGTGCACAGGGATTGACGACGATGGCGCCTTGGATTAGGAATAGGCTGACGACGACGACGCTTGCGGGTAGAATCGACGGCGTCGGTGATGATCAATGGCGGGGGCGCCGTGAGGGATCCGAGGACGGCGGCGTCGTGAGGGATCGGAGGACGGCGGGGGCATGGCGTGGTCGACGGCTGCGGCGTCGGCGACAGCGTCCATTGAGGGATCTGAGGCGACAGCGTCCATTGAGGGATCTGAGGACGGCGGAGCCGTGAGGGGTCGAAGGATGATGACGGGGATGGCGCAGTTGACGGTGGAGGCGCGACGGATGGGGAGGTCGAGGCGGGGGCGCGGTTGGGGAGGCGGCGTGCAAGTGCGGAGGCGGAGGCGGTGCAGGCGGGGGCGCGGAGGAGGCGCGGCTGGGGAGGTCGACGGCTCGAGGCGGGGCGCGGCGAATGGGGAGGTGGCGTCGTGCGGAGGGCGCGGATTTGCTGGCCTGCGACGGTAGATACGGAGTAAAAACGGAATGCGGTGGGGGGCCAGCGGAATGCGCGGGTGGGGGACGGCAGACTCGCGTGAGCGGAGGCGCAGACTCGCGGAGGCAGACTCACGTAAAAAAAAATTATCTCCTTTTCATTTTTTATAGTACTAGGAATGTGCCCGTGCGTTGCCACGGGCATCTCAAATTTTGATGAAAATAATAACTATTTTCAAAAATATTGTGTAAAACGATAAAACATCAAGTTCGGTAGATACAAATGCAAACATAAGATACTAATAAATTAGATTAATACATGAGAAATATTTGTGTTCTCGGGCATGCACGTTATTATGGATAACAAACATTTCAAATTGAGTACAACCAGTGTTCTTAGTGTTCCATGTAATTTTGATCTATCCACTACACATACCAATATAAAGTTTCTATTCGTGTTTACCTAAGATAAACAATATTTGATTGAATGGGTTGGATTCATACCAATATTTGGGTGAAAAGATTGGAAGGGACCAATGGATGTGCTTTTTAACACAATTAGCCTTCGATTTTAACACAGTTAGAACATTAGTCATAAGTAAGCTCCACAAATTACTTACATGACCCACTTGTCATTCTCTTTGTTTTTTTCCCTACTTTGAGCTTATCCTCTCGCGTATCTGGAGGCACGAACACCTACCTCAACAACGTTGCTTCGAGAATTGCAGAGTTGGCCATCATCTGGGATATTTAATTTTTTACCATTATAACGGATGGTCACTCCCCGATTGTCACTTTAATGGTGACAAATATATCTATACCAGCGTTATTGCGATTTGGATACATTTTTACCACTTTTACCTATGTGGCACGCCAGGGCAGCACGCCATGCTGGATCGAAGGCAGCAATGACATCCCCTGCTCGTACCCTGTTCCTCCTCCTCACTCTTTCGTGTCACTTACATGTGGGACCCAGATGTAAGGTTATCTCTTACCTCCACTATGCCATGAAGTGTCGCGACCGCTGTGCGAAGGGGAAAATTCCCTTCCTTCTGCCCGGTTTGCGACCCACCACGGTCGTCGCCCTTCCGCCGCTGCCGCCACCCTACGGCCGTCACCCTCCCGCGGGAGTGGAGCTGGGCCATCCCCACGACGAACTTTGCGGCCGCCTCGGCGAGCGCCGGCTCGGGGAGTCCTCTGGCGACACCGACGCAGGACGCGAGAGAGGCACATTGCGGAGCTATTTTTCTTTTCATCGGCGTCCGCCGCACCCGCACGACACGCCCACGTTTCCTGTAGCAGCAGCCAACAACGAGCATGTCACCTCGTCGGCCGTTGCTGCAGGCTGGCCACTGCAGCTCAGCCACTTCGCGCACATAGCGTGGACGTGCTACTGCTGCTGCTGCCTGCATGCGCCGTCACGTTGGTCATGGCCCAGACGAGCACCACCGACACTTCCATGCCGTCGCCCAGCAGGCCCACGACCATCAGGAACAGTGAGGCGTCGTTGACCAGATTCATGGCCTGAGTTTCACCCAAGGGGCATTGCTCATGAATTTCATGTTCCATTCACCTTTCCCCATTTGCGGTATCAGTTTCACCCAAGTGGCATTTCTCATGAATTTCAGGCTCCATTGAAGAATCCCTTGCAGAGGGCCAGCATCATGGAAAGGTTGGTTGCAGGCTAACAGATCTGCTCATGCGACTTAACACCATCAAAGTCATTGACAGGTCGTAGACGGCCCAGTAGTGGTCGGCGGTGAGGTGGGCGGTGAGCATCCGCGGCGAGCAGAGGAGTAGCTGATCTCCGGGCAGTGGCAGGGGCATGCTCGCACGTGTCCTTATGGTTGGCGCTGAGGAAGTAGGGGACGAAGGCCCTGCAGCCGTACTCAAGCAGCACTTCCCTCGCGGCGGAGAAGAGGAAGGAGGGGAGAGACTGCTGCCAGCACGAGGAAGAAGAAAGGCAGGGGTAGTCAAGGTCATTTTTCCCTCCCGTGCACCTTCGATCCAGCGTGGCATGCTGGCCTGGCATGCCACGGCAAAAGTGGTAAAAATATATCCAAACCACAACAATGTTGGTATAGATATATTTACCACAGTTAAAGTGATAATCAGAGAGTGACCATCTGTTATAATGGTAAAAAGTAAAATACCCCCATTCCAATGATATATGTGTCCTAAATTCAAAATAATTTGCACATGTTATATAGAGCAGTTCAACAAAATATTACCAATTTGTTATAATTTATTTAGCATTAGTATGTGATAATTTATTTAGCTATACTGTAATATACTAATATGTACCAGTGATAGGTCCATGGTTTATCTTTCAGAATCAAATGGAATCCTTGTAAAATCAACAACTAAATCAACACATATTATGGAACATTCATGAAACTACTGGAGCTGCGACACAATCATTGAGATCATCATTGAGATTCACCTATATCAAAGGCATAAAAGCTAGCTGCTAACCTCATGGGGAGTTTTTTTACATGTTAAATTGCTTACTTGGAATAATCTTTCTCTTGCTCTACCTTCCACCCTCATGCGCCGAAATGGTTGACATACCTCAACAAAGAGGAACATGCAATAGGAACCGGGGCATGATAGCATCATAAGAAAGAATCATTCAACCATTCCTAGTGTTAGCCTGTTAGGAGCATGATATTTTTCAGAGCCATGAAGTTTTCAGAATCAATTCTTTTTTTACTCAATATGATTAGAATTGAGTAAATGCAGAGCTCAATGATGCCATGGGCCAACCATGATCAGATTTGAGAAAAAACTAAAAATCATTTAGAATTTGCAGTTGCATGGCAGTTATCAAAGTACTACTCATATTTTAAATAAAAATGGAAGCCAATCAAGCCATATTATATATTCCATCAAACAGAAAGATTATAGTAGGCTATGGCAGATGAAATCGTTAATAAGATATCTAAATGCACCTGCCATGACATGTGTGCCTTACAATATTAATCCTTATCTTTTATGCTCTAGCTGCATGTTTGAAATCTAGTATCTTGTGCATCGTCCATGGAGCAGCCCAAATCTGAGAAATTTGATGCATAGCACAATTTCATGACCCAAAACAGTGTTGACATCAGTAAACTAATATCATTACATCATGTACCTTTATATTACAGGTAACCATATTTGTCAAAAAGAAACAAAATTTTGGTCAAGTTTGTTAGTCTGCTAGCATTGAGTTTTCCTTACAATTCTAATGTTGTAGTACAGATTACAGAATTTTTGTGCTGCTATACCTGATCTTTTGTCATCTCTCTTCTTATTCATGCTTCTCATGTCATTGCACAAAAAGACAGGGACCTGAAATGCCAGGAGAATTTAGGACAAACTTGATAAGATGAATGCACAAGTAGGTCGGTCAGCACCAATTCAGGTAAGAATATTATCTATTGATCATTCCTTCACAAAAGATCGTGATTAAAAAATCTACAAAAAATGCAATGAGAATTTGAAATAGCAAGAGTGGTCTGGCAAAACTCACATTATGATAACTCTTGTTCCCATCGTTTAATATTGATCCTTTGCTTAGCTGGATTCCTTTTCAATCATGACTACCAACAATTTGCACAACAACGCCGCTAACAATTAAGCATGTGATTATGCAGACAATAGATGCAATGGTCGTGTACCAGAGGAGTGGATTGGAGGAAGGCCGAAGGGGTGGATTGGAGACGACACGTGCGGTCGTGTTGGTGGCGGCTGTGTTGGTGCGGCGCACACGAAGGCCTCCCTGGTCGTCGTGTTGGAGACAGCGGCAGCGGCGATCTGCATGCTAGAGACGACAACGGCGCTGATCGGCGTGCAGAAATCGAGGACGGTGCCATGATTCGATCGGAGGCGAGACCTTACCTGGTCTGCGTGATGGAGCAACAAACGTGAAACGTCGGAGTCCGTCGGCAGCGGCGGCGGTGCGCAGCCTTGGCCGCTGCGGACAACGGTGGCACGGCCGGGATGAACCGATCGGATCGTGAAGTCGGCGGCGTCGCGTCCGGGGTGATCCGAATTCCGATCGGATGGTCGCGATCCTAACGGCAGCAGCGGAAGGAGCACGAACGTGGGATTTCGTCGGCGGCGGCGGCGCGGAGAAACGGTCGGTGCTGGTGGGGGATGAAACCGAGGTAGGCAGCAGAGGCGGCGGTGAGGTCGCGGCGCCATGCGGGACCGCGGTAGGCGCAGAGGCGGAGGCGGAGGCGAGGTCGCGCTGCGATGCGGATGAGGAGGCAGAGGCGAGGTCACGGCGCGATGGGGCCCGTGATCCGACGCACGAAATTGAGGGGAAGATCTGACGCACAAAATCGAGAGAGGCGGACGCACGGGACGGAGGGCGGACGCGGGCAGATTCATGAAGAAAGTAGGAACAAGTTTTTGTCTCCACTTCATACTTTTTAGGAGTAGAGATAATAATATAGAGCTAGAGATAAGAGATGGAGTGCTGCTGTAGTTTATATAACGAGTCCTAATAAAGTTTTACTCTATAAAGATTTTTCAAATGAAAATCCACTTGTCCAATAAGTTTGTCTATCCTTCCTCATTTACCAATTATTACCGGTAGTAGATAAGGACGGACCAAGCATAGAAGGAGCAACATCTATTTCGGCTGATTCAATCTCGCGATTTGTTTCGGCTTATTTCTTCTCATACAATACTATTTATTCTACCAATCGAGCACTATTTATTTTACCAGCCAAACGGTCTCATAAGCCGTCGCTTGGACGTTTGTTCAGTTGGCTGGTGGTTGATGCTGCTTTGTTATAAGATAAGAGAAAAATATTGTTGATTAGTAGATGCTAAATGGGTGATGTTGATTTGTTGAGAGAAAAATATTATTGAACGGTGATTGAAAAGTCAAACGAACGAGACCGTCACTCAATTATTTCGTAGGTCTGTCCCTGGTAGTGGAGGATTTTGATCTTAATGTCAATGAGTGGTGGGATGAATTCAAGTGGTACGTGACATCTTTAGAACAAACTGTTGTGTAGAGAACCAATTCAAGTGATATATGACTACCTTGTATTGCGCCCCCCACACGACGACAACACACTGGACCCTAACGAATCATGGGGAGTATACCACTGCTACAGCGTACAAAGCCCAATTTGCGGACTGCACCGCTACTCCTACCCTCGCTTCAATTTGGAAAGTTTGGGTGCCGCCAAAGTGCAAGCTCTTCATCCTGTAGGACCGTGCTTGGACATCCGACCGACTTGCGCGCAGAGACTGGGACCACAACCCCACGTGCCCCTTATACAGACATACCATGGAAATTGCACACCACCTCCTTGCGAAATGCCGATACATGTGTCGGATTTGGATCGAGATTGCAAACTAGCTGGGTCTTCCGGAGATCAAACCAACTGTTCCCCCTACCTCCACGTCGCCGATTGAATGGTCGGACGCCATTAGCTCACGACCGCGAACTCCCTATAAAGTTGTTCGCTCGCTTGCACTACTTATCATCTGGGAGATTTGGAAGGAAAGAAACAACCGCGTGTTCGAACGTACAGAGTCTACTATAGCAACACTTGTAACTAAGATCAAAGGAGAGGACTCACTATGGCTGTCCGCGGGCGCCAAGTGCTTGACGAGCCTTAGCGTGCGCTTGTAAATACCCTATTAGTTTTTTCCCGGTTAGCTAGCTGTACTTCTCTTCTATATCAACGAAATAGACACTATCTTGTGCCTGTTTGTTAAAAAAAGATATATGTCTACCTAAATCTGAATTTCTAGGCACGTATAATGGAATTAAGTGCAAAGTAACTTACATTACCTTTGCTAATTTGGTCATTTTCAATCAACAAATCTATGGGCCTGTTTGGTACCGCTTCATGAGTGGCTTCACGAGCAGCTTCAGAACTTCAATAGCCAAACGACTAGCTTTCTGCCCAGCTCTCTGGTCAGTTTTCCTGAAATCACGCTGAGAGAAAAAGTTTCCTCTCACGTCCGCTCGGTGAAGCTGGAAATTCACAGCTTCCTCCGCTCTCTCCCCTCACTAAAAGCTGTTGGGGAAGCTGTTAGCTAATAAAACAGCTTAGCTAGTGAAGCTAAGCTGTACCAAACACCGATCCGTGTTCTGCTATGCCATCCATGGCCAAGTGCTGATTCCCGTTGTTGATTTGCTTAGCGAGAGCGGCAAATGCAGCTATGCTGCCCGCGGTTGACAACTTCCTCATCTCGTGTTCCCACTTGACACGGACAGTAACCGCACCGTCATTTCTCGGTTCGAGTCAACCGCTCCCACGAGCCATCCCTGCCCCGGCCGACCAGCTCTGGACGCCCGAAGCCCCGAAACGAACCTCTGGAGTCTCGAGTCGAGAGCCGTTTGCTGTCGCCTGTCGGCGACGCGGCGGCGCGGACGGAACAGGGAGAGGTAACGGCAGGTACTAGTACTTTTGCTCCAACAGGCGGCGGGCACCTGGTACCCGGATTGCGGACAGGTTCGTCACGTTCCCAACGAACTGGTAGCCATCTCCATCTCGTCTTTGCTTCGTCTCCAGCTCCCGATTCCTGCTCGTTTTTAGCTCGCGCCTCCGTGTCCGTTGAGTTGTCCCCCACGGCCTTCGCCGGCTCGCCGCGACGTCTACGCGTAGTTCCCTCGGTTCCTTTCTTCCAAAGTCTTCTCGTCTCATCTCGGTTTTGGCGGATCCAATACCTCCACCATCTCCGCACCCCTACCTGTGCCCGCGGCAAAACGAGGAGGCAACCGAGCCGCGTGCGGCGTGCGCTTCAGTTTGGGCGGCAACCGTCGCAGGTTCGCGGCACCAGCCAGCCGACGAGCAGAAGATCTCCGCGTGCGTCCCTGAGCGCCACGCCACAGCGAATCAACCGTCGCCTTCACTAGCTCGCTCCTTCCTCCCGGTATTAAAATCCCACCCCTGCCATTTCCGTCTCCCCACTTCCTTCTCTCGATCGATTCGATCAGCAAAGCTAGGCGCAACCGACCACCACCACCACAGCAGAGCAAGCGAATCCGCCATGGCTTCCGCTTCCTCGAATGCCAAGCAGAGCCTCTACCCCGAGGTGAACCAGTCCCACCCTGATCTCAACACCGCCTTCTACTCCGCGCCCACCACCTCCACCGGCGGCAGTTCCCTCTACCCCACCGTCGACCCCAACGAGCTCGCCGAGAACCTCTTCCCGGAGACGGCCGAAGAGGAAGCCGCGCCGCCGCCGCCCACCACCGAGGAGACCGTCGTCGCCGTCCCGGGCGCGCAGCTCCACCTCGTGGACCCCGACCGCAGCCTCGACCTCGGCGCGGGGACGCTCTCCGTCGTGCGCCTCCGCCAGGGGGACCACTCCGTCGCCGTCCTCGCGCGCCTGACCCCCGAGAAGCCCCACCACCGCCGCGGCCTCCTCCTCCGCCTCTTCAGCAGCGGGCGGCCCGCCGCCGGCGATGCCGCCGAGCCGCACGAGCCCGTCCAGTGGCCGCTCACCCGCGACGTCGCGGCGGTCAAGCTCGACGCCGCGCACTACTTCTTCTCGCTCCACGTCCCGCACACGGACCACCCGGACGACAGGGAGGAAGGCGACGAGGGCGGCGCCGGCGCGGACGAGGAAGCCGAGGCGGCGCTGAGCTACGGCCTCACCGTCGCTGGGAAGGGGCAGGAGAAGGTGTTGGAGGAGCTGGACAGGGCCCTGGAGGAGTACACCACCTTCTCGGTGAAGCAGGTGGAGGCGGCGGCGAAGGAGAAGTCGGAGGTGATGGACTCGAGGGCGGTCGCCGAGATCACGCCTGAGGAGGCTGTCGGGGATAAGAAGGAGGTTGTCGAGGAGAAGGCAGCGGCGTTCTGGACGACGATCGCCCCGAACGTGGACGACTACAGCTCGTCGGTGGCGAGGCTGATTGCGCGAGGCTCGGGCCAGCTAGTGAGGGGCATCATCTGGTGCGGCGACATCACGGCGGAGGGCCTGCGCTGTGGAGAAAGCGTGGTGAAGAAGAGCGTGGGGCCCAGCGCGAAGCCGACGCAGGTGAAGCCCAGCACTCTCAGGAGGATGAAGAGGTAGGATGCTGAATAATCTTACTACCACTCGCATTTACCAGACTAATTTCATGCTCCTTAAAGGGGAAGATTTACAAATATGGAATCTATTTATTGAAGTAGAGTATCCATTTAATTTAGAATGCGACTGTTCTTGTTAGATTGCAGCATTTTGAAAGTACATGAGTTGACTCAGATACAGCTTGAATTGCCACTGCTAATCTTGTGTGTTGTAGTAGCTTGTAGGATCAGACAACTTACAAATAGCTTTCACATAGTAAATGTTTCTTGGATGGAACTCCCTTCACTCCTTTTTTTTCCAAATGCCAAGCAAATGTCCCATTCATATATAATCATGTCAATTATTTTTTCAGAGGGTTGCCATCCATCCTTATTAGTTGATTTTTCAGTCAAGCATGTCACTTGTTATCAACATGCATATATATAAGTTATACATCAGCAACTGTTATTGCCATCTACCCGTTCAGTTGGTTACAGCCCATTGCTATTAAATTACAGTACTATGGTAACCGATTATGCATTCCCCTTTCTGTTGCTTATGATTCTGTCTTGTTTCTCAGGGCTAGGAGGGTTACAAAGATGTCCAACAGGGTGGCAAATTCAATCCTGTCTGGCGTTCTGAAGGTCACAGGCTTTGTCACAAGCACTGTGATGAACTCCAAACCAGCACAGAAGTTCTTCAAGTTGATGCCTGGCGAAGTCATTCTTGCTTCACTTGATGGATTTGGTATGTCTGCTTTACCTTTCTTTAAGATTTGCTTCATCTTTCATGCTGGTCTGTATGCTTCTGGAGGGACTGGATCTATGATTAGTTTATAAAACCAAGAGATAAGATTGATCTCATATAGGGATTTGGAATCGACACCACTTCACAATGCTCAGTTTTTGCTGCACTGCATGTTATGATTGGTTAACTTACTGCTTATTTGATGTTTCAGGTAAAGTATGGGATGCTGTTGAGGTATCGGGCAAGAATGTGATGCAGACATCATCAGTTGTGACAACTTCTGTTGTAACACACAGGTAATATACAATGCAATCGCATAACTTTTTGGCTCTGCAGTTTTCTTATTGATAAGCAGTCCCTTTTTTCTCAAACTATGTAATTCCAACCTTTACTTCACTTGGGTGAGGGATAGACACTCCCTTTGTGGTTAGCTCTCCATGCCATGGTCTACCAGAGTTAGCACTTCAGCAGAAAGTTCCATATGATGTAATATATTCTTTTCGAAAAATGAAACTAAGGCACTTCATCCGCAAGTTCCATATGGTCGCAAGTCATTCTTTGAAAAGATCAAATTCGGATAGAAACATCGACTACTAGCATATACTGGAACTACAAAATGAGCAAATAAGAGATGTTTTAAGAAAAAAAGCATGGCAGCAATGATTTAGAAAGCATCACTCCTAAGTCCTATGCGAAGGCATTTGGAAACGGGAAATGTACCTTCTGTTTTTTGTTTTTTTATTCATTGTTTTCAGAACATGGTTCTGCGACAGCTGCTACCTGGAAATAACTTTTCTAGGGTGTTATTTGGCAATTGTTTGACCAAGATCATACTTTTTAATACAGCTGCATCGTTGACATTAATGTTTTGACCTATTGCAGATACGGTGAGCAAGCAGGGGAGGCCACACACGATTACCTCCACGCTACAGGAAATGCTCTTGGAGCAGCGTGGGCTGTGTTCAAGATTAGGAAAGCACTTGACCCCAAGGGCAATATGAAAAAGTCATCGATCGTCAGCCAAGCAGCGCATGCTGTGGCCAAAGAATCAATTTCCAGGCAGAAGAAGAAATGAGCTGACCACGCTGACGCTTCCATTGTGTCTGTAATGTAATCTGTTGTTCTTCAGTTAGAGCTAGGAAAATCTCTTTGTGAGTTTTTTTTTGCGACTGTTGACATGAATGATTTTGATCTCTTATTTTCCCCTTCGTTTGCTCCTGGTTGGGTTCATTTTGTTGTACATGACTCTGAAACTTCACGTGTATGATTCGATGTTATACATCTGTGTAAACATTGGAGGCTTGGTTTATGATATGGGGGACAGTTTCGCCGACACTCTTGAGTGTTCTTGGTAGAAATCTCTAATCTTGATGCTGTCTGTGATTCATCAGTTGCGGCGCGGCCGGGCAGTTCCGGAAGTGTCACCAGCAGCGCCGCACCTTTTTTATGTTAGCAAACTCTCCAACCCATGTTCTACCAAAGTTAGCACTTCAGCAGAAAGTTCCATATGATGTATCATATTCTTTTTGAAAAATAAGAAACAAAGCACTTCACCTGCAAGTTCCATATGGTTTAAAAGTCATTCTTTTAAAAAGATCAAATTCAAATAGAAATGTCTCAACAATTAGCATACACTGGAAGTCTGGAACTACAAAATGAGCAAATAAAAGATGTTTTAAGAAAAATAGTATGGGAGCAATGAATTTGAAAGCACCACTCCTATGAGAATGTACTCGGAAACAGGAAATATACCTTCTGTATATTTTTACTTTTGTTTTCAGAACACAGTTCTGCAGTAGCTGCTCCCTGGAAATATTTGTTTCCAGGATGTTATACTGTTATATGGCAGTTATTTGACCAAGATCATATACTTTTAAATACAGCTACATCGTTGACACACATTGCTAATGTTGTTTTTCAGGTGTTGAGCCCTGTGGAACTGCTTTTCTTCCTTGTAGTCTTTGTTTCTGTTTCTGTGCCGCTGCTTCGCTGTTGTTGTTCTTATCCTTGGTCGTTTTGGGAACGGTTAACTGTTGTGTTACTTCTTCATCTTAATGAAAAACATGTTTTGCACATTCTCTAAAATATTTGCTAATGTTTTGACCTTGTACAGATACGGTGAGCAAGCAGGGGAGACCACACACAATTACCTCCATCTACAGGAAATGCTCTGGGAGCAGCGTGGGCTGTGTTCAAGATTAGGAAAGCACTTGACCCCAAGGGCAATATGAAGAAATCATCGATCGTCAGCCAAGCAGCGCATGCTGTGGCCAAAGAATCAATTGTCAGACAAAAGAAGTGAGCTCAGCTGTCTGAGAGTCTGACACTTCCGTTGTGTCTGTAATGTACCATTCCGTTGTTGTAATATTAGCTAGGAAGCTCTCTTGTCTCTTGTGAGTTGTTTGTGACAGTTGTCGTAATGATTTTGATCTCTTATTTCCTCTGCTTTAATGGTTGGGTTCATTTTGTTGTACAGTGGTCTGAAACTTCACTTGCATGTCTGTTGTCTGACGCTCTACGTACGTGTTTGGTGGAGTCCCTCTTTTCCGCGTTCAGCCGTTCAACCGTGTTGGAATTTGGATTGGATTCCAGTCGAAATTCAGAAAGGGATGAACTGAGCTCGTTTAGGTTCCCAAATCCCAAATCAATCCCCTAAAACCCTCACGGCCTCACGCCCTCACCTTCCCCGGCGCCGCACCTTCCCACCCCCGACAAAAACACTGGGAGATTGATTATTGCAGGAGTAGATCTTATAACGGAAGGACTGGGGAGGTGCTTGCTTGATTTATCGTCTCGTTTCTGCCCCCTTGACATAAGACAGGCATGGGCCTCCTGGATCTCATCCGCCACATGTCCATGGAGCGGCAGCCGGACCGCCGGCGTCGGCAAGTCCAAGCACCTGGTCAGTAACCTCCTCCTCCCTACACTGTGGAGACAAGTGAATAGGTGAATTAGGGTAATTCTTATTGATCTCAAAGTCCTATTTTATAGGAAGATTACATGGAAGATGATGAGTTTCTACATAAGTGTAGACAATGAATTTGTAGCAATAACACTAAGTCATATCCTCAACCATCATGGCTATTACTTCTCCTTCTAGTGGAGCAATTTCATGGTCTTAAACCATGGTGTGCTGCCTCTTGGTATTCTTCCTTAAGGAGATCAATAATGTGCATTCTTAACACTCTCCCTTTGACCGAGTCAATCTTGAGATCAAATATGTTCTTGAATTCTTTTGAAAAACCCTGCGGGAAAAAATAGGAATAAATTGCTAGATGATTACTCTACCATAAACCTGCAAGGTTTAAGGAGTAACCATATGCCTTAATTTATCTCTAGAAAAACCCTGGTAGGGAAAACATGAGATAAGGCATATGCTTGTATCAAAACATTGTCTCGTTAAAAACTTTATATGAGAAAAATCTGATGGTAAAAACTCATAAAAGAAAAGAGTACAATGTGATGCATTTAACTAGGTCCATCATTCAGGAGGTCTCCCCCTGAAGCTTGCAAGTCTCTAAGTCGTCTCATGCCAATTCCCTTAACACATTTCTCGAATGAGGAAGCAGGTAGGGACTTGGTAAAAAGATCTACCATATTATCACAAGACTTTGTCGGTAAGATGTTTATTTCTCCACTTAGTTGAAGCTCATGTGGATAAAACAACTTAGGGGCAATATGTTTCGTGATATTATGTAGCCTGTTTGCATCTGTGAAATACAAGTAGCATTATCTTCATAGATAATAGTAGGTGATTCTGAGGAACCTATTCCACATGATTGCTCAATGTGATTTATCATTCTGCGAAGCCATACGCATTCACGTGATCTTCACATAATGCTATAATTTCAGAATGATTTGTGGAGGTAGCCACTAAAGTCTGTTTAGATGACTTCCATGATATAGTTGTTCCTCCATGAAGGAATACAAAACCTGTTTGTGATCTGGCATTGTGGGGATCAGACATATAACCAGCATCAGCATATCCAACCAAGTTAGGATCATTAGTTTTTTGGAAAAATAATCCAAGATCCTTAGTGCCATTTAAGTACCTAAGGATTTGTTTTCCTCCGGTCCAATGGCGCCTTGTTGAAGCAGCACTATGTCTTGCCAATAAATTCACTGCAAATGCAATGTCAAGCCTGGTACTATTTGCAAGGTACATAAGTGCTCCAATGAGACTGAGATAGGGGAACTCTGATCCCAATATCTCCTCTCCTTCCTCTTGTGGTCGGAAAACATCCTTTTCTAGATCAAGAGATCGAACGACTATGGGAGTTTTGATTGGATGTGCTTTGTCCATATTGAATTTCTCCAATATTTTCTAGACATAAGCAGATTGGTGCACTAAAATTCCTGAGTGGAGATGCTCGATTTGCAAACCTAAGCAAAATATGGTTTTACCCAAATCCTTCATCTCAAATTCCGTCTTAAGATGATCACAACTTCATCAATATCTTGTGCATGACCAATGATATTCAAATCATCTACATGCACTGATATAATACAAAATCCTGTAGAGGACCTTTTGATGAAGATGTGTGGGCAATCATCATTATTTGAGTAACCCTTCTGTAGAAGGTACTCACTCAGTCGGTTATACCACATTCTACCCGACTGTTTAATACCATAGAGTGATCTTTTGAGTTTTACACAATACATGTTGCAATTTGCTCCTTTATTCGGTATAGGAATTCCATCGGGGACCTTCATATATATATATCCGAATCTAGTGACCCATATAAGTATACTGTCACGACATCCATCAACTGCATAGATAGATGATTTTGAATTGCCAGAGATATCAAATATCGGAATGTAATTCCACTCATTACTGGAGAATATGTTTCATTGAAATCAATGCCGGGTCTCTGCGTGAACCCTTGTGCTACAAGCCTCGCCTTATATCTCACCACCTCATTGTTCTCATTCCGCTTCCGGATGAAAACCCATTTGAAACCTACAGGGAAGGTTCTTGGAGGTATAGGTATTACTGACGAGAATACCTCTCTTTTCTTGAGGGAGGCTAACTCTGCTTCAATTGCTTCCTTCCATTTGTTCCAGTCTGAGCGCTTCTTGCACTCTACCATGGATTTTGGATCTGGATCATTTAGGATTGTTTCGGCAACTGATGAGGCAAAGTATATGTCGACAATTGTAGTCTTACGATCGAATGATTCTCCAGAATCAACATAGTTTATGGAAATTTCATTTACCTCAAATGACGGCTCGGTATTTCCCAATACGATAGCGCCAGAGCGTTCCAATGTCCCATCATCAGAATTTGAGTGCACTGTTGATGTGGGAGGTGGATTGTGTAGATCCACTCGGTGTCTCTCAACTTGAGGTTGAGTTTCATTTACTGTGCCTAAAGGTTCATCCCTTTGTTTCCTCGTGTGCTTGCGAGAATTTGCCGTACTTCTCCCACTCTCTTTCGAGGAAGGGAGTTGAATAATTTTATTTGGTACCTCTATTCTTTCCGGCACATTCCTTGTGGGAATGTATGATTTTGTGACACTTTTACTCACAGTGAACGAGTCTGGCAAATTATTTGCAGCATTTTGCAAATTTATAATCCTTTGAACTTGAAGTTCAGATTCTTTAGTACGAGGATCCTCCCTTTGGGTGTCTAAGGCATCCCAATTTATTTCTAGGCATTCAGTGTGATACTTGAATTCTCCCCCTAATGTCGGGAAATATTCTTCATTGAAGATACTATCAGCGTACCGGGCTGTGAGCAAATCCCCTGTAAGGGGCTCCAGGTATTTAATGATCAACGGAGATAAATACCCCACGTAGATCCCCATTTTCATGTGAGGGCCCATTGACGTACGCTTTGATGGTGAGATCGGTACATATACAGCGCAACCGAATATCCACAGATGGGAAATAATAGGAGGATCACCACGAACCAATTGCAGAGGGAAAGCTGTGTGGTATGCAGTGGGACGCAATTGTATTAAGTCACCAGCGTGTAAGACTGCGTGACCCCAACATGAGGTTGGTAGGTTACAATTTTGCAATAGTGGTCTAGCAACGAGCTTTATTCTCTTGATGAGAGATTCAGCTAAACCATTTTGTGTGTGAACATATGGTACAGAATGTTGTACTTCAATTCCTAAGGCCATACAATAATCATTGAAGGCTTTGGAAGAAAATTATGCTGCATTGTCCAGTCTGATTGATTTTATTTGGTGTTCAGGGTGACTCGCTCTAAGTCTGATGACTTGTGCGATCAATTTTGCAAAAGTATGGTTTCGTGTCGATAAAAGACACACATGAGACCATCTCGTGGATGCGTCAATTCGAACCATGAAGTACCTAAACGGTCCAGACAAAGGTTGAATGGGGCCACAAATGTCACCTTGAATACGTTCAAGAAACTTTGATGGTTCAGCCTGTATTTTGAGATGTGATGGTCTCAAAATTAATTTCCCAGTTGCACATGAGGTGCACATAAAATCTGAGGATTCTGGAAATTTTTTGTCGCTCATACCATGTCCATTGGAATTGCTCATGATTTTTCTCATCATCCTGATGCCAGGATGGCCAAGGCGTTCATGCCAAGTTTTGAATGCATCCACATTCTGAAAAATCACTTTGTAAGCAACATGTGGTACGGGTTTGATGTATGTGTAGTACAATCCAGACAGGAGAGAAGACACTTTTTCAAGTGTTTGTTTGCCATATCCGGTATCTTTGGTCAAGAGGAGGAACTCCTCATTGTTTTCCTCATGTGTTTCCACATGAATACCATTTTTCCGGATATCTCTATAACTTAGTAGGGTACGTGTTGAATCGGGATACAATAATGTCTCCTCAATATCAATTTGTGTACCCATTAGAAGTACGATGGTGGCTCTACCAGAACCAACTATCGTAGCATCGCGTCCTGCGATGGTCAAAACTTGTCCTTCTCTCTTTGTGAGAGTTTGAAAAAATTTGACTTCCCTAAGTATAGTGTTAGTGGTACAACTATCCACTAGGCAGATTTCTTCTTCCATTGAATTGACTCCCGTAACAATATATACAATGCAAAATTTAAATTATAAAAATAATGCAAAATATAGAAAGTACATACGAATATATTGATATAATAAGTGCATTATTACAACTAATAGCAACATCATGTCTTTATTACAATAGCTTCTTTTGCAAAAATAAAACTATGGAGCCTATATGAGATCTCCATATGTGTCGTTGGAAGCGTATTCCACGAGCATCTTGTCGACATCCATGAAGTCTTCCTCTCCACTTGGCGGAGTCTTGGTGTTGCTTGGTCCCACTCCATGAGGGATGGGGTCCATAGCTCCGGTCTCCAGCGCTTGAGAGGCGAAGTGTGCTTACTACTTCTTTGTCTCCGGTGTACGACCCACAGACTTCATATATAGTTCAACCAAATGTTTAGGGGTCCTGCATTTCTTAGCTATATGATTGTTGCAACCACACCCGAAGCAGGCGATTTTGTTGCTACTATCATGTTTAGGCTTAGAAATACCTTTCCCCTTTGGGACGTTCCCACGTGGCTTTTTGGCTCTCTTGTGTTTGCCCTTGCCTGAGGAATTTCCAGTGTGTATGTTCCTATGGGGTCAATTTTTCTTCGCATTTGCATGTACTTCAGGCAGTGGTACAGTGCCCAGTGGGCGCTAATTTGAGTTCCACACTGTGAGCTCATGATTCTTTTCTGCCTGTTTCAATGTCTGAATGAGCGAAGAATAAACTGTGAAATTCTTCTCACGATATTGTTGAGTGATAATCCTTTCTGAAGGGAGCATAGTAGACCAAGTCTTCTCAATTTTGTCTACTTCACTAGGTTCTCTCTCACAAAATCGGAGCTTAGAGCATATCTTATGAACAGCATGGTTGAACTCATCCACAGTTTTGAAATCTTGTAGACGTAAATGGTTCCACTCATGGGTTGCCTCGGGGAGGACAATAGCTTTATGTTGTTCATAACAATTTTTTAGAGATGTCCACAACGCGCGTGGGCCCTCCACATACATGTACTCCATTTTTAAATCCGGATGGGTATGGTTTCTCATCACCTTTAAGGCAGAGAAATTTGACATGTTGGAGGGGGTAACCGTCCCTTCGGCTGTTTCATCTATACATCTGTATAGTCCGAGGGTCGATAGAGTTACTTTGACATCCATCGCCCAAGAAGGGAAATTAGAACCGTCAAGGGTGAGGATTTCAAACTCTTTGGCAATCTCTTTGGGTGCCATATCACCTACATTATTATTGCCAACAATTTTGAGAATTTATGGTATATTAATGCAATATTATGTGAATTCAAGTAAAATGAACTCAAACAAGAAACAAATAATCTCAATAAATTGGGCATCAAAAAAAGTTATCGCATGATTAAAATAGCTCAATATTAAATTTCCAAAGTATGCTAACTTTGAGAAACAAATTGAGAAATTTTATAAGCGTGTACCCTTTTGGATAATAATTCCGAGTTTCGAGAGATAGTCGCTATGCGGAGGCATGCGTAGATCCATATGATCTCAAAATTTTAAGAATGTTTCCAATTTAGAGATAATATTGCATAAAAAGTTGGCGAGGAATTAAATTTGCAAAGAACTTGCAAAAATAAAAGACATGGGAATGCATAAAGTGCTGAAACACTCATATATAATATCTGAAAATACAAGGGGGTCTGAAGAAAAATGTATTGTCTCAGATTATTTGCAGAAAGTAAATAGGCCAAAGTCTTAAGGACTGGAATGTAAATTCTGCAAATTAAAATGCTGAAAAACAAATAGAATTTTATTGTGCCGTGGGGCAACACCACTGCTTGGAGCCCAGGAGGCCACCGTGAGGCAAAATAGCAGGCTGCGGGCTGGCCAGGAGGTTGTTGCCTTCCTAGTTGGCAACGCACAAGAGGGAAGCAAAGGTCTGCAACCCTCGCGACCTCGCATGCACCGCCGCCACACAGTCCGCCGCCGCTGCTCTGCTCGTCGCAGTTGTCGATCCGCTGCCGTTAGCTGCAGTTCAGCCACCACACCGCCCAGATCCGCCTCCCCTGCACCTCCAGAACTCATTCTCGCGCTGCACTCAAGCCTCCCCCTCATTGGAGGGTGAGGGACGGCGGCCACGACTGCCGGTGCCATTCCCGCCCGGGACGTGCCCGGTCAAGATCCAGTTGGGGCGCGGGCGCAACCTAGGACGACGGTTTGCCGCCGCTGTGGCGATCTGGCGACCCGGTGCCCAAGGAGCCGGAGGCGGAGATGCAGGATCCTGGTCGATGAAGTCCGGCGGTGCCGCCACCGCTGTGCTACTGGAGCCTCCCCCAGTACTGTTGTAGTAGGGGAGAGCTCCACTGCGCGCAGCCATGGTCCTCCTGATGGGGAATTCCGGCAGTTCAAATGGCGTCGGAGTGTGCTCCGGAGACGCCGGCGTGTACTCCGGCGAAGCCACTGGCGAGGTAGCGCGACGAGGTGAAGCCGTGATGACGGCGTTCTCTTGTTGCAAGCCAACAAGTGGCAACCGCACCCTCGCCGTCAATCCGTGGGAGCCGCAGCGATGCGGCGACTCCACCAGAAAACGGTCTGGTGTTGTGCAAGAGTCCGGCATCACCGGAGGTCCGCAACGAGCCGCGAGTGTGCTCGAGTCGTTGCAGGCCGCTCTGGGGGCAGCAGGACCGTTGTTGCGGCGGGAGCCACGTTTGGCATAACCAGCACGACCCCTGCCACGTCGAGGACGGCGAGCCGGCGCTCGAAGGAGTGCATCAACCTGTTGATGCAGGAGGTGGCGCAGAACACGAGCACGGAGGTTCCTTAGGAGGGAAGAACCAACATCAAGGGGAAGACGTAGGTAAGAAGGCATCTTACCCTATGGTTTGGAGGAACTCCCTTCTCTTGCTCAGTAGAAGCTGCTGATAACGTGTTGTGAAGTAAATTGTGGAGACAAGTGAATAGGTGAATTAGGGTAATTCTCATTGATCTCAGAGTCCCATTTTATAGGGAGATTACATGGAAGATGATGAGTCTCTACATAAGTGTAGACAATGAATTTGTAGCAATAACACTAAGTCATATCCTCAACCATCATGGCTATTACTTCTCCTTCTAGTGGAGCAATTTCATGGTCTTAAACCATGGTGTGCTACCTCTTGGTATTCTTCCTTAAGGAGGTCAATAATGTGCATTCTTAACAATTTCTGTGCATACCCAGCCCCAGCAGCTTGTTGCAGTCTTAATCTCTAGCCAACAATCAAACCATATGGAGAACCAAAAAAAAGTCTTTTTTAAACCGGTTCCCTCTCTAGCGGTTTGGATGTATGGATTAATGATAATTACTAATTTTTTGAGTGGCTAAACCTATTTACCAATCTTCTAGTTGTTTCAATGCGAATCTGGAAAAAAAAAGGTCATCCCTTTGCCTTATCTGCTTTGTGCCTTCCATAACCGTGCATGTTATCCTATAGATGGGTTGATTACTTCACCTTCACGGGCTAAAAGAAAGGGCTCACCCTGCTTGAAAGATGATGATTCTCAGAGTGGTGAGATACAAATATATTCGGGACCAAGCCTTCCAGAGGTATGACATGACATTTTGATAATGGGAGACCTTCTGCAAGTAGGAGTACTATTTAGTATTACTGCTTGAACTGACAGATTACTTAACTCATGCTCACTAAATTGATTATGGTCTGATAGTTTGGTTTTGTGATCTCCTTCAGTCCCGCTGCATCGATAACTTCGTTTTTTTCCCAACTGTGCATAACAATGTATTAATGTTGCAACCCTCTCCTGTCATTCAATGCATATAAAAGCTTGAATTCCTTAATCTTGGAGTTTGCAAAAATTACCATCAATGACGAGGACTTACAAGTTAATCTCATATCATCTATAACTATAAGTTCCTTTGAACATATAACTACCAAAAAAAATATTGATTTCTAGGCTGGTCATAGGCCATGTCTTTGTTGTGCTACTTCCCATGAAGTCTATCAAGTGACTTTTTTTTTATCTGCATTCGACCATTGCAGACAATACATCGTAACTTAGGGCTGCATATCCTAGGAGAACGACATGTTTCCATCTGATCAGTTTATTAAGATTTATTATGACACATTCTTTTAGCTTTCAAAGCTGTTCAACTCTACTATACAAAGAAATCATTTTGCATGGGTGCAGGTTCTGGAAGAATTTGCTTATAAGTTCTTACGTTTGGGTGTTTTGACTTTCCAACAGAAAAAATGCAATGTAGCCGCTGGCAGTTTACCCTTTCTTTCCTCTAGCGAATTATCTTGCTCTGGAATGAAATGAGTAACTCTGCTATTGAAATGCTCTCCTCATTATTGCATTTGCTGTTCAAATATTCAGATGCACTATTGTTACCCTGACCAAAAGTGCATGCTCTTTCTGTCCAACCAACTAGCATGCTAGTGTACAACAAAACATCATCCCATCCATCTTAGTTGGCACAAACGCAAAGAAATCAGTAGTGTTGGGCATTACATGTCTGATTTGGGTAGTAACACATTCTAGTAGTAAAAGTGAGGTATGAATGAATTTTGCAGCAGCTAATCAGCTCTGGTTGCCGATAGTATTTTTTAAGTAACCACCAAAAACACTTTATGTAACAATGCACATATCAGCTGAGTTACATTGTTTCTTCATATTTTGTTCTTTCCCTCTTGCTTCTGAAGCACCTAAATATAACTTATATCTAGATGCATAACAAAAGTAATGTATCTAGAAAAGTCAAAACTAGTAATTTGGGACGGAGGGAGTAATTGTTTGCCCTTACAGTTCTAACTAATACCGAACTTCTCTCAAATGGCCTCTGCCTGCAGGATATCGTGTGTCATATACACTCCATGATGCCAATGCGAGATGCTGCCCAAGCTGCCTGTGTGTCTGGCGCTTTTCTAAATTCCTGGAGAAGCCATCCCGACCTTGATTTCAGTAATAAAACATTGGGATCGAATATAAAAACATATGGAAATGACGAGGTCGCCAGAGATTTCTCTAGTAAAGTTGACCACATCAACACCCATCAATCCGTGGCCTCTGCCGCGCATCCTCGCGCATGCTACGTCGTCCCCTTTCCGTGGCCCTTGGATCGCCCGGATCCGGTGGTCCAGGAGGCGCCAGCGTCGCGTTGAAATTTGCGAAAAAACCCTCCACGTTTCCGGTAATCCGTTCCGGGTCCAGCGAAGCCCCTGCGCTACAGCAAACGTGTTAGTTTTTCTTTCATAAAACCCCCCGAGTTACAAAATATTTGTCCACCAAGAAGACGAAATTCCGAAATCGCGGCCATTTTGCAGAAAACCGCCCGCCGACACTTTTGCAAACAAGCCCTCCCGCCGCCCGCCCACCGCCCCCCGCGGTCTTATCTCCCTCCTCTCTCGCGCTCTCTCCCCTCCCCTGGCGCCGTGCCGCCCCGTCCCACCGCCCGCGCTACCCCTCCCGGTTTTCTCCTCCTCTCCTTTCCCTGTGCTCCCTCCCGAACCCTTGCCCGGCCAAAACCCTAGCCGGTGGCGCGTCCCTCTCCGGCCAGATCCGGCCGGCGGACTGCCGCCTCGCTCTTCTCTCCGCGTGGATCCAACGCGGGAGGTGGCGAATCGGCCGCGGCGGAGGCGAGTCGGAGTGGGCAGCGCGGCTCTCGCCGGTGATACCCAGCCCGCTGTCTCTATGCAAGCATCTAAGCAGCCGGCCTTGATCTGCCCCAAGGTGATTTCTTCTTCTTTTCTTCTATTTTTTTCGTGCCTCCCACGTCGCCCAGCGCCCCAACCCACCCGACGTGGGCGCCGGCGCCGGCGTCGAGCATGACGTCGATTCCCTCCTCGCACGCTTCCTCCTGCTCGCCCGTCGCCTCATCGAGACCGCGCAAGCTCAGGTCAGTTGTCCCCCATCTCCGATTCGTACTCCATGTTTTTTGTAGGTTTCTTTATTCATCTTTTTTTATAAAAAAAAGCTTTCTGCTTAGCGATAGCTTCAGTTGTTTGTTAGCTGATTCTGAGTTCATCCCCCCCTGTGTTTGCCGTTTGATGGTTGAGATTCAGTTGGGTAGGAAACTCCTCCGATTCAAGTTCATGGAAATAAGACAAAGAGCAACAGAATCTCCTACCTCGAAGTCATAGAATCTGGGGAAAATTCAATGGTGCCAACCCAGTTAATTATTATAATTATTAAGTTCGTCGTTTTCGGTGTGCTTGTACATTACTATCAGAAGAACATAGAAAATTGCAGATTGGGGTCAAGGGGACATAAAGTATGCAAGTAGGGGTTGCTTTCACCTGCCCATTACCATATTCCAATTGGATTGTAGTAATCAAGTGTTGCCTTTCTTGTCATTGCAAGGCTCCGGCCTACAGAATAAAGGAATCAATACTTCTGGGGAAAGAATTGAATACGTTTATGTTATTTTCAAATTCAGAATGGGGCCCATATCCTGGTTGTAGTCTTTTCTCCATTTCTTTTAAAAAAGGAATCATGAAATTCATCCAGACTCTTCTGAAAACAAGTATTACTCCACAGTGTCTCGCTTTTCCATTGAGTTAGTGTGTTGCTATTTTGTATTGCTTAATATTTATATATCTTACCATTAGGATTATCAGGGTTGAGCATTACTGAGACTGTGAGACAGAGCGGAAGAAATCATGTTCAGGAGAAAGCATGCCTCTCATTTCAACTCAAGTGATAGTGAGCAGCGACAAGCAAAGGTAATTGTTATAATTGTCTCCATATTAAGTTTTTTTAACATTCAGGTTTTCCCTAAGCCTGATATTTGAAATTTTTAATCTCCCCAGAAGCCCATAGTGTTTGATCAATAGATGAGCACTTTGTTCTTCTACTTTTCCGTAAGCCTGATATTTGAAAATTTTAATCTACTCAGAAGCCCATAGTGTTTGATCAGTAGATGAGCACTTTGTTCTTCTACTTGTGTCATGACTACGATGCATTTTTTTGGTAGCAAATGAAACACTGCAGCATCTTATGTCAGATTACAAAGTGCTAGAATCTTATCAGCATTATTTGCCATGTCTAACTTGAACATAAGATTTCAATAAGCTGTCCCTTCAAGTATATGAGGTGGTTAACAATGTTAACCATTTTATTCTTGCAAGTGTTATCTTGTATGTATTTGGAGGGTCTAATGGATAATTGCTTTTGCTGCAGGATCAAGATAAAAATATATCTGGATCTGTTTGGGGATGCCTGCAAGTTGATGAGGTGGGACCTTTGTACAGAAAAAGGAGGTAAGTATGCTTCAATCAAGGATTGCTAAACTGTATCTTAATTCTTAAGGTCTTGATGATCACATTATTGCATTTGCATAATACCATTATATGTTCATTATCCAACAGCTCATCACTTTTTACTTTTCTACATAGGAGCCATCTGCAGCTATAAGATAAAGCTAATTCCATCTGCACTAGCTTTACTAGGCAATAGTTGTTTGTGGTGCTGCTATGGATCTACATTTCCCTTGCGAGATAAACTGTTTCTCATTGAAAATTGCAATTGTAGGTTTCATTTCCTGAGAGAATGTGGGATACTTGCCTCTTAGTATATCAATTTTGCATTTATAAGGACAAAATATCATGTCTGTATTTTTATGTTGGGACGACTTTATCTGTCATATTATGTGCTGATTGTTAGAACTAGAAATATGTTACAAGGTCAAAAAAGGGGAAAGAAGGAAATAAAGAAGCAATCATACTTAGCTTACTTTGTGGAGCTGCTATTTGTAGGAAAGCAGCAACAGAGATGATGTGCATGATGTGTCTGAATTTTCAACCAATTGGTCCAAATTTCCCCTTCATGCTATGAACCGTCCATGGTGAAGTACTATTGTAGCACATGCAAGTTCTTTGACGATGAAAGGTAATACTGTGCAGATCTTGTAGTTAAATTCTTTGGTTAGTCGGATTATCTTTTTGATATTTTGACACTTCTAATTTAGAGTTATTTCTTAGTAGCATCTATCCAATGTCTTTTTTCTAACTTGTGCCGTCTTGAGAATGAATTGGGCACTTATTTCTTTCATTGCATGAAGTGCAGTTATCTTGGCATAAAGATGATAGAACACAAATGCTGGGAAAAGATGCTAGAGATGAATTGTCCAATCTGGTGCTTCCTATTCGCACAGTTAAAGGTCATTCTTGTAGTCATTTTATCCATTCATATTTTTTTCAGGTATGACAATTCAGTAGCGACTTATTTACCACTATGCCTGGAGCAAGGTTCTTTCTTTTAAACGAAAGACGGCATAGATTGCTTTGAGCAATTACCACCATGCCGGCGCGGAGTTCGATGCCGTCCAAACCACAGTTCCCAGCGAGCTCCTGAATCCGTTTCTTCACCTCCCTCACCATGCACCCTACGTCCTGTTCTCTGAGTGCTGTCTCCGGCGACCTCGGCAGGCAGTGGCAGCACCAGGACGGGGAGCGGCGGTGGTGCCAAATCTTGTTGGGGAAGTCGAGCAGCACCTCTGAATTGTCTATTGCGTGTGGCCAATACTGTAGCATTTCAGTCCCACTTTTACACTTCGATTACTTTTGTGCATCACCTTGTTTGTACTCTTTGTTCGGGAAACCATGTACATAAAATCTATGGTGATGGGTCCTGATAAGAGATTACTGATCTATTTCTTATCCTTGGATTTTTTGTGTTGTTTCATGTTACGATGAAATTGAGTATAAATTACTAAAGCTTAGCATGCTTGTTTATATTCTGAAACGAATGAAAGAATGTTGTGATCTCCTATTTAGTACTTCTCATTTCACGCAAAACATATTGCCTTAAACACCAACATGTTTTATTATAATTGCTCCTGTGTTTTTAATTAAAATTAATCGCACTGTTCCGCGCCGGAGGCGCGCCGCAGTCTCTAGTTCTGAGAAAGCACTCAGGCATTGGTTTGAAGAAACTCAAGATTCATATGTCCAAATTTTGCAACGCAAAGGACTCCTGTTATCTGGACAGTTGGCTTCAGATTCCTGTTATACCAGGAATTGAAGATCTTGTACTAGCACTGCCGAGGAAAGCAAAATATAACTTCCCATACTCACTCTTGTCGAATGGGAGTGGAGACTCAGTACGATCTCTTCATCTTGCCTGTTGTTCCTTCCATCCCACATCTGAACTTGGTTGTTTAAGAACCCTAACTAGACTGCATCTTCGCGATGTCTGTATCAAGGGGGGCGAGTTAGGGTCCTTTCTTTCTAGTTCTTTGACTTTGGAGCAATTGGAGATCATGTATTGTGATGAGATTGTTTGCCTGAAGGTACCTTGCTTGCTGCAGCGTCTCAGCTACCTAAAGGTATTTGAATGCAGCAGGCTACGAGTGATAGACAGCAAAGCTCCAAATATATCCAGATTTTCCTTTAATGGAGATCATAGAGTTAAATTATCACTTGGAGAAGCATTGCAAATGAATAACCTACACATGTCCTTCCCTGGCGCAGTCCATTATGCTCGTGTTGAACTTCCATCCAGCATGCCAAACCTTGAAACTGCTACCATATATTCAAGAAGTGAGGTAAACTCTTAATTTTGACTTACTACCGATGTCCATATACTACAGGAGTCACACCTTGGAGTATAACTAATTTGGCATTTTTATGCAGATAGTTGACACACCAATGCTGCATAGCAAATACACCCACCTCAAGAATCTAAGCATCTTTCTCGGAGCTGTAACATTTCCTCCGACCTATGATTATTTTTCTCTGGCCTCCTTTTTTGATGCCTGTCCCTCGTTAGAGATTTTCTTGTTGGATGTAAGTTGTTGCGATTCATATTGCATGATATTAATAGCCATCACAGTGAAACAGTGACAATAATTTTCTTTTAAATCCTAGGTCTCGCAGAGAAAGATGGAACACGTCTCTATTCTTGGAGATCCATCAGGTCTGAGACATTTGCAAGGACAGCACCACCACAAAATCAAGAGTGTAAAGATACTTGGATTCACATCTTCAAAGAGCCTGGTTGAGCTAACATGCCATGTTGTTGAGAATATTACATCCCTTGAACTACTTACATTGGAGGCCCATCAGAGTTCTTTTAGGTGTTCTGTGCCTGATCACAACTGTAGCAAGTGCTCTCCACTGCCCATTGATGTTCTCGTGGAAGCTGAGCGGGCACTCTTCGCCATCAGGGCATACATCGAGCCTAAAGTTTCCTCCAAAGTAAAGTTGAATATTGTGGAGCCCTGCCGCCAATGCCATCCTGCTGAACTTACTCCACTTTTAGGATAATTGATTAGTATTGTCGAGTATCATTAAAATTTGTTTTTAGACGTGCCGTGGCTCCATAAAATACATTGTCATAACTTTCCACAGCGACTTGTGCTGTTATCTCTGCTTATCGTGCTGTTTGGTGTTTAGCTCGGTACTGTAACAATTTCTCACAATTCGGTAGTTGTATTCTCACAATTCGGTAGTGGAGTACCTTTTTTGTTAGCAAATTTGCGAGTGTTGTCCCCTTCTCTGTTAGACTGTTGCATA
The DNA here is from genome assembly GCA_036936925.1 of Cenchrus fungigraminus. Classification (NCBI taxonomy): domain Eukaryota; kingdom Viridiplantae; phylum Streptophyta; class Magnoliopsida; order Poales; family Poaceae; genus Cenchrus; species Cenchrus fungigraminus. Next base: position 126,825,815 of record CM072777.1, read on the forward strand.
CTCCCTCCGTCCCAAAATATCTTCTACGCTTAACGTTTGACCATTCGTCTTATTAAAAAAATTATGAAAGTACTATTTATTTTGTTATGACATGTTTATCATCATATATATATTAAGTATATCGTAATTGTTTTTATATTTTTACAAATTTTTTGAATAAGACGAATGATCAAATGTGATCTGTGGAGAGAATAATGACACGGGACATGAACATGTTGGTTGAGACAGAAGAGCAGATTTGCTGCTAGCATGATGGAACTACAGAAACGGGCATCCTACTTGTATTGTTGTTTGGCATGTTGCATATTACTTATAACGGGTTAAATATTGCATACACATATTGGTAAGGGCGAATAAATTATTTTTGACGATCTTTATTTATTTGCTGATGGCCTGATGCTGATGCTGATGACGCTAAAGTTCAACTCAAATCTGGGCATCTGGCCAGCCGTTTCTGCCCGTGTCTCCGGCGCCTGCCCCTCGCTGCTGTGATCTTGGGCTCCACTCGGCCACCACATCTCTGCATTTCACTCTCTACAGGTGGTGGAGCCAGGAGGTTTGCACTGGGTGTCCCCAGCGTCGGAGTTCGCCTGTGGCGTCCATGGCTGCGCCGGACTTCTTCCCTGCTTGGAGGTTGCGGAGGCGGTGGGGGTGTGTTGCTGTCATTCGGTCGTGTGTTGCATGTTTGGGGTACAGCCGAGCGAAAGCTTTCACCGACACTCCTGTCGGTGGCAATGGTGACGGCGTTCCTGAATGTCGTTCTCCCTGTTGGGGGCACCATTGTGGACCTCCCTGCCTCGCAACACAAGGCTCTCGGGGTGAAAACCCTGCCCAGTTTGGGTGAGCGACGGCGGCGCCACTGGCGTCGCGCTCTCGTTGGAGGCGTCGTCTCTTGAGATCCATTTCGGCTTGTGACAGTGGCGCTGGTGGAGATGCGCTTGTGCTGTGTCGACGATATTGTGCTGAGGGTCCATGGGTGTTGGATGTCTTGGGTTGGCGTGCAGGTTGCAGTGGTGAGCTCGGTGTCAGCTGGGCGGAGGTGATGCTCTCAGTTCGGTCTTAGATATCTGAGTCCTTGGCAGAGGAGTGAGGCGGTGGATGAGGCGAGGCCCCCACGCAAAGAGGCCAGGATCAGTGGTTGCCCCTGGTGCTGAAATGAGAGTGTTTGCTGTAGCTTCACTGGTTCAGAGGGATCGACGATCGTGTATGTGCAGCTCGAGGGAGACAGCCCCATGGTGGAGGAGCTCAGGGGGCCGTCCGGGCCTGCAGCGGGTTGCGACTTCGGCGTGACACAGCGTTGGTGACGACGGCGCAGGTCTTGGTGGTTCTTTCGATCTTCTCTCCCAGATGGTTGTGGATGGTGGTGTGTTTGTCGGGTGTGTTTGTTTCTGTTCAGGGTTTGTTTGTGTGGTGGTGTCCGCTTCGGTGCGTTGTGTACCAATGCTACTTCTTCTTATATGACATAGCAGTATTCCTGCTTTTATTAAAAAAAAACAGTTGGGTAGTTGACATGTGGGCTCCACCGTGGTGGGGCTCACTACAAAGCACAACATTACTCTCTCCGTCTCAGAAAGATTGTCGTTATTGGTTTTCGTGCCACAAATTTGATCACGTTCGTAGAAAATATGTGCAATATTTAAATTATTAAAAAATTTTATAAAAAACTAGATTCAAATATCTATTTAATAATATTAATTTTGTACCATAAATATCAATATATTTATATATATATTTAGTCAAAATTACTTTTCCAGAAGCGAAACCTTCATTTTGGGACGGAGGGAGTAGTCGCGAGCAGCGCCGCAACCGCAGCCAGATCAAAAATTGCTGCCCGCGCAAGAGACGATCCGATGCACGCGTCGCGGAGCCACCTGCCCGCGACTGGCGACGTCGACGCCCTCCTCCGCCTCGTGGCCGCCTGCCGCGCGCCCGCTCACCTCCCGTCCCTGCGCGCCGCGCACGCGCGCCTCCTCCTGCTTCTCCACCCTTCCCACCCCTCCGCGGCGCCCGCCCGCGTCAAGCTCACCCAGGCCTACGCCGCCTGCTCCGCGCTCCCCGCGGCCCACGCCGTGCTCGAGTCTTCCTGCTCCCTCGATCGCGGCGGCACCACCACCGCCACCGTCTGCTTCAACGTCCTCATCCGCGCGCTCACCGCCGCCTCGCTCCACCGCGACGCGCTCCGCCTCTTCGGCTCCATGCGGCCGCGGGGCCCCGCCTGCTCCCCCGACCACTACACCTACCCGCTCGCGCTCAAGTCGTGCGCGGCGTCTAAGGAACTCCTCCTCGGCCTCCAGATCCACTCCGCCGTCGCCAAGCTCGGCCTCGACGCGAACCTCTACGTGGCGCACTCGGCGATCAGCATGTACGCGCGCTGCGGCCGCCCGGAGGACGCGTACATGGTGTTCGAGGGAATGCAGCACCGGGACGTCGTCTCCTGGAACGCCATGATCTCTGGGTTCGTGCGCGCGGGTTTGTTCGAACGCGCGGTGGAGGTTTTCAAGGAGTTCGTGGCACTGCAGTGTTCAATCCCCGATGCCGGTACAATGGCAAGCATCTTGCCAGCTATGGGGAATGCCAAGGCAGAGGACATACTATTCGTCAGGAAAGCGTTTGACGAGATGCAGTTTAAAGAACTTATCTCTTGGAATGCAATGCTCGCTATATATGCTAACAATCGGTACCATGTTAAGGCTGTTGAACTGTTCTTGAGGATGGAAAAGGAGGGGGTCGAACCTGATTCAGTGACTCTGGCAACAGTTCTTCCACCATGTGGGGAGCTCTCAGCATTTTCGGTGGGAAAACGGATCCATGAGAATATCAAGAGGAAAATGATGCTCCCTAACTTGTTGCTTGAAAATGCTCTCTTGGACATGTATGCTAACTGTGGATGTTTGAAGGATGCTAGGGAGGTCTTTGATTCCATGAGTGCACGGGATGTGATATCGTGGACTTCAATCATATCTGCTTATGGCAAGCATGGTCATGGAAGAGAGGCTGTTGATCTTTTTGAGAAGATGCCAGGACAGGGTCTGGAACCAGACTCTATTGCCTTCGTTGCTATTCTCGCAGCATGCAGCCATGCTGGTCTTTTGGATGTTGGAAAGTGCTACTTCGGTTCCATGACTTCCAGGTATAACATAACTCCTAAAGCAGAGCACTATACTTGCATGGTGGACCTTCTTGGCCGTGCTGGATGTATAAGTGAGGCATATGATTTCATCACGAAAATGGCTATTGAGCCAAATGAAAGAGTCTGGGGAGCCTTATTACAAGCTTGTCGAATTCACTCTAATATGGACATTGGGGTTGTGGCAGCAGACAGTTTATTCAGACTGGTACCTGAACAAACAGGATATTATGTGCTATTATCTAATATGTATGCTAGGGCTGGGAGATGGGCTGATGTTACCTCAGTGAGAAGTGTCATGGCAAACAAGGGTATCAAGAAATTACCTGGTGCTAGCATTGTTGAGCTAGGGGATCGGGTTCACACATTTCATATTGGCGATAGATATCACCCACAATCTGAAATGATCTATCAGAAATTGGATGAGCTATTGAGAAGAATCAGGGGATTGGGTTATAACCCAGAGGTGGAGGCCACACTTCATGATGTTGAAGAAGAAGACAAGGAGGGTCATCTTTCAGTTCACAGTGAGAAATTGGCTATTGCATTTCTCCTAATAAACACTAGTCCAGGGACACCTATCAGGGTAACTATGAATCTCAGAACATGTGGTGATTGCCATCTGGCTGCAAAGCTGATCTCAACAATCACCAGTAGAGAGATTATCCTCAAAGACACCAATAGGATCCACCATATAGTACAAGGAGCTTGCTCATGTGGGGATTACTGGTAAAGGATTTAGGATTATCATATACACTGGCTGTTGAGTCAAGTGTGACTGTTGAAGAGAAAAGATCTTTTCTCTTTGAAGCACAATGCCTCAACTGACCTATCTTCAACTTGTGCCTGATTGGATTGAAATGATGATAGATTGATAGCTATCTGGACCGAATCTGTCACAGAATTGCAGCATCTGGGTTCTAGCAGAGTCAAAACTAAAATAAAAGCCTATCTAGGTGTGAGCACTTGCAAAAGCAATCTATCAGAAAGACTAAAAACAGAAGTACATAAATCAGTTATCAGCTTTCAATTGTTATTCAATTTTTGTGAATCAGATGCATATAATGGGTGGACCTCAAGCATTAACTTATACGAGGACATTCTTGTCTGCTCAATATACCTGCCTATCATTTTCCAACTGAACAAGAACCTGTGGAACAGAGATGTTCAGGAAGCTAGCAATCAACGATATGACACTACTTCTTTAAAGTGTCAGTTTGTACCACCCCAGGAACAACAGTCACAGAAGCTATTACCCCATGGCCCATGCTAAGACGTTACACAACTTTGTCAATCAGCTTCCTAAGCAGTTCTCTATTTGCTCTCAAGAAAGCACACCATATGCATGGCAGTCCGTTTCGCAATAATGCATCCTGTATGCCTATTAGATAGTCAGTACAGGCAAACTGTTCTAGGAGTGAAAACTAAAAAGGATTTTTATCATGTTGTCTGCGGCAGGAATCCAAGGCATGAACTTCTCTTTTCTATCACTACTTTGCTGTGGTCATTTGAGTTTGTCATGATTGCAGGTTGTGTGTTCACGCCAGCTTGCAAGTCGTGCTTATGTAGCATTTTACGATGAAGTGCAAAAGAATCACAGCATATCTTTCAGTGCCTTTATTTTGTGAATTTAACTTACAATTCATGTTCCATGAATAAATGCACAGACTATTTATTTATTTATCAGTACCTTTCAGCGAGAAATTTCCAAAAAAGAAACTGTATTTTTCTGGGTACTTTTTGTGATCATCTGTGCGTTACAACAACTACTACTAGTACTACTACTACAACAACATAGTCTTTCCCAAGCAAGTTCGGGTAGGCTTGTGATCATCCATGCGTTAATTTATTTTTAATTTGTGGCCTTAAAAAATATTGAGTGTCTAATGGCTAAAAAAGGGCATTGAGAAAGATGGTTTGTACTAGGTCAACAAATAAAGGTAGTGTGGGATTAAGTAAAAACTGGAGCTGTATCTTCTTATATGGTCAAGGATGTGAACAGTAACCACTAATCAGCATCATTAGCTGCATGAACTGTGAAACTCTATTGCTGCAAGGATGCATATGCATATCACATCCCTGCCAACACCGAAACAGCGGAAACCTCTCTGTCTGACCTCCGCTTAGCATTTGTGGCTCCGACAGATGCAGTCGACAACCTTGCTTGCTTGATTTTCTCCAGTATCATTACACATCTCACATTGATCAGAAGGTAAGCTTGGTTTGTTTGAGATCCCAAGTCCAACTGGAATATCCACCGCATTCATGTGATTTTTTTTCTTCTGACGGTAGGTTCCAGAAGATAAAGTTTACTTGTTGCATTGAGGCCATTAAAAATATAATATTTTATTCTGTTTCCTTTTGAGACAGTATACGGTCTGTCTTGTAATGCATTAATGTCAAAGTTAAATGTATTTTCAGGTTCCTAAACTGATGATCCGTTATGATTATGTGAAAAAGAAGCTGGCTATTGCAGATGAAATTGATTTGATTCCCCCCTGAAGGTATGCACGAATTTGTGAACTTACTCATGATTCCCCTGGGTTCTAACATATATCGTTTAATCTTTAATTCTAGGCTACACCTGATAGCAACCAGCTCAGATGACTCACATGTTGATGGACATGGTGCCGTCAGTAGGATATGTCGAAACCAGACCATCAGTGCTGTATTTGATACCTTTTGTTTCATCATAATTGTTCTACAATGTCTCCAATACGTATTGCACAGCCAGTTTAACGTATCCAGCATCCTAGGACCAGGGTTTTAATTACCAACCGTTACATTGTTACCGCCGGCGAGCGGTAACAGTATACCGCGGTTACCGTCGATTACCGCCCAAATTCAAATTCCCACCAAACCCCCGCTAGTCATTCGGTAACAAACAGTATACCGGTCGGTAATACCGGTATACCGAACTGGTTGCAACGGTTACCGGTTGAAAAAAACAAATTACCGGCTACTTTTGTATGGTCCACCGGTGTGAAACAAATACAAATTTTGACATGAACTATGCACATATCAATTATTAAAAACCACACTAAAGCAACAATTTATAATTACGCATACAAATACCATAGTCATCATCGTGCATACAAATACCATAGTCACAAATGGTGCAACAATTTATAATTACACATACAAATATCATAGTCATCAATAATCATCACTGCATGCATAGGCCATACACTTCACTTATAGTAAAAGTTCAACCGCGGTGTAAGAATGGAAATACCCCCATTCGGGACGCCATCTCGTATTCGGCGGTGGACATCACATTCAAACCTCGCACTCTAAGTAGCTCGGCCTTGTAATCTTGCCAAGTGTGACCTGTCCACGCTGATGTTGTCTCCCATTCGTGAACTAACATAGTGTAAAAATTGAGGTCTTCCCGTTCGTACACCCATCTCGTAGGTGGCTGCATACTCATGTCAGGGATGGGATACTGATAAGTAGACTGCGACGTATCGCTGTAGGAGGTTTCCCTTATCATCTTCTGCATTGGGATGGTTTCCCTCCGCTGCAACCTCCTCCCGTTTGCATAATTTAAGTCATTCTTAAAAAAAATACACCATGCTTGCATAATTTTTGAATAACACGGTGATCAAATCTTATCTCAATCTCATTACTCATACTCATTATCTCATATTGTCTCTCTCATGCGGATTAGAAATTCTCAGTTCACAAATCTTTTCTACATCCTATTTCTAAATCACATCCTAAATCATACATAAATCTTATACCTAAATCTCCTAAATCATACCTAACGGTCCTAACCTAAATCTTATCTACGAAATCAAATCATTTATTCTACACTACAGCTACATTGAGAGTTGAGAGAGGAAGCTTACCGATACCAGTAGGCACGTCAGGTTAACCAGCGTTACCGGTGGGTTGACCGGCGGCGGCGGGCAGCATACCGCCCGGGAGGAGTGGTTAACCGCGCAGATCCACGCAGGTCCCGCGCAGATCCACGCACAGATCGATTTACCGCGGCTCCCGGGCGGTTTACTGCTGCTCCGGGGTGGTTTGTTGGCGTCGCAGGGCGGTAGGGCGGCGTGAGGAGCGGATGCGGGAGGGGAGGCGCAGCGCGCAGAGGGAGGCTTCGCGACGAGGTAACGACGATGACAGAGACTCCCGTCCCGTGCAGTGCAGCCAGATATTTTTGCTGAGGGCGCATGGGCCAACATGGGCCTTAATGGGCTGCACGTTTTTTTCGTTTTCTTTTTTTTTTGGTTTAAGTTCAAATGTTCGAAAAAAATACTAAATGCAATTATATTTGAAAAAAATTGACACCATTACATTCTATAAATCTTGAAGTATTTTTAGGGATTTTTTTTCTCATTTTTCAATTTTTTGAATTCAAATTCAAAATTAAAAAAACCACCTGTTGGTAACCGGCCGGTACCGTTACCGGTCCGGACCGGTAACACCGGTTACCGCGGTAAACCGGCCGGTTACCAACGGTAATTGAAACCCTGCCTAGGACACACTGAAATGTGCCATGAACTGCCAAACTGCAGAAGTATAGTGCAGTATTTGAACGAGTGAAAATGGCATTTTCTGTTTGTTCTATAATCTATAGTCTATATGGACCATCACTAACCAGGGATGTTAATCGTGCACTCTGATGCAGCAATCCTGTTGCGGTCTTGCCGACAATCATCGACTACAGAACAAGCTTGTGATGGCTTTGCATGATGCAGTGTATGCAGAAGCGCAGGCCAGTTTGGCAGCTCTACAGCAATCAAAGAAGATCAAGGTATGACTTGCATTGCATCCAACTGGAAACGCACTCTTCCTTTCATCGCATGAGAAGTCCAAATAAGAATGACTACTCTTGTCAGAGATGATGACCGTCAGCGTATGCTGTATGCAATGAAAATTTTGAATTTGAATTCGGTACGCGCAATCAACTCAACTTCTCCAAACAAACAGAAACTAACGCCTCCTATTTCTTCCCCTGAGACTGCCTGCCCATCGGATCAGCAGGCGAGATTTTAAGCATAGCTGGTCTGAAGATTTCTTTGACCTTTTTTTTTAAAAAAAATAGCTGGTCTGAAGAACCGGAGATCTCGGCACCACTGCGCGGCGTGCGTAGCCGTGACCATCCGACAAGATTTTCCCTTGTCGTCATGAATGAACAGGAACATCCAATTGAATGCCTTGATTGGGATTCCGCCACTCATTCGTTTTATCTCGACCAGTCGTACTCCGGACGTCTTGACGACGACGACGACGAACGAGTTTTGGGCCGAGTACGACTGCATCGCATCATAGCTCACGAGGTATCTACCACTACTGAAGCATCACAAGATGCAAAGAGTATACAAACTTGCCGTTTCATTTGCAAATATTTGGTCCGTGTGTTCTACTTTGTACTCGAGAAATAACTAGTGAGCTGATGCTGATCAAGTATCAGCTTCCAACTTTTTGAGAAGCATAGGGATATAACGTTTTGAAATGAAAAGCGTATGGATATAACATATGGTTAAACCCAAGCACTAACTTATCAGCACATGTCTGCTCTTGATTGTATTTGCATACTGTACCATCTTCCAACTGAATGTCTGAACGAGAACCAGTGGAAACAGAGTTTTTTTCAGGAGGCATGGAAGATATTAGATCATACTGCTTCACAATGCTCTGCAGTTCGAAGTCGCAACAAATTTTAAGCATAAGGCACATGTTACAGGATTTTGCCAGTTGAGATTCCCAAGCAGTTCTCTACAGCAATAATGCATCCAATTAGATGGTAATGGAAGGCACCAGTACTAGGAAAGGAAGAAAAGAAGATATCATGTGCATGTCTGCTGCAGAAATCCAAGGCATGCGCTTCTGAACTCCCTCCCTACTTTATTTTCAGGAGTAAGCTCTTGAATTGAAAAAAGAATCTGAGTTGGGTTTTTGATGAAACTGGCGCCTGAGCCGTGAAGTGCTGGGATACAGTGCAACACGTGGTTTAAAATAAAGAAAGGTCATGTAAGCAATTGGATCCTTCCCTTTGAAAGGACACAATTATCATCATGTTGGTATTATGATATTCCTGCATATTATTGTAAGCTTTTGAGGAAAGATAGGAATAAGTGTTTAGTATTCCAATTATTGAGCTAAATTTCAAACCACCACAACTTTTACCCAAATGAAATTATGAGATCAAGATGTCTTTTAGTTTTATTATTTAATAATATCAGGGAAGCATGATACTACTTACTTGTCATCTCCCACTTGTCCTTGTTCTATGTTGTAGCCACTAAGGGGGCACATTACGCTTTTGTAGGTAGCTGCTTGGTATTATTGAGTTATTGAGTGCATCATAGCCTTTTGGATCATTCGACAAAATTTCCAACCCGCTTTTCACCCGATATATACCGCACTATGTGTGCAGCAACGCCAAGAAATGGTATGCTTTTTATAATTTGGATGCCTACTTTCTGTACTAGGAGAAATATTCGAAGCCTGAATTAACGTCGCTGTCAAAATTTATGATCCTTGTTGAAGCCGACCGCTAGAAACGCAGCCAACATTTATTATGCGCAAAAAAAATCAAGTGGTGGTTTTGTGCCCTTGTCAATCACTTCGGACATCACTTCCTGCTATGAATCAGTTGAAGAAATCAGCAAGATAGCAATAAATAGCTGGAAGAACAACAACAGTGCATTTCTGTTGCTTTATGCTTCTGAACTTCTGGTATGTTTTGATTTGACCGACTTTCTACCATACTACTATTAATCAGCATTTTGTTTTCTTTCTCTCGCATGCATTTGCATTCATCTGCTTCCTGCTCTGTGTTTGATCTGGTAGATCATCCATGCATGAGTTTTGAGTAAAATTTTGGTTTAGCAACCAGGTGACAGTTATGTAGTAGTATTTGTTGTTTTGCCAGCGCAACTTTCCATGCTGGATCAAACATTCAACATGCATTTTAGTGCCAGATCTTCTGTCATGCACTAGTGTGACATTAGAATGCAGGAATTATTTTTGTATGGCTTCCGGAATTCAGGCCCTAAGTATGTTTATTGACGTACAATTCAAGTACTAATCATGCTGCCGACAAGGAGGAATTTCCAGCTCAGCCAGTTCATATAGCTTTAGGAGGCAGAGACACTTCTGTAAAGTTCTCCACCTTCTGTGACTGTGAGTGAACACGATCTGATTTCTTGATATCCCCACAGGAATTTTTTAAATAATAATACATCCCAACAGAATGAAAGCAAAATCCAGCGGATACAAATCCTCATGGAAGCTTTTTAAAAAAACTCATGGACCAGTGGCGCGCGTGTGATGTCACCATCTAAAAAAAATCACAGAACAAAGAAAGGTTTAAAATTGCATCAGAAGCAATGCTTTGTTATCTAACAACCTACCGAGGTGGGTCACGCAGGCGCGCGGCTGTGCCGACCGAGACGTAGTGAAGTGAGTGTATCAGTGGCACGCGACGCACCAGCTTTTCGCGCTGCTAGCTGCTGCCCGTGCGCCCCGGCCCCGTGAAGAAGCTAAGGCGCGGCATCCGCTGCGACGCAGCACTCGCGGCGCGTGCGATGTCTCACCCGACCCAATCAATAATTGGCCACCTTCCCTCTCCTCCTCCTGCTGCCCAAACATTATTAGGTGGCAGACGTGCCGGTGCGCCGTCCTGGTTTCTTGCCGTCTCGCCATCGTTTTCCTCCTCACGGACACGGACTTTTGGTTTTTGGAGCCCTTCTTCTTCCTGGCTTCCTCCTCCTCTCCCTTGCCCGGTAACCCGGCACGACCAGACCGAACGTGTGATGTGTACGTGCGTGTTTGTGAGCGTTTGCGCGTGCGCGTGTTTTGGGTACGTGATCGTCGTGTGTCGTGCAATGCATGGTATTGTGTGGTTGACTGATTGGAGAGGAGAACGGAAAGTGAGACGTCGACGTTCTGATGTGCGCTGGGGCGCGCGCGTGTGAGATCGATCATCGATGTGTGACGGTCACGCGCACCTTATTGTTGCCTTGGTTGAGGTTGATACATCACCGTGTCGAGGTGGCGTTCCCCCGGGCTTGCTTAAGTTGGAGGGGATGATCAGTTAGCAGTAGGCATTACGTTAAACACTCTGGCCTGGCAGGAAAGGGTCGCTGTATTGTATGGGCTGCGTCTGCGTGGTCCGTGGAGGCAGTTAGTGCGAGAGCTTGTGAGACATGCTAATCTCTGTTACTTGATCACATCGCTTTACTTGGGACAATGGGACCTTGTCTTTACTAGGACCTTGTCCAGACAAGGATATGTGATCTGACAGAGAACCACATGAATCTTTGCTATTACTGGTGCGCGATCTCGCCCCTCTTCCTGTGAACGATCGATGATCTTGTTCTTCCGATGGGGTTTTCTCAGTTGGTGTGGTGGTGGGTGGGTGCACGATCAAAGGATCATAACCCCTGGTTCTCTCTTTTCACCCAAAAAAAAATGACGCTGATCAGACTGATGGGGTCTAGAATGCCATAAGAAAGGAGGAGGAAAAAACAGAACAAGCCTTTGGTAGTAAGTTTCATGTTGCTAGTCCAGTCACGTTTACTTGCGGGCTTAGAATGCGTTAACGTTTAGTCATCAGTCTTGGGAAATGTTGACCACTGCACCAATACCACCAAAAGTTGTTGGCAACACGCTGTTTTTCATCGGTCTCACGTACTGTTGCTGTAGTATTACTGTAGTAGTGTAGTACGTTACTGTGCTATGCAAGCATCACAGTATCGGGCCCACCCCAGTTATGCGTACTGTTGTCTTCAGAATCAGCTAGTGTCCTTCCTAAAAAAAGGGATTAAAAAAAACTCTACTGGCTCGTAAGCGGCAATCCCATCATCAGTCAAGCAAAGGAGCGATGTGATAATGTGCCTTTTAATGATCTAATCTCTCCGACCGACACACTAGAATTATGTCCGACAAAAAGATAAGAAAGGCTGGAGGAACGAAAAGGCGCACTACACTCGTCGTACTACATCAAGCTAATCAGGAGGACAAACAGTGCGCCGTGCAGGCAGTGGCCCAAATTCGATGTCTGCGCATTCTTGGCGCCGGTAAAGAGAGTTTTGCTTTTCCTCGTACTTTTTCTTTGTAAACTAAAAAAAAGCATCAGTAATCACGCTTTTAGATAACAAAAGATCTTAATACGAGCTATGAATTCTAATCATTCTACACAAATTAACTAAAAGTCGGTTCTTTTGGGTGAAAAGAAATAGTGAAGTTGCAAATGGATAGTGCTGGACAGGGCCGTCCCTTAGGGGGGGAAGGGGGGCGCTGCCCATGGGCCCCGCGAGCTGGGGGCCCATAGGGGTACAGATGTTCACCAGGCCTGTGCACCAGTCCACCGACCGGAGGCCTGCACAGAGCGACGCGCGATGATCGGCAGGCAGGGATGTATCGTCGATTCGTCGTATCGATTCGCATTCGCCTATTCGCCACGCGCCCACGCACCGACGCACGCACACGGACGACGGCTGAAGGGACGAGATCACGAGATCGAGAGACGAGAGACCGAGGCGGCGAGACGCCAAGACACAGCGACGCACGATCATCGACATCAGAGACCGGGGCGGCGAGGCCCCAAGGGCGACAAGTAGGAGCAGGCCGACGGCGTCACGGCGACTCGGCGAGCGGCAAGCCGCGGAGCCGGCGGCGATTAGGGTATCCTCGACGACTCGACGCCCGGTTTATCTCCGTCTGGCCGTCTCTCAGTCTCCCTCTCTGTTTAATTGTTTCAGGTCGAGGTCAGGACTCAGGAGGTGATCGTTTGTTTAATTGTTTCTCGATCGCAGACGACGAGGACGGCCTCCTCTAATTCTCCACGGCAAAGGTATGGTCCGTGTATGGATTCGATTGCTGATTTTAGTACTAGTGTACAGATCGATCGTGCTTATGGGGATAGAGCATAGAGAAGGATATTTTAGATACAATTGATCTTAATAGTGTTCTTGAAGATTTTGCATCAAAAAATACCCAAAGACGCTTTTTTGAAAAGCACTAAAGCACTGTGCTTTTATTTGAGGTAACCATCATAGTTGTTTTGCCATTTTATCTTTTTTTGATGTACTCTTACTTTTTACAAGAAGAATTAAATACATGCTATAAGTTATCTCTTATCAATAGTATTATATAATGTAATCGTTATATTAAAATGTTAGATTGTTAGACCTTAGTTTCTTACTCGCCCATGGGCACATAAAAATTGTGGGACGACCCTGGTGCTGGAATAGTGTTTTTTGTGAGAGAAGATGTGATAGGTAAATAGTGTTTTCACTGTTCATTTTGAAGAAAAGAACAAGCCCTAACCGATCCCATTAAAAATATTATCTTAGATGATTTAGGATGTGTTTGATCAGCTTCTCGCGAGTCCGGCTGGCTCCTCCGGAACGAAGTCAAAATGACAAGTAGTAATATGAAATGAAGGGAAGCCCATTTGGTTGGCACGCTCTGCAGGTGCATGCATGTACTGGTGCACAGCCACGTAACCGCCGGTGGATGATGGAGCGGCCCGCGCGCGTCGTCGTCGGTTGCGCCACCCCGTCCCGTCCCCGTACACGCCGCGCCTCTGGCAGCACAGCGACGGCCGGCCACTCGCCCTCTCGCAGTCTCGCCCGCCCCGCCGCCCCCACTCCGACGATCCGTAGCCAACAACTAGCAAAGCGTACGGCGGGAGGCCGGCCGGGTACCAGCCGTGTCCCGGCCGCCGAAACCGATCCAGGCAAACATCGATCCACGCTCGATCCGCAGGGGAGGAAATCGCACGGCGCACACGCACATGATCGACGACGCCGGCCCGCGGGAGCAGCTCGCGCGCGCGCGCGTACCCGTACATGTGCCGATGCCATGACCGACGACCTGCCGCCGCCCGCGGTGGGCGCCGGCGCCGGCCTCGCGAGAACATTCGTCGCCCGCCCGCGTGCGGCGCCGTGCCGGTACGCGATAGTATCAAGTACGGCGCTGCTAGCGTCCGGAAGTCCGTTCCGGGCTCTAGCTTCGGACGGGTCTCCAGCCACACAATCACATATCAACAGCCGGATCGTGTTGCGAATCGTTTTGATGTTGCGAACGGTTTTGAAATATTGCAAACCATGTTGCGACCAACATTCAACCTCGGAGCCCCCCCTCCCTCCTGCCCGAGTGATCCGGCGATGTTGCGAGCATGTGGTGATCATGTTGCGAGTTTGTGGCGAGCATGTTACGATCAATATCCAAACATCAACGTGTTGGGAGCAGTTGCGAGCTATGTTGCTTGCAACATCCAAGCACCAGGGTGTTGCGACCGTGTTGCGAGGTATGTTGGTTGCAACATCGCGAGTACTTGTTCATCAACGGGCCACAGGCGCTTCTTGCAACAGAGAGACGAAACATTTGCAACACAGAGACAAAACACTTGCAACATCCAGTTGAAGAATTTGCAACACAAAAGGTCTGAAACAGCCCGAAACACTTGCAACACAGATTTGAAACACTTGCAACATACATTTTAAACACTTGCAACATCAAGATAAAAACACTTGCAACATCCCTGTTTAAAAACAATTGCAACATTTGAAACACACATTTGCAACATACTTACATAGCTATTACAACATAGGAACATTCTAGATCTAATTTTGTAACATTGCAACATCGAGATCTATTTTTGCAACATCAACGTGAAAAACTTGCAACATTCCTTCAAAACCTCTCCAACACCCTAAACATATCCTTGCAACAAACACTCGCCCATCAACGCCGCCCGGAGCTCCTTCGGTGGCAGGCATGGAGGAAGCCGTGGGGAGAGGCGGCTAGCCGCGAGCCGCGCCCCTGGCCGCGGGGAGCGCCGTCCTGCGGCCACGGATCCCGCGCCCATCGTCACCGCCGCCGGACGAGAGGCCGGGGATGGGGCGTGGGACCGCCCTCGCCTGCGCCCGTCGCCGCCGCCGGTGGCCGCTGGCCTCCTCTTAGGTGCCACCCTGGCGCGGCCGTTCGGCGAGAACCGCTCGCCGTTGAGCCACTCCTGCTGATCCCTCTCCCCGAGACGCGCGTGCTCCCACCGGCACCGCTTCTCACGCCGCCACCCATCTCCCAGGCCGCCTGCAGCCCGCCCGCCGCCGTCGATCCGCCTCCACGAGCCATCGCAGCCCGAGGTGAAAACAGGAATCGGTTGCCCTCGACCTCCTCTCTCCATTCCCCCACCTCCTGGCCGCCGCCGTGCCCGGGAAGGCCGCCGCCCACCACGGTCAGGGCCGCCCCCTTCCGCCCTTCCTCTGTTCTGAGTCGAGGGAGGAAGAAGAAGGCAGTTTTGCGTTGAGCCCCCTTCCCCTTTTTCCTTTCCACACCGAAGCCCTTCCACTCTCTCTGTAATCTGGTACGGTGCGGACACGCGGCGTCCGATATTTTCACCCCGTCTGGACGCCCGGACGGGAGCATTACTGTATCAAGTATCGGGGGAGTATTATTATGTGCCCACCCGCCGATCGACCCCCGTCCTCTCCCATGCCACGCGCGCGCGCGCACGGGGTGCCGGCCGGCCGGCGGGGCGTAACTGCGGCGACAGCGACCTGGCCGGCGAAAGCGGATGGCAACCGGGCAGCAGCCAGCCAGCCACCACGGCGCACCATCCCCTTCCTCCTCTCGGCTCTCGTCTCGTGCGTCAGTGCGTGCCGCCCCGCCGCCCCGGCCCGACCGGGAACCCAATGATTTGCCCATGCACGTACGACACACGCCGTTGCGACCGTCCTCCCGTCCCGTCCCGGCCATCACTCATCGGTCACACCGGTCGGTTGAGCTGTCGCTGCGGGGGGCGTAAGTAGTGTACCTGGCTGCACGTACGGCGGGCGATCCGCTCGGGATCGGAGGACCTCGACGTCGACGATCTTTTATTTCGGCGATCGCCGTCGTTTTCGTTGCCGCGGCGTTTCATTTGTGTGTGGAGGGAAGCGCGGGGCGGGGCGGGTGGCGCGCGCTCGATTGGAGTGTCGGTGGCCGGGCGAAGAGGCGAGTCTGTCTGTGGCCGTGGACGTGGATCCATCCATCTCTCACGTGTGCGACCTGTGGCTAGGTCAGGTGCGCGGTCGGGAGGTGATCGAGGCGCTCGAGAGAATCTTTTTCGTTGGTTTGGGGGACCCGAGAGTGAGAAATAATAGGCCGGCAGCAAAAGGTACGGAGCCATGGAGGGAGGACAGCGTGTCACTTCACCAGTTCGGCTACCGCCGACAAGTCCAATCCGCTGATTATCGCGTACTACAAGAATGCTTGGTGATCGATCGGATCGGATGCGTCCGAGATTAGTTCCCGAGGAAGAAGCTGCAGTACGGTGATCTCGACTTGCATTCTACAGCAAGCTCGAATGTGGCATGCCGGCATAAAGGATGAACTCAACGTGTCCTTGCACAAGACAGGATCATGCGGTGTGCATGTCCCGTGTAATCGCTCGCCATGGCAATGATGTGTGGATGGGAGAGTCCAGCGGACTAGCTAGCACCACGTATTTTACATGCTTGTGTTGTGTGTGTCCCGCCGCGCCTGGAGCCCCTCTGCAGCTGTTGAATAATTCATCCAAAATCCAAAAAATAATAATAATAGAAGCAGGTCAGATTTAAAAACTACTAGAAGCACCCTTTTTTTCATGAATGATCATTCTCTCCGGCACCTAACGCCCCCCTGCTCTATTCATCATGCCGAAGAATCAAGGTGGCCTCAGCGCAGCAGCTTGGCATGTGGAAACTCACTCCACCGTCCGTACATGTGGAATCTGCTCCCGAAGCAGAAGCCCCGGAAAAAGAAAGGGAGGACAGGCGAGTGAGCAGGCACTGACGACGGAGCGAGCGTCCATCCCGAGGGGGTGCGCGGAGTTAATGCCGCTGCGCAGGTTTGGTCCCCCGTGCCCCGTGCGCCTCCTCGCCACCTGACATGGTCCATCCCCAACGAGATGGATGGTTTTCGGTAGGCCGCCGCAGTCGGTGCTCTTCCCTGCCGTGCCACTCGCGCGCTGCCGCCGCGCGGCACGGTGGCGTCGATCGGGTCGGTCCCGCGTTCCGTCCCTGCCAAGCGAGCAACTTGGGAAGATTCTTCTCACGATCTCATTCATCTCCACTCTCTCCTCCATCTCGTTGCGGTTGCCACGGGTGGGAGACCGCGACCTGCCTGCCGCTTGCGTCGCGTCGCGTCACCGTGCTAGCTCCTCTGCTTGTCCCCCAAAGAGACCGCGTCGTCGCGTTCGGGTCGGTCGCCACTCGCCACACCAGTCACCACCCCCGCGCGTGCGTGCGCGGCACGGCGGCCGCAGCGCACGCTCGGCGTCGGGCGAGCTGGCAGATCCGCCGGCTGCTGCTCCGGGAAGAGGAATTAGGAGTAGAACAAAAAGGAATCGCCTGGGATTTGATTCGCAAACGTGTATCATGCTCATGATGGTCTCGGCGTCTTGCAGTCTACTACTAGCTCCTACACAGGGACGGAGTCAGGAAAAATTTTAGAAGGGGCTGAAAAAAATCACCTGCTGGCTGCTGTGGTGCTGCCTGCTGCTCGTGAGCTCGTGGCCGCCTGACGCCGTGCCGCTCGGCGCTCGCGGCTCGCCCTTGAGCTTTGCACCGCCGTGGCGTGCGCCGTGCGAGCTTCCCGCCGGCCGGCGCCCGCCTGGGCACGGAGCTGCGCCCGGGAGACCGGAGGGAGTGAGAATTAGCAGGGACCGGCCGACCGGAGAGGCAGAGTCGCGAAGACGGCAGGATACCGGGAGAGTCGGAGAAAGGATTGGGGTTGGGGCGACGGGATGGGAGACGAAGCGAGGTCGCGAGGAGGCAGTGACGGGCAGACGACGACCGACAGGAGGAACTGGATAGCTCATAGCCCGATAAGATTTTTCTTTTGTTAGGCTTTGGAGTTTAGACTTAGACAAAAATGTTGACTAGTTAACTCAATATACTAAAGTACATGAGTAAAAAATTTGAAAAGAGACTCCAGAGGTTCTACGTGCCGACGAGCCCCCCTTTCCCCCCGGCTGCCTCCGTCGCTGCTCCTGCATACGCACGATGTACTCGCCTTGCACGCAAGGATATTTTGAAACGTCAGGTTAATTCAGCAGGTCAACAGACAAACAGGAGTACTGTACGATGCGGACGGAAATGTTTTTGTGTAGGGTTACAGGTAGGACTCCAGGAACCAACCGGCGCCGTTGAGCTAGCTGAGATCATCCGGCACGATAGACGACACCGGTCAGCGTCATCAGCTGCTGCATACAGATCGAAGCAACTCGATCGATATGTATCCTTGCGCAACGTCAGTGTCTATCCACTATCCTCTCATGTAGTCATGTCCTCCTTTGATCGAGTTTGTAAATGTTTTTGGCACTGCTGGTGAAAAGTACTACTTGCTAGTAGCACCGAAGGAAATTTATTTACCACTAGAAATAATCTGATTCTTATGATGGAGTTGCTTAACTTCTCCGATCTAATGAAGAAAAACTTGCTATCCTGCGGAACTCCCTTTTGCACCAACACAGTAATCCCTTTATATCCCTATACTTTCCCCTCTCCTTTGCACAGTGTCTTTTTTTTTTTACGAAAGCTACGGACAGGGGACAATGATCCTGATCCCCACCTGATTTTTTTCCACAGATCCCGGCAAGTCGGGAATGGACAGTGCATGGAGGGGAGAGAGAACTGTCACTGCTTAATACCTTCATAACTGTATTATTTGACTCTACTTATTACGTGCCCTGATGTGAAACAACTCTTACGACTTTTCTCTTATAAAAGATCTCTTCCCAAATTTCTGATTACTAGTAACGTACACGTGCGACACGCACGTATTTTTAGAAAACTATTATTGAGCACATGTTATTTTTCACAGAACATGTATAGTAGTACCAATCTCTTTTATTCAACTAAAACTTATTAAGTACATTCGTAATCAAGCATTAGTTGATGATACTAAAAACCAGTCTCACATATTTAGTTTTGTTGGTGCAATATTACATTTATGCAACACATTTTTTCACACTCAAGATACAAAATCAATAATAATCGGGTCAATCTTATATCTTAGATCCGCTAACCAGATAAAGTAACCGACAAAATTAGATAGAGCATGATCTTTGTTTTTTCCACTTCTTTAATATGCCTGCACTACTGTCATCTCCTATATGTTGTACTCAATATCAACTACCACTGGTGGGACTCACGTACCAGCCACCCACCCCTTCCCCTCTCTTTCCCGCGGTCGCTCTGTCTCTCCGCGGTTTCCCCCGGTCGCTTTGTCTCTCCGCGGTCACTTGCTCCCCTCCTCGATTGATGCCTCTCTGCTCTGTATCTCCCTCCCGGCGGCGGCAGAGGACCTCCAGCTTGCATCAGCAGCCACCTCCTGGAGGCAGGGGCGTGGCGGCACGGCCCCGGCCCTCCCGGTCTCTATCCCTCCGCCCTGACCGGCTCCCTCATCCCCGACGACCGGATCCGAACGCGCCGTCGAACCGGGGAAGGAGCGACGGCGGAAGAGGAGATGGGGTTGCTCCCTACCCGGCATGGCGAGATCCGCGGCGAGGACCAGGGTACGACGGCGAGGCGGTGGTGTGGCGGTGTGGCAGAGGTCCCGGAGCCGGAGCCAGATTCGGGGCCCCTCCCCTGCTTTTACCCCGACGGCGAGCACGACGGAGCCGGACGCGCCGTCCACCTCGTCGTCGTCAGCCGACGCGCTGAGCTCACAGCACGCCGTCGGTCGCCTCTCTCCCTTCCGCCGCAAGAGCCGTCCATGCGGGCCATGCTCCTCGCCTCCTCCGTGCCGCTGGTCGATTCGGCAGCGAACGCCCTGCTCCTCTGCCCTACTTATCAATTCTGACAGCGGTGGGGACGGGCGCCGCTCGCCGCCGGCAGATCATACATGTCCTTGATCTCTGCCAACCTGGGTCCGGAGGAGCGGTGACCAGGGCACGCCGGTCGGTTCCGGGGGCACGGTGGGCATGGTGGGCCGGCCTTGATTCGGTGGCGCGGGCGCCTGGATTCGACGGCGCGGCCGGGTGGCAGTGGCGCAACGGCGGTCGGCGAGGCTCGCGTAGTTGCGGCAGGGGAGCTGGCGCAAGGTTGGTGCCTCCCTAGCCATCGCAATGTAGGATTTTTTTTTCTGAAAAAGTCACATGTCGCATTAACATGAGGCCTCCGATGGCTAGGGAGGCGGCGGCGGCAAAATCAGCTCGGACGGGTGGCAGGTCTGTTGACGTGTTCGTTAAAAAAAAGGCAAAACTCGTACGGAAGCTGAATGAGAGGATAATTTTTCGCGAGTGAAAAAAGAAGGATCCAAGTCTCGTACGGTATCGCTGGGAGGGAGCCGAATCCTCCAGCAATGAGAAATCACGGGTGGGCCCAGAGGTGGGTACAAGGGTGGGTAGAAGTCATCACGGTGAGAAAAAAAATTAACGTTTTGGCAGAAACGCTCTCCAAATTGTGATTTTTTTGTACTTCATGGTCCTTCCACCCTATCTACTTCCAAAAATATATGACGGGTAAGTCCGACGTGAGGGGTATAGTGGACCCGATTTAGATAAGAAAAGTTTTTAATTATTTTCGCTCTTTATAGTATAGAAAAGATCTCTTCCAAATTTGTTTATGTCCCGATGTGACCAAGTTGCAACACGTACAAGTCGACCCTGGCCGACGAACGAAACCATATCCTACACCACAAAGTCGCCGCCATCAACTCGGATCGAATGCAAGCTTAAATAAAAAGGACTCTGATCATAGATGATGATGGCGAGGGACCCCGCACTGCACCCGCCCCTGTGCGCGCATTGAATTCGCGATTCGGTCCGCAATGCACACAATTCAGCTGTACTGTTGTGCGTGCTCTTCTGCCGAAGCAGTACCCACCACTCCACCAGTAGCAAACACACATGATGAGAGTCTTCCAATCCTGCAGCATCAGTATCTTCTGCACTTCTGCACGGGCCCGGCCGTCCCATGGCAAATAGCATCTCCGATGAACAAACTGTCCCGTTGAAAAGCTGAAACCCAAGGTAAAAACCACGTGCGATCCTCCTCGAACCCAGCGCAACATTTCACTAGCGACGATGCTCTTTTTGCTTTTCCCAAAGAGCGCCAGTCTCCAAATTCTTTTTCCGCTTCTTTTTTTAGATAAAGGATGAAGATCATCCGGCCTCTACGTCCTAAGACGTACACAGCCTGTTTATTACAGAGCTTAACAAAAAATAGAAGAAATAACCAAGGTTCAAAAGGAACAAGCACTAAAGTAAACGAAAATTATACTTCCATCCTCTATTAACTTGCTCTAAAGCTACTATCTCTAACTTTTTGCTCATCATGGAGAGTAAGTCCTTTGCTTGGTTGTTACGCTGCAGCTGCGCCCAGAAGTGTAACCAGTACGCCCCCCTGAAGATAACCTGCAAAATCAAATTAATCTTGATTTTTTCAAAAACAACATCATTACGGCACCTCCAAATGGCCCAGCAAAGAGCAGCTACCCCAACCCAAATCAACTGTCTAATCTTTTTAGAATGATTAGCAAGCCAATTCCCGAACATATGACTTATGGACCTAGGCGGGGTTAGACTGGTAGCAATATTGATTATCCTCCACACCATTCTAGCATAGTGGCAATCTAGGAAGAGATGTTTTATGGTTTCATCTAAATTACAGCCACAACACTTCTTACTTCCTTACCAATTTTTCCTTGCGAGGTTATCTTTAGTTAAAATGACACCTCTTTGAAAGAATCAAAGAAAAATCTTAACTTTCAGAGGAATTTTCAGTTTCCAAATTAATTTATGTCGAAAGAGCGGTTGAGAACTTAACATATATAAATAAAAAGACCGGACCGTATAAGAGCCCGTCTTAGTTAAGTTCCAGGTAAAAAAATCTGACCCTTCAACCAAAGCGACATTAGAAATTAGAGCTACCAGATCATGCCATTCAACCAATTTATTATCTACCAAAGCCCTCCTAAAAGAAATATTAAGGGGTTGGGTAGACAATACTTTTGCCACCGTCACGTGCGGATCCCGCACAATGTTAAAAAGGGACGGATATCTGTCTTTGAACGGCATTACACCTACCCACGTATCATCCCAGAAACGAGTTTTACTCCCATCCTTAATGGAAAAGGAACCATTGGAGAAAACCTCGTCTTTGATTTTCATCAGACCTCTCCAGAAATGAGAGTCATAAGGTTTAGCCTTAACCTGCGTCAGGGACTTAGATCTTAGATACTTATTAGCCAGTAAAGTTTGCCATAACCCCTCAGTGTTCAGCAAATTAACTAACCATTTAGCCAAAAGGCCTTTATTTTGCAACCGCAAATCCAAGATTCCAAGGCCACCCTGATCCTTAGGATGACACAGGATATTCCACTTAGCCAGCCGATATTTACATTTATCTGATGCTCCTTGCCAAAAGAAACGTGATCTGAAGTGATCTAACTTCTTTATGACCCCTTTTGGAACTTCAAAAAAGGACATCATAAACATTGTTAAGCTACTAAGTACTGAATTAATGAGAACTAGTCGTCCTCCATATGAGAGGTACTTAGCTTTCCAACAAGAGAGTTTTTTTTCAAAACGCTCCTCAACTTTATGCCACTCAGAATTGAGAAGATGTCTATGATGCATTGGAATTCCCAAATACCTAAAAGGGTAATCCCCCGCATTGCAACCAAAGAGGTCTGTATAAGAAACTTGAGCCTCTTTTGTTGCCCCATAACAAAAAATCTCGCTCTTATTGAAATTAATCTTAAGCCCGGACAACTGCTCAAACACAACAAGCAAAAGTTTTAAATTTTTTGCCTGTTCCAGGTCATGATCCAAAAAGATAATGGTATCGTCAACATATTGAAGAATAGACAAACCATCGTCTAACAGGTGGGGAATTACGTCTCTTATTTGTCCATCGGCTTTTGCTCTCTTAATTAGAAGAGCTAGCATGT
This sequence comes from Cenchrus fungigraminus, assembly GCA_036936925.1. Classification (NCBI taxonomy): domain Eukaryota; kingdom Viridiplantae; phylum Streptophyta; class Magnoliopsida; order Poales; family Poaceae; genus Cenchrus; species Cenchrus fungigraminus. Next base: position 126,848,826 of record CM072777.1, read on the forward strand.
CAGCCACAATATTAAATAAAATAGGTGACATAGGGTCTCCTTGACGAAGGTCTCGTTTGGTTTGGAAGTATGGACCAATTTCGTCATTAACCTTGATTCCCACACTTCCCCCGGTAACCATTCCCTCGACCCAACGACACCATTTAGGCGAAAAACCTTTCATGCGTAGCGTTTGTTGAAGGAACGACCACTTAACTTTATCATAAGCCTTTTCAAAGTCAATTTTGAAAATGACCCCGTCTTTCTTTTTGGTGTGTAACTCATGGATAGTTTCATGAAGAATTACGACACCTTCCATGATATTCCTGCCTGGCATAAAGACAGTCTGAATAGGGCTCACCACAGTTTGAGCTACTTTATTAAGTCGATTCGTGCCAACTTTAGTAAAAATTTTAAAGCTGACATTTAGAACACAAATAGGTCTATACTGTTGAATCTTTGTAGCATCAAGTGTTTTGGGAATAAGAGTAATAATCCCAAAATTTAAACTAAAGAGGTTCAAATCCTCTTTGTGAAAGTCTCTAAAAAGAGCCATAAGGTCCTCTTTAATTATTTCCCAAAAGACTTGATAAAACTCAATTGGGAAACCATCCGGACCAGGGGCCTTATTGTGTTCCATCTGGAACACGGCCTCCCTCACTTCATTCTCTGTAAACTCACTAACGAGAATACCATTTTCCTCTTGAGACACCTGAGGAATATCATGAGTCTGATCTTCCATCAAAGTGAGGTCTGAAAAATCAGGGCTTCCAAAAAGATTCTTATAAAACTGAGTGATATGGCTCTTAAGTCGGTCGTCACCTATAACAACACCTTGATCATTTTCAAGTTTGTAAATATGTTGTTTTCGGTGCTTCCCATTCGCAACAAGATGAAAGAACCTAGTATTGTCATCACCTTCTAAAAGAGTTTTGACCTTGGCTCTCTCGTACCAATGAATCTCCTCTTCTCTCAGAAGTTGAACCAGACGCTCTTTGAGATAGTGTTTAAAATTAACCTCCTGATCGGAGAGTATAACACTTTCTGCCTTTTTATCAAGGCTGTCTAAAAGGGATAAGAGCATCTTCTTTTCTTTTCTGAGAGTTCCTGCCGTATTTTTGGCCCAACCACGAAGATGCTGCCTGAGCCTACGCAATTTATTCTGCCATCGCTCTAAAGGTGTACTACCACTCATTTCTGATTGCCAGATCTCTGCAACCATATCATAGAAGCCCTCTCGGAGGAACCAGCAACGTTCAAATTTAAAAGGACGTTGACCAGAATGATGAGTGGAAGCCCTCGTATTAAGAACTAGCGGGGTATGATCAGAAATATTTCTATCTCTTGCCTCCACTTTTGACAAAGGAAACTTGTCTTCCCATTCGGTACTAACTAGAATCCTATCAAGCTTCTCAAAAGTGGGATCAGCACCGGGACCAGCCCAAGTAAATTGGCGGCCCGACATAACAATCTCTCTTAGGTCAAGAGAATCAATCACAACATTAAACAGATTTGGCCACTTGTGGTCGAAAATCCCGGAGCTCTTATCCTCCGGTCTTCTCATAATATTGAAATCCCCTCCAACGATAAAAAGGTAGAGATTCCTTTGAGCAAGTATTTGCCAGTTCTGCTAAAAATGCTTGTTTGTTGTGACTTTGCGCTGGGCCATAAACCACATATAGCGCAAATTTGAAGTCATCATTTTTAATACGTAAGGTGAGTCTAACATAAAAATCACCTTCCGCGATAGCTCCAATATCAAAGACACTTAAATCCACACCAAGAAGGATACCCCTGGATCTCCCGTGTGGTGCCATACTATGCCAAAGGAAGTCATGACCAGCACACAAGTTTTTTAAAATGTGATCCGGAAAGTCGTCTCGCCCCGTTTCTGAAAGAGCGATGAAATTAATTTGCTCTTCCTTAACCAGATCCGCCAAAAATATGTGTTTAGCCAAGTCACCAAGACCTCTGCTATTCCATAATACCCCTTTCATTTAAGAACAAATTTAGAAGGGGCTTTTGGCTTTTTGGGAACTTTGCCATTTTTAAGGTTTTTGGCAGCACTAGACTTTTTCTTTCTATGGATTGGAGATAGATCTATAAGCTAATCGTACTCCATATCCTGCAAATTCTCATTTAAAATACCACTAGTGTGGCTGAGAATTGCATCAAGTCTAGCTTCCTGCTCATCATCACTCTCCTCTTGTAAAAAATTAGGAACTAAATTACTTTGTTGAGATTTAATTTTATTATTAGCAGAAACCACAATCCTATCTATCTCTAGATTCTTAATAGCAACAACAGAATTTTGCACAGAAGAAACACTAGAGCCTAGATTGATGCCTATCCTACCAAGGTTTGAAGAGATACGCGAATTTGAAAAGGTATTAAAGGAATTACCTGGCTGCTCAAGATTTTTTTTAGCTGCCATTCGCGACACCTTTACCATGGTATGTTCATCAGCATTTGCCTTGGACCTGGAGCTCCTCCAAATTTTAATTTCTTTGGGCTCCCCAGTGCCCAAAGTTGTGGTCAGTGACGGAGCCAGCTCGAGCTCGTAGGGGGGGCTCTTCCTCCTTCTTCCTCCCTCTTCCTCTTCCAACTTTCTTCTCAAAAATGGGGGAGAGGCTCAAGGGGGGCTCTATGGCGGCAGCAGCGGTAGGGGGGGCTTGAGCCCCACCCGCCCCACCGCTGCCTCCGTCACTGGTTGTGGTAGACTGCTTCTTAGCTTGAGACATAATGTTGTTCACTGCCTTCCCAGAAGTAACATCTTCCAGGGCCGCCCCCACTACCTTCCCTCCTGAAACAAGAGAAGTACCTGAAAAGTTGGAAGCCGGGGACGACACCACAGCATCCACAAACTTTGTCGCCTCCAGGCTGGTCTGGGATGGTGGGAGGTGCTATTTTGGTCCTCCATTACTTTCGCCGTATTGCGATTGTAGTCTGTGTATATGGACCAGACCAGTCCTCCGATCACCGATGCATCCACGCCCTGTGTCCTGCGCGTCTCCAATCGCTCGCTTTCCACGACCCCCCTTGCGCTGCCTCCTCTCCAACCTCCACCACCACCGAGTTCCCGTCGTCCCCGTCAGGCCGTGACCTTTCCGCCGTCGTGTCATCGCCGATCCCACGCATTGCGGTTCGCGGCGCTGCCCACATTTTTCGTTCCTCCTCCCGTAGGCGCCGTAGGCCAGCCACAAAGCCTCGCGCGCGTCATCCCTGCCACCCATCGCCTTTGCTCCCGCACGCTTCCAGCGATCCTGTCGCTGTCACCGTGTCCTTGTTCGCTACTGCCACTGGCGGTTCCGGCCGCGCGAAAACAGCAGCCGTGCTCGCCGTCGCTGACTGACCGGAGACGGCGGCCGGCTCGGGCGTTCGTTCGTTCGTTTGCTTCGTCCGTTCCCCCGGCACTCCTCCCCCCAGGCCGCCCGCCGGCCTCGTGCTTTTTGCGCGTGTGGTTGGAGTGGTTGAGCCGATGGCGACGATCCCGGGCGGCGTGGCGCCATGACGGAAACCATTTTAATACGCGCCCCGCCGCCCCCTGCAGCTGAGCCCTGGCAAGCTAACCAGATTTTAGGTGGTTTTTCCTCCGTCTCCCGCCCTCGCCTCGCCTTCGCCTTCGCCTTCCACCCCTCGCGCTTCGCCGCGACGCCTCTCTTTTCCGCCCGCCCGCCCGGCGCCGCGCCCAGGATATAGTTCCCGCTCTGGCCGCTTGCGCTTGTATCTTCCATCTCGTCCCAGGCCTTTCGGTTCGGGCTGGCCGAGCGAATCCAGCCACGAAGCCGGTGAGTGGCCGCCGGAGGGGCGGCAGCGGCGCTTGGTAACGGAACTTCGCTCGCTTTCCACGGGCCAGGCGACGACCGCCGCCTCGGCGCTTTTTCTATTCGAGGTTCCGGGTCAGACATTGGCTGCAGATCGTCTTGTGTCAGCGCGGAGTCCACGGCGATTAGTAGTGGTTGAGCTAATCAGCTAACTGCTGGCCTGCTGCGCTAGTTACTGACCAAGCTTCGTCCGGGGTGCCATGGCGACGCGCGGCTCGTGCTGATAATATCTGGAGCTGCGCCTGCGCCTGCGCGAGCTTGGCTCAACTCAAGGCGATCGGAGCCATGGCGGTGGAGCACGGGGAGGGCGTCGGCCGGTGCATACTGGTGGGGCTCCACATGGACGCCGTCGGCAGGGACCTGCTCCGGTGGGCGCTCAACCAGGCGGCGAGGCGGGGGGACCGCGTCGTCGCGGTGCACATTTACCGCAAGTCAGGTTGGTGGTTTCTGCCAAGAACTCGAATTATCGCGGCATCGCAGCTCGTCTCTGTTCCAACAGTCATATAGTGGAAAGTGCTTGAGATTTTTCTTGGTTCTCTGGTTGCAGACCTGTGCAAGATGAACACTCTGAAGCTGATCAGGACGCTGGACGAGTACCTGGCGGAGTACGAGTCCCTCTGCAGCCAGAAAGAGGTAAAAGCAGAGCAGGATGGGCCGGGCGAGCAGCGAGCGCGTTGATTGCTTCGGAGTTGTGTGGCGCCATGCTGCTCCTGATTCATCTCACATGCTACCATTGATTGGGTTTGTTTTTGTGTGTGTGTGTGTCAGATCGTTCTTGTCGGCCGGGCGACGCCGGGGAGCTCGATCCAGAAGGAGCTCGTGAAGGAGGCCAAGCTCTGCGCCGCCATGGTCGTGGTGCTTGGAGCCAACAAGAAGTACTCCTTCGGGTAAGTGCGCCCGAATGGAAGCAAGCAAACTTTGTATGATCCAACTGTTTCTTCCGTCACCATTCCTCAGCAATTCTTTCTTTTTTTCATTTTTGGTTTTGTTGCGGTTGCTCAGAGGGTCGACTTCCCTGGCCAAGTACTGCGCCAAGAAGCTGCCGCCGACGACCACCGTCGTCGCCATCCAGAACGGCAAGCCCGTCTTCGTCCGGGAGGCCCCCAAGCCGCCACTTGGTAATTGATAAAGCGCCTCTTGATTCGAGCAATTAAGCGTGGTTGGTTGGTTGCGGGGGGCTTGGTTTGGTTAGCGGGTCGCTAATCGTTTGGTGGCGGGCGAGCTGCTGGTGTTGGGCGCAGGAGCAGAGCCGAAGCCGGTGTTGCGCACGGTGCTGCACCCGAGCGTGGGGCTGGAGCCCAAGGTGATCATCCCCAACCCGAACCGGAGCGCGCGGTCCATGGACTTGGACGCCGAGGGATGCGGCCACGCCGCGCCGGCGACCAAGTCCTTCGACGACGCCACCAAGGCCTCCGGCGGCGTGACGCTAGAGCAGAGGCTCGGGTGGCCGCTGCTCCGCTGCGAGCACGCCGCCGCCGCCGCCGCCGTGGAGGTGGCCGTCCCCGCGCCCAGCGTCGCCAAAGACCATCATGAGCCACGGAAGCAGTCGGTGGTGCAGTGGGTGATGAGTCTGCCCCGGCGGACCGCGCCGACGGAGTCCCCGAGGACGCAAGCCGTGGCGGGCCTCGCGTCGGAGCTCAAGGGAATGCTCGACGGCGGCGGCGCGCGGTGCCGGTGGTTCCGCTACGAGGAGCTCTACGACTCCACCAACCACTTCTCCGCAGGTGCTTTCCCTCACCGTCGTCAATCTCGCGCCCTTCATCCATGTCACGACTCGCCGCCGTCGCCAACCCCGTTCTTGGCTTCTCCTCGCAGAGAACCTGATCGGGAACGGCGGGAACAGTCGGGTGTACAGGGGCAGCCTCGCCTGCGGGCAGCAGGTGGCGATCAAGCTGTCTAAGGCGTCGGCGGAGGCGTCCAAGGACTTCCTCCGGGAGGTGGACATCATCACCAAGCTCCAGCACCACCGGATCGTCCCGCTGATCGGCGTCTGCGTGGAAGGCCCCAACCTCATCTCCGTCTACAGATACCTCCCCCGGGGCAGCCTCGAGGACAACCTCCACGGTACCATTACCAACCAGCTCGTTTCAGTTACACTTGCCATCCTGTTCAGTTCGTTAGAAGTTTTTTTGAAAAAAAATTGGGGTTCCCTTCCAAAGTCTATTAAGAGTATTAAATGTAAACTACTTACAAACTAACTACACGAATGGACTAGAAATCGCGAGATGAATCCATTAAGCCTAATTAATCCGTCATTAAAGATTGGTTAATGTAGCACAACGTTGTCTAATCATGCCATGATTAGGCTCATTAGATTCGTCTCGAAAATTTAGGTAGGGGTTGTGGAATGTGTTTTGTCCTTAATTCACATTTAATACTCCCTCTGTCCCAACAAAAATGTCATCCTATAAATTTTAGGACAGGTTATTAAGGAGGTGAAATGATCTTGATTGCCTATGTTTATTTGCCAAATTTATTACTAATTGATTGTTGCATGCCCACATGCAGACTTGCTAAATTAAGTAAAACGACATGCTTTTTGGACAAATTTTAAATCTTAAAACGTCATTCTTTTTGGGACGGAGGGAGTACTTCTAATTAGTGTCCGGAGATTGTTGCGACGGGTAGTTGGTGAAATATTTTGGAACTAAACAAGGCCTAAGAAAGAAAGAAATCCCACAGTACGATGGATTGATTCAGTTCTAAGGAACCGGGAATTCTGCAGGCAACGATTCGTGCTGGGGAAGTGTTTTTTTTAGGAAATCAGTCGTGTTCGGAACGGTTGCAAAGGTGTGGGAGCAGTTGTGAGAAATTCCTCACTCCCTGACGTCTGATGATGCTTCCTGGCTGCAGGGGGAAGGTCAAAGCCGGCGCTGTCGTGGGAGAACCGGTACAAGGCGGCGCTGGGGATCGCCGAGGCCCTGAGCTACGTGCACTCCGGCGGCCCGCGGCCGGTGATCCACAGGGACGTCAAGTCCTCCAACATCCTCCTCACGGAGGAGTTCGAGCCCCAGGTTAGCGCCGACACATACTCGCATGGATCGTAGCGAAAGGTTTTCGTTTGGACTTTTTTTTTGAAATTAATTCGTTTGGACTTACCACTGACTGATTTCCCGTTGCCACAGCTATCTGATTTCGGGCTCGCCATCTGGGCGCCGACGAACCCGACCTCCGTGACGCACAGCGACGTCGTCGGCACGTTCGGGTACCGTACCTCTCCAAAGCTTTGGCTCGGTGCACGGTGTCGTGCCTGTGGTTCGTCTTCTTCGTCCCTACCGAATTGATGGGGATTTTTTTCCCCTTCCTTCTTCCTGCGCGCGGCAGGTACCTGGCGCCGGAGTACTTCATGTACGGGAAGGTGACCGACAAGGTGGACGTGTACGCGTTCGGCGTCGTGCTGCTGGAGCTCCTGTCCGGGCGGAAGCCCATCAGCGGCGACGGGTCGTCGCCCAAGGGCCAGGAGAGCCTCGTCATGTGGGTAAGTGACACCTACTGCTGATCCACCGAACACTCGTCGCTGCATCACGTACCAGGCGTAACGATTTGCCGGCATTTTTCTCGGTGCGACAGGCGACTCCGGTGCTTAGCAGCGGCGACATCTCCGACCTGCTGGACCCGATGCTGGACGTGGAGCACGACGAGGCGGAGGTGAGGCGGATGGTCACGGCCGCGTGCCTCTGCCTCCGGAGGTCGGCTCGACTCAGGCCGCCGATATCGCAGGTCAGCTTGAGCTTGAGCGAGCTTCAGCTCGTGCAACATGCTTTTTTGACTCTGCATTTGACTGACCAGTTTGCTGTGCCGTAAAGATACTGAGCATACTACGAGGGGAGAGCACGGCGAGCATCGCCGACCAGGGCGGCGCCGCGGAGCTGGACTGCCTGGACGACGAGACGTACCCGGCGGCGAACGTGAGGTCGCACCTGGGCCTCGCGCTGCTGGACGTGGAGGACTCCGAGTCCATCTCGAGCACGGAGCACAGCAGCGGCCTCAGCCCGTTGGAGGAGTACCTGCGGGAGCGGTGGAGCCGATCGTCCAGCTTCGACTGATCGACGACTGCGATTTTGTGGACCTGTAATTTTCGTTTTACCGCCCGGTATCCCATGTTTGTTGTTTGGTTTTGTTACCGGGACCATGTACAGTATACAGAATCAAAGAATCATCAGAGCCACATTTTCGGCAACAACAAGCTTTCTGGAAGCTTAAGATTATACACGATGGCAGAAAAGCATCATGAGAAAACGAAAGGAAAAGAGTGTACTAACAGGACAGGGGTCATTTCACTAACAGAAAGAGGTGATCACTTGACAAAGGTCAGTGTTGATGTTAAATACCACTTGGATAGATGCGTGTCATACAACAGTAACTGCCAAGGAATAAGTCACTTGCAGTTCAACTGCTTACATAAATCAGCAAAAGAATTCACCAACATTACAGTAAGTTTGCCATAACATAACTGTCCTGAAACGAAGCAACACTCTGGAACAAAGCTGGAAAACTGCGGCAGGGAACCATTGTCTCCCACATCCACACAGCTCTCTCCCAACATCTCTTCTACTTCTCATCTACCTCACCATGCCATACGTTTAAAACGGGACAACATACGGCAACTGGTAGATATGGAGGTCTGGCAAAAGAGTCGCTCTGGGTTGCAACGAAGGCTGCTGCTCCATCGATTGGAAAGGTACTGAACAATCACTTGCTCTGCAGGTCATGCTGGCATCAGTGTTCCTTGTACTGCCAAGCAGCCAGTCTTGCTCACCAAGATCTGAACATCCCATTTCCACAGAAACCGGATTCCAGGTAACAAACAGATCTCTGTACTTCTTCTCTTTCTCTCTGTACTTCTTCTCTTTCTTTTCAGCCTTGCGGATTTTCTTTCGATCTGACCGGGACAGCTTTGGCTCCTTAACTGGAGCAGATTCTGCATTCCTACCAGAGGTGCAAGGCTCTTCTTTGGGCAAAGAGGAGATTGGCTCCTGTTGCTGCTTAAGGACAGGCAAGTCCTTGGGTTTTTGCAGAAGGGGAAGCCGTGGGGCTTCCGGCAGTCCAACGGCTGGAGACCTGAATTCCTTCTGTGCCACCTTTGTAGTAACTGCAGAGCTTTTTCTTTGAATCTCCTCAGATGGCAACTTTAGATCATTCTGCAAAATCTTGGCAGGTAGATGCTGAACTCTCTGCGTCATCTTGACAGACTGAGGATCAGACCTTGCCGCAGCAATCGCAGGTGAAGTGTTAACGCTTCCCAAAAACTTCGGAGGTAGCAGGTCAGATCGTCCAACTGCTGCTTTCACAGATAACTTTGGTTCAACAGGCTGCGGTAGGTTCACTGCCGGCTGCGGTACAACTCTTTGCACAACCTTTGCAGGGGGTTCTGTAACTGCTTGTCTTTGTACTGCTTGAGAATCGACGTTGATCCTTTGCTGTGCAGCTGCAGATCTCCCATTTACTTTATTGTGATGCTGGATTGAATTTTGCGGGATTAAATTTTGCTTGTTCAACAGCAAATTTGATCCCATTTGTTGGACCGATGGTTGCTCAGGAGCCCTTGGTTTCTCCAACACAGCTGCTTGGGAATCTTGATTAGTTTTAATCTTGATGCGTAGGATGTTCCCTGTAAATCAGAAGTTTGGGATGAATAAAATTCTGAAACAAAGTCTAGTTTCCAAATAAAAAGGATCAGGAAGATGGTCTCACCATTCTTAGCTTGGCTAGGACTGGGCAGGACAACCTTTCTTCTCTTGCTGCTATCCTGCGAGCTCTCAGGGGAGTCGCGCACTGTTTGTATAAAAGAAGGAGCACCAAGCTCCTCGGAGAGACCACTCTTCTCCAACTGCTCAACTGATTCAATGAAAACCTTTTTGGGCTCCTGACCAGCAGTGCTGACATCTTCATGCTTTCTCTTCTTATGGCTGTGCTTTGAATGTTTAGACGTCTCCCCAGGCAGAAGAGCTTTCTTGTCACCCCGTTTCTCTTTCTTCTTTTCGGCCTTTTCCCTTTCTTTCTGGAGCTTCAGCGACCAGAGTAATCGTCAGTTCTGATTTAGAACGGACGATGGGAATGCAATGCAGCATTTTGGCAATTTCATAATGTATTTCAATACTTACATAAGCACACAACAAGAAACAAATGTAGCGTTTACACACCAGTACTACAAATTACAGTTCAGACATGGATGCTTGAAAGATTTGTTCAGTTACCATTAGAACATGCATTACACAGTTAGCCACAAAAATGTAATTGTTACAACACATTCCTTTGTGGACTGACATTTAAGACCTGCAATACTGCAACATCTACATATACAGAACAAAGAACTAAACATGAACACAGTCAACTAAACCCAGTTAGTCGCTCATATACAAAGAACAAAACAAACAAAAGAATTCTGGCACCCCACAATATATAGGCATCATGTGGCAACAAGTAAATCCTATGATCAACACAAAATGCACAGGACTGACACAAATCAGAAAATAATAAAACCCCAAAAGGACATCACAGCAGCACAGTTAAATATGCTCAAAATAGTGCGGAAAAAGGGGATTCTGCGCACAATTCTCGGTTCAAATTAGCAACAAATGAACAAGATCAATTAATATAGAACAATAATTGCCCTTGCTCGTGGATACAATATGAAATTCTAGAATCAATGTGTTAAGCTCAATTGGTATGAAAATACCAAACCATTACTCCATAGGCAAACATTTTCCAAAGAAGATTATATACAGCACAAATAATTGCTGTTCTCTTAAAGACTTCATGGTTAACAACATAACTATCCTTCAAAAAATTATTTCGGTCCAATAACCAATTTGGGCATTTACCAAATCTGGCAGGATCTCTCCTTGCCTCCCAAAGCTATTTGAGGGGAGCTTACATGTACACAAGTAACACGCGACATTCTAAATTTGATTTGATTCCAATGTTACCATGCAACCAAGATTTGAAAACTCGGAGTTAGCCAATCTGAAAAGCAAGCGGTCATGCCACTTAAAATTCCCAAATCGACCTGAACGACCTCGCGCAGCTAAGCTACACGAGATTCAGAGACTTCCCTCCGCCGCAAGGGTTAGCTTCCTGGCACGTGCGATCCCCAAATCACACACGCACTACCCACAGATCCGATCAAAACCAACAGGCAAGAACAAACGATCCGGCACGTGCGTGTGTAAATCCGACGGTTCAACAAACCTTAGCGGTCGTCTCCGCCTCGGGCACGGGCACGGCCACGGCCACGGGGTTTCGCACGTACCCCGGCGGCGGGTAGGGGAAGCACCTCGACATGGCCGACGGGCGACCGCGCTCAAACCCCGCCGAGAGATCACAAGATTTGGCGGCGGGGCCGGCCTAATCGACCGCGAATCGCTCGAAATCGATCGATTCGCGGCGAGTAGCTCGCCGGGGAGCCGGGAAAATTTCGGGCGCGGCGGGATTTGGTTTTGGCGTGGCGGCTAGGGTTTCGCTACGGCGGGGAGGATAGATGGGGAAAAACTGCTAGGGCTGCGGGAGAAGGAAACAAAGAGAGTCCCTTCGAGGGAGAGGGGGGTAGGCCGCTATTTAAAGCCGGGGGCGAGGAGGCCGAGTCGTGCGGGGAACTAGGGTGTCCGACTCGGTTACGCGCTCCTTGTCTGAACAGGAGTCTATGACAGGTTGGCCCACGCGCTTGGTGGAGCTGCTTGTCAGTGGTGGAAAACACCGCAGGGTGCCGCGAGGGACCGTGCGCTGCTGCTCCGCGTCTCGGGTGGGGCCAGCTTAAGCGGCGGCCCCTGATTGGCTGGGGGGAGGTGGGTCCCGCTTAGCAGCCGGAGTGCTGGAGCCTGGTTGTCCCGGCCTCCCGGGGCGCACGAAACGTGTTTGCGGTGTCCGGTGGGGCCCACGGCGCCGAACCAACCTAGAACTAGAAGCGTCGGCCACCCGCGATCACGGGCCGGCACGTGGGTCGCGGCTTTCGCGTGGCCAGCCCGGCCCGGGGGGAGCGAGCGACGCGCGGGAGAGGCGCGTCCACCAGGCAGATCCGCGGTGCCGAGAGGAACACATCGCGCGCGCGGCGGTAAGGAATTCCGACGTGGTTGATCGATTTGGATCACCGGCGCTGGATTCTTTCCAAGCCGAGCGAGATAGCAGCCAAGCAAAACTTTGACGAGCGACCACGCAAACTCTATGCAACAATAACGCAACAAATAGACGGTATCAACCAACATTACAACTGTGTGTTCGGCAGAATTTTTTTTTTTGAAATTATGTGTTCGGCAGAATATAAGTTGCCATCGTCTTCAACAGTATTAACCGTACGTAGATCACAAAGCAAAACCAGGCAACACAGAACTAGGCAAAACAATGACACCAGAATTCAAGAAGATACATGCGCTGTAATCTTCAGCAACCAAATAACTTCTCCTGCGCATCACACAAATGATCCTTTTCTGCTGCCACATGAAGTTGCAACAAGCCAAACTATCAATTCTAGAACCCCATATAGTCATAAACTGTTACAATAATGGACAGAATCCAGAAAGAAACCGGCCACCACGATACAGACTTCTTGAGAATTACATGGCAGTCACTAATATAAGATAACGCAGCACAATTCAGGCATGACCGACTTAACATTCTTCAAAACATAGTTCGGAAAGCATAAAATTTAGTAAACAAGACACCATCACCAGTCCAAGCCTCTGAAAAATGTGTCGCTGAGGCCCATCACACTGAAGATCTTTGGTAAATCAGATGAGAAGCTTCTCAATTTTGTTCTGCAAATCATTAAAATGGATTAATCTACTGAGATGTGCACAACAAGAGTAACTTAATATAGATACGGGAATATAAATTTCAAGTATTACAGAATAGCAAGTACCTTGAGCTCCTGAATCGGCACTTTCAACTGGCTACCCTCATTGCTGGTCACCGAGCAAGCAATAACAGGCCTTGTCACACCACAAGCACGACCAAGAGCTTGCTTTGATGGAACAAACACATATGGCACGTTCTGTACATGGCATAGGACAAAATGAATTAACCAAGGTGATTGTCCATATGGCACTATAAGTATACAAGTTGTCAAGCAGGATAAACCAATAAGTGCATAAAGCATGTGGAACTAAATAAGCTAGCATGCACTGAAAGGCTTACACCACCAAATAAAGCGTGTACCGTTAAATTTGCCTAGAATCCCAACTCCTGGCATTGTTGGACATACCCATTCATACCATTTCAAAAAGGTTGCGGACAATCAACTAGCAAACCCTGTTAAGTAATTACTTATCGAACACACTAAACAACAAAGAATTTCCAACAGAAGTACCGAACTGATTACAATCACCCATATAAGCAGTTAAGTAATTACTTGTCGAACACACTAAACAACAAAGAATTTCCAACAGAAGTACCGAACTGATTACAAGCACCCATATAAGCAGTTAAGTAATTACTTGTTGAACACACTAAACAACAAAGAATTTCCAACAGATGTACCGGACTGATAACAAGCAACCATATAAGCAGTTAAACACAAGGCATCGTCTGTATAAAGCAGTAGAACCAAAGCACCAAAATAGCCAGCTGCAATTCGATTGAAGCATAAAAGAATACACATAACTGAAAGCATATAATAAGCATTTAAAACCAAAGCACCAGCTCATCTTTACAATTCAATTAATTCAGGCTTTAACAGTAACAGAAAATAAGGGCAGGCCAGCAGAATCCAGCTGCTAGCTAGTCGCAACATAAACAGACTAATAGGCATCTGTACCACATCACAATATTGCATATTCACAACAAACATGGCATAAATCCAATCAAACTACACCATTACCAAAGGGGGAAATAACCATCAAATTGAAACAAGCTACAGTGACCACTTACACCGGAAAAACAATAATCAGTTAATCACACAGCAATAGTGCAAAATATACGCTATATACCGAACAAAAGGGGAAGATAATCAGTACCTTATCCTCAGCTAACAAGGGGAGGTGGAGAAGGATCTCGAGCGGCTCGGTGTCCGCCGCCATCACCACGAACTCCGATATACCCCTGTTCAGGGTCTTCGTCGCTGGGAGCAAACAGACGAAGACACAAATTTAAGAGAAACAACCCAAATTTAACAGAGCAAACGTGGCGAAGGAACTGATAAGATACCTTCGTTGGCGCCCTTCTTTAGCTGCTTGTAGTTGGCGGCCTGCTGGATGAGCTCGAGGATACTGATCGTCATCCCCGCATCCGCCAGCGGGTACGCCTTCGGGTTCACCGCCTCTTGACTCTGCAAGAAAAAAACAAAACCCACCAGCGATTAGAGGGCGGAGACGGCAAGCGGATTCGATTCGACGGACATGAGATAGGGATTGGAGACACGATTGTAGGGAAAGCCTACCATGTTCGAGATTTCGAGGCGAGAGCGAGCGAAGGAGGAGGCGGCGCCGCAGGGGAGGGTCTAGGGTTTTCGAGGGATGCGGCGTGAGTGGAGGGAGGGGAAGGGAAGGGAAGCGTTTATAGGGGCCTCCTGTGGAAAAGGAGGCAGGCAGGAGGAGCAAAGGTCGCTCGCTCGGCCCAGCAAGAGGCCCAATAAGCCCAAGTAGCAGTTCGCTGCTCGCTCATCATATGGGGGGATTCTGCGAATTTTTTTATATATTTTTTATTAATCATTTCAAAATTATAGGACCGTCTCAAAATTTATCAAATTTGACCATCAAACACCATGGCGTACGGCGGCCGCCGTGGCCCACGGCGGTTGCACGTCCAACCGTCGTGCGCTACGGCGGTTGGGCCAACCGCCACGGGGCCAACAGGCGGGAAGACCAGCCGCCGTGGCCCACGGCGGTTGACCTCTATTCGTCGTGGGCCACAGCGGCAGGCCCAATCGCCGTGGGCCACAGCGGTAAGGATTTGCGACCGCCGTGGCCCACGGCGGCAGGTCGTCAGCCCCTATAAGAACCGAATATTTGCCCGAAACAAAATCACACGAGAAGAAAGGGGGCCATAGGATAAGGCGCGCGTCGTATGTTGAACAAACTAATAGTGTTCATTCAACTCTATAAGTGTTAAATTAATGCGAATGAGCTTGTAGTCCAATGATAAGACGGTTCGGTGGGACGCTACCTATCAGGATTCAAATCCTAATGCTCGCACTTTTTCTTGAATTTGTTCTGAGTGTTACGCTGCCCAAGCACGAGAAGGCTCGTACGACCAGTTTCCGCGATGGGGCAGAAGGCAGGCGGCCCACGGCCGCCCGTACCCTCTTCCCCGAGTACGTGGTGGCCCGTACGACAAGTTTCCGCCTCCACTCCCGACTACTCGCTCGCACGAGTAGTTTCCGTCTCGACGGCCGCGGCTACTCGCTCGCACGAGTAGTTTCCGCCCCGCCGCTACGACTACTCGTTCGCACGAGTAGTTTCCGTCACCAACCCGCGCGGGCTTCGCAGGGAAGGCACGGGGCGCGTGGGCCCACCAGATTGGGATCCCGTGATCTCCGCGTACGCTCCCACTTGCAATGTCGCATGTCCGCTCCACCACAGCGGTCCGCCCGGGCCAGGCCGATTCGGTGTCAGGGGATGGATTCGTCAAACCCTGTCACGAACGGCACAGTGGCCATCGTACCGCGGACGGCGTAATGGACGTTGGACAACGTACGGAACAGTACACACTACGCCCTAAGCATCAGGAGACGCGGCGTAGATCATCTACTCGCACGAATAGTTTCCCGTCTCCGACCAGTTCAAGACTTGGCCGTCAAGGCCGCAGGTACACAGGCCCCGTTGACGTCCTGTGATATCCCGGTACGCGGTCCGCCACGTGTTAGCCTCCCCGCGCGGGTCCGCCCTGACCAGGTCGATCCTGTGTCAGAAGACGGATCCTCCTGCCGCTCCCCAGCAGGGACGGTACGCACCGTACCACGGAGGGCACGGGAAACGCTGTGCCACCAACGGCACAGTGCAAGCCGTCACCTATCCCTCGATCGCCGCGGTGCAGACTACTCCGTTCCCACAGTGCCCAGAAAAGACAAGCCCCTGATCCACTGACGGGATCAGGGCACGTACTCTGCCTCCTGTACCCGACTAACTACTCGGAGAAGGGCGTAGGGGGCCCCGGAACGGCTCCTTGGGACGCACGGGACCTCCACCGTCACCCAAGGCCTCGTAACAGTGCTTCGCCGCTGCTGCTGCCTGACAGCCCGGAGCAGAGAAGGACGTCTCACACTGTAGACTAGCTCACACACTCGATGTAACCGCCCTGGGCTCCTCCCTTGCGACTATAAAAGGGAGAGACAGAGGCACTCACAAGACACGTTCGTTTCCACCTCCATACACACTTAGCATCGATATCTCATTTCATACAACCACACACACGTACGCAGACTCCTGCTACTTGAACCACTCGCACACCAGGGACTTGGGCTCTACACCCTCTCCCGACCTGTTTGTATCCCTTACTACAAACCCCCGAGCATAAAGAACACCCCTTCTCAGACTAGACGTAGGGTATTACTCTCCGGAGGCCCGAACCAGTATAACCTCGAGTGTCTCGTGTGCTACCGTGCGGATCAGAACACGCTCCCTCATATAAATTTACTTGCCGGCGGTAACAAACCCCGACAGCCGCCGCCAGCCGCCAGGGGAGATCCGATGAGGACGAGTTCGCGCCGCCGGCCGGGCGGCCGCGTCTCTCTTCTTCCCTTCCGGCCGTGCGCCACTCCTTCCCCGTGGCCACGCCCCTCTCCATTCTCGTCGAGCTCCACCCACGGTTGCGCCCCTCTTCTTCCATGTCGAGCCTGCACATGCCGCGTATCTCGTCTTCCCCGTCGAGATCTGCCGCGGACGCCGACGAAGGGAGGCGCTGGCGGTGTCCTGCGCGCCGGCGGCCGCGGAGGGAGGCGTCGACGGAGTCCTGCGCGGCGACAGGCACGGAGGGAGGCGCCGACAAAGTCCTGTGCAGCGGCAGGCACCGGCGGTGTCCTGCACGACGGCGGAGGGAGCAGAGGAAAATGGTTGAGGGAGAAGAGGGAGGAAGAAGAAAGGAGAAGAGATTGACATGTGGGCCCAGCTATTAGGGGTATATTAGACTTTTTACAGAGAAATCTTGTGTCTCTGGAGCTGGAGTTAGTTTGCGTGCCAAACATGAACTTTGCTACCAAAACTCCGCAGTAGAGCTACTCCATGGTGGAGTTGGTGGAGCAGAGCTGGAAAAATTGGAGCAGAGCAGTCCCAAACAGACCCTAAGACCCTGTTTAGTTCCCTAAATTCTCACCAAAATTCTCACTTATAGGACCGTATCAGTTTATTTCTTCACTCTGCACATGCTTCCCAAATGCCAAAATTTCACCATTCTCACCGGAACTAAACAAGACCTAAACAAGGCCTTAGGCTGGTCGCACCGTTGCCACTGCAAACGCACCTCTACAGGGGGTGGGGTCCACGCAATAGAGTTTTTTTACAGCTCCCTAAACACACATGCCTGCACTCGGTAGATCTGTAATTCCATCTGCAAAGCAACTGCCAGGAGCGACTTCCTCCCGCGGCGGTCCTGCGCGCGCGACGACGCGAGGTCGTCGTCCCCGCGGAGGCCACCACCTCCCCGCCGGCGGTCGCGACCCTCCTCCCCGCCTCCCTCCCTTGAGGATCCCTCCCCTACTTCTTCAAGGCCAGCCGGGGCTTCGGTGCATCCGCCGTCGGCGAGAGGTGCGTCCGGCAGGGGGCGGCGGCCATGGAAGACGGCGAGGTGAGCACAGAGGAGGACGGCGGCGCTTGCTCCTCCTCGCGACCGTCTCCTACTCCTTCCCACTCTGACCACCACCTCGTCCACCACCCCTCTCCTCCCTCTCCAGATCCGGCGTTGGGCCTCTTCGACGCGGCAGCCTATCCGGCGCGGGGGCCGGCCTCTCCGAGACTCCGACGTGGCGGCTTCCCGGAGCGGGAGCAGGCAGCCTCCCGGCTTCTCCGCGTTCCCGCCTCCTCTCGGCGCGGACGCAGATGAGCAGGCGGGCGCGGCCACGCGGCGGACGCGGATGGGCTGGCGGGCGCGATTTCTTCCTTCTACGGTGCTGCGGTCTCCCATAATGGACGCGAATGGTCGGTGAGCCGTTGCGGCCTCCTTCTCCGCGCTGCCGGCCGTGGCCTCCTCCTTTCTCTGTGCAAGATCTGGCTCGGCGGATTCCTTGTCTCCGTCCCTCCACGCAAGATCCGGCCCGGTGGCCGCGACCTCCTCCTCGTCCTCCTCACCTCCGGAGGCACAGCGTGGCTCCCCGTCCCTCCCCGCCGGCTACCCGGAGGCTTCCCTCCTTCCCCAGGATGGCGCGAGAGGACGTGGCGCAGGATAGCGGTCGTGTGTCAGACCTCCAGAATTGGCGATTAACTGTAGCGAACGGAGCCTTCCAGGTGTGGATGCAGATCAGCAGTGCGGGAGTGAAATCGGTAAATTTGGAGTTGAGGTGCTTATCCAGATCTGCGGTGCGACCAGCCTTAGACCATAGGACGCAAGCGGCGGACTTGTTGCTTGATCGATCGGTCAGGACGGACACGCGCGCGTAATGATGGAGCAAAGTTGACCGGCCACGCACCCCAGTAGCTATCCAAATGCTAGAAAAACACTTATCTTATAATACAAATTCTTAATGACAGAGTGACTTTTTAATTTCTTCAAGAATCCAAAATCACAATTAACGATAGGTGCAATCATAGTAAGGATATCTTGAGCTGGATACCAAAGTACTATAAACATATATATACAAAGCGTGATGTGTTTCGTATTTCTATAGATTTAATAATTTTTTCCCTCTGAGAATCCTTGAGAGCATGCAAACATGCAGCAAGTATTTAATACAATATCATCTTCTATCCTGCTGCCTTGCCCAACCAAGGCAAACGCCTATAAAAAGTGCACCCATCCCTGCAAAATTCATTGCAGTTCCTTCTTTCAAAAAAGAAAAAGAAAAATCATTGCAGATTTGCAGTCCAAGCTATGGCTCCAAAGACTGCCGTGCTCGCAATCCTTCTCGTGGTTTCGCTCATCTTTGCAGGTACAGATTTGTGTTACAAAATATGACAAGAGACTAACTAGTCTTTGCATATGTTCGGTCGATAATAAATGACGTTTCGGACCGGCCAAACAGCTTGCTTTTAGTTCAAATCGTTGGTCGGAAACGTATATAATCGAACGGAGGTAGTATGTACACAACCCCTTGTTAATACTGCTCTGCTCTTGTCATAACCTTTCGACGTATACCACAGGTCACGTCCAATGCCGGCAGCTGGTCAGGAGCGAAGGGCATGATGATGAGCTCGCCGGAAACGGTGGCGAGGTGTCTCCCAAGAGCGTCTGCAACGAGGAAACCTTATACGACGGGCCGTGCATCGATATGGTCTGCGCCGCGGCTTGCTTCACCAAGCGGCACCGAGGCGGACATTGCAAGGGCGGGCTCATGAGCACTTGCTTATGCTTTGTGTGCCAGTAATTGCACCTTCTTTTGTGTGCTAGCTACTTATGAGAGGGATGAGGAAATCAGGAATAAAAGCGATGATGGGACTGTGTGATCACGTAATAAAAAAAATAATTAATGTATCACAGTGACGTGTTGTATGGATAAAAACTTTCGCGATTGTGTGTTTCATATGATGTTCGTGCATGGCCGTGAGCCCGTGACTGTGTCGTCACTCACACTGCGTTCCTCGTTCCGTAATCAAACCATCGGCTCGATTGCTCATCGATCTTGTGATGTGCGCTTCGTGCCATGGCTGTTGAATGTACCTATCCGACAATCCGCCTCCTCTCACTACCGGAAAAAGGAGCATTCGTTCACTACCGCTACGTGAAAGCTTAAAATACGTCACGCAACATTTGTAACAGTCTCTTAACAATCGTTACATGGACCTCATCTATGACGGTTGTTGTTTGGCGTCTGTTACGCATAAGCACGGCAGACTCGACCCCGACCTCGCCAACCCAACGCCCGTTACCAATGAAGACTTCTGGTAACGGGCTTGTTAAACGTCTGTTACATGTATTCTTTGTAACGGGTGTTAAAATGCATCAGTTACGAAAGTTAAACCTATCACTACCCTATCGGTAACAGGCTCTTGGGGTCCGTTACCGATGACCATCTGACGCCTGTTACTAGACTCGAAGCTCAATAATTGAAGTCCATTAGCACTCTTCACTATCGTCAAGCAGGAGCGCTGCTGCAGCACTCTGTCATCATAACGAATATTGGACATCACACAAACATATAATCATGTCTCTTAAGATGCAAAATCACACACATAGATAGTAGTCATTAGAGCATATTATATATTATTCTACATATTTAAGATGCATATATAGTATCACATGTTCACATATGACATGCATAATGTTCAGAACAAACATATTCACATCTAACGTGCATCAGCAACTATATGAGTCAAACAACTACTCAACCCAAAGTCCTAAGTCCCATTGAACCTGGTTTTGGTCCGAAATACTTTACTCCTTTTGACTTTTCTAATTATACGTAGCCTTTTATTACTTATCTAGACATAACATATAAATAGCAAGGATTATAAATTAAAAAATCAAAATAAATAATAATTTGGGACGGAGGGACTAGCAATGAACTTAAACACGTTGCTTGAAACTTGGAACCGTACTAGTGCTATTGGACATTGCTCAAGAGCCCTAATGAAGAGGTAGAGGATACTTAGGTCAAAACCAACTACACAAGTGCTATATCCGATGCTTTTTTAAAAAAAAAAAGTTAACGAGTAAGTTCCCGTTGTATTTTTTTCAGCATCCAAACATTGTATGGCAATTGTTTTCCGAGGTTAAGCGTACAAGATGAAACAAATCTCTACTTATAATAATAATAATAATATATATAATAATTATTATATATATAATATTAAAGCAAGGACTGTTTCGGCTTTTTTCGTCTATCTACAGTAAACCGGAACAAACTCGGAGAAAACTAGGATCGTTCCACGTGAACCGGTGGAAAACCACCTCACGCGATCAGAGGAAAAAAGAAAAAACCGATGCTCCCGGGACTCCCACGTCAACCACGGCCTTCCATCTTAGGCCCCGTTTAGTTCCCAAAAGTCTCAAAAATTTTCACATCGCAGACCGTGTCACCTCTCACAGAACACGCTTCCTAATGCAAAAATTTCACCACTTTCACCAAAATTTCACATATCTAAACAGTGCCTTACGAGTTGCCACCAGGTCAAGGGAGGAAAAGACAGCCCGACCCACCTAAATTTCTTTCTTCCTTTCGGCCTGAAAAAATCCTCATTAAAAGCCCACAACGGTGCCACCACTTGAGCTATGTCTTTCTGTGTTGTAAGAGCACATTTTAGGGCCTGTTCTTTTGGGTGAAAATGAATAGTAAAGTTGCAAATGAATAGTGTTAGAATAGTGTTTTTTGTGAGAGAAGATGTGATGGATGTGATAAGTGAATAGTGCTATTCACTATTCATTTCGAAGCAAAAGAACATACCCTTAGTTTTATTAGTACTCTAGCATAGCATTAGGATCAAGAATGACTACTAGCAAACCATGTAACAATACATATAAACACACTCTTTTTAGGACATTTTTCTTATATACTTATAATACGTATAAAAAAATTCTTGACTCCTACGTATGCGTCCATGTCCAATCATGATGTTACATACTTACATTTTTCTTAAAAAAATATCTACATGTTTAGTTTTTTTAAGTTTAAGGATCATTTGTTGGCTTGAAACGAACTTTGGAAGGTGCAAATTTATACAAGATGATGAAAATGTTGCATGCTAAAGTTGTATTGTTGCGGACCGGAGAAATAGGTTAACACCTACAAGCTAGCGCATGCACAGTACACTCGGCTACTATCAGTTGTGCTTGCTAAACTTATGATGAACCATATATAAAACATAATATCATCATCTCAATAAAAGAGTACAATTAGAGATGTGGTCGTGTTGTATGATGCAATATCCGTGTATCTATTTTTTTTTACCCCTAACAAATCTCTTGCTAAAAAGAGAGATAGAAATGAATGATTATTTGAGTATAAGAAAACATTAAATGAAACTTTTATTAGTTTCTTAGCAAATGTGTAGAGATCACCGAGTGCAATTAAAATACAGCGATAAAAAAATAGAAAAAACCAACAAGATTCATAAATACAATTAGCATTTAACTGTACCAACGCACATGCATTTTGCAAGTTTATATTAAACTAGATTGTGGATTTTTTTTCTCCTATTGCAATGCACGGACATGTTTGCTAGTTCAAGGGATATTTGTGGTCAGGCGATTTTTAAATTGAATCCAGTCGCCATTGCTTGCCATTGCTTTGGGGATCGGCTGGCAGGTGGATGCGCGCGCGTCCGCTTCCGGTTCGCGGAGCTGAGCAAGGGTTCCTTCTGGTGTGTGGATAAGGGCTGATGCACCCGTGGCGTGGTAAATTGAGTAGTAGAACCAACAAGCCTCTAATATTTCAACAAATGGAAATTCAAGACGTGAGGTCGTGAGCTGATGAACAGCCCTAGGAAAAAAAAAGAGGCAAACAATTGGTGCACCGTGCATAGCCAATGAAGAACGAAGAACTACGCATCCATTTGGCGGTCACGTAAAACATTGACCTTATACACTGTCGGAGAAGCTTTATTACTGTAACCAAGCGCTTGTATGAGCTTTTTGTACAAGAACACCGCAATTTACATGGCAAACAGGTTAGCACATCCCTTATATTATCTTACAACAACATGCGTCCATCTCAAATGCAGCTGAGTCCGCATCTGTTGGATACTTGGATCAGCACCAAACAGCTTACTTGGACAATATAAAGCTCCCTCTTCTCCAGAGAAATGCAGCATCGGTGGTTCCTTCCTGACCAACGCAGCAAGTTGTGATGGAACCCTAACACCTCCAGTCCTACATGATTGATGGAATTGAGTCATTCTTATCCACTGACGAGAAGAACGACAGGTTCCGAAATGCATCCAGACTATTTGCCATCATCCGATTCCAACTATTTTGACTGTCCCCTATGAGTAAGTCATCAGCTTGATATCTCGAAGATGGTATGTCCAAGTCCAGTGGTCCAAGTGAATCAGGCTGCCAAAAAAAGAAAATGTAAGCTCAAGCTCATATTAGGACAATACTATAAAAGAAAGCTAGAATTTCTTCTAGTACCCAATATATGTCAGCTAGAGACTGATCCTTTAATCCATTAGTGTCGTCATTTCGAGTTGGTGATTTAGCACAAAACTCCTCTCTATCTTTGCCATCATCATTACAAGGATTATCAACAGCAGCCTCTCCTCCAGTCAAGTCCTATTCCATTAAATAATATATGAACAAACAAGGTCAGAATGTATAAACTTGCTTTACTTCTAGGAGAGCCCAAAGATGTCAGCAGACCTGGAGAAAACCTTGAAACCCTTCCGATTTCAATGGATGAACTTCATTGTCAGTGTCAGGAGAGCTGCTGGAAGGAGTGTTTGAGCCTTCTTTCCTGGAGGATGACAAATTAAAACTGAACTCATCACATGTTTCTTCTCCTCCCCAGATGGTCGAATGGGGAATATGGGCTGGCTGCTCTGATGCTTGAAAACGAGAAACATGAAGAGCAACAGCAGCATCAAATGAGTCATAACTGCATGGATTATTCTCAAGGAGCAAAGCATTTTTGACACTAGAAGTTCCTATGCAATCCAAATGAGCGCCCTTGGATGCTTCAGTCAGTAAGTACCCAACACTGATATCAGTAAGGGTATCTGCCCACTCTCCTTCAGAAATTGCAGCACAATTCATTCCTTCATCATCCTGAAATATAAATGATAATATATGATTAGGGAAAGGAAGATTGCCCATAGAAACATTTTAATGTCACTTTACAGAAGCATGCAAGAGACAGAAAGTAGAACCTCAAAAGCTCGAGTTGCAGGAACCCGCACTTGCTTCTTGCTGCCAAACTGACAGGGTGTCTGCTCAGGAAGCTCAGTGATCTTGCCTGTTGGTATAATATGCAACGGTGCTGACTGATCTACTGAACTCCTAAGCAAAGCGCCATCCTTTTGCACACAAGACTTATCTCCTGAGGGCGATTTGACCTGGATGTCTTCCGGCATCATGCAGTTCTCAAAATGGGTTAAAGATATTTCACTCACCCCTGCTTCAAGCTCAACAAGAGAAAACCAGCCATACCTTAACAACAAAAGGTTGACACAACAATTAGCAATCTATAAGCATCGAATAGTGATATAACAGATTGTGATTAGATATCAACAGAGAAATTATATACCTTAAACGGAATATAGAAGGGCTATTCACAGAAAGAAACACGTCAGCTACCGCAACAGTATCTCTTGTTGTCCACCTCTGATATGTAGCTAAATCCTCTTGGTGAGCACAATATGGAAAAAGAATAAGCTCTCCAGATGCAATGTTTGAATTACCCCATTTACGGTTCAGATGTTCTAACACAGATGATATTTTCTTCCTAGAGCTTAGCGTGAGCTCCAGATGTGGATTGTGTTCGTCCTGTTAAGAGTTGATAAGGAAGTCACGCCATATCCAATATGCTCACAAATTCGAGAACTGCACATGATATCTCATAACCCACACCAACCATAAAGAAAGGTTTGTTCAAAATGCAGATGTCACTAATCAAGCTATGCATTCATCATCTTTCATCTATAACATGCATGAATTTGACTAGAGACTTGAGTGCTCGGCCAATAATTCACCAGTAACAACTGATGACATGTTAAATACAGCTAACATTTCACCTTTTCCAATGCCTTCCGTGTAGCTTCATTTATTGGAAATAACTGCAGCTTCAGCTTCGCAGGTGCTTGTGACTCTGCTTCCTTCATATGGTTTGTGCTGATGCCTGCCAATGCAGAATAAACATATCAAGATGATAGCGACGGTTCAGTGATTACAAAGTTCAAGGAGGGTGTGAAACAAAGTTCAGTGATTACAAGAACAAAAATGAAATTGCTAGGAGCAATACCATCAACAGTAGAAAGTTTGTCTGATGAAGTCAGGGTTCTTGCATCAACATTACATGACATGCCAGGGTTAATAGTGCTGCGTTCAAGCTCCTCAGCTGCATCAGCGACTAATGAAACACCAGCCATGGCTGCTCTCTCCCATTTTTTGTATGCAGCTGATGCAGCAACACCACCTAAAACAAATCACCAGCTATCCACATTAATGCAATAAAGTTTCAACCATAGAGCTCCTCTACATAATAATTTGACAAAAAGTGAGTAGGGCTAAGTCATATCAAAAGAAAAGAGAAGTGCCCACCTGCCCTCCTTTTTTGTTTTACAGTTCTTGTGGCGGAGAGATCTCCTTTGGTTGCTCCTGACTTGCTAGAATTTGTTTCCCCCATCCGCTTGAAAAAAGCCCCTTTAGGAGATGCAACTCTACTACCATTTTGAGTATCAACTGGCAAAAATTTTAGAGGGAAAGGCTCATTTCCAGGAACCTTGCCAACAATTTGTGATGGAGAAGATACACACATATCCACTCGTGGGCACTTTCTTCTGGATTTATTTCTGTCCTTTAGCAGTTGATTTCCCTATATAAAAAAAAGAGACATACTGCATCAGAAAGAAGAAACAAGATGTTTTTAACTTTTTATACTGAAAGGAAAGAAAGAAACATGGGGGCAAGTAACGCACCAATGCTTCTACAAATGTTTTGAATCTCCGAGGCTTCAGATGTAGCTTCGATGCACTGCAGCTAAATTTTTCGAGCAAAGACCACCTGCATCAAAATCAGTTCATATCTGAGGTTTTTCCACCCGATGTAAAAGAAATAGTGCAAGGTCAAATGAAAAGGCAATGAATATCAACAACAGACAATATCCACTCCCTTTTTCCAAGTACCTTTCAAAGACAATTCACATGTGAATAACAAATTTAACTCCCTCGACCTCCCATAATTTTGTTCCGATCAACAGTCGAACAAGCACATCCTTAGCCGGTGAAACTTTCATTATTAAGAAAAGGTGCTTTGAATGAGAGACGTATGAGATAAGAACCTCATTGCAGAATCGGAACATAGCACCTTTTCAATAGAATGAATGACCATAGCACATGTTGGCTCAACCGAAAGAAATTATGTGGAAGATTTGCAGAATCATTACGAAGCTACGACTACTACTAGAAAATGAATTTAGACCGTCCGTGACACAGGAGTAAGGCAAGCACTTCAATGTCAATACAATATTATTGGATGTGACAGAAAGGTCATAACGGACAGTAAGTATAACAGGATATCTACTACATAACAGAATTATAATTACTGGTTGTCACAGCCTCAGATATGATAGCTGGCTAGCTACAACCTACCAGCGTGTTTTGTACTAGGAAGACGATATATCTAAGTCCTACAAATAGCATATGTCAAAGAGAGAGCTCAGGAAACATTACAAAGTAACTGCTAGTTTTTCTCAGACAATTTGCATATTGTAAGATATATTCAATTACCAACGTAGCATAGCAGCAATGGTATCCTTGGAGTTTTTTGCATCAAGTGAGAATCCAGGACCCAATAGTTTCTTCATGCGCCGAACAAGACGATAGTAGTAATGCCTGACCTGTATGGCATGGAAAGCATTGACTTTAAGTTACATTCATAGACAATGGAACTGAACTTTTTATACAATAAGGTAGCCATGTGATGTTGTAAGAGAAGACTAAACATTTTAAGTAACAAAGAGTTAGAAAATATTATTGCAATGGCCACTTTAAATCCTGCACACTGCCCAGTTTTATCAAACGCTCACGCACCTAGATCTCAAGCAACAAGCAGCATGGAAAACAATGCCTCAAGCTGCTCTAGGAGCACTCTAAATGTGAAGCATTTCTAGTCAAGGTGCAAGACTGCAAAACCCAAAAGTCTGAAGGATTATATGCCTAAAAACCCCTTAGGAAAGTTCATACAGAACTAATAACTGTTTCACCTTGAACTTCCCAAACAATCCATCATGTGCAATGTCATAAGAACATCTTGGTAGAAAACTAAGTACCTGATCCTTGTTTTTACTCTGGACACGGTGCGTAATCTTCTCAAAGTTCTGGGAAAAACAACATGGGATTCCCCATCAATCGATTAGTATGCCCTGACTAGATAGCAAATAGGAGAACAGCATTGCATCCAGAATGTGCTTCTCACTTTTCCAACTTGGCGCAGCGCATTGAAGAAATTCTCCTCCTCTTGGCGAGTCCATGCAGCCCATTGACGAGTCGGCTTTTTCGCTATCAAAATCAGTCATAACGAGAAAATATCAGCCAAAATCGAACTGGGATATACAGGGAGTCTGGAAAAAAGGAAGTACAGAAATAGTTGAAAAAACGAACCAGGTTTCTGATTGGGATCGGAAAGCTGAGCCGAATCAAGCTTCTGATTCGGATCAGATGTTGAAGGAGCAAACTCTATAATTTGAAGTAGTGGATTCAACTCTTCATGCACCTCCTTCTCCATCAGGGGCGGACCCAGTATAGGACACCCATGTACACCCAATATCTGTTGCAAAAAGATCGAATTTAGTAGGTAAAATCATGGTCAGATCCGAATACAAATACCATACGTTAGGGGTTTGGGTGTTTGATTTCACGCAGCAGGATGGTAAGGGAGGGGAATAGGCAGACATACCCCTATCGGATGTTCGTCGCCGGCGAAGCGCCCGTCGCTCGACCAACAACGGGCAGCGCACCTCGCCCTGTCGTCGCCGCTAGGAAAGGAAGGCGGGGGCCGGGAGAGAGAACAGAGAAGTCGTGGGAAAGGAAGGTGCGGCACTCGAGATGCAGCTGGGCAGGGGATTGTGGAGGGCGGGACACGGGCCGACCGCGTCGAGAGCGGCGCGCGCTGGGGGAGCGAAGGGAGGAGAAGGGTCGCAGGGAAGAAGACGACCGCGGCAGACGCCGTCGGGGCAGAAACCGTTCGACCGATTTCATGGGATAGAGGGGAAAGGTAAAATAAATTGATCTTTGAACGTAACAAATTTAATAACTTCAAAGAATCAAATCAACATTCGAAACAACACAATAAACATCAATATTTTGTAGAAAGTAGTACCGTAAATATTTTCCATAGGCTACATATGATTCAACGTTTTCTAAATGGAAGAGCAATTTCTTAAAAATGTTAATTTTTTATTATTTCATGGTCACCAAAGTAGATAGATGGAGGTCTGCCTTGGCAAGTATTAAGAAGCATGATATGAAGATAAACGACATTGGTAAGTCTAATTGGTCGATGCGGTAGAAATGAGCTCTTGCAATGAGAACGGGCAGACAGCCATAGCGGGATGGTATACACGAGGCACCGCTACCAGCAAGAGCGGTATATGTCGAAGGCGGCACTAATGGACTACAATGAAAGCGGCACGTGAAGCTAGCACGAGCGGTTTGAATCTAATATAAATGTTTAATAAAGTATTATTTTAACATAATATATCATTTCACCTCTATTTTTATTTTGTGAGGATTTTTTAAAATATCACTGAAATCAAATATATACAAATCTATCAAGATAATATAAAAAATCTCTTTTAATGATGATTCTAGATAAAAAAATTAAAAATATCATCATCACACAAAAAGAACCAAAGACAAAGACAACCGACCAACGATTTTCTTATAAAAATTTGAGACCGATGAACAATCAGTTTTTCTCAGTTCAAAAAATTCACTGTCACAGAAAAAAAACACTAGAGCCAGCGTGGAGGGTCGTCGATCAAGATCCGCACTGACGCGTGACGACAAGGTCGGAGTGGCAGCGGAAGGAGGACCAGACAAATCACTTGGACGCTCAGAGGTGTTTCGACGTGGCAATACAAATAGGGCGCGGCCCGGGCAGAATTCTTTGGTGATGTAGTAAGCCAAGCATGACAGGGTACGGAGAAGGCGCAGCCAACGGACGAGGCGATGCATTGTCACCAGCTTCAATCCAAAATAGATTACGAGAAGAGAGATGTGGCATTTTGACATTCGAGGGTGGGAATCGTCCGAGAGAGGAGCATCGGTGCAAAATGGATTACGAGAAGAGAGAGGTGGCATTTTGGTGACCGGTGTAAGCCAAACATGATAAGGTACAGAGAAGGTGTGACCAACAAATGAGGCTATGCATTGTCAACAGCTTCAATCCAACAAAATAGATTGCAAGAAGAGAGAGGTGGTGTTTTGACATTCGAGGGTTAAACTAAGCCAGTGGGGTTAAGACCACCCCCACAGTTTTCATTAAGAGAAAAAAACCTCCTTCCAACTTAGAAAACCTCCGAACCACGACTTCACCGGCGAGATGATTTCTTTCGAGGATAAACCCGGTGAGATAAACCTGCATCCGAGAGGATTCGAACCCAAGATGGCGGTATGCCCAGCTGTGATGCCTACCAACTGAGGTAATGCTCGTTCTCGACATTCGAAGGTTGAAATCGTTTGAGAGTGGAGCAACGATGCAAAATAGATTACAAGAAGAGGTGGCATTTTGACATTCAAGTGTGGAAATCGTCCGAGAGAGGAGCATCGCTGGAGCGAGGCAGACCCATTGATTGGAAGGCGAAAGTAGGTGACGTTTTTTCACCCTTTTGATTTTCTTTAGCCGTAGAGATATAAAGACTATTAAAAAAAACTATGATTTCCAATGTAGATTTTGTATTATGGAGTCTATCTAATATTCTCTTGGATCTTCTGCTCGAGCATGTGGGCAGCCACACAAGATCCGCACGAGCTTTGTTTTGCGCGTAGACTTGGTGTCTAACTTAGACTTGATTTCTAAGTTTTCACCTCACTCTCATCATTAAATTGATTATCACATCAGCAAATTACCTACGTGGTAGTGTAATTAATGACTATGAACTCTGCTGTAGAGTTGGAGTTGGGAGTCTCTTAACACACAGGCCATAGGGCGTCTCACACTCTCACTTTGTCCTAGCAATGCCAAGTCTAGAATGCCAGATCAAGACTGGATGAAGGGTACGAGTCTTTTTTTTTTCAAGAGAAATACTAAGATAAAATTACCATTCTGATGAATCAAAACAGAAGCTAGTTTCTTACACGGGATAAACAAACATATTGATCCATTCATCCAAACAGTGTGACGAACAGATTGTATTTCAAGCTACCATCTCTGTCCACCGTTAACCCATCACACAGGCAAACAAGCCGCATCTGTTCCTTGAGCCGATAGATCATACAGGAGGCACATAGGCAGTTTTTAACTACTGATACCAAATACAGCAACCTCAGGTACAAAGCCGATGCCATGAATAAATCTACCTCCTCACCGGAGGTGCACCACCTCGCCCAACTGGACCACCACCCCGGCCAGCAGCAGCCTACAAAATTGCAGGTAAAGAAGTTTAGAATTATATATAATGTACAACTCGAAATATAATTTAGATTAGAATGAGCCTATGGCTTTTATTGTAACAAAATCACAGTAATCAAGATCTTTGGATTCCGGTATCATACCATGTGTAAGATAAAGTAAGGAGTTCACTTATATATAAAAATTAAGTAAAAAGAACTTCTATAGAGTTCACAAGATGCATATCATGCATGCTTATTGCTTCAATCCTGCAACTGCAATTCAACCAGGAGCTGGACTGGCCGGCCATGATGACACGCTGCTCAGGCCAGTGGAGATTTTTCAAACATGTTTGAAGCTCAAAAGAATCTTATCTTACAAGTTAAAACTTAAAAGGAACTGAAAGATATGATCCACCACCACCCAATCACTCCCTCCCACCCGACCATATCTACATTCTCCAGCTCCAGCTAAAGATGTACTCCCTCCGTTTCATACTATTTGTCGTTTTGGCTTTTCTAGATACATTCCTTTTGCTACGTACCTAGATATATTGGCATTTGTTTTGTTGTTCAAAAGAGCAGAAAAGAAAACACCTCTATGGTTCATTTTGCTTCATGGTACCAGCTAAAGTGAAGGACTATGATATGACCAGAAACTTAAATGCCGTGCACCCTTGCCAGTTTATATTGTTCCCATCCTCATCCAAACCATTGATAACCCCATCTAAAGTTCATTAAGAAAGTCTTAACATGAACACTTTGCTTTAATTAGATAACAAGCGTTTTTTACTATTGCACTGACCCTAGGCAGTTCATCCAATTACTCCAGCAAATAGACAAACTTATCCTACAAATTGCATGCAACGAAGCCTCTATCGTAAAGAGCGGCAAATCCAATGAGTTAAGATCAACAAAACTAGTTCGGTAATGATTAATCTGCTCCACCACACAGATCACCATTGTAATATCAAAAGCAAACCAACAATCATACAACACAGATTCCAACTCTATGTATTTAGAGTGAACATAACAGAACCATCAAATTAAGGTGCATCAACAAAATATACACAGGCTCATAGCTGCACTGCTTGTTTACAACAATTGTATCACAGAGCAGAACAGTTCAAAGTGGTCTTATATAAAAATGGAAACAAATCAATTTCACAGTGAAGAAAAATTATGATAAACAGATGCTTTCGTAAAACACGACTATACATGACAAGGGATGCCATTAATTTTCTAGAAAAATGAAGCAATAATAGTATTAGGGTACCATCGGATCCTAAAGGCAACCTCTGAATTTAGAGAAAAGGCTTGTAGATCAACAAGAACAATGCATAAAGCAGGTGTCTGCTAATAAACATAACAGAAACAACAATTTTTTTCCACAACCATAATTTGTTAATAGGTATACTGTGATAAGAAATAAAACATTGTTCAACCCATATAATTTATATATTTTTTAAATTTTTCCAAAAAAGGGGCAGGGCCCTTTCTCCAACATGCAACTGCACCGAGATCTTCTCTTTGTAGCGAATTCTTCAATTCCCACCTTTTTCCTATTTCTACTTATAGTCATTTTAAGCTCCAATTATGGCAGAGGAGGATAAAATGAAATTTATGTATGATGATTCGGTGAGAATAGCAATTATCTGAAGTAGCAGTTTGCACATTTCTAAATTTGGGGATGCTTTTGAACCAGCCATATCACACACAATCCCCTAAAAAAATATTTTACGACACCCCATTAGATTACTATCGCACAGGCTTTCAGCAACCCATTACATAACTAATGAAGATATTTTGTTAGAATTCTAGCTATCCACAAGGAAGCTGAATTTGCAGTATTATTCATATTTAATGTGTAGATAGTGTGCCAGAAAAATTACCTTTCTAAATTCACAGTGGTTACTCGCCAGATATTTCTATACAGTCACCCAAACAAAAATTGGTGTGTTGCCTTTGAGAAGAGGCAATGCACAGTTAAGCACACATACACATTGTACTTTTATTTTAGAAATTATAGAAACAGGATTATCATATCATGTTAAGTATGTAGTCAATGCCAACAATGAGAATGAGGCATTAAGGCGAAGCAATCAAGCGCATAGCATTGTAACATGGAAAGCAGAAGTTACCCGAGCACGCATTGCGACCGCACGACCACGGCCAACTCCAACAGCTGATCCTTTGCCCTAAATTAGACAACAAAAACATAACAATCATGCATCATCTCACCATTAGCTTGTCACACAGCAACAACAACAAAAAAAACAGTACAGGAAATCAGGCACTAACCCTAATCCTCGCTTCCAAACGCTTGAACATAGGAGCGTTCTTGAGCATGTCTGGTATAATCATAAATCTGCAACATTACAAAGGCGAAACCCACACAGAGAAGAAAAATTAGTCCGCCGCAACTCAACATTGCACCGAGAAACAAATCGAGCCTTCTAATTACCTCACTCTGCTTCCTCTGATGAAGACGTGCTCCAGCTGCGACACCTTCCCATCCTGCAGATTAATCGGCAAAAAGGAAGGGAATCACTCAGGGAAGCGAAATCGATGGGGGATCTGGCTCAGATCCGGAGGTAGCCCGGGGGGAGAGAGCGTACCTTGGCGGTGAAGGTGATGTTCTCGAGCTGGCAGTTCCAGTTGTCCTCGCACTCGACCATGGACCCCCGGTAAACCTCGCCGGTCTTGAGCTCCACCGTCACCACGTGCCCCGCCGCCTCGTGAAGCAGCTTCACCGGGATTCCCAGACTACGGCTCATTTTTCCCTCTCCGCCGCCGCCTCCTCTCTCTCCCTCTTCCCCCTCTTCGCGCCGCTAAAACCCCAGCTCGTGGAAAAAGCAAGCGGCACCAGACGAAGCCGAGGCGGCGAATAAGGGGATATTTAACTATTTGTCATCCTTACGGATGACACCTCTCCGTTTGCCATTCTTACGAATGCCCTTACATATTTGCTATCACTCTACACACGAAGCAACAACTTTGCCATTTTTAATGACGTGGCACGGATCCGAAACGGGAAAAGACCCAAATGCCCCTTCCTTAGCTGTGCACTCCCACCTCTCCTACCACTTACACGTGGGACCCACTGGCAGGTCATCTTCAACCTCGCTGAGCCTCTTTCTGCCGCTTGTTCCTGCTGGCTGCTAGCAGTCTAGCACTACCAGAGCGCCAGGCACTTGCCGAGAGAGCTGCTAGCGAGATCGAGGCCGGGTCCGTCAGGTCGAGGGTGACTTGCGAACTCCACAACGTAATCTCCTCAAGAAGGAGGGGCGCGGAGAGGGGAGGAAGCGTGAGCCCGAGAAAGTGAGAGCCTATTAGCAGAGTCAGCCAGCACGCCGTTCCTTCAATTCGCCTGATCGGGTGCGTGCGTGACGGAGCGTGGTGGCTGGTCGCGGTCGCGCGCTGGAGACGGCGGCCCGCCCAGAGTGAGGGCCGACCACGGGCGGCGGCGGCGGCGGCCTAGCCACAGCGAGCGCCGGCCACGAGCCACGGCGAGCGCCAGCCATGGGGAGGGGGCGGCGGCCAGCCCTCAACTAGCATCACTAATGCTTGGAGGTTGAAGATGCTCACGGCTGGAGGTTGAAGATGACCTGCCAGTGGGTCCCACGTGTAAGTGGTAGGAGAGGTGGGAGTGCACAGCTAAGGCAGGGGCATTTGGGTCTTTTCCCGTCTCGGATCCGTGCCATGTCATCAAAATTGGCAAAGTTGTTGCCTCGTGTGTAGAGGGATGGCAAATATGTAAGTGCATTCGTAAAAATAGCAAACGGAGAGGTGCCATCTGTAAGGATGGCAAATAGTTAAATATCCCGCGAATAAAGACGGAGGAGGAGGAAGGGGCAAGAAAAAAAATTATTTGGATCGGTACCATTACAATTTTCTAAAGTTGGAGATATACCATTACAATTCGTCTATTCCGAACTATACCATTATAATTTCAACTTTGTCTGAAATATACCACTACATACCCTTTCAACATGTTTCTCAAATATTTTGGACCAAATTACCCCCGTCTTCTTCCCTCCTAACATTCATCCAGGTTCCAGGTGAACAAGCCGATGGCGGGACGCCGCCATGCCGCCCTCTGATGGCTCCGCGACCGGACCACGCGCCCGGCCTTCCCCCTCCGTCCGCTCCTCCTCCCCTACGAAGCGGTCGAGGAAGGCCTCGATTTGGCGGCAGCGGCAGCGGCCTCCGGCAGCACGCACACCTCCTTCCCCCACTCCGACGACCTCCTCATGGCGGGCGTCGCGAGCTCAGGCGGCCGGTGGGGACGAGCAGGGAGAGCGAGGCCGCCGCTGCCGCCGCGTTCCCTCCCCGGCCTCCCTTCCCTGGTCGGCGAAGCTCGACGGTCCTCGATCCGCCCCGACGGCACTAGCGATCGGAGACGCCGGCGAGCTCCGCACCAGTCGCGACCCGCCCCTTCGTCTCCAGTCGAACCAGCGCGAAGCAGAGGCGGCCTCGAGCTCTCCGGCACCGGATCTGCTCGAGCTCGGCCTGCTCCTCCTCCCCCACCGTCGGCCCCTCGATCTGGGGCGCCAGCAGCGGCGACCGGCGGAGGAGCATGGGCCCGCGGCAGGGCGCCAGCAGCGGCGACGGAGTCCAGGGAGGGTTGATGGGGGCGCTGGCCCGAACACGCCGCGCGACGAGATGGAGTCGCGACGCAGGGAGCTGCGCTCTACGCCAATACTGGAGGAGGCGGCGGCGGGACGCGGTGGGCGTCCGTGCCCTTCACACACCCGGCCACGATCGACACCGTGGCCATGGACCCCGAGCTCCTGACCGGCCCGAAGCTCCTCCTCCTCCCCATGGCGCCGCCGCTCGTCATGCCTCTCCCCCGGACGGCCTGGGCGGCACATGGAGCTCGCGACGGAGTGGCGCATGGAGCTCACAAATCGGGTGGCGCGCGCGGCCGGCCGACAGCCTGCTCACCTGGATGAACGAACGAGAGGAGAGAAGAAGACGGGGGCAATTTGGTCCAAAATATTTGAGAAACATGTTGAAAGGGTATGTAGTGGTATATTTTAGACAAAGTTGGAATTGTAATGGTATAGTTCGGAATAGACGAATTGTAATGGTATATATCTCCAACTTTGGAAAATTGTAATGGTACCGATCCAAATAACCCAAGAAAAAAAAGATAAAGAGGTAGGCTTGGATCATACTGGGCCGTTTGGTCACAAGACCCGACCCAAAAATGAGAACGGGAGCCCGGCCCAAGTCGCCGCGAAGAAAAAGACCGAACCGAATCGCTTGCCGATGAAGCAAATCGCCGAGACGAAGGAAAGAGACAGATGCGACGCGGCTTCAATCCACCTGTCCGTCCGCTCACCTAGAACTAGAAGCCGAACCGAACCAACTTCACATTCATTTCGCTCCCCACGCATCCGAACTCGCAGATCGGAGAGGGCCGCGGATTCGCCTCCCCTCTTCCTTCCTCCCACCGTTCGCGCGAGAAGCTTCTGGAGTGTTCGAGTCGAGCGGGCCTCCGATGGCGCTGCAGTGGATGATCCTGACGTGCGTGGTGGCGGTGGAGGCGGCGGTGGCTGCGCTGGTCACGCTCCCGGCGCCCCGCGCCGTGCGGGGCCAGATCGTCGCGCTCACGTCCTTGCTCCTGCAGCCCATGGCCAGCGTGATACCCTTCGCTGCCTTCCAGCTCCTCGGTGCGTGCGTCGCCCTCCGGCCTCCCCGACTTTCTGCTGGTCCCTCCGTTTCAGACTCTGATTGGTTCGCTTTTTTTTTCTTTCCCTGTGTGAGTGCAGATATCTACTGGAAGAAGGAGCACAGGCTGATGTGCACCTCGGAGATTTGCACCGCCGAAGAGCGCATCCGTTTCGAGAAATCCGTGAGTGGTCGATTTTCTTTTGTGTTTAGATTTGTTTGCTGTTTTTAGGGTTTTGGCTTACCTACTAGTTTTGTAAGTCTATAATGTGTTAAGTAGCTGGTTGTCTCCCGTAGACAAGTTGGACTACATTGATTTTTGTTTTCTTGGCATCTACTGTAGTACTTTGAAAATAGCACTGGTAGTATAGAGAGAAAAAATTGAAGTATGGAAGATTTAGAAATGGTTAGGGCTGGATTACTGAAGTAATTAGTGATACACATAGAGCTGGTTTAGAAAGTGTGGCTACTGAGGACTCATGAAGTGGCCCGGTCAGATCTTACTATGATTTTTGTGAAAGGATTGGTGTTACTAGTACCTTGAATTTGATATGACAGACAGTAGTATGATTACTCCCCAAATTTTAAATGGCTCTGGCAAAGTGGCAAGAAGCGGATTTTTTTAATATATTTCTCAACACAAATTAGAGAATCAGAAAGTACGAACATGACAAGATGCAGATGGAAAAAATTGGATTGGGGTAACGGATGAAGTGAATGCACTCTTGTGTTATAGACAAATAACCTATTATCCTTCATGCATAAGCCCACTATACAAGTGACAGGCAATGAGACAACATGATACAGATGAGCTTCACCTATTAGCTTACTTTCTGTAAAAGAACAGGTTTTCTCTTATGCTAGAACCATGTTTCTATATATCATCAAGGATATGTTCATTTGAAGCCAACATAACTAAGGCCACCACTTCTTAGAAGGACGGTGCTCTTCCTAAACATTTACATTATTCCATCACTCTGTCATGTGAGGTTGGAATATGTAGAGAAACACCGCACACCCTAATCAGGGGGGGGGGGGTGACCTTCATTATATAGCCAATTAGGCTAGGGTTACAATGTACAAGGCCAATGGGCCTGACGCCCAATATGGGCTGACTATTACACGCCCAATATGGGCTGTCTATTCTAACACCCTCCCTCAGTCTAAGCGGGAGTGTCACGAACACAAAGACTGGACCTAAAGTCAGTAAACAACTGTACAGGTAACCCTTTGGTCATAATATCCGCGAACTGGTGAGACGATGGAACATGGAGCACCCGGACCTGTCCCAAAGCAACCTTCTCACGGACGAAGTGAATGTCGATCTCAATATGCTTCGTGCGACGATGATGGACAGGGTTGGCGGTCATGTAGACAGCACTGACGTTGTCGCAGTAGACGATCGTCGCCGAAGAGATGGGTGCATGGAGCTCCTGGAGCAACTGACGAAGCCAACAAGTCTCAGCCACAGCGTGCGCAACAGCACGATACTCAGCCTCCGCACTCGAACGAGAGACCGTAGTCTGTCGTTTGGAGGACCAAGAGACTAAGTTGTCGCCGAGGAAGACACAGTATCCTGAAGTGGAGCGCCGAGAGTCTGGACAGCCCGCCCAATCAGCATCGGAGTAGGCGGTCAAGCTGGTGATGCTGCCTGTGCCGATG
The DNA here is from genome assembly GCA_036936925.1 of Cenchrus fungigraminus. Taxonomy (NCBI): domain Eukaryota; kingdom Viridiplantae; phylum Streptophyta; class Magnoliopsida; order Poales; family Poaceae; genus Cenchrus; species Cenchrus fungigraminus. Next base: position 126,886,243 of record CM072777.1, read on the forward strand.
TGAAGCCCGGTGGAGAGGGTGCCCTTGACATACCGCAGGACACGCTTGAGCATCGCAAGATGAGGCTCTCGCGGGTCGTGCATGAAGAGGCACACCTGCTGAACTGCATAGGCGAGGTCCGGACGAGTTAGCGTGAGGTACTGTAGAGCTCCGGCGAGGCTGCGGTACTGAGTGGCATCTGCCACCGGAGCGCCGTCCGTAGCCGACAGCTTGGCATGAGTGTCAACAGGAGTCGCCGTAGAGTGACACTCAGCCATGCCGGCGCGCTGGAGCAGATCCGCAGCATACTGACGCTGGGAGAGGAAGAGGCCGTCGGAGGAACGCGTGACAGAGATCCCGAGGAAATGATGAAGATCCCCGAGATCTGTCATGGCGAACTCGGAGTGAAGAAGCTCGGTGATGCGACGAAGAAGCCGAGTCGACGAGGCTGTCAGAATGATGTCGTCGACGTAGAGCAGCAGGTAGGCGACGTCGGCGCCCTCTTTGTAGATAAAGAGAGATGTGTCGGAGGTCGACGCGGTGAAGCCAGTCCGCTGAACGAAGCCAGAGAAACGCTGGTGCCATGCCCGGGGCGCCTGCTTGAGCCCATATAAGGACTTTTGCAGGAGACAGACGTGGTCGGGGGCGGCCGGGACGACGAAGCCAGGTGGCTGCTGGCAGTAGACCGTCTCGTTCAGATGACCGTGAAGAAAGGCGTTCTTCACGTCCAGCTGATGAATCGGCCAGGAGCGAGAAGCGGCGATGCTGAGGACAGCCCGGATGGTGGCTGGTTTGACAACCGGGCTGAACGTCTCGTCGTAGTCGATGCCGTACCGCTGCGAGAAACCACGAACGACCCACCTGGCCTTATGACGAGCCAGGGAGCCGTCAGCACGATACTTGTGCTTGAAGACCCACTTGCCGGTGATGACGTTGGCACGAGGCGGTCGAGGAACAAGACGCCGGGTGCCATTGTCGACGAGCGCCTTGTACTCTTCAGCCATCGCCGCGCGCCAATTCGCATCGGCGAGCGCGGCGCGAGTGTTGCCAGGGAGCGGGGACGTCGAGCTGGTCGCGGTGAAGCCGTACCGCTGTATAGGCGGTGGTAGGGAGCCCGTCTGGGAACGAGTCTCCCGTACAGGAGGCGCCGGAGGTGCTGGAGCCGCGGGCAACACGACTGGCGGCTCTGGGGCCGGTGGAGCCTCCGGCGGCGGCTGTGAAGCCGGAGCTGGAGGCGGACGCCTGCTGTAGTGAAGACCGAAGCGCCGAGGCCCGGCTCCCAGGACGTCGGCACCAGTGCCAGCTGGTGCAGGAGCCGAAGGTACGGGTGCAGCCGGTCGGGGCGCCTGGGGCAGTCGGTAGGCAGCACCATGCCACAGGATGGCCGGGTCCAGCCCGACGGGGTCACCGGCGTCGTCCAAGGTGGAAGAGGCCGGCACGACCGAGGCCCGCGTGTGCCGAGCGTCTGAGGTAGACGGGGCAGGCGCGGGGAGTATGTCCTGTAACAAAAAATCAAACGAGTCCGGTCGGGGCTTGGAAGCCGCAAACGGAAAGTGAGTCTCATCAAAAACAACGTGGCGAGAGATGATGATCTTGCGAGTGGAAAGATCAAGACATCGGTAGCCCTTCTGGGAAGGAGGGTAACCGAGGAAGACACACGCTGCTGAGCGAGGAGACAATTTGTGGGGGGTCGTGGCACTGAGGTTCGGATAGCACAGGCAACCAAAAACTCGAAGGAGTGAGTAGTCTGGCATCGTGCGATAAAGGAGATGATAGGGAATACCGTTGTGGATGGACGATGAAGGCCGCCGGTTGATAAGAAACACGACGGTGGAAAGAGCTTCGGCCCAGTAAGGGGGAGGCATAGCGGCATGTATCAGAAGTGTCCGAACAACATTGTTCAGTGTGCGAAGCATCCACTCAGCTTTGCCGTTCTGGGCGGATGTGTAGGGGCACGAAGTGCGGAGAAGGATGCCGCGGCCAGCCAAGAAGGTAGCAGTGGCATTGTTGAGGAACTCCGTGCCATTATCTGCCTGAAAACAGCGCACAGGATAGCTGAATTGTGTGTGAGCGTAAGCTATGAACTGGACAATATGCTCATGAACTTCAGATTTATGGTGCAAAGGAAAAGTCCAACAATAATGTGTAAAATCATCAACTATCACAAGATAGTATTTATAACCAGAAATACTCAAAACTGGGGAGGTCCAGACATCACAATGAAGGAGTTCAAATGGTGCTAAAGTACTAGAAACCGAACTAGCAAATGGCAGCCTAGCGTGTTTGCCTAGCTGACAGGCATGACAAATGCGGCGAGCTGCTTTATTACACTGGATAGCTGAAAGTTTATTTAGAGTCTGGACGGCTGCTGGTGCTGGATGACCGAGACGAGAATGCCAAAGCTCCGGGGAGACGACAGCGACATGACAGCGAGGAGGCATGCGATGTGGAATGGTGTAGAGGTCCCCATTGCTATTGCACCGAAGGAGGACTGTCTTGGTCTGGAGATCCTTAACAGAAAAACCAGAGGCGTCAAACTCAATAGAATAGTTATTGTCGCGAGTAAGCTGTCGAACAGATAGCAAATTACGAGTAAGCTGAGGAGCGACAAGAACATTATCAAGATGAAAGGGACGATCAGCTATATGTAAAGAGGAAGTGCCACGACCGGAAATAGGAATGGATTGCCCGTTACCGACTGTGGGGGCGGTGCTGGTGGCGTCCACTGCTACTGCTGAGGAGGCCACTGGCCGCCCGGGGAAGCCCACTGGCCGGCCCAAGGGTTGTAGCAGACCCAAGGACCAGCGGGCGGGGAAGCCTGGCGTCCGCCGCCCTGCTGCTGGTTGCGACGACCGCCGTTGCCGCTGCCGCTGCCGCTGCCACCATTACCACCTCGACCGCCCTTGCCCTTGCCCCCCTTGCCCTTACCGCCGCCCCCACTGTTGGAGGTGGAGGAGTTGGAGTGGCAGGAAGGCGACGTGCAGGAGGAGGCGGTGGAGACGACCAGGGCGGAGGCCGAAGCCTCCTTGTGCGCGGTGCCGAGACGGAGTTCCTTGACACGAAGCATGTTGGTGGCGGTAAGGGCAAGGGGGCAAGGGCAAGGGCCTGGTGGTGCGGTGGCGTGCGACAGGGGAAAGGGCGCACGAGCAGAGGAGCAGCGGAAGGAAGAAGGGATCGGTAATTAGTCTGATACCATGTAGAGAAACACCGCACACCCTAATCAGGGGGGGTGACCTTCATTATATAGCCAATTAGGCTAGGGTTACAATGTACAAGGCCAATGGGTCTGACGCCCAATATGGGCTGACTATTACACGCCCAATATGGGCTGTCTATTCTAACAGAATATCTGTGTTTAAGAACTTCGAAGTTTGTATGATAATTACCATCGCTGAGGCACCTTTTGTGCTAAATTTCTCTGTATCTGAAATGCTCCCATGTATCACAGAAGAGTAAGGCCCAACGCTTTCAGTAGTGCATAATACACTTATTCTCCCCTTTAGGAGGGATGATAAATGGGTCTTGTTCTACTTGGAAAGTGAAACCATTGTCGAGCATGACTGATGCATATGGATCATGTATCAATTTAAGGAACTAGGTGCAACTGAGGCAAAAGTATCACGCTGGAATAATGTTAAGCACAAAATAATGGCGGGTATCCCCTTTATTTTGTAGATTGACAAATTGAAACATTAAGTCAGCATTTGCAAATCCATTATCCATACACTATGCACAAGATATATTCTATAATGTTACATCCGCAAAAAGAACACAGTTTTTTGTTAAACCTTCCATAAAGTAACCCACCTTTAAGATAATAGGTGTGTATGGTGACAGTTGGCCCCTTGCCCACTCATCCTTCCCTGCTTATTGGTATCTTTCCATTTTTTGAACATCTGTAGTTATAACATTTATTTTCTTATGCACAGAATTAACTTTTGCAAAACTTCTGTCGGGTTAGTATCCACTCAAATAATTTTCACATGTTTGATTTGTTTGCTCCCATGTTTTGTGGTTTTGTGCCTTGTGAGTGTGATTTGGGGCTGTGTTATATTATCATTACAGTTACAGGGATCCCCCCTTGCGTTTAGAAGTTATGAACTTATAGCCAATAATCGTATGTGTGCCATTGCCGTGTTTTATAGGAGGTAACTTGTAATTTTTTTCCCTTTGTTTCTTCTGTCTCAATGATGATTTTTCTTGCCAGATGTTCAAAGCACAGAGGAATGTCATACTATGTGTTTCAGCATGCCTCCTGTATTGGTAAGCTTCTCATCTGCAGAATCTGATTGACAGACTTTGCATGAGAGTTCATTATACTAATTTATCTATTTTTTTTACTTTGCTACAGGTGCATTTATCGTGTTGTCAAGTACAACAAGGATATTAAGGCATTGGAAGAGACTGAGAAGCGCCTCAAGAAAGATTAGATCTATTGTATTTCAAGGTTAGTTACTTTAGTGTGATTCAGTGCGTAGTAGGTTTGCCTTAGATTGGTTTGAAGTTAATTTAATAATACTTTCATTCATAATGAAAAAATAAAGTCAGCACTTAAATTATTGATCAACCCAGACTTTAGAGATTTAATCATTGGATTTTACTTTGATGTGCTCTGAGTAAGTTTACTGAAATTGATAAATGGGAACATAGGCACAGGTCATTGCTGAAACTGGAAGTTGTCTACCTAATTGTTGTGCTCCAGCTATGAAGCCAAGAATGCATACGTCTTTTTCATTTCAACTAGAAGTTTTTGTGCTTCTGATTGGTTTGATCTAGGTTTATGAATCTCCCTAATATGCAATCCACTGAGCCCCATCATCATTGTCTCTTGTTTTTACTTTCTTGTTTATGCCAATATGGTACAACTGCTAGATAGTGCTTGTATCTTAGCCTCAATAAAGCAGGAGCGTGGCATACATGATAACAGCAGTATCTTTCGGTTGTATTAATGGAATTCTTGAACTATGCTTACCCTTGCTCTGGTGAGCAAGCAAATTCTTCCCATATGGGCCCCTCCACCCAGGCTGTGGGGTCTTCCCGACCTGCTGAGTAGCTGCCAGGTTCCAGTATTCCTTAAATTTTATCAGTGTTCGAGATATGATCTCCATTGTGTTTAAACTTTTTGTAGTTCGATCACCATGTGTTCGTCATTCTGTTATTCTTTCATCAGTTTGTAGTTGTCAACAAATGGACATATGAGTTACATTTTTCCCCTTCCTTTACTTGATGCAGGTGGATCATGTGGTGTTCCTGGCCTTCAGAAGATGTGTTAAGATCATAGTTCCGTAGGATTTCTGGTGTATAGTGCCTCCTTGGAGCAAAGAAGAGTCTGTTTCGGCAAGGAAATTCTCAGTACAAGTGTTATTTGCTCGTTTTAACTTAAGACGATGGATGGTGTATGTTGTAATAAGAAAGTGGGAGTAGATTGCCCGTGTCCTAGGTCTGGTGTTGCCGTCTGCTGTTCTTCGATGGTTGTCTCGCAGCTCTTGGAGGCTAGGGCAACGAAGCATTATGGAGTATGGACATCAGTGCCCATGGATGGATGGATTCAGAAGGCAAGGGCGAGAGGAATGATACTGTTTATATTTCAATCACGCTGCTGTGGCACTTGATTGAAAATCAGTTATACCATGCACAAACCATCGTAAACCATATTGAGAGAGAGGAAATGGAAACAGGGGTAGGGATAGGGAACATCCCCAAAAGACCACTTTCATTTGATAGTAAAGTCTGTAAACAAAACAATAATCAAATCATAATAAAGGTAGACAAAGTTCATATAGAAATAAGAATGTTCTCTCAACCACCCAAGTTTGTAAGGGCAACTCCAATAGTCCTTAGAGCATCTCCAACAGTTTGCTAAATCAACTTGGTATCTATCTGATTTTGGCAAAAATAAGAAAAAATGACCTCCAACAGTTTGGCAAATCAACTTGGCATCATAACCCTCTCCACGCGCATATATGCGCGCGCGTATCCGCGGTGCATCCATCCGTAAAGAGGTGAAGGGCTTAAATAATTTTATTTCTATCTCAGGGTTCCTGATGTAAGTTTTCAAGAGGTGGAAGGATATAACTTAATTTTGTTTCTCTCTCAGGGTTCCTGATGTAAGTTAGATCTGAATTTGGCAAGTGAATTATGTCAAATTGTTGGAGATGAACTCTTTTTTTACTGAGCAACTCCAAGAGACTAGCTAAAATGACTTGGCTAGCTAAATTTTGGAAAAAATCTCAAAAACACTCTTCCAACATACTAGCTATCTACCCAACTAGCTATCCTGACTAGCTAAATTCATTGCCCCGCTAGCTATCTTTGGCTAGTGGCTAGTGACTAGCTATCCTGATTTTCATGAGTATGACAGGCGGGACCCACTGACGATGGAGCATATAGAGACTTCAGTTTAGAGAGACTGTTGGATGTCAACAATTTTTTGCTAGCTATTTCATTTTACATACTAGCTAAATCAGGATTTTAGCTAGTGATTTTTAGATAGGCTCTTGGAGTTCAGCAACGGGGTGTCAGCAACTCCAAGAGACTAGCTATTTTGGCTTGACTAGCTAAAAATAGAAAATTTGTCCAAAAACTCAATCCAACAAACTAGCTAAAGTTGTCATCGCTATCCTCCGCTAGCTAAACCGGGGGCTTCGCTAGTCATCTTTGGCTAGCCAATCCCGCTAGCTATCCCCTCTTGCGCCCTTCCGGTCCCACCTCCCCTTCCTCCTTCCCTGTTGATTTTAGCTAGTCTGTTGGATTTCATCAATTTTTTGCTAGCTATTTCATTTTACATACTAGTCAAATCAGAATTTTAGCTAGTAATTTTTAGAGAGGCTGTTGGAGTTGCTCAGCATATCTTTTTAAAGGTTGGCAAAACATAAGATTTGTCAAGTAAAATTTGACAAACTCTTGGAGATGCTCTTAGAGCATTTTCAACAGTTTGGTAAAACCAACTTGTCATCTATCTAATTTCGGCAAAACAAGAAAAATTGGTCTTCAACAATTTGGCAAATCAACTTTGCAAAACTCTCCTCCGCACGCTTATATATCCGTGCGGCAACCCCGTTGTCATCCGCGGCGCAAAGCCAGGTGGGAGGGGTTTCTAATGCAAGTTTTAAAGAGGTGGAAGGGTACAAACATAATTTTGTTTCTCTCTCAAGGTTCCTGATACAAGTTAGATCTGGATTTGGCAAGTGAATAATGCCAAACTATTGGAGATGAACTTTTTTTTGCTTGACATATCTTTTTAGAAGTTGGCAAAACACAAGATTTACCAACTAAAATTTAGCAAACTCTTTGGGATGCTCTTAAATTTGAGTTTCTATTCACCCATACGAGGATCATCTAGATTTGAGGTTGTTATTTTTCTTCCAACTCCAACCAAATTCTCGTAAACCTCTCTACTTCTAACCAACTTCTTTTTTTATTCCCCTTACACATGTGGCCCACCTGCCCGTGATTTTAACCCCCCACCCTAGACCTGAGCATTCCACGGGACGGGCCGGGTTCGAGTTCGGGTCGGGCCGAAAAAAAACCTCGGTTTTTTCGGGCTGAGAAATCCTGCCCATGACCGTCCCATGGGACGTGTCGGGCCTCAGCTTTCGGGTCGGGCCGGGCCCGAGCTTGGGCGGGCCGCCCGCACATTTTATAGTGTAAAATAGCTAAAAACAGCATTTCGGGCCGGGCTCGAGCCAAGATTTTTTTTGCGGGCTTCAAGATCTCTGTCCACGCCCGTCTAGTAAGGTCCGTGGGCGGGCCTGGTTCGGACCGGGCTAAAAATGCTCAGGTATACCCCACCCTCCTCTCTCTCGCTTTCTGCTTCTCTCTCACTCTCTCGCACATCGCCACCACCCGTCGTCCCAAGGCCTCGACTCTTTCCTATGTCGTGTCGGTCTTCCTCGACGGCTCGGAGCGGCACGCCTCCACCGACTTCGTCCCGCCGCGGCTCGCCTCCATGGAGAGGCCGCCGCCTAGGGTTGGATATCTAGCCTGGCACGGCTCGTTATGGCTCGACTCGTTATAGCTCGGCTCGTTATGGCTAGGCTTGTTTTAGCTCGTTATCTTAGCGAGCTAGAAACCCAACTCGGCTCGGCTCGTTAAGAAGCTCGAGCTGGCTCGTTACGCTCGCGAGCCAGCTTGTTATTAGTTATAAATTCAAAAATCACAACCAACATGTAAGTATGGAATCAACAAATATGATATGTTTACAAGCCAACAAACTATGAAACTAAGTAGCCAACAAACAATCTAGTACTCAAGAAAATTACTACTCTATCCACTCTGCTAACAAGAATCAACTCGTTTGCTGGTTGTTGCACTGGCTTGTTATGGCTCGCGAGCCAGCTCGAGCTCGGGTCGTTATCGTATCGAGCTGAAACCTGAGCTCGACTCAGTTCAAATTTCCTAATGAGCCGAGCAGAGCCGAGTCACTAACGAGCGAGTTCGAGCGAGCTAAGGAGCTTCGAGCTTTTCGTCTAGCCTTATCGCTGTCGGACCCTATTGACGCCAGGGCGGGACGACCGTCGCCGGACCCCATGCGCGACCGCAGGTCGGGGTGCCGCCTGACCACCAACAACGCGGGGGCGCAGGGAGACCGCCGCTGACCCCATGGGCGTGGCTGCTGGGAGGGGTGTCGTCGGCCACCATGGCCGCAACCGAAGGACAGGCCGCCATCGACCCCATCCGCGCTGATCTGCAAGTACAATTTCTCCTCTCCCCCCTCCATGGATGGCACGGAGAAACCTTCGGGGAGGCGCGAGAACGTCGGTGGTTGGTATGTGGCCGGATGAGGGCTCAGGTAGTCAAGTGAGGACCTCCCACAAGTGAGAGTCGAGATGGGAGAAATGAAAGTCTCTCATCCGTCGGGGTCGGATGAGAGCTCGGTTAGAGGTGATTTTTTGTTGTTCGACTCTCAAATCCGAGATGAGAGCTCAAGTAGGGTGCCGGCTGGAGTTGCCCTAAGCATGTGGGATTTTTTTTAATTTTAACCATTTTTTAAATTATTTTTAAAAATAACCCCTGGACAACTTTTTTTTACACCGGATGACCCCTTTGGCCGCGCTTGCCGGTGTGGCACGGCAGCTAGCCTTTGCCGTGCCACATGCGGCGGCGCGGCAGCTGTGCCACGCTGGCGTGGCGCGGCGCGCGGACGCGACGTGGGCCCGGGCCTGCCGCGCCACATGCAACGGCGCGGCAGACTCGCCGCGCCACGCCGCCTGGCGCGGCAGCGGTGGGCCTACAGCCGCAGCGCGGCTTCCTTTCTCCTTCCTTCTCCCTTTCTTCCTCTCCCAGGCCCGACGCCCGAACCGCCGCCGGCCGGCCGCCGCCCCCCCCATTCCGGCCCCAAATCCGTTGATTTGGGGTGGGAAAAGTGGGGGAAATCGTTCCCCGCGTCCTTGTGAAGGTATTCCCCTACTTCTCTCCCTCTTTTACCGTTGCATTATGTAGATCGGAGAAGATTTTGGTGACCTAGGGTTAGCTCAAGTATTTTGAAATTTAGACGAAATGCAATTTTGTTTAATGTAAATGATGATTAGTTCATACACAGTAGTATCTCTGCCCGTGTTATTGACGTGTAGAACATGTTGCATGAATCGATTTAATGATGTTGTTGGTGTTAATGTTTAGTGTACTTGATAATGGGTGAAGGTATTACATGGATGCATGTTTATTAGTGGGTTTACCAAACAATTTTGTAGAATAAGACAATATGCATAATGTGTACATAGATATATATATATAACTTATTGAGATAAATTTAATATTTGTTGAACACTATTCTAATGTGCATTTATATTTATAATAAAATGTCTATTTTAGTAATATGTAGTCATGAAACAAGGTAGTTCATGAAGTTCTTTAAATTTTGTAGATGGATTGTTTAGTTCGCATGTTTCATGGGGGCCAAGTTAAAGAAAATGGAGAGTTTGAGAATATGACAGAGTTAGTGGAAACATTTGATGGTCTGCCAACCTTTAAGGATGTAGTTGATTGTGCAATGGTCAACTATGGAGTTGGAATGCATGAGGTGACATTTAGAGGTCGTTTTGATTGTGGGAAGGCTAGAGCTCATTATGTCTTGATGAGCTTGTCAAGTGAAGAAAATTGGAATCGGTATAAGAAGGTAGTTGGTCAAGCTAATGTGTCATGTCTGGAGGTTGTGGTAGATATTACTCGTGGGCCTAGTGGTAATGTTAACATGAATGAGGAAGTCCTGTTGGAGGTTCAAAATGGTACACAAGAGTCTACAATTTTAGAGGAGGACTTAGGTTGTAGGGAACCTCGTCGGGAGGTTGGGATGTTGGACGATGATTTTCCCAATGATTGTTTTGAGCGGGAAGAAGAAACCATGGACGAGGATGATATATCTGATAGCTCTGAAGAAGGTGAGTCTCAAGATGAGTCTGATGAGGAGGATGTGGAAGAGCAAAATGATGCCAATACACATGCGGCTGAAGCACTCCTTGGTTTACGTGAGGTTCACTTGGATGGTGTTCAACATGATGATGTTAGAGGACCCTCGGTGAACCATACAACCGTTGAAAGGGAAGTGCACATAAGTAGGCCGCCGGTCAACACTAGAAATGGTGAAAGTGAACAACACCTACCTAGGCTCCCGGTCAACACTAGAATTGGTGAGAGTGATGAACACACCCAAGCTCAGGACGAATTTGGACTCCCTTCTGTTCGCAATGACAGAGACTTGAGTAGGATCGATAGAGCCATTTGTGATTCTACTATGTTGTTCACAGAAGGAATAATGTTTAGTATTAAGCCTGTGATACATGAGAAAATGTTGTTTGACTCCCTTGAGGAACTTAAGTTTTTCTTGGCTGACTATGCAGTGAAGCATTATAGGCCTTTCACTGTAGTTCATTCGGACAGGAATCTTAGGTATGAAGTAATGTGCAAACAAGGGTGCATGTGGCGTGTATGGGCATGACTGCAGAGAGGGACAGGGAAATGGAAGATTACAAAGGTTGGGGAACCTCACACATGTCGTTCGAGTCAGGTGAAGGGAGTTCACGCACAATTGACTGCAACTTACATTGGAAGGTGTATCTTAGGCGTTGTTCGTGAAAATAGTGATGTGACGGCCAGCAGTTTGATCGAGTCCATATTGTTGTTTGCTGGATATTGTGTCAAGTATTCAAAGGCATGGCGGGCTAAGCAACATGCAATTGCCTTGCTTTGGGGCGATTGGAAAGAGTCATATGCAAAAATTCCAAGGGTCTTGAGAGCCATGAACCACTTCAATCCTGGGGTTAAATGGTTCCCTTACATGACCGGGTTGCGTGTTCGTGACGGTTGTGTTTTAAAGCCCATTCTTCTACGTGTTTTTTGGTGCTTTCCACAATGTGAAGTGGCTTTCCAACACTGTCATCCGGTGATACTTGTAGACGGAACCTTCTTGACCGACAAGTACAGAGGTACACTCATGATGGCAGTTGGTGTAGATCCTGAACAACAACTTGTGCCTTTAGCTTTTGCCTTGGCCGAGAGTGAGAATGACGACAGTTGGTCATGGTTCATGAGGCTCGTTCGCATTAACATACTTGGTACAACGCGACAGGTATGTATGATCTCAGATCGGCACCATGGCCTCATAAAATGTGCGAGCGACCACATGGATGGGTATCCACCACTCGTTCATAGGTGGTGCATTAGGCACTTTGCCGCCAACATGTGGCGTCGTCAAAAGAACAAGGAGGTAATAGGAAAGTTGAAGTTACTATGTTTAGTACATACGGAGGACAAATTTAAGGAACTGCACAAAGACTTACTTAAGGACTTGAACGAGAAAGCTAAAGATTGGTTGGAGTATGAAATGGAGGATAAGGACAAATGGGCCCAAGCGTATGATGAGGGGGGTATGCGTTGGGGTATCATGACAACAAACTATTCTGAAAGTGTGAACAACGTATTTAAAGGAATAAGAAGTAGACCCGTCTCGGGGATCATTGAATACTCATTTGAAAAATGCAACGCTTATTTTGTGGACAGATGGCGGAAGGCACGTGATTTGTTGGATAACGGGGGTAAAATTGGATCCTTTGCAGATGGGATAATGTATGATGCTGCTTTAAGATCTGTGAACCAATTTGCACAACCATACGGTCTAGATAGAATGATTTATTCTATTCGAGGTTTCTCTACTACTAATGTTGGAGGGGAGAGTCATGGCGGTCGACACTATAGAGTGGACCTCCGGGCCGGTACTTGCACCTGTAACGGTCCTCAATTGTTGCATCTTCCTTGTTCTCACTTGATGACAGCTTGCACTGCTAGAGGTCTAGACTATGAAAATGCCATGTACATGTCTCCTTTGTTCTTTAGAGAACACACCATTAAGATTTGGGAATCTAGCTTTGAGCCGTACCTTGATCCGTCACAATGGCCTGAATACGATGGCCCAGAGTACGTGCCACTGCCATCTTTGAAGAAAATGAAAAAGGGTAGGAGGCAAAAGAAGCGTTTGAAAGGGGACATGGACGCGTGTCAAGGAAGGCTTGCCGCTGATTATGACTTCAGTGATTTTGAAGCTGATGTGGACAAGATGAAGTATCTTTGCTCAAAATATCACAAAGAAATTAAAAACTGCAAGTGTCGGAACAAAAATCAAAGGGCAAGAAATCGAAGTCCACAAAATCAACGGGGACAAATACAAGGAAGGGTGCTTCCAACTCGAGGGTAGGTGTCGAGGTAGTATGTTAGTAGGGGAAAAATTATGAAAGTTTGTATGCAAGCAATATTTTTTTACATTGCCCATTGTTTCTATTTCTATATACTTAGCTTCAATTTATTTATCATTGTTACTAACTACATTTAAATTTTTTTCAGGATGGCGCACCCAGTGTACCCGCTCCTTGAGGCTGCATATGATGGCAGCCATCGTGCACACCTTCTCGCCGACCTCCACGAGGTATTTACATAATCTTCGTCATTTTCTTTAAAATGTTCAGGTTCTTTTTTATCGGACTACACATTGCTAATGTTGGAACTATTGAATTTTATTGTTTTTTTCAGGACTTGAAGCCGTTGAGGGTGCGAGAGCACTTTCCACTTCCTTGGGACGAGAGATACGCCCCGTACTTGGCTAGAGCGGGCTTCTTGGACATTGGTCTGGTGGTGGTTCGTGGGTTGCCTGTGATGGACGGCCCGTTGTTGTCAGCTTTGGTGGATCGATGGCGTCCGGAGACCCACTCTTTCCACCTCCCTTGCGGGGAGATGACAGTCGGCATGCAGGATACAGCCATGATCCTTGGTCTTCCACTTGAGGGGCTGCCAGTGAGTGGGATCATTCAGAGTGCTGGTTGGCGTGACATGGTGGAGTTACACATTGGGGTGAGACCACCAGATGCTGATGAGGGGGATGCGTCGAAGAAGACGTCCGGCGTCAACACAGTTTGGTTGAGGCAGCACTTCACCGTATGCCCCCAGGGAGCTGCTGAGGCTGTTGTAGAGAGGCACGCATGTGTTTGGCTGTGGCACTTTGTTGCCACGTTCTTGCTACCAGATGCTGCGGGAAACACTGTGTCTTGGATGGTTCTGCCACTTTTGGGTCAGGATTGGGACAATATCCGTGGCTACAGTTGGGGTTCGGCGGTTCTGGCATGGCTCTATAGACAGCTATGTGATGCCTGTAGGCGGAGTGGACAGGATGCGAACCTTGGTGGATGCGCTTACCTCCTGCAGATTTGGATTTGGGAGCGTATTCCAGTAGGCTGACCACACCGTGGGCCAGTTGAGGTACATACAAATCTTTTGTTCTTTATTCATGCAGACTTATATTCATCAGTTATTCATCTTTCAAATTTTGGTACTTTTTTGCAGGCTTGGAATCAGCAGGATTCTCGACCCACTTTTGGATTTGTGTGGAAGACAGCGACAGCGGTACGTGGTCCTCCGGGGAGGAGGTACAAGTTCTACACAAACGAGTTGGATTGTCTTACTCAGGCACAGGTAAAAACCCATGTCCACCAGTTCGTGTTCAATTTGTAAATTATGATTCATCACATATTCTCTAAGCATGCAGTATTTTTGTAGGTGGAGTGGCTACCGTACACCCACGACTTTCCTCAACACGTCCAGTTCTCACCCATGTGTTTCAGAGACAGACTTCTGTGGAGGTCAACGGTGCCACTCATCATCTACTGTGTTGTTGAGTGGCATTTGCCAAACAGGGTGCTCCGCCAGTTTGGGAGGGTACAGCCGTCGCCTCCAGAGCTTGTATCCACCGTTCCAGCCTTGCACAAGTAAGAAATAAACTCGATGCATTTTTCATTATTCAGTTGCCATAAGTTGGTTTGTAAATATTGTGACAACCAATTTTGGTATTGCAGGGTCAACAGGCAAAAAAGATACAAGGAGAATGATTGGACGGTGAAGCATGCTAGGTACTTGGACCTTTGGAACAATCGCCAGAGGATGGATCCTCAAGATGGCCCTGCTTGGCGTGCTGGACCACATAGGGAGTACCTGAGGTGGTACCATACCTCTACAAGAACAAGGATCAAGCCAGCTTTGACGGACGAGCACATTGAAGATGCCCCCTCAGACTCCGACGATGACATAGCGGATGAGTATGACACCTTGACACGTGTGGGCACACAGCCAGAGCGAGCACCTTTGCACGACTACTTGGTAATTTTATCCCACGATAATGTTGTTTGATCACTCTGGTTTCTAAAAATTTGTAGGTCTAACAAGATTTTTTTGTAGGGACAACAACTTGCAAGGCTTGCCAATGAGGCAGGAGTGGCCATGGAACATGCAAGTGCATCCGAAGGTGGAGCCCTACGCAACTTTGCAGAGGTAGTATTAGTTTTCAAAAATTTAATGCTTCAGTGTATCCATAGTGAACATATATTGAATATGTACTGAATTTGTACCAAATGCATGGTGCAGAGGGTCCGGAGAAGCTGCAGGCGTATGGCAATGAAGTTGAACTGCATGACGACCCCAGATGTTGCCCACGGCGGCAATGGTCAGGGCACTTCTTCAGGATCCCGCCGTACTCCAGTTCACCACGGGGCTAGGAGCTCCACACGGACCCCATCTCGAAGCAGCGCTCGCACCGCGTCGGCATCTGCAGGTCGTGTTGTTGCTAGTGGCAGCCGTGGTCATGGTAAGGAAATCGCCACCCCTCAGCCAAGTGATGAGGACGATGGAGACTCCTCCTCAGATGTAGGTGCTAGTGAGCATAGAGACCCCACGTACCAGTCAGAGATTCCGATGGATGCCCTGTTTGATGCCCCACGTGCTACTCAGACACAACGAGAGTCGAGTCAGGTAATGAATCTAAAAATTTCCTTCTAAGTCGTCAATTGTTACTACCTTGCATTTTATAGTGTTATGTCCAAAATTTGCAGCCCCGTCCACCTCCTGCGAAGAAAGCCCGCGGGCGTCGCCCACGTGGGCCCGCTGACGTTGGCAGCCCCAACGTCTTGGACACAGAACCGGGGAGGGATCGTTGACCGAAATAAATTTTCAGCCCCGAGGACCAAATCCGCCGCCGTCGTTGAACTTATGGACTTTCTATGAACTTCGTGTGTGTTGGACTATGTCGGAATTGCATGTGTTGGACTATGTCGGAATTGCATGTGTTGGGTTTAGGATGTTGAAGTTATGGACTATTATGTGATGTTTGTGTGTTGGAATTGCCTATGTTTGATGCATGCCAATTGTGGCCATATTGGCTTTTGGATGAGTGCAGCTTGTCTGTCATTTTCTGCAGGTGGGTCGAGACAATAGGGCAACAGAAACCTGAACAAAATGTTTGTTCTCTCAAGCATCAGGCTTGCCGCGCCATGCGCGACGGCGCGGCAACTACCTCCTGCCGCGCCAGCAGCTGTGGCGCGGCAGACCTGGGAAACTAGGGTACGTGTTGGGAAGTTTACCCAAATTTGCCGCACCATACGGCCTGGCGCAGCAGTACCAAGCTTGCCGCGCCAGGTGCGGTGGCGCGGCAGGGACGCGCTGCCGCGCCGGGCAAGTCGCAACCAAATTTTTGCCGTGGTAGCGTCCTGGTGTCTTTGCACAGTTGGCGCGGCAGCTCGTCCTTGCCGCGCCGGGTGGCCTGGCGCGGCAACGTTGACCTCCCGCGCCTGGTGGTTTGGCGCGGCAAGCGGGTCCCACCGCATCAGCCGCTGATGTGACGTAAGCAGCCCAGGCGCTGCCGCGCCCTCGCGCATGGCGTGACAGCCTCAACTTGCCGCGCCAAGCATTGGACTTTTCAGTTTTGCCGGGGGGTCGTACTGAAAGGCCTACACGTTAGGTGCGGCAGGGCGCACTTGCCGCGCCAAGGGAGCTGGCGCGGCTGTGTTCTGTTGCCGTGCCATGACCGGTGGCGCGGCAAAGGACCACCATACTTCCCCTATATATAGCCTCCACTCCTACCTCACCCCCATTCATCACAGGCAACCTCCACTCCTACCTCACCTCCATTCCTCCAATCGTTTGAGAGTGTTGGTAGCCAAAACAACTCCCAAATCCGAGATGGCAAGAGGGTTCATGGACGTGAGGAGGGCCATGAAAGCAATGGAGGGGGCGTACCCAAATGATCCCAATAGATCCATACTCAGTTTGAATATCCGCCCAAAGGACGAGATCCCCCCAGAGTGCCATTGTGGCATGAATGCGGGATGCAAGGTCTCCCGTGAAGATGAAACGTATGGCAGGCGTTTCTAGTGCTGTCAAAACATCGATCAAGCTAAAAAGGAGCTTGCGGCATTGGCAGTAAGTGATATCGTTACGTAGCATTCTAGCGACTTCGTGGTGTTGAGTTCTGACTTTGTATTTACGTGGCCTATATTGTAGGGAAGCAGTAGATCTGTTGCTCCAAAGGTGACGAGGGCGTGCCACTTCGAGCAGTGGATCGACGACTTCATCAGTGGTCCAGATGCCGCGCTTTTGGCGAGGGGGAAGAAAATCGATGGAGACCCCAGCACTGAAGCTCGTTTGAAGAAGGAATTTGACGACTTCGAGAAGTGGAGCGATGACTTCATCAGTGGTGCATGAGTGTTGTTATGTATAACATGTGCCATTGCTTGTGTGATTTAAATTTCCTAAGGCGTGCTAGGATTAGTATTGGCACATGCGCCATGCATGCCACTGCAAACTCGTGTGATTTAAATTCCCTAAGGCATGCTAGGATTAGTATTGGCATATGTGCCATGCATGCCACTGCAAACTTGTGTGATTTAAATTCCCTAAGGCATGGTAGGATTAGTTATGGCACATGTGCCATGCATGCCACTGCAAACTTGTTATGTAAGGGAAATGTCTAATGAAATAGCAATGGCAACAGTGTTGACAAAATAATTCGTACTTCCATAGACTTTTCAGTTTTTGCAGTTGAAATGATGGCTCACTGAAAAGGCTAGGGATTCCAAGGACCCTAGGGTTTCATGAGTGCATAGGCTTTTTTTAGGGTGTTGTCAAATCAAATGATGTACATGACATGCTGGCTCACTGAAAAGGCTAGGGATTCCAAGTAGGCTAGTGTTTCATGACTGGAGAGGCTTTTTTCAGGGTGTTGTCAATTCAAATGTTAAAGCACACGTACATGACATATCGTGTCCCTCACTCAATAGGTTAGGGATTCCAAGCAGGCTAGGGTTTGACGAGGGGGTTGTCAATTCAAATGTTGTAGCACAGGTACATAAGAAACACAAAGTTGCAAATGGCGTCGCTAATAACCTACGTAAACATGTGCCATTTGCGAGTACTAGCATGCCATAGGCAAGTTTACAAAAGAATTACAACACTACTAATCTACTGGTACGAGAACTGTCCGGATAACATAGAGCCAAAACCACTGGATTCCTGCGAAGGCATGTAGTAGTTCCCAAATGGGGGTGGAGGTGGCGGTGAAGGTGGCGGGGATGGACTTGATGGTGGAGTGTTCTTCCTCTGACATCTGCAGGTGCATAGCGCGTCGTCGCTAGATGGTGGATCGGGAGGAGTCAGTGCCTCCGCGAGCTCATGCTTCAGCTTCTCGATGCGTCCTTCTAGGTACGTGATGTACTCTTCATATGGATGAATAGCTAGCGGATCGACCCATGCCGTGAAACCGCAGTTGTTAGGGTCATACGAGTACTATAAATACCAATAGTATGTTACTTATCAAAATAAACTGATGGAAAAACTCGTGGTAGTGTTGCTTACCCAAGCACGTGGACAGTGCCAAAAGCGACGACCGGAGTAGTAAAGTCCAACTCCCTCATAAACTTGCATTACACATAACTCATTGTGCATGCATCTTGGCCACTTCACTGGTTTCTTCGAATCGTACGGTCTAACATCACGCAAAGATCGGAAATAACTCTTCTCTCTTGGTGGGAAGTACTCCTTACACTCGGGGTCCTGTTCTGTCCACAAGTCTGGACCGAGAGAACTATCCTCACCTGACAAGGGATCCATTGCTGGTTATTGTGAACAACAATGGTTAATTGAAGGGTGACATATATAGGGAAAGAGAAGAGGTGGTGGGCCATTCGATCCGTGGGAGAAAACACACCCTACCCCATACCCTACTACATGTGATGTGAGTCCGAGAAAACACACCCTACACCCTGCCGCGCCTATATAAAGGGTGACGGCGACCGCAGTACCGCCACACCCTGCCGCCTCCTCCCTCTCCCCACGGTCTCATCTTCCGTCTTAGGTAAGTTTCCTCTCTTTATTAATTTAATGTAATTAGTTTAACTAGTTCACAATACTGTCATTAGTTTGGGATTCTAGCAAAAATTTTAAATTTCTTTCTAAATTACTTTTTAAATGGAGTTTACTTAGTTTATTTAATTTAAAATCAATATGTTGTGTAAGAACATATGCATGATATCGTTTTGGTTTGTCATGTTCATTTTTTGTAACAATAACTAGAGATGTCTACTGCTGCTGCCGGAGGGGGGGAGGATGGTAATGGTGGTGGTGATCCGAAGGGGAAAAACACAAATACAACACTTGATCAGAAGAAAATGAGCACTTTAGAAAGAGGCACGCTTCGTTATATGCAAGGAAAAACTGCAGATGCCATTGCAAGGGGAGAGTAACCTCCTTGGAACGGTCTTTATGCTCCCCTAGACATGCATCATTATTTGCAACGACAAACTGCAGATGTTATTGAAAGAGGAGAGGAACCTCCTTATGGTGGTCTTTATGCTCCGGATGGTCTTTACGGTCCTTCAGCAAACTCGTGTGTTGCTAATCCGCCAACTAAAAAAGCTACCAAGAAAGATAAACCTTCGTCGTCACATCGCAAGGATGGCTAAATACTGGCACTTTTTATGATGTTGTAGTCTTTGACCATGCGGTGTTGTAATATTTGAACTACTATTTCGTTTGCATCATTGTACTGTAATATTGTTCTATAAGAACTAGATCCTATTATGATTGTGTTGTAATAACGGAACTAATATTCCTCAATTTGCTATTTTTCTAATCTCCTACTCCATTATTAAAATTTCTTTGTATTATAATTTCCTACTCGTACTCCTTTGTACTTTCCAACTATAATAGAGTTTTTTTGTGCTTCTCCAATTTTGTGAATAAAAACTCATGCAGAACTACATCACATAACAAAGTGTTCACTTAATACAACACAACCAAACACACTTGTTCATTGAAAAATAGTCCACTACAACACATGCAATTGACACTTGAGGACCATTCATCATCCTCCCACAATCCTCTTACCTTTTCTGTCGGCCTGTGCCTTTCTTGCCGCTTCATCCCTCGACCTATCTCTGGACCTCTCCGTTAATGCCTTCCACTCCTCTTCCTTTTCCCTTCTCTTCTCACTCTTCTCGTCTGCAGTCAACGGACGTATCCCCCGTTCTAAGAACTTCTCCCTGTTACAACGCCAATATGCCACAACCTTCTCGTAGTTGGCATAACCAACTACAAATTCTAGCTCCACTCCAGTTTCACGAACCATCTCATCACAAATTGGACCACTTAGATCCTACTCTTCCGGTAAGGGCACACCATATTTTGCTCTTATCTTGTTTCTAATAGTTTCAGTTTTAAACCTCCTCCCAGGTTCAGAAGTGCGTCCCAACTCTAACATTAACTCACGACGACCAAGAAATTACTCCCAATCACAAGTCCTTCCCTCCTGAAAAAAAGAAGGTCGTATCATACAAAATGAAATCAGAATGAAGACAACAACGATCGTGCTAACAAAAGCAAAGAAGGAGATCACATGATGCTCACCCAAAAGTCTCCATATGCATTGCCACAAAACATTCCAAAACCTAGCTCAGATGGCACAACACCTTCTGTGGCTACTATGCCACACTTGCACCGTGAAGGTGGATAGCTCAGGCAAGGCCAGGGCTTCGTCCCGGACTCGAACTCTTTCACTTCAGCTTCGGTTGGCCACTCCGATCTTGGTCCATGTATGTATTCATTGAAGTCACACCTAGGCCACCCACTCTGAATTGCACAACAACCATTACTAACAATGAGTCATGCACATTTATAAAACTCAAATGATAAGAACGATATGATATATACTTACAAGAGTCTTTAGGGAGCAACGAAAGAATGGTGTAAACTTATTTGGGGTCTCAATGTTTGGCCGTTGAAGATACGCACGCACTCCACAATCACACAATGGAGGGTTGTTAACTCGCTCAATGGCGGCCAACTGCTTCTCCTCATAGGTCATCGGTGGAGGATTCGGTGGAGGAGAAACCCATCGTTGAAACTCATCATATGGCTTCAAGACATGACTCGCATACGGGAAGAGACGTATCCTAGGATCAAACTTGTCCGGCCCGTCTATCCACTGCAAGAAATAACAAGGAGCTGCCGGGGGTGGTGCTTCCCTAATCCAACAACAGTAGAAGGCTCTACCAGCAGTACTAGCACACCTAGACTGTTTCACATAAGCTGGCACACCACATAAACAATTGGGTACATGGAGAGCTCGAGGCACAGGAGCGTCTTCATCCCACTCTTCGGGAAACCTTCCTTTACCCCTAATAATGGCACAATAACGTGGGTTTTGGTGGGTCATGTCTACTAATGCTGCAACAAATATTATTGAAATGAACAATTTCAAATATGGTACAACAACATATGTAACATAAACAATATTAAAAATCAAACCTACACTAAAGTATCTAGTAATGCAACGTATTTTCAACATAACAATAGACGGCAAAATTACTACTGCGACTACCTAAAGCATCACTTTAAACTCATCCAACATCTAACACATCACAGTTTCTAATTATTGGCAAACCGTAGCTCACCTATACATGCAAAATCCTACAAATTTAAGCGGTAAAACTAAGATTAAATAAGGGCAATACCTTCCCAAGGATACGGGTAGGGATGGAAACGGATAGTAATTCGGATACCATTTTTTAGCCGTTCTTTTTTTATTTTAGCTAAATTAGGCATAATATTTTGTATCCAAATATTTATATTCTTGTTCTTGGCATTGTGCTTGTTAAGATTCATACAAAATAAACCCCAAATGTGTGCTATATTTTGATCAAATGATGAAAAGAAATTCGGATTCGGATTCGGATTCGGATACGGATGTTTTTTCACCTTTTCCTCTATCGAAAGCAAATAATCCATAAAAAAAATTGTAGCTAATTTTTTTATTTTTTCCAGTAATTAGCTGGTTATAATGCATAAAAAATTAGCACCA
The DNA here is from genome assembly GCA_036936925.1 of Cenchrus fungigraminus. Classification (NCBI taxonomy): domain Eukaryota; kingdom Viridiplantae; phylum Streptophyta; class Magnoliopsida; order Poales; family Poaceae; genus Cenchrus; species Cenchrus fungigraminus. The sequence continues at coordinate 126,907,886 of CM072777.1, forward strand.
AATTTATTTTAGTGTGATCTAAAAAAATCAATCTATGATACAATTCGGATGTTTTAGTTCCATCCCTAGATACGGGGATCGATTTCCCACACTATCCCCACCCCAAATCGACGGGGTTGGGGGTGTGCCGGCCGGCGGCGGCGGCAGTACCGGCGGATGAGGTCGGGCTCGGCCAGGAGGAAGAAAGGGAGGAGGAGGAAGAAAGGAAGCCGCGCTGCGGCTGTAGGCCCGCCGCTGCCGCGCCAGGCACGGTGGCGCGGCAGGCCCGGGACCACGTCGCGTCTGCGCGCCGCGCCACGCCAGTGTGGCACAGCCGCCGCGCCGCCGCATGTGTCGCGGCAAAGGCTAGCTGCCGCACCACGCCGGCAGGCGCGGCCAAAAGGATCATCCGGTGCAAAAAAAAGTTGTCCAGGGGTTATTTTTAAAAATAATTTAAAAAAAAGGTTAAAATTAAAAAAAAATCCAAGCATGTGCCACCAAGACGTAGAAGTTGCTACCCCGTCAGTCTATTCAGCTTCGCTTCTTTTTGTTTCATGATTGATATACAAATCACTGTGAAGTATTTTTCTAAATCAGTTATACTGATCAGCGGAAGATCTGCCTCTGTATGACTCAATAATCAATACATATATGCAGGCAATGATTCAATACATCGCATTTTTTAAACTCCCAATACATCTCATAAAAAAGTCAGATAAAATAGGGAAAGTTGGATCTTACCATTAAAAGATTGCAAAGTTAGATATATATAATTACTATCTCACTTACATATAGGGTTTACATGAGTCAATAACATGTAGGCTTAGTGATATATATCTAACGTTGTAATCTTCCAATAGTAATAAAATACTCCTTCCATTTCAAAATACTTGTTATTCTAGTTTTTCTAGATACAATCTCTTTGTTAGTTGTTATGCACCTAGATATATATTATGTCCACATACATAATAAAAGGAATGTATATAGAAAAGCAGAATGACAAGTATTTTGAAACGATAATGCTCCTACACGGACGTCCGGAGCGGATGCAAAATATCGGACGGGCCCGTGGATGAACAAGTACCCGCGATGTTGCAACCAACATACCTCGCAACACGGTCGCAACACCCTGACGCTTGGATGTTGCAAGCAACATAGCTCGCAACATGCCCCCAACACGCTGATGTTTGGATGTTGGTCGCAACATGTTCGCCACAAGCTCGCAACATGATCACCACATGCTCGCAACATCGCCGAATCGCTCGGGTAGGAGGGAGGGGGCTCCGAGGTTGAATGTTGATCGCAACATGATTCACAACATTTCAAAACCGTTCGCAACATGCTTTGCAACATCAAAATGCTTCCCAACACGATCCGACGGCTGATATGCTTCATGACCCCGATCGTGTGGCTGCGAACCCGTCCGACGGCTAGCGCCGCTAGCCGCGCCCATTTTGAAACGAAGCCAAGGGAGTAGCAAATTACTCCGGTACAGTTAGCCGCTGGAAAACCACGAAAAGGCACGAACACAAAAGCTCCTCAAAAACCACCTGCCCCCGCCGAAGCCCTAGCCCGCTATGGCCCTCACTCTGCGCCTCCGCCGGGCCATCGTTGTCGCCTCCGCTTGGACGCACTCGCCTCAACCTCTCAGCGCATCCCGCTCGCTCCCCTCGTTCCGCTGCTGCTCCCGCGACCGTGGCTGCTTCCCGGCACCACCGGCGGGTTTCTGTCGACGCCGGTGGGGCGAAGGGGCTACGGGGCCGTCGCGGACAACAACAAGGTCTCACCCCACGACAGCCTACTTGACAACAATCACTGGCTCATCATCATGAGATTCCAGGACCCCAAGCCATCCCGCGAGGAGATGATCGAGACCTACCTCCAGACTCTCACCAAGGTCGTCGGAAGGTATAATGAAATTCGACCCTTTTCTTGTATGCGTGTTAGTTTTCTATTAAAAAAATGTTTGGCTTTCTTGGCAATTGGGCTTGGTATAGCCGTGTAGCGATGGATTATTTCCTGTAGACCGTAGTTAGTATGTAATAATGTATTGTACACATAGTCTTGATAAACGCCAGTAACTACTACAGAATGCACCCAGTCAAGCTATTCCAACTTCGGTTTGGATTCACTATATATCATATAAATGGGTAATACGAGCAATTTGGTCTTGACTTTTTTTCATGTTTCTTTTTAGAGCGCGCATCATGATTTCGAGAAGTCTAGACAAGCATATTTTGACTATCTTACAATATACGTAATTAATATAGTATTTAAAGACCCGGAAATACAAATCTATTGACGGAAATTATCTGCACTAAGCATACATATAATTTGACTAACTATTTGTTAAAATGTATGAAATTTGTCCTTATAAAACCTAATACGTTCTGTAAAGGGAACCGTAGGAAGGATGTCATAAGTGGTCAGTGTCTTTTTTAGATACTATTCACAAAGCAGTAATTGTTTGTGGTGTTGAGAGCTGTCCTTGAAAAATCAGGAGGGTCTCTCATGGGAAATGTTTGGTACTAATGTGAATTTTCTGATAGCCTTGCATACTTTTGGATCTTGGGTAAGAATATGATAACTTTTAAGTGTATGCGTAATTCATGTTTGGTATGTGTGGATGTAAACTATGCCACCAACTTGCCTTTATGTAATAAAGTGGCAAATAGGTTCTACTTATGGTGTGTTACTGAAACTCTTGTGATTGAGATTAAGTGTTGTTGTTGTCAATGATATAAAATATTTTCTCTTTTTCAAACGGTGGCTCGAGAATGTATAGTACTGCCATTTAGTTCTGATGTGGGGTAACTGTGTTGGCTCAAATTGGAGTAAAGTAGACGAAAATGCATATTGAGTGTCAGGTGATTTGAGTAATATAAATGCATATTTTGGCTAGTATTTTAGTGGAAGTTTGGTTATCTGAATTGGTTTCATGTACATATTATTTTGTGTTAACAAGAGATTAGCAAGTTGCTGCACCATAGTATCAAAACCATCTAACACTGACACAATTTCACAGATTTTTATGTTTCTCAGACAGTGCTGGCTTGGTTCAGTGTATATTGGAGTTTTTGGCATGGTTTATATAAACATTTCAAAGGGTGGGCGATCCTGCTTTTAGTTTGGGGCATAATTTAGCTAAGGTTCACCTGAGGACAAATGTATAAGTAAAATAAGTATCTCAGGGTGTTAATACTAATATGGCAAAGCTCTGAAATGTTGCATTGCTCCTGCTTTATCGTGTTCTTGTGTTAATATACAATACGAGTAAGAAGGGAACAAAGTATTTAACTTTGGAGGATTAGTAATTACTGACTTGATTTTTGGTACCATTCATGCATTGCCAAATTACCTTTTCAGTAAAAGGATCACACCAACTAAAGTTATGCTTCTCATACCATACTATGTTTTTACTAGCTGGAATCATTGTTCCAACGATCTATGTTTGGTTAATGATCCACCATGCAGTTATTGTTTTTTTTTCTTTTGTAAAACTTGTCAATTTATTGTTCTGTGATGCCTGAAATAAATTATTTGGCGGTGTAGCTTGCAGCCACCAGTTTAGTTGTTGACTTGTTGCTCTTGCACATTGAGGTTATAGTTAAGATAGTCAATTAAATATAAGCATCTGCGACATATAATTTGCCTCATTTCCTGACCCCTGAGCATCTTGTAGTTACGAAGAGGCTAAGAGGAGCATGTATGCTTTTAGTACAACAACTTATAATGGTTTTCAGGCTTTAGTGACTGAGGAAATGTCATTAAAATTCCGTGGTGAGTGCATTGGATTACTGAATTCAAGTTTGCCTTTCAACTAATATGCCTGTAGTGTAACTTTATAGTTCTTACCTGCCTGTTTTGGTATTTTCATCAGGGTTGCCTGGGGTGGTTTTCATTTTGCCTGATGTGTATCTATATCCAGAGACAAAGGAATTTGGAGGTCGTTCCACTGTTTTCTCTTCAATGAATCTACCATTTATTAACTTCAGATACTTTTGTTTCCTTGTATCCCGCGAGTAAATGAGCAGCCCATTCATTTTATTGAATTTATAACTGTGCCTTTATTAAATTTTAGTTCAGATTTTTTTCAAAATTTATTTCCGCGCATGCTAAAGTTTTTAAATATATTTACTGCATCTAGTACATGGTAGAAATTCATACTATGTGTATGTTTTGACTTCATCAGGAGATAAATATGATAATGGTGTCATCACTCCGAAACGACCATTTCATCACTGGGGCAAATCATCAAGGCCTGACAAGGAGATTAACTTTCATAGGAAACAATCAGCACAACAGAGCAGCCTTCTTCCACAAGAAAGTTCCCACAGCCAGGGGCGGAGCGAGGGAGGGGCTGGGGGGTGCCTGGCACCCCCCAATGCTCGCCTAATCTTTCTAATACATCTTTAAAGTATTATCACATAGTTGCTTAGTTCCTTCTAATTTAGCTTAATCAAACTATTATTAACTCTTTTAGTATCAAGTGCATCCACCTAAAGATGCTTTTAGCTACTTATGAAGACACCTCTTAGATGTACAATGGAAGATGAATTATCACGAGATTGTTTTGTACTTTATATTAAGAAGGAATTGGCTGCATCAATTAGTATTGAAGCCTGTGATCTTGCTGCTAGTCGTAGAGGTAATTTTAAGTTGATCCATATGTAATTTTGTTTTGGTCAAGACCGGTGAAACATGCCACTATGCATGACTAACCATATGGCATTAACGTTGATTCTACTCCCTCCGTCCCAAAATAAATGCAATTCTAGACTTCAAAATTTGTCCAACGAAGAATGCAACTGACTTACTAATAAAAAAAGACAAGACTCTCTAGAAACTTCTCATACAAAAGACAAGCTAGTGTCTAGGTCTTTCTTACAAAAGACAAGAGGCAATTTAATAATTTTACACTTGACATTGTTTTGCGTGCCCGATCTTAGAATTGCATTTATTTTGGAATGTGAGAGACATGGGTACCCATGGGTCCCCACCGGCCAGGGTCCCAGAGGCCCCTGACGAGTGGGCCCGACCTTCCAGAAGACTCGCCGACCTTACAAGTGGGCCCAGCGACCTGGTCAAGCTCCCGGAAGACCCGCGAAGCCTTGGCGTGCAAGACAAGGACACGACGACCTGGCGCGCCGCCGCCTGTAGCTCCGAGTATCTCGGGATACTCCCTGTAATCCGGGAAATAATCTTCCCACAGTTGTAACCGACCCCGACACGGGTCAACCGACCTGCGCATGCAAACCCTAGCTCGTCCCCCATATAAGGCGGCCTAGGGCTCCATGCACAGGGGGAACTCATCTTCATCCTCGCATAATCCACCACAACTGGACATAGAGTTTTACTCTCCGGAGGCCTGAACCAGTATAAACCCTTGTCACCCTGTTCTTCGCCGCCATACTCGCCTAGCTCCGTGTGCACCACGTGCATAACCACCTACGCTCTTAGGTCCTGATCCTCCATTAACCTGCAAACCACTAGGACAACCCCCTAGCGGATCAGTCCAGGTCTCACACCCTGACAGTTGGCGCGCCAGGTAGGGGCGATCGGGAACTCGCTGTGCAGCATGGTGGCCCAATCTGGCGTCGTCTTCCCGGTGAGCATGGCGGCCTTCCTCGCCGACCCCGTGGAGATCTGCTTTGGATCCGTCACGGCGACCTCACCTGCCCCGGCAGCTTCGACTCCTCCAGCGACCTCTGAGAAGGTCGTCACGGCGCCCGCCGCCGCCCCTGTTTTCGATCTAGTGTCGGAGACCCACCCGCCCAAACCATGTGACCTCGTCCAAGGGATGGACAACATCATCGGCTCGATGAGAGAAACCCTGGAGATCTGCGAACGAGCTCAACGCTCGGTGCAGACAGCGCTGCGCCACGACACCTTCCCCTTCGGCCTGAAGTCTGCGCCCGGCCTTCGCCTGGGACAACTCTCAACGCCTCCCCAGATCCAATCTGGACGGCGACCTTCGCGCAACCCAAGGCTTGCGCCTCGCGCCCGGTGCGCCCCTCTCGACATGCCCTGCACCTACCACAAGGGTGCAAAGCACACCCTCCGCGGGTGCCGCCTACGGAAGAAGATCAACAACGAGCTCCCCCGCCGAGCTAAGCGACCTACCCAGTCTCCGGACTGCAGGAAGTTCCAGAAGGTCCGGGTTCGCATCGCCCTGAACGACCCGGAAGTTGTCTTCCGTCAGGTGATGGTGATCTCGGAGAACGAGCCACCATGCTTGGGTGCGACTAACTCTCAGGAGGCAGCCCGCATCCAAGCAAACGCCCGCCGCGCTGAGCGACGTGCGGAAGAGCAGCGGCGTGCCTTGCCCTGTGCTCACGACCTGCGCCTGGAGTTCGAGGAAGCCGGGATCCCGACCTTCAATAGCTCCTAGGCTAACCTGGGTGCGGCCATCTCTCGGCTCCAGCAAGTCTAATCGCCCGAAGCTGAGCAGGCTCTCGCGTACCTCCGGGTCGCCAACGCCCTAGTGGAGGAGAAGAGCGCGGCCTCCAGGTCTGCCGCGTCATCCTCCACACACCACTCGCGCAGTCGATCCCATCGACCTACGTGCAGCCATCTCTCCCCCGTCCAGGAGGAGGTTGCTCAGCACAACCCTGAGCAACCCGCCGCTGCCCGCGACCTTCGCGTCAACCTCGACGCCAATAGGCGCGCTCGCGACGCCCGCACCGTCGTCGACCAACACCACCGGGAGCGCGAGGAGCGTGAGCTCCGCCACCGCCTGGACTACGATCGCGAATACGGTGCCCCGGGCGGCATCCATCACATCATGGAGCGCGAGCTCCGCGATCAGCACGAGATCGAGAACCAGCGACGTGCCAAGTACGATGCTGACCACGGCGATCCCGCTGTCGTCCGGGTCGACCGGGACCGGCAGCCACGTTCCCAGCTCGTCGTCCCGGAACGCAGCGTCCACTCTACGCCACGAAACACCGCTGCGGCAAGAGGCACCAGCGAAGATCTTGCGCTCAACGCCTTCCCGGCGCTGGATGCCCGCTTCAAGAGGGTGGAGTACCCTGACAACTTCAAGCCTAACATCAAGCCATACGATGGGCGCTACGACCCTAGCATCTGGCTAGCGGCCTACTACGTCGCCGTCAAGGTGGCTGGTGGTGATTTCGATCACATGGCGGCCTACTTCCCGTTGGTCATGGGCAAGTCCCCTTCGCTGTGGCTCAACAACCTTGAGCCCGACAGCATCAAGACTTGGGCCGATCTGTCCCAGGCCTTCACATCAAACTTCCAGGCGACCTACGATCGCCCTGGAAACGCCTTCAGCCTGGGGTGGGTCGTGCAGAAGCCTAAGGAGCGGCTCCGCGACTACAACAACCGGTTCTTCCAGAACCGAAACGAGTCCGTCGGCGTCAGGGACGACCAGATCGTCGACAGCTACAAAAAGGGGCTCAAAGACCCCAAGATCTTCGAGAAGATCCACGAGTCCGGCGCCACCAACGTCAAGGAGTTGATGGTCATCGTCAACAAGCTGATGGACACAGAAGACGTGCTCCAGAATCAGTTCGACGCTGGTAACGCTGGTACATCTAGTACCGCGGCGGACAAACTCCGCAAGCGACCTTCCGAGGTCCTGGTGGCTGAAGGGCGGCACAATTCGTCCTTCAACCAAGCTGAGTTCGACCTGGCGCTCGACAGCATCTGCGGGTTCCATGAGGGAGCCACCCACACTCTCCGCGAGTGCTCTCAGTTCAAGAGGGCCTTCAGCTCCTCTGCGGACCCCAAGCCACCCAGGAACGACGGCGGGCAACGTGACAACCGCCCCTACAACAACAACTACCGCCGCAACGACCGGCGAGATCGCCGCGACGACCGCCGCGACGAGCGATACGACGATTGCCGCGAGCCACCTCGCAGCGACCCACCTCGCAACGACTCTGCCCCAGCGGCTCCCCGCGATGAGGCGAACCTGCCCCCTCCGCCGGCTTCAGGCAACCCCAATGGGCCCTTCCAGGCCGCTACTCACGCGATCAACATGATCGTCGGCGGAATCAAGTCCAGCGCCAGCAGGAGGTGCTACCAGAAGGGCAAGCACGGCGTCCACCTCGTCCACACTCACCCAATCGTACCCCTACGATGGTCTGAGCAGCCAATCACGTTCTCCCGAGCTGATCACTGGGTTCATATCCCAGACCCCAGGTCCTACCCGCTCATCGTCGAGCCCACAGTGGATGGAGCCCTGCTCTCCCAGACCCTGGTCGACGGAGGCAGTGGCCTCAACATCATCTTCATTGACACCCTCAAGAAGATGGGCTTCGACTCCAACAAGATGACGGAGTGCGACGAGCCTTTCTATGGCATCATCCTCGGGAAGGCGGCCATCCCGCTGGGTCGAGTCTCCCTCCTGGTCACTTTCGGTATGGAGGCAAACTTCCGCACGGAGTACCTCAACTTCGAGGTCACCAACTTCAAGTCCTCCTACCACGCGATCCTAGGTCGCCCAATGCTGGCCAGGTTCATGGCCATCCCGCACTACACCTACTTGGTGTTGAAGATGTCGGCTCCTCATGGGGTCCTCTCTGTCAAAGGGGACCTCATCATCTCCTTCAGGTGCAACACAGAGGCCCTCGACCTCGCCGCGACTTCCGCTGCTGCCGAGGCCTCCGCGGTCTTGGTAGCCGAAGCTGAAAAAGTCGACCCTGTCGACCAATCCGTTCCGGAGCAAAAGCGCACCGAGACCGCCCTAGACGCGGCTCCATCGACGAAGAAGGTCTGCCTCGGCCTTGCTGACCCAGAGAAGACGGTGGTGATCGGCGATGGGCTCGACCCCAAATAGGAACTCGCGCTCACCAGCTTCCTCCGGGATAATGCCGACATATTCGCATGGAGTCCATCGGATATGCCAGGTGTTCCTAGGGAGCTGGCTGAGCACGCCTTGGATGTAAGCAGGACGGCGAAGCCTGTCAAACAGAAGCTTCGCCGCTTTGCGAAAGATCGCAAGGACGTCATTAGGGTAGAGCTAATAAAGCTCCTAGCTGCCGGATTTATCCGAGAGTGTAAAAACCCGGTTTGGCTCGCCAACCCGGTTCTTGTACCAAAGAAAACCGGACAATGGAGAATGTGTATCGATTACACCGATCTCAATAGACACTGCCCTAAAGACCCCTTCCCTCTTCCGCGTATCGACCAGGTCGTGAACTCCACTGCCGAGAGCGTCCTCCTCTCCTTCCTCGACTGCTACTCAAGGTATCACCAGATAGCCCTGAAGGTCTTCGACCAAGACAAGACGGCGTTCATAACGCCCCATGGCATCTATTGCTATACGGCCATGACCTTCGGCCTCAAGAATGCGGGCGCGACCTACCAGAAGGCAATACAGAAGTGTCTGGTCAGCCAGATCAACAAGAACGTAGAAGCCTACGTCGATGATGTAGTCGTCAAGACCACCCATGAGGATCAGCTCATAGCTGACCTCGCGGAGACCTTCGCCAACCTCCGCACGTATCGCTGGAAGCTCAACCCAGAGAAGTGCGTCTTCGGTGTCCCGTCCGGCAAGCTCCTGGGCTTCGTGGTCAGCAACCGGGGCATCGAAGCCAATCCCACCAAGGTGGATGCCATCCTCAAGATGAAGCGACCTACTGGCAAGAATGACGTCATGAAGCTCACAGGCATGATGGCGGCCTTAGGCCGATTCATTAGCAAGCTCGGAGAGAAAGGCCTACCCTTCTTCAAGCTGCTAAAGAAGGCGGACAAGTTTGTCTGGACCGAGGAGGCGGACCAAGGTCTTGAGCAACTCAAGACCTTCCTCACGACGCCCCCGGTGATGGTGCCCCCGGCACCCAAGGAGCCCTTACTCCTCTACATCTCGGCTACCACCCTGGTGGTCAGCGCGGTCCTGGTAAAGATGGCAACGGGTGCAAAATATCTGCGTACCCGCGGGCAGGAAACCCGACGGGCGCGGATACGGGCGCCATCCCCGCCCGCGGGCGCGGGCACGAACTTGAATCCAGCGGATAGTTACTCGCGGGCAAAAAAATTTGCTATCCTCACCCGCATACCCGCTAGACCCGCTATGACATGTGGGACCCACATGTCATTATGTATATATACACACAATCTTAGGGTTTCCCCTCAATTCCCCTTCCACCCGGCCACCCCCACCCAAAGATAGTGTGTATATATACATAATGACATGTGGGTCCCACATGTCATAGCGGGTCTGGTGGGTATGCGGGTGAGGATAGCAAATTTTTTTGCCCGCGAGTAACTATCCGCTGGATTCAAGTTCGTGCCCGCGCCCGCGGGCGGGGAATGGTGCCCGTATCCGCACCCGTCGGGTTTCCTGCCCGCGGGTACGCGGATATTTTGCACTCGTTGCCATCTTTACCCCGCACTGCCGCACCCCGCAGCCCGCAGCGCAGAGGCGCAGCCGCGTAGAGCCGCAGCCCGCAGACCCACCGCATCGCAGGCAGCACCGCAGCAGGCTTCGGTGCTTGCAGCGCGCGCACGCTAGCGCGGCAGCGCCCCTGTGCTCCCACCCTATCCTCGCCGGTCTCCGCCGCCCACTCTCGTCCGTGTTTCCGTCGGCCGTCGTGTGCTCGCGAGAGCGAAGGCCCCCCCTGCGCCGCCGCCCATCGGTCCTCCAGGACTCCAGGTGCTCCCCCTCCCCCGAATCTACTTGTTCCTTTGTCTGTGCAAGATCTAGCTATTCACTTCAATGCTCAACTGATTCTGATTTTTGTTCACGAATCATGATTGGGGAGCTTTCTTCCAAGCTAGTGTGTTGATTTGTGTTGTTTGTTGACATGCAGTTGCAATGGCAACCCCTGTTAGCTCCCGAGTGCAAGCTTCTGGATCTGGGATTGGTGCCTCTGTTCAGCCAGATGATACTGAGGATAGAGAGATTGTGGATGTATCTGAGGGAGAAGATGATGAAGAAGTTGCTGCTCCTCCTGGCAGTAAGAGGAAGCTCACTTCAAAGGTGTGGAATGACTTTACCAAGGTGTGGGATGGAGGTAAATGGAAGGCCAAGTGCACCCACTGCGACAGGAAGCTTTCAGCCACATTGAAAGTGCATCTAGGCCCCTAAGTGGATTTTGGTGAATTGAATGACAAGGCGATTAAAGGACTAATGTATTTGTCTAAGATTGTGAGCAGGTTTTATTTATATATTCATGAGCAATTATTGAAGTATTTATTTATGGATGAATATTATATGGCTCACATTGGAGAAGACAAATATATGGATGATCCTAATGCATAAGTGACAAGTATCAAGCAATAAAAGAAGATAAATATTGGGATAATTTGAGAAGGTCAATTCATGGTCTCCCATATGAAGACGTAGCTTGATTAAATTTACAAGGATCATAAAAGAGAAGATGGTAATTCTCTAAGTCAAGTGCAAGGCTTCATGTGTTTATTGAAAGAGGACACAAGGATGAGTGTACACATTATGGTTCTAATTTGGAAGCTTGCACATTCGTTGTCAATCAAGATCAAGCATTTGAAGCGGGTTTTCAAATGAAGGTTAATTGTGTATGAAGCAAAGTGGAACTCAAAAGTGGATTGGGTAAGTGATGAAGAGATCAACCGAGATGTCTAGGGTGAGGGACTAAGCAATCTTTGGGGCCCTAGCTAAGCCGCCATTTCGTGTTTTGCTAAGGTGAAGTTCTAGCATCCGTGGGGTCTCCAAGTATCATATCCAAACCTTAACTGAGGGAAGCAATGCAAGTCATCAACATGTTAAGATTGGCAATATGGAGTGACTTATGGATCCAAGTATGCATTCCTATGCTAGATGGAAAGATCCTAAGTCATTAGCTCAAGTATGGACGTGCTCAAGTCAAAGGCTATGTTGAAAGCCCTCAAGTGGATATTGATCAAGTATGGCAAGATTGAAGATGTTCAAGCTCAAGAGATCAACAAAGTGTTCTTAGTTATTCTTGAGTATAGGTATGCCGTACTATCAAGAGGGATGCAACTTAGCGAGTTGACCAAGTCAAAGTGCTCATTAGTTGACCTAAGTGAGATCTAGCCTTAGAGTGTGCTAACAAACCCTCCTAACCTAACCTGAGCCACTTCATCTCTTTGGTGAAGTGTTAGTATCATAGAAAGGGTTTTGGGGGTGTCTCGGGCCTGGCCGGTCTGACCGGTAAGGGGCACCGGTCTGACCGGTGCCGCTAGCCCCAACGGCTAGTTTTTCGAACACCGGTCTGACCGGTGTGGGGCACCGGTCTGACCGGTGCTGCCCGTGGACCAACGGCTAGTTTTCTCCTTTGAGGGGTATAAATACCCCAAGCTTTCTTCAGTTGAAGTTTGCTGTTTCTAGTGACATTGCTGAGGTCCCAAGCCTTTCCTAACAAGCTCTAAGCCTTAGTGGCTCTCCCCAACCCTCTCTTTGTGAGATTTGTGGATTCAAGCCATATCCTTGGTGTTGGGTTGAGAGAGTGAGCTCAAGAGCGACCTTGTGAGCTAACAAGAGCATTTCCATAGCTTGAGCACTTTGGTTTCGCGTCTACAAGCTTTGAAGCGTTTGTTACTCTTGGAGGTTTGCCTCCTAGACGGCTAGGCGTCGCCGGCTAGCTCCCAACGTTGTGGTGAGCAGCGGGAAGTTTGTAAGGGATGCGATCTTGCCTCTTCGTGGAAAAGATCCCCTTAGTGGAAAGGAGGAAAGTGGTTGAAAGAGGCCCGGCTTGTTGTGGGAATTGTCCCTTACAAGCTCCTCAACGGAGACGTAGCCATTCCTTAGTGGGTGGTGAACTTCGGGAAACAAATCCTTTGCTTCTTCGTGTGGTTTGACTCTCTAAGTTGTTTTTCTAGCATATTTGTTTTGCTTCCGCTTCGATCTACTTGGGTGTGCTACTTGTGTGTGCAGGGCTCATTACCTTGCTTGTGATCATCTACAAAGGCCACTCACCAAGTTTGGTTCGTGCTAGAAGTCAAGAGGTGCTTTAAGTTGTTTTTGCAGGTGCTCTGTGCTACACCGGTCTCACCGGTGAGGTGCACCGGTCTGACCGGTGCCTCCTGTGAAGTCCAGTGCTTGACCGGTCTGACCGGTCATCACCACCGGTCTGACCGGTGGAACACTGTCAGCTCAAGTGATCGGGGAAGAAGAGTTTAATTTGGTCGTCACGCCTATTCACCCCCCCCTCTAGGCGACATCAAGGTCCTTTCACACATCAAGAAATGGTACAAGTCACTTGAAAACTCACTTGAAATCTTGCATCTACAATAACAAGAAGCCAGGTGATAAAATTCAGAGTAATTTGAGATTTGGTACCACTGAAAAGGGGACAGTAGCTGTAGAGAACTATGTGTTTGATCAAGAAGTAGCTAGAAGAGCTCTTTATTCCATGATTGTACTGCACGAGTACCCTCTGTCCATTGTTGATCACCATGGTTTTCGTAAGTTTGTTAGTGCATTGCAGCCTTTATTTAAGATGGGAACTAGGAACACTATTAGAAAGGATATCCTGAGTTTTTATGAGGGAGAGAAAAGGAAAGCTAGGATTTTCTTGCAAAGGACCAATTGTCGTGTTGCTATTACCACTGACTTGTGGACAGTTGACAATCAGAAAAGAGGATATATGGCTGTCACAGGACATTTTGTAGATGATTCATGGACGCTTAAGAGCTGCACATTGAGGTGATTATCTATTTTGGCTGCTTTCCATTAACTCATTGCTTGCTGTCCAGATTATTTACTTTGATGTCCAGATTATTTATTTGTGTACTCATTTTGTGTAGGTTCATATATGTACCATGCCCACATACTGCAGAGGCTATTAGTGATGCATTGCACAAATGTCTCCAGAGCTGGGATATTGATCGGAGGGTATCAACTGTGACCCTTGACAATTGCAGTACCAATGATAGCATGATTGGCTTAATGGAGACAAGGCTTGGGGCATCTAATATGCTGGTTAGAGGGAAATGGCCACATATGAGGTGCTGCGCACACATTCTCAATCTCATTGTCAAAGACGGCATGCAAGTCATTGAATCATCAATTACAAACATCCGAGACAGTGTTGCTTATTGGGTTGCTACACCAAAGAGGTATGAAAAGTTTGAGAAAACTGCTCTAGATGAAAAGGTAGAATTGGACAAGAAGTTACACCTAGATTGCAAAACTAGATGGAACTCAACCTATATCATGCTTTCTATTGCTATACCTTACCGTAAAGTTTTTGTGCGCTTGGGTGAGCTAGATAAGAACTATGTCTGTCCATCAGAAGCTGATTGGGAATTTGCTACTATCGTTTGTGACAAACTGAAATTGTTCTATGACCTGACTGAATTGTTTTCTGGGACAAAGTATGTGACAGCTAATCTTTTCTTCCCTAAAGTGTGTGAAATTAAACTTGCTATGAACTCATGGAGTTTTAATGAAGATGAAACCATTAGGGATATGTCTAATGCCATGATTGAAAAGTATGACAAGTATTGGACTGATATCCATGGTCTTATGGCTGTTGCTGTTATTCTTGATCCACGTCTTAAGATGACAATGTTACACGCTTGTTATATTGCCATTTTTGGTCAAGAGGCAGCTGAGAAATATGTTACTGAGGCCCATGAATTGCTTATTGATTTGATGAAACACTACCATGTGAGAGAGCAAGAGTTTGTAAGTACATCATCTAGTGGTGCACAATCATCAGTTAATGCAGCTGCTGTGTTTGAAATTTTCAAAACCCTTAATGAAAATAAGAAGACCACTAGCTTTGTCAGAAGTAAGAATGAGTTGGATCGCTATTTGGAGGAAGAATCTCTTCCTCATGATCAGAATGACTACTTTGATATATTGGGTTGGTGGAAATTGGAGGGAACTCGTTATCCTACTTTGAGGCTGATTGCTCGTGACATCTTGGCTATTCCAATTACTACTGTTGCATCTGAAGCAGCTTTTAGCACTAGCAGGAGGGTTCTAAGTGAGCATCGCAGCCGTCTTACTCCTAAAATGTTGGAAGCTTTGATGTGTGGTCAAAGCTGGCTTCGACACACTCTCAAAGGTAAACAATTCAGGCATTCGACATTCACATTGAACCATGTTCAGATTGTATATGCAGCAACTAATACATATTATTGATTGTAGATGCTGATGGAAAGTTCAATAGCTTCTGGTCATGCCATGAAGATATTGAAGAAGAAATGAAGGAAGAGTCTTGCATTACAACGGCGGATTCTGACTAATGAACTTATTTGATGTTCTGTTTGTTGATGTTCAGTTATTGAACAATGTATGTTTGAGATTTTGAGTTGTTGCATACTTGCATGCTTGCATTTCGTTAGTCGTACGCATGTGAAACAAATAATGTGTGAGATGTTGAATGACTATGTTTAATCTTATTGATGTGGACTTGTGGAGTGTAAACCATTGTTGTGATATCTTTATCTCTTGTGGACTTGTGGCTGAGGCTATCTAGCTGTATATGCATATGCTAATCTGGCAGGCATGGGTGTGCCCGCGGGCACGAAATATCCGCGGATCGCGGGCGCGAGCGTGATTTCCTACCCGTGGCGGGTGGCGGGCGCGGGCGCGGGCGTGAGATCTGGGTGGCGGGCGCGGGCGTGAGATCTGGGTGGCGGGCGCGGGCGTAGGAACTCAGTATCCGCGGGCGTCATGCCTGTTGCCATCTTTAGGTCCTGGTGGCTGAGTGACCTGAAGAGGGACGACCTTACCCTGTCCAGCGACCTATCTACTACGTCAGCGAGGTCCGATCCGACAGCAAGACCAGGTACAGCCAGCCCCAGAAGATGCTCTACACGCTACTCATGACTTCGCGAAAGCTCCGGCACTACTTCCAATCCCACAAGATCAAGGTCATCTCGGCATTTCCCCTTGGCGAGATTCTACGAAGTCATGACACCTCTGGGCGCGTCATCAAGTGGTCTATCGAACTAGGCAAGTTCGACCTAGAGTTCTGCCCCAGGCAGGCTATCAAGTCACAAGTCATTGCAGACTTCGTCTCAGAGTGGACAGAGATCCAGCTACCTCCGCCGCCGGAGCGGCCTGAGCATTGGAAGATGTACTTCGATGGTTCCCAGAACCTCGAAGGTGCCGGTGCAGGAGTTCTATTCATCTCCCCTAAGGGCGACTACCTCAAGTACGTCCTGCAAATCCACTACAAGGCGTCCAACAACAGCGCCGAGTACGAGGCCCTCATCCACGGGCTCCGCATTGCCGTCTCCCTTGGGATCAAGAGCCTCTTGGCCTACGACGATTCCAAGGTCATCATCGACCAAGTCAGCAAAGACTCCGAAGCCAGGAAGGATACCATGGATGCCTACTGTGCTGAGGTGCGCAAACTCGAGCGCCACTTCGAGGGGCTCGAGTTCCACCACGTCTGCCGCAACAACAACGTCACGGCCGATGTCCTCTCCAAGATTGGCTCCAAGCGCGCACTGGTTCCGGCCGGTGTGTTCGTCCAAGACCTACGCAAGCCGTCCATCAAGCTCATCCCTAACTCAGAGTCGCCCGATGACGAGGTCACCTCGCCTGCAGACCGCGAGATCCTCATGGTCGACGCAGAAGATGACTGGCGCCTCGACTTCATTGCCTTCCTCCTCGAGCATCGAGTACCTGAGGACAAGGCAGAGGGAGAAAAGATCACGAGGCGTAGCGCCAACTACGTCGTCATCGGTCAGGAACTCTACCGGAGGTCCGCCTCTACTGGAGTACTGATGAAGTGCATCCTACGATCCGAGGGCCTCAGGCTCTTGGACGAGATACACGGTGGCGAGTGCGGCAACCACGCTGCCTCTTCGAACCTGGTAGGCAAGGTCTTCAGGTCTGACTTCTACTGGCCCACGGCCTTGGCCGATGCCCAAGAACTTGTACGTCGCTGCAAGGGGTGCCAATTCTTCACCAAACAGCAGCACCTCCCGGCTCAGGCCCTCAGGACTATCCCTCCGTCGTGGCCCTTCGCAGTCTAGGGTCTCGACTCTGTGGGACCTTTCAAAACCGCCCTCGGCGGCTACAAGCACATACTGGTGGCGGTGGATAAGTTCATCAAGTGGATCGAGGTCCGTCCCGTATCCAGCGTCACCTCGAAAGAGGCAACTAAATTTATTGAGGAGATTACCCATCGCTTCGGGGTGCCCAATAGGATCGTCACCGACCTCGGCACGGCCTTCACAGGAGTCGAGTTTTGGGACTTCTGTCAGGACAGCCTGATCGACGTATACTACTCCTCGGTAGCGCACCCACGGTGCAACGGCCAGGTCGAACGGGCCAACGGCATGGTCCTACAGGCCATAAAAGATCGTATCTTTGACGGTTCATCGCCCTACGCCACGAGGTGGCTCTCAGAGCTCCCTCACGTTCTCTGGGGTCTCAGGACCTAGGTCAGCTCAGCTACAGGGTATTCACCCTTCTTCCTGGTCTACGGATCAGAAGCTATCCTCCCCACCGATGTGGCTTTTGGTGCTCCTCGCATTCAGCACTTCGATGAAGGAGAAGTAGAGCAAACACGCCGACTCGACCTCGACAGTGTCGAGGAACACTGTATGGCTGCGCTCATGCGCCACACTCGCCACGAGCAGCAGCTACGTCGCTACCACGACCGCAACGTGCGAGAGCGTTCCTTAAACGTTGGCGACCTAGTCCTGCGGCGGATCCAGAACACCAAGGACATGCACAAGCTCTCTACACCTTGGGAAGGCCCCTTCATAGTCAAGGAGGTCATTGGACCGGCGACCTATCGCCTCCAATGGGCTGATGGCCAGGGTGTTCCTAACCCTTGGAACATCGAGCACTTACGTCGCTTCTATCCTTAGGAGCATTGTATCACAACAAAGCTATGTATTCTACCCCTTGTAAATTCAATATATATAAAAAGATCCCTCTTTCAGCTTGTCTATTTTCTGTTTACCCCTCCCCTTCGACACGCTCGGGGGCTTGGCCTAAAAACCAATCCTTCGCGCTCGGGGGCTCGACTCTAAGCTCGGTCCTTCACACTCGGGGGCTTGGCTTTGCCAACCTAAGGGTCACTCGACCTGGGGTTCTCCCTTCTCTCTTTCCATAGTGCTCCCTTAACACAACTTTTTGTACATTTTATAAGTATTCCTAGGTCGTGAGGTTGCCTGACCTTGGGTCCCTGACCCCCTCCGTGCGCCGACCACACTTAAGCCTCCAACGTCGAGCCGTGTGGTCGGTAAGCCGTTCCTCCACTGAGCAGGGTTAGCGGAGGAAAAGGGGTCTCGCAGCTTCGTTACCTTTGCGTTCTTATAAAGCGTACACGGAGTCAAATAAGGGATAACAGGACACATCTTTTTCATTCATGCAAATGTTTATATTACATCAAAAGGGTCCGCGACCCGTCATTGTTACTAACTATTTACCACTACTGAGCTACCCCTGCAGGTCTAACTTCTTCATAACTTCCTCTGCGACGGCCTGAATGTCTTCGCTGTCCACTGCCTGTGCCAAGTCGATCTCCTCCTTGACCTTCTCGAGGTTGAACGACGGCTTGTGGGGCTTCACCACGGCCAGCGCGGTAGCGGCGGCAAGCTTGCCACCGTCCATCAGCAAGGTCTTTATGCGACCTACCGCGCCATCCAGCCGCTCGACGAGCCCTTGCGGATCACCCTCGACCTTAGGGGCGTACACGTCCACAAGGTACTCGGCGGTCTCCTTGAGGTCGTCCAACTCCTTCTCCATACCTGCAGTCATCTCTTGATGATCAATAAGGGTCTGCATCGCCCGGCCAAGGTCGATCTCTAGATCTCTGTGCGCCCCAAATTCATAAGCAGCTTTACGGGTGAAGTAAGACTCACTGGCGATGACCTCCTTGTGCTTCTCCTTGAGGATCTTCACCTGCTCCTTCGACTCCTTGAGGTCCTTCTTCAAGGCAGTCTCCCTCTTCTTGGCCTCTGTACGTACCGAGATCAAGAGCGGGTTAGCACGACGTGCTTACACAACAACACAAGGGCGTCCCATGATGTACCTGTAGCGGCGACCTTCAGCTCGTCCTCCGCCTCCTTCGCCTTCAGCTTTACAGCTTCAAGCTCCCGCCTCAAGGCCTCGATGGCCTGATCCTTCGAGATTGCCTCCTCCTTGAGGCTCCTTACTTCCTTCGCGGCCTCGACCTTGGCCTGAAGTACGGCCTCCCGGGCCGTTGTCAGCTCCACGTGAAGATTGGCGCCCTCCTTCAATAGGGTCGCCCTTTTCTGCGCACGCTCAGCAAGAGTCTGCAACCACTCATCGAGATTGTTAAAAACATGGTGTCGGTATGAACCCAAGAGGCAACTCCAAAGGTAATGCAAACTTACCGCGAGCGTCCTGCCAATGGTCACCTGCGCCGCCTTGAAGTCTTCAAGATCCTTGGCGTCGGCCTAGATATCGTCCTCCCATGAAGTACCTTCGTACAAGCAGGGTTGCTTGTCGGCTTCTCCGCTCGCACCTCCGGCTACCGCTTGCTGCGTGCCCAGCAGGCTTGACTCCGACAGGTCCTGCTGGCGCGGGCCCTCTACCTGCTGCGCGGCCTCCGCAGCGACCTTAGCTGGTACCGATGGCATCGTCTCCACGGTCTCAGGGGGCTTACTGGTGAAGTCCCCGCCTGAGGTCGCCGGCGACTGCCCCACCGGCAACTTCTCGACCTTCCAGCCAAATGCCTCTTGGCCTGAGGCATTCTTACTGTTGCCAGAAACTGCAAGAGTCAACCTACACAAGGTGTACATGTTCGTCAGACCTACTCAACACACCCGCCGCAGATGAGAAACATCATAAATCAAGCTCAGCGAACATACCCGCTGCCGGTCTTCAGCTTCATCGACATTGGCCTGGGCGGTTCCCGCCTTGGCTTCTTTTGCGACCCTTGGTCGCTCACGACCTTCGCGCTCACCTTCTGCTGCTCGCCGGTAGCCACGGGCGGAGCATTGCTATCTCCTACGGCCGCCGCGTCGCCCGACCCTCCGGCGACGTCACGTGACCCCGCATCATCACGCTCCTCGAAGACGACCTCGGTGTCAGTCGTTGTCGTCTTCGACGACGTGGCGACGACCTTCCTCTTCCTCTTCTTCTTCTCCGCCTCAATGGTGCCGAAGATGATCTTGACGCCCTTGTGCGCCGGAATCTTCGCGGTGGCCTGCCGCGTACGACGAACCATCGGCACGGAGCTCGCCGCGGGCGGATCCTCGTCATCGCTACCCCCCACCGATGAGTCGGAGAGGTAGTTTTCCAACAACTCCGGCGGTGGAGCCCTCACGTCCTCCGTCGCCCGGACCTTGAAACTGCGCTCCCCCTCGTTCGCGAGGGGAGCTGGACACCAGAACAGACCTTCACGACCCTGTGAATCAGATGACCTCCGTTTCAGCTCAAGAAGAATACAACAACAACAAAGAAGTCAAGATCGATCAGTGACATACCACGTCTGCGGGCCGTGTGAGGGAGAATGCCTTGGGGCATGTCCGGTTTTGGATCACCCCGTTGAAGAGCTCCCTCACCCGCGCCACCATCTCCTCCTTGGAGACCTTTCGCTACTGTACGCGGGTTAGGTCGGTCTTCCCCCAATACTCGTAGTCAAGGTGCACCTGATCTTGGATCGGCTGCAGCAGCCTCCGGGTGAAACTGATGGCCACCGCTCCGCCGGTCAGCCCCTCTTCCTTCCGTTGCTTGAGGTCCTCCAGTAGCGGCTTGATGGCGTCCATCTCCCGCGACGTAAGCTGGTTGGTGCACTCAGGCACCGGGGTCGGTGCCAGCCCCGACCTGGTCGGCAGCGCTGGCTTGGGGTTGTCGATGTAGAACCAGCCCCGCCGCCAGCCCTGGGTGTTGTCCGGCAACTCCATGTCGATGTACACCGTCTTCATGTGACGGCGTAGCATGAAGCCCACGGCGCCGACGACGCCGTTCTTCCCAGTCTTCTTCACCTCGAAGAAATACCGCCACAGGTCGAAATGTGGCGGTATCCCAAGGTATGCCTCGCACAGATGGATGAACAGGGATACCGTGGTGATGGCATTGGGGATGAGGTGCGTTACGTCGATACGGTAGAAGTGCAGCAACCCGCGGAAGAAGTCGCCCGCCGGAACTCCAAACCCGCGCTCGACGTGCGCGACGAAGGCGACGGTCTCCCCGGTCCCCTCGGAGGGGAACGCTTCACCGGCGGCGGGCCTCCACCCCACCTGCTCCCTGGGCTTCAGCAGCCCGCGCTCCACAGCTCCTTGAGCTGCGCCTCCGTCACCGTCGAATGCTCCCACACCTTCTCCGGCACCGGCGCACGCTCCGGAGCCATCTCCTCTTCTTCGAAGCCGGTGGATCTGGCTCTAAATACCACCAGGGTCTTTTGGTGCATACGGCGGAGCTGGGCGCGGCGGTTCTAAGCACGGCAGTGCCGCGCGAATCTACGCGCTAAAGCTTTCGGCGGCGGATTGGGAACCCTAGCTCTTGCGGGGAATGGAAGCGAGTGGGGTCCTTGACCCCTCACTCGGCCTTGGGCCGCCTCAGTGCGGCGGGCCGCAGCACCCTAACGACCCCTCGAATTCGGCGACATCACCGGCGACCCAACGGATACATCGCCCAACGGCTATTTCGGCCTAATAGCTACAGGCAGTAACGGCCCGAGCCGTGCGGGAATCCATACCCGTTGATTTTGCGCCTAATGGCCCGGTGTCCATGGACTCGCTATGCCTTACTTCAAGCCCCTCCCCACAATTTTCCTCAAGGTCTCTTGGCCTCTGACGACCTCCGGGTTCATGATAACACCTTCACAAGGTCGACAGGTACTACCGCTTGGTAGGTCGCCTCTGTTCTCTCTATTCGGGCTCGCACCCTTAGGCTCTACTGCCCGTTGGCGGCCTCCGGGCCAAGTAGCACCTCCTTGAGGTCGCTAAGGTCCTGCTACCTATTACATTGCCATCACGGCTATACCGACAGCCCCGTGCTTAATGGCTCTACTGCCCGTTGGCGACCTCTTGGTCAAGTGGCACCTCCCTGAGGTCGCTAAGGTCCTGCTGCCTCCTAGGTCGTTCAGACCTAGGACTTTCCAGGTTGACTACCTGCGTTGTGTCTCTGCACAATGGCCATGCCGACCCAGGTCGACACGGGTCCCTTGTCTCTACGGTAGGCCTCCTGAAGGTCGGCGTGCTATTACAGCTCCGCTGGGACCTTGGTATCCGTACCATTGCCGCCCGGACGCCCTTACAATCTACTAAAGCCATGACACTGTTCATGCAAAACCATGCTCATAGCTTCTTAAGCTACAAAGAGCTTGGCCCTTGGCCAAATTACAAGATACAAAGATCTTAAAGGTCCTGAATTACCTTCCAAAGTGCTTACGACTAAGCTTACACTAATAAGGCTTGTCACAAGCTTTCTTCTGGCTTCAGGGCCTACTCGACGACCTCTACAGCTACTGTGGAGGCAGCTACCACACAGCGACCTCTACTCGCACACCAACCGGTCTCCTGCAGTGCCCAGCATCAAGTCTGAGTTTCGCGGCAAGATTGCAGAAGGTCCGAGCTTTAACACCAACCTCGCCGGGTGGAGCGCGGTGCTCACTAGCATCACATCTGGCCTGAAAGTGTCAGGGCCGACGATGCAGCTGCTGCTTCATACTCCTTCCGGGCTCCTCGGTGAGGCTAGGAGACGAAGCTGATAGAGTTCTTCGAGCCTCGCAAGCATTCTTCTAGCTCCAAGCATAAACTACACTACCTCTACACTCTGGGGGACGGACACAAGCCCACGGCGTGGCAACATTACTACACTGGATCATCTTGCATCCCCTCTGAAGAATAGTGCGGTTTGCTTCAAACCCTTGGCACCTATTTATACTCCAGCACCTGCCGTTGAGCGTTCATCCGCAAGCCAGCTTGCGTGGCGTCCTTATCTTCGACATCACTGTGCCCTCGAGGAGCACGAGGTTACTGTTCACCTGCGAACGGCATCGGCGCGCCTGACCCCTACCTGACTGCAAACGGCGGCACCTTTGTCCTTTGTGGGTGGCAGCAACCCGTGCTTCATGAGCACATCGGCCCGTGACCGTACAGTGAACCCGTGGCTCCGGTTGTGACAGACCTGACGCCTACTACCTTCTGCAAGATTCTGGTGCTCTTGTCCTCTAGCGTCGCCCCTACAAGAGCATCAGTTTCCCCAGCGGAAGGTCGTAGGTTCGGATTCTTTTTTTCTTCTTCTTTTGGAGCATCAAACCGGCCATCCTGGTCGCTTTACTGCTCAGGGGCTACTACACTAGTGCGTCTTCGACGCACTATTTTCTTCGGGTCGTCTCGACCTAATGGAAGCCCGCTTCCATCGCATCTCGGCTCGACCTACCCCTGGTAGGCTTGTTGACCTTTCTGAAGGTCGCTCCTACTACAATATGCCTGACTCAGGTCAGGTCGGCGGTTCTGCAAGATCTACGCCTCGTCTTCACTTCGACCTCATGATACTTCGACACAGAAGCTCGACGTTCAACTTCGTGCGCGCATCGGAGGGGTTTCTTTCCTTTTGATCCCCGTGCACCCTTCACGACCTCGACGGTGCCGCGCCTCTGCTCCTCTTCGACACAACCCCGCCTCGACCGCTACGCCTACACGTCGATCGGGGGCTTGAGAGACATGGGTACCCATGGGTCCCCACCGGCCAGGGTCCCAGAGGCCCCTGACGAGTGGGCCCGACCTTCCAGAAGACTCGCCGACCTTACAAGTGGGCCCAGCGACCTGGTCAAGCTCCCGGAAGACCCGCGAAGCCTTGGCGTGCAAGACAAGGACACGACGACCTGGCGCGCCACCGCCTGTAGCTCCGACTATCTCGGGATACTCCCTGTAATCCGGGAAATAATCTTCCCACGGTTGTAACCGACCACGACACGGGTCAACCGACCTGCGCATGCAAACCCTAGCCCGTCCCCCCATATAAGGCGGCCTAGGGCTCCATGCACAGGGGGAACTCATCTTCATCCTCGCATAATCCACCACAACTGGACATAGGGTTTTACTCTCCGGAGGTCTGAACCAGTATAAACCCTTGTCACCCTGTTCTTCGCCGCCATACTCGCCTAGCTCCGTGTGCACCACGTGCATAACCACCTACGCTCTTAGGTCCCGATCCTCCATTAACCTGCAAACCACTAGGGCACCCCCCTAGCGAATCTGTCCAGGTCTCACCCCCTGACAGAACGGATGGAGTATTTTATTTTGTTCATGGTCTCTTCTATGCTTAAATCATTGATTCTATTTTATTTTGTTCATGACCCCTCCTATGCTTAAATCCTGCCTCTGCCCCTGCCCACAACAGCCATCCATAGCAAGAAGTTTTCGTACATTCTGCTTGTCGGGGTTCTGTAACCGCCGGTAATAAATTTCTCGGATTGTGTGTCGGACCTCGGATGGTGTGCAAAAGGGGACACAAGGATTTATACTGGTTCGGGCCTCCGGAAAGTAATACCCTACGTCCAGTTCAAGCTGCTCGTGTTGTTTGCACTGATTTGTAGTAGGGGATACAAATAAGCGAGAGAGGACGCTCCTCCCAGGTCTCTGTGGTGTGTGTACGTGGTTCTTGTAGCAGAAATCTGCGTACGTGTGTTGGAGCCATGTCCGTCGGGAGGAAGAAGAAGAACAGTAGGAGGGAGAGAGAGAGCGCTCCTCCGGAGAGGAGAAAGAAGAAGTCAAAAAATGTTCCCCCGGCGGGAGGTCCTGCTCTCCCTTTTATATGAAAGGGGGTAGGTTACATGAGTGAGAAAGTAAAAGCTAGAAGTAAAATAAGAGAGAGAGTCGGAGCACACGGTCAAAAGAAGTACGAGGGAGAGCTTTTGCTCATGCTGCAGGCCCACCGTCCTTGGTTCCTGTTAGCTACTGTTGTCGTGCGTGGTTGCCTGTGGCTGGTCCTGGTGCCATGCTTTTCCACGCAAGTGGCCTGGCCAATGAATGCCTCTGACATCTGGTTGTGCTGTCCCTAGTACAGGCATGGGAGGTGTGGAGCCCAAATTTACTCGGGAGGGCATCAAACTAGTCGGAAGCTGCTGGCTGAAGGTCACGTGAGGTCATGGCTTTGATTTATGGCTGTTTTCCCTCACAGAAATAAACCCTAGAATACTACTTGATTTATAGCCCTTTTTTTATAAGAATAAATCCAGAAAGCCATAAAAAATACTTCAGGGGTCATCGTGACTGTGAGATTTGCTCGTATTTACCGTCTTTGGGTACCCATAATATTGGATCCCGTCACTGCTGATAGCAAAATAGAAGCTATGCATAAATCTCATTAACTAATCTGGTCGTGTTAAAACTTGAATCCTAAAGTTTCACCGAAGCCAAGCGTGAGACCTGAGATGTTGAAGTCCCTGCCCTGTAAAATAATCGACCAATTTCATTATTGTCTTGTTTTATTTGCATTCAAATTCTAGCTTGGTGGCATGTCACTGGTGGAAAAAGGCCCTTCGGTCCCGGTTGGTAAAAACAATATCTCTCTAAAGACTTCTAGAGACTAATTCATAGAGACAAAAGGCCTCCCTTTCTTACCAGGTGCCCAACCGGGACTAAAGGGGGGCATTTAGTCCCGGTTGGTATTACCAACCGGGACTAAAGGGGGAAGGGGCACGCCAACGTCAAAAAAAAAGAAAGAAATTCCTGGGAGAATACCAACCGGGACTAAAGGGGGAAGGGGCACGCCAACGTCAAAAAAAAAGAAATTCCTGGGAGGCCCCCACACACGCGATTTTTTCACGCGAAATATACGCGTGCGCGGTGCGGGGATTCGAACTCGTGACCTGTAGCCTCGCGTGTAGCTTCCTTACCATCTCACCTATACAGCACATGTGATTGAGTAGAGAATGCAATCCTCTTATAGTAACTCGTGGAAGACCCTTTAGTCTCGGTTCGTAACACGAACCGAGACTAAAGGCCTCCCTACGAACCGAGACTAAAGGGTCGGAGCTCTCCTACCACTCATGGCCACGTCGCCCCAAAACCTTTAGTCTCGGCTCCAAAATTCAACCGGGACTAATGTGTAGGAACAAAGGTCGTTTTTCCACCCGTGTGTGTTACTACCAAATTTTCGCAAAAAAGAAAAAGAAAAAGTGTTACTACCAAATTAAATTCGTAATGCTGAGTCATATGGTGTCATTTCAAAACGTCACAAGTTGTGAAACTCTGTTCAGTGTTAATGAACATGCCATTCAGATGCTTCCATCGATCTTACCACCATGGATTTCTCCTAGCATCGTAAAAACCGTGAATGATCGATCTCACACGTGCCGTCTCAAAACCCAAAAGGAGGTCAGTTTTAGGACATCACCATCGACTTAAGGCCCTGTTTAGTTCCTCAAAACTCCCAAAAATTTTTGTATCGCAGACCGTGTCACCTCTCACACAACACGCTTCTTAATGTAAAATTTTCGTCATTTTCACCCAAATTTCACCGAACTAAAAGATGCCTAAATAAAAAACCGTGCCACTGAGTGGTGGGCAGGCGCTATCCGCTTCACGGAGAACACGAAAACGACGGGTGAAATGGGAGTTCGATCGGGGCGCTTGGACCGGGTCGATCGATGTGAACGGCCTCATCTCGTCGAACGTCGAGCTACTGCCACAGGGAACACGGAGGCGCCGGCCTGCTGCTTGCATTGCATCACATCAGAAACCGGCCGGCGGGGCGTACGCCGGCCGGAAGAAAGGGGACGACGACGAGACCCCGTCTTCCTCGGAAACACGCGTACCGACCGTGTCCCTCCTCACACGCTGTGCTGTGCTGGTCGGCTGGACGACGGAGTGGTAGGAGGAGAGCTCCGAAGCAGGCACCAGGCAGCAGGCACAGGCAGGCGCATGCCCGCTCGTTCGCCGTGTGATCGCGAATCAAGCTGTTACAAACTGCGTGTGGACGCTTACATAAACAATTCACAAGTACGACGACGTGTGCCTACAAAGTGGCATGCCTCTGCGCCTAGAATGAAAAAAAAAACTCTCACTGCTAAGAAAAGAAAAAAAACGTTTGTACGGAGTATATTACCCAGAAATATGTAAATATACTTATATTTCGTTGCTTTTTTTGATCGCAGAATGTGTGCAGGTACAGAATAATTTATGCGGCCAGAGGAGCGCGTGTGGGTACCGACACATGACAGGAACTAAACGAAGTCTTTAGCGTGCCTTTGGCACGGCTTCACCAGCAGCTTCGCCGGCTGTTTTTGGTGAAGTTGTGCCAAACGATCCAAAAAACAGCTTCTCCCCCCAATCGCTTCGGAGCGTCCCGGGATTCACGCTCTCTAGAGCGGTTCGGGCGGGGCGAAGCTGCAAAAGGGCAGCTTCCCCCGTTTCGCCCTGCCTTTTCCCAAGCATGCCCCGGGTGGGAGTGGCCCACGGGCGGCCGGCGGGGCTGCAGGAGAGGCCTGTGGAGGAGCTCGAGGGCGGCGGCGGCGGGGGAGGGCACTGGCGAGGAAGCAGCGGCGTCGGAGGCCGGCGGGCGCGGAGACGACCACCCGCGCGGGAGAGGCGCCGGCGAGGGGATGTAGGAGGCCGCCGGACGCCGAGGCGCGATGGAGGCGGCGCGGCGGAGGCGTCGCGGGCCGGGCAGAGGCCGGCGGCGGGCGCTGGGCGAGCTGGAGGCCGACGGTGGGGGATTCGATGGGGGCGCTGGTGGGGGAACCGACGGCCGTCGATGGGGGCGCCGGTGGGGGAGTTGATGGGGGCGCCGGCGGCGGTGGTGGAGGAGCACGGGCGGAGGAGATGGGGCCGGCGGCGGAGGCGGGTGATGCGGTCCGAGCGGGGCGATGCGGGGCCGAGCGGGTGGTGGTGAGGATGGATCGGATGAATAGGGATGGAGAAAAAGAAATAAAGGGAGAAAAGGTGGAAGAAAAAACGAAAAATGAAAGAGAAAAAAGAAAATGAAAAAAAGAAAAACAAAAGGGTAGTATGGACATTTCACCATTTCATCTACCAGGAGAAGCTGTTTTGCCAAACGTTTTTATAAAACGGCTTTAGATTCACCGGAGAATCTGCTTCACCGGCACAGCCACAGCCGGAGCTGCCACAGCTGCAGCCACAGCCGTGCCAAACCCACCCTTAGTTAAAAGAACTGAATGAAAACGGCGTCCGGTCTGAACCTACTACTACCTCCCATCGCCCCCTACTACATAGGAGACTGGGGATTGACCCATCTATCACTCTCCTCACAGCTCAAACAAAATGTAACAGGGTTATAGTTTTTTTTAATCAACAGGGTTACAGGGATATTTAAGGGTCCGTTTGGCACGCTCCGCCAGCGACTCCGGAGCTGTTTTGCACGAGACCGGGCCAAAGGGGTGTAAAAAAGGATTATGTGAGGAAGTGGCCGCAACTCGCGGTCTCTGGAGCCGTTCGGTCCGGGGGAGCTGGGGAAACGTAGCTCCCCCATAGCTCTCCCCCTCTTTTCCCACCCTACCCTGTGCCCAGGGCCCGCGTGTAGGAAACGACGGGTGGAGAGCCGGCGGCGGTCGCGGTAGATGACGGCGGGCAGACCGCGGCGGCGCGACACGGTGGAGGTAGGAGACGGCGGTGCGGCGCGGAGGTGGCCGGCGGCGCGCACGGTGGAGCGAAGGTGGCCGGCGGCTGGAGGTGGCGCCGGCGGTGGGGAGGAGGAGGCCACCTTGCCGCCGGCGGACGGGCCTACAGCGCACCAAATCCCGGCCGGCGCGGGCGGAGGTGCTGTTGGAGCTCGGCGCGCGCCTACCTCCTGTGCTGCAGGCCGCGCGAGCTCGCCGAGCCACGTCGTCGTCCTGCGCGGGGAGTGCTCAACGGCGGCGGTACAGAGGAAGCGACGGAGGGGCAGAGATCCGCGGCGGCCTGGCCGGAGGGCCGCGGGGCGCGGGGGAGATGGGGATGAGGGATGGTCGTGGCGGGGTGAATGGATGGGGGCAGCGTGCGGCGGCATCGTGGTGTGCGGCCGCCGGCGGGGAAGAATGGATAGGGGTGGGGCGGTCGGTGGTGGAGATGTCGCTGGGAGATAGGAGAGTCAGAGGATAAGGTGATAAGGTGAGAGAAAAAAAGGAGAAAAAAGAAAAGAGGAGGGGAGAAGAAAAATAATAATAGAAAAGAAAAAAGAAAAAAGAAAATAGAAAAAACATAAAATAGGAGGGTATCATGAACATTTCAAAGAAAATAGAAGGGTATCGTGAACATTTCACCTTCTTATTCACCTTACACAGCCAGGAAAAACTGTTTTGCCAAACGGTTTCAGCTCCTCCACAGAATCTGCTCCATCACAGCCGGAGCTGCCACAACCACAGCCGAAACTCTGCCAAACACACCCTAAAACTCACAACAAACCAAACGTTCAAACTAGTGGACGTCCAGATGGGAGAATTTGAACGTTTGGTTAAATTAGCCTGCATTTGATTTCCACGGAGCTGATTAAGACCGGAATATAGTGGCTGAATGGGAACACGAGGGGGTTGCACGAACTGACTCCCCTGCCATGGCCCATGGGGACTAGCTATTTGTCACTAATCAAGTTTAAATTCCAGTTTGTGCATGTTTCCAGAATGAGGAGCATCAGTCACTGTGAGTTAGTAGTAGTTGGTCTTCAGCTGACATGCTTCTAGAGAGAAGAACACGAACATGAGGAAATCGTTCCCTGAAATAGTGAAATATCGACGTGGAGACAATGTTCTTTGAGCAAGGTGGTACGTGTGTGCTTGCTCGATCTCCAATTTGTGGCGCTTGCGTGACTTCTGGAATGTAATGTGGAGAAGGTGTTGTTAGTCTTCATCTTACAGCTGAC
Organism: Cenchrus fungigraminus; assembly: GCA_036936925.1. Taxonomy (NCBI): domain Eukaryota; kingdom Viridiplantae; phylum Streptophyta; class Magnoliopsida; order Poales; family Poaceae; genus Cenchrus; species Cenchrus fungigraminus. The sequence goes on from CM072777.1 coordinate 126,937,527, forward strand.
ATGTCCTACTTCTTTTTTCTACTTACATGCCCTACTTCTAGAGAAAAAGAGTGATGCCATGAAGATATGCTTCCAAAAATAACATTGCAAAGAAAACTGTTACCATTCTAGCAAATGCTTTCGTAGGATGCAGGAATTCAGAGTAATTTCACTGGACTTTTGAACTTCTTGCCCTGTACATAACACATGCTCATTTTTAGTACAGTTTTGAACTTCCAGTCGTAGATAACATGCTTACGTTTAGCAGATAATCACACAGTAGTTCAGTGCTGTAAAGCAAAAGCGAAAGGGCCTACTTCAAGAGTTAAATACAGCTGCTAACTTTGAATGAAGCAGTGCTGGAAGGATTTCAGTGGTGGCTTTTGTCTGGGTTGCTTTCAGGCACTCCACATGGGCAGGAAAAAGATCAAAAGAGAGCTCTAGTTTGGAGGTATATATCTTTCTGCCAGTTTTAGGAGAACCTGTGATTTGACCTGTTACTACTACTTGTATGAGCTTCTAGACCAGCTCACTACTAGGTTTGAGCAATTCTTGGTTAGTGACTGGACATGTGGTGGTGATGTGATGAACTAGTGCATTCTTTGAACAGCTCTTCCGATCCAGCAGAGAGCGAGTTCACTACTGCCTACATTGTTAATCGACGGTTACACGTAACCGAAATTTCTGGTCGCAGTTCCTCCATTCTCGAGAAAAAAAAATGTAATTCGTCAGGGAGACCCTTGAGACTGTGACATGCTTTTGCAGTTCAAACGTGATGATGGGAGGGAGACATGTTTTTTCAGACCGAAAGACTGTTGGAATTTGAAATGGCCCCGGTACCGGATCCGGTTCGGCAGACTTATTTGATGATTCGCAACGAAAATCGCCGTACCGTGCACAAGAGTGCCGGCAGCAGGGTACAGTTGATGACTGGGACTTTGTTTTTTTGAATAAAAATGACTGGGACTTTGAATTGTTCAAGTTCCAACTTTTCACCAACGAACGTCCCCGACTGCTTCTAGTGCTTGGTAAAAACGGGTTTACTCCTGTAATCAACCTTGCTTGTCAATGTTTATGAATTTTGAAATGCTTGCGTGAATTACGATCATATCAGGTACTAATCGAGACCGGTGACATACGCACAAACTTGTATGGCAGAAATGAAGAAGCTGCTATTCTGGACTGACTATGAACTGGTCCGAAGTCTGAACTAGGAAAGCTAGACCGGTGGACGAGCTCCATCCACACAAGATCGTACACGTGTTCCTTCTTCCTACTCTATATTAAATTCCACCGAAAATCTAAAAAATCAAATGAATTTCATCCGGATTCGAATTTTATCCCCCAGTACGTGATCCCCCAACCCAAATATGGCCTGGAAACGCTAGACCTGCCGGACCTGCCAAAAAGGAAAAAAAAAGGGACCGTGACGGCTGGCACCTAACTAAAGCCAGCGCGCGTTAAGGCATTACCGACCGTTTCTTCCCTCCCCCCGCGGTTTATACACACATTCAAACTTGCGTTCAACGTCAACGTTCCAATTCAAACCCTTTACCCGTCCGTTGCCTTCCCTCCCTATTTGAACCCGCCTTCCTCCTCCTCCAGCTCCCCCCACCCAGTCTTCGCATTGAACGCTTCACACCTTACCCACCAGGAGAACAACCCAGCACGCCTCTCCGAGAACTCATCGTCCAATTCCCTGACCTTGTAGCTGATCCTGCTGGTCTCGATGGCGCTACTGGCACGGAGGGCACGGAGGGCGGTCACCAAGGCGGTGTCCCTCGGCGCCGGCGCCGGCGCCGGCGGCGTGGAGCTGGCGATCCCCGCGCACTTCCGGTGCCCGATCTCGCTGGACCTCATGCGGGACCCCGTCACGGCGCCGACGGGGATCACCTACGACCGGGAGAGCATCGAGGCCTGGCTGGACACCGGCCGCGCCACCTGCCCCGTCACCCACGCGCCGCTCCGCCACGAGGACCTCGTCCCCAACCACGCCATCCGCCGGGTCATCCAGGACTGGTGCGTCGCCAACCGCTCCCGCGGCGTCGAGCGGATCCCCACGCCCAAGATCCCCGTCACGCCCGTCCAGGCATCCGAGCTCCTCTTCGACCTCGCCGGGGCCGCGCGCCGGCGCGACGCCGCGCCGCGGTGCGCCGAGGTGGTCGCCAGGATAAAGGCACTCGCGAGGGACAGCGAGCGGAACAGGCGGTGCTTCGCGTCCATCGGCACGGGCCGGGCGCTCGCCGCCGCGTTCCAGTCGCTCGCTTCAGCCGCTGCCGATGACGCCGCCCCAGCGGGGCGCGTTCTCGAGGGCGTCCTGGCGGCATTGGTCTGCATGATGCCGCTGGACGAGGAGGCTGCCGCGACACTGGGCTCGCCGAGCTCGTTGGGGTCTTTGGTCGCCATTGCGGAGAGCGGGAGCTTGGCCGGGAGGATGAACGCCGTGCTCGCGATTAAGGAGGTCGTCTCGTGCGACGGAGCGTTCGTTGATTTGAGCGGGAAGGTGGACGAGATCGTAGACGCGCTAGTGAAGATCATCAAGGCTCCCATCTGCCCGCAGGCCACCAAGGCCGCCATGGTCGCCACCTACCACCTGGCGTGGTCCGACGAGCGCGTCGCGGCGCACCTCGCCACCGCGGGGCTCGTCCCGGTGCTCGTCGAGGCCCTCGTCGAAGCCGACAAGAGCATGTCCGAGAAGGCGCTGGCTGTTCTCGACGCGGTTTTCGCGTCGGAGGAAGGCCGCGAGAGCGCGCGGGCGCACGCGCTCGCCGTGCCCGTGCTGGTCAAGAAGATGTTCCGCGTCTCCGACCTGGCCACCGAGCTCGCCGTGTCGGCGATGTGGCGGCTAGGAACCCGCGACGGGGAGGAGGACGATGAGGTAACGCGGTGCCTGGTCGAGGCGCTGCGGGTCGGCGCGTTCCAGAAGCTGCTCCTCCTCTTGCAGGTCGGTTGCAGGGATGCAACCAAGGAGAAGGCCACCGAGCTTCTCAAGATGCTCAACAAGTACAAGGGCGTAGGCGAATGCGTCGATGCTGGGGATTTCAGAGGGCTCAATAAGCTGTCGGCCTAAATCGGGGGAACTTGATGTACAAAAAGTGGATATAATGCTGTAAAATAGAGAGATGTAACCTGTAAGTAGATAGGATAGTTGCAATTTTGTTGGACGCGCTTCCATGCTATTTCAGTAGCTTAGATTCAAACTGAAAATACAGGGATTTCGATTTTCTTTTCCTTTTGTGAAGAACTTGTGTGTAAATTTCTTTTAACATATTTTAAGGGGAGCAATGTCATGCTACCTGAAGAAATTCTAAAGTAACCAGATCTAAATTCTAAATTACTGAACTGTACAACTATATGCATTGGTCGATGCAGAGGCTGAGATATGTGGACTTTATTCTACACTACTGAACTGAATTGCATCAACTAGAACTTCTTATACCTCATGCTTGAAATGTGGGATGACTCATGTTTGTAAAGTTGGTTTTAGCTAAGTAAGGCTAAAGACCTTTTTCAGTATTTATCATGAAAAACATGCCACTAATAGTACCCTGTGTGCATCTAGTTTTGAATTGTAGCTAATCAACATCATGGCACCAATTATGGACGAATTATAGATTATGTATGATCATTAGTTATCACTAAAAAATGCCATGAAAGGATGCGCATGGCTAATTTGCGCCTAACTGTAACCTGCTGTCACATTGTGCTATTGTCTGGGTGAAACTTTTTAGATCACATTTGCCCTGTGATCCGAACCTTCACTGGAACATAATGACTCCGAGTGCAATAATTACCTCGCGAGTCATGACCAAATTTGCCAGTTTTTCCAGCTTTCATGATATCGTCCATAGACTTGATCCGCCATTCTTATCCATGTCTGTCCCTGACGATGCCGAGATTTTTACGTCTCGTATATGGGCAGGATTTACCAGTGCTAGAGGAAACCTAAGTCAGCCCAACGTGGTATGATAAGATGGTGGTAGAAATGGGTTGGATGGGTTGGGTTAGCCGGCTAGGGATGATGATCCTCATGGTTGAGTGTCGAGCAGTGGAACGACCAAATGCTGCTGAATATTGTGCCAGATCCTTATCTCGTGTCTTACTAAATCCATTCTACCTCATCCATCCTATACCATGCAAAACCAAGCAATCGTGTCTCTTTTAACTATGCACTTGGGCGGATCTTCTGAAACTGTTTCTTTGCAATCCTCCTATTCTTAATGTTTTTTAAAAAATAACAAGCATAACTAACCAAACGTCTCAGGTGCACTACTTGCATAATATTTCAGTTTTTTCACGTAATATTTTTCTCTAAAAAAATCAACCGTCCAAATTAGCATAAGCCGACCTACCGAACAGTAAATTGATTTGAAAGAGTAAATTATTAGCAAAATAGGCAAATTAGTCCCCCAACTTTTCGCAAAGGGTCAAGTTCGTCTTCGAACTTTCAAGAGGATCAATATAGTCCCTCAACTATCATTTTCGGATCAAATGTGTCCTTGTGTTGATGTGGCATTGCATGGTTTTATGAGATGAATATGAAAAGTTTGTTTTACCCTTTTCTCTTGCATAATGATCGGTGGGACCAACATGCACTACCGGATTCTGGGGTTTTGCCGAGAGCCCCAATCCTCTCGGCAAAGGGCCCTTTCCTCTCGGTGAAGGCTTTGCCGAGAGAAAGCTCTCGGCAAAGCCCTCTCGGCGCATCTGGGCCGGCAAAGGCCGCTTTGTCGAGAGCCGGTGGACATCCTCTCGGAAGATATGTGCTGAGAGGCCCACCTGACCCTCGGCAGAGGCGTTCACACTGTCCCCCAGGTCACACCGTTACGCGTGAGGCCCAGGTTCTTTGCCGAGAGCCGAGGCCCAGAGCTCTCGGCAAAGAGCGCGCCTCTGCCGAGAGCCGCGGCCCACAGCTCTCGGCAGAGGGCTGAGCATGGGGTCCACTCCACGCGCATGTGTCGAGAGCCGGGGACCACCGCTCTCAGCAGAGGCCTGCGCATGGCCCCACGGCACGCGGCTTTGCCGAGAGCCACGTGGCTCCTGCTCTCGGCAAAGGTGCGTCCCAGGCAGCCACGTCACGCACCTTTGCCGAGAGCAGTGGATTTGGCTCTCGGCACAGAGACGTCTTTGCCGAGAGCAATGGATTTAGCTCTCGGCAAAGCCTATTTTTTTAAAAAAAATTTAGCAGCATCGTCAAAACAACCCACAAATCACAGAAATCATCACAGATATAGAATATTCATCACAGACAACTAATATTCATCGCAAGCATATTATAATCATCACAGGCAGGTAATATTCATCACATAGTCCACAAATGCAAATAACGAGTCCAAATACAAGTACAAGTCACGAAGTGGAAGTCACAAAGGTCCAGCAACTCACAAATGTCCAAATGCAAATAAAAGGTGCGTAGTTCACGAACTCACTCGTTCGCTGCATCATCATGCGGCGACTGGGAACCCGACCCCCCGTCGGCGACTGCTGTGGACACGACCCCCACCCAGACGCCTGTGGCTGTGTCATCATCCCCGGCCAACTGTGAGGAGGCTGCTGAGGGCGAAACGGCTGCTGAGGGCCAGGCGGCACCCACTGCATCCCATCCCAAGGACTCTGCTGAACTGGCGGCGACCACTCATGTCCCATAGGCCCATCATTTGATGCCGCTGATAGATTCTGCGTAGGATTTAAAGTGAGAAATGATAATACGAGTCATTTGTACAAGTCATTTTCGAATTCTACGTTATTCTAGGTTTTGCTAACATTTATAAGTTGTATACCACGATGAGAAATGAATGTAAGATTTTGAGCATTTATATGAAGTCATTCTAGGTCACTACGAGAAACAAAAAGAGGAGGGTTCGAAAGTAGCTCACTAGAGAAATAGCATCCAGTCGAGGGACTGAAGGCAAGTACACCTGCGGTAGTGGAGGGAGTTGCGCCTGTGGCGCCACCGCGTGACCAAGAGTCTGCATGTACTGAAGCACGGAGGCATACTGCTGATTGTGGGCCTCTTGTATCGCATCCATCTGCCTCTGGTGGGTCTCGGTCATCCTTTGCATCTGCTCATCGGCGCGCCTCTTCTACCTGCCTCTCCCGCTCGACCCTCTTTGCCGCAAGCTGGGCCTACAATATTTGATCTACACATTAAAATACAAAGTAAATATATGAAAATGTCAATGGACGACGCAGAGAACAGAAATAACCTAGAATTGCTTGTGCAAGCTCTCCGTAACGGTGGGCCGCCATTGTATGGGCGGGCCTGAGCTCGTGCCCCTATCTCGAGATCAAACCTGCGAGAGCGACGGAACCTCGGACGGGACAAGGAGACTGTCACCAATCCAGTACCATCCATGCGTCTTGCCGCCTCCACTCCTCATGACGCTTTCTACATCAATAGGCTGTGTCACTGGATCGAAGTCTGGCCCACGAACCTTCCTTGCCGTCGTGACGTAATTTGTGATGCGGGGCTGGATTGTCGGGTTGCTGTACGTCTTGGGCGGGTCGTCCACGTTGAAGGTGACGTCGGACGTCGCCTTGCCCTTGTGTGCCATGCCATATGCCTGGAGCTCGCTGCAAGGCTGATTCTCATGTGCCCGTGACTGCAAGAAAACAACAGAGTGGATGTTAGACTAATTGAGAGTTAGATAACAAAAAATTGGAATAAAGAAATAACTTAACGTACCCATCTACGACCATACTCGCGTGGTGTGGCAGGGGGAGCAGGGGAGGACGGCGGTCGGCGGTGCCGGCCAGGGGAGGCCGGCGGGGAGGACGGCCGCCGACGGTGCCGGCCAAGGAGAGCTGGTGGAGGCCCTCCCGGCTGCGCTCCAGGGGGAGGAGGACAGAGGCCCTCCCGACCGCGGCCCGCGCGGAAGGAGTGCGCGGCCGGGGAGACGGGGCGGCGCGCCGGGGAGACGGGGCGACACGGCCGGGGAGGAGAAACGGCGGCGGTCGGGCGTGGCTGTCTGGCGGTGGCAGTCCGGCGGCCGGCGGCGCTCTGTGGTGGCGGGCGGGCGTGCGTGTTGTGTTGTGTTGTGTTGTGCTGTGGTGTGGTGTGAGTGGGTGGCTGCAGGTGGGCCCCAGTCCGCAATTTGCCGAGAGCCAAGATCTACTGCTCTCGGTACATCTGTGCCGAGAGCAGTAGATCTTGGCTCTCGGCAAATCGCGGACTGGGGCCTAACTGCAGCCCCCGGCCGTTTGACCAAACGACTGGGAAGAGGTGGCCCCACCATTTTTGCCGAGAGCCTGGGGTCTGGCTCTCGACACAGATTGTACCGCGGGCCCACCTACAGCCCCCGGCCGTTTGAACAAACAACTTCGAAGAGGTGGCCCCACCATCTTTGTCGAGAGCCTGGGATCTGGCTCTCGGCACAGATTGTACAGCGGGCCCACCAGCAGCGCCCCGGGCGTTTGACCTGCAAGCGGGCCCGCACGACTTCTTTGCCGAGAGCCAAGCTGGCAGCTCTCGGCAAAGGGGACCTTTGTGCCGAGAGCATTACTCTCGGCACAGAATTTCTGAACCAAATTTAATTTTGAAAATACCAAACATATGAGAAAAAATACCAACACTTAACATGGTATCATTTATGTTGCATATTACTTATAAAAAAATTTAGTATTCAAACTCAAATTTGAATTTGTCTAAGTCTCTAAATCAAGTGACATTAGTTCAAATTCTTTGAAACTTCTCGTGAGATGTTCCGGTTTCTAAACAGCGTATGTGTTAAAGTGTTCAAAACATTCTCAAATTTTTACCACAAACTCAACATATGATATCATGAACGCTTGACAAAATTCAAAATTTTCAAACTTTATTTGAATTTTATACAATTTTACAACATTTCTACCTCACGATCTTCATCACGATCAGAGAACCTAATGACGGAAAGTTAGGTTCATTTCATGTCCAGAGTGTTAGAGATGTCTCGTGAACATGAATATCATTTTTCCAACAACTTTACTCTATGACTTCATGCACTTGCAGTTCATATCGGACGTATACGAAAAAATTACGAAGAACGAAGTAAAATTGTTAAATATAGCAAACAGAGTCGAAATGGCGTCAATTTTGAACATATACTCTGTATGAGTGTATGTTGAGCAAAGAAAAAGTTTGAAGCCAAAAATGTGAAGTTTTCTTGAACATTTTGCCGTGAGTGCTCTTGATGCTCTCGGCAAAGAGCTCAGGCTCTAGGCAAAGGTGGAAGGTGCCGTGCGTCGCTTCTTTGCCGAGAGCCTGGGCCCCAGTGGCTCTCGGCAAAGCTAACGGTCGGGGCACGGCCGTGACGGCGTCGCCCATGCGCCGTCTGCTGCGCGCTTTGCCGAGAGCCTGGGCCCTCTGGCTCTCGGCAAAGAGATCTTGCGCCGTGGGCTTTTTCTCTGCCGAGAGCCAGGGGCTCAAGCTCTTGGCAAAGGTCCTCTGCGCCGTGGGCTTTTTCTCTGCCGAGAGCGGGACCTATTTTGCTCTCGGCAAAGCGGACCTCTGCCGAGAGCCTGGGTCTTGGCTCTCGGCAAAGCCAGGAGCTCTCGGCAGAGGCTCCGTTTCCGGTAGTGATGTCTTGATTTTGCGATAAATTAGGAATATACAGCCCATAGCCATGGCAATTTGCAATAGGTTAGAGAAGAATAAAATAGTGAGAATACGTAGATGTATACATATACATGGTCTCGGTCTCCGTGGACACATAAATGGCAATTTGCCTATTTTGCCTAACTTATTAGACCAGCACTGTGAATTTGCGATATATAGTCCGTACTATTTTTTCCCTCGTGACTTTACAACATCATCACCCACAGATCTGATAAAACCCGTTTCTGTTCGCTCGACATTCCTTCTGGGCGTGCCCGGGATGTTGGACTATTCCGCAGCAACGATAGTCCATTGTATCCGCCTAGACGCACGAAACAGTCCTCACCTTTGAAAACCTCCAGTTGGAGCTTGGACCGACCGACGGAGTAGTAAAACGTGACCATGTTGACCCTACACCGACCGAACTTGACCCGACCAGCCTGTATACTACCTGTACGCCGTCCGGCCCCACCCAGATCTTTGACCTCCGGTTCTCTCTCTGCCCGGGCACGTACGTATCCGCTATCCGGCGGCTTGATTTTGTTCTTCGTAGCAGCACCTCGCTTGTCCACGACTTGCGTCACGCGGTGACGCCAAGGCGCCAAGCTTGGCGCGCCCACGCCGCCGCCGGCGGTTGGACCGGCGGTGCGGCGGCGTGCTGATGAAGTGACGAGTGAAGAATGAGTGATGATGAAGCGCGACCGGAAACGCGACGCAATAAAAAAAAAATTCAAACACAGAAATAAAAAAAAACTTTTTTTCGAACACAGAAATATGAACGAAATAAGTTCAAATGTTCAGTTCACCAGCGTAGCATAGCATAGCAATAATAGCATATGAACCAAAAATTCGTAGATAAATGCATACTATCACCAAGCCAATACTACATTATTATAGTATCGCATTCACAGCCACCCTCGTCGCCGGCGGCCGTCGACCCTCAAGCCTCAAAACCCTCAAACAACGTTGGCGAGGAGTTCGAGGCGCGTGCGCTCGCTGTCGGCCCACGATCGCTTCAGCGAGGCCTCGACGCTAGCCATTGCAGAGGCGAGCTCCTCCCGCAGCGCGGGATCAGGGATCGCGGCGAGCTGCTTGTCCGTGATGCGAGGGGACGTCCGGTGATAAGGATACCGCACCACGTTCCTCTGCCTGCACCCCGTCGGCACCTTCCTCACCGTGACCTCGTTGGCGTCGTCGTCCGAGCCGGTCTCGGCCATCTGGGTCACGGCCGCCGCCGCCGCTGCCGCAAGGTGCTCGCGGACGGCCTCGGCCCCCATCTCGCCGCCGCCCCTCGCCGGCGGCTTGCTGTGCTTGCTCACGGCCCCACCCACCGTCTCGCCGTTGCTGGCCGACCTGCTGTGCTTCCCCAGGGAAGCATCACCCAACGCCTCAATAATCGACATCGCCTCTCCTCGCTCGCTCTCTCAAAATCCCTGATTTGCGGTGTACCCTCTCCGCCTCCTCTGTTCTCCAACCAGATCTGGATGGGAGATACGGTCGAACCTCGAGGGGATATATCTTCTTCCCCCAATCGCCTGCCCGTCACCGACGAGACCCGACTCCGAGTCCAAGCCTGGGGGGTTTGGATCGATGAGGCCCAAATCGGAGAGAGCGCTCCGGGCCCGTGAGCCCACAAAAAAAAACTACTAGTACTTTGAGTTCTAGGGATAAACCAAGCAAGCCCACAGGAAGTGTATCGTCGTTAACAACAGCACGGCACGTAAGCCCGCCCACAGGAAGGGAAAACAGTAACTCTGTTTAGCTTTTTTTTTCTTTTTTTTTGTTTTTCTCTCACAACAAAATTTATGCAAATCAACACGCAGCCCGGCATAGCCCACAAGAGGATGAAAAAGAAAAAGAAAAGTAAAAGAAAAGGGGCTCTCCCGTCTCCAACCGGCCGACCCCAAGTCCGCAAGGCAAGCCACCATCTCATCAGACTCCAACCCCACCCCTCTCCTTATCCTTCCCTTCGCATAAACCCCCCGGCCCGGCGCCGTCCTCACCCTCGCCGCGACCCCCGCCTCCGCCGCTAGGTTTCAACCGCCCCGCCTCCAGGCCTCCGCGCGTCTCCCGGTAAGCACCTCCTCTGCGCGCGCCCTTCGCTTCGTCCCGGCAGAATCTGTTCCTTGTTTCTGATTTCGTCGAGGGCGGTTGTCTTCTTCGCAGGGAAGAGGAAGGGGAGAAAGAAGATGGCGGCACCGATACCGCGCGAGTGGACCGGGCTGCAGCAGTTCCCGGCGGCCACCCAGACCAAGCTGCACGAGCTCCTCGGCAAGCTCAAGGAGGAGGTAACTCCGCTACACGTTTGTACACCGTTCTATGCGTGAATCAGTTACTACCTCCGTTCTTAAATAGATGTCTTGCTGGAATGTGTGCGGTGGGAGGTCTAATAATTTAATATGCATGGAATTATTTTTGTTTGTCGCATAAAAATGATATCGGATGCCATCAGAAGTACTGCAATGTCGTTATAATTCGGCTAATTGTCAAATTGGTACCATATCATTGTCCTAATTGACAAGTGAATCGGGCAGGATGTAGTAATTTTTGTCAACGATGGTCGTGTTTTCTGGTTGGTTATGTGTTGTTACAATTGATGATGTTCTGTTTGTGTTTCTGATGTGAAGAATGTGAGCACGCTGACAATTCTGGTGATGGGGAAAGGTGGAGTGGGGAAGTCATCCACTGTTAACTCCATCGTCGGGGAGAGGGTCGCCACTGTCAGCGCTTTCCAGGTTTTGCTTCTCCCTGTTTTAGTTTCTGGTTGGGACTCTTTCTGGAGTTGCTGACATGTGGCTCTGTTGTTGGATGCTGTGATCTGCAGTCTGAGGGTCTGAGGCCGACGATGTGCTCCCGCACAAGGGCGGGGTTCACCTTGAACATTATCGACACTCCTGGACTCATTGAAGGTGGATACATCAATGAGCAGGCTGTTGAGATCATAAAAAGGTATGCACATTTCAGTATGTTAAGTTATACCATTGCGTGGCTGTAAGTGAAGTGACTATATACAGGTCTGATAGAATGTAACTTGGGGCTTTATATGTCACTGTATCCTGACAAAGGATTGCCAATTTGGACTTAGTTTAAGGAAGTATTGTTTCTTAGGCACCGTTTAGTTCGGTGAAATTTTGGGAAAAGTGGTGAAAATTTTACATTGGAAAGCGTGTTCTATGAGAGGTGGCACGGTCTGCAATGCAAAATTTTTTGGAACTTTTGGAGAACTAAACGGTGCCTTAGTATCTGGTTGTTCTCAGTTGGATGCTTTTACGTAATTGCATTAGCAAGTTCTTTGGTTAAAACATTGTTTGGACATGAAATGCTACATGTCAGATCCTTTGATAGCACATTGAAAAATACGTGATGAAATATTCGCTCGTGAGCATGTCCTTATCATTACTCTCTACTACCATGCTGCACTATGGTTTTGCAATTGGTAACCCCGTCTCTAGCGAAGTACTCCATAATTTTGACTTAAGTTTACTGCATTGTCTGTGCTGATATAGCAAACGACAACTTAATATATGTGCAGATATTTGGGTTACGAGACATTATGCGCAGGGTGGCTGTCTTACCTTGAATGTTGTAGTCCTATGCAGCCCTACAGTCTTTAGTTTCTCTTTCTCTTATACATTTCCCAAAGTTTCTGGAAAAAGAACTTGTCAGAAAATAAATCACCAAGCATCCTAAATTTGGAATTTGAGCAAGTCATTACTTTCACATCATAAACAATAAAATGATGTCTCCACTTTTCTTGTAACCATAAAAATTCAGAGCAGTCCATTAAATGGATCTCATGTACTTTTCATGGTTTGCTGGTCCCACTGACATGTTACCTTGGATCCACATGCTAGTTTGACATTGAGTAGCAAGTGCCAATGAGTGAAGTAGCAACCCCTGAAGTCCCTTTTAAACTAAAATGCACACATCTTACATGTTATAAATGATATTGCAGGTTTCTTCTGGGCAAGACTGTTGATGTTCTCCTGTACGTGGATCGCTTGGATGCGTACAGAATGGATACACTGGATGAACAGGTTATAAAAGCCATCACCAATTCATTTGGTAAGGACATCTGGCGAAGGGCACTGGTTGTGTTGACCCATGCTCAGCTCTCACCGCCTGATGGAATCGATTATAATGAGTTCTTTACAAGAAGATCTGAGGCACTTCTGCGATACATCCGTTCAGGCGCAGGAATCAATAAACGAGAATATGGGGTAATGCATGTTTTCATTTGTCATATGATCAGTTCCATCATGCTCTATCAAATGCATATGCATCTACTAGGAGGTTCAAATTGTGTATAGTTTCCGCAGCCTAGACTGTTATTTTCTGCCATTTTTTGAAGTTGGAAATGTCTTTTGACTCACTAGGCTTTCACTTAGTATGAGTGCTAGAAAGAACACTAGCTGCTAGATAAGGCCACATGCAGATATATCTATTAGTTTATGCCATTTACATTGCATGTTCATCCCATTGTCAGGTTAACCTGGTTGATTCTCATAGTTTTGGACAGTATAATCATTCTAGAGATATTCAGTTTGCAAATTTATGGTTTTGGCAGCTTGGATGCCTTAGATTCTGTTGATAGTAGTGCAATTTTGTCAATTCATCCTCCAGCTGGCAGCATTGCATATAGCTATTTGTCATGTGCACAAACGAAGTTGAAATTTGCATTTCAATCAGCAGCAGCTCAGCAGAATGTACGTGCTGTATTGTTTTTCTGTTTGGCTTTTATCCTTGAACTAGATATATCCTTTCAAGCAATATTTGGGGAGCCTTCAATAATTTCTCAGTTGCTATATCATTATTAGTGCTCCTCCATGCGCTTCATCCCAAAATCTGTATTGTTGGCCATATCATTAGTTGAGAAACTGTGGCTAAATTGTGGTATCAGTTACATTTGTCCTACCCTCTGATTTGATGTATATTGCAGATTTCTCTGTACACTTGTGACTTTTTTTTTTGCATGCGAAAATTAGTTCTAATGGAAGCACTACGTTTTGCTTATTTTAGGATTTCCAGTTGCCAATAGCATTGGTGGAGAACAGTGGAAGGTGCAAGACTAATGAGCACGGGGAGAAGGTTTGTCTGTTTCATGCTGTATTTGACCTAACATTTCTTTGTGCTTGCATCTTGATAGCTAATAGATGATGCTGTTACCTTTTTTGGCAGATCCTTCCAGATGGCACTCCATGGGTTCCAAACCTGATGAAAGAAATTACTGTTGTGATCTCAAATGGGAGCGAGCCCATTCATGTCGATCAGAAGTTAATCGATGGTCCAAACCCGAACAATCGCTGGAAGATGTTCATACCACTTATCCTGGCTGTGGAGGTTGACTATAGCACATAATACTCCTTTCATTCACGCCTTCAGACAGAATTATTCACTCATCTTTCGTACTCTTTTTCAGTACTTCTTGGTGGTAAAAGGAATCCGGAAGGCGATACATGCTGATATAGCAAATGGGAAGGTGGACGAGTGGGAGCAGCGTTACCGGGACTTGGTCGGAAGCAGGGACCCCGTGGAGCAGAAAGGTTCCCGGAACCCCAAGGCCTAAGTTGGTGTACTCATTGTGACCAATTCAATGTGTTGGGGGCTTTATAGAGTTCGCTGGGATCTTGAACAAATTTGCTCATGTTGTAGTTGACAAGAATCTTCACTTCATTTTGTGATGCTTGCCCTCAGCGCAATTTTGAAGTGAAATCCCTGCTTTTTTAATTGTTCTTTTAGATAGCATGGAAGCATGGTATGGTGGTGCTTTGAACGGTTCCCCATCGGACGACGATTTGGTTCGAAAATAGAGAACTATTTTTTGATGCAAAGTTTCAAGCAATTTTGATGCAAAGTTTCAAGCAAAGAGACGTATTTTGCATCTAGTTTGTGTTTGGTGGTTGGCTGACCTTAATGAACATTTAAACTAAGAAACGTCGAACTTGTAGTCAGAAAGTTTCGTCGGAATAGCAGTAACTTTTGTTCAGTTTCAGCGCTTGGCTACCATTAGGAGTCAGGAAAGCAAGGTTGGCCTGTGAAAAAACTGAAACCTGGCTTTGTGGCAGAATAAGCTTCATTCTGGACCAGAAACCATGGTGTGCCTCAGTGCATGTGAAGGTTCAACGACTTCAAAAAATTCCTACCAAAGTTTCTGGCGAATGCACCGCCAGATCTCACTCATAAAGTCATAATATTGCGGCAGAGTCAACGGCAACAAAGGCATATGCACGGGGACACGGCAACTCTATTCCAAATCAGTGACAAACTGATATATGTAAGCAGAACACAAATACAGCAGCACAACATAAACAAGACATCATTTCTTCTATTCAGACAGCAGGTTATGCATATGTACATCAGGCAAAGCACCTGAGCATATAATTTTGGTAAATTAATTTTTAGTCTGCTCTTTCCCTCCAAAAACAAAAGGTCAACCACTATGTGCAATTCTACAAGCCCTGCTAAAACTGCATGAAGCATGGAAGGGCCTATTGCATTGATCTTTGTATTTTATGTGAGCTACAAAAATCTTGGTATGGCTTGAAATTGTTTTGCCATGATATAAATTGTTTCTTCAAGGATTTGTACACATTTTCGTAGTCAGGCTGAATTTCCATGCCTGGGGTATCAAAATCCATCCTCACTGGGCCAAAATCAAACAAAGAAGTTGCAGCCTGTTCAGGTCCAGAATCAGGAACTTCGGCTTTTCCGCAGACAAATGTTGTAAAGATCTTATCCTGATATGGTGTTGCAGATGTATGCAACGGATCACCTAGCTTTTGGTCTTCTTTCTCCTTTCCAACACTTCCATGTAGGGTGAACCTGTGTTCGATCTGGGGCTCATATCTGAAATAAGGCTTCTCGTCATTGAACTCTTGTGAAGCAGGCCATCCGCCACAGCTGTGCGTGTCAGCAATGGATATTACAGGATCAAAGGCTTCAAGAACTTCTCTACTTTGATCGCTTACAGGGTCGGTT
The DNA here is from genome assembly GCA_036936925.1 of Cenchrus fungigraminus. Taxonomy (NCBI): domain Eukaryota; kingdom Viridiplantae; phylum Streptophyta; class Magnoliopsida; order Poales; family Poaceae; genus Cenchrus; species Cenchrus fungigraminus. The sequence continues at coordinate 126,953,056 of CM072777.1, forward strand.
TGTGAAGTTGCTCCTTCAGAATTGCTTTCGACACCCTTGTCTCTCTCTTCCATTGCAAGTAGAACATGTATGGGCAGTACTGGACCAACAAGTGCATTTGGAGATTGTACTTTGCTATTCACATAGCAACTTATGCTTGAAGGTTTTGCCAACAGGAAAGGTCGAAGTTTATCGTGTGCCAAACAGGTAGGAACATCTAAATGTTCACCTACGGCTTTCTCTGCGCTGCATGCTAGCATGTCCTTGTATCTCGAGAAGGTCACATGAAGGATATTTGACTGTAGGCTGTTCAATATTCTCTGACATGCAATTTCAAAAATGTTCATGGGGATACTAGCATTGCATAGAAAATCTGAAACTGATTGAGAAGATGAACTAGAGTTAGCTTCTGCATATTCTGAAACAGCTTCACTGACAATAATTTGGCCCATCTGTTTATTGACACCAGCATGCTTCACCAATGCATTGCAAAGATTTCCTCTGAGATATTCAGATAGGAAATGCAACTTCATTAAACTATATCTGAGGGGGAAATCTTCACAAGGAGTGTCAGGAAATATGGATGACTTACTAGCCCTAGCTGTATGTTGTGATTCATCACATGGGATATCATCATGTGATGCTGATGTACAGTATCTTTGCATTTCTAACTTCCCCGATGCTTTCAGACAGATCAAAGCAAAGCCAACAAATGATGTCTCTGACACCAAGAGGTCGTTTGGAAGCACATAGTAGCCAACGGTGGGGTTCTTACTTCGTTGGGAAGCATACCCATCTCTTGAAACAGGCCTTGAGAATAGCTCTTCCACTATTCCGTTGCTGCAGCTGCAGTGCTGACTTGTCAGAGAAAACCGTGAAGGAAGATCCCAAGCATACAGGTGAGAATTCTCTGGACAGCCTTGCTCCTTAGGTCCATAACAGAACACACTGAATTCCCCTGTCCACAACGAACCAACCAAAATAGCAAAGCCTGAATTTGATGCCCACTCATGTTCCTTAGACGGCCTCAATTCAGAAAGACGAAACATAGCCACACTATTAGGGCTCTCAAGCTCATGCTGCCATGCCAAAACAGGTGTCAATGGCTGTCTCACATCAAGGAGAATCAAATAACGCTCTGTCACCACTGAGAAATGGAAATGATCAAACCCAGCCCTGCAGAATGCAAGATACTGATCCAGACCAGCAAAAGGGTTGGTTTCAAACAGTCCTGGCATCCCAACTCTTGCTAAAACCTTGCATCCACCACAATCCCCATATCTCAAGTCAATCAAAAGAATGGATTTTGAACTCGCAACAACTACCATCCACGGTTGTGCCCCATAGTCACAGCTTAGCCAGTTCCCACAGTCATCCTCGCTGCCAAAATCAATTTTCATCTTTCCACCTTGCCGTGTATCCAGATTGAACCAGCACAACTCCCCACTATCCAGCAACACAACACATTCGGCCCGCAAATGCCTGCTCCAGCAAGCATGCACGATGACAGAGTCGAACCGCTGCTTGGCAGATGGTACTAGGGCCGAAGCACCCAGATCCCGCGACTCAACCCTGAACCAATTCAGCGAGTACATTGTCACAGCAAGCAGGAATCCCTCAAGGTTATCTTCTGGCTCAGACAGCCAGGACGGCTCATTAACAGTGGTAGCAAGCTGCTGGATGCAGTGGCCCGGGTCCATGAACCCATCCCTCTGAACGACCAGCGAGACAGGAGTGGAACCGGTGACCGTGGTGGCATCTAGAGTAACAAAGCCAACATGCTCCGCATTCTCGCCGTAGGGGAAGAAGAGGATAAGAGAGCATGGGGAGAGGCGGGGACGGCGGAGGACGGCGATCAGATTGGACGGCGGCGTGGAGGGCGGAGACGGCTGGGGGAGGATTGTCTCAGAGAGGGAGTCGAGGTCTGAGCGCGGGAGGAAGGAGGTGGCGCCGACAAAAGAGCGGAGGAGGCGGTCGAGGCGGCGGGTGGAGGAGTGTGGCGGCAGGACGGCGTGGGGGAGGGAGAGCAGCGGGGTGCGCGGCGGGAGAGGGGAGAAGTGCAGTGGCCCGCGGGAAGAGGAGGCGGCAGGCAGCGGGGCATAGGACGGCGCTGCGAACACGGCAGAGGCCGGGAAGAGGAAGCGCCAGTCCTCCGAGAGGTTCATGGAGGGCGGGTGCGGGGCGGGGCGGGGCGAGCGGCGCCCGCCCACGCTGGCCGCGCGGGAGGTAATCGGTGGCACGGCTGCTGCGGGAGGTGGTCGGGTGGAGAGCGACGGCGGCGGCCGCGGGCTGGAGAGGGAGGTGAGGATGGAACGGTCGGCGGGGAGGTTTTTGGTGGGGAAATCACGGGAGCCGGCGCCTCGGCAGAGAGGTTTTGGGCGTGGCGGCGGCGGGCGGCGGCGCGGGCGGGTCCTCTGGATGCTGGAACTGGTTGGGGGTCGAGGGCTTCGGGCAGCCGCAGAGTCCCTCGGCCTTGGCTGCTTGGTTTGCTCTGAAGCAAAGAAAGTTCTAAATAAGAATTTTGCTTATTGTGCCCTCAGAAAAACAAAGGAGTTTTACTTAGGGGCGAATCTATAGCTTATTAGTGGGGTCAGCTGACCCGATAACTTTATGAAAATAGCACTAAACATTCTCTCATCCACCTGCAAATCACTCTTAAAATAGCGAATCAATTCATGTTTGACCCCGTCACTTAGTACTTGATCCCAATAAGGTAATATCCTAGATTCGTCATTGGCCTTATGCCCTTATCGCAACTACACGACGAGAAAGGATCACAATGATTTATTATTGTCTAACGAAATAATAAGAAATGGGTATATCTTGTATGTGTGTAGTACAAATCTTATATCTTCCCTTTGTATGAGTATTTTTTAGACGAACGGGATTAAAAAGCTTTTGATTATATTAAAAAAAGAGACTTATATATCTAAGCATTTAATTTCCATTAAACTAGCACTACCACTCAAGGAGTTTAGAGTGTCTTTTGGATATTTTCTGTAAATAGCAAATATTCTTATGCATAAGTTTAGTTTTGTAATTTTTTGAATAACTAGAAATTGCATTTCATCTGAAATATACTAAATTTAGTTTTAACTATTTAGTGCTTTTTAAGTGAATATACAAATTTTCTTCAAATGCTTGTACCGTTGCCTTTTGTGCATTTAACATTGGTTAGTCTTCTAGTTAGGGGTCCCTAGTTATATATTCTTGAGTCTGCTCTATAAACTGTCTTTTTTTCTCACAACTAAGTTATGAATAGATTGCTATGTAAGTAATTTAATGTGTATACTCTAAGTTATGTGTTCTTAAAACCCATTATGAAAAAAAGGTTTAACCAGTTTATGCTGGAAAAATAACTAGACTATTCATGATTATGCTAGTGCCACGATAGGTCCAAGACTAAATCCACCTCTACTTATAAAAGATACTCCCTCCGTTCTTAAATATATGACTTTTAGGACAAAAAAACTAGTTCAAAATAAATTAATTCTCTTGTCTAAAACATCATATATTTAAGGACGGAGGTAGTATAACTATGTCAGGCTACATGATAGTTTTTTGTCATACAAGATTATGCGACATAACTATGTTCTTTTTCTAAATCATAGTGTAAGATAAATATCACAAAGTCGACAAGCTTTGAGCTAACCAGTTTGGTCTAAACTCAATATATTCAAAAATAGAGTGAGTACATTTTAAAATAATTTGATGCACAAATATCTAGAATTAATGTTAATAGACAAAAATTAAATACATTTTTGAAATAAGATTAAATACAGTTTCAAACATCCAAGTTGGCTATAGCAAAAGCTTTCCTTAAAATAAGCTCATAGAGCTGGGCATTGCTCAGGGCTATTTGCTGTCTGATTGGGGGAAAAAGAGGAAAATATAGAAAATCCACGCTTTTGCCCCTCAACCCCCGTCTCTCTTCTTTCTCTGTCCGATTCTGCATCGTGATTGGGGGAGTGGGGAGTGCTCACACCATTTCCTCTCGCCTGTCCATTCCCATCAGCGCTCCACGCCTCCGCCCCCGAATTTCCCAAATCCTGCGCCGCCTCCGCCCCCGAATTTCCCAAATCCTGCGCCGCCTCCGCCCCAACCCTGCTCGTCGAATCCTCCCCGCCGAACACGCCGCCCCTCTCCGGCACTCTCCGTCCTGCTCCCCTGCCGGGCTGGCGTGGAGTGGAGATCCACCCGCACGTGGATTGGTCTCTCCATCTGCTGGTAAGCAATCCTAGCTATACTTTGGACGGAATTCCGTCTTCTAAGAGCTGGCTTCTTCTCGAATCACATCCAATTCTTCCTCCTCACCATTGAGTTAGTCGCGGTGCCCCACTGATCCACACTCTCGGCCTTATTTCCCAGCTGCGACGACAAGGCGGGCAGCCACCCCACCTTGGCCAGGTCTTCTGTCGGGCGACCACCAGGACCTTCGTCGGGCGCCGGCCACGAACATACGACAGGTACGCCCGCCTATTCCGTTCCCTTCCCTTCCTGCGCTGCGAAATCGAACCCCAAAACCCCGATGTATGCTATTTGTATTTGGATCTGACCTTATATTTATCACCTAAACTTCGAATTTTTTCAAGCAACTATCGGGTGTACATGTGTACACCCCTGTCCTAAACTGGGTCTGCCCCCTGGATGTAGCATGTATTCGGAACTGTTTGGGCCTTTGGGGTTAACTGAACCCCCTGCTCTGATCAGAAACGCCGAGGGTGTTAGATAGATCTGTATGGTTTCAAGAGCATTTTGTGAATTCTAACGTAGAAGTGCCGTGAGGATTCGTGATTTTTCATCTTTATATGTTGCTCCTTTGACTTTATGTTTTTGTTTTGTTGAGCTTTCTTTTTTTGTGTTGAGAGATGCAAATGTCTTCCAATGTTGTAGTGCTATATCACTGTAAAGGTTGCCACTACAATACTCTCGATCAAATATGCAGTTGTCCTTCAGCTAATCCTTTTCTTAAGGAGCCAAGGTGGTTGTTATGTCTGAGAAATTTAATAAACTCACAATTGTCCTTTTCCCAAGTAGATGGTAACGTAGAGTGCCTGTAATCATAGGTCAAAGAGAATTAGCATGAATATCTGAAATCAACATTTATACATGGAAGGGCAAAGGTGTGAGTGTGACTTTTATATATAGGTGCGACTTCGAGAAGATAATTAGTATACTGTTGACTCGAATATAAACAGAATCGAATTGGAATGCAGAGTCATAGAGACCTAGGGTTTCAAGTGCCATGTACGCCGCACAACTGCCAGAAGTCTTCCCCATGTCCTGGATGGGTTACACACACCACCACTAATAAAATAGCAAGCTAAGTCAGCAGCAAAAGCATCATTAGGATTCTTTAGTTGGCAGCTGGTGTTATTAAGAGTTCAACGATAATCACCTTATTATAGATGTAGATTGCTGGATGTGCTGGACAATGGTGGCTCAAGTTACTACCTAGAATAACCGTTCTTAATTCTTCCTATGTTTCATAGGCATGTGGGGAAACTTAAAATTAAGTAGAAGTTTGGTTAATCTAATTACAAAATGTCTAATTTTTTATTCCGTCGAAGTTCATTATGCTGATGGCCTTAATATGATTTTTAACCCCACCTCTCTAGATTTAAAAGTTCATAAAAAAGTACTTCAAAATTGGGCTTTCATGTTGGTTACCTGTGAAACACCCTGTCAATGGAAACATTTGACAGTGGTGACAAACTAACAATCACATAACACTATATACATACCTTCCGATGTGCTCATTATGCTGCTATCTGATTGGATCCTTGTGGTACCTATATACATACCTTCCACGGACCTCCTATGATCCTATCCCCCCTGCTTTTTGGCAGAATATTACGAGTAATGTTTATTTCCTTCTATTTTTGAGCAAAACTCATTAAAACATTCCACAATCTTCTTTCTTTCTTTCTTTCTTTCTTTTTGTTTCAAAGAGCTAGTAAATAAGCGAATTCTGTGTGTCATTCAAGACTGATTGGAGACTCCACTTATTCCTTGCCCAAGTAAATATCCGTGTGTCATTCAAGACTGCTTGGAGACTCCACTTATTCCTTGCCCAAGTAAATAGGAAAAAAAAGGATTCTGCATTGGGGGCAGGTGATCACACATTTTCTTGATATGTTCTCTGTTTCTCTTGATGGATTCTACCCACTTCTGAATTACCCAATGTTTCCGTAATTAAGAAAATATGTTCATCCTACAACAGTTGTTTCATCATGCTTCGACATGTTTTCCGGCCAAAATGGGTTTGTTACATTCTTTTAAGTCATTGTTGATCTGGTATAAGAGCTTTGAAAAATGCGACTTGAGATGAAATTATCATGAAAAGGGATTGATTCATTTTGTGTCAGTTTATTTGCTTCTACAGCAAAGTGGTGTTTTGATTTCTTTTACCTGAAGCACCGTACAGTCACACCCCTGCAACATAAAGCATCGATGAACAAATAGTAAACACGATGGTTGATATGATAATCTTGATGGAGTAAACATGGATTATTTCAATGTTGGAACATATATGTGTGTGTGCGCACACATCATGATTTTGTTATTATCTGCTGTGACTATCCTGAAGTTCAATAGTTTGAAAAAAAATAATCACCTGTCTCTGTTTCCTGAATGCCAACTTCTGGAATGTAGAGCATCTAGGACCTGTAGAGTAACTACTGATAAGTATCAAGTCGCATTGGATGGAATTAGGTAAGTTATCAGTCATAAAAAATGCTACTGTAGAAATTCCACTTTTGCTCAGTATAGCTGCCTCCTAAATCATTGTTGTTGCCATAGTTGATTGCATGCTTCTGTTATAGAGGCACACTTTTCTGTTCTTGCCAGTTATTTGTGTCACGCCAACACTGATGTGACCTTTACTGTTATGTAAAGTTTGGAGTTTTTCATTTTGTAATGGTGGCTCACCTTTAGACCCCTTCATATTCTCAGTGTCATGCATTTTCCGGTTATTGTGGTTCTCCACCATTCCTAAATCCTTACTTAATGAAAGGAGATGATGTTGGGCACATTTCAATGCCCTCCAGATTCTAATTAACTGATAAATAAATTCTCATGGGATTTGTTTTTGTTGCTATGTCCATCAACCCGAAGATGTCGCCTCTTGCTTTAAAGTGAAAGCTCTGTCCTTCTTTTGGGAGCTTAAGAGGCAAAAGGAACATAGGGCTAGAGGAGAGGAATAAACAATGGGAAAGGGAGATGTGGCCACTAGGTCCAAATCTCAAAAATCATCAGCAATACAGGTTTGTATGATCAATCTGAAACTACAAGAGTAACTAGTGGCACCCTCTTACCTTATCTTACTTGTTTCAGAATGAGCAGAGTACACCTACTAATCCCCCCACAGCATATCCTGACTGGTCTCAGTTCCAGGTATGGAAATGACACTGCATTGCATTTTTATTGATCTAGTAGATTGATTTGTGTAACTGTTAGTATAAATCTGCAGGCATACTATAATACTGCTGGGACAGCTCCGGTGACCCCTCCGGCTTTTTTTCATTCATCCGTAGCTCCAAATCCTCAAGGGCACCCATACATGTGGGGGCCACAGGTACTCCCTCCCTCCTTCCCTCCTGCAAAAATAATTTAGTAGCCTCTCTTTTCTTCACCGCAATGGTAAGTCTAGTAGCTAACTAGCTATGGTAAGTGACAAGTTGGCCGATATTTTACCGTTCTGGTCAAAGGATTTGCTGGCCTTTCATTTATTTGAAGGATACTGTCAGCTATTGCAACAACTGCAGCTGAAGATAATCAATTTTCTAACATTTGATTGCTCAACTGGTGATAGATGATGTCTCCTTATGGGACTCCACCATATGCAGCCATGTATGCACAAGGCACACCATATCAGCAGGCACCCATGCCACCGGTAATCCTCCACTTTTTACTTGAGAGCATGATGTTATCATGCTTATGCATGGTTCATATAATAACAATAATAAGAATGTCTTTATTTTTGTGTCAGGGTTCACACCCATACAGTCCTTATCCTATGCAGTCACCAAATGGGACAATTCAAACTCCAGTAAGTTAATGGTCACTTTTTATTTGATCTGTTGCATGTTGCAGAATGCATGAATAATTTCATCCTTTCTAAATCTTGATGTCTCAACTTTTCTCTGGCATTTATATTCATAACTTAGGAGTTCATTTGTTCGATTTGTCCTGTTTGTGCCATTTGTCTCCTCGAAGAAGTTAAGATTGTAATTTTTTGATTGGATCGTGTTGCTAGACATCTGGTGCTGGGGGTACAGAGACAGATAAGTCAAGCAAAAATAAGCGGAAGACTCCCCTGAAGAGATCCAAAGGAAGCTTAGGTAGTCTGGATGTAGTTGTAGCCAAAAATAATAAATCTCCTGCAAAACCTTCAGCTTCTTCCTCCAATGAAGGTTCTTCACAAAGGTAATTTATTTACTTATTTTCGTAGTGTTACACTAACAGTTAAATTATTGAATCCACTTTCTATCTGATATGCAGTGAGAGTGGAAGTGGGAGTTCTTCTGAAGGAAGCAGTACAAATTCAAAAAGTGTATGCCATTCCACACAACAACTTTTTCACATTTGACTTCGTAATGCTACAACAAATTTCAAAACAGTCTGTCTATTGTTCCATTCTATTATCGAAGGCCTAGTTTCTGTCGGTAATTTCGAAGTGTTCTAATTTTCAAACCCTCTGGATGGCACCTGCAGCTTGCAGACCAAGTGCTTGAGAGGTGCACTTTGGTAAAGTTTTGCACTGGTTCGGTCAGTGTACATTAAGAGGATGCCAAATGATGATTAACGAATATCCATATCATTTTTTTGAAATAAATTCTATCCTTATATTAAGTTTCTTTATTGCTCAGTACTTAAATGATTTACTGACCATATGTAATCTTATTTCATCTTAATTAATGTTAAGTATGGACCCATTCTTTTAGAAGTTGGCAACTGGCATTACTTCAAAATTGGCAAACCGAATCTCCTGTTTCTTGTATCTTTTCTCAAGTTTATAGTGACTTTAGACTTCTCTATGTTTCCACACCTTTCGAAACACATGGTTATCCTGCAAGCTCATCGACAAACTAGGAAGATGCACGCTACCCTCTACATTTTTCTTGCTTTGTATATGCTGGATATGACCGTCCTCATGCTATCAGTATAGAGGCCTGCTAGCTCATCGACAAATAATTTTTCTGCAGGGTTCAAGGACAAAGGATAGTTCTGAGCGTGGGCACGGTAATGGTAAGACTTGAAGCTTTATATAACTTGTAAACCAACTACTTTTATCCCCATTGGGGAAATAGGTACTGAGAAGCAATTTGTGTTTTATCAGCAAAAAAACAATAAATACATTAGTTAGGTTACTTCTTGCGTTAGGAAATGATTAGTCTAAATAATTCTTTATCGCCAGATTCTCGGAAAGGTACAACCTCTGCTGTTGAGCCCACACAACCATCTTCTGGGCCAGTTGTGCTTAACCCTATGATGCCATTTTGGCCCGTTCCCCCTCCCATGGGTGGCCCAGCAACTACTCACATGGGAGTAGATTATTGGGGTGCTCCTGCTTCTGTACCCATGCATGGTAAAGTTGTTGCGGCACCGACATCAGCTCCTTCATCAAATTCACGTGAGATTGTTCTCAGTGATCCAGCTATACAGGTCTGTCACAGTGCAGATTTTGTTCTCCTTGTCTTTATTGAATTCAACCACCCTACTTTGCATTTTCCTTACTTTGTAGGGTTGTTTTCTTTGTTAACATAGGATGAGCGAGAATTGAAGAAACAAAAACGGAAGCAATCAAATAGGGAATCAGCTCGCCGCTCAAGATTACGCAAGCAGGTCTGTAATGTCTGTAGCACTTCACTTCATAGAACTTTGTAACGGTAGATTGTAAAGTTCCATCTACTTCTTTTACAAGGCTAACGAAAAGTTTTGAGGCACGTTGTCAACAGATGCATATTTGTTTCTGAGCACATGCTTTCATGCATATAGCTGATAGCAGGAGCAACATATTTGTTTTGTTATTTCCTAGCTAAAATGCACACAAAGGGTAGATGCTGCCACCTTCATGGTCAGTTCATATAAAGTTGTGTTATTTGCTTCTTGCAAGCTATTATAGTGATAATTGAAGGATTTGTAGTATGTTAAGTGTTTTCTATTTGCTATTGAGGGTAGCCTGCATACCAATGCCAACTTATCTCTGTTATACTACTATAAATTATAAATTTTCGAAAAATGATGGGGTTATACATAGTTATGCCGCAAAAAGAAAAAGAATTGGCACTGTGGCATTAGGTTAATATAATTTTGTTTTCCTATTGATGTGTTATATATTTTGATGGCATACTACAGGCTGAATGGGAGGAAGTAGCCAACCGTGCAGATTTGCTAAAGCAGGAAAATAGTTCTCTCAAAGAAGAGCTGAAACAACTTCAGGAGAAGTGTGATAGCTTGACCTCAGAAAATACATCTTTACATGTAAGCTCTCTTTGGTTTTTGTCCTGTAGTTTCCATAAGTTCTGTGGTATGCTGTGTACATTACTTTCTTAGTTTCTGGTTTGCAGTAGATATTGACCGGAACAAAGGTCTACCCCCCCCCCCCCCAAAAAAAAACACCCAAGGAATTTTAGAACAGATTAACAAGGATATAAAATGACCTTGATTGCCTAATTGACTGTTGAATGCACACATGCCAAATTGAGTATAGTGACATTTTTTGGGACAAATTTTGAATAGCAGAATGACTCTTTTTAGATGGAGGTGGTACTAATTATTGAATCACCCAATGTTGTGTTAGGGCTTGTAGATAGAAGCAGATTAGTCACATTCAAACCCTAAAATGACACATCGTCATTGTTGAGTTCTAGCATGGATATATCTTACTATAGCACACTGGTGTGCCATCATGGACCCTGTTGTGCAATAACATGTTGAAGTCCTTTTTTATGCACACCGATTTAGAATTTTAGGTTAATCTTGCACTCCAAAGTCCTGACTTTGGGATGCATACATCTGAGACGTTCCTAATGCTTGTAGGAGAAGCTTAAAGAACTTGAAGATGAGAAAACAAATGGAAATCGGTGCAAAGATTGAAGGCAGAAACTTCCCTCTTTCTGACTTGATGTAAGGAAAATCTACTTGTCAGCTGCCATTACCTTTTGCAGAATACCGACTCTGATTCCTGCTGCAATGTTCTCGACTTTTCAGATAATTTGGTGGTGGCGTGATAGGTCCAACAGTTAGGAGATATATTCATGTACGGTATTAGATTTTTGGCCGAGGAGTAAAATTGTATCATAGGATTTGACATGGTGGATGGCTACAGATTCTTCTTTTTCCGGGTTGCATCAGCTGCTGTGCTCTGTGCTTTCTTCCTCTTTGTGCTAGATGTCACAGAAGTAACGCTGTAGGAATCCCCGGGGTGATGTTTAAAACCTTGGGATTGGCGTGTGGTATAGCTGTTGTAGAGCTGCTCATTGAGCTTCTTGACATAAACTGGAGCGTGTTGAGATTATCTCTTGTGATATATCGATTCAGATGGACTAATTTGTATACTGTAGTACTGCACTAATGAATAGTATTTATGGATCACACTTGCACTTAACCTCTTGATTTCGGGAATGTTTGGCTGGGAAGTTGTGGAAGCTGAACAGAATATGCTGTTCATATGTTACTAGTAGCTAATATATATGCCAGCTGAAAACTTATATGAATCTCAAGTGTTCACATCACCTGTGTTTGGTCTTGTGTTCCAATCACATGCTCCGCCGATCAAAACACAGTTTTTTTCAGCTGGCATACATGATGCGTATCAATCGGCTATTCAATCACTTTGCCTGGTCCCTTTTTTGCCTTCTCCTTTATTTTTTCTCCTGATCTTTTTACTCTTTTTGTTCTCCGAGTCCAGCACCACTCTTTTCCACCGTGCATAGCCTTGGAACAAAAGGCCATGATGCTGTTCAAAGGTAAACCAATCTCTCCCCCACCCCTTTTTTTCACTTGCATCACCAATCTCGTGCTTTCGTCAAGCACATGGGCGGGCTTTCGTTGTAGCTGGTAGAGCATCTGAATGTCGTGACTGACTGACTGACGGAATAACCACAGGACAACACATCGTAACAGGCGGTGGAGCTCGCTCGTCATCTGCACACGCAGCATTTGCTTGCGTCCGATCACGAATATGCTTCGAGAAGAAACTCACAAAAAAAATGGCATGTTTTTGCAACTGTACTGTATATTCCTGCATCCAAAACACACGGATCGCTTGATCGCTTCTGCGTAACAGAAGAGAACGCTACACCTCTGTCTCTACAATCTTCAGATTCAGGAATATGTAACTCCCAGATCTCGCCACTGCAGATTCCCGGTCGGCAACCTCTTGCTTTTGCACACAGTACTACTACAGTACAAAATTAGCCTCAAAGCCGCCGCCGTACGAACTCCTACCTTTTCTTTTCTTCCCCGGCCTGCCCTGTGCCCTGTCCCCCTTCCAACCATCCAAGGGGGATGGCAGCTGCAGCCCTGCACCAGCAAACCCAACCCAACCCAACCATCGCAATGCCAATGACAATGCGTGGGTCATCGACTCATCGGATCCATCCCCCCCATCCATCAGATCGTCAGCGGAGTTAACTTGCAGGCAGGCATCTTGTGCAGAGCCGCAGTAGCAGCCAGCAAAGAAAACTGCAAAAAGCTACCACGCCACTCAACTCCTCCGAACTGCTTCCTGACATCGGAAATCATGAACTGGCCGTGAGTCATGGCCGTGCCATGCGGCGGCCACTGCTGGCCTGGCCACCACCAACGCAGCAAGTACGCAGTGGAATCGCTCGCAGTCGCAGGCAATGCACGTTACGAACAGCTGCGACGCGCAATGGAAAGGAAAAGAAAAGTGGGGAGCACAATTCTGACAGAAATCTCATGGCGGATGGCACCACCAGTCCACCTCCCTCTCCGGCTCTCCCTGGTCCCCTACTCCCACCGCTTCCAACTCTCAAACGCTGACACACATCCCTTCCCATGATGATCTGAACATTTCAAATTGAACCCACTTTCATCTCTTTTCCATGCTCTCCTATATGATCCTATCCCTTTGTCATTAAAATACTGCACTGATTGGTCATCTGAACTGAGTGTTTATAGATGGGTGGAAGCACACTTAGATTAATCCGAGTCCAGGGGATGATGAATAAACAAGTGCCAATCCCAGGAATGAGCAGCTGTTGTTTACTCATCTGTGGGGAGGGGCACTTTCTGTTGTGCCCTTTTCTTGGATGGTGGTGGTGATGGTACAAAGACAACCCAAAAAAAAGGGGGCATGGAAAAAGAAAGCTGAAGTGTATGCATACTTGTAGCCTTGTACACACACCAATAATATCCTGGTGCGCCTTTAGTGCAGGCACACATACGACATCCTCACATTGGAGTACCACCACCACTTGTGAGATGAGCAGCCGGGCAGGGAGGAGGGCATCACTGTCCTGCATCCATCCATCCCCTACCAGTAATTTACCAAACCTCTGCTGCTTTCCATAATCAAACACCACAGTGGGGGTGCCACTTTAACTGAAACACCACCCCACACCACTTCACCCCCTCCCTTCTCCTCTTCCTCCTCCTCACTTGGCCCCCTCCCTGTCTGTCTCCCCCTTTGGTGAGCACAAGGGGCGGTTGCTGAGGACGAGCCAGCCATGGCCTGACCTTTGCCGGTTTCTTCGTCGGCAGCTTCGTCTTCAGGCTTTCGGCGCTCGCCGGAGCGAAGCGGTGCGCGGAATTCTGCTCCTGGGTGAGTCACAGGGTGGTTGAGGTGATTAATCCGTTCGTTGTAGTGCGTTTTCCTTGAGGACCCAGCGATTCGCTTGTTGCTTGGCTGCAGTTCTCGAGTTCTTGCTCCTGTAGTTCACGCTGTTCTTGACAGGATACTTCTCGGGGAGAATTTGGGTTCTGATGAGTTTTGATCCTTCTGATCTTGGACTAGTTAGGCTCCGCTTTTCCAGTAATTTTTGCCTCGTTCGAGCCTGAGATGGTAGTGGTGGAATTCTGGTATGGAATCACTTAGTTCGCTGGTGTGCACGCTAGAAAAATGCTTGCATGATAGTCTTGTCAAGCTACATCATGTTTTTGTCGCGATAGTAGTTTGGGTATTGTGGAACCGGATGCTGCGTGCTGATGAGTTGGGTATTATCTTGTTCAGATATTTCTGTCTCCTTGCTATGCTTGGCGACATCGCTTAATTTCTCTGATGCAGATGCCTCGCAGCACTCCATCAAAATTGTGTTTTAGTTTATTCGATTTTTCAACTGGTAATTTCAAACTACAGCAAGTTAAATTATGAATCTGTGGTTACAATTTTACTGCGAGAAAGCCAAATTATCAGTAGAACACCAAAAATTATCTACAAGGGTTAGGTGGTGCATTCTGAGATGGTGGATTTATCTAGAGAACAACATATTTTTAACTGAAATGGGGTTTAGATAGGAACAACAGAGCTCCCGTCTTTTCTGACAACTACTGAATATGCTATTCTTGGCCTTTACTATAAGATAAGGTTCCATTTTAGAGATTCTCAGACCGGAAAAGATGGCATGCTTTTCATATGTTCGTCCTCAAACTCGGAATTTGAAACTAGCATATCCAGGCCTAACAAAGAATCAGATTCTTCTCATGATTGCTGAGCAGAAAATTGAGCAATCTGGAAATAGGCTAAAGGTTCCCCTTCTGCTTGTTTGCTCTTTTCATTGCTATTTGCATCCAATTTGCACTGCCTACTTTTTAGCAGTAATTCCTTTAACCTGAAAGGTGATTTACCTTGGTAATTCAGCAAGCAGAAATTTCGTTTCCCTACTAACACGTGACAGATTATTTTTAAACGGCAGCCTCTAGTCTATATCACTATATGGATAAACAAGGGCCATCTTGAGAATCACTTAAGCTGCAAGCAATTTCAGCCAAAATAATCATTTGAAACTCCCATCCTTTTATCCACAAGGCTGTCTGATTAGACGCATCCATCTTTAAATAATAACTTTGTCATTGGTTTAGCAGAAGTTTGTCATGAACTCGTCATCACCAATTTGCACCATACTGAAAACAACTGAGAACAGCACATGCCATTGTCATTGTATCTGCACAGTGCACTGGTAAGCAAGGCAATGAGTGCAACCGGGACTCAGAGAACACTGGGCCTCTTCGCAATTTATGCATCAACACAATACACTTCTCGACAAAGTTGCTTTCTGAACCCTTCAGGATAACGCATGTTTTATGCCTTCATCATGGATCCATGCATGTGTTCCTGCACTTACCTAACCTTCCATGTTCACAGAAGAATCGTGATTCGATCAGAGCATCTTATTTAGAGCCACACACGCACGCACACATCCTTGCTGATATGAGGTGATGGGTGTCTGAGTGCAGGTGAGAGACAAGAATCCAACTGACGAGTGAAAAGATTGTTGCGATCAGCCAGAGATGAACAGCAAGGAGATGTGCCAAGAACCGTGCGACGAGCTGTCCGAGATCAGCAGCCAGGCGGCGTCCAACACCGAGGCCTCCAACTCCTCCGGCCGGGTCAGCCTCGACCTCTCGCTCACGGTCGCCGCCTCCGCCGCCACCGCCGTCGCCGCCGAGTCCAGCACCACCGACAACAGCAACTGCAACAGCAACAGCAACAGAGGCGGCGGCGCGCAGGCCGAGGCGGCGGCTGTGGCTGCCCGCGAGCCGTCGCGCGTGTTCACGTGCAACTACTGCCAGCGCAAGTTCTTCAGCTCGCAGGCGCTGGGCGGTCACCAGAACGCGCACCGGCGGGAGCGCACGCTGGCCCGGCGCGCGCTGCGGCTCGACGCCGCCGCCCCCTACGGCTACTACGCCGACGTGGCGTCCCTGCCGCTGTACGGCTCCGGCATGTACCCCATCGGCATCCGGGCGCACGCGTCGCCGGCGGCGCGCCAGGACCAGCAGCAGCCGCGGCACGGCGACGACGTCGGCGCCGAGCTGAAGCCCGCGCGGGGGCTGCTGGGCCCGATGCCGTTCTTCGTGGGCGACGACGAGGTCAGCTTCGGCTGGCCAGGCAGCTTCAGACCAACCTCTGCCGCTGCCGCGCCGGCGGGGGGCGCGGCCCTCAGCTCGGCAAGCGCCGGCGCCGTGCTCGCCAGCGAGGAGCCCGACCTCACGCTCAGGCTCTGAACTGATCCGTGGACTAGACCGGGGTGTAATTCGTCGGGCTGTTTTTCTTCTTCCTCTGGGATTGATCGGTTCCTGTTTGATATTGATCGGATCGTCACGGTCCCTCCCCTATCGTTTCGTGCGTGCAAGAATTTTTTTTGTACAGCAGTTGGATGTGCAAGAGCTAGTGATATGTTCAGTGATCTTTGCTCAGCTATAACATGTCCCTACGCGTTCGAACTGCGAAGCTTGCCGTGGCTACCGGCGGCGGCGATGCCGGCGGCGAGCTACTCGTTATTTTCCCCCCCTCCGTCCCTTCTGCTCGGCCATGATAACGCAACGGGCAGCAACAGGAGTTCAGGCTGCAAAGCTGCCGAGTTGCAACTTGTACTGGCGGCTGTCGACTGTCACCGGTGGTCACCCGCGCGATGAGCGCAACGTTCGAGGAGACCGGCAACTTGCTGCGGTGGCTGGCCCCGCATCGGATGGGATGAAGATATGATCAAGGGGGAACCGACTGAACAGCCAAATCTACTCAGGATTCCATTTCCACTAGTGGCAACTGATAAGGTTTCTTGCGCTGCTATTTTTGTACGCGCTGCAGTGCATGTGGAATAGTCATCACGGGACCATTTGTTTTTGCTTCAAAGTCTTTATCCTGCACTTGAATAGTTTATCACACTGTTCCCTGGTAGTACTCTACGTGTTTATACTCCCTTGTCGCAAGGATTAGATGACACGTAATACAACAATCCATTCCATTCGTCAAACCAAACGAGTAAACTATATGGGACAAATGATAATGGATTCAGTAAACAGTAATTCTATTTCTGGAGCTAAACTGCCCTGGAAATAACTGAAGGAAAATGACGCGATGCCATTCTCATGGAGATGCCGACTACAGGCATGGGGCACAACACGTCGAAATCGTGACCCAACAACTCCAATTTTCACATGAAGAAATATCTGCAACGATGTAGCACAAACTGGCAAACCATTGATTGAATATGCTGGCAAGCTATATATCTGCCAGCGCAAGGTTAGGCATCCACTTACAGGTTACAACAAGAACGGGCAGTTTATGACACAGGATGGTTAAGGAATACAACAGTTGAGAAACTCTCTCCTAATGAACAACAAGGCATCTCAGGTATTTAGCGGCAGCAGCAGGACACAATTGTTAACTGAATC
Source organism: Cenchrus fungigraminus (assembly GCA_036936925.1). NCBI lineage: Eukaryota > Viridiplantae > Streptophyta > Magnoliopsida > Poales > Poaceae > Cenchrus > Cenchrus fungigraminus. The sequence continues at coordinate 126,970,396 of CM072777.1, forward strand.
TATACCCACGGGTATTCAGCAAGAAGCAGCAGACAACTGCTAACGGAGCAGAGCCTATACCCACATCTTCTTTGTGGCTTCCATCCGCTCGAGCAGGCCCTGGATTTCGGTCTGCATCCGCAGCTTCATCTTGTGGTAGTCGTAGTGCGAGTTCTCGAGCATCTTGAGCTCCTCCATCTTCTTCCTACGCTTCTCCTCCGTCTCCTGGAAGCCCAGCTTCGCCAGCTTTGAGGTGTACTCCTCCTCCAGCTTCTGGGTCTTGGCGCGCACGATGTGGCGGTAACTGTCCACTTCCTTCCTGGCATCGTCAGCGAGTTTCTGGAAGAGTTTTGCCTCAGCTTCCTTGCACTTCACGATGGTCTCCAGGCTGGAGGCGTCATCATCCCTTGAGGTAGAGCTGAAAGGGCTCTCAATAGGTAGTGACTTTGGGCTGGCTTTAAGTGCTTCAAGCTGTGTATCAAGAATGGAGGTGCTGGGCTTGAAGTTGAAGGATGATTTTGGTGGAGTGATGGTTGGGGTTTGAAGATGAAGCATATCTGCAGATTTACTCGTCTGAGCTGCCAGTATTCCTTTCGACTTGATGCCAGTAACAGAGTAGTCCGTAACTCCATCTGTGGAAATGAAAAGTTAGTTCGAGATACTGCACATGATAATTTTTTTATACCCAATGACACCTATTGCATTGTTGATATAGAATGGCATCAGACTTCTGGTTCATTGCAAAAACTGACTACAGAGGTTGACCATATCTAGAGACAGCTAGGTGAATGGTATCTTTTAGTTTCAACAGTATATATATATACATCTTGCTTCTCAAATAATATCTGACACAGTTGGTGTAAATAGAAAAGTAGAAACCCAGTCAACCACTTAATCAGAAGTGCCAGGTGTGTCAGGGATGATCATACAATAATTAGAATAAAACATTGACATAATAAAGTGCATCAGAGGTCTTTTGAGTTTCTGGTAGCTGTCCACATGTTCTCAACTGATTAGAAGGAGGCATTTAAACCAAAGAAAATCAAAGGATCACTAGTAGAAATTAGAGTCGTCAACTTATTGGCTTATTGCTATGAGCCATAATCTTTTCACAGTCAAAACTCCAAATTCATGCCACTCATGAAAAACACTGTCCAGTTTACTGATTATTATAAATGAAGGAATTCAGTATTTTACTGCAATATGTCATCATCAATGTTGCCATCCAGAAAAGATAAACATGACCTCATAACATCAGAATTTTATCAGCTAAAATGCCACACAAAAGGATAAAGTAAACTGGACAACAAGCAAATGATAAATGATATATGAATGTAACTGACAAAGCAGTGTGTAGAAGAAGTCTATAAGAAAATTATCAGGACTCCCACAACAAATGCTCATGAAATCACCGTTAGCGCATCCAACTAATTAATACAATTAATCAAGAACCTATGCCTAACAGTTCCTACATGATTGTGCAAGTATAAATACCAAATCAGGCAAGGATGCATTTATAACACACGAGCTTATAAGTTCCTATATGACATGCGGGGATGTAAGGGAGTAAAAAGAATCTCACATTTAAAGAAATGCATCATGGTGCTTGTCGCATCAGAAGGGGTAATAAGTTTCTTGGCAAGCATGTTGAGGACCTCCTCTGCCTTGGCATGGAGCCCCTTCCCCTCAAAATCCTCACTAGCTGCAAATATCTTCCTAACGAAGTCCAGCTCTTTCATCTGTGTCTCGGGACTCCAGTTCTCAGCGCAGCAATTGAAGACCTCCTTGACAAACCCAAACATCTCAGAAGCATGGTTGCATCCGAGACACTGGAACTGCATCTCAGTTGTACCCATAGCCCCCTTCAATGTTGGTCCAGGCCTGATCAAGTTCCTCTCTAGTGCGCATGCAGCATGGCACCAATGGGAGCACACATCACACCCAACCCAGCTGCAAGTATTTGCAGCACAATCAAACTTCTGGCACACTGGGCACATACATGCACTGCAGAACCCTTTCTTGGTGGAGCAAATCTTGCACTCACAGTCGTCCACAGGGAGCGCGCTCTTGCAATTCAGGTTGCGGCACCGCGTCAATAGGAACATCTCCACAAGCTCGCTGCTAGATACACGTCCCTTGCCGGTCACAAACACAGCCATGCCGGTCTTGATGGCCACCAGGATCTCCAGCTGCGTCTTGTTCGCCCGCCCCAGTGTCTCGGCGGTCAGGTCCGATCGACGCTCCAGCTTGCGCTGGAGGTTCAACAATTCATCCCTCCTCTCCGGAGCATCAATCATGTTCCGCACCGTCTCCCGCAGCACCTCCAGTGTTTCGCTCGGGAAATCCTGCAGCACCTGCGCCATGGAAGCCACGGAGTCGGACATGATGTCCCTGAGGATCCTGTCGGGCCGCGACGAGTGCATCCCGCCACGGCTGCCGTCGAAGCTGCCGCCTGCGCTGAGCGCTGCTGCTGCTGCTGCTGCTGCCGGCGGTACCATCCTGGCGGGGAGCTCCGTGGGGAAGAAGGACGACGTGCCCTCCTTGAGCGGCGCGGTGGCGAAGGCGACGCTGCCGTCCCCCATGGGGCGGAAGTTGAAGCGGCTGTGGACGGAGCCGTTGGTGCCCTCCCCGGCGGCGTAGATGTCGGTGGAGTTGTGCGTGAGGGAGCAGCTCGGGTTGTGCGAGAACACCGAGTAGGAGTAGGACATGTCGTCGGAGTTTATGCTGCGGGTGCGCCCCGTGTTGGCGCTGTAGGTCCGCCTGGGCGGCGGCGCGGCGGCGGCAGGCGCCGCGGCTGCTGCTGCTGCGGCGGCGGCGGCGGCGCCGGCGCCGGCGCTCCCGTTCCGCAGATCGCCATCGGCCGGGAGGAGGGCCGCGAGGTGCGACGGCGGCTGCTGGGCGGAGGAGGACGGCGGCGCGGGGGCGGGCGCGTCGTTGGAGAGGGAGAGCGAGAGCTGGAGCGAGTCGAGGCGGGGCTTCTTACCCCCGACCACGGACGAGTCGTCGCCGGGCGGATCCCCGCGCTTGGGCGCGGAGAGGTGGAGGAAGTCCCGCTCGACGCAGAGCTTGGCCGCAGCGGCAGCGGCGGCGGCGGCGGAAGCAGCAGCAGCATCCTCGGCAGCCGCCGCCGCCGCGGGGTTCGGCGGCGAGGACGGCCCCGCGGCGGCGAGCGGCGGCGGCTTGTCGCAGAGGTAGCTGCTGAGCGTGAGCTCGCGGTTGGGGAAGGGCGGCTGGTCGGGCGGGGCGGACCCGGGCGCCCCGGCAGCGCTGGCGTCCTTGGATCCGTCGGAGTCGCCGAACATCGTCGCCGGATCCGGGGGGGGCGGATTCCGCGGTGGTTGCTTTCCTCGGCCGGCGTGGGGAGGGGAGCGGGGCGGCGGGCGCTGGATGGGAGGGAGGCTGGTGGGTTGACTTGCGCACGCCGCGGCGCAGGCACAGGCAGGAACCCACGCGGAAATGAGAGAGTGGCGTTGCGAGGACCGACGTGACGACGCAGCAGAAGCGATCTCCTCTCGGCGGAAAGCTTTGCGATTTCTTAATCCGTCTCGTGCCCGTGACAGAGGAAGAGATAGAGAGAGAGCAGTAGTAGGTCAAGTGCGGCACTGACGCCATGCCACTACTTGAGATTAGGTACGATAAGGCAGGCCTTCACCAGGTACCATCGCACTGGCGTGGCCGCTCGGCCAAAGATGAGCGACCCAACCACTTTGCGGCCGGCCTTGCGGTGCGCCCGAGTCCGAGTCCGACAACGGCTACGCAGCCAAAGGCGTGTCCAGCTGCTTCCGTGAGAAAATTCCAACCTGCAATGAAGCAAGCGTGGGGCGACTGCGTCGTCGTCACGGGATGCCGTCGCCTGCACTGGCCACTTGATCACAAGGGCGCGTTTGGTAGAGTGAGGCGGCTCAGCCTGAAGCCGAGCCAGGCTCATATGGTGCACAGATTTTGATCAGCCAATTTACACCTCGTGATGTTGGTTGGGCTCTGATGCCATTAGGTGGGCTGCATTGTACCTAGGTCTCTGATGCCAATTTACACCTCGAGGCGGCGTTCTTGGCGCTGGCCACAATGGTGGCGTACCCCGGTGAGATGGTGGAGCCTCGGAGCGGCCGCGGGAGGACGGGTCGCGGCGCCGGAGCTGGTGGGAGGACGAGTCGCGGCGGTGGCGCCGGCGTGACCGCGTCACGGCAGCGTGGCGACGACGGGAAGACCAGTGTCCCGGGACCTTCACCTTCCTCTGTGGTTTACGCGTGGAGACCGGAGGTGACGCGAACCGCATCTTCGAGCCTGCACCGCGAGAAAAAGACCTCTCGAAGCGTGCGTTTCCTGGCGTGCATGCTTGCCCCGTCTCCGCCTGGCTCCGCAGGCCGTCCAAGCTACCGTACGGACGGTCCGACTTGCACCTCGCGCGAGGCCGGACTGTAGCTCATGCGGCCTACTACTAGGGTTTACCGAACGTGCCCAAAATTCTCTGTGCTTGCTTTCCCGCGTGCTGCAGCAAGCGATGATGCCCCAACTTGGAAGTTGAAAGGGAGATTTTCCCCGAGTTGCCGACGCTTTCGATCGAGCTCAAAGCTGGCTAGCGATCTCCGTAAAAGCTCAAACTCCCCACTTCCAAAGCTCACACATCCTGTACTGCACTAGCGCATGTCTTGGTGCGCCAAGACCGCCACCTCGATTGCACCTTTATGCAAAGTGACCGCTCGCTCTCAACTCGTATGATACGCACTTTCCAAATGCCTGCCAGCAAGGCTACTACGAAGAACGGCTTTTTTTTTTGTTTTGAGAACGACTACTGCGTAGAAGAATAAAGGAAAAAGTCTTTTTGACGTCCCTTATCTATTACAGAAGTCTAAATTTCGTCTTTCATCTGCAAAACCGGATATTTAGGGTCCCTCAACTATCAAATCCGGTTATTTTTGGTCCATCGGCTGTTTTGGAGGGTGGTTTTGCCGCAACTGGCTATATAAGGTCCCTCAACTATCAAATATGTTTATTTTTTGTCCCTCAACTATCAAATCTATTTATTTTTTTCCTTGACTGTTTTGGAAGGTGATATTCGCATGACGTGGCGCTGGGTCAACATGCCAGGTACATGTGAAGGTAGGACCCATGTCACGTGACTATCTTCTCCCCTTTCTCATTCTTCCTTCCCTTTCTCATTCTTCCTTCCCTCTCTCTCTAGTTGAGCAACGAGAGAACAGATGGGCCAAAGCAACCCAGGCCACGAAATCGACCTGTTCGGCCCGCCGTGCTCTCTCTATCTAGTTGAGCACAGCCCAAATACAAGTTTCCTGGCCGTTGTTTGTTTTGAGCCTATTAGGCCATTTTGAAAATGACGGGCCGGGCCATCACCCAATGGAGATTCTCGAGTTCAAGTCTCCTCGTCGTAGTCACGTTCTCATCGACAGATAGATGGTGTAAGTGGAATTGTGGAAATATAAAGAAAGGGAACCTCCTATGCTACTTATCTCATCACAATGCAATAAAACCATTCATCACCTTTTTTGGTATTGATGACAAAGAAAAGGGTTAAACCATTGGCACCTTATTTTTCCAGGTGACATGTTACCATGTCTACTTGGTGCACGGAGCAAATTACACTAGGATGGAATACGGTAGAGATATAAGTAACATATTGAACGATCGACTAAGCAACATAGGAGTTTGATCAAGGAAATGAGACTTAATGGACAACTATCTCTCGCTTTAGGCCATGTGACTACTACGTTGAAATGATATCATTTTTTTACAATAAACCTATAACCTCTTTTTTACAAGCACTCTAGAGCCCACATCTACTAATGTTAGTAGGTTTGGAGACTCCTCATGAATCCTGGTCCCACGTGGGCCCCACATGCATGGTATTTAGGTGGGCTCATGTGTTATTTAGGTGGGACCCACATATTGTTTGGTGGGACCCACAATATTTTTGAGTGGGTCATCATTTTTTTCAAAAAGAAAAAAATGAGATGTGAAAAGGATAAATATATTTAATTTTTTCGTATGTATGGAAACAATAACAAGCACCATTTGTGTGGTGCTCCTACTACTTTTTCAACTTTGTTTTCAATTCATAAATTCGCAAAGTATAATTGAATTATTCATCCATTGCTAATTTTATGCTTTAACTCCATCAAAGTTAAGAATTAATGTAAGATTTATCTGCCAATTATTTATACTAACACTCAAAAAGTCAACGACTTGCTCAAAAAAATACTATTATGAAAAAAAATATTGCATTGATCAATTGGATTTCATATTACATTTTAATTTTTTATTTGGTTCAATACATTAATGTAATGCTACTTTGTTTGAGCATAGTAAGATAAAAAAAATTACATTTCATCATGATTTCAGGTTAACATCTCTGGCACACAGATGCGCATCGCGCGCCAACTTGACTAGTACTAGCTAAGATGTGTGTGGTACTCTCTCCGTTTCAAATTTTATAATTGTTTTAGTTTTTGTACATACATGGCCTCTATACATAATTCATGTATAGAAAAACTAAAGCATATAATTTAGAACGGACGGAGTAGAATAAAAAGAATCATAACGAGAGGAAAATCATTGGAACGAGAGGAACCGTGCAATAGATCGAGTTGGTGGCCAATGGCCATTAGGCCATGCAATTTGATATGATACGCATCGATGTAACAAATAGCTTTATCTGACCATATTCGTTGTCTGATACAAAAGGCTACTGTAAAATACTCCGACTTTTACTATTGTTCGACAGAATTACCTGTATTTTTACTTTCTGCACCGTGGCACGAATGAAAATATGCAGACGTTGTAGTGTCGCGATCGGATAGCGGCGGGTGCTAGCGAACAAAACCTGACTCGGGCACTACTCGAAAAAGGAGAAACGGCTACGAGCAAAGCTCCACCCGCGGACAAAGCCTTCCAACTCAGCACGCCAGCAAAAGTCCTCCGTCGATCCCCCCATCCCCAGCGGCGATCAATGCAACAACGCAGGCAGGAGCGACGACGACGACGCGAAAGATGGGCAGAAAAGCATGGGGAGCAATGATCCAACGGGCACCTCAGTCCCCCCAGACCCGCCGAGAAAGCGGCGGCCATGGACGGATCGACATCCAGCCAGTTCACCGGCGTCGCGGCAGCCCCGCTGCCCCGGGATCAGCGCTCGCTCCTCGCGGATGGTCCAAAAGCAGCAGCAGCCAGCAGCGGAAGGGAACGAGCGGTTGGCGCCGCCGCTGGGGTCCGGCGGCCCCCGCCCTTGTCTCCTCCTTGTCCGCCCGCCACCCTTTTCCCGCGCGCGGCCGGCCGGCCGTTTTCGCTAGCTGTGCCCTGTGCCTGTGCTGCGCGCGGTTCGGTTCGACTCGGCTCGTCGCTGTCCCAGTCCCAGACACCGCATTCACTCCGCTGGTTACCACTGGCCGGCCGTCATCAGCGTCTGGCTAATCGCGTACGGTGTGTATTTACTGCACTCTGTCACTGTAAACTGTGTTCCTCCATGGATCATGCAGGAGTACTAGTTTGGATCCTGCCGTCGAGCCGTTGGGGGCAAAAGAAAGAGAGAGTTTTGTGCTTTCCTGTTGCCAACGGCTCGCCGGGTCGGCAATCAATCCGGCATTGAAGCGCGGACTACATGTCTCGCTTGGGTTCCCCAGCTGAGCTGCCACGCAACTCCGCTGCGGCTGCATGGAGTGGAGGCCACCACCGGAACCGGAACGGAGGCTCATCGGCCGGCCGGCCGGCGCATTCCTTCCGCCTCCCTCTTTCCCATGGCGCGCGGCCGCCCGCCATGCATGGTCCCCCGCGGCTCCCACACACACAACAGTTCGTTGCGGCGATCCCCCAAAATTGCCGGCGCTCTCGTGCCATCAATGGCGTCCAACCGAATGAATACCGGAACTCCGCGGAGTTGGTGGTGGTACTCCTCCTACACACGGCTGTCGCGGCCGCCTCGTCAGATCTGAATGTGTATCTCGCGTCGTGAGAGCTGTGAATGATCGTAGATCAATCAGTTGGGTACACGGATGTGGTTAGTACGAGAAAAAAAATATCCGGCGCGTAGCATAGGGCTCTGGGTGGGGCTAGGAGGCGACCTCTGCGGCCACGGCACAGTGCTCGCTCGTACAGCCTCTCGCTGCGGCCAGTGCAACTCCCAATGAAAAGAGGAGAGCGAGCTGCTGCTCCTGCTCGTCCACGTCCTCCAGGCTCCAGCTCAGTTCACACCCGGAGCATGAAAAAGCCACCCTCCTTTCCAGTCCATTTGCTCGCTACCTATAGGTGAGTAGTAGAGACAGACAGCGCGAGGAACAGGGAGCGCGCGGCTCAGCGCAGGCAGACCTCGCAGAGCAGAGACCACCAGTGCAGTGCGGCGCCCAATGGCTGCTGCTGCTGGTTCCTTCGTGCCGTTCTTGGCCGTCTTCGCCGCGGCGGCGTGCCTGTCAGCGGCGGCCGCCATGGGCGACGGTGTCGGCGTCGGCGAGCCTCTCCCCACGGCGGGGACGCCCCTCTCCTTCGGGGAGGGCCGCTACACGCAGCTGTTCGGCGACTCCAACCTCGCGCTCCACGGCGACGGCAGGAGGGTGCACATCACCCTCGACGAGCGAACAGGTCTCCGGCTTGGCTTTGCTGTTCTTGGCGGGCGCCCCGATCGATCGTATGCCCCGTGTCCTCTGCTCGTGAAACCTCACCGCGTTTGCTCTGTTTCCGTCGCGCGCGCAGGCGCCGGGTTCGCGTCGCAGGGCGCGTACCTCCACGGGCTCTTCAGCGCCCGCATCAAGCTCCCCGCCGACCACACCGCCGGCGTCGTCGTCGCCTTCTACGTGAGCACCCTTTCCTTAACAAAAACCCTCGCCGCAACGGCCGGCCGCCGGCGTCGTAGCGGCGCCGTGTGTTACTGTAACCTCGGGTGCTTTGCTGATGCCGCGGCGATGCGCAGATGTCGAACGGGGACGTGTACGAGCGGACGCACGACGAGCTGGACTTCGAGTTCCTGGGGAACGTGCGGGGCCGGGAGTGGCGGGTGCAGACCAACGTGTACGGCAACGGCAGCACGGCGGTCGGCCGGGAGGAGCGCTACGGCCTCTGGTTCGACCCCACCGAGGACTTCCACCGCTACGCCATCCGCTGGAGCCGCGACAGGATCATGTAAGAACAGCCATGAACCCATATCTCCTTATCCTTATTAGCTCATCAACCATTATACTGTTGCTACCATGAACACAGTTTTGAGGTAGTCTGGTTGTGTGCTTAGTAAATTTTAACATGTTCACGATAATCTGAGCTTTGAGAAGAGTATATTAGCCACAAAAAGTTTCACTATGGTTGGTGATTAGATGATACAATCATGCAGAGGTTTTCGTACCCCTTGTCCCTTGATGGCATGGTGTCAGTGCAGCACTTTTACCTGTTCTGTTCTTGATGGTGCAAGAGTGCTTGCAGTACAGAACAGTGCTGCATATGGCTGGTCTCACTGATTGCGCCCTATCTTTCTCTACTACAGTATCGTATGTTCACTGGAGCAACTTACAATCTTCATTATTAGGTTCAAGTACTTTCTGTTTGATTCTTCCTTATCACCTCTTTTTTATCCCCCTTTTCTTTTCATTTTTGGCTCTCATGAATCATGACTGAGAGATATTGGCCTATTCATCTTTACAGCTTGTAGATTCCTTTGCCTGTTGTCACTTTAATCATTTATGTCCTGAGAGGCTGAGACCCTGAAATTGAGTAGAGATGGCATCCCTACAAATACCACCCCAAGTAGAGTATTTATGCAGTGGAAAGATCAATGAAGTATACCTCTACAGTTAACTACGAAGTTCTGAACTTCCCAGTATAGAGAGCTCAAGCTTGAAGCTTCTGCTTAGAAAATAACCAATGACACCTTCAACCTGATTCTACAATGTTTCATCTCTGCACTGAAATTTTGCATTCAGTGTAAAGTTTCATATCTTCTGCATTAATAATTCAGATTCTGCATTCTTTCAACAAGACTCCAAAATGTGGCAAATGGTTTTTCGCCCTTTAGTAACTGAAATGCAGCAAAACACAAATCCATCCTGCTCGCACATATATGTTCACGGGAAAAAAGTTAACATCCAGAGTGGTCCATTTACTGCTACAGCGCCCACTACCAATAGACTTGAGCATCCATCCATCACAGCATGTGCATGAGCTTCTTATCTCTGATACCCCCACCCAAGACCCGCATGCTGCCGCCTCCTGCATAATTGCATTCCACACCTGCTTTTATCCTGAATCCTGGAGAACTCACAAGGAACCTTTTGATTTCTTGGTAGCATGGAGAGAAGCCAAAAGGCCTCCGCCATCAATCCATGGCACCACCTGCTTTTTCAGTTTTCACCATGCGTTTTCCCATGAGCCATCGCCCTTTTTCAGGTTCATGCATTTTTTTTTTCGAATTACACAGTACATCGGAGACACTCACAACGCACGCACACTCATCCCTATGAACACACGCGCGCAAACCCTACCTCTAGGAGCATCTTCGAAGACTGGACCGGCAAATCCTCAAGATTGACGAAGTCACCACAGGCGTCTCGCTGTCGACGGGAACGTCTTCGAAGACTGGACCGGCAAATCCTCGAGATTGACGAAGTCACCACAGGCGCCTCGCTGTCGACGGGAACGTCGCCTACCACTGAAAGCACAAACGCCGTTAAATCCTGAGAAATTCGCTCTCACGAGGAGTCGAACTCAGGACCTGAGGTGCTACCGAGGTTTCTGTAACCACTAGGCTACAGGCCCTTTCGCACGTTCATGCATCCTTTTTCCACGAAAACATGGATCATAGCTACTGCCACTACTGGACGTACAATCCCAAAGTTTAAAACATGGCTCAGGAGCTTTGACAACTCCTGCCAATCTCTTGACTTAAAATTCAGGCTGTCAGTAGATCACTACTAATGCGCCATTAACATTGCACGACTCGAGCCTACGTAGGCATTCAAAGTTTAAAACTCAGATGAACTTCCTTTTTACAATAAAATTTACACTATACTCCAAAGCATCACTGATGTTTTGTAACCTGTCCGTTCTGCAGATTCTACGTCGACGAGACGCCGATCAGGGAGGTGGTGCGGACGGAGTCCCTGGGCGCGCAGTTCCCGTCCAAGCCCATGTCCCTGTACGCCACCATCTGGGACGGCTCCAGCTGGGCCACCTCGGGCGGCCGCTACAAGGTGGACTACAAGTACGCGCCCTACGTCGCCGAGTTCGCCGACCTCGCGCTCCGCGGCTGCGCGGTCGGCCGCCGGGGCCGGGCGTGCGAGGAGCCGGGCAGCGCCGCCGCCGCCGCCGCCGCGATGCAGCCCGCGGAGCGGTCGGCGATGGAGGCGTTCCGGGCGCGGTACATGACGTACGGCTACTGCTACGACCGCCTCCGGTACCCGGCGCCGCTGCCGGAGTGCAGCGTTGGCCCGGAGGCCGCGGCGTTCCTCCCGTCGGGGGACGCCAGGGCGGCGGCGGCGTCGCGCAGGCGTGGCAGGCGCCACCGGGCTCGCGGCGGCGCGGACTCGGCCGTCTGATGATCGGCAGCGCCGGTGTCAGTGTGCCGCTGTATCGACTGTGATGTGACCTGATCTATGCTTAGGGTGAGTGGGTGATGTGCGCTGCCATTGTTGTAGGGTAAGAGTAACTTGAGTTCCGCTGGCGCTGATCATAAGCCTCATCACTTCTAGAGTTCTAGTTCTAGCCTTCAATTATACTCTCCTCCCAGCATTGAGATTCCTTCAACTGTCAGTGGCTTCCGAATTCAATCATGCAGGTTAACTAAACTGGGACTGTGTAAGCCTAGCACATAACAAACTTTTCCATGAAAATTCGACACAATAGCAGTCAAACTGAGCCAACCACCATCGGCAGGGAATAATTGCCTCCAGTGCCAGACATGCATCAAAGATCAGTAGTACTAGATCACAGCGCAAAGAGGTAACAGGGACTATCATCATGCCATAAGTTTTTCCATTTCCGACGTGTTGATTGATAAGATTACGACAACAAAATACATCAGAAATGGTTTTCACTGCCCACAAAGCATACATCTAGTCCCACATTTGGGTAATGATGATAGCAGATGATAACTTAAGGCAGCTTGATAAATCCAGTTTTTGCTACAGAGCAGCTACAAAACTTAAGGCAGTGTTTTCATCTTAGGAACTTGACACTGAGGTTTCTTGTCAAGGTTGCGAGAGTTGCTGACGAAGGCCTCCGCGAAGCTCTGCGTGCTCCCGCCATATCACCACCCCAAAAATCTAAGCTTCCTCGTCTCTTCAGTTTCTCTTGTCTATGTACTATAACCACCTCCACTATTTCGAGGCATGTCCACATGGCTGGACTTTGCTGCTCCCAACATTTTTCAGACTACCATTCTGCTGCTCCTTGCCACCACCATTTGAGCTCCCATTGCATTCTGGTTTGTCCTCAGTTGTGTAAGGTCTGTTTGTTGGCGAGTCCTTCGGAGAACGATGGCCGTTAGACATCTCCTTGCCAGTGATCTTGTTCTGCAGGTAAGTAGATGCTGAACCTTGGGGATAGTTAGGTTCACTGTGACCATGAGAACCTGGCATCATCTGGTGAGGCAGTGATCCCGGAGGAAGGAAGACCCCAGTACCAGGACCAGGGAATCGCGGCGGGGGAGGCCTTGGAGTAGCTTCCGGTATCCAAGCTGTTGTTGTGTTTGGCAAGGGAACAGCAGGCGTGAAAGGTATGGCTGCAGCAGAAACAGGAGAAGGGGCTACAAATAGTGGCTGCACTCCATCAGATGGTGAGATGTGATGAGGTCCAACAGCTGGCACTGGAAGAACACCACTAGCAGGAGCATATCCAAAGTGTTTAGGACTTTGGGGATGGCGTGCCATGTTAGCCGGCCTTGATGATGGACCCCACGGCATAGGAGGTGTCAACGGAGGAGTAAAACGAGCACTTTCAGCTGGCATTGGCATGTGCTTTCTTGCTACAGACTTTCCAAAACTCAGCAGGATTCGCTGCTTACGTGTAGCAGGAATAGCTCGTTTGGCAAGGTCAGCACTTTGCCCTTCCAGGAGTAGAAGTGACCTGCAGTTGAGAGACTAAATTTCAGGAAGCTTACTCAACAAACATGCATAATGTCATAAATTTTTTATTAAACGACCTTATAAAACAAAAGATGAACAGCTAAAACTAACAAATATATCATGTATTGTTTTGTTAAATTCAGATTAATACCTATATATATATCACACTTGATCAACTGAAAATGAGTCTTGGTATAGCTGAGATTTGCCTAATATACCAACTAATAAAGTTCATCACAAATTTCCTACTCCAGCACCAGCCAAATGGTTGTTTCCCTAACCAGAAACTTAAGGTCACAATGTATTAAAGAGAGTGACGGGTCAACTATCAAGCAGAGTTCGACTATAGTTTGAACTATTTAGGACACAAATGTAACAGAGAACCAATATTACTGGGGAAAGCTTTTACCCAGCTGTGAGCGAGAGCTTCAGTGGACCTCTATGATCACCTCGTTCTCCTGATATAGCTCGGCCAAACACCATATCACAATCTGTTAAGCAGAGCGTACAAAGAGGTCTACCATACCAAGGAGGGGAATGGTGAGGCTGTAAGTAGTCTCCCTGGAAGAAAAAACATTTAATCATTTCTATGGTCAATTTCAAGCGAAGATAATTATCAAATAAAATTACCTCATTGAAGAAGTCAATAACACAATAATCTGGTTTGAAAGCTATAATGTCCTGACGAGACAAGCGATCAAACAGATCATGCAGCAGCCCAGGAACCGGCTCCACCCTTGTCTCTGGAATCACATTTAAAGGTAAGAGATTGTCGTCAAAATATGACACTAGCATGAGGTAATGCAGTACAAGCTTGATCTACCTCTTTGATTTTCATCATCAGGAGGGCCTTCAATGATAGGAACACCCATCTGAACAATTTCCCTTCCATGACCCTTCGTTGGTCTTTTACTAATTATAACTGTCTGACCAGCTGTTTCATCAAATAAAATAATATAACTTAACAAAATCACAGATAATTAACTTACAGTTCATAAAGACCTAGACATATTCTGTTAGCAGAAATGTGAAGTGCCCACAAGAGATGGACCCATTTTTACTCCTGTGCTTTCCATTTAATACTGATAAATCTTCTCAGTTCTATCACAGTATAGTCTACAGTCTACATACAGATTCAATTTGGAGATAGCAAAAGTGAAGCAATAGAAACACACTTCCAAAAGGGATACTGCACGCATATAAAGTCATAGGCACAAAATTAAACAACTGCTAATGCAAGAAAACCACCAAAAGGAAACAATAAACATTTAAAAGTTTACCTTCAAGACCCCCTCGCCGGCAAGAAGCTTTTGTTTCATTAACTAAAGAAACAATCTTATTTGTCTCGGCCACATTTACCAACCCTTCATAAACCTTAAGCCCTTCAACAGAATTAACCTAAAGGAACATAATATTATAAGCAATGCAGTTAAAACACTCTATATGATGTCAAGATAACTTCAAAGGGAAACTGAATATTACAATCAAAATTCTGATTTGTTTGATTAACATACCTTCTTGCCATCAACAATTTCAGTGGTTGAATGCTCTACAGGGGTTGGAACCACTTTGCTGCTTCCTTCAGAAACAGCTTGTAGCTTTGAATTTTTTTCACCTTCTACAGGATATATAATACAAGGATATGATTCAGAAACCATAGGACCCTATTTGACCCTTTAGTTTTCAATCACAATCTTTCAAACTTCATAAGATAACAATGATTCACAAAGAGAACATGACCAGGAAAATAGCCACTAGCAAATGCTAATCAGTCAGGAGAGTAAGGAGGTCATATTCAGGTAATATTTTTCATACATTAATGTCCTCACCCAGAATCTGCTGCTACTAATACAGAATACTTACATTGGGCAATTTCCACACAGACGAGCATGATCCACGTGGGCACATTGGTCATTTCAACACTAACAATCACAAGTCAGATAAACATTCTTGGACAGCCAGCCACTGAACTTTCATGGCACGACAGTGCAGTTTAATCAGTTGAATCTTTACTTCTTTACAAAATTTGCAATAGGTGAGGTATGACATGGTTGAAACCAATGCAAATATGAATAATAGACAAGCTCACAAGTACTACACATCAACTTAGTTACTCTGTGTAGGTACTAACAGCAGTTTCAGCTGTTTCCAGCAGCAGAGCTTGAAGAGAGATCTAGAGGGGACCAAGTTAAAAATACATGGTGAAGTTTAAAACTGACTTACAAAATTTCTAGTAGCAAGGGTGGCAACAGCCACCTCTGGCCATGATTAAGGCCCACCCCTGGTTGTTTCGTCACAGTACAGACTAGTTGTTTTATTCATTTACTAACAGTTTAGAGCTTGAACATTGTAAGCCAGTAGTTATCTATGCTTTACCCTAAAGGCACCCTTTTATTGACAACTAGAAGAATAGCACTCTAAGAAATAGCTACTGATCCATCTTAGTTGTGCACACAATGTTTTGAGCTGACTAGGCACCATATGGTATATGCCATCTCAATTAATTTTACTGACATACTTCACCAAGAAAAACAACAAAGCAAGGACTGTGGAAAGAGGGGGTAAACGCCACGTGTTTATAGAGAGGGTACACGAGAATTTCGTTTCAGTGCACAAAGCATTCCCAATGAACCAGTGATCGAATGATGCATTATGCTGTTTTCAGTAAAACAAAATACAAAAAAGCACACATGTATGCATAAGTCTGTGTGTACCATCAATTACAGGAGAATCCAACCGCAAGCTTTTAGTATCAACCACGTTCTCCACTTCTTTCATCACCTTCCCTTCCTTGTGATTGTGAATATCACGACCTAGAAAGAGGCAAGTGCACATGAGAGGGTATTTTATTAAAAAACAAATTACTCATGGTTTACCACTTTTTCTCAATTAATGCATTAAATGAGTAAAACAAAATAGTAACTGTACTAGCATGAAGGGAACGGCTACAGTTTAAGCAGAAGTTGACCATCACATGCAAATGCTTTATTGTAAGATCCAAATATATGCCACCTTTGCATAAATCACAACTCCAAGCCAACAGCAGAATACACAAACTCGCCCCCATTACAGAACGATCAGAACTATGAAATGCTCAGAAATAACGGTTTCCACGTAGATGAACAGCTGTACATAATTTTGCACGTGCCCATACATATCTTACACTGAAAAGCTATTTCTGGATAACATTATCAGTAACTTTAGGGCGTCCCCAATTGGCAATTGGTACAGAACTACATATCACAGGACGCTAAAAGCTTGCCTTTTAAGGCCTCCACACTTGTTTTTCTTTTATTAAAACAGATACGAGTCAGAAGCAAATAGGCTTCAGCAACGTGGGATGACCACACCACCATCCACGAATGGAGATCAGCATTTTGGCAACGGGAATATCATTGGCTTGATACTTTGAAGACGCGAGAACCGATTGGCAAACAAAGTAAATCAAAGCAATACCAGAAATGCGTTGGATGGATCGTACCGTTTTGTGGCCCAACCCAACAGAAGGTTGAAAAGCGACCTCTTTGAGTAACAACTAGCAACAGACCAAACACTACACTAGCACCAAACAAAGAAAAGAAGAGCACGATATCACACCAAGAGATCCCCCCGCCTCACCATCTTTATCGGATCCAGCTGCCGGAAACGCGCCGCCGCCGCGCGCCGGATCGGGGCGATAGTGTCCGCCGTGGCGATGGTGCTGGTGGGAGTGGTGCGAGAACGGTTGGCGTCGAGGCGGCGGCGGCGGCGGCGCGGCCGGCGACGCGGCGGCCCCGAGCGCCTGCGCCGGCTGCGCGCGGCGGCGCCACCCCGCCTGCTGGAGCGCGAAGGCGACGTCGGCGACGGGGAAGAACTGCTGCATGTGGATCACGTGCGCCCAGTGGTGTCGGCGCTGCTGCACGGCGGCGGCGACGTGGTCGTACTCGCCCGGGTCGCCGGCGCTGCGGAGGTGGACGACGAGGAGGTCGATGATGGCGTTGGCGGCCGCGAACTCGCCGCGCAGCCAGGAGATGAAGCCGTCGCGCTCGTCCATGAGCCAGCCGGCGGGCTCGGCTGCCGCCGCGGCGGCGGCGGAGGCGGCGCCACCGTGCGCCGGGGTGGTGATGACGGCGGCGGCGTTGGCCATCGCCCCCCGTGCGTCCCTCACCACTGGGGGCCCGCGCTCATAGAAAGGCGCACCCGAGCCGGCAATGCCGAGCGGGGAGAGAGATCTAGGGTTTTGCTGTATATTTTTTTTCCTCCCCAAAGTTGTTTTTGTCTCTGGTGTGAGTGTGGTAGTGGTGGTGTAGGAATGGAGGCCGAGAGGGGGAGAATGGGCAGGCAGGCTCGGCTAGTGGCGGCAGTACAGTGTGAGGAGAGAGGAGCCGAGGCTTGAAGAGAAGAGGGAGAGGAGAGCCGGATCTGGGGGCACCGAAGATTCGCGAAACGAGAGGCGGGCGGGAGGACGACGCGGAGTCCCGGTGGAAACCTAACGACTATCTAGAGCTGAGACGCCGACAGATGGGTCCGGGGCCCATCTGTCGGTGGCAGGGAGCGGGAAGCGGCGGGTAGGCGGCGTCCGGCTCCCGCGTGGGCGTTTTGCTTTAGGATTCGCGAACCGGTCTCGATGCGCTGGTGTTGGTGGTAACGGGAGCCAGGTGGGTTGTTGGCTCGCCGTTATCTCCCTGATGATGCTCCTCCCCGTGCTCGGCTGCTGGTGGACCGAGGACCCACCTGTCAGAGGTACTGTGTTCTGGCTGGTAGTGGCGAGACAATTTCGCATTGACCGACGGGGAAGAGCGGAACAGAAACGCCCCTGCCGTTACAGTCTTGCACGCGGGGGCAAGGCAGGGAGGGAGGTCGGTCGGCAGCGACGGGTCGCTGCGCAAACCTCATCGGCCGACACGTGGGCCATCGCCACGTTGGTGGCTTCACGCCTGTCTGCCGGCCACTCGGCCCCATCCGCCAGCGGCGGACGCGTGGAGATCCGCGCGGATCGGGGACGGACGGCCGGGACGCCGGCCGGGCCCGCGCCTTGGTGGTGGGTGTCGGTTGCAGCGGCCCCCACAATAAACGCGGGTGGTTGCGCGGTGGGGGCACGCCCACCACGGGACGGGACGGGGGAGGGGGAGTCACCGCAGCAGACGCCTTTTACGCCATCCGCCCGCGCGGCCGTCTCACATGGCGGCCGTCCCCACCCGTCATCCGCGACGAAACGGCACGCCGCGGGGCCCGCGCGTCAGCCTCCCCGTTCGGGCGGGCGGAGAGGTCAAAGCGGAGTTCTCGTCTCCGGAATTCCGTGCTGATTCGGGCAACCCCCGGCCCCCGTGTCGGTATCTGCCGGGTCCGTTCCGTTCCGACCTCACCTGACCTGATCGGCTCCGCGATCCGAAGCCGACTCTCGTGTCGTCTTGCGGCAGGCCCGAGCACGAGCGCGAGCAGCCGCAGCCGTGCCACTGTGCCAGCCAGCAGGTGTGTTTTTCACGCGGCCGTGAGCGCTCTGTTTCTACTCCAGTTTCTAGTGGAGTAGTGGTGGCGGGGGATTTTTCTCGTTCTGATTAGGCCGGCGGCGGGTTTATGGGAAAAATCCGGCATGGCAGATTTGGCAGGACGGGGGGTGTTGGCCGCTGGCAGTGGTGGCCGGCGACGTGATTGATGGGTTGGCACGTTGCTGTGGAAACGGGAAAGCTGCGGCGGGGTTTGCTTGCGGAACAATCTTGTTTCCTCGTTTGTTGAAGGTGCACGGAACGGGGCCCTTTTTTTTTAGGTTATTATTAATCACTAACTAATCCCAAGTCAAACTTTTTTTATGGTGGGGCGATCAAATTGGTCAAGCGGATGCCATTACCGCCGTGCAACAGATGACGGGGATTGACCAGCAGGTGTATCGAGGACGGGTTCAACGGCTTTGCTAGAAATCCAATACTAGCACCAACGTCACTTGTGTTTAGGGCACGTACAACGGGCGTCGTCTCGCCGTCTGCATGTTGATAAATTTGCAAAAAACACCCCGTCCCATCCAGTCGACGACCGCGCCGTCTGTTCACGAGAGGACGACGGGGGCGCGTGCTCCAAAGCCGAATCGACACCGCTGGCACCATTGTACGTCGTGGCTCGTCGATTCGCGGCGGCGACAGGATTTGGCGCGGCCAGCCCATCCGCGCGGGAAGATGGCACCCGAATCAACCCATCCGCGCCATTTCCCCCCTCATACAGCTCAATCCCCAGCTCACAATCCATTCGCAAGCCTACAACCATATACAGTGATGCAGCGAGAGCAGAGAGGCGGCGGCGCCGACGCAAGATATGGCAGAGCAAGGCTGCGACGGCGCGGGAATGGAAGTGAGTGGTGGGTGCAAAGGGGACGACAGCGGCGAACACGCGACTTACCGGCGAGGGAGCAGAGCAGCGTGCAGGTGCCGCAGCGCACCAAGACCGAACCAGAGAAGGCCGTTGAGAGAGCGATGCGCCGGGGACGGATTGCTGCAACGAGGGAGCGGCGCCGGGGCCAGAGCGGATGGCGCGACCGAAGCAGGTGCAGGTCGGCGAGAGACAGAGCGTGCGGCCTTGCTACGGGGAGGGTGGCGCAGTTGACCAACAGGGTCCAATGGTTGAGAGGATAAGCTTCTTCGGTGGGAAGAAAGGAACGGTAAAAGATAAGGTGCGAAGGAAAGAAAGATAAGAAGAAAAATAATTGGAAAAAATAAAAGAAGGAAAGAGAAAAAAATTGTATATCATATATCATTTAAATTATGGGTCACAAAATATTGTAATGCATTCTATTTTATCAACAAGTAACACAATGGTTTGATCATGCATTACATGTCACATGAGCATCAAAATGACTACAAAGATCAAATGTACACATGATCACCATGATTTATATGTCAAGGAATGAATTAAATGTCTTGCAGACAGACAAACAGACGAGTCGTTGTACAAGTTGTCTATTTAGCTGTCTGTGTGTGTCTAATAGACAGCAGCTGTCTACACTGTTGTACTTACCCTTAGTGGTACGGATGTGGATTTGAAAGAAAAAACACGTTGGTGTTGCCTTGCACACGCCCGATGCGGGAAAAAGTTTTCTAGAGAAAGAAAAGGAAAGTTTAGATCACCCCTCAACTATAGGGGTTGGACTACGTAACCCTCCAACCTATGAAACAGTATATATCACTCTCTCGATGTTTTTCAAAACCGATCAAATTACTCTCTAAATCAATTTGAAAAATCATAGTAAATCATAAAAAATAAAAAATAAAAAATCTAATTATGTTGAACTTCAAATGAGTATATCTACACAGTGAACATATAATATTGTATGCTTTAGTATATATTTTTTATAGTTGTGAAGGAAAGCAGAGATCTAAGGTGTCAGAAAAAATGTACTAAATCATTCCATATGATATGTTCACTTTCTATTCTATGCTTTGTTTATGATTTATTATGATTTTTTCAAAACTGTTTTAATTTGATCGGTTTTGAAAAGTTAGAAGTGAGTAGACAAATTCATAGGCTAGATGATTATGGAGTCCAGTCCTCATAAGTGAGGGAGTGATCTGTACTTTTTTCGAAAGAAAATGGCTGCGAGAAGAGAGAGAGCTACCGACGAGACGCCCACGCGGATGGAACGCGATGTGGTGGTGGAGTCACATTCAAACGGCTTGTGTTGCCTTTTGCAATCTTTTTTACCGATTTTCTCCGATGCCTCCACGCCCTCCTCTCCGATGCCTCCACCTCCCGAGCCGCACGCCACCTGTTCAACGCGGTGCCTCACCCTACAGCCGCCCTGTGTAGCGCTTTCCTCTCCAGCCTCTCAAAGCTCTCGCTGCACCGGGAGCTCATAGAGGCCACCTACTCGCTGCACTGCAGGGGTGCCGGCGTCCCGCCGGGCTGCGTCCCGCTCATCCTGAAGTCCTGTGCCCTCTCGGCAGCATTGTGCCAGGGCAGGCAGGCGCATTGCCACGCCCTTGTCCATGGGATGCTAAGGAACGTGTTTGTGCAGACTGCTCTTGTCGGGGACAGCCACAGGGGTCCCCTAATAACAGGGGAAATCATCCCTTTTTCGAAAAATAACGAAAGCAAACAAGCAAACCACACCACGCACGACAGCGGCCCAGGGCAGGGCCCACGGCCCAAAAAGCCCCAGCGGCCCATCGAAATAGCCAGCCTCGGCACTTCTCGGGCGGACCCCCGCCTCGCTCGAGGGCCGGGCGCTGTGCCGCGAATCTTCCGCCTCGCTCGAGGGCTTGACGCCCCCTCGGGCGAGTGTCCGCCTCGCTCGAGGGCTTGACGCCCCTCGAGCGAGTTTCCGCCTCGCTCGAGACCTCCTCCGATCCGCGACACCACCCCTGCTCCCACGACCGGAGCATTAAATGCTCTGGCGCGTCGCGGGCGCCCGGGTCAAAGGCGAATCCACGCCACGCCGGCCCTCTGACACCGCCTGGGAATCAGATCCCGGCGCTGTTCGACCAACCCGCACTGTGCAGCCATCCCTGACGCTGTGCGGGTGCTGTGCGGCATGGCCGATGTCATTCCGTGACACTGTGCCGCCTACTCCCGTACCTTCTCCACGCTGCGCCCCTCGAAAGGGGACGACGGCACCCTCGAACGGAGTACGGCCACCAATTCCCCGCCCACCTGGGACGACGCCGTGACGCAAGGCCGGCGGGGCGCGTCACCTCCATCACCTCCGGGCGCTGTGCAGCCATCCCCGGTGCGGTGCGGCCATCCCCAGCGCTGTGGAGTCATCCCCGGCGCTGTGGAGCCCTGTCACGATGGGACGCCACCACGCCGGCCCCTGTACGGCATGGGCGCTCCCGCCATCGAGACCCACGAAAGATCATGGATCATCCTCGAAGGGTGCACGGGCGGCGACCTGGCGCGCACACTGACCGGCGCCGCCGTACGAACGACGTGCGCCGTGTCCCCTCCGCTAGCTCCGGCGCCGTCCGGCCATCCCGGGCGCTGTGCGACTGGCCCAGGGTCCGTGCGATCATCACCGGCGTTGTGCGGACATCCCTAGCCCTGTGGCACCATCCCGGACGCTATGCTGCCATCCCCGCTGCTGTGCGGCCATGCTCCGATGGGACGCCGCCACGCCGGGCCCTGTACAGCACCGGGTGCCCTCGTTAGCAAGACCCTCAAACGGGTGCATGGACGGCGGTCAGACGTGTACGCCGATCGAGCTACCCTCGAAGCTATTCCCCGACCAGCATATAGCCACCACGACACCGGCAAGTGTTGAGACGTCAGGACACCATCAAATCGCAAATGCTGTGTACCAGTACCACGATACTGTGTAAAACCCCATGCGGCACATTTGTAAGCCGCCTCCCCTTGGTCTATAAAAGGAGGAGGTGGTCGCCCGGCCGCCGGGGGGAGGAGATCATCACTACACACCTACACTCATTCTCATTCGCATACTCGCTCCCTGATATTGGCACTTTGCCTCAATCACTCAGCAGGGACTTGGAGGCCTCTCCTCCTCTCCCGCCTTACTTGTAGCCCCCCTCTACAGGCACCACCGGTGCAAATTAATACAGCGCGCACGCGCAAATCTGCTGGACGTACGACCCCGCGGTCGGAACCAGGATAAACCCGCGTCCCTGTGTTGTCTTTTGCACCGACCATCAAGAAGCTGATCACAGCGTAACTTACTAGTTAGTGTCGGGACTAATCCTAACACCGACAGTTGGCGCGCCAGGTAGGGGCATTCGCGCTGTGATCGACCCCTCATCAGCATTCTCGACGGTGATTCGCACCGAGATGACGTCCCAGAGGTACGCCATGGGCAGCTCGGACCCTCTCCCTGCCGGATTCGAAATCCGGTTTGGGAGCCTGAACTTTCAGGCCACAGGGAACGGCTACCTCATGCGCCTCACCAACCGCGACGAACTCCACCCGTGGCGGTCAACTGGGCCGGGCCCAATGCCCGCCACGCCTGCTACTGACGCTCCGGCACCCACCCAGGCGGCTGCTGCGAGCGCCTCGACGTCCCGGCGCCGCAAACGCCCAGGTCAGCGCTCGCGTCAGGCGCGCGCGGAGCGACGCCGGGCAGCACGCGAGGCGGCCCGGAAAGACGTGCCCCCGCCAAGCGACACGACAGCACACCCTGCGGGGGAGCACGCGGCCACGGGGTCACAGTTCCCCCACGGGATGCGCAACCCTGCTGCGTCGTACGCCTCATCCGTCAGCACTGACATGGCTGCATATGAGGATCTCCCGGGCCATCACCTGCTGTCAGCTCGGAACCTCATAGCCACCACCAACGACGAGTCGTATCACTGCTCGCCCAGCGAGCTGCCGCCCTCGACCTCGCATGGCTACGCGGAGTGGGACTTCTCCGGCGTACCGGACCCTGTGGTCTTCCGGCGGTTCCTTGACGCCGCGGACTACTGGTTCGGTTGCTCCGACGACTCCAGTGAAGGGAGCTACGATCCCTCGCGCGAGGGCTTCGTTGTCGCCGCCAACGAGCAAGCTGACGGCGCGAACGGAGCGGGCGACGGGAACGCAGCCCAGCATCCGGAGCCGAACCCGCCACCGGCCCCACCAGCGCGCAATGCGGATATCAACGCGCAGCTGACCCAGGCGCGCGAGCTCGAGGCAAAGCTCGCGGAAGAGTACCGGCAGGTGCGGCTCCTGCGTGCTACCATTGCAGGGGAACCCTCGGCACGCGGCGAACGCGCCCGAGAAGCCTGGAAGCAGGCTCGCGACCGCATCGGCGCCGACTTCAACGTAGATGACCCACACACGCCACTTCGTGCCAGCCAAAAACTCATCGCGGCGGTGACACTACTTCGGGCCATGCCCGAGCCATCGACACCCGAGGCACGTAACCTGCGCCGCGAGGCGCAGACTCTCATCGAGCAAGCGGCCGTGCAGCAGGCCGAGAGCTCCGCGTCCCGCATGCGCAACCAGTCCAGCGCACGGGGCGATGGCGGCGCGCAGGACCAGGAGGCATCCGTCCACGCGGAGGGCGCGGCGGGGCAGCCGTCAAACCGGGACAGGACGCCTGTCAAGGAGCGGATCCTTGACACGCGTGGCCAGGCCCACGACGGCGACGCCCGCAACGTCCTGAACGCCAAGAGAAGGGGCGACGCGGAGGCGCGAGCGGCGGCGGGCTACCACCCTCGACGAGGTGGTCGCTACGACAGCCGGGAGGACCGCTCGCCAACACCGGAACCCCCGGGAACCCGAGTGTTCAGCCGGGAGATCCGTGCGGCGAGTTTCCCCCAGCGTTTCCGCCAGCCCACCAACATCGACAAGTACACAGGGGAGACGGACCCTCGTGTGTGGCTCAACGACTACCGCCTGGCTTGCCAGCTGGGCGGTGCCACCACCGATGCGGTGATTATCCGCAATCTGCCGCTGCACCTTGCGGACTCGGCCCGAACATGGCTCGAGCACCTGCCACCCAGCCAGATCCACAGCTGGGACGACTTGGTCCGCACGTTCGTGGGGAACTTCCAGGGCACATACGTGCGCCCTGGGAACTCCTGGGACCTGCGGGCGTGCACCCAGAAGCCCGGCGAGTCGCTCCGGGACTTCATACGGCGCTTTTCAAAGCGCTGTACTGAGCTCCCGAGCGTTGCTCAGTCCGAGATCGTGCATGCCTTCCTCGAAGGCACGACCTGTCGGGACCTCGTGCGCGAGCTCGGGAGGAGCCCGCCTGTCGACTCCAACGAGCTGTTCGACATCGCCACCAGCTTCGCCTCCGGAGAGGAGGCAGTGGGGGCCATTTTCGACAGCAAGAAAGGAAAGCGCTTGGACGACGCGCCCGCGGAGGGCAGCAAGTCCAAGGAGCCCGCGAAAAAGCAGAAGCGGGGCAAGAAGGGCAAGAAGCCCCACCATGAGGCACGCGCGCACGGGCACGGCGAGGACGACGAGGCCCTCGCCGTTGACCCTGCCCGTAAGGGTCCTCGAGGGGCCCCTCGAGGCCCCGGCGTATTCGACGATATGTTGAAGAAGCCCTGCCCGTACCACAAGACCCCAGTCCACCACACCCTCGAGCAATGCGACATGCTCAAGAAGCACTACCGCCGCGTCGCCGCGAAGGAGGACGAGGCCAAGAAAGACGGAGGTGACGGAGACGCTGATGGCTTCCCCGCGGTGGAGAACGTCTTCTTCATCTTCGGGGGACCGACGGTGGACATGTCCACCAACGACGCAAGCGAGAGCGGCACGAGGTCCTCGCAGCGGAGAGGGCTCCTCCTTCCTTCCTCGATTGGTCGGAGGACGCCATCACCTTCAGCCGCGAGGATCACCCGAACCGCATCCCCAACCCGGGCCAGTACCCGTTGGTCGTCGATCCCGTCATCGGCAACGCGCGGTTCTCCAAGGTGCTGATGGACGGCGGCAGCAGCCTCAACATCCTCTACGCCCACACCCTACGGCTGATGGGGATTGGGTTGGACCGGCTACGGCCCAGCACGGCGCCGTTCCATGGCGTCGCGCCGGGCAAGCGCGTCCAGCCCCTCGGTCAGATCGATCTGCCGGTCTGGTTCGGCACCCCGGACAACTTCCGCAAGGAGGTCCTCAACTTTGAGGTGGTGGGGTTCCGGGGCGTGTACCACGCCATCCTTGGGCGTCCGTGCTATGCCAAGTTCATGGCGGTCCCGAACTACACTTACCTCAAGATGAAGATGCCGGGGCCAAAAGGCGTCATCACCGCGGGCTCGTCGATCGAGCACGCATTCGACTGCGACGTCGAGTGCGTCGAGCACGCTGAGGCCCTAGCGCTCGACGAAACGCTTGTCGCGGACATGGAGAAGCTGGCCAACGAGGGCCCCGACTCCTCCGCCAAGCACGCGGGCAGTTTCGAGGCTGCTGAACAAACGAAGGAGGTGCCCCTCGACCCTGCAGCCCCCGAGGGCAAGGTGTTGAGGGTCAGTTCCACCCTCGACCCGAAATAGGAAGTGGTGCTCGTCGACTTTCTCCGCGCTAACGCTGACATCTTCGCGTGGAGCCCCTCGGATATGCCAGGCATCCCGAGGGAGGTCGCCGAGCACTCCCTTGATATCCTACCTCACTCCAGAGCCGTGCAGCAGCGGCTGCGGCGCTTTGATGAAGAAAGGCGCCGGGCGATCGGAGTAGAGCTGCGGAAGCTCCTCGAGGCCGGATTCATCAAGGAAGTTTTCCACCCAACGTGGCTAGCTAATCCTGTACTAGTTAAGAAAAAGAATGGGAAATGGAGGATGTGTGTAGATTACACCGGTCTAAATAAAGCATGTCCCAAAGTTCCTTTTCCTTTGCCACGAATCGATCAAATTGTAGATTCCACTGCGGGGTGTGAACTCTTATGTTTCCTTGATGCCTATTCGGGTTACCACCAAATAAAGATGAAGGAGTCCGATCAACTCGCGACCTCTTTCATCACACCGTTCGGCATGTTTTGCTACGTAACAATGCCATTTGGCCTCCGAAACGCGGGCGCTACGTACCAGTGATGTATGCAGCACGTTTTCGGAGACCACATCGGGCGAACCGTAGAGGCATACGTAGATGACATTGTCGTCAAAATCAGGAAGGCGGACGACCTGGTTACCGATTTACACGTTGCGTTCGATTGCCTGCGGGCAAACGGGGTGAAACTCAACCCCGAGAAGTGCGTCTTCAGGGTGCCGCGTGGCATGCTGCTGGGATACATTGTTTCTCAGCGGGGCATCGAGCCCAACCCCGAGAAGGTTTCCGCCCTCGACCGAATGGGCCCAGTTCGAGACCTAAAAGGGGTGCAGATGGTGTTAGGCTGCCTAGCCGCCTTGAGCCGTTTCATCTCACGGCTCGGCGAGAAGGGACTGCCCCTCTACCGACTCCTGAAGAAGCACGAACGTTTCTCCTGGACCGTTGAGGCCCAGGAGGCACTCGACAAGCTCAAGGCGACGCTCGCACACGCACCAATCCTCACGCCGCCTCGAGGCGGCGAGCCTCTGTACCTCTATGTCACGGCAACCACCCAGGTGGTCAGCGCGGTCATCGTCGTGGAGCGAGCAGAGGAAGGGCACGCCCTACCAGTTCAAAGGCCGGTGTACTATATCAGCGAAGTACTGTCCGAGACCAAGACGCGGTATCCCTAGATCCAGAAGCTGCTCTACGCAGTGGTGCTCGCGCGGCGCAAGCTGCGACACTACTTCGAGGCCCATCCGGTCACGGTGGTCTCATCATTCCCGTTGGGAGAGATCATCCGTAACCCGGACGCTGCGGGCAGGATCGCAAAATGGTCCGTAGAGCTCATGGGCGAGACGCTCACCTACGCGCCGCGCAAGGCAATCAAGTCTCAGATCCTCGCGGATTTCGTTGCCGAGTGGACGGACACACAGCTGCCCCCGTTGCAAATCCAGGCCGAATGCTGGACCCTCTATTTCGACGGGTCGGTGATGAAAACCAGAGCGGGCGCGGGCCTGCTCTTCATCTCGCCCCTCGGGGAACACATGAGGTACATAGTGCGCTTGCACTTCCCCGCATCGAACAACATGGCGGAATACGAGGCCCTCCTCTGCGGCCTCTGAATCGCCATCGAGACCGGCATCAAGCGCCTCGACATCAGGGGAGACTCGCAGCTCGTAATCGATCAGGTCATGAAGAATGCGAGCTGCCACGACGAGAAGATGGAAGCTTATTGCAACGCCGTACGCGCCCTCGAGGACAAGTTCTACGGCATCGAGCTCAATCACATCCCCCGCAAGTACAACGAGGAGGCGGACGAGCTCGCGAAGATCGCGTCAGGGCGAATCACCGTTCCCCCGAACATTTTTGCGCGAGACGTCGCCAAACCGTCCGTCGACCTCAGTCCAGCCCCCTCGAATCAGGAGGAACCCTCGGGGGCTCCCTCGAGTCCAGCAGGTGCGGAACCCATGGACGAGGACCCCTCGAACGAGGCGTTCGTGCTCTCCCTACTCGAGGGGTACGGCGCGGACGAAGCCGAGGCCATGGAAATCGAGCCGACCCCCCGCGCGGAGGATTGGCGGGCCAAGTACCACGCCTGGATCGATCGAGGGGAACTCCCCTCAGATCGGACCGAGGCTAGGTGCATCGCCAGGAAAGCCAAGTCATTCGCCGTGATTGATGGCGAGCTGTACAAGCGCACCACGTCCGGCGTCCTGCAGCGGTGCATTCCCATTCCCCACGGCCGGGAACTCATCCGTGACATCCACGCAGGCGTGTGCGGCCATCACACGGCACCGCGCACCCTCGTGGGCAACGCGTTCCGCCAGGGTTTCTACTGGCCCACAGCGGTTGCCGACGCCAACGAGGTCGTGCGCACCTGCGAGGGGTGCCAGTTCTATGCGCGTAGGACCCTTCTCCCAGCTCACGCCCTACAGACCATACCCGTCACATGGCCCTTCGCCGTGTAGGGATTAGACATTGTCGGGCCCTTGCGAAAGGCGCCCGGGGGCTACACCCACCTGCTGGTTGCCGTGGACTAGTTCTCTAAATGGATCGAGGCACGCCCAATCACCAACCTCAGAGCGGAGCAGGCCGTAACATTCTTCACCGACATCATCCACAGGTTCGGAGTGCCGAACTCCATCATCACCGACAACGGCTCCCAATTCACCGACAGGAAATTCCTGGAGTTTTGCGACAACCACCACATCCGCGTGGACTGGGCGGCTGTCGCACACCCACAGACTAACGGCCAAGTGGAACGTGCCAATGGCATGATTTTACAAGGCCTTAAGCCCAGGATCTTCGACAGACTGAACAAGTCCGGCCGGAAATGGCTTCAGGAGCTCCCAGCGGTCATTTGGAGCCTCAGGACCACTCCGAGCAGAGCCACGGGATTCACGCCGTTTTTCCTAGTCTATGGTGCAGAGGCCGTTCTCCCCACGGACTTGGAATACGGATCGCCCAAGATTAAGGACTACGATGAAGGTTCGAACCAGCGAGCTCGCGAAGACTCGCTGGATCAAATAGACGAAGCCCGTGACGTGGCCATGATGCAATCGGCAAGATACCAGCAGGCCCTGAGACGGTATCAAGCTCAGAAAATCAGGCGCCGAGACCTCAACGAGGGAGACCTAGTGTTAAGGCTGCGCCAGGACAACCGAGGCCGCCACAAGCTGTCACCACCATGGGAGGGGCCCTACGTCGTCGCCAAGGTGCTCAAGCCCGAACGTACAAGCTGGCGAACGAGCAAGGCGAAGTCTTCACCAACGCTTGGAACATCCAACAGCTACGTCGCTTCTACCCTTAGAAAGGATTTCCAAGTCTTTTTGCACATATCCGACGCCCCAGTCGGCTGTACAAATGTAAAGTTTTCTTTTCGATAAAGTCAAGGGCGACTCGGTTTTCTCCCCGAAAACCAAGTCCCCCGCGGGGGCTACTGCGGGGGGCACCCCCCCTAAAACGGTCCCATTTTTTCGCAATTTTCGCAAAAAAATCTTTACTTCAAAAGCGCCAAGTACGTCTTGACCCGGGACTTTGAGAGAAATGACGCAGGACGCGAATGGCCAAAGGGCGAAGACGGGTGAGTCGGGGATAGCCTACGCCTCGCGGTAGGATACGGCCCTTCCCCCTCACCACTTTGCCTAAGCGCTACTCGTGAAAACGAACGATTCCAGCTGAAATTCGCCTAAACGACAGGGAGAGACGGAACAGCGCAATCACAAAAAAAGAAATGGCACTTAAGCTTACAAGTACTTTAAGCAAACTGTGTTTATTACATAAAGCCACGAGGCTCGATTCCTAACTACAATCTAAGGGTCTGAGTGCCCAGCTGCTTTCAGGGCTCGAGGGGCCCGGCGGGGGGAGCTTCCGGGAAGAGGATCTCTGCGAAGTCGTCGGCGAGGATGTCGGCGGCAGAAGCAGCAAGCGCGTCCAGGCGGCTCGCCTCGGCCTCAGCACCATCGTCATCAAGGTCGTCAGCGACAATGTAGCCCGTAGCCAGCGCCGCAAAGTTAACCCGGTAGTGCGACTGCGCCACACCAAGGGTCTTCTGGATCCCCAGGCGGAGCGCACCTCGCATACGCCGGGCGACGTGGCCGCCTAAGGCTCGGAGGTGACTCGCCACAGTGCTCCCGGCCTGCCCGTTGCCCTCGTCGATGCTCTGGCACGCGTCGAGGGCTGCCTCCTGCAGGACCCCCAACTCCTGTTGGGAGGAATTGTAGGCCGCTTGGAGCACCTCCGCCTGCGTCGCTGACGTCCCGAGAGCAGCCCGCAAGCCTGAAAAACGGAAGACGAATAAGTTGATAGCGGATCTCGATGAACCCAAGCAACAAACGAAGAATCCAAGAGAGGCGACTTACCCTCGACCTGCTTCTTCTCTGTCTCGAGGGCCGCGCGCGCGGTCTCGGCCGCCTGCTGCAGCTCAAGGATAGCGGCGTCCTTCTCCTCGCTAGCCTGCCGTAGCTCCTCGAATGACACGGCCTCCTAGACCAACTCCCCTTTGAGCCGCGTGACCTCTTAATCCCGGAGCTGGAGCGCGGCTTGAACCTCCCCCAGCGTGGTGGGTTCCCGTTGGAGCTGGCCTTGCGCTTCCTCCCGAGCCGAGCGCTCGCGCTGGAGGGCGGCCTGAGTCTCTGTGAGGGCAGACCGCTCTTGCTGGAGCTGGCCCTCTGCCTGCTGACGCGCGCTCCGCTCTTGGCGAAGCTGATCCTCCACCGCGGCGAGCGACGTGACCTTCTCCTGCAGATCAGTGCTCAGCTTCTCGACCTCCTGGGCCTTCTGCTCGGCCTGAGCCTGCCAGGACCTCGCCCCCTCGAGGGTGGTGCGGTCTTGCTGGAGCTGGGTCTGCGCCGCGACGAGGGCTGTCTCCTTCTGCGCCAGTAAGGTCTGCGCCTCGGCCAGAGCAGCGCGCACTTTCTGCAGCTCGCCGTTCGCTGTCGTCAGCACCCCCTCCTTCTCTAGGAGCACGGCCTTCACTCTGTCGACCGCGGTGGCGCCCTCCGCGGTCAGAGCACGCTGGTCCAGGAGCGCGTCCTGCACGGCCATTAGTCGGTACTCCAGCCAGCCGTTGTCCGTCTGCAGGGCCTCCACCAGGGCGTCCAAGGCTTCGTACTGCCCCCGATACCAGTCGAGGCTCGAGCTCAACTGGGAGAGGCGGTTGTACTTCTCGCGCGCCTGGCCCTGCAGCTCCTGCGAGCAGCAACCGAAGGGCGGAGAGAGGAATCGGAATGTAAAACACTCGAACGAGAAAATGAACTCCAACCAAGCAAAGACGCTCACCTCGAAGAGCTGGAACGACCGGCCTTCGTGGAGTCGGAGCGCCTCGGCCAGCGCAGCGTTGAGGGAGGCGCCGTGCTCACGGAACTCCTACCACAGCGCCTGCTCGGCCTGGGCCTCGTCGATCAAGGTACGCGGCACCCCGGGGCGACGCAACCCCTGTTCCGACTGCGACGCGGCGGCGTTAGATGCTGGCGGCGCGGCACGAGACGTCGACGCCCCGGCGTCGTGCGCCGGCCGCTGCGACATCACGCAGCCGTCAGCCCGCATCACCAGCACCTTGGTCGTAGGCCCGGGGGCTGGCCCGAACGACCTCCTCGACCGGCCCCTCGTGGGGGCACCACCAGCAGGGGCCTCGGCCGTCTCGCGGCCCCTGATGGACCGGCTCTCCGAATGAGCCAGCCCGCGCCCTTGATGAGGGCCGCGGAGCACCAGCGCCTGCTGCGGCATCGCGGCCGCCACCGCCACCTCCTGCTGCGACCCTGCGGCCGCGGTCGGGGTGCGTGATGGCTCGCCCGCCGCTGCCATGCTCACCGCCGCCCGTGGCACCCTCTCCGAGCGCCACCCAGTCGTCAAAGACGTCCTCAACTTGAGTGCCTTGGCGGGCGCAAGATCGGGGACGGCCGGCGACGCCCTGACAACGAAATGAAAGAGGGGGATGAGCGGCTGTTTCTCGAAATCGAGGGCGTGCGGGAAAAGATGCTACTTACCTCAAACTGGAGAAGCCCCGCTTCCTCTTCCTCGAGGGCTGGGGGGGCACCTCCACTGCGCCCACCGGCGCCTCCGCGGTGCCCGCTGGAACCTCCACCGACGACCCGGTGACGGGCGGCACCGTGCCCGCCTCAAGGGTCAATCCCGCGGCCGCCCCCTCGACCCGCGGGGACGGGGGCGCCGCGGGTTCCCACCTTCCAGAGATGGTCCGCTCCCCGTCGCTCTCCTCCTCGTCCGAGGACGAGTTCTCCAGTACCGGTGGGGGAGAGAGACCTTGCTGCTCACGCAGCCGGTACTCCTCGTTGTACTGATCAAGGCGCTCCTGCCGCCTGATCCTTCTCTCCTTCGCAAGGGCCGCCCGGTCCCGCTGCTGCGCGGCGCGACCGGCGGCCTGAGACCGAGGCGTTGGCGGGTCCGATCGGGCGGCATTGACGGTCACCAGCTGTGGACAAAAATCGTCAGGACGAATAAAAAAACGCGAAACAACAATCAAAGAAGAAAAAAAAACGGTGCTCACCGGCTCGGCGTCGGGGAGCATCGCGAACGACCAAAGGTCGTCGTCGCTATGCGGCACCACCTTGAGATTGATCGCGCGCCTCGCCCGCGTGGCCGCATACCCCTTGGGGAGAGGCTCCTGCAGCAGCCGTGAGCGCGCCAGCGATGTGGGGTTGGCCGCATCACTCATCTCGAAGATGCAGAGCTCCCTCTCCATGAGAGGAATGACCCGCCGGTGGTGGAAGTTGGCGATGATCGAAGCCACCCCCAGCTCGGCGTCCGCCAGCTGGCGCAGGGCGGAGGTGAGGGACTCCAACCTTCGTTGTCGCGACGGGGGCGACACGCCGTGAAACCAGGCGTCGGACTTCCCCATCAGCACCTTCCCCGTGTACGGTGTAAGGCCAACGCCGTCGTTGCGGAGGTAGAACCACCCCTTCTCCCAGTCCGCATTGTTGGAGGTCATGGTGCACAGCGGGTACAGCTCCTTGCGCGCGTCCCGCAGTGCGAGCGTAAGGCCGCCTCATAAACCGGCTCGCTGGCGCATCCCCTTCTCGGCCGTGGCGAGGGTGTGGAGCTCGCCGCGAAAGAGATGGACCCAGAGGTCCCAGTTCGCCGGGATCCCCAGAAATCCCTCGCAGACGGCGACGAAGGCAGCCGCCTGCGAGATGGTGTTGGGGGCGAAGTTGTGCAGCTCCACCCCGTAGTGGTGACACAGCCCCCTCATAAACCGGCTCGCTGGGGCGGCGAAGCCGCGCTCGTGGAGACGGGCGAAGCTGACGACGTAGCCGTGCGGAGGGTTGGGCTCCCTGTCCGACGCCGGCGGGACCATCCACGCCGGGTATGGGCCGTCGCCGGCCGGCATCAACTGCCTGCCGTTCACCAGCTCGTTCAGCGCCAGCGGTGTCACCGTCGACCGGGGCCACGGGAAAGGCTCCACCACTCGAACCGGAGGGGCCATGGAGGACGAGAGCGAGAAGCAAGGATGGCGGCGGAAGCGCAAAGAACGCGAGCAGATCCGAAGCGGCGGAGCGCACGGCCGAGAGGAAGACGAGCTGCGTGCGGGGATGGATGCGAATGGCAAGGTAAGGGACCTCGCCCCTGCCTCCCCCCGCGATTTATAAGATCTAGGGGAGCAACGCCCCCGAAAACTCCGCACACAGCGCCGATTAATGCGACCGGCGCCCCGCGTCGCTGACGAGCGGGCCCCGCCGCGCCGAAACGGTCATGCGCACGCGCGCACGCTATCATTACGACACAATAACCGAAGGGGTGCGGCGTCCCGTCCCGTCCGCCCCCCCCATGTCGCCCGCGACGCCTGCGGTGCGCCGCCTGAAAAGGTGCGCCCGCTTCGCACGATCGGCGTCCACGATCTGCACCCATTAAATGGCTGGGTTCCTTCCCGAGTAAGGATGACCCCCTCACGAGACTAGAGCCAAGAGCTCGAGGACCGACCCCTCGCGGGTGCGATCGATGCCCCGATCTAAAACGGGCGGAGCCACGGCTCACCGAACGAACTCGAGGGCTGGGCCCCTCGAACGCTGCGTTTACTGATCAGCGGTTCCAAGACCTGCCCGTCGAGGGTTGGCGCCGCAGATGCCCCTCGAGCGGGGATTTACTGATCAGCGGTTCCAAGACCTGCCCGTCGAGGGTAGGCGCCGCAGATGCCCCTCGAGCGGGGATTTACTGATCAGTGGCTCAAGGGTCGGCTTGACTACAGCCCAGCGGGCTCCACAGATCAAGCCAAGACGGGGGCACGTTAGTGCCACCCCGCAAAGGCCCTACTCATCAGAGGTTCGAAGCCTGACCCTCGAAGGGTTCGAACAGGCGCCTCAGATTGACAGAGTCAGGGACGACCAGGGCGCGCGCATTCGAGCCTGACCCCGAGCTCGCAAGCTCGGGGGCGCCCCATAGTTCGTGTTCAAGGCCAACGAGGGCAGCTAGTCGAGGGATCCCACCGAGGGAGAGCTTCCGCGCCCTCGGTCCCAATCGAACGGGACCGAGCCCTGCCTAGCACACCCGCGTAAGTGCTCTTATGGACGTGTCTCCGGACCACGAGCCGACCCTTATCGAACGGGGCACGGACGTCCACTTGAACCACCCGCTAACAGCTCGACGAGGAACCCATGATTCGCGACCCGTTCGATGGGAGTCATGAGCACCTCACCCCTCCGCCCCGCAAAGGGGCGGCGAAGGGGCGCACAGACGAGTCGGAGAGCTCGCCCCGATCGCCTTGAGTGGGCCCAGGCTCGGGGGCTCGACGCACGGCTACACCTCCTGGACGTACCCGAACGCAAGCAAATACCGGTACGCGCGCATGGCACCGCCGAGGCCGGCTGAAATAACGCTGAGGCCGGCTGAAATAAACACCTCGTGCACCGGCCGCACGCTGCGAAAAACCTTGCCGGAATGCACACACTCCTCCAAGGCTTCGGGGGCTACACCCGCGGGTGCGCTAGCGCGCCCCCACGGAACGTTACAACGCCCAGGAGGGAAGAAAGTCCCATCAGAAAGCACCAGCCTTTGCAAGTTCCTACGGATACTGTTGCAAATGCTCGGGGGCTACTGTCGGGGACAGCCACAGGGGTCCCCTAATAACAGGGGAAATCACCCCTTTTTCGAAAAATAACGAAAGCAAACAAGCAAACCACACCACGCACGACAGCGGCCCAGGGCAAGGCCCACGGCCCAAAAAGCCCCAGCGGCCCATCGAAATAGCCAGCCTCGGCACTTCTCGGGCGGACCCCTGCCTCGCTCGAGGGCCGGGCGCTGTGCCGCGAATCTTCCGCCTCGCTCGAGGGCTTGACGCCCCCTCGGGCGAGTGTCCGCCTCGCTCGAGGGCTTGACGCCCCTCGAGCGAGTTTCCGCCTCGCTCGAGACCTCCTCCGATCCGCGACACCACCCCTGCTCTCACGACCGGAGCATTAAATGCTCTGGCGCGTCGCGGGCGCCCGGGTCAAAGGCGAATCCACGCCACGCCGGCCCTCTGACACCGCCTGGGAATCAGATCCCGGCGCTGTTCGACCAACCCGCACTGTGCAGCCATCCCCGGCGCTGTGCGGGTGCTGTGCGGCATGGCTGGTGTCATTCCGTGACACTGTGCCGCCTACTCCCGTACCTTCTCCACGCCGCGCCCCTCGAAAGGGGACGGCGGCACCCTCGAACGGAGTACGGCCACCAATTCCCCGCCCGCATGGGACGACGCCGTGACGCAAGGCCGGCGGGGTGCGTCACCTCCATCACCTCCGGGCGCTGTGCAGCCATCCCCGGTGCGGTGCGGCCATCCCCAGCGTTGTGGAGTCATCCCCGGCGCTGTGGAGCCCTGTCACGATGGGATGCCACCACGCCGGCCCCTGTACGGCATGGGCGCTCCCGCCATCGAGGCCCACGAAAGAGCATGGATCATACTCGAAGGGTGCACGGGCGGCGACCTGGCGCGCACACTGACCGGCGCCGCCGTACGAGCGACGTGCGCCGCGTCCCCTCCGCTAGCTCCGGCGTCGTCCGGCCATCCCGGGCGCTGTGCGACTGGTCCAGGGTCCGTGCGATCATCACCGGCGCTGTGCGGACATCCCTAGCCCTGTGGCACCATCCCGAGCGCTATGCTGCCACCCCCGGTGCTGTGCGGCCATGCTCCGATGGGACGCCGCCACGCCGGGCCCTGTACAGCACCGGGTGCCCTCGTTAGCAAGACCCTCAAACGGGTGCATGGACGACGGTCAGACGTGTACGCCGATCGAGCTACCCTCGAAGCTATTCCCCGACCAGCATATAGCCATCATGACACCGGTAAGTGTTGAGACGCCAGGACACCATCAAATCGCAAACGCTGTGTACCAGTACCACGATACTGTGTAAAACCCCGTGCGGCACATTTGTAAGCCGCCTCCCCTTGGTCTATAAAAGGAGGAGGCGGTCGCCCGGCCGTCGGGGGGAGGAGATCATCACTACACACCTACACTCATTCTCATTCGCATACTCGCTCCCTGATATTGGCACTTTGCCTCAATCACTCAGCAGGGACTTGGAGGCCTCTCCTCCTCTCCTGCCTTGCTTGTAGCCCCCCTCTACAGGCACCACCGGTGCAAATTAATACAGCGCGCACGCGCAAATCTGCTGGACGTACGACCCCGCGGTCGGAACCAGATAAACCCGCGTCCCTGTGTTGTCTTTTGCACCGACCATCGAGAAGCTGATCACAGCGTAACTTACTAGTTAGTGTCGGGACTAATCCTAACACCGACAGCTCTGGTGGATTTGTACGCAAAGAACGGGGACATGGTGTCATCTGTGAGGGTCTTTGAGGAGATGCCAGTGAAGGACCCGATACCGATGAATTGCTTGATCACTGGGTATTCCAAGTCCGGGGATGTGGAGAAGGCGAGAAGGCTGTTTGATGGTATGTCTAGGAGGACATCCGCTTCATGGAATTCAATGATTGCCTGCTATGCGCACGGCGGAGAATTCCATGTAGCATTGAAATTGTTTTATCGGATGTTGAGCGAGGGTGCAAGTCCAAATGCTATCACTATCACAACGGTGTTCTCCATTTGTGCCAAAACTGGTGATATTGATACTGGTAGGCGGGTAAGGGCGTTGATTGGGGAGCACGACTTGCAGAACATGATAGTACACACTGCTTTGATGGAAATGTATGTCAAGTGTCGGGCTATTGATGAGGCCCGTCAGGAATTTGATCGAATGCCACAAAAGGATGCCGTGGCATGGAGCACCACGATCGCTGGCTGTGCACAGAATGGGAGACCACATGAATCTCTTGAGCTGTTTGAGAGGATGAAGGCAACTAATTGCAAGCCGAACGAAGTTACTCTTGTTGGTGTATTGTCTGCATGTGCTCAGCTGGGTTCCGATGAACTTGGAGAACAGATTGGGAATTATGTTGAGAGTAAGAGATTTCCACTTACCAGCTATCTCGGTTCTGCTCTGATTGATATGTACATTAAGTGTGGGCATGTTGGCAGAGCTCACAGTGTCTTCACCAGGATGGAACAGAAGGTGGTCATCGCTTGGAACTCTATGATCAGAGGTCTAGCACTGAATGGCTTTGCAGATGATGCAATCACCTTGTATGAAAAAATGGCATCAGATGGGGTTCAGCCAAATGAGATCACCTTCGTCGCACTATTGACAGCATGCACCCACGCTGGCTTGGTAGACAAAGGCTTGGGGTTCTTCGAAGAGATGAAGAAGCATCATGTCTCTACTCAAGTTGAGCACTGTGCATGCGTGGTGGACCTCCTCTGCAAGTCAGGCAGGCTGTGGGAAGCCTACAAGTTCATCTGTGACATGGAAGTTGAACCAAACGCGGTGATCTGGAGCACACTGCTCAGCGCCTGCAGAACACACGCAGACGTTGAGCTTGCCAAGCTCGCCGCGGGCAAGCTCTTGGCACTTGAGCCTGATAACTCATCGATCTATGTCCTCCTGTCTAACATCTATGCTGACGCAGGACTATGGGGCGATGTGAGGGAGATCAGGGACCTGATGAGGAGCAAGAACGTTCAGAAGCTATCCGCCTACAGTTGGATAGAGCTGGACGGCGAGGTACACAAGTTCCTGGTGCAAGATACCTATCAGCCGAGGTCAGCTGAGATTTACAGTGTCGTCGACGGCCTGGGCTTGCAGCTGGACCGAACTAATCCTGATCCTGATTTAACTCCAGAGGTTTGCTGATAAATTAAGTTTCATTTCACAAGGTCTACTGAAACTGTCAGTAGATATTTCAATGAAGTTCCGTATGCTATTGGCCAACTTGGACCGGAGATGCCAAGACATAGGTCAACAGATGTGCCCTCCAAAATCAGAAATAACCCAAGATTCTACCCACATTTTGAGGTATGCTTCACCGTTCCCATAAAGAACATTCATAACTGAATTTGTAACAAATTAATTTATAAGTCTCTTATTGATCTGCACAATATAGGATTGTATTGGCTCAATTGATGGAACCCACACACCACACAATATTCCAGCAAAAAATGGCAGATGTTATACCGTGTCTATAATGCAATGTTATACTTATTCTTATATATGGTGTTCGCTGTAATGATAAACCCGTAATTTTCTTTCTACTGTATGCAGAAAGGTGACAAGAGAGCTAGGTTCTGCAATGTGTCAATTCCTTTCTATGATGACATGGAGTTTGTATTCACTGGCAAACACGCTACTGGAGAGTTTAGTGTGCTTCAAGCACCTTTTGATCGCCCACCAAGGCATGATGATGATGATGATGATCTCATTGGCAGCGGAAGGACAACACAAGAACAAGTGGATGGGGACATTGATCCTTCTCAGCACTATGACTATGATACTCTTCCAGATTCTGATAGTGCTACCTCTGTTGGTTCTAAGCGCAAGTCTGTTGGTTCTCGCTTCTTTCGGACGAGCCAAACGAGATTATTCCATGGTTCAAGAATTCACTGGTGCTATGAACAATATGTCAGCCACAATGTGTTTCACTCGTGTTACAGACCCAAACGAGAGCATCTACAAGGACATGGATGACATGGAGGAGTATCTTTTGCTAGTCCGGCTTGATTTGCAAACTTACCTTGCCCAAAACGGGCAACATTGCTAGCATGCTGAAGGAGCGGCCGGAGGAAGCCATCAAGCAGTGGGTGGCACACTGGGTTCTGGATCGGTATCCTAGTGGCTACTAAGTACTAACTAGTACTTATAAGTAATGTAGTGACTAACTACTAGTACATGTTTTAGCAGTTCGTGGAAGCATGGTTTCAGTTCAGCATCCATGCGTGGTAATCTGTGTATTTTGGTTGTACAAAACTATACTGTACACAACATGGGTAGTTTTGTTGTCCGAAATTATATACGGCAGGATGTACATTTTGACCGTGTGGAACTTATATATGGCTTACTGTGTATTTTGGTCGGAAAAACTGTATTCAGTTATCTTTTTATGTTTTTAACTTGGTGTGGGTTCGATCATCTTCCTCCAAACAACCCTACCTCGCGTCAATTTCCCCTCACTTTACTTTGTTCCTTGAATCCTTGAATTTAACTACTGCTTATCATGCCTTGTCGTCTAGTTAAGTTAGAATTGGGGAAATCTGACTTCATGCGTTTGATTCTTTCATGGTCTACAGGATTCTTTGCTGAAGCCGATCACAAAGATGGTGATTGGTGTCTCCGCAATGACGATGGTAGCTGCTGTGTTATTTAGGGAAGCCAAGATGCCCGAGTGGCTTTCATCCAGGCTGGGCGCCGTGAACTTCCCACCATGGGTGCTGGCTTGCATGGTTATCGTGTTCGTGAGGCTCCGGAAGAGAACAAAGGATGCCATGAAGAAGTTTGGCTTGGCCTCATGATGTAGAAGCAGTTTTACCTTTATTTTGGCGTTCTGATTGGAAAAGGAACTCTTAAGTCTTAATAAGTATACCTAAAGGCAGAGGCAGTTGCTGTCAAAACTTGATGATACTCTCAAGAATTCAAGTTACTTGAATTGTAATAATTGCTGCTTTTTTTCCAATAGAAGGAGATAAGTTTATTCTAGCAACGTTTTTTAAATTTTGATATGAAGGTCTGCAGTTTTGTGTTGCTGTTATTGATCTATACTAGTACAGAACAATATCCGTTTCTTTTATAAATAAAAAGAGGAAACAATAAACTATCTACTACTACTGGATATAGGTTGCTCTAAAAGTTTTATTGACAATATTCAAATTTTTACCAAAGTTTTAGGATTTGGATTACAATCGATAAGGATCCAAATTCGTAACTTCCATGGTTCAGCTCAAGTTTTTGGAGCAGCCTCCTCCCTCCAAATAGGCTACTAATATTACTGAGTTGCCTGGACAGTACTTTACGATTACAAAACTAGCTAGACTGTTTGTAGTTGGATATGAGGCATGTTCTGTAATGTGCTGCAGCCTTGAAAATGACCTCACCACTTTCGGGCTGGCTTAGTAACTAGGCTGCTAGACTTGGGCTTCTTTCGGCCCCTATCCGGGTCACGACAGTGCCGAACTTAACGTTCCATCTTTGCAATTTGCATGACTCCAGGTCTCCATCCAGCTTGGACGAGCGCTGCGGATCACAGTGCTACTGTCGCCAAGACGCCAACTATGTCATTGTCATAGGCGGCGTGATTTGGTGCCGAAAACCTGCGTCTGACGCCAAGTCCTGCAGCAGCTTGCGTCCTCGCACAACCGGGGCACGGTGCTACAACGATTTGGTCAGGCCAGGGTCATGTTTGGACGGTAGGGGTAAATATTTACCTCAAATTAAATGTTTTGCCCTTCTCATTTGCTCCTACTAATATTTGCTCTTTTAGGTGTTTGGATTGAGAGGTAAATGTAGGGTAAATGTGGATGTGAATGTGAGAGAGGGCTGGGGTCCACCACAATTTTGCTCTAATTTGCTACCTTTTAGGGGTAAATGGAATTAGGGGAGCGAAACATTTGCCCCACCACATTTGCCCCACATATTTGGATCCTTTGGGGTAAATTTGAAGTAGATTTGCCTCATTTACCCTATTTACCCCCTCATCCAAACACTCCCCAGGTCACGCGCGTGAATGTTCCTGTGCTTCACTGCCCAAGAGAACAAGGCTCTCCGCACTGCAGGGCCTGGCCTAGATTGTCCATTTCACATTGCGAACTGCAGGAAGCTTTGGCCTGCAGACCGTCCCTTTTTCTTCTATTATTAGATTATTAGATAGACAAAAAGAAAGCCCTGGAAAACATACATCGAGCTAGGGGGG
Organism: Cenchrus fungigraminus; assembly: GCA_036936925.1. NCBI lineage: Eukaryota > Viridiplantae > Streptophyta > Magnoliopsida > Poales > Poaceae > Cenchrus > Cenchrus fungigraminus. The sequence continues at coordinate 127,011,508 of CM072777.1, forward strand.
AAAGGAAAGTTGGCGGGCATGCAACGAGAAAGAGCGAGAGGAGGCCAAAGCAGATGCTCTCTGAATCCCTGCAAGATCAAAATCGGGATGGGTTACTGCAAACTTGCAACTAACATGAGTCCGACAAAGTTGTTTTCCTGTCGGCACATGAGCCCACTTCAAGTGCACCTTCGAAAATCGGAAAAAACAGTCACAAGTACAGTAAACACGCCAAGTAAAGTGCATCTGCTATAATGCTCTTTTTTTTGTAAAGCTATGAGTATCTTATTAGGTGAAAGTTTTAGTTTTGATCCGTGCAAACAAGATAACATAAGCACAGCCTGCATTCTTGCAAGGGTAGCCAACAAGGCGCAGAGAACCATCTGGTGAATAGAGCGCGAAGGAGGAGATGCACAGCGCCGCGCTGCTGCTATTTGAGGCAAAAATGCCATGGCCTCAAAGCAAGTTTCACCGGCGCACTCATTCCGGCCTTTTCCCCATAAATGGCGAGGCAAGACAAATCCGATGCCCGCTGTACATGTACCGACCCATCTCCCCGTTGCTTCCTCCGCAATTAACTTCTTTATTCTTGCCTTCGGCTCATCGGCTTCGCAGGAATGGTGGCGCGTCGCTGGGAGATGGGGGCGAATTTTCTTTTCTTTTCCCCTGGAGAAAATGACGTCGAGCCTGAAAGGACAAGAACACATACTGATCATGTTACCGGGGTAGTATATACTGATCATGTACAGATGAAATGACCTGATTGAAAATGCATTCAGGGTTGTACGAATTGGTATGTCAAAGGTTAGTGAACTCATTGTGAATTTGCAAATTAAAAGAAATAGCAGAAAGATCCTGCTTGCCACTGGGTGCAAACAGTTGAGATCATACTGTCTGGAAAGGAATAGGCAGGTAACTAGAATATCATCGTATGTTAAAACATAAATTCAAATCAGCATGGGCCATCAATCATGCTGCTAGAAGAATTCATCGCTGATGAACAGAGAATTACCAGCCCGACAAGCTATGCCAAAGCTTCTGTACCATTTGCTGGAGCTGTCTCCCAGTTTCTTTGTCCAAAGTCTAATTCCCCTGACCATGAACGAAAGGAAGAGAAAAAAGAAATGCTACTCTGCTTTGAACTATTGGGGCACATGCCTTGGTCATTTGCCAAATGGCTTGTGCTAACAAGATGTCACGGGCAGAACAAATGGTTGTGCAAGAGAAACACATCCCATTAAACACGGATTGATTTCACACCTCATTTGAAACATCTGTGACAGCTATACCCGAGTTCAGACCAACAATGGGACAAATAATGTTATGCAAAAGTCACATAAATAGTCTCTTTGCCCTCAAGAAACAACAGAACAGAGAAGTTCCTTTTCTGCAGATATGGTTCAAGATCACTAGAAAGATTAAAAGTCCATGATATGAGACTATATGTCTGATTCTTCTTTGAGTCATTAACATGACCATATGCCGAGGTTCAGTCAGTCAACAAGATAAAGGTGAGATATCAAAAGTTCATACATTTAGCAAATATTCTGGATTGCGCTTTCACGATTATTATAGCTCAGCAGATAAACAAAAACAATAAGGGACTTTATCAGGTTGAAAAAAAGATGAATCAAGGTGCGGAAAGATATTTGATCTAAGTAATAATTTTACTTTTCTTATATTTCTGCATGGATATGGTCTACTCGTTGCCATTGTTCACTCAAACAAAAAAAATCCTGCACACATTTCAGTTCCAAAAAAAGGAGTACTGCGCACATGGAGGTTCAAATGTCCAGTCCATGTGATAAGAACGGGACTGCAACTGGCTATAATCCAGCATGGGCAATTTGGACATTTTCAAAGGCTCTGCTAAAGCTAAAACATGCATGCAAAAGTTTGCACAATACCTGGCTTCTGTCTATGTCTATATAAGACAGCTACAGTGCTCTCAAAAACCTTCCAGACCAAAGATTGGGCAGGATATTTGGAGTGTTCTTGAGGAGCTCAGGTCCTTCCATTATGATCTCTTGGACAACCATCTACCATGTTCTTGAAGAAACAGTGCCCTTGTATGTAGCTATGATAGTGGCCTACTTGTCCATACAATGGTGGAAGCTATTCACCCCAGAGCAGTGCTCTGGTATCAACAAGTTTGTGGCGAAGTTCTCCATTCCTTTGCTCTCTTTCCAGATCCTCTCTACAAATGATCCTTATGACATGAACCTAAAGCTCATATTCTCAGACATCCTACATAAATCACTCTCCTTGCTGGGGTTTGCAGTTATCTCTAAAGCATGTTGTGCGGAGAAGTTTGATTGGCTGGTTACAGGCTTTTCTTTATCAACACTACCCAATACCTTGATTGTTGGCATCCCATTGCTGAAAGGAATGTATGGCAATGAAGCTGTGAAGCTGCTAAGCCAGATAGTTGCCCTACAGAGCCTAATTTGGTACACACTTCTGTTGTTTCTGTTTGAGTTTCGAGCTGCTAGAGGACTGGCTGCGACAACATCATCTGGAACAAGTAAGAACATCCTCACTGCATTTTTGAAGATTGATATTTGAAATTGATTCTGCTCTACAGTTTGATATTTCCTGTATCTCTGTTGTCATTCCTTTTTCTTTTTTTCTTTTTTTGCTTAGCCACTATATTGTGCAAAATTAAACAGGTTATACTCAACACAGCTCTGAAAATAATACAGATCTTATTGCTTCTCTTGTTCCTTGTTCTAGAAAAATAGATATTAGAGTTTCTAATGAGAGAAGCAGAGTAGCTAACCACATGCTATTATGCTAAGCGTCATTGATGAAAATAATCATGTTAAGATGACCACTTGATCTAATTCAAGGATATTCCGTCAGGCAGTTGTGTTCTTCCAAATATACCATAAACCATAGCGCTCTTTTATGCAATAGTCTATGTCTGAAACAATGCGCAGCCATTTCTTGGTTGAGGTCTTTTCCGGTGCCTTATACCACCAATGAGTGGTATGAGGTATGGATAAAGGCTATTTTGGTACATGTGTCAATAACTAATTAATAGCATGGTTTTTCATTTCTTCCCCTGTACTTTTCCATCTCCTCCGGTCACCCCTCCACGATCTCTCTAGAAAACAAGATACGTACATTTACACATGAATCGTGTGTGATTAATTTGGAAATTGCAATAAGTGGGATTCTTTAACAAATTATATGAGGCTGTAATTGTAAAAGTTATTTTATTTTTTATTCCCATAATACCCTTATACCACCTTATACTACCCACTCATAACTTCTTAGACCACCTCATACTACTGATGAGTTTTACGAAGTATAGAATTGATCTGATCCGTTGGATGTCTGCGTATTAGTCCTTTTTCAATGCTAGTATAGCCTAGTATAGGGCACCGGAAAAGAGCTCTTCTTGGTTATCCCATGTTCAATGTATATATTGGATTTTTAAGTCCACTCTAAAGCAAGTAACTTCAACTTATTTCCTGAGGTTTTAACTCAATGACAGAATTAGTTAAACAGCTCTAATCGTATATCATGTTTCAAAGATGAAACAGAATCAGGTACTCCAGGACCTATGGAGGAAAGACACGAAGAGGGCCAAGCAAAAGGAGTATCAGCAAGATGTTATAGTGCTTTTCGCTTTTTGTTGGTGGTCAGTAGGAAGCTAGTGATAAATCCCAATATGTATGCAAGCCTAATTGGCCTAATCTGGGCACTGATCAGCTTCAGGTATGAACACGAGTTTTTTATGAACTGAGTTTATGCTCTTAATTTGGAACCCAGAAAGTCATCTCTTGCTGCTGCACACCATATCCTGCAGGTGGCGAATACAGTTACCATCGATCGTCAGCAATTCCATAAGAATACTTTCAGATGGAGGACTAGGGATGGCGATGTTCAGCCTAGGTATGCATTACAACGCAAACTACAAGTAGCGTATACTGATAAACTAAGAGGAAAACAGTCATGCTATGCCCTCTGACTATTTCTATTGCAGGTCTTTTCACTGCCCTACAAACTAAAATTATAGCCTGTGGAACCAAAAAGATGCTACTATTACTAGGCGTCAGATTCTTCCTAGGACCAGCCCTGATGGTGATATCTTCCTATGCAATTGGTATGCATGGGATTTTGCTGAAGGTGGCTATCATACAGGTACATTCTATTCCTTTCATTTGTATCGTCCACTCTAACACAACCATGTGGAATTCAAAGACAAACGTGATGCTTGACCTCTCAAGATTCTGTGCAGGCAGCTCTACCTCAAGGAATTGTGCCATTTGTGTTTGCGAAGGAGTATAACGTGCATGCAGACATTCTGAGCACTGCGTGAGTACATCTTAATCCAGTACAGAGTTAATAGGGAGAAGGCATGCGTGCTAAAAGAACTAACTGAAACATCTCTCATCTGGCAGGATAATTGTCGGCATGATGGTTGCAGTTCCTGTGGCCCTGGGTTACTACTTCGTCATCGATCATCCCAGATTCTAACAGTCCCGTATTTGCAAAATGATAGATTTGAATTTCTTTTCATTTCGTGAAATAGTAGTAAAAGATTGCAATGTAAAGGACACATTGGCTCATTCTCGTGATATAGTTTTGCGAGGTTGTAAATATCTGCACGCTTGGATAAGGATGACCCAAGCTGACGATAACCAGTTCACATCCGATGTATGGGCAGTTTCAGTTCTTTAGCTAGTATACTTACTAAATCTAAGTGAAAAAAAAGGATGTGCAGAAAATTGTACCTGATCTGCAGGCATCCTGACGAGTGGATGGTGCGTCTGCTCTTAAAACTGCTTCTGTGTGCATCTTTGCACAAAAAATCTTGTGCGGCATTCTGCCGAACACCTTGCAGGCCGGCCAAAGGCTGACGTTGAACAACAAAAGATCTGGGTCAGCTAAGGCATGATACACAGTAACGACTGACCATGAGGCAGGAGGAGCCTCAGGTGCGTGAAGGCGTGAAGCCCAAGCGTGCGTTCTCTCCGTGTTCGTGTTCATGTTGTCTGCATTATGTACTATCTGACCGGCAAATTCGTTTAGAAGCGCTAGTCTCGGCAAATACACTCAAGAATCAAGATGAAAACCCAAGCCTTGGGAAGAAGAGAAAGCCATAGCGTTTCTTTCCAGCGTTTTTTTTTTGTTTGTTTTGAGATTTTCCTTTCCAGGCTTGTAGGCTGGCTTGTTTGTTGGGCGTGCAAATACCCAAACTTGGCCAATGACGTTCGTAAGGCCCATGTTATCCAGGCTGCAACAAAAAAAATGCCGTTAAATTGCAAAGCAGGCTATTTTCCCGCAGTTTTCTGTCTTTAAAAAAAATTCTGATATTCCAATCGGTTTTGGAGTACATTCTACCGGCCTTGTTCCAATTGTTTTTTTACTTAAGAAAAAAAAAGAAGAAAGATTAAAGATAATGAAGGATCTTTTCAAACCCGTGTGCCCAGCATGGTCAGCAACTACTGATGATCAATTAATCATACATGATAAAAACAATTTCCAAGTTGGTCCAAAACAGAATAATTTAAAAAAAAATCATATATAGATCAACATCAAGTCCATGCCCGTCCTGCCGTCATCAACCCTTTCTCCAAGAAAGAGCACGATTGCACGAACAGCGTGCCTCCAGGGCCCAACCGTGCCAGCAGGTGTGTTTTCACGTGGCCGTGAGCGTTCTCTTCTAGTGGTGGCGGGGGATTTTTTTTCGTTCTGATTAATCCGGTATGGCAGATTTGGCAGGACGGGGGTGTTGGACGCGTCTAGATGTCGCCGACGCGAAAAAAAAACAAGACGTCGCACCAACCCAGCCCAGCCACCTGCCACCTCTCCAGCCGGCGGCGACCACGCCCTAACCCGGCTCTGTCGGGGAGTTTGTCATGACTCCCCGCACTCCCCTGTGCGCTAATCTGGCGACCGCTACCCCCCGCGCGCTAATTCGGTGAGCCGTCACCGAAGGAAGGTCGTCGCCACCCCCGCCCCGGTCCTTGACCCACCGCTTGTCAACCCGCGACCCCGACCGACGGCGTACCCACCTATGACACTTCCCACCGAGACTGGTTGAAGATGTTTGGAGTTACCTCTCAAAAAACCAAAAGACGCTACCTCTCAAAATAATGAAAAATCATGACCGTGGGCGCAAACTGCGGCCACAACCCACGTATACACGGTCAAGTGAAGAGGTCTAGAGTCACTCTGCAAGAGGTCTACTAATGCTCTGTTTCGTTTCCTTCTTTCTATTTCTTCAACAATATTTTTTGTCAGAACAAATGTATTGCATAAATCAGTACACATTATTGTTTTTTTTTGGGAACACATCAACCATATAAATCAGCAGAAACATGCTGAACAAACCTGTGGTATCAGCACGCGAACGATGTTACTCCCTCCGTTCTTTTTATACGACGCCGGTAGTATCAAACGAAAGGTGTTTATATATATGACGTTGTAGTACAATTAATATTTGGATTGCCGTATTTGCCCTCAGCATCTCTGCTGCCCGATCTCTCCATTGTGCGCATCCCCGTCTTCCTTGATCCTCGTATCCCCTTCTGCCTTGCAGCCCAGGGATCTGTCCTCCTACTCCGATAGTGACCCTGCTGTATCGCTCGGGTGAGGCGTCGAGGCCGATGGAGAGGAGTTGGAGCGGGGCCGGCGAGCGGAGTGGGACGGCAACGCCATCTGGAGGAGTGGATTCGGGCGAAGCGCGCGAAGCGGCGGCGCCATCGGGGAGGAACAGCGATGCTAGCGTGGGGTTGCGTGGAGATAAAAGTCTCATTTCATAGTCTCTTTAATTCTGTTGAATCGCTCGGGTCGGGAACGTCATCTATTCGCGGACGGAGGTAGTACTGGCTACTTGTGACTCATGAGACCCATTGCCAATTGTCATGCCTTAGCGACTCAGACGACAGGCGTTCAAAACTTAGCTCATGCTCATATGCCGTCAACCAGCAGATGGTGACGACGTGACGTGGTGTCCGAATGGATGGGGCTCAACAGGAGATACTCTCGAGTCCCTAACACATGGGTCCGAACTCACATGTCAATGACTCTCGTCCCAACAGATGTACTTTTTATTTTTTAACCCTCTTCTTCAAAAAACTCACATTTGGACTCTTGGGAGAACTAATAACGCTTTTGGACTCTGAAGCTCGACGCCATGATTCATGGCGACAAAATATGTTCATGGCGCCAAGCTAACACACCTCACACCATGATTCATGCCACCCAAGTTATCAAAATGTGATATCTGTTCAGTTGGATATCACGGGTGCACATCCCATCGCTACGAATCATGGATCCGAGCTACAAGGTCAAAAGCATTATTAGTCCTCGCAATGGTCCAGATGTGAGATTCTTTCGAAGAAAGGGTCAAAATGCAAAAAGAAAAATCATCCCAACTGCATTCTGAGCCAGGACCCTCCATGTTTTTCTAGAGCCGGTCTCCGATCCATGGAATTTTTCTATTTTTTCTCGATTTTTCAAAAATAAATACTCAATCTCAAAAATTTCAAAAATAGTCTCGAACTGCCAAGGCAAACAGCGGTTGGACCCCTGCTGCCCTCTGCAGCGGCGGTTGGGGCCTACCGACGCGACCATCGGTGGTAAGATCCACCTGCCGCTGCAAACGACGGTAGGGGTGCAACAGCGGCGGCAGGAGGCCTTGCCTCGCGGCTGGACTGGCAGGATCCAGCCGCCGTTGCTCACGGCGGTCGGAACCAACCGCCAGTCCAAAAGACGGTTGGGTTGTTTCAATTATTTTTCATTTGTTTTTCCTCAAATTGAATTGCCTTAAATTGAACCGCCGGTCCTTTTGTAACGTTAAAGCGAGCCCTTTTTTCATTTGTTTTTCCTCAAATTGAATTGCCTTACTTCAATTAAAAAGAAATACCGAAAAAGAGAATACGAATAAATGAGAATACAAATTAATTATGCATAAACAAAAATAGTTTAAACACCAACAAATTAGTGTCCAACAAAGAAATCTAAATACGATCGCACTTCATAAGTCGTGGCAGGCCCTGGTGCGCCCTCCTCGCTGCATCCTATGCAGCCCTCGTCTAGAGGGTGGGGTACGAGAGGGGGTCCGGTGGTATGCGCCGGCGTCGTGCGTCCTCCGGATCAGGGGCGGGTGTCGCTAAAGACTCCTGCCGATCCATACGACCCCTCCCCCGCTTTGGTCGATTGCCTCGCCGCAGCTGCCCCGCCGCGGCCGCCTCGTTGAAGTCCGCCATCGCCGCAGTCTAGTCCTCCTGCGTCAGCTGGGTCCCAATAGGCGGGGCCCCTGGCAGCTGGGTAGCTCCAATCACCTCCGCGTCCTGGTGGATCCCGTCGTCGTCTGGTACAATTCCTCGAAAGAGAACGAGACGTCCCCGTATGGTGGTGTCTGCAACGAATTGTATTTTGTAAGCACTACATATCATTTGAAGAGTGTATGTGTTTGGAGAGTTAGGAGACGTCAGCAAGGTTGGGTTGATCAGGAATAACAGGAGGTGGTCAAAATACCTGGTGCACAACCGGTGACCGTGCCGGCGTAGCGTGTGCCGGTGACGGAGCTGACCAAGAAATTTCTAGTATTTTCTAAGAAAAACTAGTATTCCTAACGTATTTCTAGGAATTTCTAAAAAAACTAGCATTTCTAAAGTACTTCTAGGATTTTTTTAAAAAACTAGCATTTCTAAAGTACTTCTAAACTATTTCTAAGAAAAACTAGTATTTCTAAAGTATTTCTAGGAATTTCTAAAAAAAAACTAGTATTTCTAAAGTATTTCTAGAAATTTATAAAAAAACTTGTATTTCTAAAGTATTTCTAGAAATTTCAAAAAACTAGTATTTCTAAAATATTTCTAGTAATTTCTAAAAAAACTAGCATTTCTAAAGTATTTCTAAAAAACTAGCGTTTCTAAAGTATTTCTACGCATTTCTAAAAAACTAGTATTTCTAAAGTATTTCTAGGAATTTCTAAAAAAAACTAGCATTTCTAAAGTACTTCTAAAGTATTTTTAGAATTTCTAAAGTATTTTTAGAATTTCTAAACTATTTCTAGAATTTCTAAACTATTTGTAAAGTATTTCTCCAATTTCTAAACTATTTCTAGCATTTCTAAAGTATTTCTACAATTTCTAAACTATTTTCTAGAATTTCTAAAGTCTCTAAACTATTTCTATTAGAGACATACCTGAAGTGGAGATTGGAGCACCGGAGTAGGCGAAGCGGGGCGCTCGAGGCGAATGGGGGAGGAGGGAGGCGCCGGCGGTAGGGCTTGGCCCGTTTATATAGGCGGGCGGCTGCCGCCGTTTGAACCGGTGGCGGGCCTACTGCCGTGGGCAACGGCGGTTCCCTCGGTCAACTGCCACTTCAATTGGCGGTAGGCCTGGCAGGCCCCATGTGCAGGATCCAACCGCCTTTGGCTGCGGCGGTTGATGCCAAACCCGCCTGCCGCGTGGCGGCCGCCACTGCCAACGACGGTTCCTAGGCCTTACCGCCGTTGGCCGCAGCGGTAGGCCCTAACCGCCGTTGCAGAGGGCGGCAGGGGTCCAACCGCCGTTTGCTTTGGCAGTTCGAAGCTATTTTTGAAATTTTTGAGATCGAGTATTTATTTTCGAAAAATCAAGGTAAAAATATAAAAAAATCCCGATCCATGTAGTAGGTCCAAACTCCAAAGTGCCTACTGGGCCAACAATGGCCCAAGACCCGTTAAGCTGGTCATCCCCACTTCCTCAGGGGTCCTACGAGCAACTTCAGCAACTTTCCTATCCCCTCTCCAATAACAAAAAAGTAGTCATATAGGGGATGAAATCTTCTCCAACAGATTCCCTATAGCCCCTTTTTTATTCTATGGACTAAGAGCAACTCCAGCAGATGGAGTAAATTTTATCCCCTATATCAAGTTATTGGGGGTGGAGTAAAAATATTTTCATCCCTAAAACACAATTTGCTTCAGCAGTTTCCCTATTCTCCTTCCCTACTCGTGGGTCTCACCATGCCATGTCATCCTTTCTTCCCCTCTCCAAAATCTTGGATATTTGAAGCCGGCGCAATGCCACCACCGGCCGCTCCTCTCGCTCTCGGTCCGCTGCGAGCTGTTCAGCGAGCTGGAGGCCATCTACAAGCCCGGGAGCAGCGGCGCCGTCCGCACGGGCTGGCCATCTACAAGCCAGCGAGCTGGTCCGCACGGGCTCGTCCTCGCCGCCGCCAAAGGAGACGTCGAGCCGCTCCATGTTGGCCATGAACCCGCCGCCCATGGTGGTCGGGGTGGAGGGCAGGCTGTAGAGCCCGGTCGCCGTGGGGGATCCGTACGCGATGGCAGAGGACGGGTAGCCCGCCCACCCGCCGGACGGGGACGAGTTGGCCTTGCTGAGGCGGAGCTGGCGGAGCGAGCGAGGCAGCGGAACAGAGCAAGGGGGCGAGAAAGCAGAGGAAGGGGAAGAGGCGGCGGCGCGCGCGCATGCGGGGAACGACCGTCAGTGCGGGACGCGACCTCCAGCGGCGCAGGCGACGCGAGGCACGACTGCCGAGTGTGGGCTCCGCCTCGGCCTCCGCCGCGGGCCACGGCCGTCGGCTCCAGTGTGTGGCCCGCGACCGCCGGCATGCGGCCTCGGCTCCAACGCTGGGCACATGGTCGCCGGCGCGCGTTGTCGTCCTCCGGTGCAGGACGCGACCGCCGGCACGCGGGCGTCGACCTCCGCCGACGCAGGCGATGCGAGGCACGGCTGCCGGGCGTGTGGAGAGGGAGAGGACGTTGTCGGCCATGGCGTGGCACGCGGCGTCGTGGGCGATGATGCGGAGAGCGGACCAGATGAACACGGTGGGGCAGACTCCCACCGGGGTACGTCGTTGAGCTCGTCGTAGTCGATCTGGCCGAGCATAGCTCCCCCGCGAAGCAAGCGCGCCACGCCGATCTGCACGCGGAGCTTCCCTCGGGCGACGTTGATGGCGTCCGTAGAGTCCGAACTGGTGCCGACGTGCGCGAGGGTCGCCGGCACCGTCTCCACCGCCATCCGCCTCCACTCATCCATGGCCGCCGGCCAAGCTCGCTCTCCCTCGCCCTCCTTCCCCTTTCTCCCTCCTCCCCCTTGCTGTCTCGCGTTGCAACTTGCCGCGCCGCCGCCGCCACCTCCGAGCGGCGGGAGGAGTGGGAGGAGGGGGCGAGGCGGCCGTGTGGTAATTTGGCAAAACCGCCGCCGCGCCGCCGCCTACGATTCATATCGATGCTAGGATCTCGCAAATCTCAGGTAATTTGGCAAAACCGCAGAACGAAACGAATCAGCAATACAAATTGATCACGTGAACGTGACCGAGCAGCAGAGTCTGAACTCTGTTCTTCCCCCTTCCCCCAAGAATGTCGGGGAAGACGCGCAGGAGTGAAACAGAATATCCGATGCGCAGAAGCAGCTTGCCAGCTTGTTCTTATCCTACGCTACTTCAGAGCGCGCCGCTCCGACGGCGGCGCCTGTCGACGGCCGGTGGCGGCGGCAGAGCGGCCGCGGCACCACCACGCGGCGCAGGTGCAGCAGCAGACGGCCGGCGCACGGCCGAGCGCCACCACGCAGACGAGTGCCAGCAACGCCAGCAGCAGCAGCAGCGGGCCGCCGCCGCCGCTCGCTGTCGCCGTCCAATCCAGACTGCCGAACGCGGTGGGGCCGCACGGTGTATCAGCGGCGGTGTCCGCGCCGCGGCAGGCTACTTGGGCAGCTTGATTAGAGCTGGGCTGCGTCGCCCGCGCGGCAGCGGCCAGCGGTGAGCCGCGCTTGTGGCGGCCAGCGAGCCTCAGCTCCTGCAGCGCGGCGGCGAGCCCGGCGCGCAGCCGCGCGCGCTCGGACCCCTTGCCACCGCCGCCGGCGATGCTCCTCTTCTTGATGGAGTCGCTCTTGGAGAAGAGCTGGTGCTGCCTCGGCGGCGGTGCCCTCGGGGAGCTGCCGACCCCTCGCCGCGGCGCCGGGAGGTCGAGGCCGGGTGGCGGTGGCGGCGGCGGCTTGATCTGTTGCGACCTAGTACAGTATTTTCGATGGGTCCCACCTATTGGGGGTGGAGGAGAGATCCCCTTTATAGAGGGGATGGAGAGAGGTTTTTAGTCAATGGAGAAAAAAAGGAGGCTATATGGAATCTGTTGGAGATGGTTTTTGATCATTTGATCCTCTATATGACTATTTTTTTTGGTATTGGGGAGGGGATAGGAAAGCTGCTGAAGTTGCTCTAAAACCCCCTCTATAGAGGGAACCTCTCCTCCATCCCCTATCCGTGGGACCCACTCGATCCCCCCCTCCTGCCTCCCTCCACACCGCCCCTCGCTCGCCCCGCCCCGCCGCGGCCGGCCATGGCGGCCACCGCGGCGGCCGCCGCCGTCTCCTCCCTCCCCTCGCCCCCGCGCGGACGCGGGTCCCGCCGCCGCTCCCTCCTCCGCCGCGCCGCCTCCACCGCCCCTCTCCCTGGGCGCCTCTCGGGATTCCCGGCGCAGGAGGCACGATGCTCCCCATGCACATGTCGATGGTGAAGAAGGAGCCCAGGAAGAAGGGCACCGCCATGCCCAGCGCGCTGGGGATGTAGTCCTGCAGCCACATGGGCGGGGAGGAGGAGGGAGAGGATGGGGCGCGACGGCGGCGGTGTCGTGAGGCCGGGCGCGGGGCGCAGCTGCGAGCTCTGTGGCGCGCCCGCGGCGGTGCACTGCGCGGCGGACGCGGCGTTCCTCTGCGCGGCCTGCGACGCCAAGGTGCACGGCGCCAACTTCCTCGCGTCGCGCCACCGCCGGACGCGCCTCGTCCCGGCCATGGCGGCGGGGTGCCAAACGGCGTCGGCGTCGGAGGACGGCGACAAGTTCCCTCTTCGCTCCTCCTTTTCTCCGCTCATTCTTGGAGCAATCCTGCTTAGTGTGACTGAAACCATTTTACAGCAGCGAGGGGAAGAAACTGGCTTCGATCTTTTCTCGTGAAGCTATAGTGCAGGATAGATCATGGCCTGGATCTTTTAGCATTTTCTGTAGAATTTTGACGCTGGTAGAGTCAGAGTTTGGACTAATATGGGGCCCTGACTAGCACTATTTTGTTGGTAACTTGAAATTAGACTAATATAACTGTATTATCGGGGAAATTTCAACACTGAGGTACTGTGAAAAATACTATTTTGGTGTGCTATAGGTGTAGCAGTTGTTTGAAAGGTTGAGTTTGAGTTCCAGGGGCATATACTGCCCCGTTGTTCATCTCTACCATCAGCAAATGAACTTTGTATTTCAGCAATCTGCAATGGATACTGTATATTCTCTGATGGATCTATTGATCTTCTTTCCAGGCAGAGCTAGAGATTGGAATTTCGAGTGTAAGTAAATCAATGACCTCTCATTCTGTCATTCATTTGAGTAATTCTGACCATTGTTCATGATGCTGATTTCGGTTGTATCATTGTATGTGTGATACTAAAGCTTTATCTTTCTCAAATGAAGTAAAATTTTACAATTGACAGAACAAATATTCATATATCATATTAGTTTCTCGATCGTGGCACAAGTTGATCAATTATTCTTTTTACTGAATTCTCTAATGCAGGAGAAACCAAGAAACCACTTGGACTTCCGCAATCGCTTGAATTCTAAAGGACAGAGGGAAGGGAAGGTCATTGACTACAGGTACACAACCAGCATAATAACACACAGTTACAACGACCAAAAAGATGCTTATGGGAAATATATGTTAATGGGAATAATTCCTGATTCAACACTCCACATGGAGTGCATTTGATCTTGATGAGCATCTTTGGTTTCACATAACATGTTATGGATGTATTGCACTGCATACTTTTGCCATGCTATGTAGTTGATTTTGTATATACATGGTGCAGAGTCAGTGAGCTTCGGGTTGTAGAGCGTCTGGATGGCCTGTGTGATAAGATGCAAGATTATACCTTGCAGAAGGTAGAACACAAAGATCTTTTACTGTTTTATTATTGTACTGAATGCCATCTTATCGATGCTGCTCCCCTTTTATGGATGTCATAAATATGCTATAAATATATAGTGGATTATCAATATATTTCAGTATTGATTTTTTTTTTCATTCAGCATCAGGATGTTTGCAATCATTTAGCCACCAACCTAACACATTTTTTTGGTAAACAGTTGGAATCAGGCGGAAAAGGATGGGTGAAAGTAACAGATTGGAACAGCTTTCAAACTGGTAAGCTTTGTCAACTCCGTGGCTCCTGATAAATCTGCTCAGACTTGTTACTACATCCACACTTGGAGCTGAAAGTGCAATTCCAACCCATGGCTTCTTGCATTATATTAGTTCCTTCTGCATGTGGAAGGTACATTATGTTTCCACTAATTCTGATGAACTTCATTGATAGAATAAGCAGCACATATAAGCAATTTCAGTATTTTCTTTTCTATGTAGTCTGGAAGAATGTGGACTGTACTAAATACATTCACACACTGTACATTTTCTACTACTATCTTGAAATCTCTAAATATGCCTTCTTCCATCTCCTTTCCTTCCAGTGCTGCCATCCAGATCGATGATGAACTATAACATGACCGCGCCCATTGCTATTCAGTGAAGCAAAACACATGGAAGGCTGAGAAATGTCAAAGGACAACAAGCTCAAGTGGAAGGCCATGGCAAGAACTCGTCAGCTACCACACGAGGGTACTGGCTCTGTAATGATAGAAATTGTTTTATGATCAGTTTAGTATATTTTTGGAGTAACACTAGAAGTATCCAACGCCAACAAAAATTTTGCCTGGCATACCTGGTTGAATGTGTGGATCTCAATGCTTGAATTTGCGTACTTCTCAACAATCTGTAGGACAAGCATACTTGTTAGCTTTCGATCTGCAATATGTAGAGGAATAACTTTTGAAGCGAATCTACCTTCAAGGTGTCTTCATGGGTGTTGAAGGAGTTCATCAGAAGCAGTGGCACATTGCTGCCGTACTTCTTGTTGAGTGACTGAAAAAAGCGAAAGATACAAGATCAGGTGGTGAAGTTAAATCTTACGGGACGTCGCATGGACCATGATGTTCTAGCGAACCTCGATCTGGATAACAATCAGGTCGAGGAAAGTAAATCCGTTGCGCACTTCGATAACCGACCTGCAATGTTAATTTCAAACATGTTACAGACTACAGTTTCGTAAAAGGACGTTGCTGAAACAGAGACATGTTACGATGCTTCAGAGATTCAGAGAAATTAAAGCAAAATGCTCCTGCAGTTTGGTGTTGCTGAAATGAATCGACAGATCTGTCATGAAACTTACTTGGGCCCTGTGGATCCCATGGTGGTTCCCAGGCCGCCATTGAGCTTCAGTACGGCGAGCTTGTCCAGCAGCTTCTTGGTGGCCTCGAGGTCTGCATTTTACATCAATGGAAGGCATTCACATTTCCAAGCATCAGATTCAGGGATATGCTGAAGAAGAGAGCAACAGCACGGATTCGAGGGGTCTGAATGTCTTGTCTGATGCAGTCGGCACCTACCTTCAGGCGGGGACTCGAGGGTGTCGTACGGCCCACTCAATGAGCTCCTCGTCGCCGCTACGGTTCGTTGCCACGATCAAAAGCAGATGCAGTCAGATCGACGCCGAAACGGGTCGCCATTTCTCATTCGAGAGATTCCAGAATCATGACGATGTGCTGACGGATGGTAACGGGAGACGAGGCTGAGGAAGCCGGACTTCTCATTGTCGCTGCAAAGCGAAGAACACACATGAATAAGATGCAGCAATGGCATGGAAGAAAGGATCAAGATCTCGTCAGAGATATTAGCCATGGCTGCTGATCTGCTCTGAAAGTGAAAGAGCGTGCGACGGGATCGGAGGTGGGTGATCACCTGATCTGACCGAGGCCGGCGACGGCTTCCCGCAGCTTGGCAAGCTTCTCGTCCGCCATTATTGCAAGGTGCGCGCGGATGGGTGCATGCTCCGAGAAGTGGTGGATCTGGGAAAAGAGAGAGGGTGGGTGGTGGCGAGAAGCGGAGATCGGAGGAAGGAGACGCGGTAGACCTTGGAGGAGCCTCCCCTGCCGAGGACGCGGCCGAGCTCGTACCGGCCCTGCAGGATTCCTGTGGCTCTCGGATGGCGCGACGGTGGAGGAGGCCGCCGATGAGTCGTCAGGTGGTGGCATCTCCGGGCGGTCGTGTGGCGGAGGCGGAGGTGCTTCGTGGGGATGGGGGTGTGGCGCGCGGCGCGCGGCGGGCCTCGTGGCCAGCGGCGCCGGGCCGCCCAAAGATAGAAGATTTGGGGAGGGGAGATAGAAGATTTGGGGAGGGGAAGAAAGGATGACGTGGCGCGGTGGGACCCACGAGTTGGGAAGTAGAATAGGAAAACTGTTGGAGTAAATTATATTTTAGAGATGAAAATATTTTTCCTCTACCCCGATAATTTTTCCTCCACCCCCAATGATATAGGGAATGAAATTTACTCATCTGCTGGAGTTCTCTACCTGTCGGCCTCACCGGTCCACGCGCTCCACCGCAATGGCCAGTACCACCGCCTCGCCGTCGCCGGCCGCCGGGGACCACCCCCGCGTTCTCCTCCGCGGCTTCCTCTCCCGCGAGACCTGCAAGGTACCCGCCTTCCTCCCTCAGCTCCTATTCCTTCGAAGCCTCTCAGAACCCTAAACCTTAGCTGCTCGGTTCGGTCTGCTTGGCTTCTGACTGACGCTGTGCCTGGGTGCGGTAGGAGCTGGAGTTCGTGCACCGGAGCTGCGGCGCCGCCGGGTACCGCCCTTCCGTGGTGTCCACGTCGCTGCCGCACCTGGCGGCCACTGGCTGCGGCCACCTCTTGCTCCCGTTCGTGCCCGTCCGCGAGCGCCTTCGCGACGCCGTGGAGTCCTTCTTCGACTGCCTCTTCGATGTCTTCATCGAGTTCACCGGGCTCATCAGGTGCTCAACCCTCGCCTAACGTGCACGTCTCTTACTGTCTGCTCGATTCAATCAGCTTAGCATCATCATCATCAAATTGGTGCTTTAAGCATTTCAGTTAAGAGGAATGGAAGACATTATGCGTTTCGGTGCTTATGCATGTTGGTCAAAATTCACATTGTTGTTCACTGGAATTGTGCGGGACTCGACTGTGATCTGTGGGGGTACAGAAAAAGGCTAGTGTAGGCTTAATTTCCAGGTGGTATACGAAAGTACCTAATCGGGAGTGGGTACCAATTTGAGCGTAGTCTTATATGTTCTGAATTGTATACTGTAATGAGATTGCATAGTTTGCACGTGCACTACATAAGATATATGCTATTGTTTCACTGTATGGAGATGCTTATAGGCCAGATCAATGCTAAAAGCCTAAAAACCCTGTCTATTTGCTATTCTGTTGGTGTAAGGGAGCTTCTATTGGATGGCACAGTGATGATAATAAGCCTTATCTTAAGCAAAGGGCTTTCACAGTAAGTACCAATCTCTCTCTTTTTTTTTTACCTTTGGAGTTCCATGAGTTCAGCATGGAACTATTCCTGTTTATATGTTGAATTTGTTGTGCCTGTCAATAGTTGTGGCACGTGCACACCCTGCTGAAGTGATCAATGTTTGTGTTTTCTTTGATCCTCTTTGCAACGTTTAAGAGTTCAGACTACATCCATGCAATTGCATACTTATATGTGCTCAGTGATTTCCGACCGAGCCTTTTTCTGATTGGGTGTACACACTAAGCCTTAGTAGTTCTGCATTTCAAATATAATCGAGATACTCCGGAAATGTGGCTGTCACTTTTGGGACTTCGGTTCCTGGGGACAGCCTGCGTGGTGCCAGTGCACGCAGTGGTAGAGGAAATGGTTACATGCTATATTTACATTAACGCCTCTTGCTTTTGCCAAATGTAGCATTTTTTTACTGTTAGCACCTACTGCATTTTGTGGCAGATATAAGCTGCGTCTGAAATTTACTCTTTGGGATACGCGTCCATGTAGACGCCGTCTACTAGTTCATTCCTAACTTTCACATGCTATATTCATCTTTAGTCATGATTAGATAGTTTTCATTTTGTCCCTACATCCTGGAAGAAACTACACACGTCAAGATTTCTATTTTGTGTCATTTATAGAAGAACTATTTAACTCAAGAACATGGCCCTGCCCTGCCCTGCCCCTAGAACTATGAATATGTTTGGATCTTTTCTTCTTTATGTATACTGAATTTAATTCTGGTGTTTACTTTGTCAGTGTCTCACCTTGTTCATCACATGCTCTTTCTTGTCTTATTTCAAAGGCAGTTTGCTACTTGAACAATCATGGAGAGGACTATAAGGGTGGAATCCTGCAGTTTCAGGATGGTGATCCTTCCTCTATTGTTCCAGTTGCTGGTGTAAGGAAATCTACTTTTACTTTGCATCCCTTTGCAGAATACTTTTCTTATGAAGCGCACATATTTGTTTACTGGTACAATGTTATCGGGTAATTTTGTTAAGTTTTATGAGGTGTATTTTTCCCCAGGATGTTGTCATCTACACTGCTGATAGCCGTAATGTCCATTGTGTAACTGAGGTACATTTCTGTTGTCTGCGTTATTTGAATGTTTCCTTTTCTTTTATTTTTATTGGATATTTGGATGCATGTCAACTGTGTCATGAGCTACTGACAGTCAAATGTGAACTTACAACATTTGATGATCTATAATTATAGAAGCTTTTCCGTGCACCTTTTTTTGGGGGTAAAACTTAATTCGTTGCAGCCATGTTGTCAAACACTTTTTTATCTTTTTGAAGTTTCTTGCATGCCCTTTCATGTTTACCAACAAATTACAGCAAGTTTTTCCTTACAGGTCACTGAAGGGGAAAGGCTCACCCTGACTCTTTGGTTCACTAGAGACCGTGCTTTTGATGAGGATCCAAAACTCCTTACTTTTCTCTCTCAGACATCGTTGAGCTGTGGACCAACTGAGCAAAAATCTTATATTCCTATGCCAGCCTCTGATAACATGTATTGGTTTTCCTGTGATCAATCTGGTTTTGACATACGATATGCTAGAGTGCATGCCCTTGGGTTTAGTTTTCACTCAAGTAGTGGTGAATACAATACATCTGTGTTACCAGCTGAAGATGACCCAATAGAGTTGCTTGGGAAGCAACTGCGTCTTGGGAGAGGAGATGAGGTCTTTGAGAAAATGTTTTCTAACAGTTTGCATGCTCTTCAGGTATCCTTCTCCTTCATTTTTTGAGTGGCCTTAATATCTGCTTTGGACTAGAAGACATACTCATATCAATGTATCAGTCATGAACTCATTATTGACCAACTATATGCTGCAAGTTAAGGATATACTAATTTTGATGTTATTCTCGGAATGAAGTGTAAATTACTACCTTAACCTTTTGGCCTTGCTTCTTTAGTAAAACATTAACCATGGATGCACAATAATGCTGTGACAAGTTACATGTTTACATGTCTGATTGTCCTTGAGGGTAACATTATTCTGAATAAGGCAAGTTTTTTATTTGAAAAAAATGTAGGCCAAATAATATTGTTTTAAATATTTATAATGGTTTACTTCCTGTTCTAAATAGGTGGTGCAATTCTACTACTGGAAATCACCTAAGCTTGCAGCGAGGAGGGAACAAAGTGCCATTGTTTCAAGAACAGCTTGCTATCCAACTATACATCATTCAAAAGGAACAGAACTACCATTACCATGCAATCACGCACTTGCACAAACTATATTTGGATCATTTGACACTTCAGAGTTTACCTTCAAATGGAATGATTTTGCATTAGCTGTTGGTCTGTGGGAAAATTATTCGGAAGAGTTAAAGAAACAGTTGTTGACATTGTTGCCATACTGGCTGTCCAATGGAACCATTTTTGTTGTTGAATCCTCTGAGCTCCAGGTACGTAAGAAACTAAGCAGCAATCTGGTAAACTGGGAATAAAATAGTGTATGTGGCATTTCAAGTTGCTGCCATGAACAGTTCTGGATTTAGATTGTAGTTATTGGATTAGATGCAGATTCCAGAGTTTTTGAACCATTTGGATAATTTCTCTTAAGAGCGAGGTTTCATTTAGTTAACTGTAGAACATCGTGGTAATAACCAGATAGTGAGAATTACAGTTCAGTAGCTATCATTTTGCATGATAAAGCATCTTTTACAGATTTACCCTTGTCTTCTGTGAAGAACCTAGTATTTGTAAAGTTTGATGCTTTGTGATGAAATTGTTCTGCTGTACATAATGTCATGCTTAAGGTAGTTTTTCATCATCCGAGCATGAAGCTGCAATTAGCATCAAACTTTACAAATACTAAAGCACTGGCAGGCCATTGGTTGGCTATTCCTGAAAATAGTATCAGCTGCCAAACAACCATGTACCTCCATCTTGCTCTCGCATAGAAACACAAGATAGAATCCTGTATTGCATAAGTAGTTCCCAGTGGCTCATATGCCAGAAACAAATGGACCTTGTAGGCTTGCACATCCACATTACATCTCTGCTCTTACGTAGTAGGAAGTGCATGTCACTGCTTGTTTCTTTGGCAGATAACACAACATTTAAAATACTAGCATTTTTTTTTCATTTCCAGACCACTCATGCCACTTACCGCAATGTGTCATTCAAATTTTACACAGAGAACTGAACCAATCTAATGCTCCGATGGTGATTTGGATCTGCCTCATTCTTCGGCGACAAAGCTGGTGGGGAGGTATGCTTTTCTCAAGCTCCACTGGGAGTACTGGTACAGTATATTCCCATCGACGTCGTAGAAGATGAAGTCAGCTTGATCCTGGTGTAGCTGGAGGGACATGAATCCTTGCCCGTCATAAAAGAACTTGAGGCTATCTTCATTTGGCTGGAAGAATCCTCTCCATGCTTTGGAACCGCCACCGCTTGTGAAGTATTGGATTGGACTGGTACAACAAAAGCGTGTACACTATATGGGTAAGACCACTTCACCTGGTGTTTTAATATTGGCATGCATGTTGAATTCTGAATTACTGTAAAAAAAATGGCTCTGTATAAATGGATGTTAACCTGTCTCTGCTGCTTATGTGTTCCAGGCAGTGGTCATGCCCATTGATGTAGAAGTCAATGCCGTTAACCTGGAATGATGCAAGATTATTATGGAACAATTCTTTTCTATACAATTTGGGAGGATAATATTGTGGCTACTTTTGAGTTCTAGTAACCTTGAGGATTGGAAGAAGCAGCTGGAGAAGCTCCTCGGTGTCACCATGGTGACTGACACTTCTCATGGTATGATGGCCGACAGCAATCTTCCACTTTGCAGTTGATTTCTTCATTGCCTCATCCAAATCCTAGATGATAGAAGTCATGAAAGAAGAACAAATTAATTTTGCTGCATGGCATAATAGCAGTGTCTGTCATCGATCTATCTGTTTCAATATATATGCACCTTCAGCAAGTTGGTTATGTATTTCTCGCGGGGTGCTACTCCTCTCCAGTCATAATGATTTCCTTTCGGGTGAGTCCAATATTTCAGTTGAAATGGGGTGGTGTCGATGAAGAAGAAATCCGCAATTTCTGCTAGGATCGTGTCAGAGTTAGGCTAGCCCTTTTTTCTCAGCCTTCACAAACCTAGCAAGTCTGTCTGGTTCGAACAAAATACAAATACGTACCTGCGTTAACGATGAATGATCTCATGCAAATAAATCGGCTGTCGATCTTCCGCAGGACCGGGCTCAACTGCGCTAAAGCGTTACTCTTGTAGTCATGATTTCCCAGAACTTCAAAAAAAAAATAATAATGTGCAAGCGTTAGTACACATCCAAACACAGGCAAACAATATTTCAGGTTCAGTAAAGCTTACCGAGGTACCACGGCTTCTGCAAGCTCTTGGCCGTGTAGATGTCTGTGAAGGATTGCTCGAACGCGTGGTCATCCACGCCCGTCAGCCCGGTGTCGTAGAAGTTGTCCCCGGTGGATACGACGAAGTCGATGTCGAGCTTCTCCCCGACCCTCCCCATCTGCAAAAGAGTCAAGTTTACTATTACTGCTGCTGCTTTCACCGGTTACAGTTCCCAGGAGTCATCAGATTGTTCAGTAAAGAAAGGTTCGTTTCCTGTGATTCGCGGATCTAAAACTGCCAAGTCCTAATCTTCTTTTTGATCCATATCGATGGGTGTGCATTAACAATTAACAAACATGATTGAGGATCAGGAGCACGGCGGCAGTGGACGCAGGTGCCGACGACTCTGTCTTTAAAAAAAAAGAAAAACAAATCTGACGCGACAACTGGCAACAATCTATCGAGTTTTTATATACTCCGGCGAACAGAAACGTATATCGGCGGGCGGGACGCCGGGACGAATGCTTCTTTTTTTACCTGCTGGGCGACCCGGGACTGGTTGTACATCCCCTTGCGGCCCCAGTCGCCGACGACGAGCAGGCTGAGCGACCCGTCATTCTTGGCAGGGTGCTCCAGCCGGGGCAGCGCCGCCGCCGCGGCGCACAAGAGCGCGGCCAGGAGGGCGAGCCCCATGGCAGCGCCGCCCTTCGCCATAGCGCGGAGGCCGGAGCCGGAGGGAGCAAGAACGGAGGGAACACCGGCCAGTTGGTAATGCGAGTGCGCCGCAGCAGAGCAAGCCCACTCCTCCTAGTCCTCGGTCAGGTACTCAGGTGGTGTCTTGGCAGTTGCCACAGGCAGAGGCAGGCAGCAAGCAGGGGAAGGAAGGGAAGGGAAAGGGGAGGAGGGAATGAGCCGGCCAATGGGGAGATATCTGACGAGGGGAGCGGCGAGGCTGCCCCGTCCATTCGTCGTCCAATGGGCAACCCGGGTGCTGCATGCGTGAGCGCGAGTGGCCCCCCCCAATCCCGTGCGGTCCCGCTCTCTTTGCTTTCGCTTGTAGCGTTTGGAAAGGAAGCGTCACGTTCAAGTTTTGTTCGAGCCGTGCCGTGCCGTAGCGAGCGATGCTGTCTGCCCATCTCCAAGGGAAAAAGATTCGGGTGTGCGAGCGCGGTTGTCGAGTCGAGTGATGGAGCTGTGGTGACAATGTGATCGGGCAGCTGGAGTCATGGGCGCGGCGATACGATATCCCATTATCCCCTGATGACTTGGTTGGATTCCGGCTCCGGTCCACTGCCAACTTTGCATTATTGTAGCACGGCCACGAGCCAGCATATCATGCATGTGCCACCATCGCAACATTACCGCGTGGTAGGGCATGCCCTCTGCCCCATCGGCAGACGACGGTCCGGTCTCACCTCGAAAATGGAGCCTTGTTTTCCTCGTGCTCGACCGTGGCAGCACTACTAAGGAAGAGGCTTTCGTCCCGGAGCAAAAATAACAATAGTACCGGTTTAGTTTGCCCCCGTACTAATGTTACAAGAACCGGTACTAATGTCCCGTGCCAAAAAAGAGGCGGGCGGAGCCATCCCGTGACAAACATTAGTACCGGCTCGTATTGAGCACCGGTACTAATGTCCCACATTAGTACCGGTGCTCAATATGGGCCGGTACTAATGGGAACTCGAGACATTAGTACCGGACCATAATACACCCCGGTATTAAAAGATACACATTTATACCGGTCAAAAAACAGCCCCGATATTAATGGTGTGCACCCCCTCTGATCCCCTCCCCTGTGCGCCGGTACTTCTTCCCCTCCACCTCTTCCTCACATTTCCATCTTATCTCTCTCACCTTATCCTCTCTCATCTCACCGCAGGGAGACCAAGGGGACGGGCACCGGCAGCCAGCGGCTGGCGCGGGAGGTCAGCGGCGGGAGGGCGGCCAGCGGCGGGAGGCCGGCCACCGGCCCCTGGAGCGGCGGGTGCGCGCGGCCGGCGGCGGGCACCAGGCGAGCGCGGCCGCGGCCGGCCCTGGAGCGGCGCGGGCACGGCCGCCGCCGGCACGTGCGGGCCGGGGAGGAAGCCGCCGGTGGCCCTGGAGCGGCGCACGCGGGAGAGGCCGGCCAAAGGCCGTCGGCGAGGCTCCTGGCCGCGCGGACCTGATGTGTATGTGATTTTTTTTT
The DNA here is from genome assembly GCA_036936925.1 of Cenchrus fungigraminus. Lineage (NCBI taxonomy): Eukaryota > Viridiplantae > Streptophyta > Magnoliopsida > Poales > Poaceae > Cenchrus > Cenchrus fungigraminus. Next base: position 127,035,382 of record CM072777.1, read on the forward strand.
GATGATTTTTGTTGATTTTGTGAACATGTGTGTGATTCTTAAGGTGATTTTTGTTGTGATTTTGTGGAGATACGATTGTGATACATGTGATGATTCTTGTACATATATGATTGTGAATCGTGAGGTGATTTTTGTGAGAAGGAATCTTGTGTTGTGATTGTGAGATGAGATGTAAATCTTGTGACTTGGGTGATGAGATGAGATGTAAAACTTGTGATGTGTATGAGATGAGATGTAAAACTTGTGATGTGTATGAGATTTTTTTTAGATAATGGAACAAAGAGGTCCCAGCCTCTACACTATCAAAGATAGTGTACACAGCGGTTTAAGTACAGACATGAAGCACTTAGGCTCACAGAACTAATGAAAAAGTTCAAAATAAGAACCACAGGAAGATCATCGAAGAAGAAGGACAACTAAGCTGTAATTCTATTCGAGAACTTCCATCCGAAATTGGCATACACCTCCATGACAACTGTCTCCAACAGGCGACAAGCATTCTTCAGATTTGCTCTCGCATCTTTGTCTTTATAAACAGCAACGACCAGGTGCGCGTACAATGCGTAGCCCTGAAGATAACCTGCATGAAAGTGTTAGGTTTAGAGCGATTAAAAACCATATCATTTCTATTCAACCAAATGGCCCAACACATGGCTGTTAAGCCAACACAAAACAGCTCCTTAAGCTTCGGCTGAATTCCATTAAGCCAAGAGCCGAACATGTTGCTAATGCTAGTTGGTGGTTGAATTCCAAAAGTGATATAGATTGTATTCCAAATAAAACGAGCAAAGTGACAGTCAATGAAAAGATGTTCAATAGTTTCAAGAGAACTACACGAACAGCACTTTAAGCTCCCTTTCCAATTCCGCTTTGCAAGATTATCCTTAGTAAGAGTCACTCCATTCTTTATATACCACAAAAAGATTTTAATTTTGAGTGGGACTTTGATCTTCCAAATGGGGCATTTACGGGGTATTACACCGTTACTGATCAGTGCCATATACATCGATCTGGTAGAGAAAATACCACTCTTATGTAAGTTCCAAATGAAAACATCTTTAGCATCAGTGAGTCTAGTTGCTAGAACTTTCTCCACTAATCCATACCATGATTGCAGATTATGTCCACTCAATGCACGTCGGAATGACATGTTTAACGGTATAGTGCTTAGTACGTCCGCCACAGTCACATGCTTCTTTCTTGCTAATTGGTAGAGGTTAGGATATACTAATTTTAGAGGTCGGTCCCCTACCCAGTTATCATTCCAAAAACTAATTTCAGTGCCATCATGGACCTTGAACCGACCACAATGTAGAAATTGATCCTTCACCTCCATGAGTCCGGACCAAAAATGGGAGTCTCCCGGTTTTCTTGTGACTTGGGATAGGGTCTTATTAGACAAATATTTTCTCCTTAGGAGATTTTGCCAAACACCCTCCTCATTAATTAACTTGAAAAGCCACTTACTCAAAAGACACCTATTCTGAAATTCCAGATTTAGTATACCCAAACCCCCACAATCTTTAGGTCTACACAAAATGCTCCACTTAGTGAGCCTATACTTCTTTTTGTGTTCATCACATTGCCAATAAAATCTAGAACGGTAGTAGTCTAATTTCCTGAGAACTCCTTTCGGCAATTCAAAGAAAGAGAGCATATACATTGCTAAGCTAGTGAGGACCGAGTTAATCAAAACTAATCTCCCACCCACAGAGAGCAACTTCCCTTTCCAACTATTAAGCTTTTTCTGAAATTTCTCCTCGATTATTATCCAGTCTTTATTTGATAATTTCCTATGGTGCATCGGAATTCCTAGGTATTTGAAAGGAGTGTTGCCCGTCTTGCAGCCAAATAGGCGTGCATACTCATACTCCAGCTCTTTGGCCGCCCCATAGCAGTACAATTCGCTCTTGTGGAAATTTATTTTAAGCCCTGATAGTTGCTCAAAAGCACTTAAGACTAGCTTAAGATTTTTGGCCTGAACAAGGTCATGTTCCATGAAAAGAATTGTATCGTCGGCATATTGGAGAATGGAGAGTCCCCCATCCACTAAATGAGGTATCACTCCACTAAAATCTCCATTATTTTTTGCTCTTTCAATGAAAATGGCTAACATGTCAGCAACTAAGTTGAAAAGGATCGGAGACGGAGGATCACCCTGTCTAAGTCCTTTCTTAGTCTGAAAATAGTGGCCAATATCATCGTTTACTTTGATACCGACACTACCACCTTTAACAATCTGATTGATCCACTCACACCATTTTGTTGAGAAGCCTTTCATCCTTAATGCCTGTTGTAGAAAGGACCAGTTAACCTTGTCATAGGCTTTCTCAAAGTCTAGCTTTAGGACAACGCCATCAAGCTTTTTCCTGTGCATCTCATGTAAGGTTTCATGTAAAATTACCACTCCCTCCATGATGTTCCTTCCCGCCATAAAAGCAGTTTGGGACGGTTTAATGACCTTTTGCGCTACTAGAGCAACCCGATTTGTCATAACCTTAGTAAAGATTTTGAAGCTTACGTTAAGTAAGCATATGGGTCGAAACTGTTGGATTTGTTTGGCCTCTTTTTGTTTAGGAAGTAATGTGATAATACCAAAGTTAAGGCTAAACAAAGGAAGGTGTCCCTTATGGAATTCATGAAAGAGGAGTAACAGGTCCCCTTTAATGACATCCCAAAAGCCCTGATAGAATTCGGCCGGGAAACCGTCAGGCCCCGGAGCTTTATTATGTTCCATTTGGAAAATTGCTTTCTTGACCTCCTCCTCCATAAAAGGTGAGGTAAGAATCTCATTTTCCTCTTCAGTGACTTGTGGGATATCATCTCTAACTGATTCAATCATGGTAAAATTGTTTCTTTCTGATGCACCAAAGAGTCCCTTATAATACTTAGTGATAAAACGCTTAAGATTTTCATCTCCCTCTATTGTGCCCTCTTCTTGCTCTAATTGAAAAATCCTTGTCCTCCTGTGTTTCCCATTAGCTATTAATTGGAAGTATTTGGTATTACAATCGCCCTGCAACAACTTAGTTGTCTTGGCTCGTTGATACCATTTAATCTCTTCCTCCCTCAATAGCTGTGTAAGGCGTTGCTTAAGACATTGTTTTAAGTCAATTTCTTGAGCACTCAGGACATGTGTTTCCGCTTTCTTATCTAATTCGTCGGCTTTCCTGATTATTTCTTCTTTTTCTTTCTTATATGTCCCACTCGTGTTTTTCGCCCAACCCCTTAGGAATTGACGAAGTTTCTGGATCTTGAACTGCCATTTCTGTAGAGGTGTTACACCTCGAGACTCGTTTTGCCAAACTTGTGCTACCATCTCCGAAAAGCCCTCTCTCAGGAACCAGCCGAGTTCAAATTTAAACAACAGTTGTTTGTTAGAGTGGGTTCCGTTTCCCGTGCTCATAAGCAACGGTGTGTGGTCGGAGATTTCTCTATTTAGCGCTCGAACTGTAGCCAAAGGGAACTTTTCTTCCCATTCAGTCGAGATCAAGATACGATCAAGGGTTTCGTATGTGGGTTCAGGCCTAGAGTTTGCCCATGTGAACTTTTGATTTGATAAATCCAATTCCCGAAGATCCAAGCTGTCTATGACAGCATTGAAAAGGAACGGCCATCTATCGTTATATCTATCATTGTTTTTTTCGTGCGGGTTACGAATGATATTAAAATCACCCCCAATGAGAAGAGGCAAATCCTCTTTAGCACAAGTCTGTACTAATTCAGCAAGGAAAGATTCTTTAAACTCATCTTGAGCAGCCCCATAGACTGCCACAAGAACCCATCTAAAGCCATCATCTTTGTTCCTAAGGTGGAACTTCACATAGAAGTCACCTTCGTCAATGCTTCCAACATCAAACACTTCCAGATTAACACCTAGTAGAATACCACCGGATCTACCATGGGGTGCTGACCAGTGCCAATGAAAATCTTGGCCGGCACAAATATTGTTTAGAGTGCTTTGTGGGAAGTCATTTTTCCCCGTTTCTAGTAAGGCTATGAAGTCTAGCTTCTCCTCCCTACTAGTATCTGAAAGGAACCTAAATTTAGCCAAGTCACTAAGACCTCTGCTATTCCAAAATATTCCCTTCATCTTGCACCTTTTGTGTGTTTTTTAACTACTCTAATCTTAGCATTTCCTTTCTTTCTTGTGGAGTATCTCGACTTATTTTTCTTGAAAACAGTTTGAAAATCACAACTTAGGTGATCACTGTCCTCATCCATAACCTCCTCCATAAAGTCACCACATAGGTGACCAAGAGTAAGATTTTCGAGATCATGATCCTCATCCGCAACATTGTCATCAAGGTAATTATTAGAATCTGAATTATCTACACATAAAGCTGGTTGAGTCTCCAAACGGTGTAAATCAAGTTTCTTTAGCAGTGTTACAGAATCAGAAATTTGTTTGGTATTGGAACCTAGAGCTATTCCCAAATTCTGAATCTTAGAAGAAATAATATGATCTGAAAATGAACAGAAGGATGTGTCATTACCTTCGGTGTCCAGATTCTTCCAAGCTGCACGTTTCTTGGCCTTCTCCAAAGCATGTTGGTCGGTCACTCCTGCTAGCCTTGAGCTCGCCCGCTTGGGTGACACCACCGCCTCCCTGATTCCAGCGGCAGCCAAGATGTGCCCGGGTTCAGACCTGAGACCAGGAGGCGCCGATGCCGTAGCCCGGCAAGCAGCGGCCGCCGAGCTCTTGCGCTTCCAAGCACGGCCAGCCCTGCCCTCTATAGCCACCACCCCACCAACCGAAGTAAAAGGAGGCGAGTGCTCCATGACCACCATGTCCCCGCCATCATCTGCCATATCAGTTTTATGCAGGGAGCCGTCATCGGAAAGGTCCTCCTCTACTTCGGTGACCTCACCTTCTATCACTCCATCAATCTGATCAGTGCCCTCTTCAGCAAGGATTTTTTCAACACAAAAGTCCAAAGAACTATCCACTGCCATGTCAATAATTTCAGTGGCCATTCTCTGAATCTTGACCTCTAATTCTTCCCTTTGTATCTCAGACAAAGCCGGAGCTATTTTGGGATTGATATTTTCAGCTCCATCCATAGCTGGCCGACCATCCATTCCTTCCTGAGTATTGGCATTATCCCGCCTAGAGCGCTTCCCTTCTCTATCCATGCTGTAATCATCATCTTCCTCCATATTGGGTTGTCGTCATTACTCCCATCCTCAAAGTTGAAATGAGTCTCATCACCATTGTCATCAAAGCCAACTGACTCCATTTCAAATTTTAACTCAAAATAGTGGTCGCCAATTACCACATCAAGCTTTGGAGGCAGCAATTTGGGGTCCAAAACAGCAACCAAAATGCGCCCAAAATTATTCTTGCGGGTAGTTTCCATGTCCACCATCTGAGTTGATCCAAGCATGGAGCCAATTGCCCATAAGTTCAGAAATTCCCTTAGCTTTTTCCTGATTCCAGTGACACGAATCCACACTTTAGGTAACAAATAGCCTTCTTCTTCTTCATGCCACTCCTCAAACTGCATCCGCACCCCCTGAGACACACCCTTTTCTCGAACATCAGCACCTCCGAAAGCCATAGCCCGCTGCAGCTCATTTTTTGATGGGAAGGGGACAACAAATGAATCTTTTTCATGAGCCACCGGCTCCCAATTCCATTTAGATGAGACAACACGTTGCAGTTGTGCCGCTACCTGGTCTATGGAAAGAGATCCTCCCACAATTTTCACCAGAGCCGTCTTAGAGTCTTTCTTCCGGGACAATGGCGGATGAGGAACGTGATAGAATCCCAGACCGGTCACTGCATACCCTACTGCATGTGCCACTGGACGCGGCTGCTTGAGGAGATGGCATCGATGGTTGACATGATCATGACCATCACAAATGACGCAATATACCTGACTAGTACACTCAGCCGCCAAATGCCCTTTCAGCGCACATCTGCTGCAAGACTTCTCCTTCTTCCCTGTCTTGGCTGTCTCCTTGTCCTCCACCTGCACCTCCTGATCCATCTCCATCCCATTGTCATCTGTGTTAGCATTGCGGACAGGCTCCCGGTTGCGCACTGGTTCCACCCAACCACCAACGCCGCCGTATCGGCCAGCTCTGCCACCACGCCCCGGCCGGCCAGAGTGACCGCCCCGACGTGGCGCAAAGCCCCTGGAGCCCCTGGGCCTGAAACCGCTCCGCGGTCCTCCTCGACCACGAAAGCCTCTTCCGTCTCCATACCCAGGGTCAAACCCTAGGCCGCCATCTTGAAAACCGCCACCGCCACCGGCCTGCCACCCCTCTTCCTCGCCACGGTTCATGCCGAAACCTCGGCCACGACCCGCAGCGCCTCCAGTTCCTTCCATCTCGACAGCACGCCGCTCCGCCGCTTTGTCCGCCGCCGCAACGCGCTCGACCTCAGGGCTCGAAACCCGATCAGACGCTTGAATGTTTGAGGCGTTCGAAACGTCGGGCGAGGGCGGCGCGCATGCGAGCCGCTGTAAAGCCCCTGGTCTTCCGGAGCGAGTAAAGAGGTCACAAAGCCCTGCCGGGAAAGTGAAGTGGGCTGTTTTTCCTCCAAGCTGCGCACGGACAGAACGGCCCAGCCCATATTCTTGATCGACCGTCCGACCAAGCTCTCCGAGATCTCGCTCCCACGGTCGGGACGATTCAAATTTGGAAGCAACAGATCCAGACCGGCCGCCGCCGACTAGATGCCTGCCCTGCATCCCGGCCACCCGCAACCACATTTGCCGTAAGCTGGGCGCGAGACAGCACATCCGCCAAAGTGAGACTTGGTGATGACCGAGCCGGTGGAAGAGGCCCCCGCCATGGTTTCACCTTCGCCGTCGATGGCTTCAAAGTGCCGCCCTTCCGCTCCCAAGCTTGCCTCTTCTTATCTGTATTGAAACCTGCAACACCAGAGACCACACATCCATAAGGTGTCAGTTCTGCCACTGAGGGCAGTGGTGGTGATTCATGGCGCTCGGCGGAACGCCGCTCAAGAAGCTGGTGGCGCTCCCCACTGGAGCCGTCTTCTTCATCAGAGCTTAGTTCGTCCGCCAGAGGCCAGAACCTCGAGCCGAAGCTGCGCCTCCTCCCTGCCAACGGGTCAGCTTGGAATTGGCTGCCATTGCAGAGAGACGCCTCCTCGAACCAGTAAGATTCCTCTCCGTCGCAAGCTCTCGCCGCCACCGGCACAGGTGCCAGCGTTAGCCGGCGAGCCGCGGGGCGGCGAGGCATGTCCGCCACCAAGCGGCGGGGCGACATGTGTATGAGATGAGATGAGATAACAGGAAAGGAAAGGAAAAGAAAAAGGAAAGGAGAGGAAAGTAGGAGCCGGTGGTGGTGGCACATTAGTACCGGGTGTGATTCCCACCCGGTACTAATGTCCCCATTAGTACCGGTTTCCAAAACCGGTACTAATGTGAAGTTAGTACCGATCGAACAAAACCGGTTTGAAAACCGATACTAATAAGAGTTATAAACCGGTACATATGTACGTTTCCCTAGTAGTGCAGCAGTCACAAATACTCGAAACGACAAAGCGACCACATGAACCTAGTTATTCCTTTTCAGTACTACAGTACTATAGTACATTTTCTCTCAGAATCTCAGATCACTTCTCCGCTGCATATCACGACGACGCCACATTCAAATTTTACAGCGATAATATCGGCTACTAGTACCTGAACCTATCTCTATTCTCCTCCGGTGGCGACCTGCATGGCACTTGGCACCCGACTCATTCCTCGGTGGCATAGCCGGAGGTCCGGAGGTGGCTTGTTTTCATCAGGCTCGACCGAGTATATTGGTAGAGCACATTCCCATCGACGTCATAGAAGGTGAACTCAGCTTGGTCATCGTCGAGCACGAGGGACAAGAACCCTTGCCCGTCGTAGAAGAACTCGAGCTTATCTTCGTTCGGCTGGAACACTCCCCTCCATGCTTTCGAACCGCCTCCGCTTGTGAAGTACTGGATCGGGCTGAAATTAACAACATAACAAACATTGGGTGTTAGGGTTTTATTAGGCCATCCCCCTTCATCCATCTTGTGCAAACATGTGTTAAATTAATCAATGGATGTGCTAATGCTAACCTGTCCCTGCTGCTAATGTGCTCCAGGCAGTGATCGTGCCCATTGATGTAGAAGTCGACGTCGTTGGCCTGGAAATTAATATATGGCATGGAATCGTACGTGTTATCGAGTTGTTCCTTATTTTTCGATAGAGCTTTGGAACGAAAGCTAATGTTGTGGATATATTATTGTTTGGAGTGTGAAACCTGAAGGACCGGAAGAAGTAGCTGCAGAAGCTCCTTGGTGTCACCGTGATCGCTGACACTCCTGATGGTATGATGTCCCACGGCAATCTTCCACGTTGCGGTCGATTTCTTCATGGCCTCGTCCAAATCCTGCCCGCACACAATGCAACGAAAGAGGATGGGAACTAAATAATGTTTCTTTGAAACAGCATGATAGCTTGTTTTTATCAGTGATGATGAGCTCAAAAAAATATGCACCTTCAGCAAATTGGCTAAGTATTTTGCTCGAGGTGCCACTTCTCTCCAGTCATAATGGCTGTCTTTAGGGTGAGTCCAGTACTTGAGTTGAAATGGAGTGGTGTCGACAAAGAAGAAATCCACGATTTCTGGTATAAAAAAAACATCAAAATGGTATGTTGCAGTTAGTCCCTTTTTTTTCTCATAACAGTTTTCACAAAAGATCTACAGTTACTCGATCATTTTTCTTTCACCACGTTTTCACAACAGACCTATAGCTTGTTCCTGATTTCAGGGGGTGAAAAAACAAACGATTCTGTACCTGCGTTAACAATAAACGACCTCATGCAAATGAACCGGCTGTCAATCTTGTGCAGGACTGGGCTGAGCTGTGCAAGCACATCACCCCTGTAGTCATGGTTCCCCAGAACTGAAAAGGAAAAATGAAACGTGAGTCACATGTACAACAACGTAGTATACCAAAAGAAAAACATTGTAGCGAGATGAGGAGAGCGAGACGGGAATTAAGCGCAAAGCTAAAGCTTACCGAGGTACCAGGGCTTCTGCAGGCTCTTGGCCGTGTAGATGTCGGTGAAGGATTGCTCGAACGCCTGGTCATCTGTGCCCGTCAGCCCGTTCTCGTAGAAGTTGTCGCCGGTGGATACGACGAAGTCGATGTCGAGCTTAGAGATGGCAACGGGTAGAAACCCGTCGGGTAGTGCCATTTCATACCCGCACCCGCTAACTCTAACTCTACCCGCTAAAAAACCCATACCCGCATGCGGGTTTAAGTTCTTACCCATACTCGTACCCGCGCGGGTTTTTTTACCCGTCGGGTAACCCATACCCGATAGCATACCCGTTGTAAACTAATATATTTGAGAACATAACACGTGATAAAGTGCATACATCAACGAATTTAATTGATAAAAAAGATAAATGATAATTGTTAACCATTTAATAGTTTAATAAAGCATAAAATTCTTTGTTATTAGTTATCAATATTAAGTTATCCTTCACTAATAATGTACAATTTTACATATTTATCACATATTGTAGACGGGTTTATTTTACCCGCGGGTATGCGGGTATGGGTAGTATGTACCCACACCCGCACCCGATTACCCGATGGGTACATGATGTTGCCCATTTATGTACCCGCGGGTAGAAATATAATTCCATACCCGTCTCCTTGTCGGGTAAAACCCGTCGGGTACTCGGGTTTCGGGTACCCATTGCCATCTCTAGTCGAGCTCCTCCCCAACCTTCCCCATCTACATCGGAAACCAATTCATCATCAACAAGCTAATATAAGCACTAGCGTAGCGGTAACTTTTCCTTCAGTGAACAACAGCTGGAACAAGTCTTCTTTTCCCCATCAGAAAAGTTCAGAGCATGCATATGCCCTGAGCCGGCCCATTGAGTCACGGCATCGGCGACTTTTATCTTTGGAGTAAAGAAAACTGATGAAATGAAAAGTGGCAACCGATGAGGCGATGATGGAGACTTGCACTACTCCTACTCTTCCCTCGCCCAATCAGAGCAGCCGGCCAATGGCCGTCCACCACCATTTCGATCAGGGATTCATCGATCGATCAAGATTACAGCTACAGTCCAATCCTATCTCTATCTGCTCCTTCTCGATCGGCGTCTTTATCAACAGATCAAGCTCGTAAAAAGAACACAAGGATCGCGAATATAATGTTGCGTATGTACCTGCTCGGCGACCCTGGATTGGTTGTACGCGCCCTTGCGGCCCCAGTCGCCGACGACGAGCAGGCTGAGCGACCCGCCGTTCTTGTTGGCCGGGTGGTGCTCCAGCCGGGTCAGCTCCGCGGCGGCCGGCGAACACAACGCCAGTGCGAGGACCGCCGCGGCGACGGTGGCGGCGGCCATGGCAGCGCTGCCCTTCGCCATCGATCGCTCCGATCCCAGTCCCAGGCCTCGCCTCCCCCCGGCACTCGAAGCGAACTGGAAAAGATGTCACGACGGGGGCCTGGCCGGGGGGACACTGACGGCCGATATATAATAGCGGCGGCAGTGGCACGCGACGCGACGGCAAGTCACCACTCCACTCAAGCCTTCGCGGCGCGGGAAGGGAGGAGGCGGGGGTGGAGGAGTAGGAGGCTGGAGGAGGATCTGACTGTGACTGGCTGTCGCTGTCCGTCCAATGGGGGCAGGTGAACGGGTGACGATGACCCCACGCCTGCTAATCCGGAGTAGTATTCTACTTTCTCGGACGATTGCTTTCCGTGTCATCCATGAACAGTGAGCGACAAATGCGTTCCGGAAAAGGGTGATCGCGACGACGATAATGCGATTCGCGGGGTGTGCAGTGTGCTCGCATTATTGGAGCGATCCGTCGTGGAGTGGGTGAGTACGCAGCCGGGACAACTGGAGTGATGGGCGGTGGTGATCCATGACACGGATTCCTTCCGACTCTACCACTCTTGTGCCAAACCGGCTGGGACGATCAGGCTCCGGCTGATCTGATCGACGCTGCGCGCTATCCTATGGAGTTCTCCAAAAGTCCTCAAAATTTTCGCATCGCAGACTATGTCACCTCTCACAAAACACGTTTCCCAATGCAAAAATTTCACCACTTTCACCAAAAATTTCATCATCTAAACGGTGCCTATGGCTATACCATTGAAAATGTGGATCAACCGTGTGCTGAGCGTGCATTATTGCAGGCAGGATAGGGCAGAGTGTGCCAATGTCTGATCTGTCGACGCAACCCAGGCGCGCTCCATCGGGCGACGAGCCGAGACGAGGCTCGCGATTGGGCACCGGCCGGCGGCGTTTTCCTCGCCGCGCCGGATCAGACCTCTCAGCTCGGACAGGCAAGAACTGGCAAGGATTTTCCTATTGTCTCGATTAGCCTCGGCCGCATGTGCGCTTTCGTTTTCTCTAATCTTTTGTGAGGCCGAGAACGATGCGCTTGCAAGTTGCCTGGTGGTTGATGCTGCGAATATAGAACGAAAGATACCGTATCTCCCCTCCCCCCCTAGCCCTATAGAAGAAGAAAAAAAAAGAGACAGACAGCGAAAGGAGATTTTGCCGTCGACGCTAGCAGAAAGAATGCCGTGCGCACAATGTGCAGCTCCCGCCGCGGGATAGTGCCAGCGCGCGGCGTATTTTACGTGAAATTCGTGTTGCTTTTTGAAAGAAATTCCGATGTTTGCTCGCGATATTTACCACAATTTTATTTGAATGGTTTTCAGGAGGCAGATTGAAGCAAATCAATCACTTGCCAAATTAGGAGGAGCAAGAAAATCTTGCAAGGCCCGGCACATGCTTTACACGGGAGTTGCACAATACAGTACAGATTACCGAGGGGACATCCAAATCAATTTCAGTGTGGCGATCCCCAAACTTTGCCTCACATAATTTTAAATAGAAGTTTTGTAGTATAAATCAGTACTAGCTTGACTTGACCAGTCTAATCCTCCGATTGATCTGGTCTGCGACAGTTTCACTCTTCCTGATCGAGATAGACGGAGGGTTGGGGGTGGCCCGTTTTGCTCGAGCTCCACTGGTACAGGACGTTCCCGGAGACATCGTAAAAGATGAACTGAGCATGCTCTCGGTTCAGCTGGAGGGACATGAACCCTTGCCCGTCGTAGAAGAACTGGAGCTTGTCCTCGTTTGGCTGGAACACTCCTCTCCATGCTTTTGAACCGCCTCCGCTAGTGAAATACTGGATTGGGCTGGAATAGCAGAGAAGCAATTGAAGGTTTAGGTATTTGATTGATGAAATTTAGATGTATCGCATATAGGTCGTGTTCTAAAAGTTACTTAAATGCAACTCCGTAAAAAAATGATGCTCAACCTGTCTCTGCTGCTAATGTGTTCCAGGCAGTGATCATGCCCATTGATGTAGAAATCGGCGCCATTTTCCTGAATGTAGGGAAATTGATTGTCATCAAAAGATTTGTTTCCAGGGACCTTCTGAAACTAACTGTGGCTACCTCTGAATTACCTTGAGGACAGGAAGTAGTAGTTCCAGAAGCTCCTTGGTGTCTCCATGATCACTGACACTCCTCATGGTGTGATGCCCAACAACAATCTTCCACCTTGCAGTTGATTTCTTCATAGCCTCATCCAAGTCCTGCATTGTAGAATAAGACAAAATAAACAAATTTGCTCCCAAACGGTAGCCCTTTGATGATCGGTGGCGCACTTAATTACCTTCAACAAATTGGCTATGTAGTTCCCTCGCGGTGCCACTCCTCTCCAGTCATAATGATGTCTGCCAGGGTGAGTCCAGTACTTTTCTTGGAATGGAGTGGTGTCCACCAAGAAGAAATCCACAATTTCTGACAAAGATCAGGACCGATGTCACATATAATGTCTCATTTACTTACTATAATTTTGGGGAAAAAATCCCTTTTTGTACCAGCGTTTACAATGAAGGATCTCATGCAAATGAATCGCTTGTCGATCTTCTGCAAGACTGGGCTAAGCTGTGCGAGCGCGTTGCCCCTGTAATCATGATTTCCCAGAACTGAAAAGGATAATGTAGTCTTAGTTCACATAAATTTCGTCACCCTTCATGCCAAATGGCAACAACAAAGGCACAGATAGAAGAAGGCGGAAGATCAATTACCTAGGTACCATGGCTTCTGTAAGCTTTGTGCTGTGTAAATATCAGTAAATGATTCTTCGAATGCCTGATCATGTACGCCCTTTAGGCCATTGCTGTAGAAATTGTCCCCGGTGGATACAACAAAGTCGATGTTTAGCCTCTCCCCAATCCTTCCCATCTACATGAAAAGAATGATTAGTATTTTCTACCCACGGCCGTTGCTGGACGTCCGAGCGTCTGCAGCGTCATGGCCTACCCAACCATGGCAACTGCGCCCTTTGCTCCCAAGAAACGGAAACGCTTGATCATCTACTGCTGCGGTGTGTATTCAGCCGGGAAGTGTGGTTCAGATTCTTCAGAGGCCGGGGCTGGATTCACTTGACCCCGGGCGTTCAAGATATCACCATTGAGTGGTGGCTCTCAGCCAGGAAAAGGATCCCGAAAGCTTCAAGAGCGGCCTTCGATTCTGGTTTTGCTTTGGTGGCGTGGCGCTTATGGAACGAAAGGAATGAACTTCACCATCACCATCAACTGGTGGACAGGATTAATGAAGAGCTCTTGTGCTGGTGCTCGGCGGGTCTGGTCGCGCTGCCGCATCATGAGTAATCGGCTTTGTAGGTTTAGGTCGGGCGTCGGTCCTGCCTGTAGCTTCTTAGCTAACACCCTCGTTAGTCTGGTGGCGTTTTTTTTCTTTCCCTCGGCCAGTGTTTGTAACCTGTTTGTAACTCTGTTTTTCGTTTGGGTCGTGCTCCCCCTCTCTTAATGAAATACGCGCGTTGCGCGTTCTCGAAAAATTAGTATTTTCTACAGTCAGTGATAATTTGGAATGATGCAGTAAACTTGTGGTTGCCAAAATATTTTTATTTTTTTTTAATTTTAGAAACAAGCAACCAACCTATTTTTAAACATTTGGGTGTGATACGGTAAAATGATACAAGTTTATTTGTCGCAAAAAGTAATATCATAATATTTTTAGTTTAATAAGGTAAAACGTGTGTGTACTGTGGTAGAAATTAGTGGTGAAAGTTTTATTTGTTAAAATTGTCACAATTTCCAAAATTTCAACTCTTCCTTTTGATTGCAAGGAGCATTATTGTTTACATTCAACAAACAAGAAGAACTATACAAAAAGGAAATGGTTTCTCACCAAATTGGCCAATCAAGTAAGACTTTGTTTTTTTTTCCTCAAAAACAAAAACTATATAAATGCTTTTAGTTTTTTGTGGTTAGGCTACAAACTATAGTCGTTAGATGAGGTCAATGAAGACAAAATGACAGTAGCATGCATGTGATTCGATGCCAATGGTGAGGCAAGTGGTTCTTAATATTCTGAATCACTGTGTCATGCTTTTTTAATTAGGTTAGGCAATGTTGGTCTAATTCGTGCGCAAATTAACATTCTTTTTTCTTGTGGGGCTTCGTTCCCGGTTTGATCCATCGTCCATTACGACGGACGCAGAAGATCAAGAACAACCGCATCATGCAGCGCAACTGCAAGCGTCGACGACTTTTGATACAACTCGCACTAAACAAAACTGAATCGGCATCGATCTAAACAGGCCGGGAAAACTGAACCGAAGGCTCTCGATTGCAGGCCAGAGCACTTAGGTGGTGTTTAGTTCATTAAATTTGCACGAATGAATAATGCTGAAATAGTCGAGTCAAAAGTTATGAAAACATACAAGTTAGAGCGCGTGGAGAAAATATAACTCATGTGACGGGACGTGAGGAGTGAATTCCAAATTGAGATAGTATGTGCAGTGTTTATCGATCAACAATGGGGATATATGGAGACGGAATGCCACTTTACCTGCTCGGCGACCCGCGACTGGTTGTACCTGCCCTTGCGGCCCCAGTCCCCGACGACGAGCAGGCTGAGCGACCCGTCGCTCTTGGCCGGGTGCTCCAGCCGGGGCAGCGCCGCCGCCGCCACGGCCAGGAATGCCAGCGCCGCGGCCGCCATGACAGCGCTAGCGCTGCCGTTCGCCATCGAAGCACGACGACCGAGAGCCTGAGGAGTCGAGAAGGCCCCGGGGGCGCCGGCGGGTGATTTAAGCAGAAGCAACCAGGCACACACGCTGCGGCAGGTCACATGTATAATGTACGTACACGTGACGGGGCGCCGGGAACAGAGGCCGGGGTTGTCCGTCCAGTGGGGGGTGTGAAACTCGCGCGCGGCTGCACGCTGCAGTCCGAGCCCCCAAATTTGAGACTTTCTGCCGTGCCTTGTAGTCCATCTACACCGTGCTCGACGGGATTATTAAACTTGAGTTGCATTGGGCACGGCGACGGCGTCGTTTGCCAGCCGATCCGCTCGTGTTAATTACTTGGGAAAGCGGCTCTGTCACAGACACAGTGCAGGAGGAGGCTACAGTCCAAGCAGACCACCGGCTGGAATCAGGATCCGGAGAAGGAACATGGATCGCCATGTGCAAACCATGCAAGCGTAACCGCTAGGTTTTTGGGTGTATCCCCAACCCCAACAACCCACCCCCATATGCATGCCCGCGCCGGCGGCGATCGATACTCCACGGCACAAAACGGCATATTCTCCGTGATCGCGCATGCACGTCAGGGCACAGTATCGTGCCCATGTTTGTTTGGCTTTCGTTAAATAAAAAAAAAACACGCAAACGCCGTGCCAGGGTTTGTGTCATGCCTGCAGTTTTCGCTCGCTCGCGGCTCGCTCGGTCTGGAGGTGATGCTGGAGTCGCTGGAGTGGGGCAGCAGTCATGTTCATGCAGTTTCGGTGCGAATATTCGAGGTACTACATTTCCGATGGGATCAGGGTCGCTTGATGCGTTTGGATATTCCTTGGTACCGCGGCTCGTCATCGTAGCAGCTGGATCGTGCCGTGCCTGCTACGTATTTCTTTCTTTCTGAAAGAAACACAGTTCGGCGATGTACGGTGTAGTATGCGCGCGATCACACGCGGCAAGTTGTTTCTAGGAGTACGCACGCAGCAGCACACGTTAAAATCGTGTCGCCGTGTAGGGTGCTGTAGCTGGGTAGGTCACGGACCCACACGGTCGTTGACGTTGGGTCCTCCCCAGCGAGTGCGCGGAAAAGGTGAAGCGCGCGCTTCATGCCAGACTTGCCAGTGGGCCTCATTGACACAAAAAAAGGCCAGTGGGCCTCTCAACCGGGCCGCCGGTCGGTGCTTGCTCCCTCAGGAGGATTTTTTTTTCAGTCTAAAAAAAGAGGGATTTTTTTTTCATTTTTCGAAAATAAATGCCGGATTTGAAAATTTTCAAAACCAGACATGCACCGCCGTTTGAAACGGTGGTTGCACCTAACCGTCGTTCTAATCCGCGGTTCAATCAAACCGCCGCTACAAACTGCAGTTGGGTTGTTGCCTCGGCAGGTGGGCTGCTCGGCTGGCGGTTGGGCTTAGAGGCGGTGGAAGACCGGTAACCGCCGTTTGAAACGGCGGTAGCGCCAAACGCCGTTCCAAGCGGCGGTTGGGGTTTTTTTTCTTTAATTTTTTTTTGTACAAAACGTCTTTGCGTCTCTCACTCCGTCACGAACGTTTTCGCCATGGAAGAGCTCCGATTCTACGAGGACGAAGTGAAAAATACCAAAGGCTCAAGCTCGAAAAGGATGAGAGGCACTTAATATAATACAAATACGAATATAGTTTTAATAAGGTAACACGAATATCGATAAAACAATAATAGTTTACATAACTAAGAGTAACTACATACGGCCGCGCTTCACGCGCGGCTGCGGCGGTCCCTAGCCGCCCTCCTGGCTGCCTGTGCCGCCCCAGTGTGGTTGCTGGGGTACGTGAGGGGGTCCGGTGGTGCCTGGTGGCGTCGTGCGGTGTTCGGATCGGAGGCCGGTGTCGCCAACGCCTCGGGTGCTGCTCCAGATCTCGACGGCACCAACGTTTGGGGGGGGACAACATCACCCCTGATCCAGCCGCCGCCTCCTCCTCGAACCCGGCCTGCTGGTGCTCCTGCGTCAGCTGAGATCCCAACTGCTGCGTCAGCGGTGGCGGCTGGTGCTGCGGTAGCGGCTGCTGGTGTTGCGGCTGCTGCTGCTCTCGCGTCAGCTGCGTGATGTCCTCGACATCTAGGAAGAAGTCTTCCATGGTCGGGTCTGAGGACTTAGGTGTGCCGATAAAATTGTAAGCTGCATTGAATTGAAATTTGTTAGCAACTTTGTTGTGAAGAGCGTATAGGGTTAGAGATAGATAATGAAGGTTGTCACCTTGGGAGGTCTGCAGCTGCTGCTGCTGCACTGAAGGGCGAGAAGTTGCTGACCACTGCTGGTGTGGCCAGTTCGAAGGTCCCGGGCCCATCAGTGGTCGTGTCCCTATAAATATTATATTACATGTCACGTATGTTGGGGAAATCTATTTCGCACCTAACCCCCTTATTTCCCATTTCGTCTACAGGCCTTCGGGTCAGGGGAAGTCGGCTGCTCTTTGCTTTTTGATGATTGCGCAGGTTTGGCATCTTCGGGGCACGGCGAAGCAAGGCGCCGAAGGTCCCAAGCGCCCGAAGTAAAGGCACCTTGAAGGGCGTCGGGAATCAGGAGGCCGAAGGTGTTGATCACTCAAAGACGAAGAGAACCTTCGGACGACGACCGAAGAGATCCGGGAAGAAACGCGCAAACACCCAAGGGACGAAGGGGGACCTCGGGTACGTGAAGGTTGCAACATCGATCACGGCGCGAAGCGGCGTGGGTCTCCAAGGTAGTGACGTCCCCCCCCGAAGGGAGAAGAGGGAATACGGGCCCACATGAAGGGCGCCACGATGTAAAGTGTTGAGTTGTACTGGTGGTAGTTAGACGTGTTGGTGTGAAAATACTGTAATGCCCTCAAAGATCCTTCGCACGATGAAAAAGACGAGGGTAAGAGTGTAAAGTGTAAATGATACGGGCCTATTTAAACGAGCCCGAATGGAATGAAAGGGAGGGAGGGGGTCTGAGGGAAGGCTTTCTCGGCTTGCCCGAAGACGTGCTACGGTTTGCATGAGAATTCGAGTTCATTTGACAATTGCATTTGTTGGCCCTACTTCGGGGACGGGTTTCTCCCCAACAACGTATATTAAAAATCAACACAACATGTCCTGCAAACTAGAATGTACAAAAGAAGATATACATGTTGCTGTGTCGAAACTAAACGGTCGCGGCACGGACATGCCAGTGGGGCGGAACGACGACGGTTGGGTGGACGTCGAAAACTAGCTGAAGCCTAATGGCGGACCCGACGCCGCGGCCGCCCACGGTGGCTGTGTGGTGGAGGTAGATAGCGCCTGGGCCGAACGAGCAGTGGAGGCGGAGCTGCAAGAGGATGACGGGATACGTGGAGGCAGAGGAGCATCGTGCCCCTGGAAGTTCACCCCGCGCCAGTACCTCCTGATGGCGACCATCGCACTGTGGTACACCTGCTCGTGCTGCGGGATCGTCAGGTGTAGCGCCTGGGCACACGCCTCCTCTAGCATTCCGTACACCTATGAATCACGTCGTTCTGCTAAACAGAAGATGGATTAGTTTCATCGAACGTCATCAAATGAAGAATGACTCCATTTGTAGTTTCAAACTTACCGCGGTGGCAGACGTCTGGTCCCTGCGGACAGGGTAGGCCTGCGCGGCGACGACCGCCGGCTCCGGCTCCACCAGCTCCGGTGGGACGAACGTCACACGCGTCTGAGTCCTCACCAAGTACCAGTCCAGGTACGCTCTCCAGGCCTCAGCGTCGTGGGGCCGCTGCTCGGTGACGACGTTCTCCGGCTGGGTCGCGGCTAGCTAAGCCTGCACGTACGGGAGGAGCTTATGCTCCATCGGGACTGCGGTCTTCACGTCCTTCCTCGACCACCTAGCACAAATGCAGCGAATCTGTTAGTCAGCAATTACAGATACTTACGTGAACGAAAATTTTTATGAATTAACGATATTTTACTTGTGCGCTGCAGCGGGAACGGTGTGCACGACAGGCATGGGGGACTCCTGGTACCGCCCAAACTGCCTCATCACGCGCTCCGGGTAGTACTCCTCCACCACGACGTCGTACACCACAGGCGTCTTCGTCAACCAGTACTGCTCGTCTCGGTAGCAGAGCGACGAGAGGCCCTGAGGTGCGCGGGCGGCGATGGCGGCGGCGGTGTACGGCGTCCAGACGACCTTACCGTCTACCAAGGAGTCGATCTGGTTGCGGAAGTCCGCGTACGAGCGTTTGGTCTACTGCATGTAGTCGTGCTGCATAACACACCAGAAGTTAGTTGGTAAAAATGTAGAAATCGCTATAATCTAACTGACAAGAGCAAGAAGCATGTACCGCTCGGTGGCACCACAACGAGCCCATGGTGGGCCTGTCGACTGGGTCGTGTCCAGGCGGCACCATAGGGTGTGGACTACGGTCGACCAAGGCCCTACCCACCGGCAGCCGCTCGTACGACCAGAGTTGGAGTAGCAGGGGACAACCGAGAAAAACCGGAGCGCTGCTCAGGCCTTTCGACACGCCTACGCACAAACCCCTGTAGGTCGTCGCCAAAACAGCGGCACCCCAGCTGACCTGGGGGGCGGCCTCCAACTCCGCGTCGGCGATCGCCCGAGCATGGAGGATCAGGAATCTCGACACCACGTCACCCTGCGATCCGCAGAACATCACCTGGCCGAACAGCCACAACAAGTACACCTCCGAGTGTCTGACGACTGTGTAGTCGTCAGCGTCGGCTCTCATGTAGTCGGCTGCACAAAATGAAAAAATATTACAAAACTTGTGATAATTTATTACATTTTATTACATAAAATGAGAAATTGTTAAGAAACGTCAGAATACGTACGCTGTACTGCCGCAACCAAGAAGGGGTCAGTCTGTGAGGGTGCTCGAAGGGCACGACTGGCTCGACAGTGTGAGCGTTGCGGACCACTGGCGCGAACCTCTCTAGCAGCTCCTGACGCCATGTGTCGGGGATGTCCCGCGGCCCCATCACCTTGCCTCCAATCCGTAGCCCAAGCAACAGAACGACGTCCTGCAGAGTCAGCGTCATCTCCCCCAAGGGAAGTGGAACGAGTGTGTCTCTAGGCGCCACCGGTCGAGTAGTACGCAGATGAGGCCGTAGTCGAACCCGAACCGCGTGTGGCGGTCCTGTGGACGAAGCGCGGCCCGCATGTGGTCCCCCTCCACCAACCGCGCCAGCGAGAGAAATCCTGTTGCGCGTAGCCTGCTCAAAAGAATGTAATAACTGTTAATGTAATGAAAAATACAATTGTAACACCCTGTGTTTTTAATTAAGGTAAATTAGTGCTAATTATCTTCTTAAGCAAGTCAACATCATTAGTGGCTAAACCCCTAGTCAAACCCTAGTCGATTCCATGGTCAAAACCCCAAGCAAAACCCTAGTATCCATACCCTTCCTAGAACTTTGGCCATGTTCTCCAAAAATCCCCATAACACTCAAAATTATGTCAATACAAAAGTTGTGCAGCTTTTCAGGAACACAACTTCTCTTTTTGGTAGAAGTTCAAATTTTGAAATTTAAATGGTCATAAACTCAGTCAAATAGGAGCCATCAATATTTATAGGCGCCGAGAATTTCCCCAACTTGGCATGCCTTATTCTCCAAATCTGTTGATCAAAACCCCATAGTGCTTTTGTAGAAGTGGTAGAGGGATGCATGGACTCCAACTTTGGTATATAATTCAACATGCACTTCTGTGGTGAAATCTCGAGAAATTTTGAGTCAAACACAGTTGAACAGAATTCAAATGGCACTGAGAGCGCGCTCTCGCGCACAACGTCACCGCGCGACGCGCCGGTCTGCCGCGGGCACGCACGCCGAGGCTCACCTCCGACTGCCGGTCCGTGCGGTGTCCCCTCCACAACTGTGCTCCCGAACCGCTGATGTGCCTAGTGGCCCTAGGCCGGTGCCACGCGGCACCCGCCCACGCGCCGGCGCCACCTCCCGCCGTCCGCCATTGGACCCCGGCCGGAGCACGTCGTAACCGCCACGCCGGCCATACTGAGACTCCTGTGCATGACCGTAGCTCCGTCTTGACCCCCTCTCCACGCCACGCCCGCCTATAAAACGCCCCCGCTCCTCCTTCGCGCGGACGAGCCCTCCGCCGACCGCCATTGCTGCCGCCGCGATGAGCTCGCTCCGCCGCTCGCTCTCGTGACCGCCGCATCACTCAAAGCTCCTCCCTATCACCCCCTCAAGCTTCCATGCGCACGCATGGAGCCGAGGCGGCCGCGCCACCACGGCCTTGCCGCCGCTCGTCGGAGCCTCCTCCGGTCACACCGCCGCCACCAACGATCCCTTGTAAGCTCAATCACACATCGCCACCATTTGTTTGCCTACTCCGGCCGCCGTTCACCACCGGCGAACTCTCCCCCACCGCCGAGGGTATAGTTGTGAATTACGAACTTGTCTGCAATATGATCTTTATCGTAGTTTCTTTACAACTCAGTCCAGCAGCTTCCAAAATTCATATCTATTCGTAGAAAAATCAGAAAATTGCAAATAAGGAATTTTTGGAATCCTTATGAGGAGCATTACATTTCCTAGAAAGCATGTATATAGTTTTTCTGAGTAGTTTCTGAATAAATTTGAAAACTCGGTTTGAACTGTTTTTGTTGTAGTTTGAATTCTAGACATGAGTTTGACTTGATCTTTAGATATGTTGTGCCTAGTGTTATTCATGAGCTATAGTCAAAAATTTGCACAAAGTTACTGAGTAGATTTTGAAATATGATTTATTTAGCCTTTATGCTAGTGTGAGCTTCATCTTTTTGTCTAGCACTGTGTAGTTTTGATCTATGGCTATACTTTGTATCTTAGGCTAGCTGTGACTTGTAGAGTCTCTGGTAATTTAGCATGCTTGTTTGACTATGTTAAATTGCCCTTTTTATTTATGCATGCTAAAGGAGCCTATGTTGAAATATGAAGTTAGATGTTGAATCATAGTTGGAACCTTGGTGTAGATCCTTGTTTTGGTAATATTAGCCTCTGGTAGAAATCTTAGGTTCATTGCACGAATAGTTTTTCCTGAAATAATTTTTGTTTATTTGCTAGGCTGGTTTTGTTATTTTTGTTAGATTTAATCTAGATTTTTCATATGAATGATTTGTGGTGTGAAGGCCTATTTGGTGATGACCTTGCTGTGTAGGAAAAATCAAGACCAGAGGAGTTATATTTTTGTTTGTAGGTTTAATGGTAACTTGAATAGCTATGAAGTGTGTGATGTGTATGTATGCATGTATGCTCTTGATGAGTTATCTTTAGTGTTTTGGATCAGTGACTTGTTTAGTAGTTTTCAGTACTGTTATGAGCTTCCACTTGTTGTTTGTAACTTAAGTTAAGATTCCATGTATAGATGTGCACACAATCACTATCAAGATAATAATTAATAAATGACTGCTTGATTTATCTTTAAGGAAGAGTATGCTGAATATATTCTTATTTAAGTGATTGTGGTCAACATGACACCCTAGGTATAATGTCTGTTGTTGTGTTTGTTTATACCATTATCACCAATTAATTCCTGCATATGCATTTCCCCTTGTAGAAGTCCCTGACGGTAGCTACACGCTCGTACCGGCTGACGAGGACGAGGGAGCAGGAGGAGACGTACACTTCGTGACCGTTGATCAAGACCCGGACCAAAGTCTGGAAGATTGTCTGACTGCTGGAGCTGCCGAAGGCAAGCCCCGGTTTAACATTCACCTATGTGTTTCCTTTTTAAAATTTCTGAATTCATGCTTGATTATCTCTGTGCATTTACGTTCAGGAGTTGAATGGAAACCCTAGATGCATGATCCATAAGTACCTATGATTTCTTACTAGTATGCTAGGTCGCTAGTTGCTATGCACTAAGTACCCGGTACAAGTCGAGTGATGTACTTCGCTCGCGAGAATAGGTTCTTATGTTGGAATCATAAGACTTGTTAAATTGGATTGCTCACGTGGTAAGAGCATGGGATTTTGGGCTCCGGTCCAGTGGTTAAGAGATTAAGCGTTTGAACGTACTAAATATTTGTCGAAAATGAGTACGGTAAGCCTAGTACCTGAATGATACAGTGCGGGAACTTTGCGCTACTAATCTTGGGTTGTGGCCCCAGTCTTGCAAACTGTAGTGCATGTGTGACGCTGGATGCTAGTGTGAGGCATGCCAGCTAGCCTTGTACTTAGGACTGTGGCATCCGATCCCAATCCGAGGAATGATGGGAACCGTTTGGTTGAATGCACTCGTTGTGGGTGTTTTCTCCTGTATGTTTAGGTTCACCTTACAAGGTTATTAATCAATCGATCGTGAGCCTCTCACCGTTATCCGAGAGTGCTTAATTATCTGGTCAGGATAATCCCTCTATGATGAAATATTGATAAACTTAATGTTTGATTAATTGTTTGCACAACTGATGCTTGAAATAGTTGTTTATCTAGTGATAACTTTATCTACTAGAACTTGAGCTAAAATATTGAAAGTAAGGATTAACTTCTTAGTCGCTTTTTGGCAAAACAAACCCACTAGCCAAAAGCCAAGCATGGTTAGAGGTTAAGTCTTTTATTTTAGACGGGTAAGCCTTGCTGAGTATTAATATACTCGACCTTGCTATAAATGTTGTTTCAGGTGATAATGTTTAGCCTGGTGAAATCCCACCCGGCTGGGAGCTGGAATGGGTGGATGACGAGGAGTAATGACGTTATGGGTGACCTCCCATGATGCCAAGTTATCGATTAGTTTAATTTCCGCTGTCTTCAAAACTTTGAACCATTTATATTTGATACATGAACAATGGTTGTAATAATTTGACCCTACGGGGAACTTGGATTAATTTGTAAGGTACTCTGGACTCTCCTTCGTGGGAGTTTTCATGTATGCGTATTCTATCCTCTGTGTGTTTACAAGTGATTTACCGGGCTATCACCCGACAACACTCCACAGGATGATTCTTTATTATCACTTAATGACCAAAAGATATTGGTTTAGGTGATAGTACAGACTTATCTCGGGTGGGGTTGTCACAACAATAATATATTATCATTAATAAAGTATTGTGTTACGCACTTGGGAACCCAACGATCGTCTAGCGGCATGTAGTGCGCCGGAGTGTGCGCACGTACATTGCCTAGGGTCGTACCGCAAATCGTGGAGTAGTACGACCGGTGCTCCTTGTCAATCCTCTCGTCAAAGAGGCCCGGAAACACGTACTGCACAACAGGCTCCGGTGGTGCAGAAGGCTACTGCGGAGCAGCTTGTTCTCCCGCCATACCTGCAAAAAATTATTAAATTATAAACAAATTCTAAACAATTTTAAGACATTTCTAGAATTTCTAAACTTTTTTTAGAATTTTAAACTAATTTCTAGAATTTTTAATACATTTCTAGAATTTTAAACTATTTTTTAAATTTTCTAAACTATTTCTTGAATTTTTAAACTATTTTTACAATTTCTAAACTATTTTCTAAAATTTCTAAACTATTTCTACATTTTCTAAACTATTTCTAATTTTTTATACTATTTCTAGAATTTCTAAACTATTTCTAGAATTCAAAACTATTTTCTAAAATTTCTAAACTAATTCTAGAATTTCTATATTATTTCTACAATTTCTAAATTTTTTCTAAAATTTCTAAACTATTTCTAACATTTCTACTATTTTATAACTATTTCTACTATTTTCTAAACTATTTATAACTATTTCTACTATTTTCTAAACTATTTCTAACTATTTTCTAAACTATTTATACTATTTTCTAAACTATTTCTAATACTTAAAATAATAAAAAAAGAAAAAAACTTACCGAAGAGGGGGCTGGGGGGTGCTTCTAGTTGTCGCAGTGGCGACAAAAAATCAATCGTCACGCCGCGGGGTGCTGTACGTCGGCGCGGGAGAGGGGCCCGGGACGTTGCAGGGTGGGCGCGCGGAGGGCCATAGGGCCATAGGGGCACGTGACTCTCCAAACTAATCTAATGAAAAAAATTATAAATCCTTAACCGTGCGTCTAAATTAAATTTTGATTTTAAAAATAGATTTCTTGTACTGAGATCTTCGAAATAAGATCCTACTTGACTATATTTTGACAAACTTTTTTTATTCGTATTTTTAATTAAGGTTATATATTCTATTATAATCAGAACAAAACAAATAAAGTGTCAAAACAAGATCCTATTATCGCCAGAACAAGTTTGTATGTCATCCGGAACAAAAAAAATGTAGTGTCAAAACAATCAGAACAAGGGTCGGAAATTATAATCAGAAAAATTTGTATGTCATCTCGAACAAACAAAATAAAGTGTCAGAACAAACTAGAACAACTGTCAGAACAAGTTTGTATATCATCCCGAACAAAATAAATAAAGTGTCGAACAAATCAGAACAATGGTCGGAATAAGTTATTATTACAGAACAAGATATTATTATAGTCATAACAAAATATTATTATAGCCGAAACAACTTATTATTATAGTCAGAACAAGTTTGTATGTCATCTCAAACAAACAAAATAAAATGTTAGAACAAATATCAGAACAACATCCTATTATAGCCGGAACAAGTTTGTATGTCATCTTGAACAAATAAATAAATTATCAGAATAAATAAATAAACTATAGAAAAAAATAAAAACTAGAAAGAGAGAAAAAAACGTAAAAACAACTTAAAATGATCTGTAACTCTATGTAGTCACGAAGTGTTGTGTGGTGCAATGGTTGCTAACTATCTTATTTAGTTGAAGATCTGAGGTTCAAAACTTGTGATTAATGAATTTTTTCTATTTTAATTTCGTATAAGAAAAACGAGAAATAAAGAAAAAAGAAAACCGAAAGAAAACCACCGCGCACGCTACGGAAAAAAGAAAGAAAGAAAACCGACGAAAAATGAAAGGAAAAAACCCCAAAAAAGAAAGGAAACCGAAAGAAAAAAAACCTAGAAAACCGCACCGAAAGAAAAGAAAGAAAACCAAAAGAAAAAGAAAAACCGAAAGAAAAGAAAGGAAACCGAAAGAAAAAAGAAAACCGCACACTACAGATCCCCAAAAAAGAAAGGAAACCGAAAGAAAAAAAACCCAGAAAACCGCACCGAAAGAAAAGAAAGGAAACTAAAAGAAAAAAGAAAAACCGAAAGAAAAGAAAAACCGAAAGAAAAGAAAGGAAACCGAAAGAAAAAAGAAAACCGCACGCTACAGATCCGCCAGCTGCGGGAGGGGCGACGCATATGATCCGCCAGCTGCGGGAGGGGGGGCGCGGGAGGGCGCAGGGGTGGGGGGGGGGGCACCCGCCACTTATAGGCGGGCGGACCTCCTACCGCTGTTCAAAACAGCGGTTGGCTCAACCGTCGTTCCACGTGGCGGTAGGGAGGCCTTGCGCCTCTTCAAACGGCGTTAGGAGGTCCACCTGCCGACCGTTGGACGCGTCAGCAACCGCCGTTTGGAGCGGCGGTTTCGCCCACAAACCGTCGTTTAGAACGGCGGTTAGGTGCAACCGCCGTTTCGAATGGCTCTGGATGTCTAGTTTTGAAAATTTTCAAATCTGGTATTTATTTTCAAAAAATGGAAAATAAATAAAATTCCTCAGGAGGAGGAGGTTGGTTACACCTCTCTTTCTTTCTCATCGGCGGCTTTACAGACTGGGCCGTAAACGCGCAAGCGCAAGACGTCGTCGTCGGTCTGGCTGGGCTCTACAAACTCGGCCTTCCAAGTTTGAGGCCCGACAGACGACAACCGGCCCAAGTTTACTGCGCGCGCGGCAGCGCATCGCGAGAGAGGGCGGTGTGCTGCCACCATCGCCGGCCGCCGGGCTTTTGCTACGGTAATAAGACGCGCGGACAAGGAACTCGGGTTGCCGGTGATGGGAAACCGCGTATAGAGCGGTTAGTGTTCCGGTTTCCGACTTCTGGCTGGCGGTGCCGGGACGGCCGCCGCGGGGGCTTCCGGGACGACCCGCCATGATGCATGAGACCCCGATGCGGTGATCGTCTCGCCGTCCTCCCATGACGGAATCAAAGGTCAGATCGCGCGCTCTGATGCCCAAACTTAACCGACCCTGCCTTTCGTCTGCGTGAAATTTACCATTGCTCATTGCTGCTATCCAATGCATTTTTTTCTGTATCTTTTCACCCATTTTCATCTCATAGTGCTATTACTATGATGATCGATATGCCGAAGTATGGAATGCGTCGCCCCCCGTGTTTGCGTTTGACGAACAAAGAAGAAGAAAGAGCTCCCGGTCTAGTGGAACTATATGCTCGCAATGTCTCTGTCGTTGGTGACTTGGTACGCAGATTTGAAGCAAAGTAACTTGGTACGCAATCTCATTGGCACCACGAGACACCAGACTGATTACCGGTCAGACTGCCATCTCATTGGCTGACACGATCCGTCAGTTGTGTTACGCACATCACAGCCAATCCGACAAGGAAAGAAAATGATTCAGAGATATATGTCGTTAGCATATCCATCCATGAAACCGACAAAGGTTCGGGCTTAAATTAGCACGCATGATTAGCTCGGGGGAACTCACTAACTCTGCTCTGTTCCTCCTGTCAGCCCACCAACTAATTAATGATCCCATCGATGCCTCTCATATGAAGTTAGCTTAAGCGTGTACCGTAGTTTTATTACGATCCAATGTTATTCCTAACTTTTTTATTATACTCCATAGTCCATATCGCTGTTCCTGTCGCAAGGGCCACGGTCGGCAAGTGAGTCAAGTCCGTTAATAGCAAAAACTTAGGTGCGTGCATAACCAGACAACCACAATGATCCATCTGAGGCCCTCCCAAGCCGGCAATAATAATTCCGGTTGTTAACTAACTTGAACTTGGCTTGTCTTCACTACCCTCTCCCTATGAGCGATGACCGGCGGCACCGATCATCGAAAGGGGAAGCTGACGATTTGGTAAAGTAGTGTGGTCACTTGCAATGTTAGATCATGTGATGGCTAACAGGGGTAAATTTAGCATTGATCGCAGAAGGGGAGGTAAAATTTAGTATATTTGATGTGCTTTATTTGGATCTAACTTCTGTCAGGCAGGCAGGACGCAAGCAAGTGGTTCCGGTCAAAACTATTGCCCAATATGCTATGCTAGTGATGCAACTTGACTTGTGACATTGACCTCTTGAGCAGCAGCACCTCATCCCAGGCCCACAATGAGCATAGCCAAGTTGGGATGGCCACAGGAACATACAGAAAAAGTCATGATGGATACATATGACAAATAAAATCAGGCAGAGTGAGCGTGTAGAAGGTTCAAGAAACCCAGACCATAAGAACTGTGAGCTTAACAATAGCTTATGTGGCTTTGTGCTCTCCAGAACATACTGAGAGAGTGAGAATGGTGCTCGTTGCAAGAACAGTTGTACGCATACGTGGCTGTCAGATGCTGTGGCCTTATGATTCAGAAAATAGTACACCTAGAAATGATATGAAATGATGAAACACAGCCAAGAAAAATTATCTGATCAGTTACAAATCCTGCTGTGGTAACGACTAACAAGTTGCGCCAGCGATTGTGATCCAATTTGTTTTCTTGGAATGGCCGACCGTGTTGTTGGGGCATGATTGGTAGCACATTTTGACCTGGTAGCATTTTGAGTTCAGCCAGAATTGATTCTCGGATTAATGTGAACCCTCCTAGCTCAATAGCTTTGATCTAGTTTGTGCCATGCTGGCTAAAACTTGGATAAGTTAGGGTACAAGATGATTAGTTAATCCATGGTATTTCTTGGGCATTAGTATATGTACAAGTAGAAGTTGTTGCACTTAACCTGTGATAATTTTTGCTCTGGGAAGATCAAAACAGATATGGTACGCATCATCACTGGCAACTTGCTGGTTCTAAATCTCGATGTTGCTTACTCTCTCTTCTGACTAAATACATATTCCAAACCTGATTGGTTAAGATAACAAGCAGTGTGGGTTCTTTTATTGACTGCTAAGCACCCAGCATATATAATAATTTTATGTGTCTCTTGATATCACACATGACAAGTTTATTTGCAACTTGCTGTGAGAACATTTGGTGATTGAGAAGACATCTGGCTCGCACAACTCCATGAGTCACTATCATAAATATCTTCGAGCTTCTCCGACGTGGAGTTTTGGCCTTCTCTGATCTGATCAAAATGGATTAGTGAAAGCTTAGTCTTTGAGACAGTTTTTATTTGACGTTGGTTAGTTCAAGATGAACTAACCACGTCAAATAAAATGACATGGAGGTAGTATCATTTTTTAAGAGAAGTGCATCAGCATTTTCGGTAACAGCTAAAAAAATTTCATTCAGAAAACTAAAAAGAAATATGCCTATTTCAGTGAATTCAGTTACTATTTGTGATGGAAGCAATATGTTTTCCAAATCTTGAGTTGTCTCTGTCTTTGCTGATCAACGTATTAGGCAAACACAATTCTTGCCTGACTTTGACTTTCATGTGGTATTCATTGCATGCAGGTGGGGCCAATTATCAACAATTTAAAGGAATTTAAAGAGTGACAAGGCAGAGGCATCTTGCAGGCCATGCATGAACGTTTTCTTGTAAGGTTTCTATACCTTATGATGATGCAGTGCCTAGCACGATGTCGAGCTGCCTAACTAACCTTTTGCACACCTGATCATACAAATATGTAATGTTTTGAAAGGTTTGGTGACAATTTGTCAATTTCACTGTAAAATCATATACCCTGGTGCTCGTGTCTCTGTCTGGGATAAAATATGGAAGGTCAGGTACCCCTCCTAGTAACAAAAATACTCAACAGTCATGAAACTAACCTGTTTGTAATTTACCCACCTTTGTTTCAGTTTTGTGCAATAGTCTCTCCTTGTTTAATATTTTTTTTCCTTGAAATGACTCTGTTTGATAGTTAGAGATGCTTCTGTAACGCACAGCCTTTAGCCTTACCTTCCTAATTAATCCTCATTCAGTTATTAAATGGGCTTTCTGGTTCATTTGTGCATAAGGGATACACTATCTTGCGTAAACTGCAACATGACTTAATCATCTATGTACCAAATTAAGAATGTCATTGGTAATAAATGAATGTAACGGTTGTTTATGTGACAACAACACTTTATTCTACATAATACTGAACTGAATCTCTTTTGGTTAATTATTTGCTCAAAGCTGCAAAAAGGCTCCGCAAAGGACACACGGGAGTATCTTGGGTGTACAATGATAATTCAGAAACTGACACAAGCATGAAACAATTGCAGAAAGGGAGGAGCAATAGATTGGGTTATCACTTTGCTCTAGAAAAATGGAATGAGCTTTCGCCGAAATATATAAAAATGGTATTAACGAGGAATCGCCGTACCTATGGGGATCATTATGGCCACTAATGACTCAGCTTTTACGTATTATTTTACAAAGTTAGTTATATAATCCTGACTGATCTTCTAGCTGCATGTCAAGAATACATCTCCCTTTTCGCACCTGCAGTAGCACTTTTTTCTGTTTCAATCAATGATTGGCTGGCTGAACAACACTCAACAGGACCAATGGAACATATGGACAAGAAGGGCTAAATGAAGATAGCGCAGGATCAGATCATCGTGTCTGAACTGAAGCTGCTCGTTGCTCTGATGGAAACTCAACCATCACCTTCAGTTTGTATTTGCAGTATGTCAGGTCAGAATTGTATGGAGCTTTTTTTCACGTGAAGTCTGAACTTCCATTGGTCATCGGCCTTTTCCAGTATATCCGGGGCTAATGTGCCATTATGCAACACATTTTGCATCGCAGAATCCAAATTGAAGAACATCTATATGTTCAAGCTTTAGATGAGTGAGAAAGGATGGAAGGTATATTCCCTGTTCAGATTACTAGAGAACGAACTGTGAGTTAGTCACGCAAGGAATATATTTTGATCCACATGAAGGTTCCATACAATCTATTGACTAGTTTTTTTCCCTCAGGCCTGGACCTTCTTATATGATTAAATAAGTTGCAGTCTTAAGCCTTTCTGATTGTCATTTTCTAGGAAATACTTTGTCTAATTTCACTTTGCTTTCTTTGTTTATAAATGTGACAGGAACTTTCTATGCAAACAATTGAATTTAAAAGGAAGCATGTTTTTTGAACAAAAGGGACAGGTAATTATATAATGAGCTACAGTTCTATATTGTATTTCCTTGGTGCTATGTGATTAATTATCTTTGAAGAGGCTTATGGATTTTTTTTTAAATAAAGACACAACTTAACCGGCTCTCTTTTTTTCTTGTCATTGTAATGTGATAGGAAAGTTTACAAGCTGCAATGTGCAGGATAAGTCCGCACAGGAATAGCAGTACAGGAGCCTCCACCAAAACATGACAAACCAATATATATATAGTGGATGACAAAAGACAAAAGCATAAAGCAAATTTGAAAGACGACAAGTAAGGAGGTAGGCTGAGCAATTAGTATTTTTCGAATTGATGTATATATGAAAGGGAGAACAATGCTAACAAAAAAAAGGTCCTATCAGTTAGCATAATCCTTTTTTTTTGGCAATATGCACGCAAAATCCTGCGGGAGTTAGCTGGAATGCAACATCAGAATAGTATCTCAGAATCATATATCTAGGTTTGATATCATGTAAAAAACCATGTACATTGAATCTGAAGTGCATCCTATCTGCAAATGCATTTTGTTTTGACCTGCAAAGTCTAGTTCATCATCTGCGAATCATATATATCCTTTTCTTTTGTCCACCAGTAGTCAATTAAGTACACTGCAAATCAAGCTAATCTCGGCAGGTATGCGTAATCTTTTTGCATGCTAAATTACGTATATAGACGTAAGTGACGTAGTATTCTTTACATTCCAAATTATATAGATCGATTTGGCTTTTATAAGTTCATTGCTTTTTGATATGCATCTACAAATACAGTAAGTCCAGGTACATAGATAACAAAAATCCTTAAATTTTAAAATTCTAAAATGAACAAAATAACACGATGCATCAAGTTAAAATTGAGACTATACGGCGAATGGGCTTGTAGTCCAATGGTAGGACGGTCCAGTGGGACGCTACCCACCAGGATTCAAATTCTGGTGCTCGCACCTTTTCCTGGATTTATTCCGGGATTTTCCGGCGTTATGCATTAAGTGGTAAGCGTCGTTCCCGTCGACGACGAGGCACCAGTAGTGACTTCGAGAATCTCCGGATCTGCCGGTGCTCAGTCCTTCGGAGGTGCTCATAGGGGTAGGGTTTACGTACGTGTATTCATAGGGGTGAGTGTGCGTGCGTGTTGTGAGCGTCTGCGTTGTACTGTGTAATCTCAAATAAAATTGAGACTATACGACAAAAAAGAAAAAGAAAATTAGCCGAATACTCTCTGACGAGATGCATGCATGATGTGGCAGGAAATATAGCACAAGTTGATCGATCAAGTTGAATTTAAAAGGAACTTTCTGTGCAAACAATTGAATTTGTTCATAAATGTGACAGGAACTTTCTGTGCAAACAATTGAATTTAAAAGGAAGAATGTTTTTTGAACAAAAGGGACAGGTAATTATATAATGAGCTACAGTTCTATATTGTATTTCCTTGGTGCTATGTGATTATCTTTGAAGAGGTGTATGGATTTTTTTTTTAAAAAAAAGACACAACTTAACCGGTTCTCTCTCTCTTTTTTTGGTCATTGTAAGATAGGAAAGTTTACAAGCTGCAATGACAGCAATGTGCAGGATAAGTGCACACAGGAATAACAATACAGGAGCCTCCACCAAAACATGACAAACCAATATAGTGGATGACGAGAGACAAAAGCATAAAGCAAATTTGGAAGACGACAAGTAAGGAGGTAGGCTGCGCAATGAGTATTTTTCGAATTGATGTATGAAAGGGAGAACAATGCTAACAAAAAAAGGTCCTATCAATTAGCATAATTCATTAGGCTTTTTTTTGGCAATATGCACGCAAAATCCTGCGGGAGTTAGCTGGAATGCAACATCGGAATAGTATCTCAGAATCATATATCTAGATTTGATATCATGTAAAAAACCAGGTACATTGAATCTGAAGTGCATCCTATCTGCAAATGCATTTTGTTTTGACCTGCAAAGTCTAGTTCATCATCTGGAAATCATATGTATCCTTTTCTTTTGTCCACCAGTAGTCAATTAAGTACACTGCAAATCAAGCTAATCTCGGCAGGTATGCGTAATCTTTTTGCATGCTAAATTACGTATATAGACGTAAGTGACGTAGTATTCTTTACATTCCAAATTATATAGATCGATTTGGCTTTTATAAGTTCATTGCTTTTTGATATGCATCTACAAATACAGTAAGTCCAGGTACATAGATAACAAAAATCCTTAAATTTTAAAATGCTAAAATGAACAAAATAACACGATGCATCAAGTTAAAATTGAGACTATACGACAAAAAAGAAAAAGAAAATTAGCCGAATACTCTCTGACGAGATGCATGCATGATGTGGCAGGAAATATAGCACAAGTTGATCGATCAAGTTGAACCTGATGAGGTACCTGCAGACCTCAACCTCCCTATCCCTAGTCTATGTATACTAGGCTCCAATACTTAAACCACGTGTAGGAAATATAGTACTGTAATGTATTTCTCAGAAAGTACAATAATACAGCCAGTTGAGTATTATTCAAAAAATGCAAAATATTCGCAGCCGCAGCAGCAGCATCCGTGTCCACGCAAGACGCGATCTAATTGCCAAGTAAACTGGCCCGTATTCACCAGCTAGCTGATCGTCGTTTATTCCCTCAATATATGCACTGCTCCAGAAAAAAAAATGAAAGCAGAAATTCGTGCATGGCTTTCAGATGTGGATATGTCGTACGTTACCACTTCCGTTTGGCCTACTCGATAGCCTAAGCCATTTTTCCTTTTTCCTTCTTTTTCTGGGGTTGAGATGCTGAGATTTTTTTAGAAATTGGATAATTAAATCCGGCCTCTACTTGAGATGCTGAGATGACACTGCGATCTGCTGGTGAACAGCTAGTAGCCAACCAATAAAGTGGCAAATAAAGCAGGCTTGTTGGAATCATCCCCCTCGTGCTCGTGCCCCGCGGACAAGTCACCCCATCACCACCGTAATCCTCCACCCTTTTTGACGGCCTGTAGCAGCGTTCAAAAATCAAAAGGCCGACGGGTTCTGCTGTCCCTTTTCCTCCACTGTCACTGCCACCCTCCCCGCCTTTTTCCCCCCATTTCCCTGGCTCACCTCGCCACAAGGACGGGCACCATGCACCCACCGCACGCGCGCGCCGATGAGGCCGATCGACATCCACATCGTCCATATCCACCCGCACAGTTCACCAGCTATAGCTAGCTGCCATCGTGCGTGAACACTGGCGCTTGCTTTGCTAGCTCTCTCCCCGCAGGTCTTCTTGCTGGTCTGCTCGCGCCTTGTCACGTAGCGGTAGCTCCCCCCCGGCCGCCTATTTAAGCCGCCTTTGCCTTCCCCGTCTAACGTTTCCGTCCTCCCCCCGGCCTCGCACTCGCTCGCGCGCCTTCGTCGATCGTCGTCGTCGTCTCCCCTCTCTCTCACCCGGCGTCTAGCTCTCGGGAGTCGTCGTCACCTGTCAGCTCTGTCGGACACCCTAGCTAGCACCAGCTGCGTGCGCGACCGCGAGGATCATATCAGAGGGCCTACGAGGCGACGGCTCCAACTCCATCGTGCTGCTAGCTCATCATCATCATCATGCTAGACAACCAAAAGCAAGCGGAGGTAGGCCACCCGAACGCACTACTCGATCACGCTCTGTCTGTCTGCTGCTGTCCAGCTCCGATTACGTTTCGTTCCGCGACATGTAACTGACGCCCGCCGCGGTGTCCGCACATGCGCATGGCTCTGCTACTATCTAGGTTCTCTGGCCCAGGCTGGTGGCCAACAAGCTCTTCCGGAAGACCTCCGGCAGCCACGCCTTCGTCACCGACTTCCCCGTCGCCGCCGATGACGACAACGACGAAGCAGTGCTCGACGACCCGGAGTTCGGCGGCGGCGGCGGCGGCTGCAGCCCCGACGCGGACGCCAGCCGCTGCGTCAAGCGCCCGCGGCCGCAGCAGGAGCGGAGCAAGACACTCAAGTACAAGTACGTAGTAGTACGCGCGCGTTCGTGCTCTGCTCATTCGCCGTGCCGGCGAGCCATTATTCTCGTCTCGTTTTATAATTTGCACATGTGTGTGTATGATGTTCGGACACTCAATATATCGGTCCGTGTCCAAACTGAACTGCAGGATGTTCGCGAGCACGTGGAACGTGGGCGGCGTGGCGCCGCCGGAGGACCTGGACCTGTCGGAGTGGCTGGACGCCGGCGGCGACGGGCCCTACGACGTGTACGTGCTCGGGTTCCAGGAGGTGGTGCCGCTGCGCGCGCGCAACGTGCTGGCCGCCGACAAGACCCGCGTCGGGATGCGGTGGATCGAGCTCATCCGCGCCGCGCTCAACAACCGGTCCGCCGCCTCGCAGCAGCAGCGCGGTGCCGGCTCCGGCGGCGGGGCGGACGGCAGCGGCAGGCAGAAGGTGCACCCGGTGCGCGACGGCGGCGGCGGCGGGACGACGGACGAGCTGGCGGCGCGCGAGTACCGGTGCGTGGTGAGCAAGCAGATGGTGGGCATCCTGCTGACGGTGTGGGTGCGCGCCGACCTCCGGCGCTTCGTCCGCCGCGCCAGCGTCTCCTGCGTCGGGTGCGGCGTCATGGGCTGCCTCGGCAACAAGGGCGCCGTGTCCGTCCGCTTCTGGCTCCACGACACCAGCTTCTGCGCCGTGTGCTGCCACCTCGCGTCCGGCGGCCGCGACGGCGACGAGGCGCACCGCAACGCCGACGCCACGGAGATCCTCGCCCGGACGACCTTCCCCCGCGGGCACGCCCTCAACTTGCCCCACAAGATTCTAGACCACGAGTAAGCCCACCCACTACACTACCACTAGTCTCTACTATTATTACTATCTCAGCTGTATCAATCTATCCACTACTATTCCATGCCGGCCAGGAAACAGATCATAGAGGTCGGCCCTGCTGCTGCTGCTAGTCCTAGTGTCTGTGTGGCGCTGACCGCAGCAACACGACGGGAATTAGCAAGCACAGTAGACGCTGACGTTGACACGGACCCAACGCGTTGCAACGGTGCAACGGCCGTTTCTTTTTTAACTCCCACTATACTAATGGAAATCGTATTCAATCCGGTAGCTGAACCGTCCACGGGACCGGTAAATCAAGGGCAGGCCTACCGTCTACGTAGATATTTTGTCTCCGTATCTGGTATAAGATAAAAATATACTGCCACTACCAGTACACATACTCATTCATCCTGTCATGCACTCATATGCGTAGTGGTAGCTAGTTCACAAGGTTCAAAAGTAATTTAGCCGATCTTTCAGGTCAGATCAACCACCCATGTCCGTTTTTTTTTATGAATGAAAGATCGGTTGATCTTTGGTTTAACTAGTTTGTAAAACACCTGGTCAAGACAATGACAGCCAAGATCAACCAAAAATCATGACGCAGGCTTTGACTGATCGATACGATACGATGATAATCTGACGCGTTTGATTTTGTGCAGCCGGGTGATCCTGCTGGGGGACCTCAACTACAGGATCTCGCTGCCGGAGGCCAAGACGCGGCTGCTGGTGGAGCGCCGGGACTGGAAGACGCTGCTGGAGAACGACCAGCTCCGCGCCGAGGTGTCGCGTGCCGGCGGCGCGTTCCGGGGCTGGAGCGAGGGCGACATCGCCTTCTCCCCCACCTACAAGTACTACCCCAACTCCGACACCTACTACGGCTGCGGCGGCGGCGCCGGCGGAGGCGCCGGCGGGAGGAATAAGGGCGAGAAGCGGCGCGCGCCGGCGTGGTGCGACCGCATCCTGTGGCGCGGGGCCGGGCTCAGGCAGAGCCGCTACGACCGCTGCGAGTCCAGGCTGTCGGACCACCGCCCCGTCCGCGCCGTCTTCAGGGTGGAGGTGGACGCGCCCAGGAACCTCAACTCGCTCAGGAGCTTCTTCATGTCCGAGAGGTTCGACGCGGCCGTGAGCCCCGGCGCCGCCGATCGGCTGCTCCGCAAGGACCACACCAGCAGCGCCAGGTTCGCAGAGAATCTCTGACGAAGGCAGTCGATCGGCCATGCGTCGAGGAAGGGAATTCAGGAACTGCCACTCCAATTGTATACACAGGCAAAAGAGAGAGTATATACTGTATGAATATGATTATTCAGTTCTGATCGAGTGTTCGTATAATTGTATCTACAGCTAGCTAGGATACAGATATGTTTTTTTCCACCCTGTTCCTGACTTTCTGTAACTGCCTCGTCTGTACCCTTTCTTGATCCAATGAGTATTCAGCTGTCTCGAATTTGTACCATGGAAGTTTGTGGCCTTAAACTAGTGCAGAATGTTTTATTTACATCAACAGGTCAAAAAAAAAGCTATATTTTCTATGGATGGCAACTTTAAAAAAGCTATATTTAAAAAAAGTTGCTATAGGTGTGGTTGAAACACACACACACACAGGCTCTTTATTTCTGAATTCAGATGTATTCAGAAAGATCTTGGATGATTAGTCCAAGCGACTCCAATGTTTTACGTACCTGTCTTCGCGCATATATGTCTACAGTAAGACTACTGTGGGCACTGTGGCAAGTGTTATCCAGAACCAGGAGACTCGAAAACTGTTGTGGCGCCGTCATGGGCCATAGCAGTTTGGGCGACAAGCAGCAAAACTTGTGGTCTCAAACTCGCGATCCATCCCCGAAATTCAAGGGCTCTGTTAAGATTGTCCCCCCGTCTTGTTCCCTGCTGCTTGTTCCTTCTATTTGTCCGGATTCAGCAGAACAAATGGCTTGATCCAAGAGAACTAGAGAAGGATGCTGCCTTTGCATGTGGTGCGAGGCAGCCTCTGCTTATCATTTATGCATTGCTAGCATAGCTCTCTGCGAATGGCTAGTTCAAATAAATGTCTCCACTGATTGTATCTACGCACTTAACTCAAAAATAGCCGACATATATTTGAAATGAAAATCAGCCTAGTTTTAGTGCCCAGAGATAGTTCATTACGTGCATTTTTTATACTTATACTCTGAATCTGAATTCGAAGGTCGACATTCTGTGAACCCTGAACTGTCTCAGGAGTCCTGTTGTCGTCTACTCTTTCAGATGTTCCACATTCTGATTAATGTATGAGGCCGGTCCTAAACAAGGGATCCCTGAAGATTCTCTCAAGTACGTTACCCAGAGTAATCATATACAGTACAGCAAGGGATTTCTTTAAGGAACAGCTAAACCAGTTGTGCCGGACCACTGTGGCGTTTCCACTCGATAACCACATGAAGGTCTTAGCGAGAGGCTAAAAGAAATGACCCAATCATATTACATCATGGATCACCTAACACCTGCTGCATCATACTCCTATGGGTCCAATGCAAGCTTTCTCGAGAGAAACTGCGAAATCATTGGATCCGTAACAAACAGTGCGCCGGATCGCCGATGGCGTCTAGAAGAACCAGTCACCAGATAACATTTTCCAAGTTGCAGTGATCATTGTATACACTTAAAGTTCATTCAGTTCAGAAGGGCTTTCGCAGTGATGAAAATTGCGTCTCTAAGCCCCTCACAATCACATCAGCGCACTAGCTCATATGGATTGGAAGCAGCTCATGAACAAGTTGCCTCCTTTTTTATCCATCTGAAAGCTCCATTAACCAATGTTTAGCTCGTATCGCGTGGCAGAGAGTTGCAGAAGACAAATACCACATCTTTTCATCCATGACATAATAAAAGGCAGAAATTTTGCAGGAGACAACAACACTTCTATCAGATGATGCAAGTTGATTACTGGGTTCAAGAATGGCAAGTTGTTGGTAGGTCCCTGGCTATCGTCGATCAAATGGGCTCGCAGGTCAACTCCTTCACAGCCAC
Source organism: Cenchrus fungigraminus (assembly GCA_036936925.1). Classification (NCBI taxonomy): domain Eukaryota; kingdom Viridiplantae; phylum Streptophyta; class Magnoliopsida; order Poales; family Poaceae; genus Cenchrus; species Cenchrus fungigraminus. The sequence goes on from CM072777.1 coordinate 127,074,257, forward strand.
TTACGATGCTGACGTATCAAGGGGAAGAACACTTCTGGCGAGACAGGTATGGATAATGGACTCTAGAGGGATCTGTGTTCTTCCTTGCCTTTGCTGGAGAAATATCCTCGCTTTGCACAGCCATACACATACAACTGGTCCACTGAGGCTGAGGCACTCACTGTCTCGTTTGCTCTAAATGGAAGGTACAAAATGCTCACGCTAAGTGGCAAAGTTTCCGAATTCGGATGTAGCTCGGACTGCTCGGTAGAGCAGCTTTGGAGACATGCAACTGTGGGCATCACCACAAAATGGCATGCACATGTGGCGCCTACAGGTTGTTTCCTTACTGCCATCAGCATGCGTGTCGCGGTCCTGCTTCACTCCCACTCCAGCAATCATGCGCTGCGTCGGTTCAGAAACAAAGGCGATGAATCAGGTTCGACAACGTACGTTGGCTGGCCATCTCGCGGCTACAACTACGCAAGAACCTTTTCTTTTGTGTGTTCTGGTAGCCCGTAGACGATGGATAGCATCAGCCATTAGTGGTGCCCTGACAGTGTGACACATTCACCTTTCCAGGTTATCCAGTGAGCTCGACGATAATATCTTCCAATCCGACGGGTTTCGAGAATGTGCTGACCAAGGACACTTGGAGGAACAGTAGTGGCCTTATCTATCAACATCTTCTGAAAAAAGGGGTTCGAGCTTCAGCGAATCAGAATCCGATCGAGAGGCCTTGTTGTGCTGTACTGTATGATTGATTGGTGAGCAACGCAAAACTGCCGGAGCATGGCACGATCGCAAGTTCACAACTCACGATCGATGCCAGTCAGCAATGGCGTCACACTAGAGATTACCTTCAAATGAATTCGGGACAAAAACTAGCTGTCAAAGACTGAAGAAAGTGAGCAAAGGAAGAACACAAACGCAACGTGCCGGAGGTTTCGTGCTCCGCGGCCGTCGCACAGAAGCGCCGCCGCGCCGGATCTCATGCGGCGCTAGGCCGGACGCCGCCACGCCGCCAGAGACGTCCCCATGCATCTTGGGCCTCGCCCGCGTGTATCGTCGTGCACGCCCCCACGCACGACGAGACACGGAGGCCTTTTCTGCTCCCGTCGGCCCAAGCAAGCACGTATACCCCTTGAAAGGAAAAGAGCAAATTCATTACGTGCCATTAAGAAATATGACTCATCTTATGTGCTGCTGAAAATTAGTTCACCCTCTCAATGTCATCGGTTAGAATTTCTCATCCTCTCTATCACATTGGTATAATTTCTCATCCCCTCTATACTATTAGAAAATATAACATATTTCCTATGTGCTATTGAAAAATATAACTACCAATAGCATTGAGGGACTGAGAAATTATAACCAATAGCACTAAGAAGATGAGATAATTTTCAATGACACATAAGTGATTAGTAATATTTCTCAATGACATACATGGAATTTGCTCAAAGGAAAAAGTGTTGCTTTTATTACATAAAAAAATATTTCAAAAACAATTATTACATCAAAAATGGTAGAAGCATCTTACCCATCTACTTACATGCATATACTAAAGTCTACTTACATACACTAGAGCTCCAAAATTTGGAGAGTCCTGCTACGGTTCATGAGGTTTCCGTGCACACGTGGGTTCTATATGTAATATTCACATCTTTTAAAAAGTTATATCTACTATATCTTTTTCGCGTTATCAAATGTGCATTATTCATAATATCAAAAAATTCTAAGAGTCACTAATCTAGTAGTTAGAACAACTTAGTAGCGTCCATACTCTCCGTGAGCGAATTAAACAAGTTTGGTGAAAGGGCCTCTAGCTTAGTGGTTAGAGCACCTAAGTAGCACCCAACAGGCTCGGGTTTAAGAGCGAATTAAAAGGGGTTAGAATAAAATTTATATAAAAAAATAGGTAGGGGTCTCCCCTGCTGGCTTTGGTAAAAAAAAAAGGTTTGGAGAAAAAAATTATAAAAATAGGTTGATGAGTTTTGCTGATGACCCTTCATTAAAAACATAATAAATTATTTAAAATATACAACAACATTATTTAATTTCATATGTTATTTTCATCGAAGTGCACACCAAGTTAATTCGTGCACAGACGTTTGATGTGTAAAAATCACCCCCCCCCCTCCTTAAAAAAAGAAGTTATGGTATAATATAATGTTTGAAGGAGCAAAATGATGAACCTAGTTTTGTTTTGAAGAAGCAGTATGGTAGAGAAAAATTCGGTCAACTTTAAGATTGGATGTCATCAACTAAAATTTTGGAAGCATTGCATTTTTTTAAAAAAATAAATCAATTATTTGTTGTTGTTTTGGGCACAACAGAAGAAACTGACACTTTTTTACTACTAATTAATTCAAATTAACATCATTCGAAACAGGTGCGCATCACTGCAACCAGTATCCAAAAACTAATGGTTCGTTCAATTTATCCCTTTTATGCTCAAGGGCCCTAACGCTAATCCATGTATGATGTATCACAAATGGATCTATCCACGGTACTAGGTGATACCCCGCTTGATGCTGCGAAAATTTTTTAAATAAAATTTTAAGGTGTAATGTGAAAGTAGGAACACCAAAGAGATTTTATGACAATATTCTTTTGTAAACAACATTATGTATGGAAGCATGATAATTTTGTTGAGAGAGGACCATTTTAAATTATTGATCCTAAATTTTTCTCTACTACGAGAATTTTGTAGCATGTTACTCACAAAGTTATGATATTAACCACAAAAAATCGGTTGAAGACATAAATATATGATTTAGTGGATGTTGACATGACGTATAGTGGATGGTGACGTGGAATGCTTGCATGAGAGAAATCTATCAATAACTTGTAGTGGGTCTCACCTATATAGTTGTTATAGATTTGTTTTTAAAATTGTGCTCATCCGTAAAATGTATTTTACGTACCAAGGTAATTATTTTGGAATGATGAATTTCTATCAAATAAATCCAACGCGTGATCAGTACGGCGACGGTGAGCCAGCCAAATTTGATGTCCTTCGCAGTTCGCAGCGCGTCCATGGCAAGGGAGGGTGGCTCTCGCTGTCCGCGGCATTTGGACGAACACCTCCCGTCGGAGCTGTCGCAGGCGCACAGGCCGGTCGTTCCTTTTCCACCGTCACGCCGCGGGAACGGCGTCTCCACGAGTACTCCTCGTGCTCTGCCACTCCGGACAGCGGCCAGAACCTGCGCGCGGCCGGCCGTTTGCTAGAATGCTAGCTACTCTGCACGCGTCGCCAATGTCCCGCCTGTCGACAGCGCGTAGGTGTCCCGTGCAGCAGAGATCGAGGAGTACCGGGCAAAGGAGCGGGGCCGGCGGGCGGCGGAGCTCCGGCGAGCAAAGCGACTGCTGATTGCTGAAGCCTGTCGCGAGCGAGGAAGAAACTCGCATGCGATTCGGTCGTTGCGGACCGTAGAATCTCGATCTAACGGCTGGTAGGGATCCAGGGGGGACGGTATTTCAAATACCGTCCACCCGGTCGGTATCCGAAACACCGTCCGCCCCCAGGGGCCTGGGTGTCGCCCGGACGCCGTCTCCGCCGCACGCCGTGGCTCGCCCGACCGCCGGCGAGTGCCAGCGGCGCTCGATCCGGACTACCATTGAAGCTAGCTGCGCGCAACGACGGCGGCGGCCTGTCCTCGCTCCACGACGACGCGCGGCGCGAGATCCTCTTCCGCGCCTGCCGGCCCGGCTGCTCTGCCGCGCCCGCGCTGCGTGCGAGGCCAGGCGCGACCTCACCTCGGAGCCCAGCTTCCTCCGAGCCCACGCCGGCCACCTCGCCCGTCGCCCTCTCGTGACCCGTCTCGGTCGCCGCGACAGGCCAGACTCCAGATCACGCACGGACAGCACCGTGGACCACCGCATCCCCTGGCAGCCGGTGACCGCGCCGCGAGCCTGCGACCTCTGCCTCGTGTTACGGGGGGATCACTTCTGCGCGTCCGGCACAGTGACAGATCACGACGGGATCCTGTGCACGGTGACAGATAACAGATCGATCATGCAGGATCTGAAGATCGTCGCGCAAGCCGGCAAACTGTGCCTCCTCGCCGTCGTGGCGCCGAGCACGATGGAGCTCCGGGTGCTCGAGGACTGCCGAGCTCGGCGGTGGCGGCTAAAAGGCTGGTGATCCATGCGCGCGGCGGACTCTCCGCTCAACTCGTCTGCAAGCGAAGATCAACCTTCAGCTACACCGAAACTTCAGAAGCCTCAACAGAAAATTTAAATTTTAACGGGAGGACCTCATCACTGCATCCTTGAATTTTCTACATGTGCCATCTCTGAACGACTGAACTTGTTGATCAACCTCCTCTAAATTGCCCAGACTCCCTGCTAACATTTTCTTATCAGGGTGGAAAAGTAATTGTCTGAAAGTAAACCTGCTGTCAGAAATTGTGTGAACTTCTCAATAATTTTCATCTTATTATCATCTCCAGACAATGCTGAAGCTCTAGAGGGTAAGGGTTATTTTATCTGCAGAAGCTCTAGAGGGTAAGGGTTATTTTATCTGCAGAACGTTTCTGCTCGTCTGTACTACAGCTTCCATCGACGACGGTGCCAAAGATCTCGGGAACGGGCCGGGGCGGGTAGCCGGATCCGGCGTGTCCGTTCGTGCCGCACCTCCCTGCCTCGATCTCACCACTCTACTGGAAATCCAAGCGTACGAACGCTCTAAACAACGCCGTGATGCGCGCGCCGCAACAGTGAAGCGTACTGATGCAGTCATGGATTGTAAATTGCTAACCACTCCGGCAAGCAATCAACAAGCAGCGACGGTGGCGCCACGCACGCTTTCAGAGTTCTCAGCTTCAGCGGCTTCCTCTGCCCATCCATCTTCCTGTGTCCAGGCCTACTCCCTACTCAGTTCTTGATCGCATCAAATGAAAAGGACGGCGGCGAGGAGGAAGCAGAGGCTCTCCCCGCCGCCGCGCCTCCTCGCCGTGTCCGTCGCCTTCGCGTCCACGCTCCTCTTCCTCATCCTCGTGCTCCTCTCCACCTCCTCTCCCACGCCGCCGCGCCGCCTCGCCAGCGGCAGGAGATCCTCCTCCTCATCCACGGCGCCGCCCCGCTGCGGAGACGCGGGCCTGGGTGACCTCGGCGACGCGATGGTGTCCATGCTCCCCAAGGACCTCCCGTTCACCGTCTTCGTGCCGTCGCCGGGCTCGTTCCGCCGCGTCCACGGTCTGCAGCAGGGGCGCAACACCAGCGTCGGCGCCGAGGGAGACAACGACGACAACACCTACGCCGTCCTCTCCCGCGTGCTCGGCTTCTCCGCGGTGCCTCGGCGCCTGCTCGCCGCGGACGCGCCGCCGCGCGAGGCGGCGCGCCTCGCCCTGGACTCCGTGTCCGGCCTGAGGATCCACGCCTACCGGGACGCGCGCGGGGCGCTCGTCGTCAACGGCGTGCGCTCCGAGTGCGTCGACGTCGTCAGGGGCGAGACCGTGGTGCATGTCATCGCGGGCGTCCTCATGGACGCCGAGTTTGAGCGCTCTTTCGCTGTAGAAGAAGGATCTGATAGCTGATCGAGTCATCGGAGTTCAGACACGGTCCTGCGTTTCTTTGTTTGTTTCATGGAGTAGAATTTGCGCAGCCATGCAATACATTTTCAAACACACATCTGCTAGTTGATACTTTCAGTGACGGTGCAACTTGTTATATGGACTTTTGAGAGTGAAAAGGATGTCATCACCATCGCATAACAATCTTTCAACAAATGGATGACTTCAGAAAGATTCTCCAAGCGGATCCGCGAATTCAAATATTTCACCATACCATAAAAATTTCCCAACCCAGAAACAAATAATGTGCTAAAAAAACCCAGAAACTAATAATTTAGATATATGTTTAATTTACTTTAAAAAACAAAATAAAACATTGTAGTTTTCACCAAAATTCATTAGGTAACATTCACTGGGCCGTAGTCCATTACGACGAGTGGGCTACTTGGGCCGGATTTGTTCGCTGCGGCCTGGTCAGCCTCATCGCTCCCCTTTCTCTCTGCTGGCTGTTGCCCGCCTTGCCTGTCTCGCGCCGTCGCGCGTCAGAATGGAAGTCGAGGAGGAGGACGAGGTGGCGGCGGCGGCGGCGGCGGCGGCGAGCGCGTGGCCGGGTTCATTGAGGCGCCGCAACCTCCTTCAGTTCCTCCTCCACGCCTCCAAGGTGCGCACTGTTCCCCGCCCTCCGTTCCCAAGCTCCACAACCCGCCTGCCCCAAAACCCGACCGAGCTAGACCTCAGCTGCCACTTCCCGTGATTCCCTCGCAGCGGCTCGACCTCAGTCCCATCGTCAAGTACTCCGCGCTCGAGTTCTTCGCCGGCCGCTTCCTCCGCGCGCTCCCGAGGTGATCCATTATTCTCCGATCCTTGTCTGGAAGGGACGATTGTTCTTATTTCCAGGCCTGGTTGCGTCAGGAAGTTGGGGTTCTGCGGCGCGAGCGGACGAACCGTGAGGTCCTGGCTCCTCGAGCCCCTGAGGGACAGCAACCTGGAGCTCTTCGCGCTTGTGGCAGTGTGGATCGCCAGCAAGGTGAGACATTGCGAGCCTTTAATTCATTGATCGAACGCTCTGTGCTTGCATTGCTTGCGGTGGGCGGTTGTATCACCTTGCTTTTCTCTGTGCAATTATTCGTTCAGATCCACGACATGAGGCCGCTGTCAGTGAAGAGCCTCAAAGCATTGGGCGATCGCATCATAGGCGACCAGCATTTCACGTGCCGAGACTTCGCGAATGCTGTGAGTTGTATACATTATTTCTTCCTTCTTTTGACTGCTTACATGTCGTGACTGAAGGTGTTTGCTGTAATGTCACAGGAATTGGTCTTCCTGGAGGTAAAGCCTGGCTAAGATTATTACCAGACAATAGCTAATTAAATTGATTCGACCAACAGTGCTATATTCTTTCTTTTTGTTGTGGAGTTTTCAGGTAGTGGAGCATAACATCGGATCTTCAAGCATTGCTTTTGTACACCTAGAGGATCTTCTAATCCATTTCAGGTTCTTTGGATCGCTTATCATCCTTAAACAATTGTTGGCTTCGTTAAAGACAAAGCTGAAAATTCGAATAAGAGCTTATGCAAAGACTTGTTTTGGCTCTTCATCACCATTATAGAGATGAAGTGCCTCATTTCTAAATCCACCTTTTTGTGATGTCAATATTCATGCAAGTGACATTACCTGATAGACAAGTGGAAGTGTTTCAGATTCAGTTTTCTCACCCCAGGGAGCAGCCTATGTAGCTCTTTATAGTAGTTCGTAGTGCAGATATCATTCTGCAGAAATGCGACATATTAGTGGAAATGTCTCATATCATCTCTCTTATTTGCAAAATACCTATGACTTGTTTTCACATGAATCTGACAATATGAAGAATTAAGAAAAAATGTTTGTTGGATAACCATAAAATTCCCCTAAACCCTGTATTGGGTGGTTAGTCTTGACCATATATTTACAATTTTACTAATCCTACAGACTAATGGTTACAGGAATTATCAGTTAACATTAAGCACAGAATCCGTATTACTATAACTAGTATGTTACCATAATTGGACTTGGACAACTGTGTTATAGGATAAACTCTTTGCTAGTTGTCGATTTATTGGTTCAACTAAACATTAATTTATATTTGCAATTAATTTACTGATTATTTTTGTTTTACTGCCAGGGGAATATCAAAATTAGGTGATCTTTTGGAACTGGATGTGTGCATGGAAATTTTGGATATTCTGTATGAGACTGAAGATACATCTTTACTTTTTAACTCTCCTTGTTCGCTTGCTGCTTCAACTCTTGTATGTATGCTGCATTCCTATTGCATATTTTAGAAAGAGCTGCCACCAAAATAATGCCTGACACAAATTGTTTCAATCCTTTTCAGGTTGCTGCATATGCTATATCAGTTCCTAAGCAGACATGGGAGTTTCCGATCCTTCCTTGGGGTAAGAAACTCCAGTTTATTATGCAGGATTTTTTTCCTATCCATAATCCATTTGAAACAAAACAACAACATTAATTGTAGCTTAGGTATAGATTATTTTTTGTATCTAGTGCGTCAATGAGTATTGAGTTATTGCTATCTCAATCAACACCAGCTGTACTAATTTGTTAACAAACATATTGAATGGATTAGACATATGAGGTGACACATTAAAACAACTGCATTTTGCAGTCAAGTTTGCTACATCATACGATGAGGAGGAAATCATGAAGATTGTTCTGACAATTCTCCTGCACGTGCTCAAACCGGATGGGATCAGAGAGAAGGACAAGGGAGATTTCGATGTCAGATATTTGTTGTGAATATGTGGTGTGTAGAGCACAAGATTGTGCCCCAGTTTTGCCTTTGAATGGTGGAGTACTAACGCCATCAAACTGAGTACAGAAGATAAATGTAGGACACTTTGGCCTTCTTTTGTCTAATAGCCATTCAAGATTAGGATGTTCCGAATGGCCCTGCGAACTGAACTGTATAATGATTATAGGAACACACATAAGCATCACGTAATGGAACTCTGTGTTGGATATAATGATGACGCCTTGAAGTAATGTAAGATGCTGATGGAATGTATAGATCGCCTATGAGCATGCAGATGGCCGATCAGCTCCCACTGAGGTCGACTGTGATATTCCTGATATCTGTTTGTTTTTCTAATCGAAAGGAAAGACTGAAAAACCGGTGCACAAGAGTCAAGGCCTACTGAAACATGGGGTCCAAGTAGCGGTTGAAGAGTGAGGTGCCGAGTGTTGTCGCAGACTCACAGGGACAGTGAGTGGACAGCGGGGCACCGTTGCACTGAATGAAGAGCCAAATATTTCTAAGATGAACACCAGAAGCAAACATGTATTCGAGTTTATTGACCGGCGCAACCTGAGCCTCAAGTGACAAGTCCCCTATCCATGAACTGATGAACATCTGGTGCCAAGCCCCTGTCCACGCATGCAATTTGCAGTTGTTTACGCTGAGTCGCTGACACACCATGCTTGGAGCTTTTGCTTGAGAATTCCAAGTACAATCTGAACCTCAAGAGGAGATAATTAAAAATGGGGGTCGATCAACAGCCTGTTCGCTGACACACTTCACATCAAAGTACTGCATCAGCTGATTAGCTATATGTACCTCTCCCCTGATTCTGTTGCTGTTTGCTTTATACAAATATTGCATCAAACTGAAGTGGTTTAAAAGGCTTCAAATATCCGCTGGGTTTTCTTCAGAATTTCACATCAGTGTTCAACCGTGCGCAACCAGTGGCCCATTAACAATCTGCTGGTTAAAGTCACTTTCTGATTGAATCCCACTACCTCAGCTGGTTCCAGTTCAGTTTCAGTTCAGAGTTTCAAATCACCAGGGACCAAGTGAATGACCAGGGACCAAGTGAGTGACGAAGTGGAATGCGAGGTCTACAATTCTTACCATGCTGACGAATTTGTTGCACCTAGCACCTTCAATGACATATACCGATTGCTCAGATGGACGCTGAACCGATAAACTCCACAAATTCCTGAGGATCTTCTGAACATAACTTCTCTCAATATATGATCGAATATGCTCCTTCAGTTCTCATTTCTGATTCGTTCAGAATTCTTTAGACGAGATAATACCTGCACAATTTGACTCGCTATCCGATCAACAAACTTCAGTTTAGCCAATTTCTCCACACCTTGCAGCTCAGGTTAGAGATCAACATTTTGCAGAGCGCACATCAACAGCAAACATCTGCAAGCTGCAAACAAAATGGTCGCAAATCAGCATAAATTGACTCTTTGCCAGGTGTGACTCCCTCGTCTTCTTCATCCTCATTCTAACAAGAACTCTTCCGTACGAGTTTCCTCGTACCAACGGCTCTGGATGCCGGGTTCCTGTTCTAAGCCCAGAACAGAAACGACGCCCGTGCGGCCGGACGCATCCGATTCATCAGTCCTATCCCGCGCCGGTGCGGGCCCCTTCGGTATCCAGGAATCTCATCTCAGTGGCGTGGACGGCCGTCCCATTCGCACGGCTGCCGTCTCCGATCACCATCACGCCCTGGACCTCGCGGCGGGGAAGCTTCTGATTTGGTTTCTGGATTGAGGGGCAAGGACGCGGTGTGCAAGCTGAGGCAGGGTTTGTGGTGTGGACGAAGCCATCCTGAGGTCGTGGAGAGACCGCGAGACGGGCTCTGGTCGGCGATCCGGACTCCGGAGCCGCCATGGCCATCGCGGACAGAGAGCTTGCTCGTCTCCGATGACTGTAGACAGATTTTATAAAATCCCCCCTCATTTGGATCGTGACTATTATTCGCGATCCAATATTTTACACAAAACCCCATAAACTGGATCGCGGTTAATAGTCGCGATCCGATTTTTACATTAAACTCCCTGAAATGGTATAATAATTTACGAAGTAGTCCCTCCGCTGTCCGCTCACTCCTCCCCGTGGCTGGTGCTCCCTTCTCGTCCGGCGACGGCGACGGCGGCCTCGTCGCGGCGAATAGGGTCCCGCTCCTCTTCCGTCTCCCCCTCCTCAGACTGGTTTCCACCACCGCGCCCGGCTCCTACTCGTCTCTCACCATGGATTTCAACTTGGCCAACCCCCTCAAAAAGAGTAGGGGGGACGGGAATGTGAAATAATATCGTGTGCGTTGGGGGCGGATGGGAGGAGCACGAGTAGGGGAGATGGTGACTAGATCGGAGTGCGGCTTCCAGGCCAGACCCATCTAGGCTCTCTCTCCCCTCCGTTGGTTTCCCCTCGCTTGCTTGTGCGACCGGCGCAATAACCGGAGGCTTGCTTCTTCTGCGGCGGCTACGACGACGGAGGTGAGCCAATGTTATTGCTGTCACTGCTTGCTTATGAATTTGATCTAGTACTTTAAATATGTTACTTTGCCCCTTTCGATTTGTCTGCATCAAGACACGAGCCATGATTTATCTGCTCCAATCACTTTCTGATCGAGTCCTATAACTAACAGTTCTTCTGTTCAAACAAATGTAATTGTTTATCCTGACATTATCGAATACTGCTAGTAGCCTAGTGTAAAGTTTTCTTTTCTTTCCTTGACGTTATGGTACCACAGAGTACAAACTGATCATGAATTCATGAACTGGGACTAACTAAACACACTCCTCCCTTTGGGGGAAAAAAAGAATCCTAGGCAGCAGACAACGTTTGGAAGGTTTTCTGAAGAGATGATGGAATTTGCAGTTACCTTTTCTGATTTGGCCAGACATCGATCCTGAATAAAATCTTGCACAAGGTGCTCAAATACCAAATCAAATTTCAGTAGTCAATTTCTCAATAACTTGCACATCAGGTTACATATCAACCTTTTGCAGTATCCACATTGATAACAGTAGAATGATTTACAACTCAGCATAATTTATTTCATATAAATCTTAACTTAACACCAGGAAACCAATGCCTTGCTTGGTGCTGCTCGTCTCCTATTCACTTCAGCACATCTCAGAAGATGATCCTCTCTGCCTTGAGGAGGCTTGTAGGTGTTGCACCATCTTAGCAGCAAGGGTAGACGGTGATGCAGTGGTTGCGTCGGGGAGATGTGCACTTCATCAGCAGCAGGCCAGCAGCATGGCAAGGATGATGGTGACAAGCAGCCCCAGCAGGTTGAATGCTGGCTAATCATCTCCCTGGCTGCAGCACAGCTTGCCCATATTAGCTGTTACAGGGGGAGGAGATTAGTTCTTGGTAGAATGAGGATGAAGGAAAGGAGGGACATGGGCCGTGTTTAAATGTATCCCAAAAAATGATTAGTTCTTGCTACAGTAATGCTACAGTAACCATTTTTTAATCATATGGTCAGAGCCCTCATTAGACTCCTCTCGGAAATTTAACTAGGGATGTGAAGGTAGTTTTGTAAACTGCATTTATTTAACACCCTTAATTATTGGTCAAAATTGCATTTAATACCCAAAATTTTTTACGTAAACGCGGCCCATGGTTAAAGGCTTCTTTCTTGGCTTGTAATTTCTTTATGGCAACAACTCTGGATACAGGTCAGTCCATAACTAGACTTGGACAGCTGTGTTGTAGGATAAATATACTACTTCTACTATTTGCTAGTCGTTGACTTCTTGGTTTGAATAAACATAAGTTTATATTTGTGATTAATTTACTGATTATTTTTTCTTTTAATACCAGGGAAATATCAAAATTAGGCGATCTTTTCTATCTGGATGTGTGCATGGAAATTTTGGATATTCTGTATGAGACTGAAGATACTAGATACCTCTTTACTTTTTAACTCTCCTTGCTCACTTGCTGCTTCAACTCTTGTATGTATGCTGCATTCCTGTTGTGCATATTTTGGAAAGAGCTGCCACCAAATTAATGCCTGACACAAAATCGTTTCAATCCTTTTCAGGTTGTTGCATATGCTATATCAGTTTCTAAGCAGACACGGGAGTCTGCAATCCTTCATTTGGAAAGCAACTCCAGTTTTTTTATGCATGATTTATTTTTTCTATTCATAATCCATTTGGAATAAAATGAAACATTAATTGTAGTTTAGGTTTAAATTATTTCTTTGTATTTGGTGCATCAAACAGTATTGCGTTATTGCTACCTCAATCAACACCAGCTGTTTGTGCAGTACTAATTTATGAACAAGAGATATTTGATGGATTATTAGGCCTTTGAGGCGACACATTAAAACAACTGCATTTTGCATCAGGTTTGCTACATCATATGATGAGGAGGAAATCATGAAGATTGTTCTAACAATGCTCCTGCATGTGCTCAACTGGATGATCAGAGACAAGGGCAAAGGAATTTTTATATGTCAGATGTTTACTGTGAATATGTGATGTGTAGAGCCCAAGAATGCGCCCCAGTTATCAAACTGAGTACAGAAGATACATCATACATGCTTGTAGAAGACAATTTAGCTTCCTTGTGCCCAGCGTTTCAAGATTAAGATGCCCTGAATGGCCATGTGAACTGAACTTTATGATGATTAAAGGATACACACATAAGTATAACGTAATGGAATTCTGTATCAGATATATGATGATACGTGGAAGTAATGGAATATGCTGATGGAATGCATTCAAGTTCTCAAGTAGATCGCCCATCAGTATCAGTATACAAATGGCCCATCAGCTCACTGAGATAGACTGAATCTTAATATACCTGATATCTGTTTGCTTTTCTAATCGAAAGCAAAGACTCAAACACTAGTGCACAAGAGTCAGGCCTACTGAATTGTCCAATGAAAGACTGTACATGAGGGTGTCCAAGGAGTAGTTGAAGAGTGAGGTTCAGAGTCGTCCCAAAGTGTACAACGGGGCACTGAATGAAGAGCCAAATATTCTCAAGCGAATGAGCACCACAAGCAAACGTGTATTCGAGTTTCTTGACCAGTGCAACCCGAGCCTCAAGTCTCCTAGGCCCTAACTAACCAGTATAGGTCGCGACGGGCGACAGGCTGACGGCTATACATGAACTGATGAACATCTGGTGCTGAGTCTTTGTCCAACTCGCAATTGTTTATGCTGACACCATGCTTGGAGCTTTCGCTCGAGAATTCCAAGTACAATCTGAACCCCAAAGAAAAGAATAAAGAATTCAAGATCAACTGCATCAGCTCATAGCTCTTTAGCTCTCTCTCCCATGATTACGTCGTTATTTTTGCTTTATATTATTATATATACATACAAATATTGCATGAAATAATTTTAGAAGGCTTCAACCAACCAATATTTCCTGCTTTTCTTCAAAATTTCACACCACTAATCAGCGTTGCATTGCTCTATCCAATCGCTGCGCAGGATCTCTCGCGATGGCGTCCGCTTCACCATCCTTAAACCGGAGCCACCAACCGGAGCACTTGGTTTGCAGACAGGAAAAAGAGAGCACAAAGCGGCTTCCAAAGTGATCATTCTCGTTGCGCGATGGGGACGGAGCACCTGAGCTGGAGCCGGCAGACCGGCAGCAAGGAAGGAAGGGCCACACGTGTACGCCTCTGCAGCTCGTGCGTCGATCTCAGCTTTGTTCTCCTTTACCCTTTTTTATTTTACAGGGTGAAGAGCTTGAACTGAGCACAGCGAGCAGCTTCAGGCATGAGATTCCCATGCCAAAATGAGCTTGGTTTTAGTCAAATGAACCATCATGAGTCACGACCTAGTGACCTAGCCTAACCTTAGGTTTTCAGTCAAATGAGATGCTTTCGTCCTGTGTAATCTTTGTCTGGCCCAATTTTTTTATGGCTTAGATTCTCTAATCTGTAGCGTATGCTTTGTGTTTACAGGAGGAATAAACCATCATGATAACCTTAGGATTTAGTCTTTTGTAGGCTCAATGATATCCGAAATCGGGTCATGTTAGCTTGGAAGGTAGCAGTGAAGTAAAGCAAAAACCCAGGATAATTCCACCTTTATGTTGATGGGTTGTTTAACCTCTGAAGCTTTGATAAGTGTACCGTTTTCTTTTTAAAAAACAAAAAAACCAAATACTATTTGGTTAGCAGAATGTTAAGCCCACGACTTTGATGGATTCTGTTAATAGTACTGCAGTGCATGTACGGTTTGTCCTTTGAGAAGACACATATTAATTGCCCGACTTGCTTATCTCCTTTTCCTGTCTATATATAATTATATCCTTCCCATTTTCTGAATGTTGGCAAAGCCATTTGGCATGTCACTTTAGGTGTTCCTTGGAATGCGAGCCCTGATTTCTTATTGGTGGTATTGCACTGTTCTTTTATTTTTCTAGTAGGAATGTATAATTGAGAATGTATTAGTATTAGAAAACAAAATAATTTCTTTCAAGGAAACTCAACTTCAATTGTTTTAAGCAAAGTGATTGCAACTTAAAGCCTGCAAATATGTTGTGGTGGAAGCAAGGTGTTGAGATGCTTCACTTCCTGCATGTATTACAATGCAAGAAACTTAGCTGACAGGTGTAGCCTGTAACTAACCTCTCATTGCATGCTTGAGTTGTGTGTGATAAAAGAAAAGGCCTCTACTGGTTTATCTGAACTGCCTCTGCATGTGTTAGCTGGCTGCAGGCTCATACTTTAAACCTACTGCAAACAAGCAAACCAAAAGAAGAAGAAGAAGAAGCTCAGCTCCAATCCACGAATGAATGATCGTCTAATGATTGAGCACTGCAGAAGAAATGTAACTGCAATATCCAACGAATTGATCTCAAGCTCTGAACTGTCTGAATTATGTACTAATCAAGTAATCATTGCAAAAGGGAGCAGATAGATACATAACCACGCTTTTTTTTTTTTGGTTCAGAGTTTTCTCGTTGCCATGCCGATAATTCCATGAACCACCTACAGCTGGCGACATGGAAGCTTTATATCTGAAAAAAAAATGAAAGGTTTATCTGAAGCAGTTAGGCAGTCACATTGCTTTCCTTTTCTCTTCTGACCTGTATTTTGACTTTTCTCTTTCCCAAGAGTAAATTGCATGCATATATATGTGTATACATATACATACAACAACAGACCTAGCTACCAGAGTGTAATAGTAGCAGTGTGGCAAGTGGCTGACAGTGACAAAAGGCCTGCTCCTGCTAGTGAGGTACCAGTACCCAAAAAATTGACAGCTACAATCTAAAGATAATCGATTTGAAATCTGCAAGAAAGTCGAGAGGAAAAGCCTTTTTTGAGCAAATTAGGTTTGAATTGCGGGCCCTTTGAAAAGATAACGATAGGATCATTTGTTAAGCAACCAAATCAAATGATTGGGGCTTCTGAATTGCGGTTGATTGGTTTGGAGGGGGTCCCAATTACTCAATAATGGCTTTCCTTGAGCTTATCATGGATGGAACAGGGAGAAAATTTGGGCAGAGAATACAAAGCCGAGTTGTTGAGCCCAAATTTTAGCCAGGCCAACCTCCCTCCCAATGATGGGGATTTGGTGCAGGATCCTTTCGAGGTCGACGTTGCCTTGCCCTACACTTCATCTGCAGCAACGCAGCCATACTTCCGATAGGGAACATACACGCCATTTGTTTCTTCTTCCTTTTGCAGCAACCGATTTAGGTGTTGGCGATCTTGACCCGACATGGAAGAAAAGGTTGGGAGACAGGCAGTGGATGTGTATCTGTAAACCCACGGGCATTTGGTCGAAAACTTGAAAAATTAACCATTGGTAAATTTTAGCTTAGTGTGGAAACGGAAAACTGGTCATAGTGATTTGTCTTCAAAACTACTTGCATAATCTTAAAAATTTATTAGATTTTGTAAAATTTCTTCAGCAGGTGTTGGACATATTCAGCGATCAATTTGGCAATATGCACACAAAATTGCTGAAATCTAAACCGCTAAATTTGCAAATTTGAGATTAGCACGCTGTTTTTTTTTTACATCTTAGCTTCATGCCAAAGCTAATTTCCTTTTTTTACGTTAAAAAAAGAGAGAGGTTAGCTCTGAAGCTGATATTAGTTTGAAATCATTATACATGAACTGGCATGATAGTACCTGGAAATCACTTCTTTTGTTGACTATTCCTAAAAACGTATATGTGAACATAAAGACGTACGTACACAACATAACTGAAAATGATCAGGGGTACAGAACATTACTAAAAAATATATAAAAATATATACCTCTGGGAACATAGTGATCAATAACAAGATTTGTCCTAACAACCCATAGATTAATTCATCGTTGGAGTACAGTTAGTTTTCTTTCCTCAAAGTACTGTCCAGGCAACCGAATTGAAGTATGGAAGCGTGCACATCGGCGCATACATTTGTCCTTTCATTCCTTGTCCCCCAGTGCAACTACCGTGAAGATTACACAAATCATAACAAGCGCATCAGTGCGTATCAGATTAGTTTGGCAAAAGACTGAAGATTTCGTGAACCAAATTGCAGTAGAGACTTGTCGTGACTGGTTGCAGGTAAAGACAACAATGTTAACAAACACTAAACTCCCAAATAAAAAAGGGGGGAAGATACGACATTATATGCATGAAAAAACACGTGCTCCTACTTCCGTGTGTTCTCAGTACTTGCACATTACAGGCTTCTGTTTCTCTGACCACCGAGTTGCGTTTGTTTGACCAAATAAAGAGGCCATATGGACCTGAGCATGTCACCGTGACGTGAAGGAGTTAATAGGGATCTTAGCATCACACCAACTCATGAGATAGTCGTCCTATTGGCAGAAACACAGACACCTCACCTTTCTCCTGTAGCTAGCTACACATGACCATTCAAGCGTGTTTTGATGTTTTCTGATGTCCTAGAAAACAGGCGTGGGGAGTTGAGAAACCTGCAGGAGTTTTTTTTTTGCTTTAAAATCAATTATATAGCTGAGTCTAGGAGAGCAATAGACCACCATGTGTCAGTGCAGAAAGCCAGAAACTGCATATATTGGATAAGGAACATTGCAAGTATTTTTTGGCAGTTTGTGTGAACCTCACTGTGAGTCTGTGAGGAGCCTGAAAAGAGGCAGGAATGGAAGGACCAATGCTCCTGGAATCTAGATCCAGTACTGCATTGTTTAAGCAACCTTTAAACTTTCTAAGCTCAGTGGCGGCTTTTCCTAATCTATTGATAGGTTGACCTCAGCATCACATGGGCATCAGGGCATGGCTCCTTAATCTTCATACTCTGCATGTGGAATTTGTAGGTTCAGAATCATTCTCAGTAGTTACATGGACTAGTAAACTTTCAAGAACACATACAATTTTTTGGTCAACTCTTGTCTACGTTTGGTATACTACTTGTTTGTGATTATTGCCTAACGGTCGGCAGAAACTGTCAACCGGCTGAAAAGAACCAAAAGTGATCATCATTTAGTACTCATTGTGATTGTTCTTATGCACGTCGCAGTTCACGATCAAGTATGATGCCTAGTTGGATGAATTTCAACGGTTCAGATCACACACACGAGATGCAAAATACTGGACCACTCGTCTTAGTGTGGCTTAAAGTGTAAGATGCAACAAAGTGGTCCATCAAAAGTACTAGCTGTTTTTGGTTGGACTACTTGGCAAAATTTGGGGACCCGCGAAAATTTCACTGATGATTGAGAGTTAGATGTCTTTGCCTCAATGGAATCGATGGTATGCAATCTTTAGATCCTTTCTCTCCCCTTATCCCAATTATTTGTGCATTTTTGTCTCACCAAATTCATAGGCAAGTCATGGTCTCATTAAAAACTGAACAATAACGTTAGCATTTACTTGTACCTACAATTCTCTTCCAAAAGTGTAAATCTAATTGTTCATAGTTTTTGGAATTCATCTGTCCATTTAAAACGTGGTAATTCTACAGAAACAATTCGATGCTAGCAGGAACCGGGAAAATTCCCTCATTCCAACCGTTTTCTTTTCCCTGGACGAGTAATTCAAGCATGAATATTTTATCTCTAACTCGAATTACTTTATGTTCTGTGAAACTTCAATTAGGTAGCCAATAGAACAGTGAACGGTAACAAGCACAGAAAACCCAGCCTTTAAACTTCAGATCTTGTCACCACATACAGCTGACAGAAAACCAAACAGAAAAGGGCAAATCTTGTGCAACCTGTTCCCAAAAACCGCACCAAGAAAAGAAGCAGTTTTCGTTGGCCAGCTCCTATTGCAGCCAAAAAAACAAGCCAAGAAATTTTGGCTATTCACAAGGAACTCCGCCCCTCCTCTTCGCCTACCTCTCGCCCTTTTCACCTCCCCGTTTTCTTCCCCTTCCGTTGCCAACTTTTACTCGAGTGAGATCCATATATAACAGGCAACCACCACTGCCCATCTCTCCGCCTCTCTTCCCTTCTCTCTCTGGAACCAGGGTGGTTGTCAAGCGGAATTCGAGTTGGGAGTCCTTGCCATTGGTACAAGAGCAAGAAGCAAGGACAAGGAGGGAAGGGCAGGGAGAGAGTGAGGGGGCAAGTTGCCTCCTTTGCTTCCAGTTGCTTCGTCTCTCTCCTTGCGCGGGGGAGGAGATGGGCGAGATGGCCATGGCCGGATATGGCCTGGACAAGGCGGTGCGGGCCAGCGTCAGCTTCGACACGCCGTGCGGCGCGCTTCTGCGCGAGCTCGAGGTGCGTTTCTTCCCGAGAAGGAAGTGTGTTTGCTTTTTGTTTCTTCGCCGCGTCCTTGATTGGCTTGTTCCTTCGAATCATTGGCAGTAGTCTGTATGAGGATTCAGGAATGACCGAATGAAGTGCTTGCCTGTTTCAGAGGAAGTTGCAGATTTTATTTTTATTTTCAAGGAACAAAAAAAATGCAGATTTTTAGTCATTTCGAGATCCTGACATCGTCACCGTTCTTCAAAACAAGTGCAAATTTTGTCCAATTTTTTCCCCAGAGGTTGAATTCTTTCGTCTGCCTTACTGGTTACTGCTTCCTGTCACCCTCTTTCCCCCCTCCCTTCCCCCAAAAAGGTGGCGTTCCTTTAAAGAGATGCCACGATTTTGAGAGCAATAGCTGGAAATTTGTCGCTTCTGCTGCTTGCAGCTTTCTTTGTATGAGCTTGAAATTCGCAACCTTCGATCAATTGTCGAGTCTTCCTCTGGCTTTCTGTGTTTCTTATTAAAAATACATATGTTCATTTCTTTCCACTGATTATAATACGTACAGTTTTGGAGAACAAAGAATACTTGAAATAGCAACATAGCATTGACGCTGTAATTTTCGATGGTAGTATGTCATTTGATGACGTACATGAGAAAGAAGAATATAATGTTATGCTGGTGTTCATTTGGATTGTTAAATCATTCATTGTATTACTATATAATAACAATAGCTGCGCTCAAAATTGGATTTGTAACTCATGGCCAAGTGCATCTAATTATAGGGAAAACTAAGGCATGTTCCCACTTTTTCAGAAGTTCTGCAGGACCAAATTTATTTATTTTTTGGGTAACAAAATTAGTTTTATGAGAGCAATTCTATCCAGAGAAGAGGGACCTGTTAGAGAGTGCCAAATCACATTTCCATATTATATCATGGAAGTTTCTTGTATGCTTCATAGCCCTAAATATATCTTCTATTTTTCTTTTGGGTGCATGTAGCCAGGCTGTTTGTTCATTGAGCCACCACCGGGCACCTTTTTTTTTTTTTGCTTGCTGCTTCCCATTTCATGCGTTACTTGGTAGCATGACAGTTTGTCGGTGTCCATGAACAATAATTCCATTCACCTTGCTTTAAAAAATAGCCCTTTATTGATCAAATAATAGAAATTTTTGAGCGAAACAGATAAATACACCCAAATGAGTTTAGAGACGTTTATCTTTTTTTTTTTGAGTTGCATGTATCTTAAATGGTGTTCAGGTGCTTTTGCACATATTTCTTATTCTTATAATAATGTTCTAACACATTCAGTAAATGATGTTTATTTTTTTATGCATTTTTCTGTCTTGTTTGGTCATCTGACAAATGGAATTTATTCTAGCAAATATGGACAGAGATTGGGGAGCGTGAACAAGATAAAGATCGCATGTTCCTTGAACTTGAAACAGAGTGCATGCGTGTGTACCGTCGAAAGGTAGATTGTGCCAATACTGAGAGAGCTCAGCTCCGTCAGTCATTGATGGCCAAAGAAGCAGAGCTTAAAGCTCTAGTTGCTTCTATAGGGGAAAACACCACACAATTTAAGGTATATTTTTTTTCATAATTCATATTATTGCCTCTTTCTCAAATGTTTACCCTATGGATCAGATATCGGAAGGTGCATTGTTTACAACGAGTAATGAAATAATTGTCGATGTCATGCAGATGCAGTGCCTTGTGTAGAATAGATGATATTATGCGGATTGGCTATCTTTTTTCAGTTAGTGATGAAAATATAGCACAGTGTCATGACCAGCTGAGTCATTCAGTTGTTGAATAGTCATGTCAGATGGATAAAATTAGCTCATTGAACCGATTTTTTAATTAGAATTTTGGTAACTGTGAACCATGTAGTCAGTGGAAGAATTATTGAATACAGTGCTTTCCTATAATACATGTAGGTTTTTTTATTTCAGCCGCAAAAGGTGCACTATGGAACATATTTGTTTCGGGACAATGCTTTGGGATCTTCGGACCACATTTTCTGCATGCATTAGACACTGCCAAAAGAAGTAACTGCTTATGGAATGAATGAGAAAAATGACATTATAAAAGCATCCAACAAAGTTGAAGTGTTGTGTTTTTATCATCCTAGATCCTTAGTGCCATATGTTTGAGAACATGGACACTCATGCTTTATTGCCAGAGAGAAAAACTTGTGGCTGAGATCATTGTAAAATCCAAAGCAAAAAGCATGTTTCTTTCCTTTTTCTTTGGTCATGTGAGATATTCATTTGTAGGTGGATGAAAAGCACACATCATTGAAAGATCAACTTGCTGCAGTGACACCTCTCTTGGAAGAGCTTAGGGCAAAGAAAGAAGAAAGAATCAAACAGATCTCAAATGTGCAATCTCAGATTGAGAAGATAAAAGCACAGATTTCTGATCACAGTTATCAGAACAATGATGGTTCTGTCAAACATCTTAATGATGTTCATGACTTGTCGACCAGAAGAATTTCGGATCTTCAAATGCAATTGCGGAGTCTACAGAAAGAAAAGGTAATGGTGATCTTAGCTTAAATGTTTATTTGTGCAACTTGATTTGGTTCAATATATTTGATAAATATAGGTTGGCCCATCGAAATTGTTTAGCAGTAACTAATATCTTTCTTGGTTATGCTATATAAGTTGAAGAAAATTAAGTTTCAACCTTTTCCTTTTTGTTTCAGTCTGATCGCCTTCAGAAGGTCTTCATTTATGTGGATGAAGTGCACTGCCTATGTGCGGTGCTTGGGATGGATTTTGCAAATACTGTAAAAGAGGTGCATCCAAGTTTGCATGGAACTAACTCTGAAAATTCAACGAATATCAGTGATAGTACTCTTGAAGGTCTTACTCAGACTATCCTGAAGCTCAAAGCTGAAAAGAAGACAAGAGTTTTGAAGGTGATTTCTTGGCGTAGAATTGTGCCTGTAGCTCTTTGTTTTGTTTTGTTTTGTTAGCTTCTCTAACGATTTGGTTGATGTGTTCAGTTGCAAGAGATTGTAGAAAAACTACACAAATTGTGGAATCTGATGGAGTCAGCTGAACAAGAGAGGAGACAATTTACCAAAGTAGCTGCTGTTCTCGGATCCTCTGAGGAAGAGATCACTTCTCCTGGCATCCTGTCATTGGAAACAATTCAGGAGGTAACCATCTCTGAGATAATTTTTTATTTGCAAAGTGATTCAATTCTCACAATTTATTATTTTTATTTTATTATTGGATTCTTTAGACAGAAGAGGAAGTTGAAAGGCTAACTAAACTAAAAGCTAGTAGAATGAAAGAGCTTGTTCTCAAGAAGAGGTTAGAACTAGAAGACGTCTGCAGAAATGCACATATGGAGCCTGATGTGAATACAGCACCAGAGAAGATCATTGCATTGATTGATTCTGGTATGTGTGCTGACACAGAATTGGAACTTGCTGATGGTCAATTTTTGGATAATCTAAGAACATTTCACATTCAGGTTTAGTGGATACTTGCGAACTCCTTTCCAGCATCGAAGTACAAATAGCAAAAGCAAATGAAGAGTCCTTAACAAGGAAAGATATCATGGAGAGGGTAGATAAATGGCTATCGGCTTGTGATGAAGAGACTTGGCTTGAGGAATATAACCAAGTAAGATTCTTTTCTTCATTAAAAGATTAGGAGGGTGCATCCATTTGATATGGTTTCAGCCTTTCCTTTCTTGACATGTTAGTACTGGACATTCAGATTGGCTTAACAAAATATAATTTAATCTCAGTATAATTTATTTTGCTAATGATGTCTTCGATGTTTACTTGTGTCCTTCTGCAGGATGATAACAGGTATAGCGCTGGCAGGGGTGCCCACCTGAATCTCAAGCGTGCAGAAAAGGCAAGGATACTTGTCCAAAAGATTCCAAGTGAGTCTTCGTTTCCCCAGCTGCTATTACTGTTAACTTCTGTTGAACATGCTGCTGTATCCTTGCACTACGAGTGGGATTAAACCTAGCAGTTCTAGATACAAAGTTGTTGATGTAACTCTGCTCGTTACTCCTAACTCAACTTACTCGACTTTTCCTATATATATCTGCATATATTTTTTTCTCATAAACTGCTCTTTTTTTGCAGCTATGATTGACAACTTGATAGCCAAAACTTTCGCATGGGAGGATGAAAGAAATGTGCCATTTTTATATGACGGAGTAAGTTGCTGTATCAACCATATTTATAATGAATCAGGTTGAGTAGTTTTGTTCCATATAGTAAAGGAATATTGAATTTGTGTGTGAAGGTTCGTTTGGTCGCCATTTTGGAAGAGCAAAAACTCAGAAGGGCACAGAGGGAGGAAGCGAAGAGACGCTGTCGGGTAGAAATTAATATCCTTCCTTTTGTCATTGCAACCACAAGAGCTCCGGCACTATAATTACTGACTAAACCTTTATTACAGGACCAGAAGAAGCTGCAGAGTTTATTGCTTAAGGAGAAGGAGTTGATTTTCGGGTCCAAACCTAGTCCCAAAAAGACAAACAGCTTCAATAGGAGGACGAGCAACCACCATTCAAATGGGAATGGCACTGGATTCATGACCCCAGTGCCCCGCCGAGTTTCAGCTGGCAGTGCCACCCCGGAGCTTCTAACCCCACGCTCATATTCTGGTCGGTACAACCACTACTTCAAGGACAACAGGCGTCTGACAGCCACACCACTGAACTTCTCAGCAGTTTCCAAGGATGATAGCATGTCATCCTTCGCCTCCATTAGCGGCTCGGAACCTGACTCACCACTGTATTTGCACTAAGTGTGAGACCTCTGAGGTTTTTGTTGCAGTGGTTTCCATGATGTTTCATCGCTTAAAGCTTTGCCGATCCTGGTTTTCGATTGGTTTCAGGTTGGTCAGGGAAGAGACTCCTTGGTGATTGGTGAGGAGTACGGATAGCCTCAAGATTGGACCAGTGTGTGGTAGCTGTTAACATTGCTGATGACTTGATGAGTGATGACAGATTGTGACAGAATTTAGGTGAAATTTCTTGTAGATATAATTTCTAACATTCATGGTTCTGCTGTATTTCCAAATATAAGTCGTTTGGTTAGGAAATATATGAATGGGATAAGCTGTGTAATGTAACTGTTTCGTGCTGTGTGTGTTCTCTTCCCCTCCCCCTTCTTGGAGTTCTGTACTAAGGTCAGGCATGTTTTGCAAGTGAAGAGAGGCTTGATTTTTTGTCGAAAAGGATGTTGCATTTCAGCCTTACAGACTACAGCATGTGTACTCTTATCTATTGGATCACAGCTGGTGTGCTTTATGGGAATCTAACGCTCATCTTTCTGTCAAAGCAAGAAGTGTCTTGCCTGTTGGATCTCAGTTCACACATGCAACCAATCGAGCACATGGATCTCCATGTTACGCTTCATTTGATACTGTACCCAGATCAAGTTTCAAAATAAGAAGATATTGCACCCAGATCTTCAGTAACAGGTAGGGTTGATAGTTCAACTTCGAAGGTGATTACTACCCGTAACATCCGCATTTTGTTATGATCAAAATCAGCTAGTTCTGGTGGCAAACAAAATTAGTTGCTCAGGGCAAATGAAACTGACTAAAACGAACTGGAAATGCAAGGAGAAATTAGGGAAATGAGTTCCACAGAAATGATCCAAAAAAAAAATGAAATGATCCAAATTACTGACATTCCAAGGAGAATCACCAGAAGTATTTTTTGTACAAGCTGCCAACAAAAGTTCTTGTTCGGGTGTAACTGTGTAAGCACTTGCATCACCAACCAACCTATCTAGTCGTTTTTAGTGTCGTTGCCCTTCTCTAATACAAACAGAGAAGCTGCATATACACCTTGATTCAGTCTAGCCCCTAGAACACAACCTAACCTTGTGTGCAAACATACGAGGGCCTAGATGAGGCACAAAACTCTGCTATCCAACACATTCTTCCCACATGTATCTGCAAAATAACATGCAACAGGATGAAAGAAAGTTAAGCATTCAGAAAACAATACTGAAACAAATAGTTTCATAATCAATGAAGGAGAAAGGGTATGTGGCCGTTCAGTGGCTATTATGTCAAATAGTTTCATAATATGCTGTGTGGTATGTGGTACGATTATCAACCTAACTGGAGTTGTGCAATCCAGCTTGTCAATAGGCAAAAGCTCATAATGTTATCAGTGTTTTCTATTTTCCTTTCAGAATTCTCTGAACAAGAATTACCAAGAAAAACGTTGTGTAAAAGGCTAGTACCCCTTAACACAAACCATCATAATAGTTCTCATCACAAGAATTACTAAAGTTTACCTGTCAACTTGCAAACAGCCCATAGTTTATTCTGGTTGTATTAGTCTGGTATCAAATAAATAAAGGGATCAAATATTTTATCAGAGACCATAATCTACAGGACTACAGGTAATACAATTGTCAAATGGCAACCATATATATGTCACAAATACCAACCTTCAGGTGTGGTTCTGATATGGTCCGACTACAGATAAGCCTTAAGAACCTATTCGTCGCCCTCCCTAGGAGGCTCTGACTACTTTTAGGGTTCTTCTTGCTTAACTCAACTGATATAATAGACTCTCCTTATATAGAGATCTCTGACTTGACCCTTAAGAAATATCCTAACCAAATCCATCTAATCTTATCTCTATCCTTATCCTAACAAACCAACTAATATACTTATCCCTTCTCGCGGGTACTGTTCACGCTACAGTACCCGCCCAACTTACCATATCAGGTTCAGAACTCCAACTGAACTTTTTTTTTGTCATGCTAGTTTATAGTTATATTGTACCAATACACGTATTTTTGTATCAGTTAAGCATCATTCATTTGGAATGGGCACCCATACTATGTACTCCCTTCGTTCCAAATTATAGGTCATCTTAGTTTGTTCTAAGTCAAACTTATATAATTTTGACCAAGTTTATAAAAAATATGAAAGCATTTACAATATCAAATAAACACACTATCAAGATCTATTTCATGGTAACTATTTTGGCACTGTAGATATTTGTGTATTTTCCTATATGTTTGGTCAAAGCTAGATAAGTTTGACTTAGAGCAAAGAGAAACGATTTATAATTTTGGAACGGCAGTAGTAGGCTACTTATATGTGAATAATATACCTGTCAAATTAGCTGGCTCTATAATGTCCCTCTAGCTAGACCAGCAAACTTTAATTTTTCAACCAATCTGACTTTGACTTTTTGAGGTATTTAGTAATTGCTTGCTTTTATTAAAACAACAAAGCTTTATTTTTTAATTAGAGAAAAAGAAATGCTTGATCACCACTACTAGTCCACTTCAGAGAAGTTGATCTACAATGGTGCAGTTGTTGTGATTCTTAGGCAAAGTTCTAACAAGAATCCAACAAACAATGAATCGAAGTAATCAATCTAGTGGTGATGAAGGGAATTATATCTGTACATTAAATCACTATTAGTAAATAACACATTAGAATCGTAGGAAATGTTCCTGAAACCGCATAGTTCCAGAAATCTGGAAATGCATGGACACAGCACATTTTTCTTCCAATGGATATTGCTCCAAATAACTTCGCAACAATTAGTCAGGTCCGTAAGCAATGGCAGATGTAGATAAAATTTTATACATATCATCTTCATTATACATGTCTCGGAACAACAGGTACACCATATCAAAACAATATCAAGAAGTCACATTCAGATAGGATTACACACACCGCCAGGCTAACAATCCAAAATAGAAAACCATTTTATAATTTGGAACAGGGCAAACCATGTTCACAATCACATAAATAGTATATTTATCCCATTTTCTGAGACCTGTGAGATCACTATCTGAAACTACTACTCCGTAGATGACACCATTCAACATCCTACTGTATGGAACAGCCAAACATGCATTGCACGTGCACGGTACAATCTATCCAGATCACACAATATGATTCGCCTTCTAAGGGAAGCAATTCGCACCAACCGGAACCCAGAAGCTTGTGTCACAATGAACTACGGGGAGGCGATACCTTTGCTCTCAGAAGTCGAAGCTTTTGAGGTACGTGGGATCCTTCTTGGCCCGCTCCTGGAACTTGCGGAACCACCGGTCCAGGATGTCCGTGGGCACCACCAGCTTGCCGCCGTCGGCGCCGCAGAACGACTGCATGAAGTTGAACAAGTTCTCGCCGACGCGGAGAGCGACACGCTCGGCGCGCTGCTCGTCGGGGGGCGGCGGCAGCGCGGTCGCATCCTCTACTGCGACGCCCAGCTTAGCGGGCCCCACAGCAGGCTCCGGCTCGTCGCCGGCCTCCGGAAGCGGGAAGCTGGCCGAGGGGCGCGTGGGGCCGAGCGCCCCCAGGAACGCAAAGGGCCGATTGGCGGCGGCCTGGAAGTAGACGGCGACGGCCTTGCCGGGCGGCAGCGCGGCCGCGGCGGCCGGGAGCAGGAAGACGACCGCGGAGCGCGGCGCGGCAGCAAGCGCGAGCGTGGAGAGGTCGAGGAGCCAGGAGTTGGGCGCCACCTGCCCGAAGGCGGTGGCGTCGAGGGGGAAGGTGTGGTCCGGGAAGACGACACCGAACATGGCGGCGGCCGGGTTTGCAGATTCTTGGATGCCGCTAAGTTGCTCGAGTTAGTGCCGTGGCGCGGCGGCGTGGCACCGGGAAGCTCTTTGTCCGGCGATGCGGGGCATCGGGGGCGTGGAAGGGGAGGGGAACCTTCAGTTGGTTCTGGGGGAGAATAGAGACTTCTAGAAGGTTAGAGGTTTGCAAGATCGATTGCGTTTTGGGTGTCAAACACTCCTTACAATTGGGTCCCGCGCGTCAGAAACTCATGAGGTCCGGTTACTCATATTTTTACATTACCTAATAATCTCTAGGTGCTTAAATATATGACGTTTATGGTAATAAAATTAATTCAAAATGTTTAGGACAACAAATTAGTTTATTTGGAACTAAATTTTTTATCCTACACGTCATATATTTAAGAACGGAGAGAGTATGTAATTATATTTTCATAAGAAGATAAACTTGCAAAAGAAAAAACTCTTGGTGAGCGAAAGTGCACTACTGATCATTTTCTTTCCATTTTCCACCATAAAAAATGTTTTCAACAAAGAAATTTCATATGCACATCATCACTACAACAATGCTACATTTACTCGCTAATCCCTTCCTTCTCTTTGTGCTCACATACAACCAACAACGGAGCCAACCGTAGAGGAGCTCGAGCCCCTTGTCACCTACCCCCTCCCCACACACACCCCTACAAAGTTTTTTTTACAACCTAGGTCCTCGAAGAAGACCAGAATTATAACAAGGTCCACAGACCAGATAAGAACAACTACTACATTGGTGGAGTCGGCGACGGCGAGCTCACCGGCGAGGGCCGTAGAGGCGTCTTGGACGCTTACACTCGGATGGAAGACCGTGCGATGCGTCAGTTGAAAGAGGGTCGATGGAGTCGAAGAAGAACACACCAGACGACCGAAAGGTAGAAGTGTTACCGTCGTCGAAGATGGAAGAAGGAACTCCAAGTCGAATCCCAGGTGGAGGCGAGGTTGCCGAGCCAACACCGGATGTATTGTTGCCAGGATGTTGTGGATCTGCCGTAGAAGCGAAGACAACCGCAAGGCAAAGACGGAGGCGGAAGCGAGGGTGAGCTGTGGAAGGGGAGGAGCACAGATCTGGCGAAGAGAAGGGGAAGGGCGGGGAGATCTGCGCGGAGGGGGAAGGAGCGGATGGGTGGGGAAGCGAGTTTATTTTATTCCTACTAACCTGAGCAGCAACGTCGACGACGACGAGTAGACCGGCGAGGAAAGTTTGAGGAAGAAGAAGAAAGGAGAGGGTAGAGGAAAAGGAAATGAAAGCTCTCCTATTCATAAGAAATCCTGAATCCGACAATGCTTATATATGCTCCGCACATAATTGAGCCGCGTACACACGAGCTACGATTAATATTGTTAAAAAGAGCTCAATGCGTAAGTAAGCTCAAGCCCGCATATAATGATTGATTGAGATACGAAATCAAGTTTTTTTTGTGAGTGACCCGGAATCAAGTTGAAGGTATTTAAAGCTGAATTTGAGTTTTATTCTGGCTTTTATACAATGGATAGCTACACAACTTTTTTCCAACCAAGCTCAATGACTATGAGTGGGTGTGAATTATCTCTTTCTATCTCACTTGGGTTCGGAAACATTGTGAATTCCTCGTTCCCTTTTTGCCTCCGCAACAACAGCAACAAAACTCTGAGTTGAATCCAATTACATGTTTCTTCTCAGAATGCTACTTTAATTCTTTAAACTTCTCCGTTCAGTCATTTGGTTTTCAGCCCCAACAATTTCGCACAATCCGGCGCCCGTTTCTTTCCCTTCGTTTTCATGCTTTGTGGTTGGGATGTCAACCCTCCTCGTCAGTTCTCGTGCTGGACATCTCTCTTGTTTTGGGGATTCAGTCCTCATAAACACACTACCTTTTTGCATCACCAAAAAGAAACCCTCTATATGGGAACGGGTGTGCCACAATTACTGAATGGTGGACGTACCGGTGAGGCTGGCATACGTGTTCTTCTTCTTCTGCCTTTTGATGATGGCTGTTGTTGTTGCTCGGCCTGCGAGTTTTGTCTCTTCTTTCCTGGTTCTTCGGCACGGCTGCAGCCCAAAAACCAGCACCACGTCCAGAAAACGGCTTCCTGGAATAGGGAAAATGGACTGTGACGGAATGCAACGACAACATGAGCCTTGAACAATTGGGAATCGAAAGGGGAAATCACAATAGTTCAAGTTAACTTTCGTTGAAAAAATAGTGTACTGAAATCTGCGGTTGTCTTTGTCTCTGGGAGGATGACTACGAAGACATAAAGGAAGCCATGGAGATTGAGGAAGTCAAAAAAGAAAAGGGAGTGCTTAGACATCACCCCTGTAAAGGTAGAAAGAACAAAGGCAAGAGGAGAAGAGGATGGCCGACATCTTCAGACGCATATGAATTTCATCTGCAAGTAGAATTCTTTGCCTTGTCACCTCACCGACCACCGCTTCTTCATCACTTTAGCAACACACGTCGCGCATGCCCGCACAGTGACACACGAGCAGTCCCACTAAGAGCATGTTCTTTTGGGTGAAAAAGAATAGTGAAATTATAAATAAATAGTGCTAGAATAGTATTTCTTGTGAGGGAAGATGTGATGGATGTGACAGGTGAATAGTGCATTTCACTGTTCCTTTTCAACGAAAAGAACAGACCCTAAACCATCCAAGCCGAAAGGTAAAAATGCTTGAGCGAAATATGATAAACTGCAGGAGCACCGAATGAAATTGTAAAAAAAGGAAAAAAATTGTTAACACCACTGCCAACGCACTGAACCATCAAACAAACATGGACAGACGAAGTGACGAACGATACTGTCGTCCTCTTCTTCTTCGTCAGTGCTATAATTTTCATAGCAACCCCCAAACATTTTTTCATATTTTTACTCCTGCCCCTAATAGGTTAGAGCTTTTGCTCCGCGACCCCCTTTTGATGAGAACAGAAAGAAAGGCGAGCACAATAGACCCCGCGAGCCTATCTTTTCCTGCTCCCCATCTCTCTCCACACCTCTTTCTTTCTCTTTCCTCCCTTCTCTCTCCTCGGTGCTTTATCTCTCCACATCACACCCACAAGGGGAAGTGAAAGAACCCTAAAGGCAACGATCCTCTTCAAGGTAAGCCCCACCCGACCTCAAAGCTCCCCATTTTTAATTGCCCGTGAACTTGTTGGTAGCAACCGCTCCATATTCCAAGGGGAGGCCAAGGATGGTTTTTTATTTCTTACCATGTGAGTGGGTTTCATCATTTTTGCTCCGCCAGTTTGTAGTTGCCATTTCTGTTCTCGGCCAAGCCGGTCTGAATCCGCACATCTTCATAGATCCCCCGTCGCCAGATTCGGTGTCGACGCGCTCGTCTTTGCAATGGAGATCTCGCTCGATCTGTCGAGCGCGAGCTAGGGCGAGTCTAGTCCGAATTGGGTGCTGGCTCGAACATGTTTAGATGTCTAGGATTTGGTCAGAATGTGGCGGAATTTTGAATCTTTGAGCTTGTTTCTTATGGATTCTTTTTTAAGTAAGTTTCTTGTGGATTCTTGATTATGTGTTTGTGTGCCTCAGCGGGTACTTGGGGGTTTGGAAATTGGAGGGCAATGGTGGAGATGGGCTAACAGCGGTTGCAAAAAGATTCAATTTTGTCCAGCCAATTCCAGTTCCTAGAATTGAATTGGATCGCTGGTGCCGTCGAGATGAACGACGACGGTGGCCTCGGCATCCGGAATTGGGGCTTCTACGAGACGGTGGAAGGCAATTTCGGTTTACAGCACATGTCGTTCGTGCCTCCTGATCGGGACACAAAGTCGTTGCTTCCCAATGGCGGCCACTTCTTGCAGCACCATGGGCATCACAATGCGCTGCACCAGCACCATAAACAACACCCACACCATCCCCGTTGTGGTGGTGGTAGTAGCGCTGCCCCCGACAGCACGCCCACCGAGCCACCTGTTGTTCACATGGACTTTGTGTGCAATGAAGCTTGGATGCACCCCTCGCAACATCATCACCAGCATCCCCGTCAACAGAAGGTCCTCCATCACCTCCCTATCAGGCCAATTGGACATGCTGATCATCCTGGACATGGTGGACATGTTGTGCATCACCACCCTACTGGTTATGGTATGATGGTAGGTGCACATGGCGTGCACACTCTGCAGATAATGCAACCACCGACACAACAACAACCACAACCGCATGATCCTCCTCTACTCAAAGAAGAGATCATGCCGGAGCCATTGATTGAGGACCATCCAGTTCTAAAGAATGAGCCTACTATAAAGAAGAGGTAATAGAATCGCTAGCCTAAGCCACCAAAACCGAAGAAGCCAAAGAAGGTTGTTGCTCCACAAGAGAATGGGGCACCCAATAAGCCTGCACCCCAACCGAGGGGGCCAAGGAAGATCGCGGGGATGGTGATTAACGGTATTGATTTGGACCTCTCAAGGATACCAACACCTGTATGCTCTTGCACTGGAGCAACCCAGCCATTCTACAGGTGGGGTGCATGTGGCTGGCAATCTACATGTTGTACAACTTCTATTTCAACATATCCACTGCTATTGGCGGTCGATTTCCGTCGACTAAAAGCACTTGTTATACTTTGGTTTGAGCTTTGAATTATAACTAACCCGCCACTAGGCATACTAATGATGTAACAAGTTCGCCCTTGCATGTGGTTTTTGGAGTATGTTGTTTACGTAGGATTTAAGCGCCTAAATGATGACTTCCGGGTAAAGTTCATCGACCACTTTGTGAGAAGATCGTGAAGCCTGGTACAAGTCAAGACACGAAGTGAACATGACTCCAAATGACCCGAGGACCGAAGCATGATACCGTGAAACTTTGAGGACCTAAATAGAAGATGCAGGAGTTCGCGTGCCAAGTACCCTTATCTAAACCGCGGGGAAAATGACGTCAAGGACCCACATGACGTTCGGCAGAAATTCAAGAAAACACGAGAAGCGTCGGGGATCAAACCGGGGTTGAACCGGGCCGAATTGGGCCTAAGACGGTCGGCCCAAGCCGGCCGACCCTCCCCTTTTTCGTGCCGGTTCGGCACCCCCTTTGACCTAGACCCTCCTTGGTTTATTTATAGCTCCTACCCCGAAGAGCCGTCGCATCCATTCATCAGAGAGCCACCGAATTGAGGAATACACACCGAAGGAAGCCGTCGCCGCCGCGAGTCCTCAACGTTGCCTAGGAGATGGCTTAGGCTAGACCCTAGCCGCCATGGTTGGCCCTACGTGGTGAAGCCATGGTGGAATTCCGGAGCCATGCCTTGGATTCATCAAGGTACATGTACTTTTGACAGTGATATCAATCTAATCTTGCCTCTACTTTTGATCTACTTTGATGCATGCCTTCTCTCATTCATGTGTGTAGCTAGCATATTATCTTAGTAGGAATACATCTAATCTATGTCTTGCAGATACATCAGAGTGGTGCACAGACTTACGAGTAGTCGTTCAGTGTTGATTACCTTCCGTAGTGACAGTACGATATAGGGAAAGCGTCGAACGAACGTGTAATGGATATCTCCTTATCATGGTATGAGCTTTATGTTAGTTTATTGACGAGGGCCTGGATTAGAGCCCCCTAAGTGAGAAGATAATTACCCTTGAGATGGAGTCTTCTGACACCATTGACAGCGTCAAGGCTAAGATTCAGGACAAGGAGGGATGCAGATCTTCGTCAAGACCTTCATCGACAAGACACCTCGTCTCTGACAACTCTCCGTCCTGCATGACAACTCTCCGTCCCGCACGACTACACTCCGCCTCGCATGAGTACTTTCCGCCTCGCCTCCGACTGCTCGTTCGCACGAGTAGTCTCCGTCTCCGACTAAGGTGGGGCCCACCCATGGAGGCCGGAGCGCGGGATCAGGGGCCCCACACGAACGTGGCGCGGCCCCGACGCTCGAACTCCCTCACGACGACACGCAAGGCTCCAGTCCTCCACGCCATGCAAACACCCCAGCTGGCGGGACGCGAGGGCAGCTCGTTCTGACAGGAGCTGTAATGCCACACTGTGCACCCGCGCGGTCTCCAACACACCGTCTCGTCCAACCTCTGCGGCACGCCACCCCGTCAGAGCAAGTACTCAATTACCATCTACGGGCGGCGCCTACCTACACTTAGGCCATAACGTGGTGGGCCTAATCAATTCTCAAGGGAGCTGAGTCATCTAAGGAAGAACTCAGAGAAGGTGACAAGTACTTGGAGTGTACAGTGCCGCCCGCACACACGGCAATCGCCAACGCCACTACAGCTCAGCGCCCTTCAATGCTTCCTGACCGACATCGACATGGGAAAAGACCTCCCAATACCGTAGTACTATAGCATATATTTGTATTCCTTTTTTGCTCCTCACCCTTGCGTCTATAAAAGGGGGAGGAGGGCAACCGTTTTAGAGGCTAGCTAGTAGAAAGAAGACCGATCGACCAACTAGTTTGTAACCCCTACTACAGACTCCCCTGGCATAAGAACACGACCGCTCGAAACTAGACGTAGGGTATTACTCTCAGGAGGCCCGAACCAGTATAAACCCTCGTGTCTCCTGTGCCAACCATCCGGGTCCGACACACGATCCGATACAAATTTACTGTCGGCGGTAGAGAACCCCGACATTTATCGCTTTGGCCGGAGTTGCAACTAGGAGACGGTAGGCTCATGCTACCTTTTGCCGCGTTACCTTTTGGCTATCGAATGTGATCCATACATCCACCCTTGTTTGTATGTTAAACCCTTTATGCAACCTATACTTCAAGTAGGATTAGACCAGTTAGATGGAGAATCCTAGGTAGTTTGCTTCCGATCCACGGATTGATATCTTGGGTCACCCCCAAGTGAAAAGTCCACACGTGATTCGTACGCTTGCGGATCGAAACTCGACACGTGTTTCAAACGTCGCCAAGGTGCACGAATTGCTGGAAGGAAGATGAGCCAAGGTGCATTCAAAAAAGTGCTCGAGAAGCTAGCTGATGAAGGGTACAACCTTGTTAATCCAATTGACTTGAAGACCTCATGGGCCAAGCATGGGACGAACAAGTTTAGAACAATCAGGTAAAGGACACACTATGATTGTGCCTTGTAGGTTCCATTGCTACAACTTGTCCTGATTTATTGTCTATATGTACTCTATGTGTCAATCTGCAGAAGTTTTTAGGTGTGGCTTTGTAGCAATGTTCAATTTCGTGGACTAAATTTACATGCCCATCTCAGATCTTTAGACACCGACTTTATGGAATTTGGTTTGTATCAGTTCATAAATTTTAGCATAACGACAACAAACTCTAATTTAGATGGTATGAAATTTAGTGCTTTCAATGTTTTTGTTCCCAAATATTGATGGCATCATGTGTAGTTTTGCTATGGGGAAAGACTATTGTTGTGAATCGTGGGCTAGGAGATGCTTAATTTGCTACATGTTTCGATGTTGTGTACAAGATATTAGTTATTAAAGTGAAAGGGCCTTTAGCTTAATGGTTACTGGTTAGAGCATCTAACTGACATGGAGCAGACCCAGATTCAGCTCCCGAGCGAATTAAAGGGGTCTGAAATACAAAAATTTAAAAATATATGACTGCGGTCAAAAAATATATTTGTATTAAACATGTAATGTTCTCCATGGAGTTAAGAAAGCAGAATCCTTGATAGTGCAAATTCTTGTTAATCTCTGGTTTAAAGATCAACCCTGAATTGAGTCTTTTGTTTATACGGAGACGGACGTACCTAGCTGCCCTCTGACTCGGCCCCCGCGTCGCTCCTAGGGGTGGCACAGGCGGCTCCCCAGCACCCACCGCCGCCGACAGCGCCTGCCCCCTCCTCCGCCTCGCCGCCGCCTGAGAGCGTGGTCGGAAGTCCGGCGACCTCAAGGACGGCGGCAGCGAGGAGCTCTGCTGGTCCCGTTTCTCTTCTCTCTTTCCCCTTCTTTCTCTTCAAGATCTAGGTCGTGCTCAGGTGGTTGACGAGAGGCTCGGCGTGTCACACCTCATTTCCGAAGAGAAACCAAATGCATCTCATATGTCCGCCAGGATCAATTTACACACATATGATAGACGTCATGAGTGAAATATCCATAAATAGTAATCAAAACGTACAAGAGTTAGATCATTACATTATCTTTTTATTACACTCAGACGGTGGACTCGAAGGTCCTTAAAGCGGACAAACGGTAACTAGATGAAGCAACTCCGTCTTCAGCTTACACAGGCACATGACTGGGGGATCGCATGCCTTAGAACTCATCGAAGTCACTGAAGTACTCCTCACCGTTGTTCTCCTCTGAACAGCGGTAATCAAGGGTGATCACACTTATGGTTGGAGCTCAACAAGTGGGGGAAACATACAAGGCTATCAAGGATAGGCTAAGGGTTTGCAGCGGTTAGAATTTTAATGTTGATCAAGTTTTATTAGAAAGCTCCTATTTACTAGATGTAAGTTTATACCAACCCACTTAAGCTTTAGAAAACATTATCTCAAAACCATATAAAACCATGATTTAATTCCATCTTCAAGTTCACTTATCATGTGAGGGTCCAGGCCGCTATTGACCGTGAGCACGGCTGATCGATCAGTTTTCACTCAGCAGAGGTCGTACACTTTACCCACAGCTCGTGTTCCCCATGTTGCCCGGGTTGATCAGATCCTTAAACACTACCGAGGTGAGTGGCTAGGGGTCCACTATGAAGCCTTTACAAAGAAATGCAGAAGACCAACAACCCGTGACAGTTATAGCAGCGGAGCGGACCATAACCCTCCCTAGTGGTCAGCACCTTAGCAAAAGCTGCTACCCCAAAAGAACCGGGCTATACCCCTTCAACTCCGGCCCCCTGTGCTCCTTTCGGATAAGGCTGTCAGATAATTCCACACACCTAATTAATTGGCTAAGCCAGAGCCATATGGATTGTAGTTGCACTGTTTTTGTGGGTGGTTCTCCATGTTCCAATTAAATCATATAATCTTGCTATTATCAAAGCATCATCTTTCACCAAAGTTATCATGATCAACATTCATCATTTTGTAAAGTTTCATTTGAACCATCCCAAGGTATAGCAACTAAGCATTTCTACCCAAAACATTTATTTAAAAGGGTTGTTCAAGGTAACGGGGATAAAATTCTAGTCATGTCCTTAAAAAGGTGATTTTCTCATCAATTTATGCATAGCAACAATTAAATATAAACTTTAGTTATTATGCAAGTTGTGTGGGACAAAATAGAATATGCAAGGGAGGAAATCCACTTGCCTTCCTTGCTTAAACACTGGGATTCTTCTTCCTTTAAAAGTTGCTCTTGATCTTCGATCGGAAGCTTTGCTCCAACTGGCACGATATCTACACGCAGACCAAAAATCATACAATAAATAAAAACAATACAACAAACATTACAAAAGACTAAAACAAGCCTCTAAAACTGACGAGCACTGAGAGACGGTCGTATGGACACCAAAAACGCCTAAAACGGACGAGAGATGCAAAAGATATGGCTAAAACAAGGTTCATGGGCTAGATTGTAAGAAAACTTGGACTCTAGGGGCTTATCTGCAAAAAATACTAGGGACCTAAACATAATTACGCGTATAAACTCAAGGTTTATAGCGTAGCGGGTTGGAAAAACCTAAGAAGACAGGGGCTAAACCGAGAAAACTAGGACCTAACTGCAAGGGTTTTTGGAGGTGGGAGGGCATTTCTGTTGTATTAGAAACTGCAGGGTTCTTTTTGCAAAAAGACCGGCGCTGGCTGTGTTGACCGTTACGGTCAAAGTTGACTTCGCGGGCTGGGTGGATCTGAGCCATCCACTTCGCGATCAACGGCCAGCGGCGACTCTGACCAGCGGGCGGCGGCGGATACGTCGGAGGGAGGCGGCGTGCGGCGGCAAGCTCGCCAGCGACGCTCGATTTCGAGCTCCCGGCCACGGTTTCGAGCGCGGATGGGCTCTACGCGGAGCAGTGGAGCACGCACACGCAACTAGAGTGTCTGGGAGGCGGTTAGGGTGACGACGGCGGTACTACGTCCGGTGAGGCGGACGGCGGCGAGCGGCACAAGGCCAGCGAGCTCATGCTCGTGAAAAGCCCCACGGGAACGCACGGGAGAAAAGGGGATGGCTTCCCCACCTTGCTGCGAAGCCACGGGCGAGGAAACGAGCGTCGTAGGGGTGGTGGTGAGGGAGATCGACGACGGCGGAGCTCCGGAAAGAAAGAGGGGCGCGGCTCGGTCCAGGGGGAGAAGGCAGAGCGAGAGTGAGCGGAAAATGTCACACCCGATTTTCCGAAGAAAACCGAATGCATCTCATATGTGTGCCAGGATCTCAATTTCACACATACGATAGACATAAAGAGTGTAATATCAAAAACAATAAACTTTTATTACACTATGTTGGTCTCTGTTACCTTGAAAATTTGAATTCCCGGTGCGTACTTGAGACGACGGCTGTCCGGGTCTCTGACCATTGCCTTTCTGAGGTGTGCGCTGGGGGCAAATGCTAGCATAGTGTCCCAATTCTCCGCAGTTAAAACAACTACTAGGTCGAACTGGGGTGTTGTTCCTCACCGGTGCATCTGAACGATTCTGAGGAGGATTTGGAGCACGTGGTGTCATTGGGTTGAAATCTTCGGGTTCCTGAAATGAGCGCTGAAACTGCTGATTCTCTTGATAACTTCTGCCTTGTTCACAAGAATGGAATTGAGAACCTTGTGATGAACTGAAATGAGGGCGAGTGTTGCGGCTAGATTGTCCCTGAGACTGAAACTTGCACTTGCGCTCAACAAGTTCTGCACGTTTGCTTTCCAGTCCTATGGCCTTGTCTAGCAAAGTCTGGAAGTTAGGAAAAGTGTGACTCTGGAGCTGGTAGTTGAGTGGCCCAATGAGACCATCCAAGAAACGTTCTTGCCTCTTTGGAGCTGTGTCTACCTCATCTGGAGCATAACGAGATAGATGAGTGAAGTTATCCCGGTACTCACTAACAGACATGTTGCCTTGCTTCAAAGCTAGAAACTCCTTCTGCTTGAGCTTTATCACACCAGTTGGGATGTGATGTGTGCGAAAACCTTCCTGGAACTCCTGCCAGGTGATGGTGTTAGGAGCAGCATGTGCAACGGTATACGCATCCCACCAATCAGCTGCTGCGCCCTCCAGGCGTCCTGCAGCGTATAAGACTTTCTCACGATCAGTGCATTGTACTATATCCAACTTCTTGTTAACAGTCTTGAGCTAATCATCAGCATCAAGAGGTTCCACTGAATGGGAGTAGGTGGGTGGGTGGTGACTCATAAACTCTCTGTGTTTGTTTGCAAGTGGCGGAGGTGCTTGAGGTAATGGCTGGTTCTGTTGAGCTTACATGTTCTGAACCGTAGCTATAAGTGCTTGCAACAACTGTGTCTGGGCTGCTAGGAATTGCTGCATTGCTGGATCCATTGCTGGGTTATGTGGTGGATGTGGTACTTGATTTCGCCGGTTAGCTATGTGAGCACGTATCACAGGCGGAACGTCCTGTCCTCCTCCTGACCTGGTGTTTACCATCTGATTGTTAGGGGAAGATATTCAGATACGAAGTTGAACTGATAAAGATAAACAGAGGGTAAAGACTTTAAATTTAAATTAATTATTTTATTAATGCATTTATGGTCATCACTCCATAAAGCATTCCAAACATGACAAAGATCCAAATCAAACATGTTTTCACCCAACAAACATTATTACATCGTTTACGTCCTCGCAGGAGCGGATCTATCGATCAACTGAAAAAGGTAGGCATCCTATTCAAGAAGATCGGTTGTCGCGATGGACGAGCCGTAGCGGAGCCTCTTGCGGGGTGGTGACACCGCAGTGCAAGGAATCTCGGCGGGCTGCTCTGGTGGATCCCTGCCATCACGCTCGGCTTCCAACTGCGCGATCTTGGTGTAGGCTTCCTTCAGCTTCCTGTGGGTTTGATTCAACTCGGCAGTAGCAACCTCCTTGACTAGCTCAACTAACATGGGCAGCTCCACTCTGTTGCTTCTGTTGATGTATGGCTGAGTCCCGGCCATCTGATAGAACAAAGCTGACCTCAGAGCAAAATAAAACAAAAGGGTACAATTTTAATAAAAGACAAATGAGATATATTTTTAGG
Organism: Cenchrus fungigraminus; assembly: GCA_036936925.1. NCBI lineage: Eukaryota > Viridiplantae > Streptophyta > Magnoliopsida > Poales > Poaceae > Cenchrus > Cenchrus fungigraminus. The sequence goes on from CM072777.1 coordinate 127,113,857, forward strand.
TGGAATTAAGATTTATTTTGAAGAGTTGATATAGTTTTCTAGAAAATGAGTCCTTATTTCAACCATTTCTATCTAAGGCTGCGTCCTACAGTCAGCATAGCTCTGGTACCACTTTGTCACACCCGATTTTCCGAAGAAAACCGAATGCATCTCATATGTGTGCCAGGATCTCAATTTCACACATACGATAGACATAAAGAGTGTAATATAAGAAACAATGCTAAAAAACGTACAAGAAGAGGTTTATTAACTTTTATTACACTCATGGATAGACACGAAGTTCTTTACACGAACATCGATAGCTAAGACGATCCAGCACCGTCTTCAACTCCACAGGCATCTGACTGGGGGAAACGCATCCTCAGAACTCATCGTAGTCGCTGAAGTACTCCTCCCCAGTGTTCTCCTCTGAACAGCGGGTAAGCAAGGGTGAGCACATTTATGGTTAGAACTCAGCAAGTGGGGGAAAATGCAAGGCTATCAAGGATAGGTCAAGGTTATGCAGCGGTTAGCATTTTTAATATTGGTCAAGTTTTATTAGCAAGCACATATTTACTAGGTGTAAGTTTATACCATCCCAAAAAATTAAGCATTTATAAAAGCATTATCTCAAAACTATATAAAACCATGATTTAATTCCATCTTCAAGTTCACTTATCATGTGAGGGTCCAGGCCGCTCTTGACCGTGAGCATGACTGATCGATCAGTTTTCACTCTGCAGAGATCATACACTTTACCCACAGTTCGTGTTCCCCATGTTGCCCGGGTTGATCAGACCCTTAAACACTTCCGAGGTGAGTGACTAGGGGTCCACTACGAAGCCTTTACAAAGATATGTAGAAGAGCAACAACCCGCGACAGTTACAGCAGCAGAGCGGACCATAACCCTCCCTAGTGGTCAGCACCTTAACAAAGGCTGCTACCCCAAAAGAACCGGGCTATACCCCTTCAACTCCGGCCCCCTGTGCTCTTTTCGGATAAGGTTGTCAGATAATTCCACACACCTAATTAATTGGCTAAGCCATAGCCATATGGACTGTGGTTGCACTGTTTTCCTGGGTGGTTCTCCATGTTCCAATTAAATCATATGATCTTGTATTTATCAAAGTTCACCAAAGTTATCATGATCAACATTCATCATTTTGTAAAGTTCATTTGAACCATCCCAAGGTATAGCAACTAAGCATTTCTATCCCAAAATATTTATTTAAAAGGGCTGTTTAAGGTAATGGGGATAAAATGTAGTCATGTCCTTAAAAAGGTAATTTTCCCATCAAGTTATGCAATACAGCATTTAAATGTAAACTTTAGTTATTATGCAAGTTGTGTGGGACAAAATAGAATATGCAGGGGAGGTAATCCACTTGCCTTCCTTGCTTAAACACTGGGATTCTTCTTCCTTCAAAAGTTGCTCTTGATCCGCGATCGGAAGCTCTGCTCCAACTGGCACGATATCTACGCGCACATCAAAAATCATACAATAAATAAAAACAATACATCAAACAAAACAAACATGATGAAAACTCACCACTAACGTGTGCTTTACATTATTATGAACCTAACGCAACTTGAACGGATGAAAACGGAGCTAAAACATGAAAAATATGACCTGCCAAAGGCCTAGGGACTTGCCGGCTAGGTTTCAAAACTTCCAGGGGCTTAACTGCGAAAAACTGAGGGCATATACATAATTATGTGATAAACCCGAGGGCTTTCATGCAAGATCTTCAGGATGGATTGGATCTAGGGAATCTAATAGATTCAGGGGGTTATCTAGAAAAACTACAAGACAGAAGAATTACTCTCTTTATTACAGTTTTCGTTAGGGGGCTGGTTGCAAAACAGCGTCTTCTTCTTCCTTTGATTCGCAGCGGACAGAACGGATAGAGAGGTCCTGGGCAATGACGTCGCCGGCGCTACAGGCAACTAGGGGCTCGGGTGAGGTACAAAACGGAGAGAGGTGGACGAGGGGATCGCGATGGTGTGCTCACCGGGGTGGGAGACGGATGGAGACGATCGGATTTCGAGGACGACGGCGACCGGCGTCCTGCAGCTCGGCTCCTGTCGTGGGGTGTTCCACGGATGCCGCAGTTCCAAAAAGAGGTGGCGGACGTGCGGCTTAGCAGGACGAAGCTCCTGGTGGAGTCAGCTTCCTCCAGCACAGCTCCGACGCGGCGAATCGGCGTCGACCTGCTCCACGGCGTTCGACGAAATGGCGAAGGCGGCACGGCTCGTGCGAGGCAGGGCGAGGCGGAGGGACAGGTGCGCGCGGGGGCCGCGGGAGGCCGGGCCCTCGCCCTTTATAGGCGCCCGGGTGCAACGTCAGGCGTGGCGCGCACGCCAAGGACGGCCGGCGGCGCACGCGTGCTGCGCCCGGAGAGCAGCCGCTGCTGCGTGCGGCTGGGCTGGCTGATGAGCCTGGCCGAGCCTGCGGTTGGGCCGGCAGAAGTGGGCTGGATTGGGTCGGGCTCGCGGATGCGGGCTCGGCCCAAAATGATAGGATAGATTTCCTTTTTTTATTTCCCGAAATCATTTTTCAGTGCAAAACAAATTCAGGAAAAGCCTAGAAAATGTTTAGAGGCACGAAAAATACCCAGAAAATCTCAAAAATTTCAGGAAAACTCCTAGAGATAGATTGAGACACGAAAAATCTAAATAAAATATTTGGAGCTCACGAAAAAGATTTTAGAGCCTTCTAATAAATAGAATAAGCTCAGAGAAAATGAGAATACACTCCAGAAAAATCCAGAAAATTCTCGGAAGGGTTTGGTCAGCACCTAAGCGTGTTTAAAAACCTTTTGCACTCAAAAACACCAGGATGCATAGGCATGAATGCTACACTCACATAATCATTTTATTTAATTCTGAAAAACAAACCAAAGCTTTTTCCTATACTATATTTCTTGTGAAGAAAAATAAATGTGAAATTTTTTTAAAATTGAGTGAAAATCGTTGCTTAATTATTCTTTCTATTCACATCCTGAAATTGGAAATTTCAGGGTGTGACACCGAGGCCTTCTGCGTCTGCCGCCGCTGCCACCTCCTCTTCCGAGAGGCTGCCGGGGGGCGGACCTGGCTGTGCTGGCGTCCGGCTCCCTCTATCGGGTCAGCTCCACCTCCGGGCTCGGCTATGCCGGCGCCTCCACTGCCTCCTGTGTTCGTAGGCCGCCGATCGAGCTTCCCCCTTCGCCGGCTGCCGATCCCGTGCTCGCAGCTTCCCCCTTCAGACCTCCTTTTCGGCGTCCCCGGATCCGTCCTCCCCGACTGCGGCACCACCTCCACCTCGCCGACAACCGTTGTTTGCACCCTCTCCCAGCCGACCCTTCGTCTGCGCCCGCAGGCCCCTGCACGCTGTCAGTCGTTGCCTTCCGCCGCGTCGACGACGTCTCCCTGTCGGCGCCCCTACCCGTGCTGGCGGCTGCGGCCCCTTCCTCGTGCCGGTGCTCGAGGCGCACTCCCCTCTGCTGCAGTTGCGGCCCCTCCTCCGCGCCGGCGGCTGTGGCCCCCTCCCCCGGCTGGTGGTTGCTGCCCCTCCTCTATGTTGGCAACCCGAGCCCATTCCTTCCTTCGAAGCCCGCGGTACGACGGTGTGTTGCGGTCCTTCGTCGGGTTGTAGTCGACGCTTCTGCTGTGAGGGGCCTTTGGCGGCTTCGCTTGGTTGTCGTGGGTTGCTGGTGTCGTCTGTCCCGGTTTCGGCGGATCCCTGCTTTGTTCTTCATTGCCATCACCAAGACTTCCTGCTGCGGTTCCCATCGCCTGCCTTTCATCCTGGTTGCGGCGATCGGCTGAGGCCTTGGCGAAAGCCCGTTCTAGCGTCTGCTAGGGCCGACAATGGTTGCGCTCTGTAACTTACCCTGCTGGGGGCATTGTCGCGGCCTCCGAACGCCTTCGGTTTGCCGGGTGAAGACCCGGCCTGCCCCTTCGTGGGTGGGCAGACGATGGTGGCGTTGTCGTCACTTCCTTCCTGAAGGCGTCGTCTTGCAGAACCTTCACACTCCGTCGCCGCTAACCCGGATTGTCTGTGAAGTGGTGATGTGTGGGTCTTCTTGGTGTACCCCCTTTGCAGGCCGCTGTCTTCTGTTGTTCCTGGTGGTAGTCCTTATAGTGGTGGTGTGGGTCTTCCTTGTTGTTTTGGTGTGGTTGTTTTCCCTGCTTCTTCGCACTTTGAGATTTCTCTCTCTGTTGTGCTTTGTAAGCTCTCTCTTCTCTTAATGAAAAACGTGCTTTGCACGTCTTAAAAAAAGTCTTTTGTTTATACCACCTTGCACTCAACATAGTTTATCAAGTTGACTAGTATTTTCTTTTCTTTTCTACCGAAGGAGAGCATGTGATGATGTAAGATTGCTCGTAACTTCATTTACTGTGTTCTGGTTCCATTTGTGTTCTGAGGACTTGCCATTGATTGTGTGTGTGGCATTGGCCCTCCGACTTTCATGTCACAGAGATTGAATACCAAATCCTGAAATGTATAGAATGTAATAGTAGTATGTCATGAGCGATGGACATAATATTATCATCATTAGGTCTGTCTAGGTGCAGTACTTACATATGTTTACCCTGTGGAGATACTATTTATGGCTACCAAACAGGGCGGTTTAATTCAACATCTTCAATTTTTTATGCCAATTTGATTTCATATATGTGGCGAGTGTAGCAAAACTAAATAATATCTGATTGTTTGGTTTGCTAAAGGTGATTAAGTTATGGGAATACAAGCAATATCAAATTAGTTGCTTCCTTTGAATGTTGTACTTTTAGCATTTGATATTTTTGACTGCCAATCCTAGTGGGTCCGCACCGAAGAAACTTTCTATTCTAGTATGTTATAGGCACTGCAAAACTTTCTATTCTAGTTGAGGTTATGGGGTGCCGACTGCCGAGTGCATTCTGATATGTGGGGATTGGGTGACTTCATCTTTTGCAGTACTATACATTTTAATGCTTCTTTTGTATAGTGATTGGACCATAGTTTTTCTCTTCTAAATATGTATGGTCTGGAGCTGTGCTCAATACTCTTTTTTTGTGACTTATTAGTACTAGGCCTTATTTTCATCTGGATGTAGATTGCACATGCCAATTTTGCTTATGGAATCCTAAGTGGCAAAGCGACTATCTGGAGCTGGTTGCATTCAATCACACCTTTTCCGGTCATGTATTCTGAATCCGGCATGCAACTAGTATAACTCGTGCTAGCCTGTGTTCATTGTTGGGCACTTGTAATCTTCTAGTATGGGCAATTAGCTTTGCCTGGGCATTGGTTCTGAAGACTTGAGTTTGGTTTCTGCCCGATCTGGGTGACTGGATTGGACCCCGTTATTCAGAGGTGGTCTCTCCCCGGTTCGGTGATTTGTCTGGGTATTATTTGGCTTGGGAAAGACATGCGTTGATTGTTGGGCTATTAGCTGCGTTTTTGCTTCTATGTGTCGAGAATGTACATTTATATTTTCCAGTAGCGTCGGTCGAGTTTGCAATTCTAGTTGGTACATGGTACCTGTGGCTGTGACTCAGGGCCGTAATAGCTGTTTGTTCCTGCCTTCCTGGACTTGTTTAAGCTGGGCCGAGTCAACTCGGTCTAGCATTACCGCGGGAATCCAACCAAGCAAGTTGTACAACAGATCGAGCAGATCGCACACATCGATCAAACGAGCTCTGTACACAACGTGTATCTATCGGCCTCTTGTTTTGAGCAGAAAACCACGGCAGTGAGTCAGCAGCAGCAGAATTGGACTTGGCACGGCACCCGCTGGAAAAGACCACGCCAACGCAGCAGCATCTGCATCCGTGGGCTGCAAATCCTCCTCACGCGCGGCTATTTTTGGGATTTTTTATTTTTTATGATTTTGTAAAATATATGTCCCTCACAAAGTTTTGCAAAAATATACTGATACCGCCATTTGAAACGATGGTACCCTAGCTACAACCATTTGAAACAGCAACATGCTACTGCAGGTACTGTAGCACTCTTGCTGTCGTTTCAAATGGTGGTAGAGGTCAATACATCTTAAAAAATTATTTTCATATGAACTCAGAACTTTATATGAAAATTGTAGCTTTCGTCGACATCTACAACTTTGTAATTCAAATTTTTTTCATTTGAAATCATCTTGAGGCTCAAATAATCGACATACTATCCAGATCTAAAATTTGAATTTTAAATCTAAACATTGTGTCAATCATTTGAGCACCAAAATGAATTCAAATAGACACAATTTGAACTACAAAGTTGTAGATCTCGTCGAGATATATAATTTTGGTGTAGAGTTTACCTCCATTTGAGTTTATATGAAAACGTTATGATTTTTTAAAGATATGTTGTCGAGAGAAAAAAATTTCGTCGAATGTTGGATCTGAATATAATGTCGACTATTTGTGCATCAAAATGATTTCAAATGAAAAATGTATGAACTACAACGTTGTAGCTCTCGACTAAAGCTACAATTTTTCTATAACTTTTATCTCCATCCGAGCTCATATGAAAGAAATATGATTTTTTAAAGATATGTTGTCAAGAGAAGAAAACTTTGTGTCGGTTATTTCAACATCAAAATGATTTCAGATGAAAAAAATATGAACTACAAAGTTGTAGATCTCAACGGAAGATATAATTTTCATATAAAATTTATTTTCGTCTGAGTTCATACAGGAAAGTGATAAGTTCATACAAAATGTGCTATAGTACCCACGCAGGGTGAATAATACTCAACCGTCGTTTCAAATAGCGGCAACTGACAGTAGCTAAGGTATTATCGTTTCACACAGCAGTATCGGTATATTTTTGCAAACTTTGCGAGCGACATATATTTTTGTAAATTCGTAAAAAAATAAATAAATAAAATATATTTTCGGAGTTGGTGGATGGTCAGGCCTCAAGATTGGACCTCGCATCGCCTGCAACCATCAAGCCCTGACTCCAAGCACCGCCGACAGGAGCACGAGGAATTTTTTTTAAGACGTGCAAAGCACGTTTTTCATTAAGAGAGGAGAGAAAAGTTACACAAATGCCGCTTTAGGAGGTCCTAAAGTGCACCACAACAAGAGAACAGACCGGCCTAAGCCGAAGGGAAAGCAAGCAGGGGGAGGGAAGGATCCACACCAACACCATGCACTACACAGAGACAGAGAGGCAAGGCCTGCCGCTAAGAAGAGTGCCGAGGACACCTGCTCGTCACCAGACATGAAGAGACCGATGCCGCGGAGGGGGCCGAACGAGGAAGTCATGCAGGACGAAGCCGCCGAGGGGGGAACGACGAGGTCGCCGCCAACGTCCGTCTCTCCGCGAGAGGAGAGAGCAGGTTTTCACCTTGCAGACCATGCCGGGTCGGAGCCGAGTGACAACGCCTCCAGCGAGGAACGCTACGCCAGCAGACGCAGCTGTTGTAAGCCCAGAGATCGGGCGAGGCTTTCGCCAAGCCCCGAACCAGCTCCACGCAGACCCCCCGGAAGGCAAGGGGCAAGACGGCCGGTGGAGAAGCAGCAAGGCGCCCGAGGCGCTAGCACAATAAAGAGACAGCAGCAGGCCAGCGACGAACTACCCGACGATCCTTGGGCGAGGCGAAGAAGACGACGCCGGCGAAGAGGAAGTGGAGGCGGAAGCGGCAGGTAGACAGCAGGTCCGGCGAAGAGGCGGGGACGAAGACCGGTGGCCGGCGGCAGCGGCACCGGCATCATCGTCCCCGCGTCGGCCGCTGCAGCGGCGACGCAGGAGGAGGGGCCACAGGCACCGGCAGCCGGCAGGGAGGAGCGGGTGGCACCCGCCGCAGCGGCCGAGGTGGCGGCAGCGCAGGAGGAGGGGCCGCGGCCACCGGCCGGCGAGGGGGGGCAGGCACCCACGGCGGCGGCGGAGGAGGCCCCCGCACCGCCCAGAGCAAGGGAGGCAGGCCGGCCGAGGGCGGAGAGCCGGGAAGGAGCACGGGCCGGAACTGCCGGGGTCGGAGCGTCGTCGGGGAGGGGGCGCCGGCGTCGGAGTGTCGTCGGGGAGGGGGGTAGCGCCAGCGAAAGGGGACGTCGGGCAGCGCGGTCGGGTAGGGGTCGAGGAGCGCCTGCGGGGCGCGCCGGAGGTCGGGGGTGGCAGTCGACGGCAGCAGCCCCGGCCCAGGGAAGGCCCAGGCCCTGATCCAGGGTCGGTGGGAGTACTGGCGACATCAGCACAGGGGGAGGGGTCGGCGTCGCCGGGCCCACGGAGCCCAGATCTAGGGTTCCCGAAGCCGTGGTCGTCGGGAGCCGCGCGGGACCCAGCACCCGCCGTCGGGAGCGGCTGTGGCGCGGGAGGCGGCGTCCCAACGGGCATGCGACTCCCGGCCTAGATCAGGGGGGAGGGATCTGGGGGGAGGGGGAGGACGGGGGGTGGAGGCAGCGGCTCGGAGGGACCGCGTCGCGGCCGGCGGACGCTGAGGTGGCGGCGGTCGGGCGTCGGCCAGTAGCCCGTGGAGCGCGAGGAAATCGGCTAAAAGGAGAGGAGAGGATTCCTCGCACGGAGCATGTGGTGAACGAGCAACATGGAACCTCGTAGTAACAAGTGGGGCGCTGTGACGCCCCAGGTTTTTAATTAGCATCATTAGTGCTAATGACCGAATCAACCGAGTCAAACACTGTTGGCGTTGGTCAAACCTTGGTCGACCTGGGTCATCACCTCGAAAACCTCACCCACACTCACCTATTAGCACCTTAAGCAAGTCAACCACACCTCCCTTGGTCAAAACCCTAATTGGAGTGGTCAAACCCCTATTGTCAATCTCCTAGATCTGGAACTTTGGCCACGTTCTCCAAATTTTATCTAAACACTCAAAAATCTACCAATATAAAAGTTGTGCAGAATTTCCAGGGACACGTTTCATCTTCAGGATGGCATTTCAAATTTTGAGTGGAAAAGGTTCAAATTTGCCAGTCAAACTCAATTTCACTATTCACCGAGACATAAAAATCATCAAATTGGCATTTGAATTTCTCTTTCATTTTGAATCCAAATCCAATTCGGCTTCAGCCATTATTCAGAGGATCAACTCATCTGCAACTTTCCTATCTACAAGATTTGAAGTTTACATGCAACTTTTTGAGAATCGTGCAAGCAAACAGGGGCACTTGGGACGGACCGGGCCGGAGACGCGCTCGGCGCGACGTCACGCTCGCGCGCGCGCGACCAAGCGTCGTCGCCGTGCCGCCGCCGTGCGCCGCCGTACTACGGCCGGCCCTCGAAGTTTGGGCGTGACCTCGGCATGCGTCGGCCTCACGCGCGTCCCTAGGAGCCGCCTCGGCCGGTGGAGCGCCGCGCCACGCGGCGAGTACGCGCGCACCGCAGCGTCGTCACCTCCCTGCCGCGCACGCACGCCGAGACCGCCGTCGTACCTCGCATTTACGCGCCCGGACGATTAGCCACGAAGCAAGGCCGCCTCTGAGCGCGCTCGGCTATAAATAGCCGCCTTCCTCTCCTCCCACGCGTGAGCCCGCCGTCCGCCGCCCGCCTTTGACGCCGCCGCAGGCGAGCACCCCCTCCGCTCGCTCCCGCCGCCGGCCAAGGCTTCCAAGCTCTTCTCTAGACCTCACTCGAGCTTCCACCGCCGCTTGTTGCCTTGCATTTCCCTCACACTCGCCGGAATCCGAGCCGCATCGGGCGCGCCGCCGCGACCTCGCCGCCGCCGCTCGCCGGAGCCACCTCCGGCCACGCCACCACCACCAATCAACTCGTGGTGAGCCCAATCGCACACCGGCGTCATTTGTTTGCCAAGCCCGGCCGCCGTTCGCCGCCGGCGAGCCCTCCCCCGCCGCCAAGGGCACGGTTGTGATTCCCCGAGGGCATATGTGTATACCAGGGGCCTAGTTGTAATGAAAGTAATCTTAGTTTCTTAGCAAGTCAGTCCAACACATTAGAAAAAGCCTAGAAATTCAGAGAAAATTCAGAAAAATGCAAACCCAATTTTGTTGGTCTCAGTGAGAGTAGATATAGAACTTCTACAAAGCATAACTATAGTTTTGACTTATAGATTTTGAATGAAAATTCAAATTCAGTTTGAAACCTTTTTGCTGTAATATAAAATCTAGAAAGGTTATGGAGCTGAATTTTGGATATGTTTCTAGACTTGTCATAGTTAGACTGTGGACCAAAAATTGCACAAAGATGTTGAACAGATCTTTTATTATAAATTACTTTGCATTTATGCTATTTCTGCTTTACTGATTTTTGTAGCAAAATATAAATTTACTTTTGTGCTCAACTTGTGGCTATGCTCATGTTATGACTAGATTCAACTTCCCTGCATTTACCATGATTTTATCTCTGCAAAAGTATTTATTCTTGTTATATGCTTAGATTTAAATTTAATTGCCTAGTTCAAATTTCCAATAGGATCTTGTTGTGCTTGTTGGTTTCTTAAGCTTGTTTTAGGTCAGAGATGTTGTAGGGATGAGTTTAGATGCAGTAATGCTTTATTTATTTATTTATGCATTTCCTTTAATTTAAATGGCTAGGAAATGTCATCTTTGCATTTATAGGTTTTGTAGCTCTTGTAATGTCCAAAGCTTGATCCAGTGGTTGCTTAGTAATATTTAGGCCAGCAAGGACCCCTGTCCTTGTTTGTATATTTTATTTTGCATATAAAAGTTAAGGTGCACATAAGCTTGTTGTCAGGAGTTAATTAGGAAAATGTGTCCTTCAACCTTGTGACCCTTGTAAATGGTTGCATAGCTTAATTTTAGGATCTCTAAATACACCTTGCTATTTTAAGAATTTAATTTGAAATTATTTACATAGATGTGCACACAGTTGCTATTAAAAGATTGAATAATAAATCTTCACATGGAATAACAATAATGAAAGTAAACATTAATTACTTGTTGGTCAAAGAATAAACCTTTGTCTATAATAACCTTAATGGAAAAGAATTAATAATTAATTGTTTGTCAATGTGAATATGGCCAACAAGAGTTGGATGTGATGGTTAAACTCTCGCTCCACTCAATAACCCTGCATTGCATTTCGTGTAGAGCTTCCTGACGGTAGATACGCGCTCGTGCCGGAAGCCGAGGAAGGAGGAGCTGACGCGGAGCTGCTGTACGTGGAAGTGATCGATGACACCGAGGACCATCAGGCTAACCCTGCTGACGAAGGCAAGCCCCGGTGCATTAACCTAAGTGTTTTGGAAATTTATGCAACTATCTATGGATGTTTGTGCATTTACGTTCAGGAGTTGAATGGAACCCTAGATGCATGATCCCTAGGTACCTATGTCTTTACTAGTATGTTAGGTCGATAGCTGCTATGCTATAGGACCGGTACAAGTCGAGTGATGTTCGTCACTCGCGAGAATAGGTTCTTATGTTGGAATCATAAGATCTTTATAAATGGATTGCTCACGTGGTAAGACCATGGGATGTGGGCTCCAGTCCAATGACTTTCGTGGGTTAAGTGTTTGAACGTACTAAACACTTGTCGGAAATGGGTACGGTAAGCCTAGTACCTTAACGAGACGGTAAGGGATTTTACTGTGACTAATCTTGGGATGCGTCCCCCGGCTAGCTACCGGTGGTGCATGTGCGATGCTGGGTGCGTTACGGGGTATACCAGATAGCCTGTACCGAAGACTGTGGCCTTTTATCCCGAACCGAGGATTTTTGGGAACCGCCTAGTGGTTGTCCTCGCGGGGGCACCCTACCGTGTGTTTAGGTCTACCTTGCAAGGTTTAAATCAACTGGTTGTCGGCCTCTCACCGTTATCTGAGACTACTTACTCCACTGGCCATGAGATCCCTAATGATGGAAGTTGATGAATATTATGCTTGATTAATTGTCTTGCACAACTTATGCTTGCAATAGTTGGCTAATTTAGAAAAGAATATTCAACTAGAACTTGTGCTAAAATCTTGAAAGTAAGGACATACTCTTCGTTGCTTTTCAGCTAAAGAAACCCCAGTGGCCAAAAAGCCTTTCATGTCTAGAGTTGGTGAAGTAGTTATCACCGACGGGTAAGTCTTGCTGAGTATTAGTATACTCAGCCTTGCTATAATCTGTTGCTCCAGGTAATGCCTTTGCTGATGTGTGGCCTGGAGAGATCCCGCCTGGCTGGGAGCTGGAGCGGGTTGAAGACGATGAATGAAGGCATCATGGCAGGCCTCCCGTGATGTTTCCTCGTGCCGTTTAGTTTAATTCCGCTGTTTTCAAAACTCTGAACTTCGTTGTCGTGTCAAAGACTTCGGTTTGTAATAATTAAGCCCTTCGGGGTAAATTTGGATGTTAATCATATGTTGTTCTCTGTACTCGCCTTCTGTCACACCTGATTTTCCGAAGAAAACCAAATGCATCTCATATGTGCGCCAGGATCAAGTTTACAAACATATGATAGACGTCATGAGTGAAATATCATTAAACAGCAATAAAAATGTACAAGAGTTAAACCATTACATTATTTCTTTATTACACTCAGACGTTAGACTCGAAGGTCTTTAAAATGAACAAACGATAACTAGACGAAGCTACTCCGTCTTCAGCTTCCACAGGCACATGACTGGGGGCACGCAAGCCTCAGAACTCATCGTAGTCGCTGAAGTACTCTTCTCCAGTGTTCTCCTCTGAACAGCGGGAAAGCAAGGGTGAGCACACTTATGGTTGGAGCTCAGCAAGTGGGGGAAGATGCAAGGCTATCAAGGATAGGCTAAGGTTTTGCAGCGGTTAGCATTTTTAATGTTGGTCAAATTTTATTAGCAAGCACCTATTTACTAGATGTAAGTTCATACCAACCCACTTAAGTATTTAGGAAAGCATCTCAAAATCATACAAAACCATGATTTAATTCCATCTTCAAGTTCACTTATCATGTGAGGGTCCAGGCCGCTCTTAACCGTGAGCACGGCTGATCGATCAGTTTTAACTCTGCAGAGGTTGTACACTTTCACCACAGCTCGCGTAAAAGTTCCGAAGAACTTTGAACCCAACCATGCGATACTGGCCAAGCATCATACCACACTTCCGAGGTGTGATTGCATAGGGACGCTACGAAGCCTTTACAAAGATATGCAGAAGACCAACAGCCCGCATAGTTACAGTAGCAGAGCGGACCATAACCCTCCCTAGTGGACAGCACCTTAGCAAAGGCTGCGGCCAAGAGGACCGGGCTATACTCCTTAAACTCTGACCCCCTCTGCTCCTTTCGGATAAGGCTATCAGAAAATTCCACACACCTAATTAATTGGCTAAGCCACAGCCATATGGACTGTGGTTGCACTGTTTTCCTAGGTGGTTCTCCTTGTTCCAATTAAATCATATGATCTTGTTATACCAAAGTTCACCAATTTGCTCATCATTCATCATTTTGTAAAGTTTCATTTCAACCATCCCAAGGTATAGCAACTAAGCATTTTCTACCCAAAACATTTATTTAAAAAGGGTTATTCAAGGTAAAGGGAATAAAATCTAGTCATGTCCTTAAAAAGGTGATTTCCCATCAAATTTATGCATAGCAACATTTAAATGTAAATTTTAGTTAACATGCAATTATCTAGGACAAAGAGGAATATGCAGAGGGAGAAGTCCACTTGCCTTCCTTGCTTAAACACTGGGATTCTTCTTCTTCAAAAACTTGCTCTTGATCCGCTCCAACTGGCTGCGCACTTGAAACTGGCACGATGTCTACGAGCACACATAAAGACATTCAATAAACAAAACAATACACCAAGCATGAAAAGCTTAAAAAGAAAACAAGGTTTAGCTCTAGGAACACGAACTCAAAAACACTCGGAACTATCGGGAGCTTTGGATGATCACATACAAGAGCTAGCTATGTGCTAGGTATCTTTTAATTAAGTAAAATCATGTGCATAGGTTATTTCAGAGAATTACCCTATTTATAATTAAGCAAGTTATATTTGTATTAAAAAGACGATGTAAGCCTAGTCCAATTTTATTTATAAATATTCAAGTATGATTTATGCAACTTAAACATTTAATTTAAAAGAAGCATGTAAAAGCATCTAGCCGTTCATCTTTATATTTCGAGTTGAACTAAGCAAATTATAATTCAAAAACACATTCATATTCATATTAATCAAATTAACATTTAATTAAGAAAACTCGAGATATAGCCTATGTTGCTTTTATTTAGGAAGCAAATTGCATAATCATTAATCAATTTAAGTTTGATTATGAAAACCAAGGTATGCATATAATTAGCTTTTAATTATAAGAAATATTTAACTAGTATTAATCATATTAACTTTCTTATGAAAACACGTGTTGAACTCTAATTAGATTTTAATTAGAAAAGCATGTGTATTAAGAATTTAATCATATTTAATATTTAAATAAATTATAAAACATAGAACATGTTCAACATTGGTCCTATCACGTAGTTTGAGTTGATATGAACCTAACGCAACTTGAAACGGTGGAAACGGAGCTAAAACGCAAAAGATACTGCCAAAACAAGGTTCAGGGGCTTTTCTGTGAAGAAACAGGGCTTCCAGGGGCTTAACTGCAAGAAACCAGGGGCTAAAACATGATTACGTATATAAACCAGAGGTTTATAACGTAAAAAGACAGAGCTTGGACCTCGGGTGGAAAAAAACTAAGAAGTCTGGGGCCTAACTGTGAAAACCAGGACTAAACTGTAAGGATCTTTGGAGGTGGAAGGGCTCTTTTGTGATATTCAAAACTGTAGGGGGTTTTGTGCAAAACGGCGGCTGACGGAGGCGGATGTGCTGACTGAGCACCACGTGGCGAGCTCTGATTAGGCGAGCGGCTGACGCGGCTGCTGACGATGCCGTGGACCGGGCGGTGGACTTGGTCCACTGGTCCACGGTAGACCGGTTACAAATCGCGAAAGGGTACGCGATCAGCACCGTCCGGATCAGATCCAACGGTGCACGTCGCCCACACGCGAGGGAGCGGCGGCGGTGACGCCGGAGACGGGCGGCGCGCGGCAGAGCTCGCCGGAAGTTCGCCGGCGACCTCGAAAACGAGCGTCCGGCCTCGGTTTCGAGCGCGAAAAGCACCTACGCGGAGCTAGGGAAACGACGAGATCAACTAGGGGATCAAAAGGGGTGGCTTGGGCGGCCAGGGCGGCACACAGCGGAAGGGGGCGGCGCTGCCAATGGCGGCGTGCGGAGGCAAGGGCTACGGGCCCTATGACGCACAGAAACAAGGAGGGGTGTGATGCTCATCACCTGGCGAAGCTTCGGGTGAAGAGACAGCGTCGGAGAAGCGGCGGTGAGGGAGATCGAGGCGGCGGCCGAAGGTTGAAGATGACGGCGGCGGCGAACGGCGCTCTGTGCAGCTCGGTCCGGCAACGGAGAGGCGAACCTGGGACAGAGGGAGGTACCGTGAGCGTAGAGCGCGAAGAAGAAGGAAGAAGGAAGGGCAGGGACCACTTCACCGACGGCAAGAAGCTTCGGCGACCAACAATGGTGCGGCGGCCGAAATTCTCTGGCGGCGGCGCGCACACGAAGGTGGAGAGGAATGAGGGGCTTGGGAGAGGGAAAGGAGGCGCGTAGGGTTCGAGCTCGGGTTTTATAGGCCAAGAGAAGGGGAGAGGGGGCATTGGCCGGGGTATCGGCCATCAATGGCCATGTAGCCGGCGGTTTCAAGATGGCGTTCAAGGGGGAGGGAGGAGGAGTAACTGAAGGGAGATTTGAAAGCGAGGGAGTAAAGGGAGGGCTCCACCGCGCCTTGATGGCCGGCTTGAAGGCAAGGAGGAGCGGGAAAGGTGGGCATTCGGCCGGCGGGCGCGGCTGCAAGCGGAACAGGGGAACCGGCCTGAGGTGGGGGACAGATCCGACAGGTGGACCCCACCTGTCGGTGGCCGAAAGAGAGAGAGGGAGGAAGGGTGGGAGTGGGCCGGCGGAGCCGTTTTGGGCCGAGCGGGGATCTGGGCCGCGCGAGTGGCTGGGCCAGGGTGGGCTGAAAGGGAGGAGGGGTTAGGGAAGGGGTTTGGTTTTTTTTTCTTTTTTTTTCAAAACCTTTTCTTTTTCTTTCAAAACTTCAAACACTTCAAACCTTTCAAACTTTCAAACCAAAACTCTTTTTTTAACTTCACACAAGCAAACAAAAGCCATGCATTTCAAAACATGATGCACAAGCACTTGTTGCCTCTAAAATTATTCAAAATGATATTTAAATATTTTAAAGCCAAATTTATTTGATAATTTATTTAAAGCCTTAGAAACAAAAACTAAAACACCAAGTTGCTATTATTTTCATGATGGAAATTTAGGGTGTTACACCTTCGTGTGAGTTTTAATGCATATATGTCGATCCTTGTTGCTTTGTAAGTGATTTACCGAGCGTTAACCCGGCAACTAACGACAGGATGATACTTTATTATTGCTTAATGACCAAAGTGGATTGGTTTAGGCGATAGTACGGCATCAGAGCAATTATATGCACCAGAGGTTAATTAATAACCTTAATCACTGGTTTTTGAATAAAATTTGCCAAGATTGTTTGGATTTGCAGAACACGTTGTTCCGTTAAGGATAAACTAGACCGAGAGGCCCTAGAGGGAATTTTGGGTTCTTTCAGGTGGCTTATTAATCTATGGTTTATTTTTGCTAACTCCCAGCACATTTAATTTCTGTCAGAACTTACTTTCTGTACAACCATACTAGTTCATCACGTTTTGCTATACGTGGTGGTACCACAGGAAAGTCCTGTGAGGGATGGATGGGACCTATTCAAATGGGCACCCATGTCGCGTCTGCGTCTCATCACGTTTTGCTATACGTGGTGGTACCGCATGGAAGTCATGTGAGGGATGGATGGGACCTATTTCAAAGGGAACCCACCGTCGCGTCTGTGTCTCGCCACGTTTTGCCATACGTGGACGTTCCGCATTGTGTATATGCGAGGCAAGGATCCGCTTCATTCCAAAAGGAGCGTGTCTGAGGTTGGACGCTGTCCATGCAGCGGCTTGACGCATGGATACCGTTTCTATAGTAAACGGTAATGTATGTGGACGCTTCTGTGACGTGCTGGCACGGAAGGTTCTTTTCTGCAGGTACATAACAGCGCTTCGTTAGTCGCTAAGTGAGTACCGAATAGTTCTCGACTAGTTATTATAGGGAGAGACGAATAAAAGCCTTGCCACCGGCACTAACTGCGATTTTTGGCTTGATCGCCGTGTGAGGACGAGTAGGTTGTCTTGCATCATGTTAAAAATCGAAAACAACTTAAAAATGGACTCAAAACACAAAGTGTATGCTCTCTAAGGGAATATTTTGCCAGTGTGTGGTTTTTGTGTTCTAGCTTTACCTCTCATGTATAGGTGTTGTGCTGTCCAAAATTTTTTGTATGGCTGTTAGCTTGAATTTTTGCACCTTGATCTAGGAGTAATTAGACTAGTTGATCTATACCAAAGTTGCTCCATATCTAATCTAGTTTTTGCTCGTAAAAATTCATGGTCATAGCTTCCGTAAATCTTGAGTTGTAACCTTTTTAGTGAACCTAGGTCCTGCTGTTTTTCAGGGAGCAGAGCCTTGAACTTTGCATCTTTCGACCTTGTTCCTAAATAATCTAGCTCAACCTTTGAATACCGAAAAGGTGTTTCGTAACCTCACTGATGTGCTGGTACAATTTGGTGAATTTTTGGAGCTCTGGTTTTAAGTTATGGATTTTTTGTTCACAACTGCCAGAACTTTATGTCAGTACGTATGTATGCTCGCTTCGAGTCCAGCACACAGTTGTACCTTTGTACACATGACTACCCCAGTTTGCCCAGCATGAGAGAAGAACTTTTTCTGTTCTGCCATGGCAATTGGGTGATGTCTTGATCTTAGAGTCAATCTTCAGGTATCATCTCCGCCTGTTAGCCGGTTATCTCCATCGACATGTATCCCTTCCAAACCCCCTTGAATTTATACATGTCGGAGCACTGAGCTATTCTTGAATTGATATCCTTGTCATGATTACTTCGATCTTTCAATCATGAGCTTATTCCTCATGGTCTTGCTCACAACATTTTGCAAAAAAAAATGTCACTTGTTGGGTATGCATTTGCATAGCACGTGCATTTGGGAATCTTGGGTGAACTAACGTGCATACGCATGGAAGACTCGATACTCATACTCTATCTCTCTTATGTTTGGTGATGTTATTGTCCCATAAACCAAAGGTGCCGCGACGGAACCTAGGGCATCGTGTGCGCTGCAGCCAGATGATTGCCACTAGGAGCGCGCTAGGTATCTTGGTTGTAAGAATGCGACTCGCCACACATATACTCTTTCTCCACTCCGCGGGTAATCGAGTCATGCTAACATGCATCATGAGCACCATACCGCATGAACATGTGCATCATGCATTCACAAATGTGTGCATCACACCCCAACGTTTAAAATCATTGCACTGTTGATATAACAAGGTGATGTCACTAAAGATCTCAAACTAATTAACATGTGAGCAAGATTGTTCTGATATTCCTATATCGGTTTATCTCTTCACACTTCTCGCTTACATCCGCAAGTAAACTCCCTGCAAAAGCTCCCACGACTTGTCATCCTTGACTACCCTTATGAGCTGACCTTCAACCGATGATGGTTATACTCTTCGACCTATAATCACATCCCGGTTACTCCCCAAAGTGATTCCGGAATTCTCAGAAGACCACCCTCCCTACTTTCGTCTTTGACCTTCGAATCTCGGGACGAGATTCCTTTTAAGGGGGGTAGGCTGTGACGCCCCAGGTTTTTAATTAGCATCATTAGTGCTAATGACCGAATCAACCGAGTCAAACACTGTTGACGTTGGTCAAACCTTGGTCGACCTGGGTCATCACCTCGAAAACCTCACCCACACTCACCCATTAGCACCTTAAGCAAGTCAACCACACCTCCCTTGGTCAAAACCCTAATTGGAGTGGTCAAACCCCTATTGTCAATCTCCTAGATCTGGAACTTTGGTCACGTTCTCCAAATTTTGTCTAAACACTCAAAAATCTGCCAATATAAAAGTTGTGCAGAATTTCCAGGGACACGTTTCATCTTCAGGATGGCATTTCAAATTTTGAGTGGAAAAGGTTCAAATTTGCCAGTCAAACTCAGTTTCACTATTCACCGAGACATAAAAATCCTCAAATTGGCATTTGAATTTCTCTTTCATTTTGAATCCAAATCCAATTCGGCTTCAGCCATTATTCAGAGGATCAACTCATCTGCAACTTTCCTATCTACAAGATTTGAAGTTTACATGCAACTTTTTGAGAATCGTGCAAGCAAACAGGGGCACTTGGGACGGACCGGGCCGGAGACGCGCTCGGCGCGACGTCACGCTCGCGCGCGCGCGTCCAAGCGTCGCGCCGTGCGCCACCGTACTACGGCCGGCCCTCGAAGTTTGGGCCTGACCTCGGCATGCGTCGGCCTCACACGCGTCCCTATGAGCCACCTCGGCCGGTGGAGAACCGCGCCACGCGGCGAGTACGCGCGCACCGCGGCGTCGTCACCTCCCCACCGCGCACGCACGCCGAGACCGCCGCCGTACCTCGCATTTACGCGCCCGGACGGTTAGCCACGAAGCAAGGCCACCTCTGAGAGCGCTCGGCTATAAATAGCCGCCTCCCTCTCCTCCCGCGCGTGAGCCCGCCGTCCGCCGCCCGCCATTGCCGCCGCCGCAGGCGAGCACCCCCTCCGCTCGCTCCCGCCGCCGGCCAAGGCTTCCAAGCTCTTCTCTAGACCTCACTCGAGCTTCCACCGCCGCTTGTTGCCTTGCATTTCCCTCACACTCGCCGGAATCCGAGCCGCAGCGGGCGCGCCGCCGCGACCTCGCCGTCGCCGCTCGCCGGAGCCACCTCCGGCCACGCCACCACCACCAATCAACTCGTGGTGAGCCCAATCGCACACCGGCGTCATTTGTTTGCCAAGCCCGACCGTCGTTCGCCGCCGGCGAGCCCTCCCCCGCCGCCAAGGGCACGGTTGTGATTCCCCGAGGGCATATGTGTAAACCAGGGGCCTAGTTGTAATGAAAGTAATCTTAGTTTCTTTGCAAGTCAGTCCAGCACCTTAGAAAAATCCTAGAAATTCACAGAAAATTCAGAAAAATGCAAACCCAATTTTTTTGGTCTCAGTGAGAGTATATCTACAACTTCTACAAAGCATGACTATAGTTTTGACTTATATATTTTGAATGAAAATTCAAATTCAGTTTGACACCTTTTTGCTGTAATTTAAAATCTAGAAAGGCTATGGAGCTGAATTTTGGATATGTTGCTAGACTTGTCATGATTAGACTCTGGACCAAAAATTGCACAAAGATGTTGAACATATCTTTTATTATAAATTACTTTGCATATATGCTATTTCTGCTTTACTGATTTTTGTAGCAAAATATAAATTTATTTTTGTGCTCAACTTGTGGATATGCTCATGTTATGACTAGATTCAACTTCCCTACATTTACCATGATTTTATCTCTGCAGAAGTATTTATTCTTGTTATATGCTTAGATTTAAATTTAATTGCCTAGTTCAAATTTCCAATAGGATCTTGTTGTGCTTGTTGGTTTCTTAAGCTTGTTTTAGGTCAGAGATGTTGTAGGGATGAGTTTGGATGTAGTAATGCTTTATTTATTTATTTATGCATTTCCTTTAATTTAAATGGCTAGGAAATATCATCTTTGCATTTATAGGTTTTGTAGCTCTTGTAATGTCCAAAGCTTGATCCAGTGGTTGCTTAGTAATATTTAGGCCAGCAAGGACACCTATCCTTGTTTGTATATTTTATTTTGCATATAAAAGTTAAGGTGCACATAAGCTTGTTGTTAGGAGTTAATTAGGAAAATGTGTCCTTTAACCTTGTGACCCTTGTAAATGGTTGCATAGCTTAATTTTAGGATCTCTAAATACACCTTGCTGTTTTAAGAATTTAATTTGAAATTATTTACATAGATGTGCACACAGTTGCTATTAAAAGATTGAATAATAAATCTTCACATGGAATAACAATAATGAAAGTAAACATTAATTACTTGTTGGTCAAAGAATAAACCTTTGTCTATAATAACCTTAATGGAAAAGAATTAATAATTAATTGTTTGTCAATGTGAATATGGCCAACAAGAGTTGGATGTGATGGTTAAACTCTCGCTCCACTCAATAACCCTGCATTGCATTCCGTGTAGAGCTTCCTGACGGTAGATACGCGCTCGTGCCGGAAGCCGAGGAAGGAGGAGCTGACGCGGAGCTGCAGTATGTGGAAGTGATCGACGACACCGAGGACCCTCAGGCTAACCCTGCTGACGAAGGCAAGCCCCGGTGCATTAACCTAAGTGTTTTGGAAATTTATGCAACTATCTATGGATGTTTGTGCATTTACGTTCAGGAGTTGAATGGAACCCTAGATGCATGATCCCTAGGTACCTATGTCTTTACTAGTATGTTAGGTCGATAGCTGCTATGCTATAGGACCGGTACAAGTCGAGTGATGTTCGTCACTCGCGAGAATAGGTTCTTATGTTGGAATCATAAGATCTTTATAAATGGATTGCTCACGTGGTAAGAGCATGGGATGTGGGCTCCTGTCCAATGGCTTTCGTGGGTTAAGTGTTTGAACGTACTAAACACTTGTCGGAAATGGGTACGGTAAGCCTAGTACCTTAACGAGACGGTAAGGGATTTTACTGTGACTAATCTTGGGATACGTCCCCCGGCTAGCTACCGGTGGTGCATGTGCGATGCTGGGTGCCTTGCGGGGTATACCAGATAGCCTGTACCGAAGACTGTGGCCTTTTATCCCGAACCGAGGACTTTTGGGAACCGCCTGGTGGTTGTCCTCGCGGGGGCACCCTACCGTGTGTTTAGGTCTACCTTGCAAGGTTTAAATCAACTGGTTGTCGGCCTCTCACCGTTATCTGAGACTACTTACTCTACTGGCCATGAGATCCCTAATGATGGAAGTTGATGAATATTATGCTTGATTAATTGTCTTGCACAACTTATGCTTGCAATAGTTGGCTAATTTAGAAAAGAATATTCAACTAGAACTTGTGCTAAAATCTTGAAAGTAAGGACATACTTTTCGTTGCTTTTCAGCTAAAGAAACCCCAGTGGCCAAAAAGCCTTTCATGTCTAGAGTTGGTGAAGTAGTTATCACCGACGGGTAAGTCTTGCTGAGTATTAGTATACTCAGCCTTGCTATAATCTGTTGCTCCAGGTAATGCCTTTGCTGATGTGTGGCCTGGAGAGATCCCGCCTGGCTGGGAGCTGGAGCGGGTTGAAGACGATGAATGAAGGCATCATGGCAGGCCTCCCGTGATGTTTCCTCGTGCCGTTTAGTTTAATTCCGCTGTTTTCAAAACTCTGAACTTCGTTGTCGTGTCAAAGACTTCGGTTTGTAATAATTAAGCCCTTCGGGGTAAATTTGGATGTTAATCATATGTTGTTCTCTGGACTCGCCTTCGCGTGGGTTTTAATGCATATATGTCGATCCTTGTTGCTTTGTAAGTGATTTACCGGGCGTTAACCCGGCAACTAACGACAGGATGATACTTTATTATTGCTTAATGACCAAAGTGGATTGGTTTAGGCGATAGTACGGTATTTTCCTGGGCGGGTTGTCACATGCGCATCCTTGTCACCACCACGTCTGCGGTTTCCCTCCCTTCTCTTCCTCGTTATCTCTCGAAAGCGCTTCCAGGGGTGGCAACTAAGGGTGTGATGAGTGTGACAGAGGAAACCGATGTCTGAGCATCCATGGAGAGGGCGACCCACGATGGCGAAACGACGTCGGAATTGGATGCATCCCTAGTTTTTGGAAATAACAGCTGTGCCTCTTTTCGAACTTGCGTTGATCGAGCCTGTGACCTGTGTTGGTACCTTCGGCTTGTGCATGGAGGGGTGAAAACGGCTCCGTGAGGATGCGGATGAAAGTGCGAAAGTGCGGAACAAAAGTAATAACTAATAGTCTAATACTACCTCCGTTCTTCTTTAGTTGACGTTGGGTTGCTCAAACTTGAGCTAATGAAAGTCAAATAAATAAGAACTGAGAGAGTAAGTCTCAAGATGTCGCATCCGTTGAAGCATTTCTTTGAATGTGCTCTTCAGGATATATATAGAGCAACTATTGCGATCTTTCTAAGTCATTCTGGGATTGGGGGCTCTTTTTTCCTTAATTCAAATCAGGTGTCTATTCTGGAAAAAAAAGGTGTGATGTTTCCCTTCACCAAACATTATTGTTCTTTTTTTGTGTGTTACTAGATAATAAGGACCCATTTGTGAGAGCTTGTATTGGCTCCGGCTTCACATACTTTTCACAAACTGACGCATTGTAGTGCGAAGATATTTTACAAACCGAGGCAAAATAATAATAATTGAATTAAGTAAAGCTAGTAGTTTTTTAGTTTCTTTTTGCTTCACCAGTGAAACCAGTTCAGGAGAAGCCCTCCTAACGGTTCCTAAGAGTAGCTCCCGTTCTTACTTGTAGACGTGAACATAGTAGTTTCCAATCTATATGATCTACTTTTTTATTGCCAAACCTATGACTCAAAAATTAATATTTAGTGGTAAAATAGAAGTAATTTGACTTCTGAGGATAATTCCATTAGTAACAATCTCATCTAACAAATATGATTTTTTTTATGTGCAATCCTGCCATAGCCCATAGCTATAGCCTCAGCCTCACTCATCTGCACACGAGATACTCCTATTAACAAGCTATGTTACATTGCCATACGCAAATGCCAATCGATTCCACGTGGTATGTTGTCACCCTATTCGCACATAGCTACAGCGCGAGCAAGGGGGGCGTTCTTATATTACTCCTCTGTTGAGCGCCAGGGCGCCTCAATGATTCGGATTAGCCATGTCCGGGCACTGGAGGGCAGGGCGGAGCTATAGTGTCATTAGGGGGTGCAAATGCACCCCCCAAACAAATGAAAAACAGTAATAAAGTTCAAAATTTCACCATATATGCACCCTCTAAAATTCAATTCTATGCACCCACAAGGCAAATCTGCACCCCCTTTCAATTTACTCTAAGCGCCCGGAAGGTGCTTGCGTTGCAAAACTCAGTTTGTCCCTGTCACCACCCCTTCGCTCCACGCCCTCTCAGCTACCTGACAAGGCCTCTCTTCCAAACCCTTCGGCCGGAGCCGGTTGGGTGTGACTCGTCGTGCTGCTCGCTGCTGGTGGCCGGCCTCGCCATGGCTGTCCACGCCCCCCTCTCTTTTTGTTTGCACACCTTTGGTATCTCCCGTGCGCAATGATGCGCCCCTGTCCCTGTGCCGCGACAAGGATGGATGCGTCCGTCGATCGATCGGGTGTTGGGTTCCTGTTCCTGGCGCGGCGCAACAAGTTGCCGAGAACGTACGATCGAGAAGAAGAATGTTAGGGCCTGCCCACATGCCCATGCCCCTCAGCTCGTGAAGGTAGTATCACGACGTACGCCGCGGCGGCGGCGCCGTGATCGAGGCTGATGCTGATGCCGCCGCCGCCGCGTCTCGATCCTTTCACCTCTGCTGGCTCCAGAAGCCATCGTCGATCGGAACCGGCCGGCCGGCAGTTCCCATCGGCGGAAAGCACAGTACGACGCCGTGTACTTGGTGCCGTCGCCACCATCTGCCTGTCGCTCGACGCCAGTTTTACATACGCATCCAACAACGGCGATCGATCGATTGATCGGAACGGCTGCTGGGCACGCCACGCGCGCGCATGTGGGACGACGGCTACAGGCCTCGGTTGCTTTCCACCGCCCAGGGACGGGACAGGGGCGCGCGTCGGGCGGAGGCGCATCCCCTTGTCGCCGGGGAGCCGGCCGGCAGCGGAGGGGTCGAGCGCGCGTTCCGTTGCGTTTGTACGCCACCCGCCACCGCCTTATTCCCTCGCCCGGCCGGATGGCCGCCGGATCGATCATACCAGCTCGATCGTCACATGCGGTGCTGCTGCCAAGCATGCACTGCACGGACGACCATGGATGGTGCATGCCGTCGTCCCTGATCTCTCCATCGACGACTCGGCGACGCATAGTTATTTGTGGGTTAATTAGTAATTAAGTTGGTGACAATTATTCGCGCGCAACTGTTCAATGTTCATGCATGCAACTTTCTTTGGAAGGTAACAGATCGAGCTGTTGTGCTTGCCGACTGCTGGAAGCCTGGAACGTAATAAGCGAACATGTAATCCTTGTCGAGATCTCGCTGCGTGGTGTGTTTGTTACTGCTTTGGCTGACTCTCTTGAACGTTCAGGGGCCTCGGGCATCTTCTCCCCCGTCCGTCCTAGCGTTCGCCCTGATTTACCTGTCTCTCCATCTCCACACGTACACATTTGCAGCTCGACCGACACCGACCATGCATGCCAGCAAGGCCCGCTCTCGCTCCGTGCCCGTGCGATTCGATGGCTACGCTTGCTTCTTCGTCACTCTGCCCCGCATCCCTGATACTTTTGCAGCTAGCGCCATTATCCACCACGTACTAGCTAATCTTCCAAAAAAAATTTTGAAAGATAGTCCTCCAATTATCATTATTGTTTTTTTTCAAAAAATCACTAGTCAGTTCAACCTAAAATCAATCCCGGCTTGCATGATCTTCAGGTATTGAGACCGCAACTGAACTGAATCTTAAGGATGGGAAATACTCCGTCCATCCAGGAATGATACGCGTATTGGAACTGTGGAAAAGTCTTTCAAATTAGATTTAATTTAGCTTATAATATAATGTCAATTGCAAAAGACTCGATGTTATCTCAAAAAAAATTTAAGTACACATATATTGATGCAACATTTGTATACTAAATATGCTTATAATTTAACTAATTGTTGGTCAAAGTTTGTAAAGTTTGACTTCTGACTGACCAAAATACACATATTATTTCTGGACAGAGGAAGCAAATAAATAAACCCAGTGTCAATAATTGCTAGTACTAGCTCCGAATTTGATTATCGGAGCTCATAATTTCCTTACCTAAATAATCCGCAAGTTGATTGCCGTGTGCGATGACTGGAGAGGGATGCGGATACGTAGCCATCGTCCCAGCTGTTTGTCTTGACAGACGAACATGCACTACAACATTCTTCTATCCAGTCGTAACCGACAACTACATGCACGATTCTCCGATCGATCGCTAGCCGCAAGGCTGCAATTACGACTAGTCAAAGGGCCCCAATGCAACAAGCATTAGCTCTTTGCCGCACAACCAATCATGCTGCATGCATGCATACGACTCTAGCTCACTGCCTAATAACTATGTGGATCAACAGCAAAGCCAGCTGCATTATCGATCTAAAGCAAATTGTGGCCACCCCCGACAGACGGGGACGTGTGCTCGCTGGAAAACCAGCTTAAGTGCTTGTCATGAACGATGTAGTTTGCCACTGTGGGCGTGATCGATGACATGGGGTTTAACAACGCTGTCACGTGGGTCTAACTAGCTGAAGAAATGGGTAAAGCGACCCCTTTTTTTACTGTGATTATAAAGATGACACGTATGCATACACATCCCTACGATCGGGAACGTTTTAGGATTATTTTAAGTCAAACTTTCTCAACTTTGATCAAATTTATAGGAAAAAATATTAATATTTATAACATCAAATAGATATATTATAAAAATAGATCCATGATGAATCTAAGTGTATGTATTTCATACCATTAATATATGTAGTTTTTTCTATAAGTTTGGTCAAAGTTAAAAAATTTTGACTTAGGACAATCCTAAAACATCATTGTTTTTGGACAAAGAGTAGATTGGATAATTTCATTATCATTTTTTCTTGATGAATTATTGACTACATTTGGGTATATATGCGGGGACATGGATACGATTCTAGATAGAAACACGAGTACAGGCACGAAATTGATAGGAAAACGGTCTGACCTGTTCAGTGCACTTGTAGTAATAGGGTTTTTGGGTGTGCAGGCAGCGAGTGAGTGAAAGGGAAGCGCTATGATTAGGACCGGAACATGATGATGTCCTGGCGGGCCAACGTATTCCTGCCGCGTAGCCATCAGGATGGATTACGGGAGGGAGGGAGGGCCCATGTACGTGTCCACGGAGAGCGGAAGCGCGGCCAGCACGGACGGGGCCCATCCATCCTGCCGTCCCCAAAGATCTCGACTATCGGATTCGTGGGCCCCTTCTCCCCAAGTTCAAACGGGCCGAAAGGACAGCCATCCCCTGTAGGCCAGGCCCAATAGTGCCTGCATATTCTACTTGATGATGCTGCCACCACTTGACTGCTCACGCTGCAGCTGATGCCTGATTAGACTCATGGTACTGCAGGGAAGTAACTAGTAGTTCTGACTGGCCTACTGTGTGTTTCAGTGTAATCAAACAAAGATTAGCGAGAGGCAACGGCATCCAAGTCACTGGTGAAGCTGGGTGCCATGACAGACAGGAGATGTCAAGTGTTGGGAGTCCTATCATGCATCGAGGATGGACGAAAGGCGGGCGGGCGAAGAACACGAGTGGCTATGGAATAGTAGTAGTCGATAGATGTGGCGTGATGGGGGTTCAGTCAGGTGATGGCGGCGACGACTGGCGTCTCTCGGCGACCGTCGCGTGGGCGTGGCCATGGCGACACTGTTCATCTCCTCCTTGGAAAAGACAGCGGCAGCTGCTCCAGCTGCTCCAGTGATCAGGGCACTGTTAGAGCTGCACAGTCTCCACTCTCCACTTCTCCAGCTACTCATCAGATACCATTTGCCCTCCTCTTTTTTTTCTACCGGCTTTAATTTTACCTACGAACGACGACAGTAGCTAGCGTCGCTCCAAGACCAAGAGTGCTCGACTCCACACCACACCTGAAAAAAAGCAGCAGAGAACAGCATGAATAGAGCACTAGTATGAATAATGGAAAAGATCCGAACGAAAGGCAGAATCATGCAGTACGACGAGCCTCTGGATCGTAACGTGTACTACTAGTACGTGGCGTGTGGCGTGACGAGCTCGACCGCTGGCCCGGCCGGCACCGATTCTGATGAATGAGCAGCTGCAGCAGTAGCTCGTCTGTCTCTCTTTTTGCTCCGCGCTGCGTGCGCCAGGGCGAGAGCTGCAGGTCAATGATCACAAACAAGCGTGGCGAGACCTCGCCCTCCTTTCCTCCCGCGCATTCCCGTCCTCTGACCAAAAGCTGGGATTCGTCTCGGCATCGCCAGCCGCCAGCGGCAGTTACACGCAGTCGGCAGGCGTCGTCTTTCTTCCTCCCTCCCTCCCTGCCGCCGGTACGCACGCACACGGCACACAGACTGCAGTTGCAGGCAGCCTTGCTCGGCGCAGAGGATGTGCAACCCTCTGATTGCAACCGCATTGCATTTTGCTTTGCAGTTTCTGGTTTTCAGTAATCCAGCCGCCTTTTCTTGTCCATCTCGGCTCTCTTTCGGCGCCGATCTCCATGGTTTCAATTGGCTCCGGCGCCCGAGAAATTCCGAGCGCGCGCGCGCAACAGGCAACAGCCCATAGCAGAGCAGAGTGGAGAATGTTTTTCAGAGGGGGAGCAGGCCTGATGTTTTCCCCTGTGGAGCGTCGCGCGCCGGGCTGATGGGTCACTTCAGGGGTGCTGCATGATTGCATCGACCAGAGTGAAAGCAGGCGAGTGACAGACCGGCCGGAGGGGAGGCCGGGAGGGGGTGAAATGTGCGTGCCTTGAGATCGCCGGGAGAAAGATGGGAGAGAGGGTTTTGCTGGCGACTACGCAGGTCTGAATACGCACAGCAGAAAAGTTACAGCGGCACAGCATGCAGAGCCAGAGACGATGGAAAGATTACCCCCCAGCTACTGGCGCCATGGCATGGAGTAGTACGGAGCAGAGGTTCAAAACTGTGCATGATGGCTCGCTCCTGATTTGATTTCTACGAATGATCTTGCCGCTGACCACTGTTCAAAATATATAGCTCCTGAACTCGCAACCTGAATGTTCCTAGAATTAGAGTAGTTTGTTTAGCCAAAACAAAATGAAAAAGGAAAATAATCTTTTTTTTGTGGGTTCAGAGAAGATCCCCTTTCCAAAAGGATAGACCCGTCGTCAGGGAGCGTCGGTTGTTAAGCTGGCCAATGGTGTTGTTATTCAGACAACAGGCAACGGCTCAGTTTTATATGAGTGTTCTCATGCGAGCGAGGCAGCAGCCGGCCGGCCTATGAAACATCGTAGAGCATTCCTCAATTAGTAAGCTTGTCTTCCGGCTTTCCACGTAAGCGTCTTCATCCTCGAGTTGCCTGGCCGAAAGAAACGCTGAAATGATTGCTCAACGGAAAATAGAAGGAATTGCAACTCCCAAATTAACTATATCTAGCAATTAGCTAAGAAATTTTTTGCACAGTGAAGTGTTCTTTATTTGTGCACTGTATGAAATGTCACACCTAGCCTCTACACACACACACACCACTGTGCTTCTTCACAGGCCACTCTCCAGCAAAAAAAATACAGTGGAATCCATTCACCTTTGCAAATCATTCCTCCCTGCTGCAATACCCTGACGGTTGCTTGCCAACGGACGCCGTAAAGCGCACGAGCAAGTGTAATAATAGGTCGACACAACATGGCCGTAGGCACTAGTTCATGTTGGATATGGCAGCGCCCTGAGCTGGTTGGGATTCGAGAGCACGAGGGCATGCATGTACACGCATACACTGCGGATACACACATCGATCTTGCAGAGAGAGCAGCTAGCGCCGGCCATGGTGTGATGATGATGGCGCGAGAGAACTGCTGGGAGCAACGTACCCAGAGATAAAAGTAGCTCCCTACCTTTGCATACTTTGGTTTGGCGTGCGTGCCGCGTTCGCCATCGACCCAAATGATGGAAACAGGCGAACAAGGAGGGAGAAAGGGCCTGCACCCGTCCGAAATATATATGTATATTTACATATATGTCAACTGGCTCTCTCCATTTCTTTGGCTGCAAAAATAGTCAAGTAGTGTGCAGCACCTTCGTCCGGTGTACGGCGTCGAGAAGTACCATGTTAAATATGTGGTAGTGTACCTTTATTAAGTACTAACTGATGATGATATGATGCTTAATCGTTCCATGGTGATGATTAAACCATTGACAGGGACAAGATTCCATCGTCACGTACAGTTGATTTAATTTCTTTAGTGATGTGTTCATGGGAAGAAAAAGGGAAACATAAGTGTAAAGGCAGAAGCTACCTAATTCATGAAATTTGTCTTCGTTTCTTCCAATAATAATCCTGTTTTGCATGCAATAGAAAATAATACTGGATGTGCCCCTTAGCTTGGCAACACTTTGAAAAAAAATCTTCTTTAGGGAAAAAATATGTTGTGCATCTCATGTTTAGCATTGATCTTAAAAGTCCTCTCTTGGCGAGTAGATTTGATACACCTACCAACTGGTAATTGTTCATGATGGAATTCAACAACTGCTGCCTATAGCTATTGCATAAAGCATAGAGGCAACACTATATTATATATTTGTTACTCTTCACAAAAAGAACACCTTTTTCATCAATACAACATTAATGCTCTGATAATCATGTACTTTGCACACATTGAGATTAATGAACATTTACAGATATATAAATAATGGTTTGCCAAATATTATTGTTAAAGTTAATAGTCAAACTTGTGTTTTGAGCTAGCCCCTTCCAAAAAAAAACTAGAGTTTTAAGGGAGTCTCAATGGTGTCCAAAACGTCAATCTTTTGTGATGGAAGGGGATCAGTTCAAAGTCCAAAAGCATGTAAAATTCTGCTCAAAAGAAGATGGACTGTTCGCCGGCGCCCCATGGTTTAGTTCCCCACGGGAAAAGAAGCTCGCTTTTCTCCCTCTTCGAATCTAATACACAGCTTCGCCAAAAGGGCATCTGCTTATGAATATTGTAAAGACCCAGCTTGCCGGATCATCGATTAGAAAAGACATGTGTGAGCAACTTACCCTAAAATTGTTTGATTAATGAGCTACACATGCAGCCATCTTAGCAGAAAGTCAAGTGTGATGGAGGAAAAAGCCAAGAGATCGGCAGATAAAAAAGAACTCTGGTTATGCGATGGAGGAGAAAGATGTCAATGACATCTCATCGTGCCTTAGTTTAGTCGTGAAGAGAAAAAGGGTTAGGATCAAGCTCTCACAAGTTAAGGGTCCGGCACTTGGGCGAAATGATCGCATGCATGTGTGAAGAATCTTCCTCCCATCACCCTCAGCTCGCTCCAATTTCTCACTAGTATATAGTGCCATGGTTTTTTCAGCAAAGCAATCACTGCAAGTCATAAGGCTGAGCTGTTCGTTTGAATAGTTTATTATATGTGACTGGAAAAATTAGCTTTCGATCATTTTGCTTCACTGGTCAAATCAATCAATGGGTAGTGGGTGTGTGTACTTCATTTTTCCTTGTATATATTTTGTATATACTATTATTATTTCTAAACATACTACTGGATTTTCAGTATTTGTATATGTACGTGGCACTAAATAAAGACTTGCATGCAAACATGAATTTCCTGAAGTTTCCATCTCACAGCCGCCTAACTCATGTCTGGCCAAGAAAAGAGAAGGAAATCGGAAAGGGCAGAACAAAATGGTCTCTTCTAGTAGGGGAGCAGTTATGACAGACACATGCATGCAGGAGGAGGATATGTGCTGATTAAGCTAACCACCATAAGCAACATACTAGGTGTGACGAGATTGGGAGAATAGTGATCTGTCCCATGATCCCACCGATATGATCTTAAAAGAGCCCTAATTAAAACTAACAAACAAAGGCTTGATAAAAGCTGCCCGTCCAATGAGTATATGAGACACATTCCCCCTTCAAAAAAGTGGGGGCACACCCACACACCGATGCAGAGGCACAAAAGCAAAGAGATATAGACAAAGCCCTTTCTTTCTCTCTTTCACCACCATCCCATAAGGTAGCTTAGCTTAGCTATATATGATCCCCCCATGCCCCCAAAGCCTTTCCACACAAACACAACGTTATATGCACCTTGAGCTTTCCACCCCATAAAGCCTCCCTTGGCACCTCTATCCCACTAAGGAGCAAAAAGAGAAGAGGGAAAGGAGCCAAGAGCTCTCCCAAGTGCTCTCTACTAGCAGTAGCAGCTTTGCTTGGCGACGGCATTCGGCTAGCCGCTAGTAGTAGCCCCTGCCCGGCCTGCGCGCCCTTAAAAAGAAGCAACTCCCTAACGCTTATGGCACTACTGGTCAAGAGCCACCACCAAATGTTGGGCTCCTCATCCACCTCCTCGTCCTCCCCGTCGGCGTCCCGGCAGCCGGCGGCGGCGGCGCCTCCTCCACCACCCCCGTCCTCCTCCTGCCTCACCGACCAGCAGCCGTCCCCCGCCAAGCGCAAGCGGCGGCCGCCCGGCACACCGGGTAATAATACGATCGAGTTCGTCGTCGTCGTTGATCTTGCACTTGTACACAGTTGCATGTATCGTATCAGCACTTTAATTTGCTGCTTAATAATGTGTGTGCACCGGCGGCCGTGGTTGGGTTGGACCATGCATCTATGTACGTTGAACAGCTAGCTTAGAAAATTTACTAGAAAGATGACGATCGAGATGGATATGCAGACCCCGATGCGGAGGTGGTGGCGCTGTCGCCGCAGACGCTGCTGGAGTCGGACCGGTACGTGTGCGAGATCTGCGGGCAAGGGTTCCAGCGGGAGCAGAACCTGCAGATGCACCGGCGGCGGCACAAGGTGCCATGGCGCCTCGTGAAGCGGGCGCCGCCCGGCGGCGAGGACGGCAACGGCGGCGCCGCTGCTGGTGGTGGCAACAGCAGCACTGCCACCGGCGGCGGCGCGGCGGCGCCGGCGACGCCCCGGAAGCGCGTGTTCGTTTGCCCCGAGCCGAGCTGCCTCCACCACGACCCGGCCCACGCGCTGGGCGACCTGGTGGGCATCAAGAAGCACTTCCGGCGCAAGCACGGCGGGCGGCGGCAGTGGGTCTGCGCCCGCTGCGCCAAGGGCTACGCCGTCCAGTCCGACTACAAGGCCCACCTCAAGACCTGCGGCACCCGCGGACACTCCTGCGACTGCGGCCGCGTCTTCTCCCGGTAACCACCTCAACGACGATCCTCCTCGATCTTGCTTCTTCTCCTTCAGTTCTTACACGTACGTGTGTCGTGTGTGTGTGTGTGCATGCGATGCGCGCGCACGAACGCACGCACTGCACGCGCGCGCGGCCCGGCCGGCGCTCGATCGATCGTGTGTGCCGGTGGAGCGAGCCCCGGCTGGCCGGGCACCACCGTACCGGTGGCCCAGGCCGGTTTGTATCCGGCGGTGGGAGCGACCGGCCGGGATGGACAGGCTTGCATGGAGATGAGACAAAAGCTATGGTGCCGGCCGGCTCGCGCGACGCGAGTAGGGCCCCGGTGTGCTTGCCTGCCAGTGCTAGTAGTAGTGGCTGCGCACATGTACATGACATGAACAGCCAGCCGACACCAATTAATTAGGGTTTGATCCGGTGGTTTGATCCGGAGTAGTATCAGTAATCATCGTACGGACATGGGTTTGTGTGGGGGATAGCTACGCTTTGCTTGCGTTTGGCGCTGCATGGTGGTGGTGGTGATCTGATGATGATATCTATCTGTCTATCGATCCGGAGGTGGCTAGCTAAGATAGCGAGTAGTAGTGACTAGTGAGGTGATGACGATGGAGTGGGTTCCATAGTATCTAAATATCGTCCACTACTGATGAAGGAAAAAAAACACCATCCTTTTCGCGCGAGATGAGGAGAAAAAAGCAGGTTGGGGACGCAAAGAATTTAAAGCAGATCGAGGTGTGCGTGGCACGTACAGTGCACCGGGATTAGATATGATCGACGATCGATCGCGTTTTCGGTGGCGGGTTGCGGTAGGACCGAAAGTTCCAACGCGACGGGCGCGACAGCGACGGCGCATCGGCCACAAAACTGTCTCCGCCGCATGCGTTTCTCGCCCCCCACACGCTGCTGCTAGCTGATATCCGTGCACCTGTATAATTAAGCTGATTGCATAGTTTTCCTTAGCACAAATACACTACTCACTACTGTCGCTAGCTACGTGTTCAAAAAGAACAATAATAAAACTTGGCACATGTGGGGGGCATGTACTAGCTAGCAAGGAGCAGAAACTAAACTGTGACCACGATCAGGTGAATTGTGCATGTGAGCTTGTGATCTGCCGGGTTGGGGTGCTGACCAGATGGAGCCGGAAGCTAGTGGTCGTGACAGGCTCGCTGATCTCTAGCTAGGTAGAGACAAGCTGCTCCATTCTTCGGACCCCCCTGGCGTGATCCACCAAAGTACAGGGCGCCACTACTCCAGCCGCAGCAGCCACACACACGCACTACCACACACACCATGCCCATGTCCATGTGCTCCCCCCCACCGCCTTTTCCTCCAAAACAACAACGCCGGCCGGCCGGAGCATGGCATGGCCCAGCGCCTTTAATAATTGGCATGGCAACCACACTCCCTTGTCCCTCACCACCGTCATCGATATGCTTCCCGGACATGCATATGCAGGCTTCCTTTTTCCATCTCATGCATATATACATACATGCATGCCTGATCGATCGATGTCTCCATCGATCCATCGATCTCCATGTTTCCTTCCAGATGTTCCCATCATCAGCTAAATGGCTAATGGCTGCATATCCACTTAGGTTTGTGTAGTGGTCCTTGAATTATATATGTTGATCGATCATTTGCTTCACTTGCTTGTTGATGTGTAGTATATGGCATTTATCGATATCAACTCATCGATGAATAATTCAGACAACGAGCCTTGGCGTGTGTTGTAGCTGTCGGTCCCCTGAACCGAAGTTGATGCTTCGAGCCCAACCCAATTATGTTGCCGTTGCCGCGAAGCTCGCTAGATTGCTGTTGGATCCGCGCGCACCGGTACGGCCGGTCTCGCTACACAAAGCCGTGATCGACGCGTAGCTTTCGGCCGGCCGTGTAGGCTCGCGGCGACCGGCGACCGGCCAACCATGCACGCGCGCCGCCCGGCCCGTGTGGTCTCTTTCGTTCCAGTCTCCTCGCGGGGCAAGGGGGGTTTTGCCATCGATCTCGCACGCATGTGGGCGCGCGATCCCGGCCTCCCTCGCGACAGCGACGACGGTCTCGACTGATTAGCGGTAGCAACTTGTGCTAGCTGCAGATTATGGTGGTGTGGTTAGTGATGGTTGGAATGTGTTGTGCAGGGTGGAGAGCTTCATCGAGCACCAGGACGCGTGCAACTCCGGGCGGATGCGCGGCGAGGTGGTGCCCGTGCCGACGACGCTCCCGGTCATCCGTCCCGCCGTCCCGCGGCACCCGCCCGCGGTGGCGCCGCCGCCGCCGCCGGAGCTCCAGCTGCTCCCGGCCTCCACGGCGGCGTCTCTAATAACGGCCACGACGACAGCCGCCTCGTTCTCCACGATCACCAGCACAACCACCGCGCCCGGCCACGAACAACAACCCCACGCGGCGGCGGCGGCGACGACGACGACGAAGCTGCAGCTCTCCATCGGCCCCGTCACCACCGCGGCTGCCGCTGGGATCGGCGAGGAGGAGGAGGACGCCGAGGCGCTGCGGCGCGCGGTGGAGGAGAAGGCGGCGGCGGACGCGGCGCGGGAGCGGGCGCGCGAGGAGGCCGCGGCGGCGGAGCGCGCGCTGGAGGAGGCCCGGCGCGCGCGGCAGCGGGCGCGGGCGGACCTCGAGAAGGCGTGCGCGCTGCGGGACCACGCCGCGCGGCTGCTCGCGCAGGTCACCTGCCACGCGTGCCGGCAGCGGTCGCTCGTCGCCATGTCCTTGGCCGTGGTCGCCAGCGAGGGCCACGGCCACGGACACGGCGGGCCCGCGGTGGCATGCGACCCCATGAGGGGAGGAGGCGTAGGGGCCGCGGGCATCTAGCTGCTACCTCCATGCATGAACAGCACAGCACGGGTCGAGTTTGTGTGTACGTACTCTAGTCACGTAGATT
This sequence comes from Cenchrus fungigraminus, assembly GCA_036936925.1. NCBI lineage: Eukaryota > Viridiplantae > Streptophyta > Magnoliopsida > Poales > Poaceae > Cenchrus > Cenchrus fungigraminus. The sequence continues at coordinate 127,149,656 of CM072777.1, forward strand.
CGTAGGCCTTGTCGTGTCGTCTGGCGATGATCAAGCGAAGATAGCAATGCTCTGTACTGCAGTAGCTACTAGCTAGCCACGCACCCCAGCCCCATGGTATTTAGGGTGCTACAATTTGCTACTTTGGCCACGTCAATCTCGCATAAGCTCTTCATCTATTTTCTTGTGAAGTGTCCACGAGATTCCACTCCAACTTGCGATCAAGCACAAGAAGCTGAAGAAAGCAAGGGCATAGACCGTCTTTCCTCAAGCTTCCACCGCCCCCACACAGGTCTACACCAGATGAATCCATTAAGCCTAATTAATCCGTCAATAAAGATTGTTTACTATATCTTAAGTTTTGAGTTGAGGGTTATGAAATAAGTTTTGTCATTAATCCACATTTAATATTTCTAATTAGTGTCCGTTTATTCGATGTGATGGGTGGATGAAATTATTTTTTGGGAACTAAACGTCTGTGTGTCAGTATAGAAGACATTGGCCGCTCTCCCAAGTCGACCCACAAAATTTTATATATAAATAAAGAAGAAAGTACATGTAAAGAAGGTGCATATATAGCATGATGTGTAGTATTTTATTAAGCAAAATAGAATTATAGTTAAGCAACTTTAGGAGAGACAATATTTAGAAGAAAGTATAACATTTAGAGCCTTTTTTCTCTTATGATTTACCAGCTTTTCTTTCTAAATATTGTATGAACCAGTCCGAGATCATATCTCTTGAGAACAACAAAAAAAAGTTTAAACATGTGTTTATTTGAAAACTCAAATTTGCTAGGCACGTTTTACAACAATGAACCTAGCAAATCGAGATCAAGTCGCACGATTTTACTATCTGCAATGTCTTATGTTCTCATATGATACGAAATGGTTCCTTTACTTTAAGGATTTAATATTTGTTAGTAGCTTGATTTTATCTTTCAAATGTGCAAATCGATTATTATATATGGTCCATTTGCATTTGTTCTCGAGGGGGAAATCTAAACTTTTGCTAGACGAAATGGTGGCATGCCTCGCTTTATTGCAAAGCTTGGAGAATAATCTAAACTTTGTTAAAAGTACTAGTACTAGGTTAAGGAAAACATAAGTTCAAAAAAACATGACCAATTGACAAGTTTGCACAAGAAGCCTAGAACAAACAACGGACGAATACGTGGGCCTCCGATGCGGCACTGGACCGGGTTGCTTGCTACCCATGCTTCTACTCGTCGGTCGGATTGGCATCAGTGCGTCGCTGCAAAAGTGGGCATTGCAACAGCAAGATGGCCTTCCTTTTGCAAAAGGAACCAAAAAACGCCTTTACCCCTGGCCTGTGTTCTTCACGTGTACAGCTTTTTACCGCACGGCTACGCCATTCAGTGCCAGAGCAACGCAGGGTGTGTTTAGAAGCCCATCTTCTCCCAAAATTCACTATGCAAAAAGATGATTCTCCATCACATTAAACATCACATCAAAAATGACGGCACATGCATGGAGTACTAAATATAGATGAAATCAAAAACTAGTTTGGATGTACTTTGCGAGACGAATCTTTTGAGCCTAGTTAGGCTATGGTAGGACAATATTTACCACAAACAAACGAAAAGTGCTACAGTGTTTTCAGTTCGGAACAGTGCTTTTCAGCCCAAAATCCGTGCAAAGTTCAGAATTTTGCATCCTAATTCAGAGAACTAAACACACCCCCATTTCACCCGGAGCTGAATGCTCTGTAAAAAACACTAGTCGTGACCCTTTTTACTACAGAGTGCAGAGAATATGCTCTCTTCCTCGCCTGGGGAGGTGCACCGAGGCTTTTATACCTTGGCCCTGTTTAGAAGTCAGATTTCTCTCAAAATTCACTATGCAAAAGGAAGATTTCTCATCACATCAAACATCACATCAAAAATGTCGGCACATGCATGTAGTACTAAATGTAGATGAAATCAAAAACTAATTACACAGTTTGGATGTACTTTGCGAGACGAATCTTTTGAGCCTAGTTAGACCATGGTAGGACAATATTTACCACAAACAAACGAAAAGTGATACAATGCTTTTCAATTCGGAACAGTGCTTTTCAACCCAAAATCCGTGCAAAATTTCGGAATTTTGCAACCCAATTTTGAACTCTAAACACACCCCTTGCATTATTTGTAAGTTCACAAATTTGCATATGTTTTCTTTTTACCTCAAGGACAAATTAGCAACCCGAGCACAGCTCCTTTTTCCTCCAAACAATCTTTGGGAAAATGATGCTGCTCTGATAAGATTGACGACGTTGTTTGACCAAGCTAGAAAAGCAAATATTCCCTAGACATCGCCCCTACTACAGAGCATCTAGCTAGAGTGCAAGCTCGGTGTGATGCTCGGCGATGTCCGATGTGGTAGCATTATGAAAGTGGTACGGATATTATCCGTCCGACCGACCGACCGAAAGGGTCAGACACTCAAATGGTAAGACCGTATTCGAATCCGAACATTTAATATCCGTGACTATCCGTACCGTATTAGTATCCGGAAATTCAAAATTGAATTTCTATGATCCAAATATGATGAATATCACTATTCGACAAAAAATATACTGTCCGTATCCGTATTCGATCCGAGAATTCTGTCCGAGAAGAAAAATTATATGTATCTGTATCCGCAGTATCCGTCCGTATCCGATCCGTTTTCATCCCTAGGTAGCAGTTCCGTAAAGCTGAGATGGCGCATAACGTAATGGTGCCCTTGCAAACTTGCTTTTGTTTTCGCAGATTTTGATGTTGTTTTTCTGGTTGTACCAACGTAAGCAAGCATTGAGCCTGCAATACGTACGAACATCTGGTCCGCTGCATCCGGCTTGTTGCAAGCAGAGCCAAAGTTATCTCCCGTAGAGTTTATACCTCTGAGTTGACATCAATGCCAATGTCATCAAGGACTTGGTTGACTAGCTTTTCGGAAAAGTAAAGTTTATCTCGCTCTAGATGCGGCTCGTTCAATACGGAGCGCTGAATACACGTGGAGATCTGTGCTGGTTTGTCTCGTGTGGCCGTATGCACTCTATATTTTTGGTTGTTTATTGTTCTGATCATGTACGCAAGGACGTATTAGGGCAGTCCCAACCCAAAACAATAGACATAGTTTCCATAAGCTACACATCGTCAAGAAATTAGTACCAGACACTATCCTTCCAATGCAAACACTACTATTTCATACTTGAATCAAATGCTACTCATCTCTCACTATGTCTTGGATGGTGTGTAGAAACTGGGTCTCATGCAAGACCCGGTTTCCTTCTCTTTCTTCATTTACTCTTTTGCCACATCATATTTTATCTTATGTGGCAGCTCATTTAATTCTATGGACATCATCCTAGTCATTGGGTTGGGACTGCCCTTATGCTAAGATGGATTTGATGGCCAAGCCTCGGGACGGGTGAAAAGCTGGTGTACCTGTTGACCATAATGCGCACTCCTGCGGTGGGGAAGAAAATATCTATTTACTGTGGCTTACTCTGCACCACACACGTGTCCAGCGTACTGTTGGGTTAATTAGATGGGTAAAACAGGATACTCTTGACGTGACCGCTTACTGACCAAGTAAAATTTGGTAAGCATTTTTTGCCAGGCACTCGCGTCGTATTTTTTTGATAAGGGGTGTACTACTTCGTTTGGGGGAGTATTTTTCGTTATTTCCTTGTAGGACAAAGAGGTACATCCTTTTTGTACCAAGGACTTTTGTTTTTTGGTACTAAGGCCCTGTTTAGTTGGCTAAAATTTTGGTAAAATAAGTAAAAATTTTTGCATTGAGTTGCATGCACAAAGAGAAAAAATAGGTAAAATTTTGGTGAAATAGGTGAAATTTTTGGAATCTTGAGGAACTAAACAGAACCTAAGGGTACATGTTGGGACTAGGGGAGTACGGCAACATTTTTTACTGAATACAAAGCGACATTTTTCGTACTCCGCCGTCACTTGGGGCATGAGCACAGACGTTGTAGCTCCTTTCACTGCCCTTCCCTACGCTCCGACCTCCCCTGAGTGCAATGGCAAAGGAGGGGCCGGCGAAGTATAGGTCGACCCAGGGGCGAAGCCACGTTGGGCTTCCCTGGTGCCGATGCACCAGGGTTAGAAATTTTTATCCACTAATTATGCTCAAAATTACCATATAATCTAGAAAAATTATGCAAGTTCCTTGAGGAGTGCACCATGGTCAGTTTAGCCCTAGCTTCGCCCCTGGGCCGACCTCCTCTTGCGCCGGGTTTCGCGCTGTGCGCCCAGCAGATTCGGCACCTGCTTTGCAGAGGAGTGGAGCGACGTCCCCTGTTTCTAGCGATGATGAAGTCGGAGAGGGCACCAGTATTATGAAACGATGTTCACCGAAGGCAGTTTATCTCGTGGTTTCGAAGTTTAGTGAGTACAAGAAACAACTGGTGCGGGAGATTGGATTTGGTGGGATCCTTGAGCTTCCATGCATCACGAAGGTAAATCTGAAGCTTTCCGCCTGGTTGCTTTCTAAGGTTGATACAGATGAGAGCGCACTTATATTTGGTGGGTCACGACGAATCTGGTTTTATGAGCGTGATGTAGGCATTGGTTTTGGTATCCCTGATGAAGACTTGGATGTTGGGTCTGTATAAATTTTTGTCGGTCAGATAGATCTTATTAGGCAATCTTGTGGGTTGGACACCAAGGACCCTAGGAGTATTAAGGGCTTGGAGCTTGTTTTGGAGCAGCATTTGGATGACACATCCACTACACAAGAATTGAATAGGTTTAAGGTTGCTTTTGTGATTTTTGTGATGGGTCACCTTCTAGCTCCAGCAGTAAAGCATGACCAATGTAATATGGATTTTTATGGGGCTATCAAGAATACTGACAAAATAGACAGATTCAATTGGTGTCGTTATGTGTATACCTATGTACTTGACGCAGTTAGAAAAGTTCAACCCGAAAGGGCCACATCACATGTCTGCCTGGACGCCACCTTTTTCTGTAGGTAATTGTATGCAAATATAATAGGCATATTGTGCACTTTCTTATCTTGTCTCATGAATGTGGCCCTCTTACCTAGATTGAGTATGACCTGCATTCTTTGTATGTTCCATGCAGATTTTGTTCCTGGACAATGTCGAGATTCGTTCCCTCAACAAATCTCATAACATTATCCCTCGCATCAAGGCTTTTGATGCAGTATCATTGCGGAAAATGACTACCATGTGTGCTAACCGTAACTAGTCCGACTTTTCTAGTTTCACTGGTGTAAGTATTGCAAGCAGCTCCTTTAGTCGCTTGATTTCTTTTTTTTTGGATTGTGAATGCCCTTGTTTCGATTGCATTGCCTAATTGGCTAACATGTTATGTATGAGTATCTGTCAATGTTCCAGGTTTGTAGTCCAAATGTTTGTGCATACATGAGACGTACTTTCCAATCACCGCACAACTATCCAGTGGCTAGTGGATCACGGAATCCTGTCCCTATGGCTGTCAAGCCTATTAGTGCCCCTATCCATCCTGCTTCGACGGACCAGCTTACTCCTGAAGCATTTCCTTTCAGCCAGCCATCTGACATGGGCTCATACATTCGGCAAAAGTACCCTGGTCTTGTATGTATAGATCAAATTTTTTGAGGCATGATGTTCAGAGCTTCATATTTATGCACTCTGAATACCTGATAAATGATCAATTTTCAAAGCAGGGAAAGACTTATATTATGGATTTCATCCAGATGCATAACGCTCAAGTGATGCAAGATGTGGCCAAACTGCGGGTGGCCCTCATTCATAGGAATGTTGAGCTAGTTGATTGGATGGTACAACATGTTGGAAGCACTCAGCTCCAACTTATACATAGACGCCTTCCGTACGGATCAAAACAAGCGGAGCGCAATGCGACATGTGAATCAGGTTAAGCCCATCCTTGGCCCACCTCGTTGGCACATGAAGCAGCCTTTATTACCTTTTAATGTTCTGCTTTCGAACCTCTTTTTCCCCGTGCGTTTAGCAGATCTCTCAAAGGTCAGAATTGTTGGACAAGATGCTTTCCAGCCACCTCGTAGTAAAGGTATTCATTTCACAATATTTTGCACCCCTGATTTATTTTTTTGTGTCACGTAATTTTTTCCTTACTATCATATATGCTTCTGTAGATGTAGAAGAAACTTCTCCCGGAGATCCTGGCTCACAAGGCATTCTACACTTGGATAAGCGTCTAAGTTGCTTTGATGACAAAGTACTTCGAAAGAGATTGAGGACTGCGTTAGGTACGTTTCGTTACCCTTGACATGCTGCTAGTGAATATGCATCAGCTTGTTTGGACTAATTCTTAGGAAGCTTATTACACATGTAGATGTGCCAGATGCTTGTGATCGTATAAATACACCAGATGCTTCTTGTAATGCGACGTCTCAGCTTCCTTTAACTCCTGTACAATGGCATATAATGAAGCAAACAAGTTGTCTTGGTTAGTATCAGGTGCCTGAAGTGTAGTACATGTGATTAGCTCTATAGCTACTCCCCCTAATTATTTTGTCAATGGTTCACTGCAAATCTTGTTTCAAGTACCTTCCATGAAAAAGAGAGCTCAAACAAATCGAGTACTGCATCCGGTACGTTTCAAAAGATCAACATGCTGCAACTGAATATGTGTCATTTTGTATCCTCTATCACTCAGTAAGGTTCATATCGATGCAGATGCCCCCGATGCTTGTAATCGTAAGGATGGACCAGATCCTTGTTGCAATGCCACTACTCAGTTTGCTGTAACCCCTGTACAACAGAGTCGAATCCATGAAACAACTTGTTTGGGTTAGCATCTGGTACCTCAACTCTAACATATAGCATTACATCTATAGCCAGTGTGCCTAATTTATTTTATTATTCGATGCAGATCCTATTTCAAGTTATCCATCCTTTGATCTAGGAATTGATATGAGCCATAATGCTGATCAGTTTGTAACACCGCAAGCTAATGTTTTCGCAATTATCCCTCCTACATCCCCTGTCCCTTACCAGCAATCATCCCTACCACATATCAAGATGCTGTCATCATCCAAACAAGTGACTCCTGAGAGCTTAGCAAAAGAGAATGCATATAATCTCATAATTGATTATGTTGATGTCACAGAAGTTGAATTCAATACAAACAACAAGGTTACATACCTGCTTCCAGTAGATGCTAATTTTGTCAAGTTGTCTCTTCCTGAACCACTGCCAAATGTTGCAACCTGGAAAGATTGTCCACGTCATCCTGTCCCAGACAGTGATTCTATAGAGTTGGTGTACCTTTGGTGCAACAATACGTCTACTGATGATGAGAATAGGTAGAACACAAGCTCCTGTGAATAATCTGACTTGCAACACTAGAATAATATATATACTTACTTTAACACTAACATTACATCACATTTTGCAGGCAGTGGGTTGTACATGGCCTTCCACGATTGTTGATAGTATATGGGAATGAGGTTAAGGACAACTTGCTGGGATCTATGGCTATCATTCCAGATGTAATTGATACACTGATCAGGCGGTTCAACCAACTTGATGCAGCCAACCAGAGAACACAATCATCATTGCGTTGGCGGCATTTTTTTGAGAGCAGCTTTTCTGTAAGTTCATTTTGTCTCTGCAGCATCCAGTTATCATCCATATTTTCCAATGACACAATCCTGTATTGTTTGTATTAGATGCTAAGTATCAGTGCCATGGCTCCACACAAGTGTCAATCAGTACTTAATCAGTTTATCAATCATCACCATTGCATTGCCCATTGTACCATGGTTAGTTTTCTAAACTCTTGCAGTGTTGCAAGCACAGTTTCCTTATATTAGTCTACACAATTTGGCTGACCTCAGATGTTTTTTTAAATTGATCCATCTTCATCAGCTAGTAATCCCTCTGCTCGTCGACGATTGGTGGTGTGCTTACATGCTTAATTTGAATTCAATAGAGGTTCATGTCCTTAATCCTCTTCACACTACTAAAAGGCATGGGCTTCATCAGATCTTCTTCAAGATACATGAATCGCTGGCCAAGTGTATAGAGCAAATCTTTGATGGGTAGGAATTTGATGCACACGATGAATGGGATGCATTACCCCAACCTGTGTTCAGAGTCTTTCACCAAGTAATATCATTAGTTCATTACCCTTTGATTTCTCCGTCTCCGTTCATACCTTATAAGTTTATTACCCCAGCCATGTTTGCTATCTTGTTCTGTTTTGCTGCTGTTATTAGTTTTCCAAGTAGATGAATGCTTTGGGACAGTGACAACAATTTAAAGTAATTTAAAGTTTGACGGAAGGGCATCTTTGTCCTTCAGCTTTCTTGTGGAGCAAACCATACATGTTTGCATATTCCCAAGCTAACGTCATAAAGTAAACCTTCTGATGTTGAGATTTTCCTTCTGGAATTTCTCCATTTGAAGGCGGTCTCATATTCCATTGCCCTTGTTAGTGGCGTTGCCTCATTGAAACATCGGGACTAGCCATGAGACAAACATTTTGTCATTTGTTCTTTTATTGCACTGGTATTTGTTATTTGTGCCATGTAGTGTTAAGTTTTAAGTTTCTGTGCTAGTTCATCCAATCTTTATTGTAATCTTTTGCCTTAGTGACGGAAGGGCTCCGAGGTTCTTCAGCTTTGTTTGGAGCAGACATTACATGTTTGTACATTCCATAGCAAACGTCAGAGATTAAGTTTTTATCTGTAGAGGTTCACCTTCAAGGATTTTCATTTTTGAGGTCTTCCTCCATTTGAAAGCGGTCTCATATTCCATTGCCTTGGGTAGTGGCATCGCTGCTATGAAACTTTTGGACTGGCCATGAGACATATATTTCATCATTCTTTGTTGCCTGGTTGTACTTTTTATATATTTTGAATAGTTTGACATGTCTAGTCTTTTATTCCAGTGATTAATTTGTGATGATATCTTTCTATTTTCAGATAATGCTGGAGTGATTGTGAATCCCAAGGGTGAGATGAAAGGTAAGAGTTCATGCTAATGCTACCTTTTCAGTATCATCATTTAGCTAATGCTACCTTCCATTTAACCTAATGATTGCTACTTTGCAGGCTCTGCTATCACTGGCCCCATCGGAAAGGAGTGTGCTGATCTTTGGCCTAGGATTGCTAGTGCAGCAAATGCCATCGTTTGAGAGCTTGTTGGAATGTGTTAAGACTTGTGTATGATCTCAGAATCTATTACAACAAAGTGCTGTTGGACTTAATGGCTCCTTTCTGTTTGGTCACTCAGCAGTTTTGTAGTGAACAAAAATTTATCTTCCATGCGATCTATATAACAATGTGCTTGTCTTGTTTGCTCTCCATTTTTGGCAGAAATATTTACGTTTGTTGTTGATTCAAAAATTGCTCGGCTAAGTTCTCTTCGAACACTAAGCCGAATGTTTTGCGTGTTATGCTAATCAACATGTCTTTTCGACACGCTTACAAGCATAAGACACTACCTGTGATATAGACTGGGAAAGAAAATATACTGTGAAAGGAAATTTGAGGTGGTAATCTAAGGACATGGTTGACTCTGTAAGCTTAAGAAACCATGGGAAACAATGAGAGCAACGAACAAGAGGTATCGATTTTTCGTTGGCTTTAAACCTGCGCAGCTGGTCATACTTCAGGTTTCTGATTACTGAATCTTCATGTTGCTTCGTTGTTACTGCTTGTCCTGTTTAGATGAACTACGACAGGATCGATGCAAGTTCAGGCATGCATAATTTGTGAAAAAACAGTACTAAAACTGTGAACTGTGGAGCCATTCATGCTTCTGCTAGGATCACAGCTGACAGCCTCACACTGTCGCGGTGGTTTGCCAGTAGATGGTATTTTAGACGTCATCATATGAATGCGTTTCACTAATTCTTCTTGCTAATGAAGCGTTGTTGCCTTATACATCTCTAATTGTAGAAGACACCTCTATAACTCTATTTGACACTTGAGAAGAAGAGCCTGAGAGGGTAGTTGCAACTCAATTTCAACCATTCAACAAACTGCCTCCTGTAATAAGCACCTGTCGTGCCTCATGATCCCCGGTCGCGAAGGCCAGCACCGAGGCCGCCGCCGCCGCCGCGGTCCCGCGCTCGAGATTGGCCAGCTGCGCGTGCACAGACATATACTGGCCGATGGCCATGCTGCAGTCGCCGGAGACGAGGCCTATATGGAAGAAGAAGCGCAGTGTCAGATCTTCTGATTCGACAGGAAAACTGATGGTTCCTTTGGATTTTGCCGGTAGACTCTCACCTCTCGGTTCCTTTGGCCACACATCAGGCTACAAATTTTCTGATGTTTTCTCTCCCGGCTTGTTAGCCTAACTAGCACGATGACCCGCGCAAATAGTGCGGTTAGCTAGATTTTTTTAATACTAAATGAACATTCAGACTCTTATTTACTTAAAACACATTCAAATAATTTTGTGTTGTCACTGAATTATCCAAATTGCATTTGCCAAGACACTGTATTTTTAGAAATCATATTTGTGGCGTGAAACATGAATTTATAATTAAATAGATTATCTTATTCAAAAACATAGTTTTGTTTTTATTCAAATTATTATATATGTATATAGTTTTTTGTCACATGATGTGAATTTCAGCTGGAGAGTTTTAAAGTATCATTGTTTTGAGACCAAAGCTTGCCACACTTTGCCATGCCTAAGGTTAGTAGAGTTTTACAAAGTTTGTACTATACTTGATGATTGTTCTATTATTCCTATCCGTATGCAAAAGGATTTGTACTTCTATAGCATTGCCTTCCATATTTTCAGAAGACCTTAATCTTGGTGGTTGTTTTACTTTCTAGGAACATTTTGATAAATATATATTAGCCATGGCTTGATATATTATGCTTGCCTACCAAATATTTAAGCAAGTTGTACAAATCAATCATGTCACAAAATACACTACTGTTAGGTTTCCCTCTCTCCCTTACGACGGTCTCAGCGGCAGCCCTTGGATTGGGAATCCGTCCTCTTTGGAGATTAAGTTTATAGTGGATCCTAACTTCTTCTAGGGTTTAGTTCCCTAGTGGCATAGGCAACATGGTGATCACAATGATACGTTGAAATAATGTCTTTCGCCCTCCCTCTACCTCAATGAAAGGTCTTTTGCCCCCCCCCCTCTAGCTCAATGATGTTTGATTTGGCATTGTGATGGTCTAGTGTGCATAGCTTCTTCTAAATCTATAGTTTCACATCAGATCTTGACAGCCAGTGTGTCAATATAATGAAAGGATGTGATTGACCTTTTTTATGTCATGACTTCAACCTATTCTTTTAATTTGTTTTGGTAAGGTTCGATTTCCCTAACCAATTCTTATGGTGGTGAAGCGTTGCAAGTGGTTATTGTGGTATTGAAGGCATTGTGTGGTGAAAGTGTTTGCATGTTCTCTTCCCCTTACTTCATTTGCAATGAATTTTTCAAATTTTGATGTGCCACACACAATAAAAAGAAGAGAAAGTTGGGACATATAAACCTCATCTCGACTCTTTCATGGATACTTTTTAGGGAGGGTGAAAAGTGGTTGATTTAGTTTCGGCACTTATTTCTTTCGTTACTCTTCTGCTCTGGCAGTTGATGTGGCGTCACAGAGGATGAGGAACGGGGATTGAGGCAACAGGTGTACATGTTCCTTTCGCTGACGTGGGATGGTCTCCATGGCTTCTTTCACGGTGGTGCATGGAAACCGAGGCTTGTCTTTCGTAGCAACAACTGCTTGGAGGTGGCGTCGCTCCTATGAAATAAGTTTCTCAAGCCCGTTTTCCACTCTTCTAGTGTCTGCTCTGGTTCCAGTGGTGAGCGCAAAAGGAGGGAGCTCTTTGGATCTAGAGGATTTGCCGATGTGGGGTATTTTTTCAAATCTTGGTGGCTCCTGCTTAGGAGTATGCTTCTCGGTGATCCGACATGGTATGGTTCGATTGCTAATGGCTAGTCGTACAAAGATGGCTGTTAGTTTTGTGGTTGCTTGGTGGGTGGACCTATGTTGTTTCTTTGTTGCTTGCCGACGAATTGTGTAGGCCCATGGTCAAAGAAGTATTGGGTACCTCCCCCGACCGAGGTACTTTCCATCAAGTTCTATTGCAGCTCGATTAAAAGCCTTTGTGCGATGGTACTTCTTCTAGCCTCGATGTTCTTATCGTCCTCTTCCTCCTCTCGAGCTGGCCCGGCCTACGACGAAGGTGGAAGACGGGCAAAGACGACATCAAGCATAGAAGATCCCGATGATCTATTTGTGATTTTCTCTTTTTATAGGGTATCTAGTGCAAGATGTGTGGGACAACCGTTCTTTTTTCATCCTTCTAGGATGTACCTATACTATTGTGTGCATTTATATGTTTTCCTATCATTTCAATATACATACACTTCAAAAATAAAGAGATAACCAAAAACCTTTTTAGTTTTTATAGGCACTTTTTTGTCATGATATCCTTTGATACTTCATCTAATTAGAAATATTTGTCACAATTAACTTTTTGTTGTAATGTTTGAACATTTGTCTTATTCAAAGCTTCTTGCAAATATATGAAAAGATAATTTATACTCAAATATCTTTGATGATAGGGTAAGTTATAAATAAAAATATGATACATAATTTTTTGAACAAAATGAATGGTCGAACATTGTAACCAAATGTCAACTCTAACAATTTTCGATACGGAAGTACAACCAACTATTTTGTTCCTTATTAATAAGTATCATATATGAGGCATTCTTTTGACGGTGGTTCTTAAGAAATTTATGCCACATAGTGCTTTACTGCACGACATGTGTATATGTGTAATGAAATAGTCTATAGCATCAATCTGTGTTTTAACTTTGGTATACAGATATATAAACATCTCTTTGTTTTTCTTAATTTATTTCTTTTTACCTGAAAGAACCTACTCCCTCTGTCCCTATTTAAGAGTCGCTAGAGAAATGAAACAGTAACCAATGCAAAGGCCAAATGACCCTAAACACCCCTATTGCATCAATGCTTTGGACCCTGTATGGTGTGAGAGATGGAGCCTGCAACATGCGTGTGGTGTCAGGCTGTCAGCTATGACCTATACCGTATTGCTAGGGAACGACACTTATTAGGGGACACAACTCTGTAGCTAAAATGACTAATAAATATGGACGGAGGGAGTAGCTTGCACATACACATAAGCAATCTTATCAAAATTTGATATTTGCCCATATGAGCCAGTTGCTCCATAGATCTTTCCCCCTCACTTTGTCTATCTTTTTCTCCTCTTGGCGCATCTTACTTTAATTTAATTGGGGCATAAGTTATCGCTAAACAGTAAACAATTAGTCATTCTTTGTTTAGTATTTAGACCGTTTAGACAGTGTTTAAATGGAGCTAGATAGCCTGAACGGTTTGGAACAATAACTCTAAAATATACATAGTTATTACATAAAGGTCAAATATGCTTTAAAGTATATACATTTATGTATGTAAGAAATAAGTTATCTACTAAATATTTTTCGGAAGAAAAATAAATCTCACTCAACCTCATATACTTGCAATGTTAATTAGTTTGGTGCCAAACTTGTTAGTTGTAATCTTCTTCTTGACTAAAAATAGTGAATTGAATGGTAGTTTAACTCATCTAATCATGCTTAACTAAACTCTATTTAGACTGTTTAGATGGGTTAAATGATTTAAACGGTAGTAAATGATCCAACTGTTTAATTTACCGTTCACGATCTAACAACACAGGTTGTCTTTGTTTAACATTTAAACAGACTGAATGACCGTTTAGGTGAACATTTAGAGGCCATTTACACGATTGATTAGAAGATAGGTGTATGAAGTATGATGGATGAACGGTTGGAAAGCATTGAAGTTTACCGTCGCTGGAGCAATATGGAAGCCACCTCTTTCTGTGCGTCTCTCTGGCTAGAAGCACTCGAGCAACACGCTCCTCCGCATCAACAGGACCAGCGGCATGGTCTTGGATTTAAGCAATGTTGTTGGGATCTGTTTCATGTATTTTTGTCAATACTTATTTAAAAAGGAAACACATAAATCACTAATTTCCTTGTTGTTTTAATTCTGAATTTATTTATATTTATTAGGTGTATTCAGTATGGACTTTTTGAATTAGTCTAAACTGTTAGATATTCATAAAATCCAACGCTTTATATTCTTCTCTTTTTTAGATTAATGTGGGATATATTATTAGGTGTATTCAGTATGGACTCTTTGAATTAGTCTAAACCGTAAAATCCAACGCTTTATATTCTTCTCTTTTTTAGATTAACTAGTAAAGTGCACGTGCGACACGCACGTGTTTTTCTTAAAAAATCTCAATTAAATATGCTTTTATATTCATAGAACACATGCATACCGTAATTTACATTAATAATTAGTTAGAGCTCAGCTCATATATACATGTGTACTACCGTCTGAAAGATGGTACATGAGATGGATAATATCAAGGTGAAAACTCAATATTAGAAGATTTTGCTTCATCAAGTATATGTAAACTACCGGTAAAGTAACTCAACTTGAGAGGATACATAGTAGACATAAAAAATATTGCAGAACCCAAGTGCAGGACAATGTGTTAGAGCTAAGCAGTATAATCATGGCTCAAGCATAGACGAATGCTAGAGGTCCCAGATTTACAAATACTGAGGAAGAGCACACAACTGCTTCATCGGCACAAATTATTCCAAACATCGAGCGGCAGTTACTCTTTACCCGCGGAAAAATTGTTTGTAACAACAGTAAAAGATCGATGAACTTGTGGCTATGTTTTGTTGATAGAGAGGCCAAATATAATATAACAAATTCATAATAGGCACACACTCATGCAATATCTAGAAAACCTGATTTCTAGTCACATACCTTGTGTGCTCGATGTAGCATAGACCCATGCTCCAAATATACACTTTTATGGTCATGCTTCAAATACACACTCACAATCTCAGCTGATGGCCTTTCACACATTCGGTTGCTTCTGTATATGCAAAATTGACAATATTTTCGAGGAATGTAAGCTAAAATGAATGGAAGTTTATTAGACACCTAGGACTCGAGATCTCGATAGTTTACCGATCTGAAGTGCAGTATGCACACATAGAAGCTCAATAAAGCTACCACCAATTCCAACCAACACAACATTTGACAATGCTTTTCCAGTTGCTCCAATAAGCAGTTCCGGTGATCAACCTTGGAGCTATATGAGACTGTCTCCAGCAGCTACCGCATACCCTCCTCCGTGCGCAAAATGAGGAAGGGATTGGTACTGTTCCGGCTCCAGCGGTAGCCGCAACCGATGCTGCAAAATGCGGCAAACGTTCCCCGCACGTGCATTCTCGGGGAAATCCGAGTATTTCTCTCTCCTTTCTTCAACCGCCCCCTCCTCCCTCCAGCTTCGCCCATCTCCTGGCGGCAGGTGTCTTCACCTCCTCTGCCGACCTCTCTCTCTAACGACTGCTGGGAAGCTTGTGTGTTTGCGGTTCCGGTCCACTCTCTCTCCTTGGCTCAAATGGCTCTTTGCGCATATAGTTTGCAGATCATTGCCGGAGTCAGTCTAAAGCGCTAACCTATTCTCTCTGTTCTCTGTGCTATTTATCTGACTGAACCAATTGACTTCTATTAGAAACTTATTAGAGTAATTCAACTGGACAACTAAATAATGTTATGAACATTAGTCCAATATTATGAACCAGATAAAATGGCAACATATATAAATTAATTACACTAAGCTAAAGAAATACTAAAAACTACATTGAATAATCTGAATAAGCATTTGTGATGGAACAACTGAATCACAGTTTCAGATTACCACACATACCTTTTAGCCTTTAAACGATCAATCTTCTCCTTGAGCTTCGCAGCTTATAACAAACCAAATAGATCCAAAATTACAATACAAAATTGCAATCCTTGCTTCTTTAATGGTATAAAAAAAAGTGAAACAGGAACCACATGTGCCAATTTGATCAGCTTCTCATGGTTTCGCTGGTCGCGTGTTGCCTCGAGTAATCCTGAAAGATCCCCTCATACTCGCTGCAACCCAGCACCATTCAGCTTATTAGCTAAGCAAACAGAATCCACACATGCACACATGAGAAGAAATATCATGAGCACAGGCGGTGAGGTCCTATGCCGTCATTACATTGCGGTCGGCGTCGGCCATCAGTTCCCGTAGGTGCATCTTCTGGATCGCACCGACATGAGCCTGCTCCAACGACAAGCTGGCTAACGGAAATTAGCACTAAATGACACTAAATCGAGTATTGTTCACGATTTTCAAAAAAAATAGCCTACATGCCCCCCTCCCCTCATTTGTTGATAAAGCTCCGCCACTGGACAAGTGAAAGCAAAAATCAAAAGTGAGCTTCGTCTACAGCCGCCGCCACATCCAGCCTCTAGCATGCCTTCGTTGTGCATCAGCGTGACCTCCTTAACTTTGTGGGGCGCCTTCTAGTGCAGTGGCGTAGTTATAACCTCTTCTGAACACAAGGAGGGACTCTGAATCGATCAAGGAAGAGGCAAGCTCCTTCATTTCAAAACCCAGTTTAAGAACTTCACTGAAACAGCCTGCATCACATTCAAGAGCATCAGTCAAAAACAGCATTTTGCTTAGCAACATACTTGGAAGGCTGGTGAGTCCATCGATGATAGAATTCCTTCTAGCTTGAGTGGATATTTGATCAGATCCAATAGCCAAAGCCATCATCGCCATGGCTACTATTTCACTTGTATATGCCTGCAAGATTGGCAGGTATGTTATTAGTACATAAGAATTGAGATGGTAAAAAAAATGAGGATAAACCATTACAGAAAGAAATTTTAAATAGACGAATCTTGATCCTGGCAACACCAATGACCAATCTCACAACCAGCATTAACATGAACTCCACAATGTGTTTTCTCGACAGTGTGCTTCCAACAGTATTTGTTATGCCAACACAAAGAGCTCCGTTTTCTAATGCATAATCAAGAGTTAGGAGGATAGTTTAGTAAAGTTACCATATCATATAAAGGAGTCTAATTCTAGCTTTGATATGTCCGTCTCCGCCTGTTCCTTGTCTTTCGTTGTAGGTTGTAGCTAGCTGCTTCAGAAGTGCTCCACAGTACATATATCATAAGCTATAAGTAAATCAATTTTATTAATGTTGGCAAAAATAGAGGATAAAGTACAAAAGATGAACTGCATATTAATTTGACCAAATACATTTCTTACATACTAAAGCAGTTTTTCAACAGAATATTGCTCCACATACCAAGAATTGACATATGGTTGATCTTAATCCACCCCACTTCTCCCCTTAAGCCAAGAATCCACGTTCTTTAATATTGCATCCAACGCAAGTCCAAGCACACCAGCATGCCCCTGAAGCTAATTGACACAGACGAATTCTTGACCTGCTATGCTACAGAGCTAGCTTGACTTATGAGCGTGAGATACAGAGAGAAAAAAGAATTGCTGATCGAGGAGGCAGAAGTGGAGGCGGCAGCGGCCTCCGCTCCTCGAGCAGCGCCAGGCACTTCACCTGTCATGGTCGTTGAAGTCGAGCTCCCCGGGTTCGTCTGCCGCCGCGGCGTCGGGGGTCAAGGGGGGCGGCGTCGGGTCGCGGAACTCGCTGAAGACGGTGCTCACGGCGGCCGGCGACGAGCAGCTCTTGGCGGGGAAGGGGCCATTGGCATCAGCATCGGCGGCGACAAGTCACGGAGAAGGAACGCGGCCTGGTCAAGGACGGGGAAATGCCGGGAGGAGGTCGCAGCAGTCCGGGTCATCGGCGAGGGCGAGGTGAGCCCGAGGAGTCGGGGCGGTGCCGCCTCAGGCCCCCTGGCTGCGGGGAAGACAGAGGGGAGGAGGCGACAAGATGTGTGCTATGTGCGACGGCAGTTCGAACGAAAAGGAACGGGAAGATGAGGACAGCAGAGAGACGGGACTCCGGAAAAACAAAGAGGGAGTGGGCCCACAGCCGCGGGTATGCGGGCGGGTAAGACCACCGTCAAGTAACAAAATAGTTATCTTTTTGGCAGAAACGGTCTCCAAATTGCGATTTTTCGGTACTTCATAGTCCTTCTACCCTATCCACTTCCAAAAATATATGACGGGTGGGTCCGGTGTGAGGGGTAAGGGGGGTTCGAATTAGGTGAGAAAAGTTTTCAATTGTCTTCGCTCCTTATAGTATAGATGTGGGATATATTATTAGGTGTATTCAGTATGGACTCTTTGAATTAGTCTAAACCGTTAGATCTTCGTAAAATCCAACGCTTTATATTCTTCTCTTTTTTAGATTAATGTGGGATATGTTATTAGGTGTATTCAGTATGGACTCTTTGAATTAGTCTAAACCGTTAGATCTTCATAAAATCCAACGCTTTATATTCTTCTCTTTTTTAGATTAATGTGGGAATTTCTTGACCCTCTCGGTGAACGTGGTGACTTCTTTTAACACTCAAGTATTAAGATAATAGATTGCATAGGGAAACAAATCCTATTTGGAGGTAGCCGGCTCACATGTCAGGTGACTTAACGATGAAAATTGGATTGAGTCCGGATAGAATGACGTGGAGGGCAAAGAAGTTTAGGTGAATAGCACATAGATGCGAGCCAACTTTCTAGTGGCACACATATTTCAAACAACTTTTTTAATAGCATACATGTAAAAGATTCCAGTTGTTAGGATTGGGCTTCCACTAACAGCCGCTGCAGGAGTATGTTCTCCCAAAAAACACTTTCACCAACAGGATCATTTGTTTTATAAATTGCTAACAGGATCTCATTCTCAGTTTAGCTCCGACTTCCTTTGTTTTGATCACCTAATAATGTACTAGTAGGCATAACCTTTTGGCCTAAGCATGGACATCAGATCATCCATGCCTCATTTGACAATAAACATAAGAAGATAAATACTTTCACAAAAGAAAGAGACACCTCTTTGAAGCATCATATAAAGAAAGGGCTTAAAAATAAGTGGCCTAAAAATTTTAAAATAAAAACCCAATATCCCATAGTAGGCCCAATGGACCCAGACCTCTACTGCCATTAAGGCCCAGAACAACGGTCGGTTTATAATCCTTTCACGTTGAAAACCAATCCCTCACAATCTAAAAAAAAATCACTCAAAGTGGCATAAATTTTCAGACCCGAACCTCGAATCCGAATTATCCGAACTCGATTCCAAAATATCCAATATTCTCAATCACTATTTCTGTAGGTAGTATCCGTGCGGATTTTGCTAGTTGCCATCTATACACAACACACACGCATTACAGGCTCTGTTGGTTAACTAATGCTTTCCACATAGATCGATAGACTACTGGATAAAGTAGGTGCCGTGGAAAAGCCCTTTCGGCAAAAAGCCACTTCGCCGCGTCTGGCTATCTCGAGCTCTTTGCCCTCCGGCGAGCGGTGCCTCAGGTCCAACACCAGGTAGCTGCTGAAGTCGAAGATGGTGTCCAGCACTTTGACGGGCCTGTAGACGCAGAACCTGCAGCCGCCCAGGTACGCGAGGCTGACCTTCTCCCTCATGGGAGCATAGCCGTGGTCGGAGCACTCCCAGGGAACCGCCTCGCTCCACGTATGCTGCCACGTCAAGGGGACCCCCTTCTCCGTCTCTCCGTCGTTGAACTTGTACGAGCACAAGAATTTGTCGTCCCCGGCGGTGAGCCCGACGACCGAGCTGAGCTCGGGGACGAAGAACGTGCGGCCCTCCAGCCGCCGCAACTCCTCGGGGAACTCCATCCGCCAGGCACCCACTTGAGTGTCCAGCGAGAAGGTGCCCTCGCCGGTCACGGAGATCCACACGCGCGTGCCCATGGTGAAGTAGGCCGTGATGGAGACGCTCTGGAACGGGAGCCGCAGGGTCCGGAACGGCGGCCTCGGGAGGGGGATGGTCCGCCAGCCGCCGCCGGCAGCGAGGGGACGGAGCATCTCGAAGCGGGAGGAGTCACCGTATACGACCGTGTCCATCCTGACGATCGTGTCGGCATCTCCAGCGGCAAGCATGATGGGTGGGCCCGTGTCGCGGATGGCGCCGTCGCCGGCGACGGGAGCTGGTGTGAGCTGCGGGGTGACGCCTAGGATTGTGCCGCCGGAGGAGACTACGAGGGGGCGGTAGTGGAGAGGATCAACAACAGGGTTTAGCAAGGGGTGGACGTCCAGCCGCTGCTCATCCTCTATGTATATGTCGTAGACGAGATGGTGGCCTTCAGCACAGTGCATCACTAGGAGCGGTCGGTGGGCGGCGGCCATGATCCTCCGCCGAAGCCGACGCGCTAGTGGTTGTTGTCGACGTTGTCACGTCGATGATATGCCCGGTGTCCCATACTCCCATCGTGCTATTTATGACACCTATCATTGACCAGTTCCGGTCCGTATATGTAATTGGCTACTAATTGCAAGCGTATCCGAGTCGGAAGTGCGTACATCGCCGCCGTAGCGGTCCTGCGCTTGAGATTGGCCAGCTCGACGTCCAGCTGCGCGTGCACGGACATATACTGGCCGATGGCCATGCTGCAGTCACCCGAGACGAGGCCTATATGAGAGAAGAAGCGCAGTGTCAGATCTTCCGATTCGACAGGAAAACTGATGGTCCCTTTGGATTTTGCCGGTAGACTCACGGTTCCTTTGGCCACACATCGGGCTGCAAATTTTCTGATGTTTTCTCTCCCGCCTTGCTAGCCTAATTGCATAGGGAAACAGATCCTATTTGGAGGGAGGCGGCGCAACTCTGGATCGGGGCCCTTGGAGGTGGAGGGTTTCGGGAAGAAGCAGATGGAGGCCAGGCGAAAGGAAGATGAGAAGGAGAGAGATGAAACTTACATCGAAGAGTTGATGGAGCAGGACAGGGACGAGGGTACAAAGACGATGCCGCCGTCACAGATTGTCAAGTACTACTTCGGTATCTCTACCTAATATTAAAGCAAGGATGGATTCTGCCCCTTTTTTCGTCCATCCTGACAGGTGGGCCCTACCTGCCAGAGACTCTGTCTTTGTTTCTCTCCCTTCTCCCGCTGCGACTCTCCCGTCCGTCCGTCTATCTCTCTCACTTCCTCCGCCGACGCGTGCCTCGTCTGGCCGTTTCTCCCCGTCCCCTCCTTCAACCCGCTGCCGTCGCGTGCCTTGTCCGCCCCGTCCCCTCGGAGCCGGCCTCGGGGATCGAACGTTGCTGCTACAGTCAAGTCCTTGGTGGCTTGGTGCGCGCACACCAAGGAGCATTGCCGGGGTTGTCCAGCATGCCGAAGTGAATCCGCGACTGCTCGGTGTCTCTGTTCCAGCCCTCTCGCGTCGCCGCTCCGCTGCCTGATTCCTGCCCTGGCGCCGCCCCGTCGAAAAGGGCAGGTAAGCACTGATGACCATCTTCATCAACCTGGGGCCTTGATGTTCTGTTGTCGCACGGCGTCGTCGCTGGTCGAGCGACCGTGGTGTGCTCAGCATGTATGAGTCGGATGTTAATTTTGTTATATGCTACAAAATGTGTTCTTCTGATGTGATTTGCTTGCTTGGTGGTAACAGCTCTGCTTGCTGCTGCTTCGCGGTTAGCACTGCTACTGCATGCACCTTAATTGTTCGATGAATTGCCGCTTCAAATTATTTACAACTTTTGCAATTGGAATGGCTTATGCTAGCTGCATGGAAGTTTATAATTCGACGACGTGCAGCGGCTTTCTTGGAACAAACAAGTTGTGTGATTTTTTTGTATGACCGGTCTAGATGATATGAATTTAATATCTGTTAAAATAACAACCTAGATATATAGGCTATAACAAAAAATATGTAACCGTTCAAAATATAGAGTTGAATTATGAGGTGGATAGCCAAATAGAGATATATAGAGTCTGACTTGGTGAGTATATGCTGGACATGGTGTAAAAGAGGCAAAGATGACCAAATACGCATTTTAACTCTACCGCAAGTATATTTTGACACCTTCTCTTGACTCCATGAGGGCATGCAATGAACAGAGTGAGTACCAATTACGTTGAATCATCCTTCGGCTGTTTACTTGTGAAAAAAAATTCAACATAGAATATCCTCTCGCTTAAGTCTTTCTGCATCCGACAAAATGCTAAAATTAATATCATTTAGATCCTGAATTCCTATAATATTTAAAAGTCATCATTGTTTAGTCATGTTTGTTCGGAAAAGGGTAGGCAAGGATCCCCCCCCCCTCTCGTTTTGCAACGGAAAAAATCACCTACCGGTGTATGGACCAAGTGCTTGCTAGGTCAGATCATGAGTAAAACTTAGTTCTCACCAGATCGGTCGACTTGTATGGTAGTTGTATCTATTTTCTGTCAAAAACTCTCTTGCTTAAATAAAATGTAGAAATGTGATGATTTGATGAAAGAAAAAGATGTTTAGTCAAAATTCAGTTGGTTTCCTAGCAAATGTGTAGGGATCCATTATATGTAACGAAAATATAGTTGTCAAAAAAATATGAATTTTAATATATAATTAGTTTTTCACCGTAGCAACACGATCCATTATATGCAATGAAAAAATTATGAATTTTAATATATAATTAGTTTTTCACCGTAGCAACGCACAGGCATCTTGCTAGTGATATCTAATGCAATGATGTCCTGGATAACACTCTGGACCGGTAAACTTGGCGGGTCCGACGTCATGGACGGGTCCGGGAACACATCCTTCACCGTTCAGGATCCGGAGTGGAACGGGAAATCTCAGGGGCGTCGGCTCCTCCTCCAAATCCTTGTCGCTCGCCTCTCCCTCGACTCACGGCGCGGCGGCGCCCCGCTCGGACCTCCCCCCGCCATCGCCGCGTTCTCCGCCTCCCCCTTCCCCTCGCCGCGGTCCAGGGAGCGAGGTGGAAGGGAGCGGCGGCGGGAGGACGTCCGAGACCGACAGGGCCAGCGCAAGCGCAAGAGCTCGAGGGGCCGGCGACTGTTGGGGGAGAGGCCCAGCTCATGTAAAGCCCATGTAAGGGCTGATGGGCCTCTTAGTATGCTCGAAGGGTTTTTGTAAATATTGTGCCTAACAGAGGGCTTGGTGTAAAATGGCCAACTCATCCCACCCCTATAAATAGGAGGGGTCACTGTAACTGAGGGGACAGACGGGAGCTCCGAAGCTATTAGGTTTATTTCGCATTTACATTTCTGTTCAGTAATTGTAGTTTCGAGTAGTAGTTTCGGATCCACCTTCGGATCTGAATTTCCGGCGCCCACCGTGATTGTTTCCTCAGACCACAAGTCTCTTCAGATGGTCCACCGAAGTCTCTTCAAGCCCAACCGAAGGCCAACCTGGTTTTTGGCGCGAGCTCCCCCACGTAACAACACTTCGGCCACCCACTGTACCTCCGAAGCAACCTACCTCCGAAGCTCGGCGTGCGGCCAACTTACGAAGCGGCCCGGCTCCGAAGCTCAATGGTTCGGCCTGCGAAGGCCATCCGAAAGCTCAGTGTTCGGCCTGCTTCAGCCCAATTCCGAAGCGGCCCACCTCTGAAGCGGACCAGCTCAAGCCTTCGGCCCGGTACTGAAGCCCAGCTCGACAAGGCCCAACTCCACAACTCAACGGCGTGCTTCGGTCCAGCTCCGAAGCTCAGTGTTACGGCCCATCCGAAGCTCAGTGTTACGGCCCACCTCCGAAGCACAAGCGCTTCGGCCCAGCTTAAGAACTTCGGCCCGTCTCCGAAGGTCATGCCTTCGGCCCACCTTCGAAGCCCAGGTTTGTTTTAATTACGCAAAAATATTGCGCAAACGGTGGGATTCGGACCGCGGTCTCACGCATCTTAGACTTAGCACAAGCTGCGCTAACCACCTGAGCGCTCAGTTCTTTGTTGGTTCTTTGCGTTTCATCCTTCCTTTATACTAATCAGATGCAATTCGAGTGTCCACCAGTGCACACTTCAGTTTCGTGTTTGGTGGTCAAATGCCCTTATTTGCACTAGTATGTTGTTGATATACATATCCCTTTTCTATGCAGTAGCTAATCTTCACTAGTCTTTGGTTAATATTGTTATCCTCACTTTGCTGCGTAGTGGCATGGATTTCTTATATGGGGTATGGTTGTTGGGGTGTGATCTTGTAGTGCTGTTGAATCATTTTTTTTCATGCCGAAGGGTCTTTATATCAGTCGTCAGGTTATATGTCTTGGTTAAAACTCTAAAATTTTGTTTTGCAGCAAGTATCCTTTGAATTTTATTATTATTATTATTATTATTATTATTATTACTACTCAATCAGCATGCTAGTTAATGAAAGCTTGTTACACGGTCGCTGCGAAGGAGATATGGTGTCATATCACACCCACCCTCATGTTTTTATCTTACTATTTAATTTTATAATATTGTCGTTCTCACCGCGGCGAAATTTCGTAAGATTGAATTTTCACCTTCGGAATCATTTCGGTGAATTTTTTCACCTTCGGAATCATCGTAGTGGGATTTTCACGAGATTGATTTTCACCTTCGGAATCATTTCGGTGAATTTTTTCACCTTCGGGATCATCTCGGTGGGATTTTCACGAGATTGACTTTCACCTTCAGAAGTATTTCGGGTTTTCACCTTCGGAGGTAGCAACGAGGGTCAGGCAAGAAAAAGTCCTTCATGGCACGGATCAATGAGTACCTTCGTCCAATGTTGCCCGACCACAGGCCCACAGGCCCAGCTTCGGTTAGTTGGCTACCGCCACGCCAAGGATTTATTTAGGCTACGAAATCAGCACCTTTATTCGGATCGTTGAAAATAAATTTCCAGTGTTTATGGACCCTTCGGAATTCAGGCGCGCAGGTACCCCTTTGGGTTGATTCTCAGTCGTTTTTGCTGCATTGTTTATTGCCTTAATTGTTGTTAGTACCAAGTGCTTCGGTCAACAAAGGCTTCGTTCCGAAGCTCGCTGCTTATACCAGATGCTTGCTTCTCGCACTTTAAAATAGAGTATGCACTAGAAAAATTTTCTTTGAGTATACTGCTATGTTTTGCTTACTAGTGCTATCTGCATACCACCTGCCGAACTTTTTCTTTCGATGGAACCTCATCTCTTTATGACATCAACCCCGCAAGCGATCTACGCCTCGTATACGAAGGCTATTCGCTTTGCGGCTATGCGTCCATAGACTCGGGGTAGGTGGAAGTCATACGTTTTCTCCTTAGTGTCAAAACTACAACTTCCACCAACTCCATAAACGGTTTTAAGTGGTAAATTTTATAACCTTTCGAGCATTTTTAATATGTTTCTTTTTCCGGAGCTAAGACTCTGAACTTGCACTTCGGGTGCAAGGAATCACCGAAGTGTGCGGGAAAATGCCGCTTCGTCGCAGTGCGCTGTACTTCTCACTCTTCGCTAGCGGTCGAAGAGGCTATGGTTATGCTTATTCCATGTTGGTTTTTCGCTAACATGCAGGTTCAACCAATCACTGTAAGTACCTCTTCACCTTCGTAGCTAACCATTTATACGAAGTATTTGTATCTCTTGAATGCAGGGTCAACTAGCATATGTGAGTATCTCGTACCTCTCACCTCAATCTCATTCCTGTGTAGTTGTTTCTCCCTTGTACCCCTTGTTTCATGTATTGCTTAGCGGGTACTCTAACCCTTCATACTTCATATACGCATGCGCCTTCATCTCAAACGTGCTAAGTGTTTGTTCTTAGTTACACTTTGGATCATTTTCACAACCACTGGATGCATTAGAACTATTATGTTTCGTATATGCACTTCGTCACGGCTTTTGCAGGTTATAACTTTATTGGTTTTCACCCCGAAGCTAATGTCTCTGTGGTTGTCTTACTCCATTATGATTTGGAAGTGGATAGGTCATATCAATTGGTTTCTATGTCTGTTGGACTTCATCTGGATGTACTTGGGAATTCTATATTGGACTTCGGTGCTATTGGGTTTCGGTGACCTCACGACTTTTCATCACAGGAAGTTGAGAATCTGATCTATGGGCGTCCTTTACCTTATTTTGGTTAACCCTTCACCCTCTCCTTTATGCAAAAGCATACGTTTGTGCGCACTTTCGTACATACATACATACTTGCAGCATGTTGCATTATAATGCATATCATCGAAGCGTGGAGCCGAGAGTGCTCACGGCGAAGGCCTGAGATTGGCCGAAGGTTCCGTTTGCACAAAGCAAACGACCGGTCTTGTGATGACCGGAGTTGAGCTTGAGAACCCGAAGGCCCGAGTGTGGCTTCGGATTTGAGACTCCGAAAAGCACCACGAGATGCTCCGGAGCTGAGACACCCCGAAGGCCCGAGTGTGGCTTCGGATTTGAGACCCAGGAAAGCACCACGAGATGCTCTGGATCTGAGACACCCCGAAGGCCTGAGAGTGGCTTCGGATTTGTCTGCGCGATGCAATTTGAGATAGATTGTTTATTGGCTAACAATTTTTTTGATTCCCTTGAATAAGAATGATTCGCCTTGAATGCAATGTTGAATGGAAATGCAGGAACTTTGTCCATTTTGTATACTTTGTCACTGACAGGTTCAGCTCGACGAGTATCTGGCACGAGGGGCTCCCTCGACTACCTCTTCAGTCGACAGGAGTCCGGCTCGAGGGGCTTCGTCGCCTACTTCGTCGATAGCCAACCTCGACTTCGTCGGCATCAACTTTAGCTTCGTCTTCATCGTCTACAGCACCAACATCGACAGGAGTCCGGCTCGAGGGGCTCCGTCGTCTACTTCGTCAACATCGACTTCGTCTTCGTCGTCCACTTCACCGACGTCGACGCCGGCTCTACTTTCAGCGACACCACCTCATCGTCGACATGTGTTCGGCTCGAGGGGCTTCATCGCCTGCTTCATCGACGTCGACTCCGGCTTCGTCGCTTTTGTCAACACGTACTCCGTCACACGAGGGGCTTCATCACGAACACCGAACAAGAGGGGCTATGGTGGCATCGGATGAACGGCGTCACCCCGAAAGATGGAGTCTTGCCCGGTGCTCGTGACCGAAGAAGAGGGGCTCATCATCATCGACAGTGCTCCGAAGGAAAAGCCAAAGCGAAAAGATGAGAAACAGTTGGAGGCGCCGAAGGTCAAGCCGAAGCAGAAAGAGAAGTCTTGAGGACGAAGTTGAAGTTGACATCATCATTGAAGACTCTTCTCACCATCGAGACTAAGACCGAAGACAACCATTAGTGGGCTGGCTGGTAACTTCGTGTGTGTAGATCCGCTAGGCGTACGTGCTCTTTTCTCCATTTCGGTTTTTCCCACTAGGTTTTTCGAAATGGAGTTTTTAGCGAGGCGTACAGGCGGAAGGTCGTGAGGGTGTTCCTCAGGGCCGAAGTCATAAGAAAGGTCTGGGCCACTCCTATTTTCAGCTACTTCGTTTTGGTGTACCGGCCAAACCGAAGTAGCTGAGGGGCTACTGTTGGGGGAGAGGCCCAGCCCATGTAAAGCCCATGTAAGGGCTGATGGGCCTCTTAGTATGCTCGGGGGGGCTTTTTGTAAATATTGTGCCTAACAGGGGGCTTGGTGTAAAATGGCCAACTCATCCCACCCCTATAAATAGGAGGGGTCACTGTAACTGAGGGGACAGACGGGGAGCACGTGAATGAAATGAGAGCTCCGAAGCTATTAGGTTTATTTCGCATTTACATTTCTGTTCAGTAGTAGTAGTTTCGGTCCTTAGAGAGTAGAGCTCCGAAGAGGCATCCCCTTAGCACCTTCGGAGGACAGTCACTGTTGTTTCGGATCCACCTTCGGATCTGAATTTCCCTGACAGCGACCTCGACGGTCGGAGCCAGAGCCGCGACACCCGGCCGTCCCTGTCGACGAGGCTCAGGGTGTACTTGGCGCTCACCGGGGAGGAAAAGCGGCGCCGATCTTGGAGTAGCTTGGGGAATTGATGGCAGGGAGCGTAGATTACATGCTGGAGGAGCGGTGGCCGGGAAGAATTGGAACGGGAGGCAGCACAACTCGCGAAATCGAGCGGCGGCGGCTCTGTTCTTGCGTGGGGAAAAATAAAGAGGGCGGAGGTGGCTTGGCTCTGTTTATTTCGTGAAGAGCAGCGGCGAGACGAAGCGCCGTCGCAGTTGCGGGCCCGCGTCAAGACGAAGCACCATGCCGCGGAGCTGGTATGCGGGCACGATGCGGCGGCCCTCGCGGCCGGGCCGGCGACTACCAGTAGCAGCGTGCCCGCGAGGAGCCGGAGCAGGGGATCGACCTCCATGACCTCGGCATGCCCGGACGTCGGTGAGGTGGTGGCAGATGTTGGTGCCGGCGCTGTCCCCGGCGATGAAGGTGCGTCCCATATCCCTGTGTGCGGCGAGCCAGGGGTCGTCGTCGGTGGAGACCGCCCACCAGAGCGTGACGAGGCAGTTGTCGGAGTAGCCGGCCGGGAGCGGGTGCTCGGGCGTGAGGCGGTACTCGACAGAGACGCCGAGCGCCGGGCACGCGACGGTGAGCGCATTGAGGAAGCGGTGGTAGTGCGGCGACGCCGCAAACTCCGCCACGAAGCTGCCACCGTGGACGTACACCACCACGGGCAACTTCTTCGCCTCGCTGTCGGCAGCCGCGGCCGCGTCCTGCGCCTGCGGGGGCAGGTAGAGGCAGACGGAGCAGGAGCCGCCGCCTAGGAGTCAATGCCCGTGGTGGCGTCCAGGCCGAGCCTGACCGGCGGCGGCACGAGCGGGGGAGGCCCCCTGCGCCGATTCCGACATGGCCGGCTACGGCTGGCGCTTGACGAGCTTGGCGAAGGAGGTGCCCTCGACCTGGAAGTCATCGTAGCGGCGACGAGCATACATGCCGTGTCCACGACCACCACCTTGGCGGCGCACTGCTTGTTCCTGACCGCCAGCTGCGCAGTCTCCGGCCTGCGCGCTACGGGGAGAAGAGGGAAGGAGCAAGGAGCCGTGGTGGCAAGAAAATGGGTCGAGCTTGGGCGCGTAGGAGACGAGGACGCACGCGGCAGGCGCGTCGACGCCTCCATGCCCACGCGACCACGCTTCCTTGCCGGCGCCGGGGGCGGACGTAGCGGCGCGACAGAGACAGCAGCGTCAGCGCTGCAGTCCGTGAGCAGGTCTCGTCCATGCCGCCGCCGCCGCTGTGGCAGCTTGCGCCGGTGGAGCACCCCTCGCGGCGACCGGGACGCACGGAGCAGAGGGGGCGGGGTGCGGCCGCGGGGTGGGTGCCTGACTACCTGGTGCCTGGTGGGGAGGAGTTGGATAAAGGCATGCCTTGGATAAAATGTTCTCAGAATATTCTTTTTGGGTGGAAATTTAGAGACTATTGGCGCAGGAGAATTGGAAGGTGAATTTTTGTAAAGGAACCTCTAAATATTATTTTAGATGGTGTATTTTAAAGTCTACTGTTGCGGATAAGTAAAGGCCCTGGTTGTTGTATTCATCCTTCACCCTCTGTTCATTGTTACTGAACTGCTAAATTTTTCTTATTGCTCCTCCTGCTGCCCACGACTCATAAACACCAATGACCTTCATCGCACGGAGCATAAGGAGGGGGAGTCCAAAGCGAGCAGGTCCAGCTTGCCTTTCCTTGGCAGCAATGAGCTTAAGGTACCTAGCAATCAGAGCATTGTTCTCTGATTTAACAAAACAAACATTGTAAAACAATTGCTGAAAAAACATGATTCAATGATGCAAAAACAATTCCAAAAACTAACCCTTGACAAGGTTGGTTGTCATAACCCAGGTCACGTTCATTGACAAGGTGACCTAGGGAGACATTAACAAGCTCTGCCGTCTTCGCAAAGGATGCCAACAGCTGGCGAAGACGGCAGAGCTTGTTAATGTCTCCCTAGGTCACCTTGTCAAGGGTTAGTTTTTGGAATTGTTATGCATCATTGAATCATGTTTTTTCAGTAATTATTTTACAATGTTTGTTTTGTTTCAAATCAGAGAACAATGCTCTGATCGCTAGGTACCTTAAGCTCATTGCTGCCAAGGAAAGGCAAGCTGGACCTGCCCGCTTTGGACTCCCCCTCCTTATGCTCCGTGCGATGAAGGTCATTGGTGTTCAGGTAACCAAACTTTTCATGTAACCAAACTTTTGGCCGGCAGTATAAGCACACAACAATAATTTGACAAGTAACTTCTAATAATTTGACACTGGTAGGAACCTTAAAAATAACACATAATCAGAAAGCATAAGGAAGAATGATGCTACCAAACTTTGCTGTATGTAAATACCTAGCACTGGCAAACTTTGCTGTATTAAACACATAATCAGAAAGCATAAGGAAGAATGGTTGAACTCATTAACCATGTTGGTTACAAATCATTTTCTGTGATCTAAAGCTGACAACAGTCATCTTTATGTACTAACATGGCAAAGACAGATCTCTGGTTCTGCCCACAAAACAGAGCGCATCTATCAAAACTGGATCTAACAGTTCAAATGCCACCAATTGGTTTTTGCAAAACATCACACCACAAATGCCAACCAGTGAGCTCAATTGATTGGTGAGTTTATTTTATCTGCAACTTTGCTAATATCTTATCATATGGAAACAGAAATTACCGCAGCCTCTGCAAATCAGAGCTGATTGGAATTGGAGGACTCAAGTACAGAAGAGCCCGACCATGTGCAGAACAGCAGAAGAAAGAAATACCACATGCTCCAGTTAACAAATCCCCATTGACTTAGTTAACAAATCTACTAAACTGGAAAAAGGGCTTTTTAACAAGCACACCCAAAAACAAGCACAAACAACGTGTGCTTTTATAACTCAAGATTGCTACAAAGTACAAACTTAAGATAGATGACGTATAATACAACTTAATTCATAAAAAAACAATTAATCTAAATTATGACAACTGGAGATAAAATATTAAATTTTGCAGAAAATAACTACCTAATATGGCACAGTCAACAAGCAATTTCAATATTTGGTTTCCCACAAACCTTTTTGTTTGTGCTTCTCATATCTTAATGAAATTGTTTAACTGCTAAACTATAATACCAACAAGATTATATCTGCAACTAATGCATCAGACTATTATGTTACACATAAGGGGAAAGAAGAAACAGATCCATATACCAGTATACTCCAAGAACAATATCAACAATTATTATAATTTTGGCACATCTAAAACTAAAGTCTAACAATTTATCCGTCAAACGACACCAAAACAAGAGAATCCAACGAGGAGAAGTATGTTGCATCAAAGTTGCTGTAAGCAATCCCCAACTGCATCAATCATGCAAACAAATGAATCACCCAAACATGCAAACCAATAACATGTGCTTTTTTATTATGCAGGATTGCTACGAAGTACTAACTTAAGATAGTGGAAGGACCTTGATGTCGCCTAGAGGGAGGTGAATAGGCGGACGACCGAATTAAAATTTTTCTTCCCCGCAAACTTGAACTACCAGGCTTCACCGATCAGACTGGTGGTGGCTTTGCTTCACATGTGAGCATCGGTCAGACCGTTACCCCACACCGGTCAGACCGGTGCAGCACAGAACACCTGCAAAAACAGCTTCAAGCTCCTCTTGATTTCTAGCACGAATAAAACTTGGTGAGTGGTCTTGGTAGATGATCTCAAGTAGGGTAATGATCCCTGCACACACACAAATAGCACACCCAAGTATATCGAAGCGGAAGCAAATCAAATATGCTAGAATAACAACTTAGAGAGGCAAACCATAAAGAGACGCAAGGATTTGTTTCCCGAAGTTCACTTCCACCAAGGAAGCTACGTCTCCGTTGAGGAACTTGTAAGGGATTCGAGTTCTCAACTAACTCTTCCCACAACAAGCCGGGTCTCTTTCAACCACTTTCCTCGATTCCACTAAGGCGATCTTTTCCACGAAGAGGCAAGATCACAACCCTCACAAACTTGCCGCTGCTCACCACAACTTGGGAGCTAGCTGGCGACGCCTAGCCGTCTAGGAGGCAAACCTCCAAGAGTAACAAATGCTTCAATGCTTGTAGACGCGAAACTCAAGTGCTCAAGCTATGAGAATGCTCCTGTTAGCTCACAAAGGCTCTCAAGATCTCACTCTCTCAACCCAACTCAAACATATGGCTTGAATCCACAATTCTCACAAAGAGAGAGGTTGGGGAGAGCCACTAAGGCTTTAGGCTTGTTACAAAAAGACCTGGAAGCTCAGCAAGTTCACCAAGAACAGCAGCCCATCCAAGAGGAGGACTTGGGGTACTTATACCCCACAACAAGGAAAACTAGCAGTTACCTGTCGGGCAGCACCGGTCAGACCGGCGCTTCTCACCGGTCAGACTGGTGTTTGAAAAACTAGTCGTTGGGCCTAGTTGCACCGGTCAGACCGGTACCCCTCACCGGTCAGACCGGTGAGGCCCGAGACACCCCCAAAACCCATTCTATCAAACTAACACTTCACTCAAGAGATGAAGTGGCTCAGGTTAGGTTAGGAGGGGTTGTTAGCACACTCTTAGGCTCTCAAGGCTATTTCTCACAAAGGTTTTCTAAGAGCACTTGACTTGGTCACAAAGCGAAAGTTGCATCCCTCTTGATAGTACGGCATACCTATACTCAAGATAAATAAAAACACCTTGTCAACTTCTTGAGTTTGAATGTCTTCAATCTTGCCATATTTGACCAATTTCCACTTGAGGGCTTTCAACTTTGACCAATGTCTTGAGAACGTCCATACTTGAGCTAGTGACTTAAGATCTTTCCATATAGCATAGAAATGCACACTTAGATTCTTAAGTCACTCCATATTGCCAATCATAACATGTGAACTAGTTGCATTGCTTACCTCGGTTAAGGCTTGGATATGATACTTGGAGATCCCACGGATGCTAGAACTTCACCTTAGCAAAACACAAAATGGCGGCCTAGCTAGGACCCCAAAGATTGCTTAGTCCCTCACCCTAGTCATCTCGGTTGATCTCTTCATCACTGATCCAATCCATGTTGAGTTAGGCTTTGCTTCATTCATAATTAGTCTTCATTTGAAATCCCGCTTCAAATGCTTGTTCTTGATTGACAACGAATATGCAAGCTTCCAATAAAGGATCATAAACTCTACACTCATCCTTGTGTCTTCTTTCATTTACCACATGAAGTCTTGCATTTAACTTATAGAGAATTACCATCTTCTCTTTCTATGATCCTTATATTTTAACCAAGCAACCAAATTTATCGGAGACCATGAAATGACCTTCTCAAGATATTCCCGATATTTATCTTCCTTTGTTGCTTGATATTTGCCACTATGCCTTAGGATCACACATATACTTATCTTCTCCAATGTGAGCCATACAATATTCATTCACCAATATATATCCCAATAATAACTCGTGAATATATAAATAAAATCTGCTCACAATCTTAGACAAACATGTTAGACCTTTAATCACTTTGTCATTTAATTCACCAAAATCCACTTAGGGGCCTAGATGCACTTTCAGATAGATGTGATGTACAATAAAACTTAATTCATGGAAAACAAAGTCACACTGAATCAAAATTAGGACAACTAAAATTCAAAAAATAAAATTCTGCAGTTCTTCAATAACTAAACTAACATGCCACTGTCTGGTTTCCCACAAGCCTTTTTGTTTGTGTTTCATGTATCATAATGAAATTGTTTGATTGCTAAACTATAATACCCACAAGATTATATCTTCAACTAATGCATCAGACTATTATATTATCAATAAGGGGAAAGAAACAACACATCCATATACCAGTATGCAACAGGAACAATCTCAACAATTATTATAATTTTTGGCACATGAACAACTAAAACAATTATTATAATTTTTGGCACATGAACAACTAAAGCCTAACAATTTATCCATCAAACGACACAAAAATAGGGAATCCTAACGAGGAGAAGCATGTTGCCTCAAAGTTGCTGTAAGCAAGAACTTATTCCCAACTGCATCACAATAATCTGATAGGAAAGACATATGATAGGAAAGACATATCTCACAATAAGTAATGATCAAGGAACTTTCAGGGACACTCTAGGCCAGATTAAGTCCAAATCGCTCAGGGATCCAAACCAGATAATCACCTAGCTACTAGTTTTATCTAGAGGAAAAGATACACGAAACGGAGCATAAGGAGGGGGAGTCCAAAGCGAGCAGGTCCAGCTTGCCTTTAGCGATCAGAGCATTGTTCTCTGATTTGAAACAAAACAAACATTGTAAAACAATTGCTGAAAAAACATGATTCAATGATGCAAAAACAATTCCAAAAACTAACCCTTGACAAGGTTGGTTATGTCATAACTCAGGTCACGTTCATTGACAAGGTGACCTAGGGAGACATTAACAAGCTCTGCCGTCTTCGCAAAGGATGCCAACAGCTGGCGACTGATTTCAGTGTTTTGTCGATTCACTGTCGCTTTCAAATTGAATCGACACCACCGTGTTCGGATGGGAGGAAAAAAATTCGCTGAAGAAAATCTTGCATGCATGAAGTTATAAATGTTGATAGCTTAATTGCATGATTTTGGTACGCAAGTTTACTTTTGTTGTTAGAGAAAGTTATAAATGTTGATAGCTTAATTGCATAGATACTGTGCTTTAATGACATATATGTTGTTTTGTCCTTTATCTGTGCAATTTTAAGTTCTATATTGATCTGTGCTACATCCAGGACAAGTTAAGGAGACTGGACAAGAAGCTGCTTAGATGATCCATGAAGCAATGCAAGAATCAAAAGCTGAGAAGCATGCTTTATTTTATCTTCCCTGAAAAGAGTGATCTTCTCGGCTATGATGCCGGGGCGTGTTTCTTAATCATGCTGGTGTATCAATGCTATTTTTGGGAGGGTGATGCCTGTGTTTTGTAATCAAGAATAATGAATTACATGCACAGCTGCTCAGGCTGATCGTCTTGTACTATGATTTAGTGACGACACTTGCTTGAATGAAGTTTTGTCCACAATATGGCTAGATTCAGTCGATGGACCCGGAGAAAAGGAAATGTGTGCTCGTCATCTTACAGTCGATGTATCAGTGTGTATATTCATATACAGGTAATACAAATACTCTGTTTCTTCAAAAAAACAGTCACGTGCCTGAATGTGTCTGCAAACTACAGAGGTAAATAAGGCAACAGCGTGCTCGCGGCGCGGCGAAGCGAACAGAGTGCGAAGCAGCAGGCGTTACAGTATGAACAGGAAAGGGGCACATATTAGGTGCTTGGTAATTCGTTACCCAGGTCATAGGTGGTTACTCACCAGAAATCATTTTATTTTCACACACTTGTGTAAACTAAAGCACCAGTTTGTTGCACATGGAAAGGTAAAAAGAAAAAAAAAACATTGCTGAGCTCGAACTGTAGCCACTGCTGGTGCTGGCCAAGGCCAAGACGGTTGCCGTGCGAGTGCGACGCGTTGGCAGCTCGTCGATCAGCCACGCTTGCATGTGCAGGGCCAACGAACGTCATATCTCGCCGTCCCAGAGCTCCTCGAGTGACTTGTACGGTCCGTTCTCGGAGATGTAGCGGCGGCCCTGGTTGATCTTCCGCTGAGGGATTTTGCTGATCCGCTGCCTCTCCTCCTCCGTCAGCTCCCAGTCCACGATGTCCAGGTTCTCCTTCATCCGCGCCTCGTCGAAGCTCTTCACGATCAGGCAGTCCCCTTGCTCGTACACCCACCTCAGGCACACCTGTTTGTTTGCATCCAAACATCAATCAATCAAACCCTTCATCAGTAGCCAGTTCATGCATCGCATCTCGAATCGATCTTGTAAATGCAGGCGAGATGACATGAGTGACGTGCCTGGGCGACGGTTTTGCCCTTGGCCTTGGCGATCTCGTGCAGGACGCCGGAGTCCATCACCGAGTCGCTGCCCCAGTGCGTGCCCTTGGCGCCCAGCGGCGAGTAGGCGCACAGCTGGATCCCCTTCTCCCTGCAGAACTCCCTCAGCTTCATCTGCTGCCACACGGGGTTGATCTCAACCTGCATTATTATTTCCCGAAAGGCGGTGAGCTTGCCAAATTTTGCACAATGAGTTTGATTTCAACCGGCATTTCCAGTGTGTCAACTGACCTGGTTGACTGCGGGCGGGATGGTGGCGAAGGAGAGCAGGGTCTCGAGCTTCTTGCAGGAGAAGTTGCAGACGCCGATGGCCTTGGCGAGGCCCAGGCGGTGGCACTCCTCCATGGCCGCCCACACGCCACGCATGTCGAACGGCTCGAAGTCCTCCGGCGTGAAGGGGGCAGTGAACCTCCCGGCCTTCATGGTCACGGGCCAATGGACCATGTACAGGTCCACGTACTCCATCTGGAGATTGCTGCATCGCAGCATGGGTACGCAAATATACATTGACTCGTCAGAACCAAATCGTGATTAATCAGTAAAAAACGCATGATTATTCAGCAGCAACTTTGCACTGACAACGTTGGTATGTTGTCATGAGATGAAGGGAGGTTTAAAACAGGTATAATCTGTTTCTTTTTTCTTTTTGAACTATGGTTGTTTGACAGAGAGGTGTTCAGGGCAAAACTCTGCATCTGCTGACTGCTGATCTGCAGATGTCCTACACGTTGACAGTGGAGTCGCTGTTGGAAATTCATGAAAACTGAGCAGTGTATGAATCCCCTACTGTCCGGGTGAAATTTGAAACTGTTCGAAAACCACCAATCTCCTACTCATTATGTACTTCTAAAAAAACAATCTCCTACGTGTTGTGTTTGTGTGCTGGAAGATGCAAAACGACAAACTTAAAACTGGCTGCACGATTATGTAAGCTTGTGTCCGGAAGTGTCCAAAAGCCGTGACTGGCGTTTGTCTCGTAGGAGTACGTTACAATATACTACTCCTACACTACTCCACTTTTCCCCCTTGGAAAAAAATTCACCTAATTCCTCTGTCTCAGAATATAAGGTCTTGTTGACTTTTGACGATCACGTTTAACCACTTGTCTTATTCAAAAAATTTATAATAATGTAAAAACAATTATGATATACTTAAAATATACACGGTGATAAAACATGTTATAACAAAATAAATAATATTTTCATAAATTTTTTGAATGAGACGAGCGGTCAAACGTGATCAGAAAAAGTCAACCGGACCTTATATTTTGGGACGGAAGGAGTACTACACTTCACACCAAAAGATAAGATAAAACATCTCATCACGTGATTTATCAACAAGAATCTCGCATATGCTGTGTACTACATCGTTGCAGCAAGCTTAAATACAGCGAAATTGTCGCAAAAATCATGGCAGTCAACAACCATCCAAGAAGGCAGGAAGGAAGATCGAAGAGGGAGCAGAGCACACACGCAGACGACAGACCTGAGCGTCTTGCGGAGGGCCGGGAGCACCCTGTCGGGGTGGGCGTCGGCGCACCAGACCTTGGAGGTGACGAAGATCTCGTCGCGGGAGGCGACGACCCCCGCTCGCACGGCCTCGGCGGCGGCCTCCCCGATGGGCGCCTCGGTGGCGTAGTGCGCGGCGGTGTCGAAGTGGCGGTAGCCCAGCCGCATGGCGCGGAGCACCGCGGCGCGGACGGGGTCCGGACGGGGCCCCTGCACCGCCGTGCCCAGGCCGATGCGCGGCAGCCCGCACGGGGATCGCCCGCCGGCGGCGCTCATGGTGTCAGTCCCCCAAGGCCCCAACCCTCTCTCTCTCAACCCCTCGCGGCTGCGACCTGCGAGCGTGTGGAGTCGTGTCTTGAGTCTTTGACTCGTTTGGACTTTAGAGTGTCGACACCCCCTCCTAATTCTGTTGCTGTCCCTGATGACCTGATACATACTACCGGCACGGCATATGTATATATACACATCACCTACCACACTCGAAGGTTGTGTGCGCTGGCGCCTTGCTCGGCCTCATGATGCCCAATCGATACGAAAAAATTTCGGTGCAGTGTAGTGTAGTACTGCATAGTTTTTTTTTTAGGAAAAAAAATTCGGTGCAGTGTAGTGTAGTACTGTATAGTTGGCACAGAAGTTCTGTTCAGAAAAGCGTTCATGTTCTTACGGCTCGGAGAACGTAAGGAGCGCTGCACGTTGGAGTGCTTGATTTGCTTGCTTGAATGATTTTAGGGCTAAGCGAAGTTCTACCAAACACTTTGATAAAAAACAATTTCACCTTTCACACATTGAGGCGCCGAAACCCTACCAAAGAAGACCTTATTTCTCCTTTGGATTCCTTCAAGTTTTAGGAGGCTGTAACGTGAGGACTTTACACTTGCGGCTGTGTCGATTACCTGATTGGTGTCATTTGCAAATTCCAATGGAGAAAGGAAGAACAGCGCTGGTCGCCACTTACCACAAGGCACCAAGGTAGAGGGGGAGGCTCAAGTCATGCCATCAATCCATCATCCTGCGTTGTGTCGCGAGGGAGACCGGGCAGGTTCATGCCGTCCGCCCCCGCGGCCCCCGCACTGCGTCACCGTGTAGGCATGCGCTCGACGCCTCCGGAATCCGGACAAGTGGGGAACCATATCCGACAGGAAGCTTTGGATTTTGCTATACACGTATCTGTGGGTTTGACGCCAAAGGCATGAACTGCGCTAAAGTTAGCATTCGGCTCGTACAGTACTAGCAAGGAGAAAAGTCTAGTTGGATCAGTTCAAAGAGCGGCATCTATCTCACATCGTCAGCCTATCGCCTTCGTGCTAGCCGCTATCCTGCCACTTGACAGCTGCAACTGCGACGTGTGCGCAACTAGCAGAGCATGTCTATCAAGATACGATGGACTGTGGAGAACAGAAGTAAAAATCAATCGGAAGAGGAGCATGCTAGGAAAGCGGATTGACCAAGGGCAGCTGCGGCCCAGCCTGAGTCCACAAATCCTATGAAAGCTGACAAATTTTTAAGATACAAAAAGATCATGATTACAAAAAAATGACTGCCATTTTAATAGTTCACAATGAGGCATTGGATACACGTATAGATGTACTTGCCCCTCTAGAGGCATCGTCTCTACACATCTGTTATTATGCTGTAGAGAACACAAAACAGAAGACAACATGGGTATTCCACAGATATTCAGGCATGTCATGGTTCCAACAAAGTTATGGTACTGTCTGACGTCACTAGGAGATGGTACATAGGACGAAGGAAAAGACGATCTTTATCACAGCAGTCGCATAAACATAACAAATTTATAGGTTCATTACCTGTTCCTATAAATAATGGCCTAATCTGAAACACGGCAATCTCTAGCTGCTCCTGTTGCACGCGAGAGCTAACCTTTTCTATATTTGGGACTTCTCGGTGGCACCAAAAACGGGTACAACTCTGCTGCTCTTCATCTTCCAAGACAGCTTACTCACACTTGATGGATTTGTATATGTGGCGGACAAAGAACAAGGCGGCACGGAAGCCCACCATCCCGAGCATCAAGAAGAATGCATAGCAGATGCAGGCCATGTAGCCAAAGAAGAAAGATGTCTGCATGAAGCCAGACATATCCGATCGTGCATAGTAGTAGTACAGGCAGTAGCCATATACAAAGAAACCGGTTGATCCTCCGCTTAGGAATGACCTGTATTAGTAAAGGAGGAAAATTTTCCAAAAGGGTCAGCACAGCATCCAACTGTAATCCACGAAATGGAAAAAAGGAGATAAAGGGGCTCTTAATTGAGCAACCATTCTACATTTTGAAAACGCCTTGAGGCATTTAGTATTGCATGCTTGAATGTAACTATGCAGCAGTTGATAGCCCCACAATGACTTTGCTACCATACAACTTCTGCTAAACTACAGTAACAAATTGCATAAAGACAAAATCTAAGGAAGGAAGCCTAGTAGGAATTTTCATTGTAAAGATAAGAAACACTAGTAGGAATTACAGCATAACCGTA
Source organism: Cenchrus fungigraminus (assembly GCA_036936925.1). Taxonomy (NCBI): domain Eukaryota; kingdom Viridiplantae; phylum Streptophyta; class Magnoliopsida; order Poales; family Poaceae; genus Cenchrus; species Cenchrus fungigraminus. The sequence continues at coordinate 127,189,281 of CM072777.1, forward strand.
ATGCTTATATGTGCTCGCAAAATGTAGAAAAGTTCAAGTAGGTCAGTACCATACAACCTAGTATGAATAATTGCTACTCGATTCACCTTTTATCCTTCTCAAGTTATATTTTTAAATGGTGAAGTAACACACTCAACTAAATATTCATTCAAAAGCATGATTAAAGGGGAAAATAAATGTACCTCCACCACCACTCATGATCTTCAGCAGCAAGCTGGAAGTATGTCAGTGCAACAGTGATGAAAGCAGTGACGATAAGGAGGATGATAAAGACTATAAAGAGAATGCTGTAGATCGTGTAAATCCTGTGGCCCCAAACACTAGCAAAGATGTAGTACAGCTCAATGTATATGGCACTGAATGGCAAAAACCCAGCCATAGCCATCTGGGGAATTGTTTGCCGGTACCAGGGAAGTGGGGGAATCTCCCTGGGGTATTTAGTGGTGCGGCAAGGAGCTTGGAATTCAGTTTTGCTGTTTTTACCAGCAATACCTCCCAAAACAAGCAAAGGAAATGTCACCAAGGTCCAGATGAGAACAATGACACAGATAGTGCCAAAGGGCAATGCTGCTGTTGCACTATAAACAATAGCAACTGTGTTCAAGAAACAGAATGTCAGGAAGAGAGGTCCACAAAACAGGCATCCTGTCAATAGCAAGTTCCTCACCTGAAAGAGACATAAAATGGAAAAATTAATACTATGTCATAACACGTATTTAAATTTGGTCCCTACATATAAGGCTGTACATACCCAGTTTGTCCCCTCCAACTGACAATAGAAAGAGGTAGCAATGTATCCAGCAATTCCTGAAGTGAGTGCATAGATGACAACCAATGCAGTAAACAATGCACCACGGTTGTACGGGTAGAATACCCCAACAAGTGCAAGCAGGAATATAAAGGTGGTGCTGCATAGGTGACACAAAAAGATTGTTAGATGCCTGCGTGTTAAAACATGTGGAGGAACAATTTCAGCTCTGCAAAATAAAATAAAACAAAAAAATAGCAACAGGCACTTACAGGGCAAATAATTGAGTTCCTGTACCAAGAGCAGCAGAAAAAAGTGACTTATTCTTGGGGAACCGGAAGACATCACCATGGATATACTTCCACCCAGACTCTTCTTGGTCATCAGCTGCTTCCTCATCGTGGGCATACCTTCACGTGAAAATATACAGTTTTAATAACATACAGAGGAATATGTGACTGAATTTATCATGCAAACACGTCATGAACTAAAAAGGGCGTACACAATGATGAAAGTTCCCACAAAAGGTGAGATCTGGGAAAGGGAATTCCTAAACAGCCACCCTAGCTTAATTTTGCAAGGAGGCTGAATCAAACCCCCAGAACCTCCAGGTGCCATGCACTATCACAAAATTAACATGATTTAAACAGTCCACAAAGTCTAAACAGGACAATGAAGAGATAGGTCTGAAACACTTTCTTGATGGGACATCATTTGTTTCAAACCAAACAGTTTCTTATTTCACCATGCATTGATGTGATTTACAAATACAGAACATCATTCAAAAAGACCTATGAGTAACGTTTGTTAAGTCAATGCTTCATTTCAATAGATGGTAGATTAACCTGTAAAAGCAGGTTGAACTGAGATGGATTCAGTTCCACCGAAAGAATTACACACTGCATCTTAGCTAACCAAAATATTTACAGGTAGAACTTTAGGAAAAGGAGATTGCATCTAGGATTTTTTTTTCAGCCTGTGATATGCAGAAAGCAATTCCTCAAGTACATAACATATACAGATGAAACAAGTATTATTTGATTGGATGTGGAATCCACGAAGTTACCTTTTACTGAAAGAAATAGATATAAAAATACTGTTGTAATCCAAAACAAATCACTAAAATGCAATGCAAAGGAAATGAAGATATTCCGTAAGAGAACAAATCACGGTGATTGTGTGTTTCTTTCTATTATGACAATGCACTGGAAAAATTTCTAGCTTGTTTGTGATAGAAATGGTTATCTGCAAGCATGCAATTACTCATATTTACTTATTCAGAGACAAATGAAAAAGGGAGGCCTTACTTGACAAAATCATTCTTCAGTACTCGCATGAGGATCGTTGCAAGGAACCCTGTGAGGAGGAGGACTGTAACACAAGAGTTTATAATCGAGAACCAATGAACCTCCAGGTGGTGTGGCAAGTTGGAGGAGCTGGAATATTTCTCCATCCTCTTCTCAAACGGTGTAGGTGTCTCCTTCCACTTGACCGAATAAAGGAAATCAACATTGGTCTCCTTATCCTCTGTCAGATCAACCAATGCACTCTGATCAGTGTGCACATTGATCTCAATCACCCGGTCATTGTTGTAGAGAATGTCAAAGATGATGTGCCTGTATAGGTAGTATTTCCACTCGCTCGGGTCAGCCTTGCCTCCCTTTTCAACTTTACCAATGAAACCCCATAGTGGGAGATCGTCATAGTACATCTGGAAGTAGTAGTCCTTAGCTACCGCATTCCGGAACTTGGCCACATCCTCCGTGGTGAGCTTCTTTGAGCAAACTGCCCTGGAGTCAAGGTCCACACGGAAATCAAGCTTATAAGGTGCATCAACCAGCCGATCTCCATTAAGGACCTCACCAAGGGCCTCGCTCTTCTCCCTCACAATATTATCTGCACCATATACAGTCTATTAGCAAACTCCAATTTGAGAAATCAATCGATGTTAGCTTGGTAGTGACCAGAAGACTTGAAATTAACACAAACTGACCAGGAGAGCAGAAAGGCAGGTCGAAGTACCGATACGTCTCACTGCAAGGAAAAGGAACACGGCGTAAGAATGACAACCCCATAACCGCATAGCCTGTTAGCCTTTATGAAAATTTGTTTTCCTTTACATACAGATCCAACACCTAACAGTAACAGATTCACAGCTTTAGAAAATATGTTCACAGCAGCCCAGCAGTAGAATGGATAATTGGCGCTAAAACCTACACAAGCCCAAAACGAACCAAATTAAACCCTACGAGAAGGGGCTACTAGTGAATCAAATTGCAGTTCCCACCCCGATTGCTACTACAGTTCCCGGTTCTCTCTCCTAGATCTCGGAGAACCTGTCGGCGTTGACCAAACCGACACAATCCCAACGTGAACACATTGCTCCACGAGATCGGGCAGGGGCGACCCGCACATCGGACAAATCCGAGGAGCCCGATCCCTCCCCAGCGCCCACGAACGACGTTCAGACAGGGATCTGAGGTGCAGGGCCTCACCTGGGGTTGTGGAAGGGGCCGACCTTGTTGGCGTAGAGCGGGACGGGCTCGCCGGCCTTGTAGCGGTGGTCGGAGCCGTCGGCCGCCACGCCGCCTGCCGCCGCGAGGGCGAGGATGACGAGTAGCGCCGCGGCCGCGGCCGGCGAGGCCGCCATCGCTCTCGTCGGGCGGCGTTGACGAGGACGAGGAGGGTTTGGGGGTGGAAGAAGGAGACGGAGACGGGGGCGGAGAGATCTGAGGCCTGCGGAAATGCGAGTGGCGCTTTGCTTGCTGCTTAATAGAGAGAGGAAGATGGGGGAGATCTGGCCGGCCGGGCGGGGTTGGCCTCCTTCCTGGGATGGCGTTGTCAGGTTGGGTGGTGGAAGGTGGCGACGGAGCGTATTGGTCCACGAGCGAACCCACACATTTTGGTGCGTCGGTCGGTTTGACACCATCCCAGCGGCCGGTTGAGTCCAACTCAAGTTTCTGCGCGCCCTTTTCCCCCGTCTCAGATCCTGTGAACCAGCAGTTCTGCCAGACTTTTTTATTAAAAATATCACTACAATTATAGCTGAAAAATTATACTAGTAAGTAACTTATAAAGAGAACTGCTTCCTGGATATGATTATTCAGAAATCCCCAATCTTATTCAACTACTGGCTGGAAGTTCCAGATCCACTGAGTTAAATGTACATCGAGATTTGAGCTAAGGTCGTCGTCCGTCCCCGAGCGACTGATGACTGCTATTAGCGCAAGCGGGAGAAACTCCACCAAGTGGGACAAGATCCGAAATCTGCAGAAGCTTGCCAAACTAAGTACTCAGGAGTGATCTACCCATTGTCCTCAGCCAGACCTTTTTCCATTTTCACCCAAGTTCAGTCAAAGATTAATAGAATCAAGCCCATAGTAATATGTCTTGACCTTTGATTCCACAACGCTCCAAACAAATGTTGGCACTTAGGGATACCAATACATGTATAAAGATTAACAATCCCAAAACATAATCGAGTCGTTAGAGAAAAATAAATAGATATTCATGAATGAATTGGGTGTATTTACATGAGTACAAGGTAAAAAAAAATGCATTACAACCAGTCTGAAGTGACTGGAATGAACTTGAGCAATTACAGATTGTACAACAGCTTTACATATGATTGATTACTAACTCTGTGAGCAGAACAATACCCTAACCATACGACAGCACTTGCTTCGATTTGCAAGTACTGACTAAACCTAAACTACTCTTCTACGAGCAGTGCTGTGGCAGCTGGACTCGAGAGCATACGTTAGCATGTCTGTGCAAAACTGGTCGTCTGGTTTCAACCACAGAGCCTGGCCAAAATAAAAACAAAAAACACACATGAGAAAACTACTAGTCAACAAGCTTCTGTTGCATGAACGCAAAGGACAGCTACCAAAAGGGAGTCCCCATTACCCAACAAGTCTGATTAGCCGATGGTTTTGGTATGAGTTGCAGGACATGAATTAACGAAGTGAAAGCATACGGAATATATCAGCATTAAATTAATTGATACTATTTTTGACATAATTAGCAGCATGAATTTGCTTAATTAGAATAGGTGAATTAGGAATAATAATAAGGACATACCTTGTGGTAATAATTTATGGCAGCCTCAAAATTGTCCTACATCAAGAAAAGAAAGCATGCACAAGTTTCAGATAAACTCTGGATATATAACATAATTTCTTAGTCTTGACTAGTCAACCTATAACGTAAAAACTTATGTATACTTTTACTTTCTATAGAAATGCAAGTTGTAACTTTCTCCTGTCTAATTTTCTAAAACATTATTCTTCTGTCTAATTGACACAGGAACCTATTTTCAACAAACTGACACTGCAATCAACAAGCTTGCGCCAAACCCGACCTATTATTCTGTGGTTCTTATTTGTAAGAGAAACTCCAAACAACGGCATCCATACTTAAGTACTTAACTATTACCTAAGAGCATCTCCAAGAGTTTGTTAAATTTTACTTGGCAAATCTTGTGTTTTGCCAACTTCTAAAAAGATACGCCAAGTAAAAAAAGAGCTCATCTCCAACAGTTTGGCATAATTCACTTGCCATACTCAAATCTACCTTACATCAGGAACACTGAGAGAGAAACAAAATTATGTTTATGCCCTTCCACCTCTTGAAAACTTACATCAGGAACCGTGAGATAAAAACAAAATTATTTTTATGCCCTTCCACCTCTTCTGATACGACGAATGCGCCGCAGATCAGCGCACGCATATATCCGCACGCGAAGGCTCTTTTTCCCAACTTGGGATAAATGGCAATCTAGGATGGGGACGTGTTGGAGAAAGCTTTTGCCAAAAAAAAAAGAATAACAACATGAGATGGGGAACTGTTGGAGATGCTCTAATTGAAGCATCAAGGTGCATGTAGTTATGGGCTTATGACTTAGCTTTGCTGAATATCAAAGCTAACTCTGTTGGTTCGAAACCAGCTCAAATAGCAAAACCGATCCAGATTCCAGACCAGACCACTGGAACTGGTTTTGAATGGGTTCACTAGTTTCCAGGTTGGAAAGTGCACCATTATAAGCAGGTTCATGCTGTCTGGACTGCATGAACCTGCACCATCCAACCCAAGCAAACCAAACCCACCCAGTTAAAACTAGTCAGCTAAAGGTTAGTTTTGTAAACTACACCAAACAGCCTTAAACCGTGTATGAACCAGCCCAATCAATGGACCTAGAATCAATCTAGATAGTAGATAGATGAAGCTAAATTTTCACACACCGCAACCTCCAGACTATGTCAACATATTTATAATATGTCAACATGGCATCGCAACATGAAAACATTGTACAGAACAACAAATTTAAGAGGGTCAGAAAAATACCATAAGATGGTAAGTATAAGCAATACCAGCGAATGCACTCAAGCTTTTCATTGGAAAAGTGAGTGCCTTTTCATAATATGACACTGCTTTATCGTATTTCCTGTTCAAACAATAAAATGTTAAATCATGGATGATAGTTTACTAAGAGCTAATCATAAAAGAAATTGGGACAGCAAATGCTCTTCATGTGAGAAAGCACAAAAAACATGTATACAATATATGGTAGAGTTATAATGTGATTGACAGCGTTACATTGACTGTGAAGACATAAATAATACTCCAGTTGGATGTGGTGGCATGACAACAAACATGATGATTTCTTGAATTTTTTTATAAAAGAATGATCAAGCAAACAGCTGCAGTTGCATACTTTCATAACTGTGATACTTAATTCAATTCCACAAACTACTTGCCATTTCCATGCATAAAATGAAATTCATCAATTGAGAAGGTAACCACGGTCAGCACCAGCAAGAATCTAGCTGAATACACATATACAAGCTCCAAGAAAACAAAAACTTCATAAACACTCATAGCAAAATGTCACAGTTCATCAATTACTTGAGTTTCCGAAGTGCGTGTCCAAGATTCACCAATGTTGGCTCCCACATTTCATTCTGAGAGGATGAAGTGTGGCCCAGTGTCAACTCAAAGAACTGAACTGCCTTTTGATACCTAAATATCGAACAAACAAATCATTTAGCAGTGGGTTGATGGAATTGATATTCTAGTAAACAAATTATGACATCTAATTAGATGAAATATCACAAGGAATTCAGTGCTGAACGGAAAAGCAAATGGGAATTAGTAATGCATACAAGGAAAACCATATTGTATATAAATCAAGTGCATGCTATTAAATGCCTTATCAAACTACAGTGATGAACTGATGATAAATGCAGCCAGCAGATTTGCTTCGACTTAAAAAGATACTCTGCTTTACAAGACCAGACATGTCTAATCAAGATGATGTTCTAATATTAAGAACCACCTAGTCAAGTGTATGTACATCATGGACACTGATTAGCATATTTAACTATTTTATTGTTGGCATGTTTCATGGTTTCCAAATCTCTATATGCCATGAACATACTTCTTTTTTTACTTCCAGGTACATGTAAAATAGCACTGCTATAATCAACTTTTTGAGAACTAATAAATATAAGAATGATGATTTTCAAGAAAGCAAAACATCTAAAACCAGAAGTAGAACATAAATTTCTTACTCTTTCATATTATAAGCTACGACGCCCAACTCATTGTATATAAGTGGATCAGATGGGCAAATGGATTTTGCTTGCGTGAAAAACTGCATCAGAGAATACAAAATAGTTGCAGAAAATTAGTTTGTATGTGACGCAAATAAGCTTAGTTGACTGGTTGGTAGCAGTATTCATTAGTTGCGATAACCAGAAGATGCAATGCAAGAATGCTTAAGCAATGGAGATGTTAACAAGCAAAGCTTGATTGTATTCAAGGAGGAGATCAAGCTGGTTCTCTTGAGAGCTAGACCTTCCTTGAAGCTGGAGTTAGAAAATTGGACATGTAATTTCACTTAACTATTGCTATCTTTTTCTTTTTCTCTTCTCTTTGGATTTGAGATCCAACCCCTGTACATTTTTTTGTTCATACATAAAAAATACCAGTAGGGGCCTCCCCTGCTGTTTTCCTCAAAAAAAAAAAAGTGAACTGAAGCACAGCTGATAGTAAAACAGCAGGAGAATCCAGCTCAAACATGGCTCATAAAGCTCACACCACAATTCAGAAGAGCTGATCTTGAGCTGGTTTGTGTATCACAAGCATCTTCTGCAACCTATTTGAAAGTCTGAAAGTCTAACGTACAATGATAAATACTAGGTGAGGTGACCACAGGATGCAAATTAGTATGGATCACATTAGAAGGTACACAGAGTTGTTCATTTGCAAGCATTGGAATGAAGTTCCTCGTATAAAAATCAGAATCAGTAAACAGATGTCAATTAATATTACCTGCTCTGCAAGTTTGAAATTGTGCATCCGCACATATTGCATGCCCATGTACAAAGTTGGCAGATGACATCTGAAGAGATATTATTAGATAGTTAGATGAAAGCTGGAGAGAAGGTATGATATAGATAAGATATCAAATAATTTTATATCCCAAGGTAGACAGCATGCATCAATCCCAAAATTGTTCACTGAGAAATAGCTAGAACGAAAAGACCTTGCCACAGTTTCAGAAAAGGAACACCACAGGTGTCTTCAACATAAAGCCAAAGATCCCGAATGACAGTAGAATAAAGTTCAAACACAATTCTTTTCTTGAAAAGTGATTCAAACACAATTCCAATGATAAAAGATGAATGTCTCAAAACCAGTACACAAAGGAAAACTTTTTTCTAGACAAAACCATGAATAGTAAGTTGACATCAACTTCAAATCTTCAAGAAAAATAAAGGGAACAGATTGCTCACCCAGGAAACAACCGAGCTGCTGTCCGAAATGCAGCCATTGCTTGGTCACCCTCCTCTTGAGCAGCATAAGCAATGCCTGTGCCAATCCAAGCAGGAGGAAACGTCCCATCTAACCCTGTAGCTTTGCTGAAGAGAAAAGTGCACATTAAACCATAGTACTCCATCCGTTCAAAAAAATAAAGGTCGCTTTGCTTTTGTCCTAAGTCAAACTTCTATAACTTTGACCAAGTTTATAGAAAATACATCAACGTCTATAACATCAGATTACCTTTAAATCCATCATGGAATCTCTTGATAGTGTATTTATTTGATGTTTTAGATGTTAAAATATTTTTTTCTATAACTTGGTCAAAGTCAGAAAAGTTTGACGTAAAACAAAACTAAAATGTCCTACATTTTGAAACAGAGGGAGTACCTAACAACATAAATCTTTGCACCATGCCTTACGACTGCTAATTATCTTTCCTCTTTGCCATATTATAGCATGAAATTTGACAAAAGGAACCATGGCTCTAGAAGCATGATTACACAGCACTTTTCCAAGTTGTAGATTTTTCACAATCTGAAACTGTCTGTCTTCCCATCTTTTGTGCATCGTCATAACTCTTAAAGTAAGGTAGTGGCACAATGTTCTATATTATAGTAGTAAGTGCCAAGTGGCCATGACAATATAGCTAGCTAGTGCCAGAGTTTCCGCGCTAAGAAAGTGAGTTTCTTTAAGGTAAAAAATGCAGAATAATGATTAACGAATCTGCAATGAAAATGATAATGTGGTTAGTTGTGACATTAACACAGGAAAAGAGGATTACCCGAAGTATCTCCGAGCTTGATCATATTTCTTAATGCAGTAGTAATAGCAACCAACAGCAAACCATGAAAGAGCTCTGCATATGAAATAGAATGGTAATTAGAATTGTGCAATGATCATGATTTACTGGAAACCATCAGGGATGAATCATGAATGTTTCCTTCCTGTTTGAGCTACAAAATGAAGTGAGGAATCACTGAACCGGGACATCTATAAGTAATATTTTGTACAGCAACAGAAAATCTATCTTTCTTTCAGAGGAATACCCTCATCTATTGTTGAAAATTAATAGTCAGAATACGAATCATATTGGATCATGGAGATCAAAAGAATGAATTAATTGAAGATCAATACTTACTTTTGAGGATAATCCTTCACTAGGTTGCAGGCCAAAAGATAAAGATCATTGGAATGACCAAGCTCCATTGCAGCAGCCAAATGAACTAACGTGCACTTTAAATGGAAAGGGTCTCTTTCAAGTAATCTGAGATAGAAATTGCACCACATGGATATGTATGAGCAACATTTGTGAGGAAACAAAACGTGAAACAGAGTAATGAATGCTGCGAACTTACGAAGATGTCAGTTGCCAACATTTTTGGTACTCTCCACTCTGGTGGTAGTATTCAGCTTTGCAGGCCAAAACATCAATGTTATTCTTCAAAGTTTCACCGGAACTCGAGGATGAAATACTGCAAGATTCTCGTTCAAGTTCCTTGAATTTTGCTTCAACTACATATTCTTTTTCATGCTAAAAGGAAAAAGAGAGACCATCAGCAAAAGAAGTGTATACAATTGTACATTCATTGTTTCATTGCATGTGTTTACTTAAGCCAAGTACCTTTCTAATCAAACATGAGTAAAATGCTGATAGCCAACCATCTTCCTTTCTGAATTGCAGATTAGCCAATAACTCAGATTCTGAAATACATCATTGCACCATCTTAGCTGAGAAAATAGCCAAATAAAAATAATAAATAGAACTTAAGTTATTTGACACAACTGTCCTTGCGGATGCATTTCAGGGTACATTCAGATTCGCCAATCATATCTAGTTGGTAGTACAGAATGTCTAGCCATTTGCAGATTGTAAGTTATGTCTGCTTAAAAGAGACTGGAGTGCATATTTTAACCAGACAATCTATATGGCCACTATATCATATCCTAAAATGAATGTGCTTCTAAGTTCAGAAGTGTTTGCAGATTATAAGTTCTATCTTCTTAAAGATGACCGGAGTGCATTTTTAACCAAACAATCTATATGGCCACTAGATCATCTCTTAAGTTCAAAAGTGATACAGCACGTAATACTCATTCAAGCTATAATCAAGCCTCGAGACAAGCCAAAAGGGAATTTCGAGTATTACCTTCCTCACATGTCAACATATAATTATCAACAAGACATTCAAGAGCCTGAAACATATGCAAATACAGTTAGGAACCCACAAAAATAGAATACCATGTAGCATTATATCAACTTGTGACACTGTCAACAAGAACTGTAATTGTCAGTGTCCAAATATGCGCTTAAGCTCCGTCTAGAGCCTAGGCAGTTATACTTTTAACGGGTGGCTAGATAAATGCCATATTAAATAGAGGAAATTTGGTATGTTAAAAAAAAGATTTTTGACATTTTCTTGCAACCATGACTTCCATGACCATAGTTCATCTTTCTCCATTTCCCACTTTCATACTTAGATCAATTCCTAAACCACTTAGTCAGAAAAATGCCTAGGTACTAGGCAAGGCCATGTTCTCCACCTAGTGCCTAGGCTGCCTAGTTCCACCTAGGAGTCGCCTTTTAAAACAGAGGTAATTATCATGAATTCAATCAATGGTTGTGCTTTTATGCAATGCTATGAGCTCAATTGTATTTTTCAAATAAAAAACGCAACAGTAGTAGACAGGGTGTGAAGCTTTATTTAAAACTGAATGTAAACAGTACTATCATTCTGCATTATAAGACTCTTGGCCACAATATTTGAAAGTTAGGCAGCATGTTAAATTATCAGGTATTTACGTATTATACTATTATTCAGCTGTAGCAAGGAAGTTCAGACTGCCCAAGTGAAAAATGTACAAGTCAAAGTATATATGCAACACATAAAACAATTCAGAATTGGGTGCAAGGTGTGCAAGTCACACATGTGGAATTAGGTAGTATTTGAATTATATGATTAATAGGGCATGATCTTTTCTCATAACAAGAACAGTAATGTCGATAATTTACAAAGCCACTGTTCTTCGCACCTCGTAACAGAGAGGATCAGCTTTAATGGCTGCCTTGTACCTGAAATCAAAGGGGAAGAAAATCGTAAAGGAAACCTAGCCGATCTTATTAGGCACAAAAACCTGACCCCCTAAACGTTTGAAGGGATAAAGTAGCACTGATTCAACTTAAATGTGTGTAGAGAAAAAATATTTTAGCAAAATTGCCAGATAAATCATTCAATATATTGATGATGATGCTATTTTGAAATAAGCAATCAATTTAACCAAAAGAAAAACAAGCTAAGGTACCATTGGCGAGCAAGATCACGGTTGTCCAGGGCTTCATACGCCTTGCCACGTAAGAAACATATAGCTGATTTGATCTGGCAAGCAAGTAATACAGTAATAAACAATCATCATACCAACAGTAAGAGAGAGAGAGAGAGAGAGAGAGAAGAGAGGGAGTGGGTGTTAAGGGAAGGAGGTGCGTCATCATACATTGATCTCATGATCCTCAGAATCCTTATCAAAATAAATGTCGCTGCCATCATCCTGATCAAGGACCTTTCCATGTTCATCAACTTTTGCATCCCCAAGCATCAACAAACACTGATGCCACTCTTTCAACTCTTCCTAAACAAAGAAATAAAAGTATTTGAGTTATAGTAGAAGAACAAACATCAGAAACATGCTGCTTTTTCCAGCAGCACTGTTTATTATTTTCCCACTTCTAAGCAGCAGGAAGACTAACCAAATAAGAATGCAGACACACGCAATCGATTTGTTTCACTCCAGACCCAGAACGAAATTGAAGCACCAGGGGCGCAACATATCTTAGCAGATGTCTAATCACACTCAAAAGCATTCCCCCGCAATCGAATCAAACAAATTGTAGCGTTTTACCCCGCCAGTTGCAAATGTCCGCAAGGTGTTCGGCCAAAGTACTACCCAAAAACGCCTCACGAAATGTCGAGACATGCTGCTACAGAATGAAAGCCGCAGGACGCCCGGCGACTCAAACAGCTAAGGAATCAAACGCGGCCCTCTCAGTGACACGCACGCGTCGCACTCGATAAAAGGAAACGGCGGGGGAAGAGCTCAGCAGCCTTACTAGGCACTTGGCGGCAAGGAATCGGAACCGGAGGTCGCGGAGCAGGCGGGAATTGTTGAGGAGGTGGAGCGCCCGACGGTAGTGGCGGCCGAGGAAGAGCGCCTGCGCGAGCATGTACAAGTCAGCGGGGTCCCCCGTGGCGGCGGCCACCTTGTCGGCGAGGAAGATGGCCGACGAGTACAGGTGCTTCCCGGCGCTGTCCCGCACCACCCCGCGCAGCCGCTCCAGCGCCTCCTCCCTCATCTCCGGCGGCATCGGCGGCTCCTCGGCGGCGGCTCCTACTCTCCTCCGCTTGGGGCTCGGCTCGGCTGCTGCTTCGGCGGGTAGGGGGGAGGAGGTGGGCGGCACGCGAGGGAAACCGAAATTCGTGTCCCGCTCCCGCATTCGAACTAGGGTTCCGGAGCGGTTTCAATTGAAAAACAGGTCGAGCCAACAGCGATCAGTTGTGTCATTGTGTGCCGCCAGTGTGGTGGCCTTCTTCTTCACCGCGAATCTACGTAGTACGGAGTAGATCAGTTGGGCTAGCGTTAGGGCCCACTGGAGCATTTGCTCAAGGCCTTTTATGGGTGTTGTATGCCGGGCCAAGCCCATGTAGTTTTGAATTTGATTTGCATTTTTCAGCCTGCGCGTGTTTTTTTCTAGTAAAAGACAGCAATAGTTACAACTTACAACCAGTGCATGATGAGGAAATTGACTTCTTTTCAGATTATTCATGTTATGAATTTTCTTAATTCATATTGATGCACCTTACATTGCATATATAAGTGGGTGACCAAGGTTCTGACCATCAGATTAGAAAAGATTGTTGAAAAGCTTATTCTGCAAAACCAATCAGCATTCATGAAGGGTAGGAACATCATGTGTGAGGTTATGGCATTACATGAGGTGTTGCATGAAACTAAGAAGAATCATGAGGTGGGGATAGTGCTTAAGCTAGACTTTGAAAAAGCATGTGACAAAATCTGTTGGGACTCTCTATTTGAGAGCCTCAAGATTAGAGGGTTTGATGAAAAATGGTGTGACTGGAATAAGCAAGTAGCTACTGGTGGGACACTGGCTGTCAAAATAAACAATAAAATTGGGCCATATTTTGTGAGCATAAAGGGGGCGAGACAGGGGGATCCCCTCTCACCAATACTCTTTAACATGGCAGTTGATTGCCTAACTAGGATGGTTAGGAAAGCACAAAGCACCAACTTTATCATTGGTTTGGCTGATAACATGATTCCAAAAGGAGTGGCCATACTGCAGTATGCAGATGACACTATTGTATGTTTGAAAAATGATGACGAAGTAGCAAGAAATATGCAACTCCTCCTGTTTCTTTATGAGATAATGTCTGGCTAAAAATTAATTGTGCGAAAAAGTGAGGTGATAATGATAAATGGCAATGAAGAAAGGGGGGCAACAAATTGCTGATCTATTCACATGCCAACTGGGGAAATTTCCGATTAAATATATTGGTGTACCCGTCAGCCCAAACAAATTACGTATCCGGGACTGGGTCCCGTTGGAAGAAAAAAGCATAAAGAAACTGGCAATTTGGAAAGGTTGCACAATGGCTATAGCAGGGAGGACGACTTTCATAAATGTCAGTCTAACTAGCTCATTCATTTATCATATATTCATCTACTTGATGCCTAAAATTGTCTCTGAGAGGCTGCATAGGCATAGAAGAATCTTCGTTTGGCAAGGTGGATGCACCAAAAAGAAGTATAGGCTAGTTAGATGGGCTTTAATTTGTAAAAGCAAGAAAAAAGGAGGGCTGGGTATCAAGGATGTCATGAAGATGAATGTGAGTCTGCTTTGCAAATGGTGGTGGAGATTGGAATAAGAGGATGGGCTCTGGTAGGATCTGGTTAAAGCAAAATATTTGCAAAACAAAACTGTCACCTCTGCGAGGCACAGGCTTGGTGACTCTCCTGCCTGGTATGACCTCCTCAAAATCAAGAATGTATACATTAAGGGGAGAAAAGTTGAAACAAAAAATAGGAACTTAACCCTATTCTGGCTAGACCCTTGGCTCTTTGATAAGACAATCTGCATAATAACACCAGTACTCTTTGATGTCTGTGAAGATAAAGAGATCACTGTCAATCAGTTTGTCAACAAGGGGTGTGTGCTGGCTTTCTCAAGGTGGCTAGTTCCCCTACTTTTTGAGCAATGGCTAAACATTGTTGATAAAGCCTTTCGATTCAATTATCAAAACCAGAATGATGAGGTGGACTGGAAATAGAGATGGCAATAGGTACCCGAAACCTGAGTACCCGACGGGTTTTACCCGATAAGAAGCCGAGTATGGAAACATATCTCTACCCGCGGGTACACAAATCGGCAATATCATGTACCCATCGGGTAAGCGGGTGCGGGTACGGGTGCATACTACCCCTACCCGCATACCCACGAGTAAAATATACTCGTCTACAATATGTGATAAACTTGTAAATTTGCACATTGTTAGTGAAGGATAGCTTAATATTGATAACTAGCTAATAATTTTATGCTTCATTGGACTATTAATCGGTTTAGAATTATAATTTATATGTTTTATTTATTCCAATTTGTTGATATATGCACTTTCCCATGTGTTATGTTTCCAATTATATTAGATTACAATGGGTATACTATCGGGTACGGGTTACCCGACGGGTAAAAAGTGCGGGTATGGGTTTTTTAACAGGTAGAGTTAGAGTTGGCGGGTACGGGTATGGAATGGTACTACTCGATGGGTTTCTACCCGTTGCCATCTCTAGCTGGAAATGGGCGGGAGGGGGGGATCTTTTACCACAAGATCAGTCTATGACCATCTTACTAGTGATGATAAAGGGAATAGTTTCAGCCCCATATGGAAATCCAAAATCCCATATAAGATCAAGATTTTCACATGGCTGTTAGAGAATAACGTTATTTTAACTAAAGATAACATGGTCAAGAGAAAATGGACAGGGGATCCAACCTGTCTGTTCTGCCCACAAGAAGAAACAGCAGAACACCTGTTGTTCCAGTGCACGGTGGCCAAATGTGTATGGGGCATTGTGGGGGTGTGCTTGGGTACTAGAAGTATACCAGGAAACACACAACAATATAAGCTTTGGATCAAAGAATCACTACCAGGGGGCAGGCAGTCCACCACTTTGGCTTTGCGGTAGTGTGCTGGGCAATATGGAAATGCAGAAATAAAGCGGTATTCAAAAAAAAGTGGGTAAAACACCTAGTTGAAATAATAATTTGTGCATGTTCTTTTATGTTGTATTGGGCAGGGTTGTTCCGTGCTACACTTAAAGCTCAGGTGGATGAAGGCGTCGGGGTGATGCTCAAGCTGGCGTACAACCTGCTGGCCCGATCAAGGCAGCCGTCGGCCCCGCTGATGCTACAAGCGCCACAGGAAGACCCGATGAATGAAGAAGATGGTGCATGAATGGCGATCCTAAGCACAAGGACCTAGAAGATGAAAACGTGGAGAACTATATATGCATAGATAGGAGATCTGGTCCTTTTTGTAAAAACTTGAATCGTTGACATGTTCCTGGGAGTCCTGGACTCCTGGGGAGTTTTCTGGAGAGCATCCTAGGTTGAGACAAGTTGGGTAGTGTTCGCCCTATGCTTTTGTGTTACTCTTGTTTTGGGTCGTCCTGTAATTTGAACACCTGGTATTTCCGTTTCTCTCTAATGGAAATGGGGGAGAAGCCCTCGGTTCGAAAAAAAAATATTGATGCACCTTACTTAGTTCTACCGTGTTTTGCATAAATCTTGTCGAGAGCATAGTACTTATGAGTTATGATCTCATCGGTAACTGTTGCGTGTTGTCAATGTTTTTTCCCCCTTTTGGAACGCTTCACATGAAAGACTTTCTAGAAAGGATTTCGATCACAAGAATTTCTCACGAAAACATAGCAATCCTCCTCTAATTCCATTTCAATCAACCAATATACTCCATACAGCTTGTAAACTGTTGCATACTCTTCTATCAAGTCTTCAGTCTTGCTAGAAACGTCCAAAGTCATTACGGCGCAAACGCCCACCAGCACAAACTACGCACATGCACGCGACCTGAAACACATTCGCGCATGCAGCCACCGCACCCGCGCGGCACGCGTCCATCCCATCAGAGAGTAGCTAGCGGCGCCGGGCGCGGCGCGCACCACCGGCCGGGACGGTGGCGCACTGGCGCTCGGTGGAGCCCGCGGACTCACGGAGCATTGACCTGCGTGCCGCACCTCTGGAAATCCGCGACGCGCTGTAAGCTCCCCTGGATCGCCGCCGTCGTCGCCGACCCCGCGGTCGCGGCGCCCAGGGCATTCCGGTCGGTCATGTCGCCGCCGCCGCAGGAGAGGAGGCACCTGCCGATCTGGGAGCAGCCTAGGCGGCTCACGATGGTGTAGCTGCCGTTACGGTACAGCTTCATGACGTAGCACTCCTCGCCGCGCACCCCGCTAGCCGGGTCGGTCGGCGGCCCCAGCGACGGCGGCGCGGCCACCGCGGGAATGGCGGAGGCGGTGGCGGCGGACGAGTCGGCGTCGGCGTAGCAGACGAGGTCGCACTCGTCCCAGTAGATGGGGCAGTACCTGATCAGCAGCGGGTTGCGCCCCGTGCAGAGGTAGCAGATGTACATCTCCGTGTCGTCGTGAGGCGACGCCGTGGCCGCGCCACTGGTGAACACCGTCGTGTTTACGTCGCCGTCGCCCACAGGCACGGACGCGGCGGCGGAGGCCGCGGTGCCGGCGACGACAATGAGGAGGAGGAAGGCATTGGGGATGGAAGCTGCCGAGGGAGGCATCTGCCGCAGTGCAAGAGACGATGCGCGTTCGTTCCGGTGTGTAGTGGCAGCGTGAATCGACGTGGATACTGCAGATATAAAGGGCTTGCTTGTTCTTGGACTCTTCCGGGAAGGATTCCTCACGGATGCCACATTAGAAGCAATCTAGTTCCTGAATTTGGGAGCGTTAACATTTTGGATTGATGCTAGACAACTTGCTTCTCACTAGCCATCACGGATGTTCAACAGTCAGCAGTGCGTTTGAGGCAGAACTCCACGAATCGGCCAGATGTACTAGAACTGGCAGAACATATCATGATTCATGAACTCGTCACCAAAATCATCTTGGAGCGATGGGGTCGGTGCATGCCATGTCAACGCTTCAGGCGATTTTAACTGATCCGGCTTGTGGAGTTGCCGTCATCCTTTGGCTCACCCATGGGATTTGCCACTGCCTTTGCTTGTTTCCTGACATGAAAATCGACTCTGCTCTTTGGACTGGATGTGTACAGTGCACTAGTGTACTAGCCAGATTACCAAGTTCTACTGTAGCAGCCTAGTACCTGCTGTACTGTATGTCCTAGGTCTGGTCATGGACAACGCGGAAAGCAATGGTTGCCGTTGAAAGCCATGCGGTTTTACGAGTCGGCATAACTGTTCTTCAATCAAAAACAAACCACCGAATCGACAAATTGAGAATATTTGTAGCCCGGAATCCTGGCAAGCAACGCAACGGGACTTCACTTCAGAGTTCAGAGTCCGATGTAATCATGTACACCGATCGTTCTTGATTAGTAATACAAGACTAGGGATGGCAGCTAATCTGTGACTACATACACAGTACAGCTCAGTAAATTTCGTTAATTTCTTGGGGTCCGCTGGTTCATGCTTAGATCAATCGATCAGCTGCCGAGTACTGTAAATACCACCCTTTACTACCACTTTAAAAGGAATTGTATGTAATAGAAAATGATCTATTTGTAAGGATCGGACGTTTGAGATTAATTCTGTACCACCGGTTTTTTTTGTGTGGTACAGGTGGTATCCATAGGTGGTATTGGTAGCATATGAGTATTATTGGAAATGGAAAATATTTTTGTTGTAATATATGAAATTAGATATATGAAACGATTTAGGTATTGTACGCGGTATGTTTTTATTGTACTCGTCGGCGGTATGTTTTTTCCAAATAATATTCATTCACCAAATTACCATTTTACCTACAACAAAAAACCGACAATACAACCGTACTACCAAAGAGTGGTATTGTGTACCGAAAAAGAGCTCAAATGATAAATAATGGCTGTTTCGCAAAATAAATAAAAAAATATGATTCAGTGCTGAAATACTTCCATGTCTTGCTTCATGACTGGATGCACATAATTTTGCAAAATATTTTTTTACTCCGTATAGCAAAAGGATGTTCCTGCGGCCGTGATCACCATGAGGCATGAGGCTCACAAGTAAAAGCGTGTGCACGCGAACAGGAGCACTCGACAAAGTGCGTTGGACAATTGGACGGTTCGACCACCGGCACCGGACCAAGTACATGCGTCGTCGTGGGGATCACTCCGTCACTCGTGGCTACACGCCAGCGACGGCGCCGCCCCGCGCGGTGAGATGGTCACCGCACCGCTGGAACTCGGGCAGGCCGTGCGGCAGCTGCCCTCGGGGCGTGGCGGGAGTAGTCCCGGCTGCCGCACCGCCCCCGCCGTGCTCGACGTCGCCGTTGCCGCACGCGAGGTAGCACGCCGCGGCGGCCGCCCTGCAGCCGACCACGTCGACGACGACCCAGCTCCCGTCGGGGTACGCCTTCATGACGTAGCAGTCGTCGGCGTCCCTGCCGCCGGCGGCGGCGGTGGTGGCCACCGCGCGGGGAGGGGAGGGCGGCCGGGACGGGGTCGGCAGCGTCACGCAGGCGACGCGGCAGTCGTCCTGCGCGATGGGGCACCGCTTGATCATCAGGCTCCTGTTCTTTTCGCACAGGTAGCAGGTGTACTGGTTCGAGCCGTTGTGCGCCTCCGCCGCAGCCATGGCGGCGGCGTTGATGGACGCAGAGGCATTCGGTCCGGCCACTGTGGTCTTTGCGAAGAGGAAGGCGGCGAGGAACGAGACCTGGACGATGAAGACTGAAGCAGCCATCGGAGAGGGAATGCGTGCGTCGATCGAATGACAGACGAGTCGAGAATCACATCTATGGTGTTGTATATAGGTCGAGGTGGAGTGGTTAACCCCTCAAGGTTTTATGGGCAGAATTAAATGGTGAATTGGTGATCACTGGTCAGGGTTTTAATCCTTGCTTCTCATAATCGAGAGGAATCAGAAGTCGTTAAACGCATCCGAATGTTGCAGATGATTTTGTGCCTTCAGCAGATACTCAAATTAAAATCTTCTATGTTTACAGCAGAAACGAGTGTATTCTTGTCAATCTTCAGATATGTGCCGGAATCGCTAGTCGTCAGTTCGTCACTCGTCAAGGAAAGGGAAGAATGCCAGAATTCAGAAACAGGGGGGAGTAACTGAACATTTAGGCCTCGTTCGGTTCCCCTGGATTGGGCTCAATCCAGGTGGAACAAGGTGAGCCGATTTCAACCCACGTCCACGGAAAAATTGCTGTTCGGTTTGGGCCGAATTGGAAACTACCAGGAGCCGGCAACATTCCATCAGTCCACATTCACGTTCATTTTCGATCCCCGTCTCCTACCCTGGGGAACGAATCCTGCGAGACACGCGAGCGAGGGGTGGCTGCGCGCACGGAGGCCCTGGCGCGCGCGGGAGGCGAGCAAGCGCCGGCGCGAGGTGGCGGCCTGGCGCCGCGGCACATCTTCTACGGACACGGCGACGGCGACCGCCCTCTTCTCTCCGGTAAGCCTCTACCTTCCCCTCTTCTCTTTCCCAACCCTAGGTTTCTTGCTCCCTGTCCATTCCCCCATCATCTCGAGCATGTGCCAGAGCACGCCGTTCTGCGCCCGTAGCATCACCTCGCTTGAGGTCTGAGATCTCGATGGCCGTTGCCAAATCCTTTGCGCCCTGGTGCCGTCGCCGCCGCCGGGAAGCCGGATCCTTCTTCCTCTCAAGCTCGCGTAGGTACTGTGGGTACCTCGATCTCCTTTGCTGAGGCACCATCATCCCGTACAGGCGTACAACACTTGCCTTCCTTCCTTGAGAGCCTCTTCATTTTCTAAATGATGCGTGTCAAAGTGATTCAATTGCAGGTGAAGAAGGGATTGCTGTGGACCGAATATTGCCAATCTTGGGTGCAGGATGTTAATCTATGCTATCTAATTAGAATCTGAGATTTTCATAAATTTTCATGTTGACTCTGTCTTGCAGTAAATTGGGCTGACACTTCTTTTAGTTGGGTATTAAGAGTTCAGATGCATCTTAGTCGTACCAACTGCTATGTTATATTGCAAATCGTTCAATTTCTTCTGTGGTAGTGCAAAAGAATGTTGCTTTTCTTTCAACAGTTGTGCTGCAGGCATGTTTTCAGTATGGTTATGAACTAAGAATTCATCTGTTAGCACTTCTATTAGTTGATTGCATGACATATTTTTGACAAATATACTACCTCAACTCGACGACTAATTATGGTAGTATGGTTTTGAAAAATAATTTGCTTGCACCACTCACTGTTTTTCAATTATTTGTAGAATAATTTGCTTCTTCACATAATTACTTGAGATTATTTTGGGTCATCTTGTATTGCTGTTCTTTTCTTTGGCAAGTCTTGGTGGATTGCTGTAACTTCCATTTGCAGAGCTCTGCTCTTCCTCTGGCTGTGGCTGGAATTAGCACGGCAAATTGCAGTTCGAAATACTGACTCATTTGAAGCAACTTGACTTTATCCTGTGGTTAATCCAGCTTGTCTTTGTCTTTGAATACATAATTATCCAGCATGTGATCTTTGGTTTATGTGTATACTAGTTGCTTACAATGCGTTACAAGTACTGTCACTTAATTGCCTTGGGATCTATAAGCTTGCTAGTTCAGAATGTGTTGCTTGTATAGTGCTTGTAAGTCTATTAAGATGCTCACTAATGTGCGATCAATTTTGACATTGTCAGTTTAGAATGTGTGAAGCACCCCTTCTTGGGATCCAGTACGTACTCCAAAAGGTATCAAATTTGATTTGGCATGTTTGAAGACAAGTGCTATCATTGAGCAGTATCTCTTACTTGTAGCCCAGATGGAGCAGATAGTAGGAATTTTTCAGTATTGTCCTCCAACCTGTAGCCTAGTTGCATATTGATATTGCTGCTTGACTTGCATACTCATAAGACTACAAATGTTTGCGATCTCTGGACACTCTAGTTTGGTCAGTCAGCATATTGCTCTCCAATTCTCTATTATTTTCAACATAAGGAATACTTATAGCTCCTGTCTTGCTGTCCTGCTTATAGCTCCTGCCCTGCTTATAACAAAACAAATGCTTATAGCTCTGCTACTGATAGTGTGGCTTGTGTTTGTCAGATGTGATATGCTTGTAGATTCTTCTGAGTACTATTCTTGCTTTGAGAGCCATGTATCTTCCTCTCTGCTTATACTTCAGTCACATGCATAAAAAACAAAATAGGAATTCTGTATGGATGTTATGATCAGTCATGGCAGAGTGAAAAATTCTCTCTGATGCTCCACCATGCATGATGCCTGCATATATTTAGCTCCATGTCACCATTTGTTTTTGTTTATGAATGCAGGTTGTTTCAGCAAGATATCTACAAGTATTTCCATTTCTGTATGCTGATGTTTCTTTGTGATCAATCAAGCCGAGTCATGTTGCTTTTGCCAGGATTCAGAAACATGTCATTTAATTATTCTGCTGAAAATAACTGAAATTGTGTATGGCTGAAGTTGTCTTCTCACGAAGAAAATTGTTGGTTATGGTTATACTGTATGGCTGAAGATTTAAACAATGTGTACCTGTCAATAGTGAGAATTGAACATTGTTGTTTATGGGTACACTGTGTATGGCTGAATGTTTGAACGGAAGTGACAAGGATTCATTCCTTTGCTGCCGAACACACATGATATTGATTGTCTAGAAACATTCCTGCTGGATTTAATTCTAAACCGGGAATGAGTGAAACAGGTGGATCCACTCATTCCTGCCCTGAAACCATTCCCAGCTAGGAACCAGTCCTAGGTAACCGAACGAAGCCTAAGTCAGAAGAGATAAACAAGATAATTCACACAACCCAATCCAAGACGAGCTCAATAGAAGCAGTGCGCAACGCAGTAACATTCCCCGAATCTGCTTTTCAGTTCTGATACATTCACGAAATTTTCAGCACAATTCCACCGAATGCAGACTCTGTAGAAAATTTGAAGACAACAAAGTTGCAAGTCCTAGGTACTCCATCGCAAGTACTATCCACTATCCTCCATCGAAAGTTCAGTCGGCCAAGCAAATCCGCTACAAATCCTGCATCGCTCAGCAGATCAAAGAACAACAGGAAAAATCAGAGGCAGAGAGCATCTAGGGCGCCCGAACTGCCTGCACCATAGCCTTGAACGCGGCCATCGAAGCGGCCCTCGTGCTCGGCAAGAGCGTCATCTTGGTGACCGTCGTGCCGTCGGCGCTGCAATCCACATCCATCTCCGCCGCCTCGCTCGCATTGTCGCCCCCGACAAGATCGCCTGGGGCCAGCGGGAACAGCTTCAGGCACGCGCCGCTCAGATCAACCCCCGCGTCGACGTGCGGCGCGCGGCGGAGCACCGGGACGCCCCTGCCGAACGCCCTGACATCCCCGGACGCGAGAGGGAACAGCGGGAGCGTCCCGTCGGAGAGGCGGATGAAGGGGGCAGCGGCCGCCCGCTGCTGCTGGTGGTACTGCTGCGGCTGCGGTGGCGGCGGCTGCTGCTTGCCGAGGACGGAGTTCCAGCGGTTTTTGATGGCGTTGTCGGAGCGGCCGGGGAGGAAGCCGGCGATGGTGGCCCACTTGTTGGGGAACATGCGGTGGAAGCGGGCGATCTGCTCGTCCTCCTCGGGGGAGAAGGGCCGCGCGGCGTCGACGCCGGGGGTCAGGTGCTGGCACCAGCGGAGGCGGCACGACTTGGGGTTGCGCCCGGGCAGCGCGTCGCTGATGGCCGCCCAGTTCTGCGGGCCGTGCGCCCGCACCTGCTCCCGCAGCGCGGCGTCCTCCTCCTTGGTCCACGCCGACTTCTTCATCGCCGCCGCCGGACCCGGCTGGACGCCGCCGCCGACGACGACAGCCGCCTCGTTCTCGTTCGGCACCGCCGCCATCGGCTGGTAGCTTCCGATCGCGCTCTCTTCCTTGGGGAAGAGGCTACGGCGCGGCGAGGTCGTTCGTGGCGTGTGGGAGTGGATGCGGGACGCGGCGGTTAGTTGGGTGCCGCAGCCGCTGCGGCGGGTTTGCCTTATATAGTCCGGGGGCGGGTGACCTGCATACACGGGGGGTCGGTCGAGTCCGCTACGGGCCGGCGCAAAGGAAGAGCTCGAGTTCGACTTCGACACGGGGAAGAGGGAGGATGCGGCGCGGCGGCGTGGGGAGTCCAACCTCGGGTAGGATTTCTGACGCGCACGACTTTCCCATTTTTCCCCTCCGGGCTCCGTGCTCCGGGCCTCACCTCTGAAACGGACTCTCCTTTGATTGGTGGGCCGGGCACCGCCAGCTCGTTCCGGCCCAATCACCCCCAACTTCGCAACGGCTTACTCTAGAAAAAAATATTTTTGAGAATCTAAAAAGATAGCATTGACTCATGCTGATTTATTGTGAGAGAAAAATATAATTACTCCTTCCGTCCCACGAAGACCGTTCGTTTAGAAAATTTTAAAACATGTTAGAGCAACTCCAAAAACTAGGTAAAATGACTTGACTAGCTAAATTTTGGGAAAAAAAATCTCAAAAACACTTTTCCAACAGACTAGCTGACGAGGGCCTGGATTAGGGCCCCCTAAGCAACGAGATAATCACCTTGGAGATGGAGTCCTCTGACGCCATTGACAATGCGAAGGCTAAAATCCAGGACAGGGAGGGATGCAGATCTTCGTCAAGACCCTCACCGACAAGACTTCCCTACTCCCGAGTACCTTCCGCCTCGCAGGAGTACGCCTCAGCTCCGAGTACCCTCCGCTTCGCACGAGTACTTTCCGCCTCGCACGAGAGCGCGTCGTCTCTGAGTACGCCCCGCCTCGCCTCCGACTACTCGTTCGCTCGAGTAATCTCCGTCTCCGACTAAGGCGGGGTCCACACGGGGGAGCCGGAGCGCGGGTCAGGGGTCCCACACGAACGTGGTGCCGCCCCAGCCCCCCAAGCTCCTCCGCGATGACACGCGTGACGCCGTTTACCACGCCATGCAAAGACCACAGCTGGCGCGACGGGAGGACGGCCGGGTCTGACAAGGGCTGTAATGGTGCACAGTACACCCCCACGACCTCCGACACGCCGTCACATCCAACGCCAGCTGCACGCCACCCCGTCAGAACGCGCACTCGATTACCATCTATCAGCTCTTAGGCTATAACGTGGCAGGCCTAAGACGCACTCAAGAAGGCTAAGTTACCGTGTGAACTACTCGGAGGAGGTGCCAAGTGCCCGGAATCAACAGTGGCAGCAGCACACGCGGCGGCTTCCGACGACACCACAGCTCAGCGCCCTCCCACGCCGCCTGACGGATATCAATGACGGAAAAGACTTCACAACGCCATAGCACTGTAGCTCATTTTCGTTTTCCCTCTTTTCCCCTCGCCCTTGTGACTATAAAAGGGGGAGGGGTGCAACGTACATAAAGGCTGACCGATCACCAAGTTTGTAACCCCTACTACAGACATCCCCGGCATAGGAACACGAGTACTCGGAACTGGACGTAGGGTATTACTCCTCGGAGGCCCGAACCAGTATAAACCCCTTGTGTCTCCCGTGTCAACCATCCGGATCTGACACACGATTCGATACAAATCTATTGTCGGCGGTTGAGAACCCCGACAGTTGGCGCGCCAGGTAGGGGCACATCGTGTGTCTCGCCGAACTTCACCAGCGATCCAGATGGAGGGCCGCGGAGTCTCGCTCACTCCCGGCACGACCGTGCATTTCGGCTCCCTCGGCTTCATCTACACTGGGCCGGCGGAGTCCGTCGTCGGGAGGACTTTCTCCCGACCCGCGCGTCCCACCACCTCGACGGCGGCGGTGGCGCCAGCAGCTTTCGTATGTGGCTTCACAGACGAATCCATCTTGGCCCTGCTAGGGCCAAATCCGACGTAGGAGCGCTTCAGGCTCGCTGCCTTCCACCTCACCGACCTCGCCTTCCAGGCCAGCGGATCCGAGCCGCTGACATGGGGGGAATTCGCGGAGCGGTACGAAGCCCTGTACCCCGGAGGACAGCCAGGCCTCCCGGACGACCCGGTGACAGCCTACGTAAACGGGTTGAGGGCATCGTACGTCACCCCAGGCTCTGCGGCCCCACGGCGGGGGCCGCCGACGCCCCTCCCGGACTTCACGTGAGAGTGCAACATCCTGGAGGCCCACACCGCCACCAGCTCGACCGACGGCGAGGAGAACCCTCGTCACCGCAATAGGGACGCCCAACGTCGGGCGCGCCTCGACGAGATCGCTGAGGCCAGGCGCCAGCTCGACGAAGAGCTGGCGAATCTACACCAAGAGCTCGGCGTAGAAAACGAGCCCCAACAAAGCCACCGGCGCGAGCAGCACCGCGAGCAGGAGGCAGAACAGCCGGTGCCGCAAGCTCGCGCACGGGCGAGTGATGTGAACCGGCGCATCAACGAGGATGCTGCCGTCGACGATGACGGCACGCCGCGCTTTAGGCGCACGTCGCAGAACCTTGCGGCAGCAGCCATGCTCTTGCGTGGCTGCCCCGAGCCGGCCACACCTGAGGAGAAGAGGGTTCGCCAACAGCTTAAAACCCTCCTCGAGACGGCGGCCGCGCAGGCTGAGAGCTCAGCATCACGTGCGCGCGAGGCACGAGGTGCGCCGTCCGTGCGATGCCAAGATCGATCCCCATCAAGGCACCGAGCCGCTGGCGAACTATCTGTCAAGTCGCGACTGGGGGCCAACCGTGATGCTCGTGATACGCTTGAGGCTCGTCACCGAGCCGCGGGTGACTACAACTACGACTATGGCAGCAACGACGACGGCCGTGACAAGCGTGACGAGCACCGCTCACGCCGGCGCATAGCCAGAGGCGTGACGGACGTTACGACAGCGACGAAGATCGTGACCGAAGCTGGTCGCCCGATCCAAAGGGTCCGCGCGCTTTTGGTCGGAAGGTGCAAGACGCCAAGTTCCCCTCGCGTTTCCGAGCTGCGACAGCAGTACCCAGATACGACGGAGAGACCAACCCTAGTGTGTGGTTGGAGGACTACAGGCCCGCGTGTCGGGCAGGCGGAGCGACGGATGACCTGTTCATCATCAAGAACCTGCCGCTCCACCTCGCCGACTCTGCGCGGACCTGGCTCGAGCACCTGCCGCGTGGCAGGATCAACAGCTGGAAGGACCTACGGGAGACATTTATCGGCAACTTTCAGGGCACGTACGCCCGACCCGGCAAACAGTGTGAGCTGCGCAACTGCAAGCAGCAACCAGGGGAGAGCATGTGCGACTACATCAGGCGTTTCTCCAAGCGCTGCACCGAGCTCCCCACTGCGACAGACAACGACGTCATCTCAGCATTCCAGAATGGCACCACCTGCACCACCCTCATCCACCGGCTAGGGCGGAGGACCCCGAGGACTACTCGGGAGCTTCTGGACATCGCGACCAACCACGCCGACGGGGAGGAGGCAGTGGCGGCAACATTGATTCCCCCTCCAGGTAAGGAGAAGCAAGTCGTGGACGCCGGTGAGGGGCCCTCCTCGCGGTCCAAGAAGAAGAAGAAGAAGGGCGACAAGCGTGGCCGTGACGACAACACCGTTGTGGCAGTCGAGCGCAAGGCTACTCGACCCAAGAACAATCAGAACGGCCTCCCGAGAGGTCATTTTGAGAGGCTCTTGGAGGCGCCATGCACCCATCACGAGACGGCTGTCAAGCACGCGCTCAAAGACTGCCGTTTGATGAAGAGCTACGTCAACGGCACGCTCAAGCCCAAGACAGCAGATTCCCCGAAGAAGGATGCGCCACTCTTGCCCAACAACGACGACGATGACGAGGAAGTGGTCTTTCCCCGAGAAGACGGCGCGGTCCACATGATCTTTGGCGGGGCATCGGCACGACCGTCAAGGCGCAAGGTTTACAACACCGAGCCCGCGACACCGTCGTACCTCAAGTGGTCGGAGACTCCGATCACCTTCGACCGAGCGGACCACCCCGACCACGTATCGCAGCCAGGGTGCTACCCCCTCGTGGTGGCTCCACTAATCGGGACCAAGCGGGTCCACAAGGTGCTGATGGATGGAGGGCGCAGGCTCAACATCCTGTACGCAACGACGCTCGACAGCATGGGCATCTCGCGGTCCCGACTGCGCCCATCGCCAACTCCTTTCCACGGGGTCATCCCCGGGAAAGATGCACTCCCGCTAGGGCAGATCGATCTGCCCGTCACGTTCGGGATGTCGCGGAACTTTAGCACAGAAACCCTCACCTTCGAAGTGGTGGGGTTCTCGGGGATGTACCACGCCATCCTCGGGAGGCCGGCATACGCGAAGTTTATGGCCGTGCCCAACTACATGTATCTCAAGTTGAAGATCCCTAGTCCGAAGGGGGTCGTCACAGAGGGGACTACGTTTCAGTACACATATGAATGCGACGCCGAGTGCTTTCAATTCGCTGAAACACTCATCCGGTCCGAGAAGCTCCACACCGAGCCTCCCTCCGAGGACCAAGATATCCCCGAGTCACCCAAGCGAGCGGCCTACTCTTTCGAGCCCACCAAGGATGTCAAGGATGTGGCAGTCACCGATGATGGTCGCACGCTCCGTATCGGGACGGCGCTCGATCCTAAATAGGAAAGCGCGCTCGTCGACTTCCTCAAAGCGAACCTCGACGTGTTCGCATGGAAACCCTCCGACATGAAGGGGGTCCCGAGAGAGGTTGCCAAGTACAAACTCAACATCAAGCTGGGATCAAAACTGGTCAAGCAGCGCCCGCGCCGCTTCAACGACGACAAGTGCAAGGCCATAGGCGAGGAGATCAAGAAGCTCCTTAGTGCGGGGTTCATCCAAGAAGTGTTCCACCCCGAGTGGCTAGCTAACCCTGTACTTGTAAAGAAGAAGAATAAGAAATGGAGGATGTGTGTTGACTACATGAGCCTTAACAAGGCATGTCCCAAGGATCCGTTTCCTTTGCCTCGCATAGAACAGGTAGTCGATTCAACAGCAGGGTGCGAAACCCTCTGTTTTCACGATGCGTACTCCGGGTACCACCAGATCGCGATGTGCATAGCGGACCAACTCGCGACGTCCTTCATCACTCCCTTCGGCGCTTATTGTTACCACTCGATGTCGTTCGGGCTCAAGAACGCGGGCGCTACCTTTCAAAGATGCACGCGACGCGTTTTCGGCATTCTCATAGAACGAATAATCGAGGCATATGTCGATGACATCGTGGTCAAGTCAAAAAAGACGAGCGATCTGATCCCCGATCTTACGGAAGTGTTCGCAAAGCTGAGAGAACACGGGGTGAAGCTGAACCCCGAGAAATGCGTTTTCGGGGTTCCAAGGGGCATGCTCCTTGGCTTTGTCGTGTCCGAGCGCGATATTGAGGCCAATCCCGAGAAAATCTCAGCCATCGCAAACATGGGGCCGATCCAGAACCTGAAGGGCGTGCAGCGCGTCACAGGCTGCCTCGCTACCCTCAGTAGGTTCATTACCCGATTCGGAGAGCGTAGCATGCCATTGTATCACCTAATGAAGAAGTCCGACCACTTCACCTGGACGCCCGAGGCTCAGGAAGCGCTCGACAAACTCAAGAATCTCCTGAAGAGTCCACCAGTGCTCACGGCACTAATGCCTGAAGAGCAAATGCTCTTGTACGTGGCTGCAATGACGCAGGTTGTGAGCGCTGCTCTAGTCGTTGAACGAGAAGAGTCTGGGAAGTCACTCAAGGTGCAGCGGCCCGTCTATTTCATAAGCGAAGTTCTCTCCGACTCGAAGACACGCTACTCTCAAATTCAGAAGCTCGTGTACGCCGTCTTGATCACCAAACGCAAGCTCCGACATTACTTCGACCAGCACCCCATCACAGTGGTGTCCAAGTACCCCCTCGGTGAGGTGATACAGAATCGTAAGGCAGAAGGGAGGATAGCTAAATGGGCTCTCGAGCTAATGAGGCACAACGTGACTTATGCGCCGCGCAGTGCAATTAAGTCACAGGTGTTGGCGGATTTCGTCGCTGAATGGACGGAGATTCAGACTCCACCGGCACCAATCGAGCACAACACGTGGACAATGTACTTCGACGGCTCAGTCATGAAGGAAGGAGCAGGGCCAGGCCTAGTCTTCATCTCGCCTCTGGGCGTGCGTATGGAGTACATGGTCCGACTGCATTTCCCTGCCTCCAACAACGTGGCTGAGTACGAAGCGCTGGTCAACGGCCTTCGGATCGCGGTCGAGCTCGGAATTCGCCGTCTCGAGATCCGTGGGGACTCTGAGCTTGTTGTAGACCAAGTGATGAAAGAGAAGAATTGCGTCGACCCCAAAATGGCGGCCTATTGTCGAGCTGTGCATCAGCTGGAAGACAAGTTCCATGGGCTCGAGCTTCATCATGTGTTGCGCGACAATAACAAAGCTGCAGACATACTCGCCAAGGTAGCATCAAGCCGCAAGCCCGTACCGCACAGTGTGTTCGCTAGCGACCAGCACGCACCGTCCGTCCGAGTAGATGGGGAGCAACAACTAGAGTTGGAGGAACCAGAAGTCATGGAGATTGATCAAGAACCAAACTTAGAAGATCCTGACTGGCGTTTCCCAATCCTCGAGTGGATAGTTGAGGGGAGGTTGCCCTCAGATCAAACGGAAGCACATCGCATCTCGCGGCGGGCTAAATCTTATGTCCTTATCGACGGCGAACTCCACAAGCGAGGAGCAGCAAATATACTCATGCGCTGTATTCAGAGAGATCAAGACCGAGACCTGCTTCAGGAAATTCATGCCGGCACGTGCGGACACCATGCCGCCGCGAGAACCTTAGTCGGAAAGGCGTTCCGACAAGGTTTCTATTGGCCCACGGCGCTCGCAGACGCCAAAGACATCGTGCGTCGTTGTGCAGGCTGCCAGTTCTACGCCCGGTAGACTCATCTCCCGGCGCAAGCACTTCAGAATATCCCCATTACTTGGCCATTCGCCGTGTGGGGGCTAGACATAGTCGGACCATTCAAGCAAGCGCCCGGGGGCTTCACACACCTGCTCATCGCCATTGATAAGTTTTCAAAATGGATTGAGGCTCGGCCCGTGACCAAGATACATTATGAAGAAGCTGTGGCATTCTTTACCGACATCATTTACCGCTTCAGGATCCCGAATTCGATCATCACCGACAATGGCACACAGTTCACGGGGAAGAAGTTCCTCAAGTTCTGCGACGACAACAACATCCGCGTGGACTGGACTGCTGTAGCACACCCAAGGGCCAACGGGCAGGCAGAGAGGGCCAACAGGATGATCTTACAAGGCTTAAAGCCTCGAATCTTCAGACGGCTTGAGAAGTTCCGAGCAAGATGGGTCGCCGAGCTGCCATCCGTCTTGTGGAGCCTGCGCACCACACCGAGTCGGTCCACCGGTGCAACACCATTCTTCATGGTGCACGGGTCGGAAGCGGTTCTACCGACGGATATCGACTACGGCAGCCCAAGAGTCCGGGCGTACACCGAAGAAGGGAATCAAGTCGCACTCGAGGATGTGATTGATCAACTCGATGACGCTCGCGACGCGGCGCTCCTACATTCAGCCCGGTACCAGCGCAACATTCACGAGCGACAGTTCCAAGTCGGAGATCTAGTACTCCGACGGGTCATGAGCAACAAGGACCGGCACAAGCTTGCGCCCCCATGGGAGGGACCCTACATCGTCGATCAGGTGCTCCGACCAAGAACATTCAAGCTCCGGCATGACGACGGCACGATCATCGCCAACGCATGGAACATAGAACATCTACAACGTTTTACCCTTAAGTAACGTTCTTTGTTTCAGCTTATGATCAATGAATAATGCCATGTGTTTCTGTTCTCGTTTCATAAGCTTCTCGATATACTTGTGTTAGCATCTTGCATATGTTTCAACAATATCTAAAGGCTGAGTGGCAAGTGTCCTTGCGCCTATGCAAAAACAATTACCACTCGGGGGCTACCCGGGGCACGATGCCCCCCTTTCGTTTTCCCGTTTTCAAAACAAAAACCCTCCGACAACTTTATCGCGACCAATCGCACGAGCGAAAGATTCTTTTTGGCAGAACACCTTTTACCTCGCGAGGGGAAAGGATGTTGATCTGCAAGCGTTTCAATGTTGTTGCTTGTCCAAATCTTTTAGCACTTACGCTCCCGCGGCTACGGTACGAAAACTTGCAAGCGCAGCTCGGACCTACAGGTCGACGTCCGACTACTTTCAGAAGGAACACGGGTAACCGCTTGGGCTCCGGCTCAAAACGTCTTTTACGAAAGGCATGCGAGTCTTTTCCTGAACGTTTCTAAGTACTCGGGGGCTACGAACGCGTGGCGTCACTTCGTGGCTCAGGTCGAGCTTTCCGACTCTTACGCCCCCGCGGCTCCAGAGAAAAGTTCGATCGGCCTGAGCATCTAAGTGCTGCCGCTTCGTTCTACAGTCGTTCGCGGGTACTCGGGGAATGTTTCAGGAGGTGACGGTTTCAAAACAAAATGAAAACTGTTCAGTACGGCGCGCATACAAGTTTTGTTTAAACTGTTATACAACTTAATACATCTAATGGGAAGGCCCAGAGCCGTCTTCTGGTGTGTCTTTTGGAATCAGCTCTAGGTCCTTCATCACGGTGTTGGCCATGGCTTGGGCAAGGGCGGCACAATCCTCTTCGATCTTGTCGAGCTCCTCGTTCGTGTAGTCGGGGGCCCAACCACCGCTCAGTGCTTGAAAGCCAGCCCCTGGTAGTGCGAGCTGAACATGGAAAGGACCCGGTACACCACCTGCCAGAGGTCGACAACTCTTTCTCCTTGACGAAGCCCAGCAGAAGATTGAGCCGATCACCGAGTACCTGGGGAGGCATTTACACGGGCGGGGCGCCGACCTCCGTCAAGATCATGTCAACATGTCAGCCGAGCTTGTGTTCTTTTTGAGTGCCTCCTCCATCTCGTGCTGAGCCTTCCGAGAATCCTCCAGCTCGGCTTTGACCTCTGGAAACAGAGAACGAGTCAGAGTTAAGTCATGAGAAGCATAATCAAGAAGGAACAAGGGGTCGGGGTGAAAAGAACATACTCGACAGTTGGTCCGCCAAGTCCTTGGCCGTCTTAGACATCTCGTGGAGCTTGAGTTCAGCGGCAATGACCTCCTGAGCCTTCTCCGCCAGCTTGGCAGCTTATGCGGTACGAGCTATACGAATCCCTGTTAAAACCGAAAAGTGAAGCAGCATCAGCAACGATTAACGCAGGGAAGGAGACATCATGAAAGTTGAGAACACAAAGATGCTCACCCTAGATCTCCCGTGCCATCTGGCAGTTCTCCTCACGAAGCCGGGTCCCCTCGTCGGTGGCCTCCTGCAGCCTGGTGGAGAGGTTGCAGACCTGATTGTTCGCCGTCTTCAGGTCCGCCTCATAGTGCGCCAGGTCTTGCCGCAGGTCCACCACCCTCTTCTCAAGCGTCGCCTTCTCTTCAGCGGCGGTCTGGGACGCGGCCTCGGCGGCAGCAGCAGTGGCAACCGCGTTCCGAGCTGCCTCGGCAGCAGTTGCGGCGGCGGTTCACAGCTCCACGGCGGTGGCTTCCGCCTGGGCAAGCTTGGCCTCGAGGGCTGCTTTCTCCGACACGGCGGCATCCGTGGCAGACTGCACGGCGACTGCACGGTCTTTCGCCGACTTTGCCGCAGCCTCAAGAGCGGTCCTCATCGACGCATTACCCGCCACCGCTCCTACAGCCGCCACTCGGGCGGCGACCAGCTGCATCTCCAGCTGAGCCTTCTTGGCCTGGAGCTCCTCGATGGTGCGTGTCTTCCTGGCGCTGCAGCTGGCGAGCACCTAGGCTGAAAAGGAGGTCAATCGCAGCAGCAACTCGGAAATCAAAACCCAAAATCAAGGATTGGGCTCGGCCAACTCACCGACGAGGCCGGGACGACAAGCTCGTTGATCGCATGCTCCGCCCACCGTAAACCCCACACGAGGCGGTGACGTGCCGTGGCTTCCTAGTCCTCGCTGTCGCGTGCCTCGGCGTCATGAGCTCCGGCCCACGTGGCGCGCCCGAGACGCAGGCCATGTTCACCCCCCTCGGGGGCTGAGAAAGGACGGGCTCCTGAGCTCTCGCCAACCTCTCGGACGGTGGTTGGAGAAGCGCGGACCATCACATCCTCAGGGGAAGCAGGCGCCTACGAGACGGGAAGTGGCGAGTCCGCAATCTCGACCACCTCTGCGACAATGGTGGCGGGCTGGCGTGGCGGCTCCGGCGGCACGATGGAGTCCACCACCATTTCTGTCGTCTGGGTCCTGGGCGCCTCGAGGCTCGCCGCGACCTCCTCGACCGCCACAGCCTCCTCGACCGCCACGACGACCTCCGGGGCGGGCGGCACAAGCGCCTCAGCTGGCAGCTCCTTCGGCGCCAGCAGACACCGTTCCAGCTCTGCTGCGTAGGCGGCTGCATCACCAGCTGGGAGGTTTGACCCACCCATATCGGTGGCCTCCGAGAGCTGCGAGGACGACAAGGGGGGCGCCGCCTCCGCAGTCTCGCCGTCGCCGGAGCCCGACGCCGGGGGAAGGCCCACCTCTGGAGCCGCCTGCGGCTCGGTGTCCTGATCAACGATAGGCGCCGCCGGGGGCACGGATTGCTCGGGGGCTGCTTGCCCCACGACCACGCCACCATCCGCAAACAAAGGTGAGGGCGCCGCCACTTCGTGAGTCTCTGGCGCCGCCGCTGCTGGCTCGGGGGCTGTTTGTGGCACAGACGAGGGAGTTGAAGAGCGGGGAGTAGACGAAGGAGTGCGCGTGCTTCAGCGGTGCAAGGCTGAGCGCACCAATGTTGGAACGACTAACACGAGAAGGGCGAATCAATAAGGCGAACAAAAAGCGAAAGACAAAGATAACGGGATAGCGCGAAAAGTTACTTACACAGAGGAGATGATGCAGGCCCGCTTGACAGGCCTGGGGGCTGCGCCCGACGACTCGAGGGCGACGGGCCCCGGCTGTCACTCTGAGCGAAGGGGACCTGCACGGGCGGGGCCCCGCCACCGCGGATGACCAACGACTGAAGACGCCACGGGGGAGCATCCGCACTCTCCCCGTGTGACGCGGTCAGAGTAGGTGCCGGCAACGTCGATCTCACCTTGGGGGACGACCGCCTTCTCGGGGAGTGTGACCCTCGCCGCGATGAGTCGCCGGAGGGACGGCGAGCGGACGGATCACGGTCCGCCGAACGCCTGGACAAGTCATCTCGTCGCGGGGACCTCCTCCTCTCCCTCTGCTGCTCTTGGCCGTCGGGGCTCGACCGGGAGCGAGTCACCCTCCGATCCTCCTAGTCTGGGTGTGGAGGTGGGTGCGAGCTAGAGCTCTTTCCCTGTTCGTGGGTAGCAGGCTCCAGCCGCTGCCTCAAGCTGGGCCCGCGGCCTGCCGCTGGGGAGGGGGCGACGGAGACGATAGTGCGTTCCAGTCAACACCGGCATCACCACCGTCACCGGACCACAGTGGCGACGATGAGGGATCATCATCCGAGGAGACAGCGGGCTCCTCCATCTTCCTACGCTTGGCGCGGCTGTCGTTCCGCTCGCGCTTCGCGATCTCCTTGTCCTTGTGCTAGGCCTTACGAGCGGCCCTCCTCCTGTCCGCGGCGGCCTGGGCGCGATTCAGCATCGCATCCTCAGGAAGAGGCGGTTTTGCGGGGATGGGGTCCGCGGGCCTCAACTGAAAGCAAGGAAGAGGACAAGAATCAACACAATGGATACAAGATAGTCGGAGCTTTAGTCGGAGGGAAGAAAAACTTACATATATTTTGGTCCCCTCGTAGGGGAGCATGGGTAGGAGTTGGGGCGGCGGCCACGAGTAGTTAGCCTTCCCGATTGCCTGCCCCACGCGGCGCTGGATCTCATCCAACGAAGGGAGCCGAGGAGCGGACACGGTCCCGACAAAGGGAGCCCTAGCCGGCGTCATCTGGCAGATGCGAAGACAGTGGCGCTGGAGAGGGATGATCCCCAGCGTGTGGTACTGGCCGATGATGGCCGCCAGGTCGACCCCGGCATCGCGAAGCTTGGCCAGCACCGCCCAGCAATCCCCAAGAAGCCTATCCTGCTCTGTCTCCGGGGGCCCGTAGCTCCAGTTCACCGGCGCCTCGGCGATGGAGGAGCCGGTATACCTCGGCAGCGGGAACTCGGGGCAGTCCTTGAGGTAGAACCACCCCTTGTGCCAGCCGCTGTTGGAACTCGTCAGCGTACCGGAGATGTACTCCTCGCTCCTCTTCGTCTTCATCCGAAGATTGGTGCACCCAAGGGTGGCCGGGAGCGACTTGTCCTTCAGGCACACGAACTTGAAGAAGTACCGGAAGAGGTGCCAGTGGGCGCCCACTCCCAAGTACCCTTCACACAGTGTCTCGAATGCCGCCATTTGTTGGATGCTGTTGGGGTTGAGGTGGTGGAGTTGCAGCCGGTACTCCGCAAGAACGGCGTGGATGAATCGACCGGCTGGAATGGTGAAGCCCCGCTCGTGGAAGGTCACAAACGAGACGACGTAGCCGTCTGGCGGGTGCGACACCGACTCGTTGCCCAGGACCCTCCACTCCTCAGTGGCGTTGAGGACCGGCAGCTGGCCGACGGCGACGAGCCGCTGGAGGATCGAGCGGGAGACATTGGAACGCGTCCAGTTCGACATGGCGTCTGTCGAGCTCGAGGGCGTGAAGCGGATTGAAGGAGCAGCGGCGGCGGCGCAAGGGCTAGGAGCAGACGAGCAAGCGATGCTAGCAAAGGCAAGGAATCAAAGGGAAAAAGTACGGAGTTAAACCGGCGTGCGGTTTATAAGGGGCAAACGTGGCCGCTAGCATTTAATGCCGGCCCCACTACGCCGTAAAACCGCCCGCCCGGTGGGCGCATCCCCCGAGGCGACAGAGGCACGCTCGCGTGACGGTTCGATACCGGGTGGGCCCACAGGTCAGAACCTGCAACGCGCCATCCCCTCCAACCGTCGCAATTGTCACGTCAGCCATGACTAGCGGCGTGGACGCAATTACCGATATGGCCGCGGACGTCACGACCAGAGTTTTCAAGGCAATGACAAACATTTCAAAATTCAAAACCCCATAAACGAGTCTACAACTCCTTCATGGGTTCGGGGGCTACATCCGGCGGATGCGCTCGCGCGCATCCACCAAGTAAATCAAAGAACAAAAACTATAACATTTCCCCGACGCTGAGCCTGTGAGCGAGTCCTTGACTCCCACCACAGGCTCGAGGGCTACTGACGAGGGCCTGGATTAGGCCCTCCTAAGCAACGAGATAATCACCTTGAAGATGGAGTCCTCTGACGCCATTGACAATGCGAAGGCTAAAATTCAGGATAGGGAGGGATGCAGATCTTCGTCAAGACCCTCACTGACAAGACTTCCCCACTCCCGAGTACCTTCCGCCTCGCACGAGTACGCCTCAGCTCTGAGTACTTTCTGCCTCACACGAGTACTTTCCGCCTCGCACGAGAGCGCGTCGTCTCCGAGTACGCCCCACCTCGCCTCCGACTACTCATTCGCTCGAGTAATCTCCATCTCCGACTAAGGCGGGGTCCACACGGGGGAGCCGGAGCGCGGGTCAGGGGTCCCACACGAACGTGGCGCCGCCCCAGCCCCCCAAGCTCCTCCGCGATGACACGCATGACGCCGTTTACCACGCCATGCAAAGACCATAGCTGGCGCGATGGGAGGACGGCCGGGTCTGACAAGGGCTGTAATGGCGCACAGTGCACACCCACGACCTCCGACACGCCGTCACATCCAACGCCAGCTACACGCCACCCCGTCAGAACGCACACTCGATTACCATCTATCAGCTCTTAGGCTATAACGTGGCAGGCCTAAGACGCACTCAAGAAGGCTGAGTCACCGTGTGAACTACTCGGAGGAGGTGCCAAGTGCCCGGAATCAACAGTGGCAGCAGCACACGCGGCGGCTTCCGACGACACCACAGCTCAGCGCCCTCCCACGCCGCCTGACGGACATCAATGACGGAAAAGACTTCACAACGCCATAGCACTGTAGCTCATTTTCGTTTTCCCTCTTTGCCCCTCGCCCTTGTGACTATAAAAGGGGGAGGGGTGCAACGTACATAAAGGCTGACCGATCACCAAGTTTGTAACCCCTACTACAGACATCCCCGGCATAGGAACACGAGTACTCGGAACTGGACGTAGGGTATTACTCCTCGGAGGCCCGAACCAGTATAAACCTCTTGTGTCTCCCGTGTCAACCATCCGGATCCGACACACGATTCGATACAAATTTACTGCCGGCGGTTGAGAACCCCGACACTAGCTATCTGCCCAACTAGCTATCCTGACTAGCTAAATTCATTGCCCCGCTAGCTATCTTTGGCTAGTAGCTAGTGACTAGCTATCCTGATTTTCATGAGTATGACAGGCGGGACCCACTGGCGGTGGAGCATATAAAGAGTTCAGTTTAGAGAGGCTGTTGGATGTCAACAACTTTTTGCTAGCTATTTCATTTTACATACTAGCTAAATCAGGATTTTAGCTAGTGATTTTTAGAGAGACTTTTGGAGTTGCTCTTAGTAGTTGTGACAAATAACCTTGTTGCCCCTAATTAATCATGCATTGGAACCTGAAATGAGACATCGGATAAGCATTTTATTGGCTCTATGCGTTTCTCAATGCAATATTTTCTTGGTACTTGATGTTAGTTTAATGAGAAGACCATTTAATATAAGCTATATGAACAGTCTTTGTGAGACAAATTTTGAAAGCTATATAAACAGTCTTTGTGGGACGGAGGAAGTAGCTGGTTAAAAAAATATTATTGGCTCTAAGCCAGGCGAACAACGGCACACGGTGCGGCCTTCTCAAAAAAAAAAACGGCACACGGTGCGGCCCTTCTCCCCTGCTCACCCCTGTCTGTCTTTATTAATTAAAAAAACACTTATTTTAAAAACCAAATATAGTGCGCCATAAGAGAACAATAGGAAAGAGGTGGCTGTCAAGCATGATCATTATAACTTCTAAAGTTTCTAAGAAAATGGCACCACAAGATACATTGCTAGGTGAAAGCAAGATTGCAGAAGAAATTTCTTTTTTAACTTTCTTTCAAAGTTGTTTGCTTTAGTGGTGAGGTGTGGAGTCTAAGTGATAATGTTTCTTCGTGGTCGTAGAATGTTCGAGATCCAATAATTTTCCTAACCTTAAAACAATATGAATATGCTTTGTTGGTGAATTGCATTCCTGGGTCTGGGTGTTTCCAATAAAATAAATTAGGTAAATTGATGTTTTAAAAAATTCCTCTGAATTTAAGGTGAGTAAAAAACTGCGAAAGAAGAAGTATTATTTTTGCACAATGAATCTTGAGCAATGTTTTCAAATCGTAAAATCGAACTTTACTGATAAGATGATAAATCGTGATAAGTCGTCAATAAGCTCGATTAATCGAGGTTAATTGACCTTATCGGTAGTATAATCGTCCTACGGAGTATAGGACCAATATACATACGTATATGATCAACATAATTTTAAACAAACATAAACAAGAAAATATAATAAGAAGCAACAATAAAGGAAAAGAAAGCTGAGCAACTAGCCAACCATAACAGGAAGTAATGACATAATTAAACAAGATCTCAAATGATGACACACATGAAGTCTAAATGTCTAATACATCAAAAGCTGGGTGCCCAGCTAACCAACAGTACAAGCAATTAGCAATACAACACATTTAAAGTCTCTCAAAACTTATCGTCCCTAGTCATATCGGACGATTTGATTTCTTATCGCTCAACTCGGGTCGCTGGCTCTTATCAGTATGCGCTGAACGATAAGGGCGATTTATCACGATAAACCGGACGATTTGAAAACTCTGATCTTGAGAGATTTTAATTTACCACGGTTTTTGCGTGAAAACTCTGATCTTGAGAGATTTTAATTTACCACGGTTTTTGCGAAGCTACACGCCACGTGATCTACGATTAAAAGACAGAACTGAAGCCTGAAGGGCTGATGTTACATGATTGGATCCACAAATGCAGCTTCAAATGGCAATTGATTGATTAAATATAGTTATGACAATTCCCGCAAAGCTTGGTGATGAACACACCCAGTTTCAACTCAAACGACCAACTCAGTGCATCCGCAACTGCACAGAATTACCGGAAGCCGAAACAAAATTTTAGCAACAGACTCTAATACTAATTGCGGATTATACGTACCGTGCCTCGCTCAAACCAGCACGTACGGAAATAATATCGGTAGCTCACACCACGCGCATGGTGATGGTTTGTGTGATGACGGGACGGGCAACTAGCAGACGCCATTGGTCTTCTTGGCGAGCACAAACTTCTTCCACGCCTCCGTGACGGACCTCTGCGTCTCGAGCTCCGACTTCTTCCTGACCAGCGGCGCCGCCGGCGGGGGAGGGGGCGGGAGCCTGGATGGGAGCGCGTCGAGCTGGTACATGACCTTCTCGATGTCGAGGACGAGGCGCTCGGCGAGGGTGCGGCTGAACTCCTCCCGGATGACGACGCGGAGCACCGTGACGTGCTGCGCGTCGGGGGGCATGGTGTAGGCCGGCACGATCCAGCCGAAGCGGCGCAGCATGTCGGAGATCTCGAACTCGTCGTGCCGGCTGCGGTCCTTGAGCGAGAAGGCCACCAGCGGCACGCCCTCGTCCTTGGACACGATGTTGAATCGCCCCGTCTTCTCGAGCCCCTCCTTGAGCACCATGGCGTTCTCGTGGCAGTTCTCCATGATGTTCCTGTACCCCTGCATACGTGAACGATCGGTTGCAAATGGTGTCAGCTAGCTGATCATCGAGAATTAACACCCTTTTTTTGCCGGCAATGGTGATTTCGATCGAGAATGTTGATGGAATTGTTATTACCTCGAAGCCATGGCGGATGAGCTGGTAGTACTGGGCGATGACTTGGCTGGAGCCCTTGGAGAAGTTGAGCGTGAAGGTCGGCTGGTCGGCGCCGAGGTAGTTGATGTGGAAGATGAGCTCCTCCGGCAGGTCCTCCTTGTTCCTCCAGATGCACCAGCCGATGCCGGCGTAGACGAGGCCGTACTTGTGGCCGCTGACGTTGATGCTCTTCACCCACGGCAGGCGGAAGTCCCACTCCAGCTCCGGGTACAGGAACGGCGCGATGAACCCGCCGCTCGCCGCGTCCACGTGGATGGGCGTCTCCCACCCGGTCTCCCCGTTCTTCACCTCCAGCAGGTCGTTGAGCAGCTTCACGTCCTCGAACTCGCCGTTGAGCGTGGAGCCCAGGATCGCGGCGACGCAGATGGTGTTCTCGTCCACCATCTCCACCGCCTTCTCCGGGTCCATCACGTAGTAGCCGTCCCGCAGCTTCACCTCCCTGAGCTCCACCTCGAAGTACCTCGCGAACTTCTCCCAGCAAACCTGTATGAATCCAAGGTCGCAAATTGATTAGGGATGATTCGTCGTCTGGGGATCGGAACAATTCTGAGCTGGTCGCGCAAATTACCTGGACGTTTGCGCCCGTGACGATGTTGGGCTTGTCGAACGGCTTGCCCTCTGCTTTGCGCTTGTTCTGCCACCTGCGCTTGAAGGCCAATCCGGCCAGCATGATGGCCTCCGACGAGCCCACCGTGCCGACGCCCACCGCCGTCTCGGACTCGCCGAGCGGCGCGTGGAAGAGATGCGCGATCATGTTGACGCACCGGTTCTGCAATGCAAACGAGAGTGTCAGGGGAATGAAGAAAGACTTTTTAAAAAAATGTTCTTCCGAGCCCCACACCCAACCCATTGGTGGGCCCCAGGCAGGGCCGGTCAACCTTGGCCGACCAAGAACAACCGGCTCTGAGAGCACGACGGGGGAAGGAAATTTTCGCACAGGATCAAGTCATCGTCGTCAGGTGATGTGCGTACCTGGAGCTCGGTGGTGACGGGGTACTCGTCCATGTCGACGTAGTTCTTGTTGATGGCGGCCATGATGAGCTTGTCGCACTCCGGCTCCATCCAGGTGGTGACGAAGGACGCCAGGTTCAGGCGCGGGTTCCCGTCCAGCATCAGCTCGTCGTTGATGATCTGGTACGCCGCCTCCTTGGGGATCGAGTTCTCCGGCATGCGATACCTGCACGCGCACATCAAAACAGAGGTTGAGTCTGAAGTCTCAGAAGGATCGACAGAGCAGATGATGCACTCAAGAACAAGCGCCTCGCCGGCGTCAAGAACACATGCGAGGAAGTAACATATATGCAGGTCCGATTTCAAGAACAGCTGCAGAAGGGGAATAAGGAATATAATGGGTGGTACTTGCCTAGGGAGCGAAGCGCGGACGTAGCGCGACGCGAACGTGGAGTGCACGGACATGTCACTCTCGGAGACGGCCTTGGAGAGCACCATGGCTGCTGCGATCGGGCGATCCGGCAACCTGCTGCTCTTGGTGAATTGGGTTTAGGCTTGGAGAAGAAGAAGGGGGAGAAGCTTTCTGGCTAGCTCTCTGAACTCCCACGATGGCCGCGATGTGCGTTTGGTGTGTGTGCTTGTGGCGGGGGCAGGGCGCTTCTATTTATTATGCGCGCCGGACGCGGCGAGGCCACGGGGAAGGAAAGGACGGAGGTCTTGCGGCAAGAGACAAGAGAGCCCCCCGTATGGCGCGCGTATGCGTGTGTGACTACAAGGAATGGTAAAAGTCGGAGGCGAACCCGGCCGGCAGGGGGTGCCTTTTTTGAGATGGTTTGTTCTACAAGTCTGCACATTCTTCTTCTTTTTTTTTTTGACTTGACGCCGCCGCGGCGCCGCGCCATGGGAGGTACAAAAATGGCATTGTTTTGGTTGGGTTGATGGACGCCCTGATGATTTTTTTTTGCGAGGACGATTTTTGGCAGAGTACGCGACTAGTAGAGACTACTAGCCGTAGTTTTTTTTTAAGAATTACTAGATCGAATTGATTTATGCGCTGCGAAAACACGTTTCGGCCGGTGCAAGTCGAAGTTAACTTGCTTGAGTACTGATCGATTTTTTACGTTCGCAATAAGAAAGGAGTAAATGACAAGATCTGACCGTGGGGAAAAACAGGATCTGATGACTGCGCAAAGTCAAGTAAAAGGCATGAATTTTGACTACTCCTGAAAAAAAAACCATGTGTAAAGCGACGAGCGAGCCGATTAAAGACCGACATGTACGCGAATGGGTTTGTAGTCTAATGGTAGGACGGTCCAGTGGGACGCTACCTACCAGAGTTCAAATCTTGGTACTCGCACTTTTTCTGGGATTTTCCGGCGTTATGCATTAAGTGGTAAGCGACGTTCCCGTCGACGACGAGGCGCCAGTGGTGATTTCGAGAATCTCCAGATCTGTCGGTGCTCAGTCCTTCGGAGGTGCTCATAGAGGTAGGGTTTGCGTACGTGTATTCATAGGGGTAAGTGTGCGTGCGTGTTGTGAGCGTCTGCGTTGTACTGTGTAATTAAAAAAAGACCGACATGTACGTACGTACGCGTACGCACGGGCACGTACGTTCGACGTACATACGTTTCGTCGTTGAATTTTTTTTTTCACTTGGCCTCTTTCATCTCGTGCTAGTCGTTCTGCCTGTTCACATCGCGGCACCAGATACTCCGTAGTTGACACTTCAGTCGGTGCCGAAAGAGCGGTAAAAAGGAGGAGCGAAGCTAGAAAAAGTCATTTGTATTGTATCCACTCGCTGGATTAATTACGCGAGGCGTGAAACCGAAGCACTCAAGTCGGTCAGCGCGGGGGGATCGCCGGGTCGGTCTCTGGTCTCCGACTCACCTCGCAGCAGCAGAGACGACCGCGTCCAGCACCACCAAACCCGTGTCCAGACGCCGGTTTCCAGCCAGCCAGAGCCGGGCGGGCGAAAC
Source organism: Cenchrus fungigraminus (assembly GCA_036936925.1). Lineage (NCBI taxonomy): Eukaryota > Viridiplantae > Streptophyta > Magnoliopsida > Poales > Poaceae > Cenchrus > Cenchrus fungigraminus. Next base: position 127,232,826 of record CM072777.1, read on the forward strand.
GAAACCGCCCGGCGGCCGGCCGCCGGCACCAGTCCAGCCTCCCCCTCCTGCGGGCGCGTCCACCCACGGCCACGGGCTTGCCGTACAAGAAAAGGCCACGCCACGCGCCGTGCTGGTGTGGTGGTTTCCGCGCTCCGCCGCGCCCACCGACTGGACTCGGTGCCGGACTGCCGGGTGCCCTCCCTGCTCGGCTGCCCGAGGCCGTACGTACCACGCTGCCAAATGCCAAATCATCATCAACACAGGGGACTCGGGAGACGGGAGGCAACTCCGTGACCGTGAGACGTGAGTTTTTTTAATATTGCGAGGAGGACTGGCCGTCATGTAAGAACTCGGGTGGGTACTCGTATGGACCGTACGTTCACATGCGAATGAGGCTGTCCGAGAAATCTCGGAACGCGCCTACTGAGGCACACACACCACACACGCATTCTGTGTACACATCCACGCCTACAGTCCCCTCTGGGGGAAACCCCGGTGCGGCACCCGCGGTGGAATCGAACCGTGGGCGGGCAGCCTGGCCACCGCCAGCGCTGCCAACCGAGCTATGAGCTCGACCGCACCGTGAGACGTGAGTTGGTGAGCTCGTGGTCTCCTAACACAGAGCTGTGCATGCTGCTGTCATGGACTCATGGTGTGTGGTCTGTCCCTGATCTTTACGAAACAGAGTGCCGCCTATGGATTGAGCTCCATCTTGGTGCTGCTTGGCGGCCTTGGCCGGTACTACTACTAGGTCACCTCTTCGCCTCACCTCACCTGCCATCCGCTGGTTTTCGAGCATGACAATTATTTGTCAATGTCGCACGGTCCCTGGTTTTCGATGTTGTAAAGGCTTTGGTTCAGTTTTTGGCCCTAGCCACCAGTTGTCTGAATTCGTCAAGTTAACAGAGAATGGTCGCTGAATCGGCGGCAGTTCGATCACCTGCTACGTCAGGCGCGAATCGAACTGGACGAACCAAATGAAAGATCATCAACTGCTATGTCACTGCAAGTCTGCAAATAAACACGCATACTAATTAACTACTTCATACCTATTCACTCGTCGTTACGGTCAGAAAACCAGCATCGCACGCAGAAAACTTGAGCCGTTCTTTGGTAACAAGATTCAGCCAAGACCTCCCATCCATCCTGATGCTGATGCAGTGATGCTCCCGTTTTAACAAATCAGGTACGCCGAAAATTGCCTCGGGAGTCAAAGGCGGAAGGGGGACGCGGCTACTAGAGACAGCCCGTTCCGTCTGAAAAGGATCCCCTGTCTGCAGCTGGGGTATTGCGCATACATGCACTGATGCACTTTGCCCCCGTTTTCCAGGTTCGGGCAGTGGTTGGCACAGGTATCAGGGGTGGTTTGACATCAAACTTGTCTGGTCAAAATTTTGGTTATTTTAAATTTTGACCACCAATTTTGATAATTTAATGAACTAAGTGCACAAGATGAACCTTTTTAGCCACCCATCCGTTTAGATTGTTGAAATTGGTTAATATTTTGAATTGGTGACCAAAATTTAAAATGACTAAAATTTGGGCTGGGTAACTTTGACTTCAATCCAATCAGGATCTAGATGCTCCCACTCTCTCACATACTCTCTTGCTCTCATGATTCATAACTCACGAAACAGTTCATGAAAAATACAATAAAAAATATGAGTAGATGAAGGATGTAGTGATTTATGTTCATGTAAAGTTTCAAGTTGAACAAAAAATTGTGTGAAGAGAAATAAAAAAGGCAAAGTCAACATGTTATCGGGTCGGATGCATTATTCATCAGGATCCACAGACCCGTATGTATTCATATATGGATTTATCTTTTTTGTTTCTCCATGCACAAATTTTTATAGAATCCGAAACTTTGCATGAACATAGTTCATTACATCATATTTTTGGTTGGTTTTTTTCATGCACTTCTTTATGAACTATGAATCATGGGAGAAGGGAGTATGCACTTCTTTATGAACTATGAACTACTCCCTCCGTTCCTGAAAAAACGTCGTCGGGGCTACAATACTGTGTCCCAAATTAATTGTCGTTGCCTACCAGTCGGTAGCCTCCTAGGTGCACTGCACCATGCGCCTGCTGTTGTCTCTCCTTTCCTCCATGTGTGATGAGTGTTTATTTGGACTTGTTTACGGCTACAATGCATGTTTCGTAGGGGTATCAGTGTCTTTTTCCTGATTACGTTGGTTACCGAGACACTCCTCCGACGATTGTTTTATTAGAACAGAGTAGACCTGAGCATTCCACGGGCCGGACCGGGTTCGGGCCGGGTCGAAAAAATACCCGGGTTTTTCGGGCTGAGAAAATCTTGCCCATGACCGTCCCATGAGACGTGTCGGGGCTCAGTTTTCGGACCGGGCTCGGGCCGGGCCCGGGCTTAGGCGGGCCGCCCGCGCATTTTATAGTGTAAAGTAACTAAAAACAGCATTTCGGGCCGGGCTTGGGCCAAAAAAATTTTTCGCAAGCTTCAAGATCTCTGCCCACGCCCGTCCAGTAAAGTCCGTGGGCGGACCTGGCGCGGGCCGGGTCAGGCCGGGCCAAAAATGCTCAGGTATAGAACAGAGGGAGTATAAACTAAGAGGGTGGAAGCACCTGACATGTTCTCGTTGGACAGAACTACGGACGGAAGGAAGGAACACGCTCTCCTCCCGCACGCGTCATTTCGTATCCGCCTCCACCAGTTGGGATCGGCTATAAGGTTAGAAGCTCATCCTCGGAATCGGATGGAAAATTTTTCACGCGAACGAACCAGTGCTTTGCTTCTTACCAAGCACCAAGCCACCAACCAGCTACGACTACGAGAATCCGATTCCGAGGACTTGCATCTGCATTGCTGCAAGTACCTCTAACCGTAACCGACCACGTACTCGTAGCTTTAGCTTTCCTACTCTCTATAGGTATTGACGACGCTGAGTCGTTTGGAATCACAAGCCGTGTTTCTTGCCTTGGACGTGTAATGTGTTTCTGGGAGACTTCGCCCTTTTTTACCGACTTCTGCGTACAGTATTTCAAAAAGGTCCAAGGTACATATGCCTGGACGGCCGCTGGACGTGTACAGCACACAGCCCTGCTAATTGGGTTGGAATCAAGCTGTGACCACACCCATCCATTCGCATGAGGGAAGTAAAAACAACTCACCCCCACTCCAAACCTCCACCACCACGGGTTTTTAACATAGAAATTGGGACCGGACCGGACGTCGAACCGGTCAAGTTCTCGGTTCGATGGTTCATTGGTCCAACCGGTTGAACCACCGGTTTAAAACGGTTCAAATAGAATTAAGTTTCCTCAAGTAACACAAGTCACAACGCGGTGCTTTGGTGCGAGTCATCACTTTGGAGCCTCGCAAACTGGGTTCGAACCCCTATGGTGCCTATTTTTGCACATATTTGTCACCTTTCCCACCTTTTCCCACGATTCTTTCCCTGCGCCGCCCACGTGACGCTGCCCAGCGGTCGAACCGCGGCCCAAATACCCGGTTTTTCCTGAAAACCGGCCGGTTCGAGCGGTTCAACCCGGGTCGATTGCACAACCGATCTTTTACGTGGATCGGACCGGCGGAGGCTCCGGGGGAGGCGATGGGAAGGGCGGCGGCGCCAGGCCAGGGCGAGCTCGGCCCGATAGAGGAGCAGCGACGCACGGCACGGCCGGGTTGTTCCTTCGCTGGCAGGCGAGAGGACGGCGGCACATGCCCACGTACGCGACGTCAAGGGGGCGGCGTCGGCAGAGCAACTCCTCCAGCGGCGCGCGGCGAGCTCGGACGCAAGCGCGATGGGGAGCGGCGGCGATCGAGCCACCGGAGGCGACTTTCCCCGCGGGTAGCGGCGGCACCAGGTTGGGGGCGAGCTTGGCTGCTAGGAGCGGCGGCGCGCGGCACCCGAGCCAGCATCCTCGAGGGAGTCGCTGCGACCGGTAGAGCTAGGCGCGTCCAACTCGATTTCGCAATCGAGCATCACGGGTAAGAAATCAAATTGTTGCATGGATCAATCGAGAAATTATTTTGTCATCGAAGAGGAGAAAACTGATCCGCCCTGTTCTGTTTTCTGAAGCTGCGGGCATTACAGGTGTGGCTGCTTTCCTGCTATGGCGAGGTCTTCGACTGCCGTCGTTGCCACAACAATGCCGAGGTCTTCGGCTGCTACGGCGGCACCCTCATCAGAGCCTCCTCGAGCTCCCTGGACAGAGACAGGATGGAGCGTCCCCACGCTGCTTCATCCAGGTGTCTCCTGTAGGTAAACCATTCAATGATATGCCCCTGAGGTAGTACCGTAGTAGTAGCTGCACTGGTGCTCGTCATGCTACGAAAATTGATTCTCTCCGTCTGTAGATTTGGAGATAGTTGGTGCTTGATGTGCTGGACAAGCCATTCGAGATGGCTTGTGCTGAGGAAGGTGGAGATTTTTTTTAACTTGCTGTATAAACTTAAAACTCTCAATTATATAATTGATTTATACTTTCAGTAGGCAATGATGCGGTCATTCTTTGTATGTGCCATGTGGAGTAAGAATATGCAGAAATGAAGAATTTCATTTGTACTGATCATAGCTTTTTTACTTAATATTTTTAATCTTTTGCTGCAGCATAGTAAATGCGGTGGGTTATGGTGGTGGCTTTTTTTTTGTTCTTATGTGTACTGCAGATGATCCACAACCTCTCTAATTTGATGCGAGCAGCCCCTCCAGCGGCGCGCGGCGAGCTCTCGTACACAGGCGCGATAGGGTGCCCCTATGGCGGCCGCGACAGTGTGCTGGGACCCAGGGCCAGAGCTCCTCCACGGGGAGCAGGGACGCCTGGCCTGAGCGAAGCCCCTCGCCGTTAGTCGCGGCGCTCTGGCATCTCGTGACAGCACCGGTGGTGGGGAACAAGGGCGAGATCTTCAATTCAGAGCAGATGTGCGGCATGTATTCTGAATTTAGGAGGATTCGAGTCGTATCTGGCATTGGGCAACAACGGCATTTATTTTCTCAAATTCTTTCAATTTATTGATTCAGTAATTTATTGCTTTCACTTCCATAGTGCCTAGTGCCTAATTCTTCTGTTAGTATTTTTTCCAATTGCAACTAGTGTATCTTTAGAGTTGTAACAGGAAAGTAATGGTAGTTGCAATTTGAATTTTAAAAACTATCCAATGTTGTAATCACTTGGCTTATTGGCGAGTTGCAAACTGTGTATCCTTGAAGTTGCAATCAGTGTATCTTTCGAGTTGTAGCTGGAAATTAATGGTAGTTGCAACTTACATTTAAAAAGTTATCCGATGTTGCAATCACTTGTCTTTCTTGATGTGTTGCAACCAGCGCATCGTTACAGTTGCAACAAGTGTACCATTGGAGTTGCAACCAGGAAAATTGGCCGAAAACAGTAGGGAAAGAGTTTCCCTATCATGTTTTTTAGGAAAACTTTTCTAGGGAGGAAGTCGATGGGAAATAGAACTTTGCCATGGGAAGAATGGGAGAAACGTAGGGGATTCCTTTTTTTCCTAGGACTTTGATTTCTAGAACAAGAATGTAAACAGTAGTAACCGGTTTAGATTTATTGTTGCAACTGGCTATGGCACAAGTTGCAATTTGATTTACCCGATTCGTTTAACCCACACCAAGTAAAAGCAATCAGATACTAAGTGCTTCCACCTGCCCTTCAGTTGCAACCGGACAGTGGTTCGAGTTGCAATCAATGTACACTCCGAGTTGCAAATACTGAGTGATTCTGCCTGATACTGTACTACCCCACCCCTTCAGTTGCAACCGGACAGTGGTTCGAGTTGCAATTGATATACACTCCGAGTTGCAAATACTGAGCGCTTCCGCCTGATACTATACTACTCCTTCAGTTGCAACCTAACAGTGGTTCGAGTTGCAATCGGTATACACTCCGAGTTGCAAATACTAAGTGCTTCCGCCTGATACTGTACTACCCCTTCAATTGCAACCGGACAGTGGTTTGAGTTGCAATCGATGTACACTTCGAGTTGCAAATACTGAGTTTCAGGATTTCACCTAGGGAGTGGTGACGCAAGTTGCAACTGGTCCATGACACAAATTGCAATTGAAGTGCTTCCTGTGTTGCATCTGGAGTGCTTGTTGAGTTACAATCGAAGTGCTTTTGAAGAGTTGCAATTGAAGTGCTTGTCGAGTTGCAACTGGGATGCTTGTTGAGTTGCAATTCGTCTGATAAAAATTATAAAAAAATACATGTCTAGAGTTGCAACCAGTGTATCTTTATAGTTGTAACTGAGAAGTAATGGTAGTTGCAACTTGCATTTTTTAAAAAAAATCTAATGTTGCAATCACTTTGGCTTCTTGACAAGTTGCAACCAGTGTATCATTGTAGTTGCAACCGGTGTATCTTTAGAGTTGTAACTGAGAAGTAATGATAGTTGCAACTTGCATCTTTTTTAAAAAAAATCTAATGTTGCAATCACTTTGGCTTGACGAGTTGCAGTCAGTGTATCATTGTAGTTGCAACCAGTGTGTCTTTAGAGTTGTAACTGGGAAGTAATGGTAGTTGCAACTTGCATTTTAAAAATATCAAATGTTGTAATCACTTGGCTTTCTTAACAAGTTGCAACCAGTGTATCATTATAGTTGCAACCAGTGTATATTTAGAGTTGTAATTGGGAAGTAATCGTAGTTGCAACTTAAATTTAAAAAAATATCAAAAGTTGCAATCACTTAGCTTTATTGACGAGTTGCAACCGAATCTTTTTTCGTGGATGCAACTGAAGTGCTTTTTTTGACGAGTTACAACTACTCTATATTGTAGTTGCAACTAGTGTATCTTTAGAGTTATAACTGGAAGTAATCGTAGTTGCAACTTGCCTTTTAAAAAATATCAATGTTGCAATCACTTGGCTTTCTTGATGAGTTGCAACTGATTTTTTTTCGTAATTGCAACTGAAGTGCTTTTTTTACGTTGCAACTAGTGTATCATTGCAGTTGCAACCAGTGCATCATTGCAGATGCAACCAGTATATCTTTAGTGCAATTGTTTTACTTTTATACGACTGGCAATTGCATTGCATTTATGGTTGCAATTGGTTTCCTGTCAAGGTTTTGGTAGTTTTTTTCTTTTCGTTTTGATTAAACATTTGATGAAAGAAATTTGGTTATGGTTAGACTAGCAATTGCACTACTTCGATAGTCGTAATTGGCTTTGTCTGCAGGTTATGGTGCATGTCTTCCTAATGTATTTGCAGCTGAATTATTGCTCTAGCTGCAATTGGAGAATCTGACTAGTTGCAATTGCTCTGGTCATAAATATATCAGTGCACGGGCTGCAACTGTGGTGTTGTACTACTATCCTACTACTATCCTACTTAGTATTTGTTTGCCAAAATGCAAAGAACATTTCTAACGTTTCCTGAAAAAAATGAAAAAGGAGAATCGCTGCACCATCTCTCTGCTCTGGCTCGGCTGGTAGCAATTGCATTGATACATCAATTATCACTAGAGTCAAGAGCTGCTTGCATCCGCTAGAGCTGTGCCGCACTGCATGCGTGAGGAATCACCGCTGGTACTCATCAGGCTTCGCAGCAGGCTGTTGACGAGTTCCGCCATCAGGTTCTCGTCTTTGCCCATTGACCCAGCGGCGCCTGAGATTCAATCCAAATCCGAGCGCCGGCGATCCTCTCCCAGCCGGATCCGGTCATGGACTCGCTCTTCTCTCCTCCCCTGGTGCGGACCGGGCAGTGGAGGCTTGCCTTCGCGTGGTCCGATGCGCGACACGTCCGTGTTGACCCAGGCACGACGGGCGTACTTCGACCTCCCCTGCGGTGGATCCATGAGTGGCCGGGGCGATGGCTCTCCCGCTTGGGCCCCATGATCTCCGCGCGCCGCGTTCGTGCTTCCGATGCGTTCGCCACGCGCCTCACCAGGATGGTTCGCTCACGCCTAGCAGGCAGCAGCTAAATCTGCCCCTGCGCCCGCCGGGCTCTGCTCCTCATCGGGACCCCACGGGGCTTCGAGCTCAGCGGCGCAGCTCGCGTGCTACGGGGGAGGCAAGGTTCTGTCGGGTTGGAGGGGAGTTGGATTTATCGTGATTGACCGATTGTGCTCGGGTGTGTTAGGTCGGTTGCCCGCGAGGGTCTGTGCACCCGCTGCACAAAATACACCAGGTGCATATATATATATATACTGTATGTATATTATACATCTGGGTGCATTCTATGTGGCGAATGCACCCAGCCCAACCGGCGCGCCAGGTGCGGTTAACCGACCGTTTTAGGCAAATTAATCGTGCGCAAACCTTATCCCTTCGCTCCCACCTTCATCTCGTGCCCCACATGGCTTATCCTCTCCACCTCTCCCAATCTCAGCTCTCCTCGCTCGTGGGCGGAGCAGCTTCTCCAGCGTCACGCAGCGAGTTCGGAGGCAGGCGCGATGGGGAGTGGTGGCGTTGGAGCCACCAGGGGCGACATCCCCTGCGGGGACCTGAGCCGCTAGGCCAGGGCGAGCTCTGCGTGCAGAGCGGCGGTGGCGCTCGGGCCACCGGGGCGGCGTCCCTCGCGGGGAACTACGACGCCAGGCCGAGGGGAGCTCCGCCCACAGTGAGCGGCGGCGCACAGCACCCGGGCAAGTTCCCTCACGGAGCAGCAGCGCCCTGCTGTGATGTGAGGATTTTTTTTTGCCTATTCGCTCGCGCCGCCACCGCGACGACTCCGCGCGTCGTACTCGCGCCCTGCTGCTGATTCGATCGAAGCCAAAGCCTGCATGAGTGGAGGTCTGGAGGAGGGCCTCCTGTTCAGGCGTCGTTGTCATCGCTAAGCATCGCCGTCGATTTTGTAGCACATCTGCCGTCTCGGACCCTCGTCCTTGATCCGTAACGAGGCAAGTCATTCAATCTTGCGACCATCCGTTCCTTCCCTTGCCTAATTGCATTACGAATGTGGATTTGACCCCCATAGGGGTTTAACTGTAGTTATATCTTGAGAGTTTTTAGATCGTTCTAGCAATCAAGCAAAATGAGTTTCAGATTTCGCAAAGTTTAACTGGTGACATCATGCTAGCACTAGGTACAGAGGATCTCATTGCTAGAACGAGCTAACAAAAACAAAACTAATGATACCTTACACCTTACCTGTTGTGAAATTCCTATGCGCACTAGGTACAGAGGATCTCACAGAATTCCTGTGAGCCTTCTCCATGTGAAATTTTTGTGACTTCAGAACCCTTTGTATGAACACACCCTGAAGCCTTCTCCTGACATGCTTGAGTCAGGCATATCTGTTGGAAGAGTTCTATAGGTAAAAAAGCAAAATGCATGTTGATTCTATATAGGCAATCTGTACTGTGCATCCCATTTATTTTCCTAATGGCACCTTACCGGTACCATTTTTTAATTCGGAACGATAATGTGCCAGACACAGCAGCAATTGGTTTAGTTTTTTTTGCAACCGACCCATGACACCAGTTGCAATTTGGTTTAACTTGACTTGTTTTTTCATCAGAGCTCACAACCCACACCTTCATATGTGATGCAACCGTGCCCTTTTACATAGTAGTAATTGTTTCAATAGTTTTGTTGCAATTGGACCATAGACTAGTGGAAATTTTGTTCAATTTGATTTTTTTTCTATTCGGAGCTGAACCCACACATTCATGTGTTCGATATGTGCGGCAGTTGTACCCATATACGTAGTAGTGATTATTTTAGTGTTTTTGTTGCAACTGACCAATGACGCAGTGGTAATTCGGATCACTTTACTTTTTTTTATAATCTGAGTTAAACACAAACATTCATATGTGTTTGAACTGTGCTCATATACACATTAGTAATTTGTTTTGATTTATTGCAACTGTTGCATCACTGCCAATTCATTTCACTTTTGACTTATGTTTTATCAGAGCTTACAACCCACACATTCATATGTGCCCATATACATAGTAATAATTGTTTTGTAGTTTTGTTGCAACTGGAAAAGGCACATGTGGCAATTCGATTCACTTTGATTTTTTAATCTGAGTTCAACCCATAATTTTTGTTATCGGAGTTCAACCAAGACACTCATATGTGTTACAACTGTGCCCATTACATAGTAGTAATTGGTTTAGATTTATTGTTGAACTACACCATTGCATCAGTAGTAATTTGTTTCATTTTTTTTGTGCGGACAACCTTTCTTTCCATCTAAAGTGAGAGCCGAGACTGTCTACCTTTTTGCCTTAAAAACCTATAGCATGTAATGCATACCAACCGGCTGATTTTTTTGATGGGATAATTTGAACCATGCCATTATGATTCTGCTAAATTGGAGATATGCCATCCTGACCCACATGTCAGTGACTGTGATGGCACCCACCTGTCAGTGAGATACCGATGGCATATTTCCAAACTGTGAAAATTGATTTTGATCCATATCTATGATGGTTAGTTCCTTCCTCCTGTTACTGGTGCCGATTTTTATTCAGACACCTTTTATATCACTGCAACTATACCCATATACCTTGTAGCAATTAGTTTAGTTTTTCTGTAGCAACCGACCTGTGGCACTAGTTGTAATTTGAGTTAATTTGACTTGTTTTTTTATCAGAGCTCAACTCAAACATTCATATATGTTGCAAATGTGCCACATACATAATAGTAATTGTTTTAGTAGCTTTGTTGCAATTGGCCCATGACACTGGTGGCAATTCGGTTCACTTTGACTTTTTTTTTATCGGAGCTCAACTCACACTTTCATGTGTGTTGGAACTGTGCATCTATACATAGTAATGATTTATTTAGATTTGTTGTCTGCAACTGGGGCATTTCAGCATGGCAATTCATTTTAGTTTGATTTATTTTTTATCCGAGCTCAACCCACACACCCATATAGTAATTGGTTTAGATTTATTGTTGCAACTAGACCATTGCATTAGTAGCAATTCGTAACATTTTTTATCAGAATTTTAGCAAAAACACACACCCTTTCTCGTGCTGCAACTTAACTGCCCAATTTTATTTTCCACTTACCACTAATGAAAATTTACTATTTTTAATTAGTATATGTCGTGCACATCCAACCACCAAAGTGGTGTCCTGACACCAGAAGAATAGCACCGCAGGATCTGAAACTTTTATACGTCCTTTAGAGATAATTCTTGCATGTGTTGTGGGTCAATGGTAATACATGATTTGTTTCTTACAGGCAGGGCTATGGTTTGTTCTGCAGATGCTGATGAAAGGAAGCAGAATCGGCTTGTACAAATCAGCTCATTAAATGGTTGTACATACTCACTGAAAGGGAGTAGGAATAAGCTGACGGATATATTATTACTTTAGTTGTAACTGGGCTACTGTCCTAGCTGTAATTTGCGGGACAGCCTCAAATTAATTAACCCGCGCTCCCCACATTTAATTAATGCGTGGGACAGCCTGCCACCTCGGGTGGAAGCGCGCGGCCTACGGAAGGCGCACGCCGCGCCGCGCTGGTTGGTCTGGTGGGCGGGAGGCTGGTTTTAACCTTTGTAGTCCTATGCATAGTCACTACTATAGCGTGCATCCTATTCCCATCCCGGGCTGAGCTGCTCTGAGAAGTTCTCCACAAGATTTATTTATTTTTGTTTGCGCCATTCACAATTTATTTTTAGCGTATTTTTGTAATTACGTCATTATCCAAGTTGTAACTGGGCTACGGCCCTTATTGCAATTAGAGGATCTGATTAATTATAATTGCACCGTTTGTAACTAGATTAGTGCCACAGTTCCAATTGCATTTGCGAAGTCACGTGCATGGGTTGTCCTAACTGCAATTGGAGGATCCATATCTACTCCAACTATAACTTAATTGTGATGTTTTGTGTATGAGTCCCAAGTATAGTTATTGAATAATTCTCATAAATGCAATTCGAGGTTCCAACCAGTTAGGCCATTTATTTTTTGAAATAATTTTCAACTAAAATAGAGTGGGTGTTGCAACTGGTAATCAACGAGTCCATATACAAAATAGTAATTATTTTAGTACTTTTGTTGCAACTGGCACATGACACTTGTGGCAATTAGATTCACTTTGAATTTTTAATTTTTTTTATTATCAAAGTTCAACCCACATACTCATGTGTGTTGGAATGTGCCCATATGCAGTATATGATTTAGATTTATTGTTGCAACTGACTCATGATACAAGTGGCAATTCGGTTCATTTTAGTTTTTTATTATTATCGGAACCCAACCTAGACATTCATTTGCGTTGCAACTATGCTCATATATACAGTAGTAATTAGTTTAGATTTACTGTTGCAACCGGTCCATGGCACAAGTTGCAACTGTATAATTTGTCTTTTCTTATCGGAGCTCAACCCACACATTCATTTTGCGTTGCAACTGTGCCCATATACATAATAGTAACCAGTTTAGATTTATTGTTGCAACTGACGTATGGCACAAGTTGCAATTTGATTAATTTTGACTTTTTTATCAGAGCTTTTGTACACACATTCTCATATATTTTAGTAGTTTTATTGCAACTAGCTCATGGCACCTATGGCAATTCAGTTCACTTTGAATTTTTTTATCATCAAAATTCAACCCACATACTCAAGTGTGTTGAAAATGTGCAACCATACTTAATCATATGGTGCAATTGGTGCGTGAGACAATTTCGCAATTTGTCTTTCTTATGTGGTTGTAACCAGTATATTATACTAATTGAAATTGACAGATGTGACATGTTGCAATTGTCCCGGTTGTAATTTGATTATTGCCCCCAACGCCAATTCTAATTGTGAATGGTTTTTCAACGATATATTAATTACCTTGTTAATGTAGTTGTAACTGGGCTACTATCCTAGTTGCAATTAGAAGGACACAACTAGTTGCAATTATTCCAGTTGTAACTAGATCACTATTCATGTTGCAATTTGTGATGGTGTGTGCATGTGTTCCTAGTGTACTCCCTCTATCCTGAAATGTAAGTCATTTAACGTTTCAAAATTTGTTCCTGCATGTAAGACGTTCAAGAATTTTTCGGCAAGTATGATCAGTTCAATTAAAAATTTGCCAAGCAATTACTAATTTTCTCTTCCATAATTTAATCATTCCTCGTAACCACTCTATGACTCTAGGCTAATTAATTTTACATCAGTTTCTCCCTATCCACGCAACTCCAGTGGCCACCGCCTCCCTTTCACGAATGCTGGTTAATGCTCTGTGAAATAGAAGATGCATGGCTGCATGCACTAATTTTCTACAGCTGTACAGCACATGCGTACGCTGTGAAGAGGAGCGTCACTGGGACACATGATCTAATCGTCCTGCTAGCAGTGAACCGTGTGCGTCCGACCGTCCTGCGTGGCAGGATTAGTGATGTAGCGCGTGGCTGTGGGTGGGCCCGTGTGGATAAAAAAAGGTGACGCGCGCGGCGGGTGGTTTGGCGGGGGTTCGTGCGCAGGCGCGAGGAGGCCAGCAGATAGCGATGCGCGCGAGGGGCCGCGGGAGGAGTGCGCGCGGCCCACGTGCGGGCTAGGTGGGAGGAGTGCGCGCTGATAATTGGACCCAAAATAGGGTCTGTGCATTCCCTGTAGCGGTTGCACCTTGTTGCATTTTAGTCTCACCGTGTGTGTATATATATATATATATATATATATATATATATATACACACACACTAGCGAAGTGCCCGTGCGTTGCCACGGGCATTGGATACTAAATGATTGTATCTTCCCATGCACTTAAATTAAATTTAGCATTTCTTCCATCCCAAATACATATTTTAATTTTCGAAATTCTTAATTAATAATAAGAACAATGAAAGTAACCATATGTTTAGTAGATAGGTTAGGTATTGTGCTACAGTGATAAGCATGTTACCTTTCCGCAAAAGAATAATCCACTATTTGCAATGACTTACGTATTTTAATTTTCAAAATTCATAATAATTAACAATAAGAATAATCATAGTAAATGTATGAACAGTAAGATACTATGTTTTGATCGTACAAGAGATGTAAATGCATGTAAAAAATCCAACTAAAATACTAAATTAATATGCTTTTGTCGTACAAGAGATCAAAATAATATTATTTTCTAATGTTCTAGTATTTTACATCTTCTTGGACTTGAAGTCCTTTGATATCTTCGGGCAGCAACGATCTCGCTTCATTTGGATATGATGCTGCATCACATATATAAACATTTAAGCTACTTCAATGTATGTTTTAATTTAAGAAAAATTGATATGTTTCAATGTGTCTTCAATTTTGCTTACCTGTTTCTTGTCTTCATTTCTTGTTCCATTATTTGCGTATTTCAATACTCCCAATCCGGCACTCCCCTTTCTTGCAATTTTTCAGCTCAATCCTTCCTCATATCAATTTAGTAGTAGGATTTCATATGTTTCAGCTCAATCCTTCCTCATATCAATTTAGTAGTAGGATTTCATATGATATTTGCTTGGCTCGTTTCCACCCAGTAGGATTTCTCAGCTCACTCTCCGTCTCCTTCCTAGTTCCTAGTGTTTCACCCGACTCCCCCGAGTGAGTGAGTCTAAAAAAAGAGAAAAAAAATCCCCACTCCCTCAATCCTTCTCTCTCTGCTCCGCACCGTGTTCAGCTCGGCTCCGTTGCCGGCGGTAGTCATGGCTGCAGCCCCGTCGTCTTCTCCTGGTCGTCCGCCCCGTCGTGTGGCACCTCAATCCTTGGCAAGAGCTCCAGCGCCAGCTCCGGCCGGCTCCGCCATTCGGCCCCCTCCTCCCTCCTCGGCTCCTCCTCCGACTTGAGCGCCGCCGTTCCAGACGGCAGCGGGGCTGGACTCCTCCTCTTCCCGGCTTAGATATGTGCGGTGGCCATGGAGGCTACCAACAGCACCAAGCCGCCGGGATCTGGGTACTCAGCCGCCTCGTCAACGTGCTTGGCCGGCCGGATCTCGCGCCCCCGCAGCGGACTCGTGCTCGACCAGTGGTGCAGTCGCGTCAAGCACAACACGGCTCAGCATCTCGTGCAACCAGCGCCGCCCCTCAAGGTGAGATTCGAGCAGCATCCCCATCGTCGGCCGCTTCGTTCTCAACACCAGCTCGAGCGTGCAGCGCTCTGCAGTCTGCACCCTGCGCAAGGTCTCGACTGATTTCTTTATTCATTCTGGTGCGTCCATGTACACAGTTGGAGTCCTAGTCTGGTTAGGGATAGAGTCCACGCTGATCAATTAAAGCCCACGGTGCTGAGTAGAATAGACCTGATTCAATTAGAGCCCACGCTGATCAATTAAAGCCCACGGTGCTGAGTAGGTCACACGCTTATGCTAATAGGGGGTTCGTACGTCGTGCGACGGATTAAGGGAGGGGGGTGAATGATATCACCGTAAATAATAGATTGGTACAGGTTGTATGATACATATACTTCGAGTCGAACTTCTGAAAATTACCCAGGAAAGAAGAAACGGCCGGCCCGGTTAGTTAGTTTGTTGGTTGTGTGTGTACACGTATGTACGGCAGCCCATGCTACGAAACTGGCAAAACCAGCCCAAGCCCACCCAAATGGACCGTCTGCTGCCATCCAGAAACGGCCCATCCTCTGACACGCGTCGCGGCTCACGGCGGCATCCGTCGTGCACCATACTGTATGCTGCCCCCCAACAGGAACTGGCCGGAACAGGTGCATCATGACACACGCACTCGTCTTTGGCGTCATGGTCCCGGACGCAAGAGGCAAAGGGGATCAGCCTCGTCCACCAGGCACCAGCCGAGGAGTTTGCCGGCTTGTGCCATGTGTGCACTGTGCACGGACTCCACAGTCCCATGCTCTCGTGCGGGATGGCCGGATGGGCAGGCGCTTCGAACCCATCCTGTATTCCTGTGCTCCGCTCCTGCGCGCGCCCCACACCGCTTGTTTACTCCTCTCCCACAAGGATTCGGCGGTTTCCTTGCCACGCCGGCGGCGACGATCGGTGAAGCCACGGAGGAGAGAGGAGCACGGCACGGGGTCGGCCATGGGCCGCTCGCCGCGGCGAAAGAACCAGCTGCTAGCTGCCACTGCCTAGTTCGGTCTCGTCGCGGCGCGAGTAAATGGCTCTCGCTGCGCCGCCGGCCGGGCTGAACGTGTCATCGATCGGTAGTCCCCGCCGGCTGGCCCATTAATTTCTCAGGTTCACGATGCGGAAATTTTGTCTCTCGCGGGTAGCGGTGGACTCGTGGTATTCGATCGGCCGTCCTAGGGCCGTGCGACCCGTGCGACAGCGCAGAGTCTCCAATTTTACAGATCCTCCATTTTCTAGTGTTACAACCTTGCTCAAAGAATGTTTCTCATGTGCTCACGTACTAAGTTGCACAGCCACAAAACAAGCAAATTTAGCTAGTCATAACGTAGTTTTCTTTGTCATGACTCAGTTGATCGATTCTATTACTTATTGGTTCACATTGATATTTAACGAGTTTTTTCATTATCTTTTGTACACATGTGCATCAATTTTCTACAGATTAGTCTAGAAAAATATAAAATATAATTCTAGTAAAAAAGTGAATTTTTTAAAGGATAGAGAAATGAACTAACCTAAAAAAAGTTATGAGTCTGTTTATAAAAAAATTACTAGTATGGCTCACTTATTAGTTTTGTACAGAACCTTAGTTTTCGTGGAGACGGCCCCAGCGGGGTAGTACCAGCAGATCCAGATCGGTCAACAGTCAATACGTACGGAGAGTCGCTCACCTGCTGCTACCGCGCGCGTACGTATACATGGTATGGTATGGTGAAATGGCCGTGGTGTACGTGTACGGTGTACCGGGTCCAGTCTTGTGAGTTGCGACTTGCAGTTGCTGATGTGCTCTGGCGGCGAATGGATCTACGGTCAGGGTGCGTTTAGTTCCCAAAAATTTTAGGGTCAAAATTTTGGGAGTGACTTTGAAACTCTATTAGAGATAGTAAACATAAACTAATTATAAAATTAATTACATGAATGGACGGGAAATTCCGAGACGAATCCATTAAGTCTAATTAATCCGTCATTAGAGATTAGTTACTGTAGCACGACATTGTCTAATCATGACATAATTAGACTCATTAGATTCGTTTCGAAAATTAAGGTAGAGGTTGTGGAATGAGTTTTGTCATTAATTCACATTTAATACTCTTAATTAGTGTCTGAAGTTTGGTGAAATTTTAGGAACTAAACAGACCCTCAAGCTAAGGTTGGGGGTTCAGGTAGCCATGCACGATTTTTTAAACACTTGTGCAGTGCAAGAATTGACCGGAATCTTGACATCTTCAGCAAGGGCATGGAACGTACTAGTACGCGGATACCGGAATTACGGTATGCAGAAGTTCTATTACTTCTAGCTCGTTCACCAGCAAGATGATGACAAAAAAGACTTGGGGTAAAAACTTCAGATGATGCAAAAGCTTGGGGAGGTGATCGCATCCCGTTCGATCAGTTTTTGGCAATGGATCCTACAGGAGAGGCCAACTGTTTCACCTGTCAGGGAATTCATCGCATTCGCACTATTATGTTTTATGCTGCATGCTGAAAAGTTTAGTACCTGGTTCTGTTGAAGCTAGCAGCTGCAGGCTGCAGCCTTGCCTTCTTTCGGAGGAAACAGATGCAGTTTTATCTGACTGACCATGAACATGTGCTACAAATGACAAGTAACGGGATCTTTACTTCATGGGGCCTTGATTATGATTTCAAAGCTGTGCCTGACAAGGCAGACTGTTTCACTACGTCTGGCCGCATCGGGCGCCATCATATCTGGAGCGTGGAGAATCACAAGTCCGGGCATGGCCTGCCAGGAGCCCAGGACCAGATCACCACCAGCACGACACTGTTGTGCGCAAGATGGGGTGTCAGCGACGGACGCCGACGAGGCTCAGCACGAATCCGTCTGGGCTTCGTTGCCCTCGCTCGGCGGCGGCCCTCTCGGCGTGCTTTTTTCCTTGTGCCCGCCCTTTCGGAAGCGTTTTGTGTGTGGCCCACCGTGAGGGTAAAAGAACGGTGGTGACAGATTCAGAAAGTCACCGAGTTGTGCTCACGCAATCACTGAGCGGCTAACCAACAATTTTCGGTGATATTTAGTTAGTCAAATTTACCTAAATAAATAGTTTTGAAATAGTGTATTGGCGTGAAAAGTTGCGTAAAAATGCTTATTGGTGCACGTGTTGTGAGAGATGTGACGAGATGTGACATGTACATAATGAATTAGAATCTTAATTAGTACAACTAAATAGTCCTTTCAACATATTTCCAAAATCATTTTACCGCCTCGAAAATGGGGCGCCTCTACCCATCGCTTCGGTGGTCATCATCTTCTTCCTCGTCTCTCTGGCAGCTGCTCCTCCGCCGTCCACCACATCCCCGACCGCCGCCGCGCCGTCCGCCCTCCACCCGCTGCCGCTCTAACCCGGCTCTGCCGGGGAGCTCGTCGTTCCTCCCCCGCACGCTAACCCTCCTCCTCCTATGGGACCTCGACGTCGCACCCCTGCCTCTTCCACCGCCCACCGGATATCCTCCCATGCCGGAGCGACGCCTCGTCTCCACCGCCTGTCAACCCGCCACCTCCGCCGAGCATCCGCCATTGCCGGCCTTCCTTTAGTCCCGTTGACCATTGGAGCCCCCGGCACCCCAGAAAGCCGAAACCCTAAAAGCTCCGCCGCCTCGATCACCTGTCGTGGCCGTCGGCGACCTCGTCGGCGAGCCGTCCCGCCCACCACCCACCCGGCGCTGGAGTCACTGACAGATGGGGCTCACTCGGTGTGATGAGATGAGAAATTGTCGCTTCAGCGACATATATGATTGGCGTCAAAAATTGCTTGAGTGCATGCACTACATAGCCACATACAGAGTAGGTAGTAGCGATCAAGAGAATTTAAAGCTTTGTTTGGTTCTCCTAAGTCCCTGTTCTTTTGCTTAGAAAGGAACAATGAAAAATACTATTTATTTGCAGCACTATTCATTTGCAACTTCACTATTCTAGCACTATTCATTTTCAACTTCACTATTCCAGCACTATTCATTTGCAACTTCACTATTCATTTTCAACCAAAAGAACGGGTCCTAATTTCCTGACTTCGTGTGTTCTAGTGGGCTCCACTTGAAGTGGAAAAGGAAAAGTGACTTATGTCACTTAAAGTAGGGTGGAACGACTTATAAACTTAATAAGTCAAGATGATTTAAATCAAAACTGTTTAGCTCCCACATGTGACTTGTTTACACTTTTTACACTTTAAATCAAGTGCCTTATGGAAGCAAGACCTAAAAAAAGACCACAATATCGTGAAAAAGGTACTTCCAAAGACAAGGGAAGTTTGTGGCTTCGAAAAATGTATTTGTTCATTCTTTGGTCTCCCGAATGCTCGAGGTTCATATGGTCTTCCGAACGCTCGAGGGCCATATAGCGTTATCAATGTAACAATATTGTCCCCGGAACACCCTAAAAGAGTGGTTTGATCCTCAGAACATCAAATTGATTCGCTGTTCTGCCTCAGCATATCAACAATTATTATTATGTTTGGCGCAGTATCTTGCGGAGAAAATCACAAAATTGTAGTGTCATCAAACAAAATTGGACGAGTGGAGCGTGTTGTTGAGTGAGGCTGTTCGGCTGGCTGATCCCGGCTTATTTCGGCATGTTTCGGCTTATTTTGTCTCACACAATACTATTCAATCTACCAGCCGAACACTATTTAATATACCAGCCGAACAACCTCATATAATGTTTTCCCCCTGCCCAGTGGACCAAAAAAATCCATCAATATTCTACCTTTCCATATTGGAACCCTTTATGCATTCTTGCAAAAAAAAATTGAAATAAAAGCAGGAGCACTGCTATGTCATATAAGAAGAAGCAGCAATGGTACATAACAAGCCGAAGCGAACACCACCACACAACAAACCTCAGAACAAAACAAACGCACACAACACAACACACCACCATCCACGACCACGTGGGAGAGAAGATCAAAACAAGCCGCCGACTCCTGCGCCATTGTCACCAACGCTGTGTCACACCACACGCGTAACCCACTGCAGGCCGAACGGCCCCTCGAGCTCCTCCACCATGGGACCATCACCCCCGAACCGCAAGTGCACAGCCGTCGATCCCTCCGATCCATAGAAGCTTCAGCACACACTCCCGTCACAGCACAGGGGACGCCCACTGATCCTGGCCACTCTGCGTGGGCCTCACCCACCGCCTCACTCTCCGCCAAGGACTCAGGTAACAAACACCGCAAAGAGAGCATCTCCTCCACCCCGCCGTCACTGAGGTTACCACCGCACCAAGCACCGCAGCACAAGTCCTCAAGCACCCATGGGCCCTCTGCACCCAGATAGCAACACGGACCAAGCACGCAACCCGCAGCACCTCCAGTCAACCACCACCACCACTAGCACGGATGACAGGTCTCCAAATACGATGCCTCCAAGAAGGTCATGACGCCCAGGTGCTGCCGTCGCACGTCCAGATGGACGAGGTCTTCACCCTGAGAGCCCCGCACGACGAAGCATAGTGCCTCACCATGATGCCCCCAGCAGGGAGATCGACGCCCAAAGGCCGCCGCCATCATGCCCACCTTCATCGGTGAAGGCTTTCGCCCGATTGCACCACACCTAACGCCCGCTCATGCCCATGGTAGTAGCCCGTCGCCTCCGCAACACCGCCACCAGAAGAGGCTTGGCACTTCCTGAAGCACCACCATGGCGCCTCAACAAGCACCACCAACCCCTTGGCCCCACCACCATGGTGACACCAAACAAGCAGCAATGACGAAGAAGGGGGAGCCACCAGGGTCTCGCAGAACCGCGCCGGCCACAGGCACCGGCCGCAGCCGCCAGGCGGCCGCCAAGGCCACCAGCCCGGCCACGGCCTCCTGCAGCCAGGCCGCCGCCGAGCCCACCAGACCAGCCACGACCGCCAGCAGCCTGGCCACAGCCCCCAACCCGGCCACCAGCAGAGCCGCGCCAGCCGCCGGCCGCCAGTGCCGAAGCAGACCCGCAAGCCGCCGCCAGAAGCGGGAGGGCGCGAGCGCCGAGCCACCGGAACCGAGGGCGCGGAGCCGCCGCAGACCCGCCGCAGCCACCGCCACCGTAGCCTGCACGCCGCTGCAGGCCCTCGCCGGCCGCCGAAGCCGGACGACCCACAAACCGCCGTCAGCCGCCGCCGGTCGCAGCCAAAGGCCACGGCCGCCGCCAGCCGTCGCCGCTCCGCAGTCCGTGGCCGCCGACCGCCATTGCCATCTTCCGCCTGTCCCCCTCAGCACAACACCCCAGAGGCGCGCTCCCAGCCGTGCAGACCACTAGATCTGGACGGGGGCTGCCCGGATCCGTGGCCACCCGCCGCCGTCACCGCCGGAGAAGCTTCCGCCGCCGGCGAGGCCCACTAGGCCCGGACGGTCGCACCCGTCGCGAAGACCCCGTGGAGGGAGAGGATGGCCGCGCCACCGCCTTCATAGGGCCCTCACGGGCATCCGAAGGCACCCTCGGGCGGCGGCACGACGGAGGATGGAGGCGGGAGGAGGTGCGGTGGCGCTAGGGTTTCGAGCCCCTATGTCGCCCCGCGCGAGAGCGACGCGAGGGGTCACGGGAGTTTTCCCAATTTTCTGTTTGTCCGTGTGTTTTTCATTCTTGCAAATTTTGAATGATGGTGCGCAACATTACAAGACGAACTGATGGTGGCACTTCAAGGAAGCTGATGGTAATTTGAGTTCGAGGTCCCCGGGCATCCAGCGACAGCTAGGCCAAGGTAAATCCAGAAGTCCAAAACAGGAGAGGAGAGATAGAGGGAAGCCAAGTGACGACCAATGCGGCAGTGAACCACATGGACGTGGGCCCCCCGTCTCACACCGTCTTCACACGAAATCCCCTCCTCTGTCGCCAACTCGGCGCTTCCCTCGAGGAGCTAGCGAGGCGAGGCGGAGGCGCAGCTGCCCGAGAAACCAACCAAAAACCCCGACCGTGTTTGGATGAAAAGGGAATCTTGCACGTATGGAGCACCAAATGAAGTTTATTTTATTTTCAAAACATTTTCACAGATAAGCGTAACTTTACGCGACAAATCTAATGAACATAATTAATTAGCGATTTGCTATAGTAATGCTACAGTAACTATGCTCTAATCATGCGGTCAAAGACCTCATTAGGTTCGTCTCGTAATTTTGCTCAGGGTTATGAAAGTAGTTTTGAAACTGACTTTATTTAATAATCTTAATAAGTGGTCAAAATAACATTTAATAGGGGTGAAAATTTTTTCACCCCCTACCAAACACTACCCCCGAGCCCATTAAAACCATGCCTCCTCGCGAATGCCGCTGCTAGCTGCCCCATTGCGGCTCCGCGGCTCAGCACCGGCCATGACCCGCCTCCTCCTCCGGGCCCTCGCCGCCCTCCTCCTCCTCGCGGCCGTCGCCGTCGCCGACGACGGTGGGTGCTCCTATGCTCCATTTCCCGCAAAGGTTTTAAGGGCGGCGGAAGGTTTTGCGCTCCTCGAGAGCGGATAGATTCAGGAGGGGAGCCGCCGACCGCCGTTGCTTGCTCGTGCCGTGCTGGTATTTTATTAGCGCCGCCCGCTGCTAGGACACGGCGGCTTGTAGCATTAGGGGGGCCGTAGGTCTTTGTTTATAGCTGGTCCTTTTCCTATTGGTAAAGTACTCGATTAATCTAATCCTGGCTCCTTGTTTAGGGGTTGAAAATTTTTTCACCCCCTATTAAATACAACTTTGACCAATAATTATGAGTATTAAATAAAGTTAGTTTCAAAACTATCTTCACAACTCTGAGCAAAATCGCGAGACGAACCTAATGAGGTCTTTGACCGCATGATTAGAACATAGTTACTATAGCATTACTGTAGCAAATCGCTAATTAATTATGTTCATTAGATTTGTCACGCAAAGTTACACTCATCTGTGAAAAAATTTTGCAAATAAACTTCATTTGGTGCTCCATACGTGCAAGATTCCATTTTCATGAAATTTTTTCATAGGCAACCAAACACGGTCGTAGTAGCATCTTCTGTTCTCTGCTGTCCTTCGCGATCAGTTTCTGCAGTGCGGGTGGTGCGCCAACGCGAACTAGCAAGCACACCACCCCTATCCTAGGCCTTGTTTACTTGGCTAAAATTTCTAACTTTTTCTCCGTTCTCTCTCCATCACATCACATTAAATACGTTAAAAGACATATGTTCGGAGTATTAAATATAGGTAAAAAAATAACTAATTACACAGTTTGGATGTCCTTTGCGACACGAATCTTTTGAGACTAGTTAGGCCATGGTAGGATAATATTTACTACAAACAAACGAAACGTGCTACAGTGTGCTACAGGAGTTTCAGCAGTTAAAAAGGTAAAATTTTCAACCAACTAAACAAGGCCCTAGAATGCGGCGGCCTATTCTGTTTCTGTTCTCTCTTGGGTCTTTGGCCTGGTTTAGATGGCTAAAGTTTCTTACTTTTTTCCACTCTCTCTCCATCACATCACATTAAATACGCCAAAAGACATGTTCGGAGTATTAAATATAGGTAAAAAAAAAACTAATTACACAGTTTGGATGTCCTTTGCGACACGAATCTTTTGAGCCTAGTTAGGCCATAGTAGGATAATATTTACCACAAACAAACGAAATGTGCTACAGTATACTACAGGAGTTCCAGCAGTTAAATTTGCAAATTTTTCAACCAACTAAACAATGCCTTTATCTGCTTTGCTGTCCGTAAAAATGCGTTTTTACTGCTATTTCTTGTAGTTGGAGATTCATGTCTTCATGTTTTGGCAGGGGCGACACTGCTGGAGATCAAGAAGTCCTTCCGCAACGGAGGCAACGCCCTCCAGGATTGGTCCGGCGAGGGCGCGTCGCCGAGCTACTGCTCGTGGCGCGGCGTGCTATGCGACAACGTCACCTTTGCTGTTGCGGCGCTGTAAGAAGTTTCCTGTAGCGAACTACCTATCCTGTAGTACTCCTGGTGCATGCCGATGTGCGGTTGCTGACGCTCGTTCTTGTTTGCGATGCAGCAACCTCTCAGGGCTCAATCTCGAGGGTGAAATCTCACCGGCCATCGGGAGCCTGAAGCATGTTATCTCAATGTATGATGGTGCACTGTGTCCTGCTTTGAACTTTCAGATGCTGAACTGTGATTGACATTATTTATCTGTTTTTTCTTTGCATGTTGGGTTATGTTTAGAGATTTTGAAGTCAAATGGACTCTCCGGGCAGATTCCTGATGAGATTGGCGATTGTTCGTTGCTTGGAACTCTGTAAGTGTGTTTCTGTTTTAGTTATGTCATTTTCTTTTCTAAAAAATGGTTTTGTTTAAATATTCTTTGTTCGCAAACTCCCCTCAATAGTGGATATTTTCCCCCTTCTAGCAACCATTTTTCACAGGTTTCTCTTTGCCAATTTTGCATTTCTTGTGCCCTTGATTATCATCCCTATTTTCGCGTATGATTTCTAACAGCATTCCTCATTTGATCCAGGGACTTGTCCTCTAACAATCTGGAAGGAGACATACCATTCTCCATATCTAAGCTAAAGCACCTTGAGAACCTGTAAGTTATATTCTTCGCACCAGATCTAGGCTATAGAAAGTGATCCATGGTGCCTGTTTCATCACACGTGCTGCTGTTTCCTGTATTTATAGGATCTTGAAGAACAACCAGCTGGTTGGGGTGATACCATCAACACTGTCTCAACTTCCTAATTTGAAGATATTGTAAGTTACTAATAAATTGTTCTGTTGTATTAATTTGGATTTTAATCTAATGTGGTATGGACCATAGGGACTTGGCCCAGAACAAGCTAAGTGGTGAAATTCCAAACCTAATATATTGGAATGAGGTTCTTCAGTACTTGTAAGTACTTTATTTCCTTTGGAGGACAAAATTTGTTTTTGTGTAGTAGCGCAGCTGCCTAGTTTAAGAGCCAAGTATTACAAATTAAATTTTTACAGTAAGAGCATGATCCAGTTTTGTATTCAAGATGTGACATTTGCACCTTATATGCGCATATGTAGGGTGAGTAGACCACCTTTTAGTTTGTCAATCTCACTTGTTCGCATCTAAATTTCTCATGACCATCAGGGGATTGCGGAGCAATAATTTAGAAGGAAGCCTCTCTCCAGATATGTGCCAGTTGACTGGCCTGTGGTACTTGTGAGTGCATTGCCTCCCTTCATCTACCATTAGTGCTGTAATAAGGTACGCCCTTTGTTATGTTAACATAGCTACTTTTATTTATCTCAGTGATGTGAAGAATAATAGCTTGATGGGTACAATACCAGAAACCATAGGGAACTGTACCAGCTTTCAGGTCTTGTATGTATATACATTCTATTCCTTTCGAACAAGATTATCAAAAATGTATTGTACAATATCACTGAACTTTTGGAATTTTAGGGATTTGTCAAACAACCAGCTTACTGGAGAAATCCCATTCAATATTGGTTTCCTGCAAGTGGCTACATTGTATGTCATACTAATTCTATATATCAAATGAAATACTTTTGGTTTAATTGTTTCAAGCAGTGACTTGAAATACGTAAACTCTTTGTACCAGGTCTTTGCAAGGGAACAAGTTCTCTGGCCCAATTCCATCAGTGATTGGCCTTATGCAGGCGCTTGCAGTGCTGTAAGTTAAACTATGACTCCTAAGGTTTCCTAAATTTGAAAGAGGCATTGGCCCTTATATGTAAAGCAAGGACAGTGTTGAAACAAACTTATTTTCACCATGTGACGATACAGTGATCTGAGTTTCAATGAGCTATCTGGACCAATACCATCTATACTGGGCAACTTGACATACACAGAGAAATTGTAAGCTTTCTGTTTTTTTTACTTTTTTTTTTTTGCACATTGCACAGTTAAGTGATCAGTGATGCTTTTATCTGTGCATTTGCACTGACTGAAAATTCTAGCTTTCATCAAACTTTCTAAGCACTGACAAAGTAAGGCTGATTCACGGTATTTTTTTACGGTAGATACCTGCAAGGAAATAGGCTAACTGGATCGATACCTCCAGAGCTTGGTAATATGACGACACTGCATTACCTGTAAGGATGTATTTTGTGTGTTACTTTGCTTCTTGGTAGTTTATTAATTAGTGTTTTTCCCAATTTTTACACACCATCTGTTTACAGTGAACTGAATGACAATCTATTGAGTATTGACTGGGTTCATTCCTCCTGATCTTGGGAAGCTCACAGAATTGTTTGACTTGTAAGTGTAATTCTGTCTAGTGTCCATCATTATTATGGATATGCTTACTGGAACTCTAATTAAGATGGTGATCCATGTCACTTGAAGGAACCTTGCAAACAACAACCTTGGAGGACCTATCCCTGATAATATAAGTTCATGCATAAATCTCATTAGTTTGTAAGTTCCGTATGTTCTCCTGAAGTTTTATAGCAGCTCTGGTTATCGGATACTTAACTTTCTGGCTCGTGTAACAGGAATGCTTGTGGCAATAGATTAAATGGAACCATTCCACGTTCATTTCACAAGCTCGAGAGTCTGACTTATCTGTAAGGGGTTTGCTGATTCCTATTTTTTATTATTTAAATTGTACTTTTAGTAGGCTCTTTCTTCAGCCAGGCTGCTACCATAATAGTTGTACACATCTGATCTTTTCTCTTAATAATCTGTACTCATCCATACCTTTTAGGAATCTGTCATCAAATCATCTCAGTGGAGCACTTCCTATCGAGGTAGCAAGAATGAGAAACTTAGACACACTGTAAGTTCCAGCAGCTAATCAATAATTGTTTTCAAGTAATTGCTTTGGATGCTACGATGTGTTACACTAAGATATGTGTAGGGACTTATCCTGTAACATGATCACTGGTTCAATTCCCTCAGCTATTGGAAGACTAGAGCATCTTCTGAGGCTGTAAGTCTTATAGCCTATCATTTTAACATAAATGTCTGTATGATGTCATGATATGATATTAACCTTATTGCTGTAGCAATTTAAGCAAAAATGCTCTGGTTGGACACATTCCTGCTGAGTTTGGGAACTTGAGGAGCATCATGGAGATGTAAATGTAAGCACCTTCTGGCCTAACATTGCTCAAATCTCTACCATGTTGATCTCTTCGTATGTTAACACATTTTATTTTATTTCAGTGATTTGTCCAGTAATTACCTCCGTGGCCTGATTCCACAAGAGGTTGGGATGCTACAGAATCTGATACTGTTGTAAGTATAAATGTTTCCTCTTATATAACTTTCAAAACTGATAAAATAGGCTACAGTTAAAAAGGCTTGGGTCAATGTGTATCCTGCACACAATTACTGTTGTCTGATCCATATTTTTCTCGTTTCAGAAAATTAGAAAATAATAGTATCACTGGAGATGTCTCACCACTCACTAACTGTTTCAGTCTCAATAACTTGTAAGTTAACAGCTGAAAAAGCTATTTAAATTTTTTGTGTCTGGTTTTCAATTTCACCACTCATAAATATATTTCTTGAGCGTTTTATTTTTATTTTTATTTGCAGAAATGTATCATATAACGACCTTGCTGGTATTGTACCTACAGACAACAACTTCTCCCGATTTTCACCTGACAGGTGGTACTCTCTGGTATTAAATGGTCACTTCAGAGTGTTTTTTTTTACCAATCCTTATTTATATCTTATCATTCCAGCTTCTTGGGTAACCCTGGACTTTGTGGCTATTGGCGTGGTTCTCGTACTTCATGCTCTCCTTTATCATCCAGTGTTGAGCGCAAAAGGAGATGTATGCACGATACCACAATATCTTCATTAAATTGCTCTGGAGCATAAAATCATCACTGATAAACCATACCTTTTTTGGTTTTGTTTACAGCATCTATATCAAAGGCTGCATTTCTTGGTATTGGTGTTGGTGGGCTTGTTATCTTGCTCATTATCCTAGCAGCTGCTTGCTGGCCGCACAACTCACCGGTTCTCAAAGATGTCTCTGTAACCAAACCAGGTGATACTTCTATTAGGTTTCCTCAATGTTGCTTTAAAATATTTAAATTATGGTAGCCATTTCGTAACTGCTGTCTTGTCGTACTGGTAGTTTGAAATCATTAATCATTTGTCTCAAACAGGTTCCCTTCTTGTATCCCCAGTTCATAATTCAGATGTGCTAGTTGTTTATGTAACTTGTATGGCTGTTTAATCAAATAATATTACTTATTTACTGTGACAGACAACCTCGCTGCAGCATCAAGCAGTGTACCTCCCAAGCTTGTGATCCTCCACATGAACATGGCCCTCTATGTATATGATGACATAATGAGGATGACTGAAAATTTGAGTGAAAAATACATTATTGGTTATGGAGCATCAAGTACTGTCTACAGATGTGATCTGAAGAACTGCAAGTCAGTCGCGATAAAAAAGCTATATACTCACTACCCGCAGAGCTTGAAGGAATTTGAGACCGAACTTGAGACTATTGGGAGCATCAAACACCGAAATCTTGTCAGCCTTCAGGGGTACTCCCTGTCACCTGCTGGGAATCTTCTCTTCTATGATTACATGGAAAATGGCAGCCTCTGGGACGTTTTGCACGGTGAGGGCAGATTGCTAAAATATTTTACACAGAATGCATTTGGGAGTAGTGCTACAAACAGTTTAGTATGTAGTACTACTCTCTTTCGCTTGATTTAGCTTTCCCTTTCATTTGTCAGCAAGCACCTACCCGTCACTTTCGTATAAAGATGTCTGTTTTCACTGTTGTTTTGATTAGGGTATTTCCATTTTTCATTGGTTGCCAAGAAAATTGCGAGCTTTCTGCAACTGTTCTTAATTTGTACACTTTTGTTGATTTTAGTAGCTTCATCCAAGAAGAAAAAACTTGATTGGGAATCACGCCTCAAGATTGCTCTTGGTGCTGCTCATGGCCTGGCTTATCTTCACCATGAATGCAGCCCGCGAATAATTCACAGGGATGTAAAGTCAAAGAATATCCTCCTAGACAAAGACTATGAAGCTCATCTTGCTGACTTTGGTATTGCCAAGAGCTTGTGTGTGTCGAAGACACACACATCAACATATGTGATGGGCACCATTGGCTACATTGACCCTGAGTACGCACGCACATCCCGGCTCAATGAGAAATCAGATGTATACAGCTATGGCATTGTCTTGCTGGAGTTGCTTACTGGCAAAAAGCCTGTCGACGACGAGTGCAATCTTCATCACTTGGTAACTATTTTATCCTATTTTTTTTACTTGATTGCGATATTTACTTGAATCTCGTATTTTCCTTCACCTACACCTTTAGATTTTGTGGTTCGATATGTGCTCAATCATGTGCGTTAGATCTGTGTTCCTGAGGGGACCAGCAACATGAAACCCATCATGTGATAGATCTGTGCTCACTGATGGTGGTTGTATGGCTGGTGAAAGTTCAATTATAACTTGCCAGTGCCCCCATAAAGCCTGCCATATTTGTCCCCTGCCTTCAATCATGTGTCTGAATCTTTTTTACATGTTGCACACTATTATAAAAAATAGTAGCCGATTTTTACTTTTTAACAAACCATTGATATGTTGGTGAATTAAAAACTGCTGTTCTTGGATGTCTTAGCGCAGGGGGTATACCGCTTCTGTCAATCTTTGTATCTGTAACTGCTGTTCTAATTGACTATTGGCTACCTGCAGATCCTATCCAAAGCTGCAGACAACACGGTCATGGAGATGGTCCACCCAGACATCACGGACACGTGCAAAGATCTCGGCGAGGTCAAGAAGGTGTTCCAATTGGCACTCCTTTGCAGCAAGAGGCAACCATCGGATCGACCGACGATGCATGAGGTCGTGCGCGTCCTGGACAGCCTAGTCTGCCCAGACCCATCCCCGAAGCAGGCACAACCACAGGGATCGGAGCAGTCAGCCACAGCTCCGAGCTACATCAGTGAGTATGTCAGCCTACGAGGCAGCACCGCGCTCTCCTGCGCCAATTCATCGAGCGCGTCCGATGCCGAGCTCTTCATGAAGTTTGGCGAGGTGATATCACGGAACACAGAATAGATCGATCGTCTGTCAGTCAGGTCTCAAGAGTTGAGCCTGCAATTTTCGCAGCTTTTTGGTTCAAATCTACAAGAGGTATCTGTTTCTTGGGACTCCAGCTGTTTTTCCTCCACTATTCCACTTCTTTCTTCTTGTAGTTAAGTAGTTTGGGACATTGCAAAGTGTACTGAAGTAGAGTGTTTTTGTTGGAAAAAAAAAATCGAAGTACAACTAAAGGGAAAAAATGGAGTTTGGTTCAGGCTGCTTTTACTGATTTTGGTTCTGTTGTTCAGCTGGGGCAATTCTGCTCTGCTCAACCAGAGCACTGTTTAATGCTGAAGAATCATTCTGGGCAGTGTTCGCTGTTGTATTATCCTGGGCCTCCTATTCCTTGGATCATGCCACTGTGATTCCCTGGCAACTGCAGCACTGCACTGCTGCTGCTTGGGGGGGTGTTTAGTTGGCTGAAAATTTGCAAAATTTTTGCTAAATTTTCAACTCTCTCTCCATCACATCACATTAAATACACCAAAAGACATATGTTCGGAGCAGTAAATGTAGGTAAAAAATTAACTAATCACACAGTTCTGTTGTATATCACGAGCCGAATCTTTTGAGCCTAGTTAGTTCATGATTGGACAATATTTACCACAAACAAACGAAACGTACTACAGTGTGCTACAGGAGTTCGAAACATTGTAAAGGCAAATTTTCTGCCAACTAAAGAGGCCCTTGTATTAGCGGTTAGCGCTGGCAAGTGGCCAACTAGCCTGCCGCTGCGTGGTTGTTACCAGTAATTGCTGCTGCTGTAAATTTTTTCTATCGCTTTGCTTCCCGGTTTTCCCTGTCTCGTTTGAATCCAAGGTGAACGGGCCCTGCATGCATGGAGGAGGACCTTGTCTCGTGGAGTGTCACTGTGTCAGGGTCTCAGGGATGAGTACAGATTTACTCCATCTGTTCCAAAATATAAGGTCCTGTTGACTTTTGCTGATCACGTTTGACCACTCGTCTTATTCAAAAAAATTATGTAAATATTATTTATTTTGTTATGACATGTTTTATCATCGTGTATATTTGAAATATATCATAATTATTTTTATATTTTCATAATTTTTTTGAATAAGACGAGTGGTCAAACGTGATCAGCAAAAATCAATAAGACCTTATATTTTGGGACGTAGGGAGTATCCGGTAGGGGCCGTAGGGCCCTGTGTCCGTGCGAATTGATGGGGGGACAACCGCAACAGCGAGGTGATGGCATGGGCCAAAAGCTCTACTGCCGACTCGGCTGGCGCGAATGCGCGATACGGGGGCACCGGGCAGGAGCCAAGAGGAGCGAGCGAGTTCCTCGTGACCTGCGGGCGCGGCGCGGCGCGGCGCGGACGCCACGACACGGTGGTGGAGTGGAGTGGAGTGAGCCGACGGGCGGGAGCGCGTGATTTTTTTATATTTTTTAACCTTTTTTAAACTAAAATTTTGAAAATAACCCACCCGAACTATATTTTCAAATACTAACCCTTTTAGTTGCGTTAAGTTCCGTGACACGACTAATAGTTGAGTCACGCCACATGAAGTGGCGCGACTAGTGTACACGGTGGTATTGAAAAAAGTCGCAGCTGACATGGCAGCTCGAGTCACGCCACGAAATTATTGGTGGCGTTCGTGAGTCACGCTACGCCGTCTGGCGCGACTCGATCTGCCATGCCAGCTACGACTTTTTCTAATGTCACCGTGTACACTAGTCGCGCCACATCATGTGGCATGACTCAAGTATTAGTCGCGTCACGGAGCTTGACGCGATCAAAAGAACTAGTTCTTGTAAATATAGTTTGGGGTGAGTTATTTTTAAAATTTTAGTTTAAAAAGGTTAAAAAATAAAAATAAAAATCGGAGCATTAAGGCCAAATGCTCGGAAATCGACCCACCTACTGGGCCCTTGGTCGGTGTGGTTGTCCAGGACGAGGATCCGGAGTTCACCATCGATATCCCAATACCCGTAGCAGACAACGGCGTGATAGCCTGCAACAACCCTAACTTTCTCCTTGGCCTTCGTCACCGCCTCCTCCCTCTTCGCCTTCACCTCTTTCCATTTCTTGCGATCGGTAGGGAACCTTGGGAAAGAATTCCGGGCAGAATCCTCACCGCCGCCGTTGAGGGGTGCTTCGATCTTGCACTAGTCCGATGTGATGAACAGGATGCCCACGAAACAGCCTTTGTCAAAAAGGAGCCGCTTCGCTTCCGTGGGTGTTAAGCCGCCTTCCCGCCCATAGTTGCTAGGCCTAGTAGGGTATAGTAAAAAAAAGCATATGAATTTTCTGTGTGTTTATGAGTTAATAAAGTTGATTATGAAAGAGCATTAAGGCCATAGGACATTACCACCAGATCTCCCAGTCCTGAAGCCACAGGCGGATATTGCTGTTCTCGGTGGGCAATCCAGCCTTCTTCACCTTTTCAGCAAATCCCCAAACTTGTCGAAATACACGCGCGCGCCCGCTTGGGTCAAATATGCCTTCAACTTCGCATTCTTTCATGAACTTCTTCTCGGGGATTGCAGACTCTGTTCGTCTGGCAGACGACTGGTGACTGGTGCTGATTTGTTCTGAGAGAAAAGTACCGCCGGCTGGTAGCTAGTAACTGATTTGTTCTGAAAGAAAAGTACTGTTGGCTGGTGGCTGATAAGCCAGACGAACAGAGGAACTCGCCCTGGCCCGTATACACGCGCCGGCTGTCAGCCTCCGTCGCCACCGCGGTTGCCATGAACACGCATGAATCTGTTCCATTCAACTCTAATTCAGTTCCATTCCTAACGTACAAGTATTAAGAACCTGTTTGGACAAACTAGAGATACTTCATCCACTTCGAATTGTAGGTTGTTTTTGAGTAGTAGTTTTTCATATTTACATAATAAATATAATATATATTTACCCGCATAACAAAACTAGCTTATGGATCTGGAAAAGCATCTTACAATCAGAAACTGAGGAAGTAGTCAGCGGTCGCTAAAAATAACTCTAGCCGACCAAACCTGCATAATTCGGCTAACAATTCCTCCAGCTAACTAGCTATTAGCTAGTTACTATATCATAATCCAAAGCAAAGCCCGCCCTGTTCGTCTGGCTTATCAGCCACCAGCCAGCAGTACTTTCCTCTCAGAACAAATCAGCCACCAGCTACCAACCAGCAGTACTTTTCTCTCAGAACAAATCAGTACCAGCCACCAGTCGTCAGCCTAACGAACAGGGCGAAGTACTACACTACTACTCACTTTCAATGTCTTCAGGTTGCTTCATGGGTCTGAGCGTAAGATAATTGTTCGAGATGAAGTTTGCAGGCAGCTCCTCCTCCACCATAGTCAGATTATCTCATTCACATGATGAATGAGAAAAACACCCAAAACATCAAATTGAAGGTTGTGTATGATACTTTTTTGATTGAAAGAGAATTTCATGTAAGATACACACCTGGTTGACATTGCTTTGGTCGAAAGAATCACCCAGCTGCCTTTCCCCACCGATCGTCTCAGTTGGCCCCTTTTTTCAAGGAATTATTTTATAATCAACAAATCTCCTTAGGTCAAGTAAATATGATACCATTTCAGAGAAAACTAGCTAGCAACTAGTCCCATGCAAGTTTACATGCCTAGATTACTACTCCATCAATTTCAAATTGTATGTAATTTTGGCTTTTCTAAATTCATAGATTTTACTATACATCTAAACTTTTCTAAAACGATCTATAATTTAGGTCGGAAAGAGACAATATATTTTTAATATCAACTTGTCTTACATTATACATTTTTTTTCATACTTTTATCTGGGAACATAGCTCAATTCTCCACATAGTTGCTTCTTTTAGGTCAGTGCAAGCATAGTAGGGGTTATCTGTAGTCAAAATGTTTAATTTGAGCAACTTGTGCATGCTTTATAACATTCTTAATTATTTTTAGCTTTAAGTGTTCGAGACAATACTTATACCTTTATCTACAATGTTATAATTTGGGATATTTAAAATGTTTGTGGAGCTACTCATTTTCATTTAATTCATCACTTGGATAATATTGTACTCTCTCCGTACCAAATTACTTGTCATTGTGACTAATCTAGATACATCGCTTTTGATATGTATCTAGACATAATATATATCTAGATGCATAATAAAACGAATGTATCTAAAAAAGTCAGAATGATAAGTAATTTGAAACGGAGGGAGTAGAAGATACTCACCTCGGATAGTGATCGGCCCAACATTAGTCGCCCCATCTCCTGGCGTCCTTCCAATCGGCCCAATATCATCATCAATATCCTCCTCCTGGCCAAGGAATTATAATTAAGCAGCTTCGTACTTGTAGAAAGATGCTTAATTTCTCAGAATTATTTTATTTTTTACAGAAATTTACTTTCGCAACTAGGAAATTAATTAATACAGAAAATTTACATCAGTTGATGTGCTTGAGCTAACATTATTCGTTGGACCAAGATCACTACCCATGGCCTTGACTTCCTGTGCACCTGCAAGGAGGTAGAATTTATGTAACCTCAACATGCACGGGTTAAAACTTGCAAGTACTAAACTCGTACCTTTATACTCGGAGGAGGAAGTGATAACCTGGCCCACAACTTGAAGGATTTCCTGTTCATAGTAGTTGGTTGATATGAATTAGCGCATGATTGGAAAATAGTATTGTCTACTGTGTTTATATTTCATATATTGGTACTCCCTCCGTCCCATAAAGACTGCAATTCTAATTTTTCTAGAACAGATTAGTGGTGGTATGAAAAGACTGTAATACCCTCATTTGTTTGCTAAATGTAGTAAGTTTTGACATGCAAATCATATCTGATCACTTAATTAGGAAGGTAATTAGATCTATTTTCTAGAATTGCATTCTTTGTGGGATTTTTTTCAAAAGTTAGGATTGCGCTTATTATGAGACGGAGGGAGTATATACTAGCTAGTGTTGACCTTTTACCGATTTCCATAGGATTGGAGGAGTAGTTTATAAATTAGTTCCTTTCACATTATATTTTCTACTCCCTCCATCCTAAATTACTATTTATTTTGACTTTTCTAGACACATAGCAAATACACATAGCAAAATATATATCTAGGTGCCAAAAGCTACGTATCTAAAAAAACTCAAAACAAATATTAATTTGAGACGGAAGGAGTATATATGTACGTGAGGTGTTTGTCCGTTTTGATACGAATATGAAACGTGAAATTAATTAGTTCGTAGATTTCTAGTATTCATTTTCTATATTTTGAAATCAGTAACTAGCCAGCCCACTGGGGTTGACGAGCTGTACATGACGGAATCAAGTACTGACATCATTGTGATTTAAATTGTACACAAGTTAATTAGAAAGCTGTAACGAATGCAGATATCTTTGGCCTTTACTAATTTGGGGTTGGTACTGATACCTAACCCTACACAGGTAATTAAAAAAAAGGGCAAACCCCGACCTGATACACGTTAACTCGGACATTACTATTTCAGAATTTCGTTTCAGAGTGCTTGTTTTATTTATGGACCGTCCATCCGGTGAAATTCAATGGTGGAAGTACCAGCAAATTCTTGTGAGGAAGTACCATGAGGTACCAAATTAGTGAGACCCACAACAAATTTTAATTAATATTTTTTAATTCGGAAAGGGCATATGAGTAATTTCGCATGGTTACAGACCGGCTTCTGACCATTCCCTGTTTTATGGGACAAGCGACGTGAGGGATTGAGAGAGATGACAGAAAGATTACCATAATGCTCTTTTCTTAATTAGTTTAATTTTTTAATTAATAAGGTGGTGGGAAAATCAAAACACCTACTACTTCACAAGCATTGTAAAAAGGCTCAATACAAATATACAATTAAACAAATGGAACAAATGAAACAAGAAACAAAGCAAATAATGTTTAGTAGTATTGCTACTAAATATACGCTCTTTAGTACCGGGAGGATGATCCAGAGGGCTTTACTAAAGCCCTCCGATGTATCTTTTCACCAATGGCAATAACTAATAATGGAAATAGTACCATGATGTTCGAAATAAGGGCGGAATCATCCTCGAACGGCAACTCGCGATGCACAGAATCCATCGGCACAGGCAGCGTTGGTAGCTGCTATTGAGGGTTGCGATGAGAGAGGTAGGGGAATGTGTCGGCACGGTATCGATACTGGAGGAGGTTGGTGTGGACTGAATGTGGAGAGGGGCGGAAGCCCAACCAGCAGGTCACTTTGGGTGAGCCTCGGTGGACACGCGGGTTCGGTACCCTTTCTGAGTTGGATTGGCTGTTTAATTCCGCCTAGATTCGTAAAGTAGTGTATTTTCTACTTATATTCATGCATGTTACCGAACGGGAGGAGTCCAGTTATATTAGTATATGACACACCCATATGCAAGACTTGTAAAGCTAAAATGACGCATGCCAAAGTGTAGTCACTAGTGAGGGTATATAAAGGATAATGACCGAGGCAACCGCGGTCTTTATTTCAAAAGCAAACGACCGAGGCAGCCGCACATGCTCGGGCTTTACCAATTGGGTTATTTGATCCACGCCACTACAATTTTTCGAGTTTTGAAGATACACCATTACAATTCGCATATTCTGAAATTTGCCATTGCAATCCTTCTTCTATCTGATTCTTGCCATTTTCGACGTCTTCAAATCTTATGGGCCCACTGTCCGACCGCATTCGGATAAAAAACACCTCTATTAGTTCTCTCCACTCGTTGATGTGTTGGCCCCACACGTCAGCTTCTCCTTTAACTTGCAGCTATTATGGATTAATTATGATGCTCATTAGATTCGTCACACAAAATTACGCTCATCTATGGAAAGGTTTTGCAAATAGACTTCATTTCGTACTCCATGCATAAAAGATTCTCAGGGTGAAATTTCTTTCACCCTCCTACCAAACACGGTAGCATTCATGCATCATACAAATTCGTCTATAATCAGTGTCAATCATCGATCCCATCAAGCACAGACCGCCAGACCCCGAACGGTTGACGCGCCCCGAAAGGCTGGAGCCCCTCCTACCATCAAAAGTTTCATGAGAACAACCCTAAGCTCCTCTTACAAATTTGAGAGGAAGAAGAGGACAATTAGGAGTTGGAGCTAGAGAAAGAAGGAGCCATCCTAGAACTCTTGCAATGTCCGACGGCGTTGAAGCGAGCGGTGGCTCTTTTCTTTTCTGTCGCTGTCGGTTAGCCGGGTCGAGAGGTTCTCTCTAAGTGCTCATTTGATTCCTACTGTAAAAACTATAAGTCATGTCCCATCAAATACTAAGAGGCTAGTTAGGACTACTAAATATAGATCAATGATAAAATGAATATCATAATCATAGATTTTTTCGCGAGATAAATCTATTAAACTTAATTAGATCATGATTAGACAATAAGATGCTACAGTAAATATGTGCTAATCATGAATTAATTAGGCTCTTCATCGGATTCGCCTCGCGAAAAAGTTTAGTACTAATACTTATGCAATTAGCTTTACAATTAAATTATGTTTAGTCATCCTAAATAGCTCACTTCCATTTGATATGAGGGGACTTATTACAAGTTCCTCCGAACCAAACACCCAGAAGTGGCGTGTTGGATGCGACTCAACGTTGACGTCGCGTAGAGGCCATTAGTTCGGTTGACACATGATGCAGGATGAGGTTATACATCGCCATGGTGATGGGAAACAAATCATCACTTCAGCGTGTAGGTGTACCTCTCACGGTTTACTGCCTCTCCACATGGGTATGCATGCAAAGGGAATCAAAATTGCTGATGTCATCCATGTGCAAAGGTTATTAAAATTTTAAAATGCTATAAATCTTAAACCGGGTATCAAAATTAAATTCCAATTACACCATTAGATTTTTGATAATAAAATCTTCACGATAAGATTCCGCTTAACTATATTTTGATGAAATTTTTTATTTGTATTTTTAACTAAGATCATATATTCTGTACAATACATAACCGTAGAACAAAATTTACAAACTACCAGAACAAAAAATTTATATGTGCTGAAGAAATTATATGAATTGTTGAAACAAATACGTTTACGGATCGAATTAATTCTACGAACTACCAGAACAAAAAATTATACATACCAAACAAATTATATGAACTGTCGCAACAAATATGTATACGTGTTGAACAAATTCTACAAACTACTAAAACAAACATTTGTACCTACCGAAAAAAATATGAACTGTCGGAACAAATATGTAAACGTGTCGAACAAATTTAAAACTACGAGAACAAAAAAATTGTACATACCGAACAAATTATATGACCTGCCGGAACAAAAATGTATATATGTCGAACAAATTCTACAAACTACCAGAACAAAATATTTGTACGTACGAAACAAATTATATGAACCGCCGGAACAAATATGTATACGCATCGAACAAATTCTTTAAACTACCATAACAAAATATTTGTACGTACCGAACAAATTATATGAACTGCCGGAAAAAATATAAATGGTCATTACATACACCAAAACTACCTATCATGAACATTTTCAACTCGTGAGGGGACACCATGGTGCCAAACAGTTACTTTCTCATAACTTTTCAATTTACAATTTTAAAAACTTCTTAATTAAATACTTGGATAATAAAATATGTTATAAAACGTGTGTGTTGCACGTGCGTCTATACTAGTTTTCAAATTTATGAGCTGAAAAGCAAAGTAAAAAAATATTAGAGGTTATCACATATGAACGTAGTATACAAAGTTTGCTATGGCACTAAAATCATCAGCTTTTGATCATTTTCGTTGTTACTGAGTCACTCGTTGTTACGGAGCCACGAACAAAATGGTGATTCAATGGCCTGATGCCAGTGCCGCCGACATGCCCAGCTAAATGGGTGTTTGGTTGCGAGGAATTTATAATAAATCCTATCACATTAAATGAAATTAAGCTATTTATGAGGATTAAACATAATTTAATTATAAACTAATTGCATGAGACCAGTCTCAGTGGGAGTTTAACAAAGGATTTCATGAGCATTAATTATCATGCCACATCATCATTTTTCTTATATGGCAAGATATTTATGAGTAAAGAGAAGGAAGGGTTTCATCATACATGAGAGGAGTGTCATCAGTTCATCACCGTGAAACTCATATAGCACAATTATCTAGTTCACAATCTAGGTAACTGTGCTATGAAACTCTGCACTGAGACTAGCCTAAGTACTAGATTTTTTCCGCAAGACGAATCTAATGAGACTAATTAATTCATGATTAGCATATAATTATTGTAGCGTCACATTGTCTAATCATGATCTAAATTGGTTTAATAGATTCATCTCGCGAAAAAACTTATGATTAGGAAATTTGTTTTATCATTGATCTATATTTAATACTTATATAATTAACTTTAGTATTCGATGGGATAAGACTTATACTTTTTTACTGTAGGAAGCCAATGTCTAAGTTTCATGTGTTCGACAATCAACACGGTTGACGACGACGACTATTCTTGCTCGTAGCTGCTAGTACGTAAATGTGGCACAAGCTTTGGCATCATCCATCTCTTGATATCCGAAATTCAAATTCATTTCAAGCTCGTTATTATCATCCTGAATTTCTGGCACTGAGATATGAGCATCGCATTGTGTATGTGAAAATAATCGGATCGCGATCAATAGTCGCGATCCATCTAAGGGGTTTTCTGCACAATATTTTGGATCACCGTCGCCCTCGACATGGCCGGCTCCGAGCTCCACGAGCCCGCCTTGTTGCTTATGCCGCCGCCTCTACTTCTCGCCCCAACGACAGTAGAACCTTTTCTACTTTCGGGAACCGCTCTGCCCGGACTCCAAAGAGATGAACGGAGAAAACTCGATAGATGTAGGCCAGCAGGAGGCGGCTGCTGCCGTGGATCGGACTTGCTCTGATCCACCGCGCCCTGGCCATGGAACGGAAGCCTTCGTCTCTATTGCCGGGCATCTTCCTTGACGAACCCCGATAAAGCTGCTACACGCTGACCCCGCAAGGCCGCAATCCTTCGCTGCGGCGGGCCTTGCCAGTCTGGCACCGGCGAGCACTCTCCGGCTCTCCGTCGTGCTTCTGATGTGTTTCCTCGTGCACTGCTTCCGGATTGTAGCAAATGACAATAACATTCTTTTGCCCTCCTGTGCGGCAACGAGAAATCGTCGAGGATGAAGGTGAAGCGGACACGGCTGGGGGATCTTGTGAGCGAGGACGAAGAGTGGAGATCCGAAGGAGGATCGCAAGCCATTCCCGACGACCAGGCGAGGAGCGCCGTCACCGGAGCCGGGAAAGGGAGCCATGGGTTGGATCGCGATTAATAACCGCGATCCGATCCAGGGGGTTTTGTGTAAATAAATTGAATCACGGTCAATAGTCGCGATCCAATTTAGGGGGTAAATGAAAATAACTAAGGGGTTTAATGCAAAATATTCGATCGCGGTCATTGGTTGCGATCCAATTTAGGGGGTTTTCTGCAAAATATCACACCGCCGTCCGCCCATCCCCGTCGCCATGGCCGGCTCCGAGCTCCGCCTCGTTCCTCGGATCCTCGGGCCGCCTCTACTCCTCGCCGCGCCGCCTGGAGCATCGTTTCTCGGTGCGCGCATCGCCCGCAACACACTCGAATGAGGAGGGAGGAGACGAGAGAATACAAGACAGAGATGGAGAATCGAGCTCGTTCCACTCCGTTGGGTATCGCCGTCGTCGTCCTCCCTTTCCTCCTCGTGCTCATCTGGCATGGCCGGGCACAAGGTTTAACACAGGCCACCCGATCAAGTTTCCCACTAGGCCACAACCGCCTTAGTTCCAAGGTGGACGTTCAAACTTAAAAACGCCAGTGCGCAAATGTGTACACCGAGAGATGAGCTTGTTTTCAGTGTGCTCTGTTTTTTCAGCAGCACAATCTCTGCAAGTAGAGACCAATGCTGGTTGCTTGACTCAAATCCAGACCCACTACTCTGTGTTGAACAGAATCCAGAATCTACACTTGAGTCAAATCTAAAACAATTGGTGTACTACGCTACCCATCAATGTTCAGAATGCAGCTCCAACACCACCGTTTACAAGTTACAACAGTTGGAACTGACAAGAATGGTAAGATTGGCACAAGTACACAGGCTACATCAGCCTAACTGTTACAGTTGAATACGTATCACTCAAAATTCCAGCTTCCCTGGATGAATATGAGCATGCTGTCTTGCTGTGGATAGAAACAGGGGCTCTCCTTCAGCCTATAGATGTTCAGATGGGTCAGACACGACGGGCGGCACGACGCACGACACTAAAAAGCACGACACTAACACGACGGCCGTAGTGTCAGTGTCGGCACGACACGATGACGGGCCGTGTCTGGGTCGTGATCTCGACACGCAGTGCCAGCACGAACACGACACGAAAATGTGATGGCCCATCTAAACACGACGGTGGCCCAATAAATCTCGGCCTAGCAGCCCAGTACCACGTCCAGCCGGCCCAGCCCCAAACCTTGCATATATATATCCCATCTCAAACCCTAATCCCCACCCATTCCCACCCCTCACGGTCACAACCGCAAGCCGCCGCCGCCGGCCAACAGCTTCGCACTCCAGGCGGGCAAGCGCCGCCGCCCACCAGGAGGGCAAGCGCCACCGTGGGTCGCGGCCACCAGGAGCTGGAGGGCAAGCGCCACCGTCGGCCGCCGTTGCCGATGGAGCACCACCACCAGATGGGGATTTTTTATTTTTTGGGTTGTCAATTTGATTTGTATGCATGTGATTGATCCATGGTTTTCACTAATTCTTTGTAATGCCTTCGTTGATTCGAATCTCTTTCTGCTATCTTGCTTGTGCCGGCAACAACACGTTCGTGCTCGCCGTGCCGGCAACAGCACGTCGTGCTCGCCGTGCCGGCGTGCTGGCACGACACGGCTAGGTGAGATGCGTGTCGTGCGTGGGCCGAAGAGCCAACACGGCGTGCTGGCACGCCACGACACGACTGACCTCTCGTGCCTATCCGTGTCGTGTCTAACCGTGTCGTGTCTAACCGTGTTCGTGTCGTGTCGTGGTGGGCGGCCCATCTGGACATCTATACTTCAGCCCAGTTTATTTGCACTGCAGCTGCCTCTGCAGCGGCTTGGAGCTCCATGTGAGCTCCTGGACGGCGGCGGGGAAGATCACCGTGGGGTTCCTCCTGCTCTCCTCCAGGTAGGGGAAGTCCTCGGTGAAGTGGAGGCCTCGGCTCTCGCGCCTGGCGAGCGCGCTCTGGACAACCAGCTTGGCGCAGCAGAAGAGGTTGCGCATCTCGCAGGCCTCCACGCCGACCATGGTCGGCGCCCACCCTCGCCGGAAAAGGAACGCCTCCCACTCCGACTCCAGGTCGCCGATCCTCCACTCCGCCTGCTTCAGCCGCCCCGTCGACCGCACGATGCCGACGTACTCCCACATCACGGCCTGCAGCTCCGCCCGGATCCGCCGCGTCCGCGCCACGATCTCCGACAGCGCGCCGGCGCCGGCGCCGAGCGCCGACGGTGACAGGAGCGTCGGGCGCGCCCACCGCTCGGTGAGGGACGTGTCGGCGCCGGCGCCGGCGTCCAGCATGTGGTCGATGGACGGCTGCACCGCCCGCCTGGCGAAGACCAGCGCCTCCAGCAGCGAGTTGCTCGCCAGCCGGTTGGCGCCGTGGAGCCCCGTGCACGCGACCTCGCCGGCGACGTACAGGCCCCTCATGTTCGTCTCCCCCTGCAGCCCCGCCCGGACGCCGCCGCACATGTAGTGCGCCGCCGGCACCACCGGGATGGGCTGCCGGGTGATGTCCAGGCCGTACCGCAGGCATTCGGCGGCGATGTTGGGGAAGTGAGCAAGAACCTTGTCTCTTGGCCTGTGGCTGATGTCCAGGAGGACGTAGCTCTCGCCGCGCTTCTTCAGCTGGTCGTCTATGCTCCTCGCAACCACATCCCTTGGTGCTAACTCAGCGCGTTCATCGTACAGCGGCATGAATCTCTCCATGGATTGGTTGTAGAGGATTCCTCCGTCTCCTCTAACGTCCTCTGTTATGAGAAACGCATTCTCCCTTCTCGTGATTGGCTTTCCTAGTCTATCAACCCGTGCCACCGCACGGGCTAACGACTTTAACATAATTATTCGTTTGGTTTATTATCAACCACCAGGCAGTCGAACAGAGGTAACATTACATAAATATAAATGACATTTAGTTTATTACCTAAAAATGTCATTATTTTTCCATATATCCAGCATTTTATCCAACAGCTTGCACCAATCAATCTGATTTAAACTACCATAAAATGTGATCATTTTGTTGTAGAGCAAGTAGTAGAATATTTAAATAAAATGAATTAATATTGAAGATCTAGTACATCCTCCTTTTTTACATATCACTATTGCTTTATCACAAATCAAATATGTCTAACTTTGACCAAGTTTATAGATATAAATATTATTCTACCAAATATATGCATTATCAAATCATACTCCATGGTGAATTTGATGATACAAATATGGTATCATAGATGTTGTTATAGTTTCAATAATCACCTTGATGTAAATGCGTATTGTTTCATCACTTTTCCCAAATGCAAGAAATTGTTATGTAAGTATGTAACTGCTGATGCCCCATTAATATATTTAATTAAGTAAGAATCAATCGACCATGCAAAGTTGTTTGTACTAATCTTGCCTGCTTCATGGAAATTATGTAAAAAAATGTAAAAAGAGGGATCAGAATGAGTTGTATCTGTACAGAGGCAATAAGATCTTAATTTCTAGCGGCTAGCGAATATATACTGCTACTCACATGTCATCAACTCAGCACAATCCTAAAATCAAGATATCATCAATCTATAGTGTATTCTTTTTTTAATCTTAACTGTGTCAACTACTTTTCCACCACCTATGTCTGTCAAGTCCTATCATCGTATGACATAAAAACTTGATATTTTGGTTAGTAAAATCAGTTTTATGCGTCCTAGAGCATCGTCTGACTCATTCCTGCTACTTGTGCCATGGATAGCACCCTCGCTTGTCGCCTGCACTCTGTCCTTGCTTGACTGCTTGTGGTCTACTCGGTTTGTGGCAGTCTTGTGGATTACTACGTACTATGGGCTGCGGCTGCTTTCATGCTCATCCAAAGACCACTGAGGTTTAAGAAGGTCGAATTTGTGTGTGGGACGCATCTCTGGAGTCGGAGATTGCATATGAAGATTATAGGTGGCGGACATCAAATTTATATGTTTTAATAATTGAACAGATGGATAGTTTAGAGAGCTGATTTAAATTAATTTTATAAAACACAGATTTTAGGTAATTTTAACATAGATATAAGGGGTTATTTTAGTTAAGTATGCATAATGGCAAATGTGGGTAATTTTATTCTTTTTTTAAGTGTCCACCTAGGATCGTAGGTGGTTTCATGTGGATGATTCTTTAATTTTTCTTTTTTCCTAGACTGTCCACCTAGGATCCTAGGTGGCTTCGCGTGGAGGCCTCAAAAGGAGCCTCCAATTAGCAATAGTAAGATTGGGAGGCCATCGTCTGAAAGCGCAGTTGGATGGAACTGAACAAACCTAGTAAAATGCAAAGGAGAAGAAAAACTGAATTAGGGACAACTGAAGGGATACAATACAATGGCAAGAGAATTTTTAACCTAGTAATAAGGCACCTATTGGTACAAATAAAATTCTGGTTCTGGTGTCCAAATTTTAACCAGCGGCAAGAGAAACTTACTCCATATTGGAAATTACAGCCTGAGCACGATGGGACATTGCAATTCCATCCCCGGTGGCTACCTGAAACATTGAAATTTCAAGGAATCTTAGGAACATTGTGAGTAATATATTAACTTGATTCTCATCACCGCAAATGGATGATGTCGTATCATATTCAACATGTCACCTACTAATAGTGTCCACCATTCAGAAAGCATGTCGGATCGCATAATATATATCAGAAAGATAACGACAGA
This sequence comes from Cenchrus fungigraminus, assembly GCA_036936925.1. Classification (NCBI taxonomy): domain Eukaryota; kingdom Viridiplantae; phylum Streptophyta; class Magnoliopsida; order Poales; family Poaceae; genus Cenchrus; species Cenchrus fungigraminus. Next base: position 127,277,653 of record CM072777.1, read on the forward strand.
TGCATCTAGATTATTATAATAAAAGATATAAAAGAAGGAAGTGTCTCCTGAAAAGTACCGGTGGATTGGTTGTTGTGGGATATATATGACCAGCTCCTCCAGATGCAAGCAATGTTACTTTCGAGATGAAACGGACTACCTGGATAACACAAGAACAATATTTCACTTGAACAATTTTTTTACAAGAGCGGTATTGGTACAAAAAGCTTGAAATTGAAATTCCAGACGATATACCTTCTCAGTTTCAACATCTATTGAATCCACTCCATAGCAATAGATTTCACCATTTTTCTGCAACAGAACAATTCATATTAGTCATGGGTGATACCTTTGACTGAAAATTCTTTGCAATTGGAGGAGAAAGTTAGGTATGTCATATAGCACAACACATATACCACTTATGGAGCATAAAATTGTTGTTGGCTGTGCTCCCAGCAATAACACGAGTAAAAAAGGTCATGAAAGTTCATGTGATTTTAAACTAAATTAAATGAGCAAGACATCGAAATATGGGAAGTGGGCAAAAACAAGTACAATGTGTCGACTTCCAGTGTACATTTGACAAAAAGTTAGGGAAATAGTCATATGAAAGAGGCATCTGGCAGGTTTGGCGCTACCACATAACATTTTAAGGTTGTGTTTAAGAGGTCACTATCGACAAACATTTGGAAGCTGACAATAACAGGCCAATAGTCACTAATATCTTAATCTGTCGCTTCCTAAGCTGTTTCCTGAAAAGTGAACACTTCAGCAGCTATGTTCTCAAACCTTTTTTACACTCAAACAATAAGCTTACCATTATTTTGTTTGTTTCGAAAAGGTTCCACTATTTTGATCCTTGTAAGGTCAGATGACAAAAAGGAAATAACTAATCTGGCCAATCACTAGTTCGCACAATAGTTTTTGTGTAGCCCAAACCTATTTGCTATGTATCAATCTATATGTTCGTGAAGGAAAACTGCATGCACACAACTATATAGCAGATAGCTTTCAGAAGTAACAGAAGGGAAACACATGCAAGAATGTCATAAAAAAACATACTAGTGAAAGAGCCTAAGGAGAATTTCACCAAATAATTTAGTGATCAATGGTTGGTATAAGAATAACATATGTTAACCTGACATGTCAATAAATCAATGGCGAAGTGGTGACCAAACAAAGATATGTTATCATCATTATCAACTGCTTGCAGTAGTGCTCTTTCAATCTCTCTTCCAGTCATATCAGCAGAATGGACAATTCTGTTGTGAGAATGACCACCTTCCCTTGCAAGGTGCAGTCTACCATCTTCACCATGGTCAAATGAGGCACCCATGGCAATTAGTTCCTTGACGCGCTCTGGACCTTCTGTGCAAACTATATGAAAGAAAACATGAAGATTATGCGCTAACAAATATATGAATTAACAACTGTACTAAAGCAGGGGAATATTTGTTCACAAGCAATGATTCACTGGAAAATGCATTAATACAACGGCGAGGCAATAATAAAACTATGGTAAGGATAATGGATGCTAAAACTTACTCTGACAGTCTCTTCATCGCACAGATAAGCCCCTGCAACAATTGTGTCTTTCATGTGACTTTCTACTGAATCCGAGGGGCAGAGAACAGCACTGACACCGCCTTGTGCGTAGTTTGTGTTGCTCTCATGAGGCTCTGCTTTGGTGATAATAGCAACAGAGCCGTGCTTTGAAACTTCCAGAGCATACCTTAGGCCAGCAACACCACTGCCAATAACCACAAAATCGAAGAATTGTGTGGTATCATCCTGCAGGCATGAAATAGCAGAGGCTCTGATGGGGCTGACCTTGTGCCTCACATGTTGTTGGGAGACACAAGAAGATCTTGCCCCCATGAAACGAGGCATGGTACCTAGTCTGTAAACACAATTAACACGCTGTCATCAGATTAACAATGCAACAATAACACAGCAGAAAGTGTCAGATCAAAGCTCGCAATTTGAAATAAGTAACTCAATTTTTTTTGAAGTACAACTCAATTGATTATGTATATTATTACTAACTGAAGCCTTTTGCATGTTTTTTCAGTTCTTTTCTCTGAATCATACTCCAGATACTACAAATGGTGGAGAGAGAGAGAAAATGCAGCAAGCACTTGGAAAGTTGGGATCCTCTCGAAAAAGAATAAACGTTTGACGCTCTCAGCAAGAATAATATTTGACAGCAGCAACTTCACCTCGTGATATCAAGCTGGGCGCATCTTCTGAAAGAGAGAGAAGGCAGTCCAAAAGCTTGCGTGTGCACTTTCTCGATATGCATCAACCGTGCGCATTGGAGGCTAGCAAATCCATTCGTCAGGTTCGCCATCCCGTCCTCGACTCTACCTGCAGAAACGAAACAAGAGCACACAAACTAATCAGCAACGTGGATTCTGTTTGGTTGGATGTACTGGGTTGCAACCTATGAATCTGATCACCTCCCCACTCAAATAGTGATCTTACCCCCTGCTTTATACATACCACAAGCACTTTGCATCAGCCACACAATTAACTTAACAGCCACATAAAAATTGAACAGCCACACAATAATTTAACAGCCACATCATCAACACATTGTAATATTTCACATGCTTGCACCATGCATGAAGGAACAGCACACACAATACTTTAAAAGCCACATAAAAATCTTAGCTACATTAGAAATAGAAGTCTTAGGCCATATCCATAAGCACATTACACACATTTCCAACCCCCATCCTTGCACGATGTGTCAAGTTCAAGCCTTATACAATATAAGTTCAAGGCTTCTACATAGCAAGATACAAGTTTACTTAGACCACAAATGTATAGTTGTATGTGGTACTAACAAAAGATTAATCCTCTTTGTTTCTCAAAAAAAAAAAAGATTAATCCTCTTCCTATCCCTTTCAAACATTGGGGCATAAGCAATCCCTTCCCTTCTTGCAATTCGTTTTCTTTTTCTAGACCGAGCAACAATTTCCATCACACACAACAACCAATGTGCAGCAGCAGCAAAAATAAATGCTTTGCACCTGTTATCCATCTACATTCGACAGGATAAAATTGTGACTACAAATGACCTAGCAAAAATACCATGCACGATTTCCATGTACTAACACAAGATTCTTGAAATCAACCATCAATCCAGCATCAATGGGCCCTGTACACATGAAGGAGGAGGGGGGGTTGCATTTACCTTAACTCAGATCCGAGATGGTGGGAGCTGCAGCTTGCGGTGGGAGGCGGCCTGGCGAAGGAGCAGGGAACGGGCCTGGCGGCGCGCGCGCCCGTGCAGGCGACCGCCCCTGGAGGCGCCGCGCAAGCCTGCCGCAGGCGCCCGGCGGCGCGCGCCCCTGGAGGCGCCACGCAGGCCTGCCTGCCTGCTGGCCGCGGGACGCGCCCCTGGCCGCACGGGGCGGGCTTGGCAGCCGGCCGCAGGACGGGCGTGTGACAACCCGCCCAGGAAAATACCGTACTATCGCCTAAACCAATCCACTTTGGCCATTAAGCAATAATAAAGTATCATCCTGTCGTTAGTTGCCGGGTTAACGCCCGGTAAAATCACTTACATAACAACAAAGGATCGACAAATATGCATTGAAACTCACGCGAAGGCGAGTCCAGAGTACAACACATGATTAAGTCCACATCTGCCCCGAAGGGTTTAATTATTACAAACCAAAGTACTTGACACGATAACGAAGTTCAGAGTTTTGAAAACAGCGGAATTAAACTAAACGGCGCGAGGAGCATCACAGGAGGCCTACCATGATGCCTTCATTCATCGTCTTCCACCCACTCCAGCTCCCAGCCAGGCGGGATTTCTCCAGGCCACACATCACTAAAAGCATTACCTGAAAACAACAAATTACAGCAAGGCTGAGTATACTAATACTCAGCAAGACTTACCCGTTGGTGACAGCTACATCACCAACTCCAGACATGCAAGGCTTTTTGGCTAGTGGGGTTCTTTTGCCGAAAAGCAACAAAGAGTATGTCCTTACTTTCAATATTTTAGCTCAGGTTCTAGTGGGTTACTCCTTTCTAAATGAGCAAGCTATTGCAAGCATCAGTTGTGCAATTCAATTAATCAAGCATAAATATTCACACAGTTCCATCATTAGGGATATCATGACCCGTTGGATAAGTAGTCTCAGATAACGGTGAGAGACCGACAACCAGTTGATTTAAATCTTGCAAGGTAGACCTAAACACACGGTAGGGTGTACTCACCAAGAGCCCACCAACCAGGCGGTTCCCAAAACTCTTCGGCTCAGAATCGAATCTTACAGTCATTGGTACAGGTTATCTGGCATACCCCGCAAGGCACCCCGAATCACCATGCACCACCCGTAGCTAGCCGTGAGACGCATCCCAAGATGAGTAATAGTAAGATCCCTCACCGCGTCATTAAGGTACTAGGCTTACCGGTCTCATTCCCGACAAGTGCTTAGTACTTTCAAACACTTAACCCACGAAAGCCATTGGACCGGAGCCCACATCCCATGCTCTTACCACATGAGCAATCCATTTATAAAGATCTTATGATTCCAACATAAGAACATATTCTCGCGAGTGACAAGTATCACTCGACTTGTAACGGTCCTATAGCATAGCAGCTATTGACCTAGCATACTAGTAAAAGACATAGGTACCTAGGGATCATGCATCTAGGGTTTCATTTCAACTCTTGAACGTAAATGCACAAACATCCATAGAGAGTTGTATAATTTCCAAAAACAAATAGGTTAATGCACCGGGGCTTGCCTCCGTCAGCAAAGTTAGCCTGGGGGTCCTCGGTGTCCTCGTTCACTTCCACGTAATGCAGCTCCGCGTCAGCTCCTCCTTCCTCGGCTTCCGGCATGAGCTCGTAGTTACCGTCAGGAAGCTCTACACGGAATGCAATGCAGGGTTATTGAGTGGAGTGAGAGTTTAACCATCCCATCCAACTCTTGTTGGCCATATTCATCTTGACAATCAATTAATTAGTGTTTCCTTTCATTGAGGTCATTTCATGTGAAGGTGTATTATTTTAATCTTTTACTAGTGACTTGTACCCATGTAAGCAAATAAAACTATTAACCACACAAAACAGCAAGGGGGATCCACAGCCCTTAATTAAGGTAAACAACAATTTCACAAGGTTATTAAGGAAACAGGAATGATTTTTCCTAAAGAAACCTATTAGGGAGCTTATATGGATTCCAAGCTTTTAATTACAAAACAAAATATAAAAATAGGAAAAAGGGTGCATGGCTGGTTCTAAACACCTAAACAAGACCACTGGCCCAAGATACACATTTAAATTAGCCATAAAACATATACATCAAAAAGATATTTCCTGGCTGAAAGAAATATGAGAAATGCATAAAGAAATACATAAAGCATTGCTGCAGCCAAGCTCATCCCTACAACATCTCTGACCTAAAACAAGCCTAGGAAACCAACAAGCACAACAAGATCCAACATAAAATTTGAAATATGCATTTAAACTTAAATCTAAGAATATAACAAGAATAAATACTTCTCGCAGAGATAAAATCATGGTAAATGCAAGAAAGTTGCATCTAGGAATATTATGAGCATGGCCACAAGTTGAGCACAAAAATCTATTTACATTTTGCTACAAAAGTCAATAAGGCAGAAATAGCATAAATGCAAAGTAAATCATATAAAAAGATCTGTTTAATAACTTTGTGCAAATTTTTTGTCCAGAGTCTATACATGACATGGCTAGCAACATATCCAAAATTCAGCTCCATAGCTCCTCTAGATTTTGAACTACAGCAAATTTGTGCCAAACTGAGTTTGCATTTTCATTCAAAATCTATAAGTCAAAAGTATAGTCATGCCTTGTAGAAGTTGTAGATCTACTCTCACTGAGACCAACAAAATTAGGTTTGCATTTTTCTGATTTTTATATGATTTCCTATGATTTTTCTAATGTGCTGGACTAAGCTGTAAAGAAACTAAGTTAACTATCCTTACAAACACGTCCCTGGTTCACACATATACCCCTGGATGTTCACATCCGTGCCCTCGGCGGTGGAGGTGAGGTCGCCGCTGGTGATGTGGGGCCAGAGGTGAGCAACAAATGGAGGGGACGTGCGATTGGCCTCACCACGAACTGATTGGTAGCGATGGCTCGGCCGGAGGTGGCTCCGGCGAGCGGCGGCGGCGAGGCCGCGACGGCGCGCCCGCGGTCCACCGAATTCCGGCGAGGGGAGGGGCAATGCGGGTCAACGTGCGGCCGTGGGAGCTACACAGGGACCTAGTGGAGCGGTTGGACGGGTTGGCCGGCGACGGGAGCTAGTGGGAGCTCGAGCTCGCGGCGGCGGCGGTAATGGCGGGCAGGCGGTCGGCGTGCGCGGGAAGAACGGGAAAGGGCTATTTATAGCCGGGACGTGCTGGAGAGGGGGAATGCTTCGCGGCTAAGGATCGCTCCGGCGTTTAATGTGCGGTACGGCGGCGGTCCTCGGCGTGCGTGCGCGCAGGGGAAAGGACGGCGCCGCGGGCGCGCGTACACGTCGCGTGGCGCGCGGTTCCTCCGGCCGAGGTGTCGTCTCGGGGTGCGCGCGCGAGCCGACGCAAGCCTAGGTCATGCACGGACTTCCATGGCCGGCCGTAGTACGGTGGCGCACGGCGGCGGCGCGGCGGCGACGCGTGGACGCCGCGCGCGCGTGACGTCGCGCCGGTGCGCGCGCTCGGCCCGGTCCTTTCCATGTGACTGTGTTTGACTGTGCATTGCTCAAAATTTCGAATTCCAACTTTAAAATCTGTAGATAGGACATTTGTAGACGAGCCATCCCTCTGCACTATGGCACAGGCCGAATTGGATTTGGATTTGAAACGAGGGAGAAATTCAAATGCCAACTTGAAGAATTTCATGGCTCGGGTGAATAGTAAACTGAGGTTTGACTTGCAAATTTGAACCCTTTCCTCTCAAAATTTGAAAAGCCAACCTGAAGATAAAATGTGTCCCACTAAATTCTGCACAACTTTTATATTGGCAGATTTTTGAGTGTTTAGACAAAATTTGGAGAACGTGGCCAAAGTTCTTGGACAAAGAGATAGACATTAAGAGTTTGACCACTTAATCTAGGGTTTTGACCATGATAGATGGTGTTGACTTGCTTAAGGTGCTAAAGGGTGATTGTTGGCTAGGTTTTTGAGGTGATGACCCAGGTTGACCATGATTTGACCATAGTCAACAGGTTTGACCAGTAATTAGGGTTAAATAAAAACCTGGGGCGTCACAGCCTAGAAGCCTACCCCCTTAAGCGGAATCTCGTCCCGAGATTCGATTTTAAAGAACAAGATAGGACAAAAAGAAACTTACAGTTTCGAGATTGTAGAAAACCCGGGTACTTGGTGTTGAGAAAATTTTCCGTCTCCCAAGTCGCTTCTTCCGTATGATGACTCCATTGTATCGTGTACATCCTTACGGTATGTCTTCGGGTCTTCCTCTCTTTTTGGTCTAACACCCTCATAGGGTGCTCGATGAGCGAGAAATCCGGCTCAATCGAAGCATTTGCTTCTGTGATTACCTCGGTCTCAGGCACAGGCACGCCTTTCTTCAACTGGGTCACATGAAACACATTGTGGACTGCGGAGAACCGTTCCGGAAGTCGGATGCGATAAGCCACTAGCCCACATACCTCAATGATTTTATAAGGTCCAATATAGCGTGGAGCTAACTTTCCTTTAACACCGAACCTTTGCACACCTTTGTGTGACGCCCCAGGTTTTTAATTAGCATCATTAGTGCTAATGACCTCGTCAACCGAATCAAACACGTTGACTTCGGTCAAACCTTGGTCAACCTGGGTCATCACCTCGAAAACCTAGTCAACAATCACTAGTGACCCTCTTAATCAAGTCCACACACCCTTGTGGTCAAACCCTAGTCAACCCTTGGTCAAAACCCCGGTCAAAACCCCAATGTCTTTGAACTTCCTCCAGAACTTTTGCCGCGTTCTCTAAATTTCACCTAAACACTTCAAAATCCCCCAATATAAAAGTTGTCTAGTTTCTCGAGGGACACAACTTTGCTTTTGGGTGGCATTTCCAATTTTGAGTGAAAAAGGGTGAAAAACTTGGTCAACTGCAGCTTTTACTATTCACCAGTGCCATGAAAAATAGGAACTTTGCCTGCAGTTCATGCTCAAACCGTTGATCAAAGCACCTGTCGGCCTTTGTGAAAGTTGTAGAGGGGTCACTGATCTACAACTTTGCTAATTACACTTTAGTGCACTTCAGTTTGGATTTTTGGAGAAAGAGGCAGTCAAACAGGGCTAGTTGGAACATCTTGGGCGACGTCGCGCCGTGCCGCTGCGTTCCCGCGCTCCAACGCGCCGCGCGCCCCCGCGCCGCGTGGCGTTCCCTCCACCTCGGCGTCTGAGCCCTCCCCGTCGGCCCGCGCCCGAGCCGCGTCCCGAGGCCACGCTTCCCGAGGCCGTGCGCGCCCCGAGAGCCTTGGAGCTTGCGCCCGCCACGTCCCCGCCGCGCCGCGCCGGACCCCCACCCGTGCCGTCCGCCGGCCGCCGTCCTGCGCGCCCGCGCGCGTCCGGGTCCCCCTCACCCCTCTAGTTGCTTCAAAACGCCAGGGAACGTCGCCTATAAAAGGGCCACCGTCCGGTTCCTCACGCGCGCCCGCCCGTTCCTCCTCCCTGAGCTCGCCGCCGCCCCGCCATTGGAGCGCCGCCGCCGAGCTCCATCTTTCGCTTGCAACCACGGCCGTCCAACCGCTCGAAACCCTCCTCTAGGACCCATAGAAGCTCACACCGCCGCGCATTGCTCAGCCCCGCCTCGATTTTCGCCGGAGTCCAGGTCGCAGCGGTCACCGCCGCCGAGACCCCTTGCCGGCCACCTCCCAGACCCGTCCAAGCCGCGGAATCAAGCCTTGGGTGGTCAGGGACCCTTTTCCCGACCTTCCCCGACCTCGAGCGCCGGCGAGCTCGCCGGATTCCGGCCAACCGCGCCGCCGGCCGGCCGAGGGACCCAATTGCGAGCCAACCTTTCTTTCCAGGGGCCTGAGTGCGAAGCAAGGACTTATCTGTAAGGAAAGCAAAGTTTCCAGGGACCTCCTTGTAACTTGATTCTTAAATAGTGTATGTGTTTTGCTGAATCTTGTAAAGTGCCTAGAAACTTGTAGAAAAATCAGAAAAATTCAAACTCAATTTTGTTGGATTCCTTGTGAAAAACCCTACAACTGTTGTAAAGCATGACTGTGCTTTTTCTGGATAGTTTTTGCATGAAAAATAGAAGACTGATAAACATAGATCTGTTGTATCTCAAAATCCACAAGTGCTCTTGAGCTGAATTTTTGATATGTTGTGTGATATGCCATTCCTAGCTTCTGTACCAAAAATTGAACAAAGTTATGTTGAATATATTTTAATATAAATTGTTTTGTATTTATGCTGAATCTGTCCAAATGATTTTTGTAGCTAAAAATAATTATATTTTTGTGCTCAACTTCTGCATGTGATCTTGTTGTGCCTAAATACACCTCTGGTGAATTAATCACAATTTTATAATTGACAAAAATATTTATTCCTGAAATATGCTTGATTTTCTCTGTAATTGCATAACTCAAGATCTATAGTAGGTATAGGTGTATATATTGCATGCCTAGCTTAGATTTGGACCAGAGGCCATGTGTGAGAAAGTTGGGATCCATTTGATGCTTATTTATTTTTATATGCATTTATCCTGTTTTTGTAGCTAGCTTTTGTTATTTTTGGTATATTTAATTCCATAGCTCTTTTAAGTGTGCATGTGTGTTCAGTGGCTTTGCCTTGTGTTATAGAGCTTGGAAAACACCCCCACTGAATTTTATGAATTTATTTTATAAATAAAAGCTATAGAAGCCATTTAAAGCTTAATATCAAATTAAATTGGAAAATCACCAACACCACAACTAGTGACCTCATGTTTGTGATGTAAATCATGCTAAGATGCTTAGGACCACCTCCTTGCTGTTTTGTGAATTTAGATTAATTTATTTACATAAATATGTACACAGTCACTATCAAAAAGAATAATTAATAAAGAACTGCATATTGTTCCTTTTTGGAAGAGTATGCTGAATGTATTTCTTATCTAGGTGAATGTGGTCAACCATGCACCCCATGGTTGTCATTTGTTGTTTTGGAATTAATTAAATCAAAACTGTCAGTTAAATCTTGCATTTGCATCCTCGTGTAGATCTTCCCGACGGTAGCTGTACGCGTGTGCCGGAAGGAGGAGACGGAGGAGCTGACGGAGACGTGCACTACGTCACTGTAGAGCAAGACCTGGACCAAAGTCCAGAAGGGCCCAAGGCCAACCTTGCCATCGAAGGCAAGCCCCGGATCATTAACCCTGTCTTTTTAAAATTATGCAATTATGTTTGATATGATTGCGCATTTACGTTTCAGGAGTTGAATTGAAATCCTAGATGCATGATCCCTAGGTACCTATGTCTTACTAGTATGTTAGGTCGATAGCTGCTATGCTATAGGACCGGTACAAGTCGAGTGATGTTCGTCACTCGCGAGAATAGGTTCTTATGTTGGAATCATAAGATCTTTATAAATGGATTGCTCATGTGGTAAGAGCATGGGATTTGGGCTCCGGTCCAGTGGCTTTCGTGGGCTAAGCTTTTGAACTTACTAAGCACTTGTCGGGAATGGGACCGGTAAGCCTAGTACCTTAATGAGACGGTGCGGGAACTTACTATTACTAATCTCGAGTAATCACCTGCCCGGCTAGCTACCGGGAGAGGGGGGTACATGTGTGAAGCTGGGTGTACTGTGTGGGGCACGCCAGATAGCCGTGTACCCGGGACAGTAAGATTCGATCCCAAGCCGAGGACTTTTGGGAACCGCCTGGTGGTTGTCCATGTGAGGGCACCCTACCGTGTGTTTAGGTCTACCTTGCAAGGTTATAAATCAATCGATTGTCGGCCTCTCACCGTTATCTGAGACTGCTTAGTCAACTGGCCATGATATCCCTTAATGATGGAACTTTGTGAATATTACTATCTGAATTAATTGTATTGTGAAATTCTTGATTGAATTAGTTGGCACACTTAGAAATGGTAATCAACTAGAATTTGTGCTAAAATATTGAAAGTAAGGACATACTATTTGTTGCTTTTCAGCAAAAGAACTCCACCGGCCAAAAAGCCTCTCATGTCTAGAGTTTGATGATGTAGTTATCACCCGACGGTTAAGTCTTGCTGAGTATTAGTATACTCAGCCTTGCTTTAAAAATGTTGTTGCAGGTGTTGTTTGGCCTGGTGAGATTCCACCCGGCTGGGAGCTGGAATGGGTGGATGACGACGAGTGATGGCATCACGGACGGCCTCCTGTGATGTTTATCGTTACGCTAGTTTATTTTATCCGCTGTTTTCGAACTCTGAACCTTTACTTATTATGTCATGAACAATGGTTTGTAATAATTAAACCCTTCGGGGTAATTTGGTTTTAATTTGTGTTTGTACTCTGGACTCGCCTTGGTGTGAGTTTTAATGCATATGTTCGATCCTCTCTGTGAATTTCCAAGTGATTTACCGGGCATTAACCCGGCAACTAACGACAGGATGATACTTTATTGTCGCTTAATGGCCAAAGTGGATTGGTTTAGGCGATAGTACGGTATTTTCCTGGGCGGGTTGTCACACTTTGGTTGGTGAAACCTTTAGGTAGACATAATTACCAACTTCATATTGTCGGGGTGCTGTTCCTCTATCGTGATAGCTCTTTTGCCTCATCTGGGCTAACTTCAAATTCTCCCTTATCACTTGCACCTTCTCTTCAGCGTCTTTGACTAAGTCTGGACCAAAGAGTGTCCTTTCTCCGGCTTCTGACCAGTTCAAAGGGGTACGGCATCTCCGTCCATAAAGAGCGTCAAACGGTGCCATCTTCAAACTAGCCTGGTAACTATTGTTATACGAGAACTCTGCCAAGGATAAACACTTGTCCCAACTCTTATCAAAATGCATGATGCTTGCCCGTAGCATGTCTTCCACAATTTGATTTACCCTTTCCGTCTGACCATCGGTCTGCGGATGATAGCTGGAACTACAGATCAATTTGGTTCCTAAACATTCATGCAATTGCTCCCAGAAACGAGCTACAAATTGAGTTCCTCGATCAGAAATTATGGTCTTTGGAATTCCATGCAAGCGGACTATTTGGTCCATATAGATCTCCGCATAGGCTTGCACTGAATAAGTGGTGTGAACTGCGATGAAATGAGCAGTTTTGGTAAGTCTGTCCACGATAACCCAAATAGAGTCTTTCTTTCTGGCTGTTAGGGGTAAACCCACAATAAAGTCCATACTTATGTCATCCCACTTCCACATAGGTATCGACAAGGGTTGGAGTACACCTGCCGATTTCAAGTGGCTTGCTTTCATTCTATGACAAGTATCACACTCGGACACATACTTTGCTATGTCGACCTTCATATTTGACCACCAAAAATTTTCCTTCAAATCTTGATACATTTTGGTGCTTTCGAGATGAATAGAGAATTTGGAAAGATGAGCCTCATCAAAGATTTCTTTCTTAATTTCTTGGTCATCAGGAATCACAAGACGTTTCCCAAACCCTACCACATCATTTGAATCCCTCTGGAAACAAGTATACTTGGGGTCTCCCTCTGCTAATTTCTGTTTTATTAGCTGTATGCCCTCATCATTGCGTTGGGCAATGACAATTCTACCATAAAGATTAGATTCGGCAGCTATGGCATATAGATTTCCTTGTTCTACCACTTCCAAATGAAGTTTCCTCATGTCTTCACACAAAGTGTCACTATACGGCTCCACCTCTAGATAGTTGCAGTGAACTTTGCGGCTAAGAGCATCCGCGACAACATTGGCTTTCCCGGGGTGATAGTGCACTTCTAGATCATAATCTTTAATCAACTCAAGCCATCTTCTTTGTCTCATATTTAGGTCTGATTGAGTGAAGATATATTTGAGACTCTTGTGATCGGTGAAGATGTTGCAACGATTGCCCATCAGATAGTGTCTCCAAATCTTGAGAGCATGAACAACCGCTGCTAGCTCTAGATTATGAGTGGGATAATTTATCTCATGGGGTCGAAGCGCCCGTGAGGCATAGGCAATGACTCGGCCCTCTTGCATAAGAACGCAACCGAGACCAGTGCCTGACGCATCACAGAAAACTTCAAAAGGTTTGGAATTATCCGGTTGTACTAGCACTGGGGCTGAAGTTAAGTGTTGTCTCAATGTGTGGAAAGCTTTCTCACATGCTTCACTCCACACAAATTTCACCCCTTTCTTGAGCAGTTCAGTCATAGGTTTGGCGATCCTGGAGAAGTCCGGAATGAACCGACGGTACTAACCCGCCAGACCCAGAAAACTACGAATTTGGTGTACGGACTTGGGTGGTTTCCAATCCATCACCTCTTGTACTTTGCTAGGATCTACGGATATGCCATCTTTGGAAATAGTGTGCCCCAAGAATTACACACTATCCAACCAGAATTCGCATTTGGAGAATTTAGCGTAGAGTTTGTGATCTCTCAAACGCTGTAGAAAAATTCGAAGATGTTTGGCATGTTCCTTCTCATTTTTGGAATAGATCAGAATATCATCAATAAAGACCACCACGAATTTGTCAAGCTTCGTCATGAATACGGAGTTCATGAGATACATGAAGTAGGCTGGGGCATTTGTGAGACCAAAAGACATCACCAGATACTCATAGAGACCATATCGGGTGGAGAAAGCAGTTTTGGGAATGTCACAAGGTCGAATTTTGATTTGGTGATATCCAGACCGAAGATCGATCTTGGAGAAAACCTTGGCTCCAGCCAATTGATCAAAAAGAACATCAATGCGGGGAAGAGGATATTTGTTCTTGGTGGTCACCGCATTGAGAGGTCTGTAGTCAACACATAATCTCAAACTACCATCTTTCTTTTTGACAAAGAGTGCGGGACAACCCCAAGGAGAAGAACTTGGGCGAATGTAGCCCTTATCTAACAATTCCTGGAGTTGATTTTTCAGTTCAGCTAGCTCTTTGGGAGGCATACGGTAAGGTCGTTTGGAAATGGGCGTAGTGCCCGGTTGGAGTTCAATCACAAACTCGACATCCCGGTCTGGTGGCATGCCAGGCAATTCATCGGGAAAGGCATCAGGATATTCACAAACTACTGGAATTTCTTCAAGGTGAGAGATAACGGTCACATAAGCACAAGGGTCTACACCATCCTTAAAAGGTAGGTACAGGGTGGTGTGTCTGATGATAGGTGAATTGATCGCTACAACTCTACCCGAGATATCTAGAACCACCTTATGTCGGGTCATCCAATCCATACCCAAGATAACATCCATACCCTCTAAGCCTATGACAATGAGGTTTGATTGAACAGTCTTACTCCCCAACTTCAATGGCACTCCGAAAGCTACGGTGTGAGAAGAGATTTTTCCACCCGGAGTGACAATGGTAAAAGCATCCTTAACATGCGAACCTCTTAAACCCAATTTTTCTACCAAACTCCCACTAATAAAGCTACGTGTAGCTCCAGAATCGAACAATATCTTAATGGGGGTGTCATTGATAGAGAAAGTACCCGTAAGCACTGAAGCTCCTTCTGGAATATCACTCATGGTGGTGAAGTTCAGCTTGCCCTGACGGACTTGCACCATCGGCTTCTTGGCTGGATTGACCGGCTTGGTCCCGGAACCTTGATTCTGCTGGTTGGGTTTTATCTGCTTGGGCTTTGGGCAGTCACTTATATAATGCCCAGGCTGTCCACAATTGTAACAACGGCGTTCACCGGTGTTGCGTGGGGGTGCGTTGGGCTTTGAAGCTTGCTGCTGGGTGTTGCGGAACTGAAAGTTTCCTGAAGGTTTGCTCTGTGATGGCTTCATCGTCCAACGTCCAGTTGAAGATTGCTGGGACGAGTTAGGAACATTCTTCTTCACAAAGCGAAACTTTTTGTTAGTCCCGCCGCCTGAAGCAAAACCAGCCTGCCTCTTCTTGTCTCTCTGGGCCTTCCTCATAGCATCCTCTTGGGATATAGCCTTGTTCACCAACTCATGGAAGTTGTTGGGCTCTATCAAATTCAGCCGTTCATACAACTCACCATCCAGGCCATCACGGAACCTCTCCATCTTCTTGGCATCGGTATCCACATGATGCCCACCATATTGGCAAAGGCTATTGAATTTTTGTGCATAGTGATACACAGTGTCAGCTCCCTGCCTGAGGGCCAGCAATTCCCTCATCTTCCTATCCATTAGTCCCTTAGGAATGTGATGGCTTTTGAAAGCTTGCTTGAACTCATTCCAAGTGACAGCATGCCCGGTCTGCTGCATGGTCTTGAAATGTTCCCACCACATCAAAGCTTCACCTCGAAGTTGCAAGGCAGCGAAGTTGGCCTTGTTTTCCTCCGAGCATGGTAGCACAAAGGCAGAGAACTTGACCTCAATGGCCTTGATCCACGCCTCAGCTTCAAGGGGATCTTCCGCCTTGGTGAAGGTCGGGGGCTTCATCCTGATGAACTGAGGGTAGGTGGTGACCTGATTCGGTCCCTTATGATTTGCCCCATGAGGTGGCCTCTGGTTCAGCTGCTGGGTGATCTGTTGCTGCGTCTGCAGGATCTGGCACAGCACCTCGGTCTGAGTAGCCATGAATGCCTCCGACGGCGTCATGGGCGGTGGCGGTGGTAGTTCACCACTGCCCGATGCTCCGAAACCATTGGGGGAGCTGCGCATGGGTCCCACCATTTGAAAATGTGAGCCTTTATTAGACACGTAGTCATGATCTTGCTTAGAAAGAAACGACAAGTGTAAATATGCATCACAAAAGCTCATTCGTGCAAGTTTATCGAAATTTGCAGCAACACGGTCATACGAAAAGTTTCATATCCAACAGCTTAGTCACTGAAAAAATTCCAATCCGAGTCAGTAGATGTAGGATTTCATGCACTCCAAAGTTGGTATTCAACGCAGCGAATTTCCAAGTTCGCATGCCCGAAGAATTCGAATTGCGAAAATCTGCCTAGCTGTCCTGGCAGCAGGCCGACACTCACCGAAATTTCTGTAACTCTCAGTACTTTCATGCAAAAATGCTGAATTTTGGTGAACACGGTCATCACAATATTCCGCACAACTTTGGTATTCAATGCATGATAAGATTCCGATGTTCAATCGCTCAAAAAATTTCATTTCCACGCTCTGTCTAGCTGTTTGGACAGCATCCAGGACTGGATTAAAAATTGCATAACTCTCAGTATGAAAGTACACAAGGGCTGAATTTTTGCGAGTGCGATCGTCATAAAATTCTGAACAAGTTTGGTATTCAACACAGGAATCGAATCTGACCACAAATAGATTAAACATTTTCCTTACAACAAACACTGCAGGAATGGTGTCCAACCGAGCATTACATAGGTGTCAAGTTTTGGGATCACCAAAATACAACATGGGTTACACTGCAGTCGTGCTGCACAAAAGAATACTCCTACGTTAGCCTACCACAAAAACCAACCAAGCGGCTACACACAGGAGTATGAGTCATCCTATTACAACACTACGACAACCTAGTTGCCGACCGAAGCGTCACTGGCAGCAGGTGAAGCAGGTGGTGTCGGTGGGGGTGGTCCTGCCTGACTCTCCTGGTCAAGACCGGACTGACCCTGCTGCTCCTCCGGAGGTGCCTCCACCGGGGGTGGGGGCTGCAGAGCCACAATGGCCTACAGTGCTGCTACCTGCACCTCAGCCTCCTCCACCTACTGCTGCATCTCGATGATGTTCTGCAACAGTGTCAACCTCTCGATGTCTCTAGCGTCCACGTCCTCCTGAAGGGTAGTGACCTCTGCCTCCAGGTCTAGGATTCTCTGTAAGCGGTCGCCTCTCCTCTAACTCCAACTGGAATCTCCTGGTACGAAGCCTGTCGTTCTCCTGCTGAGTCTGGAAGAGAGTGACTGTGCCAGGCCAGCCGAGCCGACTCCAGATGCTGGCTGATCATCAACTGAGTGGTGTTACGCAGCCCCTGAAGTGTGAACACAGCGTCCAGGCAACGCGTCAGCGTCCAGGCAACGCGTCAGCGTCTGCGTGACGTCCAGCGGGACTGCGAGCAGCAGTAACTCCTGTAGGTGGTCCACACGGTCCCTCCATGCCGGGTCGTGCGGGTTCACCGCCGGAAACAGTCCGAATGGTGACAGTGCTACCACCGTTGGGTTGTGGTCGCAGAAGTCCGTCAGCACCCAGAGGGCAGCCGACTCGAAAGACTCCTGCTGACGAAAACCCCAGTACACAGAGCTCAAATCGAACCAGTCGGGGTGGTCCGGGTGGGGTGGTACGGTGACGGTCACCCTGCAACGAGGCACGCCCAGGTGCTCTAACTCGAGCGCCTCGTAGACAGGCGGAATGGTGTAGCCGGCAGCGCTGAGTGCCTCCCACGCAAGGCATGGAAAACCCTCCCAGTGAAGTCCATCGGTACGGACCAAACCGTCAGCGCTGTATTCGAGAAACACGGGGGCAGCCATCTGTACAGAAATGTAACGCATGTTAGGACTCAAAGAGGACCACATGTCAATGGTGCAAAATTCTGGTAGCTGTGAATAACATTCATAACTCAAAAACCAGAACCCCAAAATTTCTCAAATTTCACCAGCTACTCCTTAAAGTTTTTATGCACAATTTTGGTATTCAAAGGTTGAGCTAGATCATTTAGGAACAAGGTCGAACGATGCAATGTTCAAAGTTCTGTCCTCAGAAAAACAGCATGACCTAGGTTCACTAAAAAGGATACAACTCACGATCTACAACAGCTATGTCCATGAATTTTTGCGAGCAAAAACTAGATTAGATATGGAGCAACTTTGGTATAGGTCAACTAGTCCAAACATTTTTAGAACATGGTGCAAAAATTCAAGCTAGCAGCCACTCAACTTTTGGACAGCAACAGCAACCTAGACATGAGAGGTAAAGCTAGGACACAAAAACCACACACTAGCAAAAACTTCCTTAGAGAGCATACAAAACATATTTTGGGTACATTTTTAAGTTGTTTCAAATTTTAACATGATGCAAGACGTCCTAATCGTCCTCACACGGCAATCAAGCCAAAAATCGAAGTTAGTGCCGGTGGCAAGGCTTTTATTCGTCTCTCCCTATAATAACTAGTCGAGAACTATTCGGCACTCACTTAGCGACTAACGGATCATTGTTAGTGTACCTGCAGAAAAGAACCTTCCGTGCCAGCACGTCACGGAAGCGTCCACATACAGTACCGTTCGCTATAGAAACGGTATCCATGCGTCAAGCTGCTGCATGGACAGCGTCCAACCTCAGATACTCTCCTTTGGAATGGAGTGCATCCTTACCTCGCATATTCACAATGCGGAACGTCCACGTATGGTAAAACGTGGCGAGACACAGACGCGACGTGGGTTCCTATTAGAATAGGTCCCATCCATCCCTCACAGGACTTTCCTGTGGCACCACCACGTATGGCAAAACGTGATGAACTAGTATGGTTGTACAAAAAGTAAGTTCTGACAGGAATAAAATGTGCTGGGAGTTAGTAAAATAAACCATAGATTTGTAAGCCACCTGAAAGAACCCAAAATTCCCTCTAGGGCCTCTCGGTCTATATCCATCCTTAACGGACCAACGTATTTTGCAAATCCAAACAATCTTGGCAAATTTTATTCAAAAAACAGTGATTAAGGTTGTTAATTAAACTCTGGTGCATATAATCGCTCTGGTACCAGCTGTGACAACCCGCCCAGGAAAATACCGTACTATCGCCTAAACCAATCCACTTTGGCCATTAAGCGATAATAAAGTATCATCCTGTCGTTAGTTGCCGGGTTAACGCCCGGTAAAATCACTTACATAGCAACAAAGGATCGACAAATATGCATTGAAACTCACGCGAAGGCGAGTCCAGAGTACAACACATGATTAAGTCCACATCTGCCCCAAAGGGTTTAATTATTACAAACCAAAGTACTTGACACGATAACGAAGTTCAGAGTTTTGAAAACAGCGGAATTAAACTAAATGGTGCGAGGAGCATCACAGGAGGCCTGCCATGACGCCTTCATTCATCGTCTTCCACCCACTCCAGCTCCCAGCCAGGCGGGATTTCTCCAGGCCACACATCACTAAAAGCATTACCTGAAAACAATAAATTACAGCAAGGCTGAGTATACTAATACTCAGCAAGACTTACCCGTTGGTGACAGCTACATCACCAACTCCAGACATGAAAGACTTTTTGGCTAGTGGGGTTCTTTTGCCGAAAAGCAACAAAGAGTATGTCCTTACTTTCAATATTTTAGCTCAGGTTCTAGTGGGTTACTCCTTTCTAAATGAGCAAGCTATTGCAAGCATCAGTTGTGCAATTCAATTAATCAAGCATAAATATTCACACAGTTCCATCATTAGGGATATCATGGCCCGTTGGATAAGTAGTCTCAGATAACGGTGAGAGGCCGACAACCAGTTGATTTAAACCTTGCAAAGTAGACCTAAACACACGGTAGGGTGTACTCACCAAGGGCCCACCAACCAGGCGGTTCCCAAAACTCTTCGGCTCAGGATCGAATCTTACAGTCATTGGTACAGGTTATCTGGCATACCCCGCAAGGCACCCCGAATCACCATGCACCACCCGTAGCTAGCCGTGAGACGCATCCCAAGATGAGTAATAGTAAGATCCCTCACCGCGTCATTAAGGTACTAGGCTTACCGGTCCCATTCCCGACAAGTGCTTAGTACTTTCAATCACTTAACCCACGAAAGCCATTGGACCGGAGCCCACATCCCATGCTCTTATCACATGAGCAATCCATTTATAAAGATCTTATGATTCCAACATAAGAACCTATTCTCGCGAGTGACAAGTATCACTCGACTTGTAACGGTCCTATAGCATAGCAGCTATCGACCTAGCATACTAGTAAAAGACATAGGTACCTAGGGATCATGCATCTAGGGTTTCATTTCAACTCCTGAACGTAAATGCACAAACATTCATAGATAGTTGTATAATTTCCAAAAACAAATAGGTTAATGCACCGGGGCTTGCCTCCGTCAGCAAAGTTAGCCTGGGGGTCCTCGGTGTCCTCGTTCACTTCCACGTACTGCAGCTCCACGTCAGCTCCTCCTTCCTCGGCTTCCGGCACGAGCGCGTAGTTACCGTCAGGAAGCTCTACACGGAATGCAATGCAGGGTTATTGAGTGGAGTGAGAGTTTAACCATCCCATCCAACTCTTGTTGGCCATATTCATCTTGACAATCAATTAATTAGTGTTTCCTTTCATTGAGGTCATTTCATGTGAAGGTGTATTATTTTAATCTTTTACTAGTGACTTGTACACATGTAAGCAAATAAAACTATTAACCATACAAAACAGCAAGGAGGATCCACAGCCCTTAATTAAGGTAAACAACAATTTCACAAGGTTATTAAGGAAACAGGAATGATTTTTCCTAAATAAACCTATTAGGGAGCTTATATGGATTCCAAGCTTTTAATTACAAAACAAAATATAAAAATAGGAAAAAGGGTGCATGGATGGTTCTAAACACCTAAACAAGACCACTGGCCCAAGATACACATTTAAATTAGCCATAAAACATATACATCAAAAAGATATTTCCTGGCTGAAAGAAATATGAGAAATGCATAAAGAAATACATAAAGCATTGCTGCAGCCAAGCTCATCCCTACAACATCTCTGACCTAAAACAAGCCTAGAAAACCAACAAGCACAACAAGATCCAACATAAAATTTGAAATATGCATTTAAACTTAAATCTAAGCATATAACAAGAATAAATACTTTTGGTAGAGATAAAATCATGGTAAATGCAGGAAAGTTTCATCTGGGCACATTATGAGCATGTCCACAAGTTGAGCACAAAAATCTATTTACATTTTGCTACAAAAATCAATAAGCCAGAAATAGCATAAATGCAAAGTAAATCATATAAAAAGATCTGTTTAATAACTTTGTGCAAATTTTTGTCCACAGTCTATACATGACATGGCTAGAAATATATCCAAAATTCAGCTCCATAGCTCCTCTAGATTTTGAACTATAGCAAATTTGTGCCAAACTGAGTTTGAATTTTCATTCAAAATCTATGAGTCAAAAGTATGGTCATACCTTGTAGAAGTTTTAGATCTACTCTCACTGAGACCAACAAAATTGGTTTTTCATTTTTCTGATTTTGCTATGAATTCCTATGATTTTTCTAAGGTGCTGGACTAAGCTGTAAAGAAACTAAGTTAACTATCCTTACAAACACGTCCCTGGTTCACACATATACCCTTGGATGTTCACATCCGTACCCTCGGCGGCAGAGGTGAGGTCGCCGCCGGCGATGTGGGGCCAGAGGTGAGCAACAAATGGAGGGGACGTGCGATTGGCCTCACCACGAACTGATTGGTGGCGATGGCTCGGCCGGAGGTGGCTCCGGCGAGGCCGCGGCGGCGCGCCCGCGGTGCACTGAATTCCGGCGAGGGGAGGGGCAGTGCGGGTCAACGTGCGGCCGTGGGAGCTACACAGGGACCTAGTGGAGCGGTTGGACGGGTTGGCCGGCAACGGGAGCTAGCGGGAGCTCGAGCTCGTGGCGACGGCGACAATGGCGGGCAGGCGGTCGGCGTGCGCGCGCGGGAAGAACGGGAATGGGCTATTTATAGCCGGGGTGTGCAGGAGAGGGGGAATGCTTCGCGGCTAAGGATCGCTCCGGCGTTTAATGCGCGGTACAGCGGCGGTCCTCGGCATGCGTGCGCGCAGGGGGAATGACGGCGCCGCGGGCGCGAGTTCTCGGTGCGTGGCGCGCGGTTCCTCGGGCCGTGGTGTGGTCTCGGGGTGCGCGCGCGAGCCGACGCAAGCCTAGGTCATGCACGGACTTCCATGGCCGGTCGTAGTACGGCGGCGCGGCGGCGACGCGTGGACGCCGCGCGCGCGTGACGTCGCGCCGGTGCGCGCGCTCGGCCCGGTCCTTTCCATGTCACTGTGTTTGACTGTGCATTGCTCAAAATTTCGAATTCCAACTTTAAAATCCGTAGATAGGACATTTGTAGACGAGCCATCCCTCTGCACTATGGCACAGGCCGAATTGGATTTGGATTTGAAACGAGGGAGAAATTCAAATGCCAACTTGAAGAATTTCATGGCTCGAGTGAATAGTAAACTGAGGTTTGACTTGCAAATTTAAACCCTTTCCTCTCAAAATTTGAAAAGCCAACCTGAAGATGAAATGTGTCCCACTAAATTCTGCACAACTTTTATATTGGCAGATTTTTTAGTGTTTAGACAAAATTTGGAGAACATGGCCAAAGTTCTAGAACAAAGAGATAGACATTAAGAGTTTGACCACTTAATCTAGGGTTTTGACCATGATAGATGGTGTTGACTTGCTTAAGGTGCTAAAGGGTGATTGTGGCTAGGTTTTCGAGGTGATGACCCAGGTTGACCATGATTTGACCACAGTCAACATGTTTGACCAGTAATTAGGGTTAAATAAAAACCTGGGGCGTCACAGGGCGGAGGTCCAGGCCCAGGCGGCGGAGGAGGTGACCGGCCGGTGGAGGAGCAGGCGAACGGGCGGCGTCGATGAAGGCGATAGGGTGCGGCGGGCTCGGTCTCGGGAGAAAAAGAAGAGGCAGGTGACGGGAATCACGTGCACGCCTCGACCCGGATGGAGCCGCTCCGTCCGCCGTTTTTCAGTGTCCACATATTGAAGGATGCGACGATGGCGCGGCTGGGGAGGGGTGCCACGTCGCCCCTGGACGCTCCGTCCTCCCGGCTCCAGCTGCTCCGCTCGCCCCCGAACCCCGGTTGCACCCTCCCCCGGATCGCCCTTCCTCGCCCATCTCACCTCTCCGGACTCCTCTCTCCTCGGTACGCACGGTGAGGTCGACAGGACGGCGGCCATTCCTCTCCCTCTCTATCTACTATCTACTTCTACTATATATACTACTAAAAGAATGAAACTAAGATCAAAAATTGGTACGACGTCTTCCGTTGCCCCGCACGTACGTCGCTCCAGCGCCGCCACTCCGCCCGTCACGCGACTCCGCCCGTCCCGCGCCTCTCTTTGTTTTCCTCTGTTTCCCCTCCCCGAGCCTCCCTGTCCGCCGCCAAACCTATCCGCCTCTCTTTTTTCTCTTTTCCCCTCGCCGCTTCCGCACACCGCGTCCGCGCGCCGCCTCCGCGAGCTCCTCCGCACGCCGCGTCCGCGCGTCGCCACCGTGATCCCCTCCGCTGCAGCCGCCGTCCCGGACCGAGTCGACTGCAACTTCCCCTCGCGGCCGCAGCGGAGATCGAGGCCGCCACCGCCGCCGCGCCGTTTCCGACGATCTCCCCCTGGTGTTCCTTGCCTCGCCCATTCAATTCTATGGATACTTTTTTTTCGAATTTGAGTGTATATATGATGGAGTGCCTGCAGATCTCGTTCTTAGGGTTCTTGCCTCTCGAGTTCCTGGGGATTTCGTTTTTAGGGTCCAGTTACTGGGGATTTCATGTCCGGATCAATTTTGTGATCATTTTGACCGTCGTCCACCGCATCTGTCGTCCGGTAATCGAGGCCGCAGGCGAGATCGAGGCCGCCACCGCCGCCGTTGCACGTGCGACATACACGGGCATCTCTCCCTGGTGTCATATGGTAAGATGTATTTCGAATTCTGTTCTGCTTCACGAATCAGTGCTTTCTGTTCTGCTTCACGAATTCTGTGTCATCTCCTTCCCAATCCAAAATGTAAAGCTAAGGCATGTCAGTTAATCATCATAGCAATTGGTTTCAATTTGGTTTTTATCCTTGTGCTTGGTTGATAACCTGATAAAGTGATAACTTAAAAAAGGCCAGTATCTTAGCAATGTAAGTTCTGATTTCATTCACATATGGCTAAACCGGGATTGATGGTTTTGAACTTTGTATATCTACACTGACACTTAAAACATAGAGCCACTGTTGCAATGCTAACTTCTTAGATTTCTCATCCTTGAGTAATACCTTTCTAACCTGGAACATAGACAAAATTCATAGTACCTTTAGCCCAATTAATAAATCTGAGATCCATTAGCAGAAAAAAAATGTACACATAATTTTGCAAATAATCAATTTGTACCTTGGCAGCCTGGACATGGCAGTCTCATGATTCGTGATATGTCAAACAACTGTCCAGAGGCTAGGCACATGTTACTGTCACAGCAGCAGCAAAGCATTGTGCAATCGGTCATAGACCAAGATTGCACAAGCTGCATGAACACACCATGGCAGCAATCAGTACAGTAGCAATTTTTCATTCTTATGCTTCATGGTTATTAACAAAAGGAGCTGAGGTGTACTAGAGGAACATTACAGTGAAAATATCTGACAATAAAACACATCATGGCAGCAATCAGTACAGTAGCAATTTTTCATTCTTATGCTTCATGGTTATTAACAAAAGGAGCTGAGGTGTACTAGAGGAACATTACAGTGAAAATATCTGACAATAGCTCGCGGTTAAAACATTATGCATCCATATCTTTACATGAAGGATTGAATGAAAAAATAGCATGTCGAAACAACATCCCATGCATAGTGTGATAGAGCATTTAAATCTACCAAAAGAAAGTAAGAGGTATCCTACTCTGGCTCGTTGTTGATGCATCCATCAGCACCGTGAATATTCAAATATCCTTAACAAAGAAAAACTCACAAGCTTAACATCCATGCACACATAAAAAAAGTCAACTCCCATTTGCATTTCAGATGAACAGAACAGCTAGGTTTGTTCATGCAACTAATTTCTATAGTTATACTTGTAAGAAGATATTAGTGTTTGAATATAATTAAATACCTATTTTTGAATTTCGTGCATCCCATCTCACCTTGCCACCAACACCGGTGCCCCGGGCACACGGCCTCCAAAACGAAGCTTCCATCTGACAATCGATCTCATCAAGGAATGAAGGTGCATTGAATAATTGTGGCACTTCCTCTGCTTGACAACATGACTCGCAACACCCTCAGTGCACAGTCTTTATGTAAATAAGCTTACCGGCTGATGCACGAACATGTCTGGTCCATGGTATGAGGCGCAAGCCAGTGCGACCCGGCTGGAAACCTCCTTTGGCGAGAGCTTGTTTCTCTTTCTTTTATTCTCCGGACCGGAAGCAAGAGTTGGCAGTAAAGGTAAAAGAAAAGAGGACATCTTTTTTCCCCTTAAAAAACAGCTTGAGTACAATGTTGGGATCCGAAATCGATTATGGGACATCCCTCTTTAATTTTAGTCACGAATCTCAACGACGGCAGCAATTCTCTCCCTCTAAAACTCAAGCTAGCAAGCGTCCTTCTCTAGCATTTCCACACTCAGGCTTTCGCTCACAGAATACAGACCGAAGCCCAACAACCATTTACTAATCAAAGCCCAACATGCAATATTCTCATGGGAAAAATTGGCCGGGGTGCTGATCATCTATTTAAACCAATTAGGATTCATGTTGACCCTTTCGCCCACGTTAAGGATGTTTTCAAGTGCTGCTTTGGCATCACGACGACCTTTCTTTCTTTTTTACTAGTCGAAAGCCATACAACGGAATACATGCATATAAAGATTGGTCCTGCAGGTTTCGATCGTCGAATACAAGCACCTGGGGTTTAACCAGCATGCTTTCATTTCCTATAATCGTGCGCAGGTGGCCGGATTGTATGATCGACGGGCAATACAGGAATTCCCGATTGAAAGAAGGCCGACAGTGGCACGTGATGTATCCGTGAAACGCGGCGGGTTCGACGGTGAGAAGTTCGGGATGGCGTGAAGAGTGTGAAGACAAAGATGAAATTACGATCTAAACATAGTACATTTTAGGATAATTCTTTTCACACGAGGGGTATTCTCGGAATGTAAAAAATCAGTCCGGCTCCCTATAAAAGGGGGCAACCCGCACTTGTCAAGGGGAGGGACTTTTGAGAATTATACTGATTGAGCTTTCGTTCACCACCCTTCGTATCTTCAATTTGTTTCGTTCCCTTCATTGTTTGTGTTAAAGCTTTGGCATAGCACAACAATTGGCGCCCACCGTTTGTGATAGGCTCGAAACTAAAACTCACGGTTACCACTATTCACGATCGAGAGTGCTAGGCAAGAGAGTAGTCATCATCATTGCCATAGTGTCACCATCGATCATAGAACTTTAATTAGTGTATTTACTATTTAGGAAATGCGTCACTGCATAGCGGCATGGATGAGCACATGGCTGTGCATTGGGCTATCACCTTTCGCAGCATCATTTTTCAGTTTTGACTCTTAGTGCAGTGCATGCGTATTAAAAAAAAGAGAAGAAGCAAATATACATGCATGTGCATGCATGCATGCACCACCTCTTGCATGCAGGCACTAAAGGGTAATGCCATCCGCTATGGTCACCTGGGAAAGAGTTTTCATCATGCGTAGCTGCCAGGCCTTTCGCTTCAATTTGCATCTACATCAATTTGATTCTCCAGGTGCAAAAGTCCCTGTATTTTACCCAATTGGTTTCGGCTAGTACCTTCGGGGTCATGGAACTCAATCCGATCTTGCCGAAACCAAGAAAGAGTTTTGACAGTAATACAGGCATACATCTCATCACCTCCGTATGTGCACAAGCGCTTTAATCTCTAGAGAAGCAGTGCAATCTCTGGAAAAGGCCAAGCTGGTCACCCTCGCATCTAGGCACATCAAAGCTGCCGGCTGCAATCTTTTCACTCCATCGATTCTCCCGGGCGTCAATTTCTTGGGTCTGGCGATGGCAAATGGATTGTCTTAGCACTTTCGTTGCTCAAATAGATTAACTAAGCACCTTTTGCCGCTCAGGGATTACCTAAGCATGTTTCGCTGCTCGGGGATTGCCCGAGCACCTTTCGTCGCTCAGGGATTGCCTGAGCATGTTTCGCTGCTCGGGGATTGCCCGAGCACCTTTCGTCGCTTAAGGATTGCCTGAGCAATTTCTTAGGTGGATATTTCTTGTTGCCATTGGGTTATCTTATTCTATTGGATTCATATCTATTGTTATTCATCGAATGGTTTCACCCTCTGCAAAAGGTAATTCTTTTCTCATCAATCATTGGGTTCGTGAATGTTAAAACCTTAACATTACTCTCTCACAAAATATTATTAAAAATGTGATGGCTATAATGCTTCGAAAGCAACCACCTTTATAGCTAAAGAAATAGTGTGGGCAAGGACAACAACTTCCACCTTCCGCGTACTATAAAATATATTCAATTGTGTGCATGACCCAGCACTTGAAAAAATTCTAATGGCAATTTTCTCTTTTCGAGACATCACCTATCGGTATATCTATGTAATCGCAAACATTTCATTCACACACATTTAAGCATCCATCAAAGCATTTCATTGCATGAACCAATCATTTTCATGCGCATGCTCATATAAGATTCTTGGCAAAGCGATTCACATGAATCGAAATTTAAGAGCTGCTGAAAGCGCAGTCCACCTAAAAAAAAGGTGTTATGAAAGCGATTCACATGAATCGAAATTTAAGAGCTGCTCAAAGCGCAGTCCACCTACAAAAAGGTGCTATGAAAGTGATTCACAGGAATCAAAATTTAAGAACTGCTCAAAGCGCAGCCCACCTACAAAAAAGGTGCTATGAAAGCGATTCACATGAATCGAAATTTAAGAGCTGCTCAAAGCGCAGCCCACCTACAAAAAGGTGCTATGAAAGCGATTCACATGAATCGAAATTTAATAGCTGCTCAAAGCGCAGCCCACCTACAAAAAAGGTGCTATGAAAGCGATTCACATGAATCGAAATTTAAGAGCTGCTCAAAGCGCAGCGCACCTACAAAAAAGGTGCTATGAAAGCGATTCACATGAATCGAAATTTAAGAGCTGCTCAAAGCGCAGCCCACCTACAAAAAAGGTGCTATGAAAGCGATTCACATGAATCGAAATTTAAGAGCTGCTCAAAGCGCAGCCCACATACAAAAAGGTGCTATGAAAGCGATTCACATGAATCGAAATTTAAGAGCGGCTCAAAGCGCAGCCCACCTACAAAAAATGTGCTATGAAAGCGATTCACATGAATCGAAATTTAAGAGCTGCTCAAAGCGCAGCCCACCTACAAAAAAGGTGCTATGAAAGCGATTCACATGAATTGAAATTTAAGAGCTGCTCAAAGCGCAGCCCACCTAAAAAAAGGTGTTATGAAAGCAATTAATGAGAATCGAAGCTCAGAGAGATGCTCAAATGAGCGACCCTTCTAAGAAAAGGTACATTGAAAATAAATATACTTTACTTCAAAAGCTAGTAGACCACAAATCACGTCGAAAAGCAGCCTCAAAGGGGCTGCAACATTCGACAATTTTTAAAGACTTAGACCTGCGAACCTTAAAATGCCAATGCATGGTCTCGCAGGCTAAAAATCAATTAATTTTTTTAAAAAAAAGAGCTAGATTCAACAAGAGGTTCCGTCATAGAACCCTTTTCACTTTCTTCGGTTTCGCTCTACATCGATTCTCAATCTGACCGGTGACTTCATTTTAACCAAAGCGTTTGTCTCATCACCTTTCGCCTGGCCAAAATGACGACCCAGCAAAGATACTTTTAACTGTCATCCCATACTAAAAGATTGGGTTCTCCAATACGAAAAAACAAATGGTCATCACGCTTTGCATTGCTGGTCTTTAAATACTTTGTTTATTAGCACAAGGGCACAGATGACGTCATTTCCTACAAAACAAATTGCTTGCTTCCTTCCTTCGCTCCGGCACCAAAACGATTCATGACGCTTCAAAACAAAAATTGATGCCTTGCGGCAAAGAGATTGACCCGTTCGAGGGTAACCATGAAAACTTTCCACCTCTGAAATGAGGTGTTGATTTCGGAGTTGATGCGAGCAGCATCTGGATGGGAATATGACCCACACCCTCCATCCTGAGCAAAATGTTAATAGACACTTGAAAAAAAAAACAACCTGTTATTCGATACACGAAATCGAGGGATGAAAAACTTTCGTCTTCTTGCGATCCGAAAGCAAGAGATGAAAATCGTCCCGCTCTTCGATCCTAGACTTCAGTAAATAATTGTTGCGAAAGGAAAAGTTTAGCTGTCGTGCAATAGCAAAAACGCACGGCGAAAGTTTTGGTTACGAAATTGACTGATGGAAGCTTTTGGTTTATAGGCAGGCAAACAAAAAACTTTTGGGCCTTCCTAAACTTCGAAAGCGATTGGCCGATTCCAATAGTTCGGAAATGTCGTGGCCCAAAACGAAACAGGGCTCCCAGTAGTGTGCTTGAGGGGCTTAACCTCCACGCCACAAGCCAAGGCCATACGCAGAGCTGAATACTAGGGATAACTAAGGAATTGAAATTTCAAAAGCAAGCATGTGTGAAGCGGAGGTGATAGTAAAACATCTCAAGGGGGCACGAAACTAGCGGTTACTTCGTACGATTGGTCTTATACCTGCTCAAGGGCAGTTAGGTCTAAAACATGCTGAATCATTTTATTCAGTCATACAAAATCGTTCAGTTGAATTACCGAGCTTTTTCGCTTTGACTTCACTGGGCCCTCAGGGCAATTGACCACTCGCCGTCACTAATCAAAAGAAGCTTGGCAGTGATGATCGTTGGTCGGTACCAAACAATAAAAGCCAGAGCATCCCATGAAGGCTCACGTTAATTCAAATAAAGTCGATGCCACACCACCTTTGCATTCAAATCGATCACTTTCGCGAACTGGGCAATCCCATTGCCAGATACCTTTGCTCAATGAATCTATTTCCTATAGATCAAACCTTACACATACAATCTGCTGAATAGCACCAGTTAAGTTTTGGGAGCGAGAGTGATTAGGAAAACCCATTCATATGTCGGTTGATTTGAACCCGCCCAGAGCCAAAAGGTTTGCTCCTTTGGGTTTTCCAAAGTAAAACAAGCTCACTTCCTCAATCACTCATCAACTTCGACTGTAGATAAAATAAACACGTTAGGTGTCAAGAGGACAATAAAAAAAGCAAACACGTCATAAAGCAGCCAGAGGGGCTGCAGATTCTCGCTGAGAAAAGAGAACATAGACATGCAAAGATCAAAAAACTAGCCGAGCAAACGGAAAATTAGATAGCAAAACCCAAAGGGGTTCATCAGCTTACAACATGAAACAGAGTAGCTGGATACAAGGCAAGGTATGCAAGTCAATACATTTCAATTTTCTTTCGCCTCCAACACTTTCAAAAGGGGGGAGATGTTTTCTTCGAAAGTAAAAAGTCTTGAAAGTGCTAGAGGCTCAAGATATTTCTATCACGAGAAAAGGGAGTTCTATTTGCACATCCAATTCTGCATATTCCTGTAGACAAATCGAAGCTATGGCACACAAAGCAACAATCCCGAATCAAAACTTCCGGAGGAGGAATTTTGATGCAAGCTCAGCAGGCTTGCTAGGGGCTAGATTATTTTCATGTTTCAGGGAGTCACGCCCGCAAGTGAGAATCTGCTTTAAGTGCTCCTTGCCTTTCGTCAAGCTTCAGCATTCGGAAGTGCGATTTCAAAAAGAAAAACCAAAAATCCTCAAAATCGTTTTTAGTAATATTGCTCAGCAGTAGTTCGCTCAGCCTCGGGAGAAGAACTTTCATTGTCGAACAATCCTTACCTCAAAAAAAAAAAAAGAAGAAGAAGAAGATTGATTGATTACAAATATCTATAGCACATAAGTCGATCGCATGCTGGACCAATATCAGAGAAATCAAAATAGTTTGAAGTCTCGATAGTTTTCATCATCAATTCTTTTTCCTTCCGGTTTAGATATCGCCTTTTGTGAATTGCCCTTTTTCGAGGGCTCAGCCACTTCAAAGCCCACGTTACCCAGGGGCTGCATGGGGAGCAGGTTTCGGCCTTGGAAGATATTTGACCCCCATCTCATCAAGCACAGCCTTGAATCGAAATGTTCCCAACCCAAAGGCGTCGTGCGCAATAAAAACTAGCCGGGGGAGGGTGCTAGTGAAAAGAACAGCAATCGAAAGTGACCGCCGGTGCACTCTGTTTATAGCTGAGAAAGCGACGTTTCGATTTACGAAGCCCAACGATAAAAAATGGGGTCAAAACCGTAATTCGCCAACAAAGAGCGAGGCACCGGCGACACGGGAGACGTTTTCTTTGGAATCGATTTTCGAATCCTTTCATCGGGAGCTCAAACTTTTGGATTTTTAACTTTCGCTCCCGAGGGGCTTCTGTTGGGGATTCGGAACCGATTGAGGAACCGCAATCCATTTTTAGCCACTACGAAACCTAGCCTAGGAAAAAAGCATGCAGACGTTTTCACAAGGTGGGTTTCGTCCCTGGATTCATCCAAGAGATCTTTTATTTTCTCCCGCCTCTTCCATTATCAACAGAAAGTTTTCCATCAAGAGCGATTTTTTGTCAGGGCACTTGTAATCGCCAAGATCGCACAATTGCCTGGTACATTCAGAATCAATTGCAAAAAGGATATGCGCGTGAGGCGTCGTCAATTGCAAAAAGGATATTACTAGACAGGTTTCGTTCAGCGCCTTCCGGATGCAACCCATCTTGTGTGAGAAGATTGTCTTAACCCCTTTCATCTTGCGCTTTACGGTTCGGACTTCATCGCAGCAAGTGGCACAAGCATTGTTTCCCAGCCTCAAATTCGACGTCGGCGGTTTGGGAGACGTTTTCTTCGGATCGATTTCCGAATCAATTTATCGGGGGCTTAATCTTTTTTCAAAAGCTCTCGCCCTCGAGGGGCTTCTGTTGGGGATCCGAAATCGATTATGGGACATCCCTCTTTAATTTTAGTCACGAATCTCAACGACGGCAGCAATTCTCTCCCTCTAAAACTCAAGCTAGCAAGCGTCCTTCTCTAGCATTTCCACACTCAGGCTTTCGCTCACAGAATACAGACCGAAGCCCAACAACCATTTACTAATCAAAGCCCAACATGCAATATTCTCATGGGAAAATTTGGCCGGGGTGCTGATCATCTATTTAAACCAATTAGGATTCATGTTGACCCTTTCGCCCACGTTAAGGATGTTTTCAAGTGCTGCTTTGGCATCACGACGACCTTTCCTTCTTTTTTACTAGTCGAAAGCCATACAACGGAATACATGCATATAAAGATTGGTCCTGCAGGTTTCGATCGTCGAATACAAGCACCTGGGGTTTAACCAGCATGCTTTCATTTCCTATAATCGTGCGCAGGTGGCCGGATTGTATGATCGACGGGCAATACAGGAATTCCCGATTGAAAGAAGGCCGACAGTGGCACGTGATGTCTCCGTGAAACGCGGCGGCGAGAAGTTCGGGATGGCGTGAAGAGCGTGAAGACAAAGATGAAATTACGATCTAAACATAGTACATTTTAGGATAATTCTTTTCACACGAGGAGTATTCTCGGAATGTAAAAAATCGGTCCGGCTCCCTATAAAAGGGGGCGACCCGCACTTGTCAAGGGGATGGACTTTTGAGAATTATACTGATTGAACTTTCGTTCACCACCCTTCGTATCTTCAATTTGTTTCGTTCCCTTCATTGTTTGTGTTAAAGCTTTGGCATAGCACAACATACAATCTGTTCTCGGTCATCAATTCCAGAGCAAGATGACCAAGAAAATGAATCAACAAATAAATTAATCTTCCACATTGCTGACACTAACCATGTACACTTCACGATGCAGTTTCGTCAGGGAACAGAGATGCACAGGCCAACACGTTACACGCATGCATCGACCGTAACGTCGGTGCCGACGCCGCCGCGCGTGCGCTCACGCGCCCCTGTCCCTGCTCTGCTTCGGGGAGGAGCTCTTGCGCCCCGCCACCGACCTCGCGTACCGCTGGTTCCCCGCCGGCAGCAGCTCGTCCTCGGCGTGCACCGCCGACGCGAGGCACTTCTTCCTGGCCACTGCCGTCGCAGCAGCAGCAGCCTCGTCGGCCTTGCCGTCGTCGTCGGCCGGCGCCGTGTACACGAACGGCCCCGCGGGCACGTCGCCGCAGATGGCGAGCAGCGGCTCGAGCGCGTCGACGACGTCGCGCATGGTGGGCCGCGATTTGGGCACGCTGTGGAGGCAGTGGTAGGCGACCATGGCGGCCTTGTGCGCGGCCTTGCCGGAGTACTGGCCGTCGAGGCTGGGGTCCATGACGCGGTGCAGCCGCTCCGGGCGGCGCAGGTACGGGCGCGCCCAGTCGACGAGGTGCTGCTCCCGGCCGCGCCGCCGCTTGTCGACGCTGCGCCGCCCCGTGAGGAGCTCCAGCAGCACCACGCCGAAGCTGTACACGTCGCTCCTCGCCGTGAGGTGGCCCGTGAGGATGTACTCCGGCGCGGCGTAGCCGTGGGTCCCATGACGCGGGTCGTGACGTGGGTGTCGTCGCCCTGCGGACCCTCCTTGGCCAGCCCGAAGTCTGACAGCTTAGCCGTGTAATCCTGCGAGAAGTATATTCATGTAATCATGTCAGTTCAGTTCAGCCTAGATAGGAGTACGTGTCAGGTCGATGCGTGTTTGCTAACAAGAGCAGCACACTTACGTTGTTTTCGTGTCAAAATTTGATGCTTGCGCGCGTGCACATATTCGTCATCACGCGCGCGGTTTACTATTCTGGGAGAAGTACGGAACGATCGGTCTCAAGTTAAGACTAAGAAGAGTGGAGAAAAGTGTTAGGTTAACCGATGCTAGTACTAGTAGTCTAGACTTAGACGAGGCAACAACCAATTTTGTATCGTCCGGCCGTGATGCACCAACTAACCGGGAAAGAACGTTACACTAAAAGGGAAAGAGACTTTCATCTCAGGACAAATTTGATATTAGTACCGATTTTTTCCCGGTACTAATGTACACAAGAGCCGGTACTAATGTTCCGTGCGAAAAAAGAGGCTCGCGGAACCCTCACATGACCCACATTAGTACCGGTGCGTATTACAAACCGGTACTAATGTTAGGGCGTTACATTAGTATCGGGGCTGAATTTCACCCGGTATAAAAGGGTTCGACATTAATACCGGGTCAAAAACAGCCCCGGTACTAATGCCGCGCTCCCCAACGGCGCCGTCACGCCACGCGCGGGACTCGCGCACCCACACCCACCGCCCACCACGCACGCCCCGCGCGCCCCGGCCTTATCTCCTCGAGACCTCGATCCCCCCGGCCCGTCTCGATCTCTCTCTCAGCTTTTCTTCCTGCTATCTCCCTCTCACGCATCTCCCTCTCCTCTCCTGCAGGGCCACGGTGTGGGCATGGCGGCCGGCGCGGCGGCCGGCTCCGGCGGCGGCGGTGCGCGGCGACGGGCGCGCAGCGGCCGGCTCCGCCGGCGGGCGCGCGGCAGGGAGGTGCCAAGCATCGCCGGCGCGCGGGCGCGGCGGCGCGGAGGGCGCGCCGGCGGGACCGGGCGGGCCGGCGGCGCCAGGGCAAGCCGCGCCTGTAGATCTCCTTCTTTGATTTTCTTTCTTCTTCTTCCTTAGTTCTTTGCTCTGTGAAAATTTGTGATGTACATGAGCTGAATATTTGCGTAGAAATTGATTCTTGTGGAAATTGATTGTATATGATGGGATGAGATAACATGAGATGGATCTGTAAAATCTTGTAAAATCTTGAATCTGTGTGCTTGTGTGAGTTTGTATGATGATGAGATGAGATGAAAAAAGAAAGGGAAAAGATAAAAAAAGAAAAGAAAAAGAAAAAGAAGGTGTGACAGAGAGGAGAGACGGAGACGGACGGAACAAGGGGCCGACAAAGGTAATGGAGAAATGGTATTAGTACCGGTTATTCGAGCCGGTACTAATGTCTCTTCCACATTAGTACCGGAAGGACAATACCGGTTCGAAAACCGGTACTAAAGAGGGGTTCAAACCCGGTACAAAAGCTCTTTTCCCTAGCAGTGTTTCTTGTCTGCTTAGAATAACAGGCACATTAATGATTTTGTTGTCAGATTCGGCAGGAGAAGAAGAGAAATCAGAAAAGGACACCTAGTTTTCTTAATTTCTTGGGTTTCTTGATAGTTTATTTGTTCTATTTTTAAGTTGGCTGCCACAGCTAAGATAAGGCCCCGTTTAGTTGTCAAAAAGTCTCAAAATTTTTCGCATCGCAGACCGTGCTACCTCTCACAGAACACGCTTTCTAATACAAAAATTTCACCACTTTCACCAAAATTTCACGAAACTAAACAGTGCCTAAGAGCATTATTGTTGTGGAGCTCCTCTAGGTCACGCGGATGTGTATCTATCGGGGGTGTGTACGACACATCGACGGAGATTGACCAGCTATTTGATTGAAAAACAAAACGTGGTGGCATGTAGTACTAGTACTAGCTAAGTTCGTAGCGTCGGCAAAGAGAGACACACGAATTTCTTGGGATTAAAGCAACCTACTTAATTGAACTGGTCGTAGCTAACGAAGAAGAAGAAGTCATTTGCTGCTGGAGACCAGGCAGCAAGGCACTCACCGAGTCGAGCAGGATGTCGGAGGCCTTGAAGTCGCGGTAGATCACCGGCGTCTCGGCCTCGTGCAGGAACGCCAACCCTTTGGCGGCGCCGACGGTGATCTTGAGCCTCGTGCACCACGGCAGGCTCGACAGCAGATCTGCATCGATCGATCGAAGAGGGTGTCGATACGTAAGGAATCGGATGCTCGTAGGTCAAGAGGGGGAGGAGGTGAATTAGGCAACTTAAAAACTTATCTAATAACTTATCACTATTTGCATCAAAGATAAACTAGAACATACTATCTAGATGTGCAACTAGGGTTGTTTTAGTGTGAAGCTCTCATCCCAAAACAAGTTTTGCAACCTATAGTCAATCCTAGTAAGATACTACTCTAGGAAAGTAAAGGCAAACAAGAATTGTAAGAATGTAATGCGGAAACGTAAAGGGGATGAGAGGAAGCAAACTCTTGACACGCGATTTATCCCGTGGTATCGGTAGGCACTAAGCTACGCCTAGTCCACGTTGTTGAAGCACTCTACACAAGAGTATTGCTTCCCGGTCACCAAGTCTCTCCCAAGAGCACCACTTGACTTGCCACTAAGGCTCGCCACGAAGGCACTCGCCAACCTTCCTTGGTCACCTTGATGCCGCCTCCACTAAGGAGTTTCTCCACCAAGGGAAGGGGGTCTCCACATCCCTCGCACAAAGTGTCATCGCCGCTCCACACCAAGTCGGAGGGTCGAAGACGTTTGCCGGAGAGTCACCTAGGCTCCAAGGCTTCCGGCACACCTCGTACAACTTGATCCACTCGAGAATCACCTCACAAGGTAGGCACACCTTGCACTCACTCAGTCCTAAGCTAAGCCTAGCACTAAGCACACACACAAAGCATGTGCAAGTCTATGGATGAGCAATTTAGTACTTGGATGGCTTGGATATGATCTTCTATGAGTCTTGAACTCCTCTACACTTCCACACACTCCAGCAACTCCAAATGGTGGAGTGGAAGGGGTATAAATAGGCCAAGGCATCAAACTAGCCGTTGGGCCAAAGCTTCCTAGAAATGGTACCATCGGATGATCCGACGCTGTCCTTTTTCTTGGCGTCGGTTCATCCGGTGCTACTGACCGTTGCCTTTCACCGCACTTAGCCGTTGAGTCCTGCTGACGTCATTCATCCGATGCTTCATCCGACGCATCGT
Source organism: Cenchrus fungigraminus (assembly GCA_036936925.1). NCBI lineage: Eukaryota > Viridiplantae > Streptophyta > Magnoliopsida > Poales > Poaceae > Cenchrus > Cenchrus fungigraminus. The sequence continues at coordinate 127,314,240 of CM072777.1, forward strand.
CGTATCATCTGGTGCTGAAGACTCCGCGGCCAAAACCTCTCTGCTAGCTTCTTCGTAGTCGCCGGATGAACCGTTGCTTGTGTCTTGGTGACCATCGGTTCATCCGGTGCTTAAGGGTTTCACTCCAGAACGTCTCTATTAGCTAACTCATGGCCGCCGGATGAACCGCTGCTACACCGTCGGTTCATCCGGTGGTGTTGATTCCTGCTTGCTTGATTTCTTGATTCATCCGGCGCATCTAGAAATGGGGGCGTCGGTTGATCCGGTGATCATCAAGTAAACTCCAGTCTTCACGCAGTGTACCGCTTCATCCTGTGCTTGCACCGACGCTGCTTCCAAGATGCCGTCGGTTCATCCGACGGTGCCTTTTCTTCTCTTTCTCTTTCTTGGTTTTGACCTTTGAAAAATATACTATCTTCTCATTTTGGCATATGGTATTTTTGCATCTTTGGGACCTAGAAGTGTCTACAAAGACATGCTAAACAATATTGTTAGTCCCATTGATCATGTTGTCATTAATCACCAAAATTAAGCTTTGAACAAATGGCATATGAGACCATATTCGCTACACGATCATCAGTAACAGCCCATTTCGATCATTTCCAGATCACGCATGCATGGTAGGTTTATGCTTACTCTTGAAGTGGTGGTGCTCGAGGCTTCCCCTAGCCATGTACTCATAGACGAGCATCCTCTGCTCGTCCTGGCACGCGTACCCGACGAGCTTCACCAGATGCGGATGGCTGAGCATACCCAGCCACCCAGGTACACTACCTCGGCGAGCCACTCGCGGTGCCCCTGCGGCCCGTCGGCGTCGAGGTACTTGACGGCGACGTGCTGCGGCTGGAGCTCCCCCCCTCCCCGCCGGGCTGGAGACGCCCGTCGAGGAAGCCCTTGTAGACGGGGCCGAACCCGCCCTCGCCGATGAAGTGGCTGCTGGAGAAGTTGCGCGTCGCGGCCTTGAGCTCGGCCAGGGTGAAGACGTGTAGCCCGGACGTGGCCAGCGTCCGCGACAGGTCGTCCAGCGACAACGAACGCAGCCGCGCCGTCGCGCTCGCCATCCGCCGCACCGCCTTCGTCTTCTTCGCCGTCGCCGCCGGTGCCCTCGTCTCGTCCCCGCTCGTCTCGCCCCCCGCCGCCACGGCCGGCTCCGACGAGCCCACGAAGCAGCGGAACAGCGTCATCATGGTGACTGGTGGTAGTAGCAAGCTTCCCTCGCCTTCTTCCCTGCCGCGCGGTGCCGGTGGTGGACTGGCACGGTGGCTTGACGCGATCGAGTGCACCTGCGGCGGCCTTGAAACTTTTCGTCTAGGAGTGTGGGGATTGGATACACGAGGGGTGTGGGGTTATATAGCGCGCGGGTGGGAGACGGGCGCGGTGGTGGTCTCGGCTTGGCTTGGTTGAATTGCATTGGGATGGGGCCGCGGCGCGGCGGGTAGGTTGGTTGGTTGGGGCCGGTGCGCGGGGCGGAGGAGGTTGAAACTGCCGTTTTGACTGGATCCGCCGATGGAGACGGCATCACGGCAGCGGTATGCACAGCGGTAGGACTGGGCTCGATCGCCTCGTGGTGAGACTCCAGGCCTGTTTGGCTGGCCGCCACACCCTGTGGCGGACGATTCGTCTGCCACACCCAGATCACTGTAGTGTGGCGAGCGCATGCGTGGCGAGGCGAAGTCTGGCAGGCAACCAAGCATCCCGTCCGTGTGTTCGTTTACGGGTGATGCGAAGGTGAGTGCGATGCTGCAGGAAAATTCTGTCGTGAAATACTACGGTCGACGTCGTCGTCTCCCAGCTGACAAGAAGAATCAAACGATCCATTTCTGGCGTCCGGTCGATCGAGAATGGTATTAGAAAGATGCGCGTGTAAACGTGAGGAAATAAAGATGGGTGTAGGACGACAAGGGTGTTTTTTTTGGAGTTTTGAAATAGTTAGGAACTGACGGGGCGGATGGCTGCGTTTTTATATTAGTTTATATATATATATATATTGCGTCGCATGACGGCATCCCGAGCTAAGACGTGATACCACGCCACAAACCCCAGCATCCAAATTAAGAAGCTTCTTTCTTCACAAGCTTTGTTAATACTTGTAAAGCATCAGAAGGTACTTGGACGTACATTGTGTTAAATGATTTTTCCACTGACTAACTTAATAAAAAATTGCAAAATAAATAGATGAAATTGGTTCTAGTCCCACTATTTTTATTCTTGGTCTCACCAAATTGGTACTGTACTTGATACTTCCTTTTAGGTATACTTTCTGGTACTTCCACTATTAGATTTCATCGAATGGATGGCTACCATTAATTTCATAGATATATTCTAAATTTCTCCTTCGCAGGATTTTTTTTCTCTGTTTCGACTAGATTAAATGTGTTCCTATCATTTCTTTGTCTGATGTGACTGGTAGCTTGACAAAAGCCTTCATGGAAATGCATTACATCGTCAAAGATGGTGGTAATTTATATGTCTCATGTATATGTAGGTATTGCTATAGTAAAGTTGTGAATTAGAAGTATGTGCTTCTTTAGTTTAGTTTAAATGTTTTACATCGTCAAAGATGGCAGTTTATAGAGGATTTAGATATAATGGTCCTGTGTGTCTTGCTTTAAAAATAAGAATTTCTAGAGTTTGCCTTGTTTTGTATGTGTTATATAGAAAATGCAAATAAAACTATTATTATAAGACATATTTTTTTCGTTAGGACAAGGTTTTTGACTGACAAGGAGTGTATCATAAACAATTATTATTATTTACTACAAATACATGTTATCAATATTGTCAAAAAAATTAATAGAACGTATAGCTAGCTATCGATAAAATAAATATAAAGACTAGTAAAAACAGAGAGTAGTTGCACGATGCAGAATATATTGCTGGCGCGACCTGGAACTAAACTACGGGTGCTCGTGCTCACTGTGCAATCAGCGACAGGATCCACGAGCACATGATGCAAGCATCGTACACTATTAGGGAATGAATCTTTTGTCATGGAGAGCATTTCACATTAGTACCGATTTTTTTGAGCCGGTACTAATACGTATATTAGTACCGGGTGGGAAAAGTAGCCCGGACAAGGTTCCTTTTGACACACATTAGTACCGGATCTAGGCTAGAACCGGTACTAATGTGTCACATTAGTACCGGGTGGTGTCTAGACCCGGTACTAATGTGTGGCGGTCACATTAGTACCGAGCCTATAAAAAACCCGATACTAATGTATTCATATTAGTACCGGTGCCAAATTTTAACCGGTACAAAACAAAACCTGCCGTCCGCGCGCTGTCCGCTGGACGCTGGCCCACCCTGCGCCCCTCTCGTTTTCTCCGCCCCCCCTCCTTTCCCTCTTTTTTCTCCACCGCTCCATCTTCTCCATCCTTCTCTGCTTCTTTCTCACATCTGCCTCCTCTCTGTGCAGGGCACCGGCGTGGGCGGAGGGGGCCGCCGGCCTAGCCGTCCCGGCGCGGCGCGGTAGCGCGTAGAGGCCGGGTGTAGGGCCGTCCGGCGCGGCCGTTCAACGCGCGGCCTCTCGGCACGTGTGACGCCCCAGGTTTTTAATTAGCATCATTAGTGCTAATGACCGAATCAACCAAGTCAAACACTGTTGACATTGGTCAAACCTTGATCAACCTGGGTCATCACCTCGAAAACCGAGTCAACAATCCCTAATGACCCTCTTGATCAAGTCGACACCCACTTGTGGTCAAACCCTAGTCAACCCTTGGTCAAAACCCCGGTCAAACCCTACATCAGTTGACCCGCTCTGGAACTTTTGCCGCGTTCTCCGAATTTCACTTAAACACTTCAAAATCGGCCAATATAAAAGTTGTTCGTCTTTTCGAGGGACACACTTTTCATAATTGGCGGCATTTGAGATTTTGAGAGGAAAGTGGTGAAATTCTCAGTCAAACTCAACTTTTACTATTCACCAGAGCTATGAAAACCAGCAGCTTTGCCTGCAGTTCATGCTCAAATGGTTGATCAAAACATAGATCGACCTTTGCGAAAAATGTTCTCCTATAAGTGCTCTACAACTTTGCTTATTTGCTCTTGATGCACTTCAGTTCAAAAAAAATGGAGTTTTTCGCAGTCAAACGGGGCCAAATGAAATAACATCAGGGACGTCGCGCCGCGCTCCCGCGCCGGGCGCGCCTGCGCGCGCACGCACGCCGCCGCGTGGCATCCAAGCCGCCCTCGGCGTCCGGGCCCCCACCGGCCCGCGCATCCTGAGACCACGCGCGCCCCGAGGTTCCGCGCCCCGAGCTGCTTTGAAGGCCGCGCCCCGCGCGTGTCGCCCGCTCACGCCGTGCCGCGCCGGTCCCCGCCCCTGCCGCCCGCCGGCAACACCGCTCGCGCCCCGATCCGCCGGCCAGACCCCCCGTACCTCTTGGCCATTTCAAACACCGTGGACGCCGCCTATAAAAGGCCAGAGCCGTCCCTCGCGCGTGCGAGCCCCTCCCCGCCGTCTACCGTGCTCCGCCGCGGCGCCATTGCCGCCGTCGAGCCGAACCGCCTCTCCGCTTGCCACCACGGCCGCCCAACTACTCAAACGCCTCCCCTAGGACCTAGAGAAGCTTCCACGGCCGCTTGTTCATCTACATTGCGCCGCCGTTCGCCGGGATCCGAGCCGAGGTGGGAGCGCTGCCGCGGCCTCGCCGCCGCCGCTCGCCGGCATCACCTCCGGCCACGCCACCACCGCCAATCGATCCGCGGTGAGTCCAATCGCGCCCCTGTGCAGCATGTTGACCTCCCCCGGCCGTGGATCACCACCGGCGAACTCCCCGCCGCCGGCAAGGGCACATTTGTAAAAGCCGAGGGTATAGTTGTGAACCCAGGGACCTAGATGCAAGGTTTTGAAACTTAGTTTTCTAGCAGATTAGTCCAGTGAATTAGAAAAATCCTAGAAATTCATAGAAAACTTAGAAAACTGCAAAACCAATTTTGTTGGTTTCAGTGAGACTAGACCTATAACTTTTGCAAAGCATGACCATAGTTTTGACTTATAGATTTTGAATGAAAATTTAAATTCAGTTTGACATCATTTTGTTGTAGTTCAAAATCTAGAAGGGCTATGGAGCTAAATTTTGGATATGTTGTGTGTTATGCTATGCCTAGCTTCTGTACCAAAAATTGTACAAAGTTATGTTGTAGATATTTTATTATGATTTATTTTGTATTTGTGCTGAATCTATCGAAATGATTTTTTTAGATAAAAATAAATAGATTTTTGTTCTCAACTTGTGGTTATGTTTATGTTATGCCTAGATTCAGCTTTCCTGATTTTATCATGAATTTAACTCTGCTAGAAGTATTTAATCTTGTTTTATGCTTAGATTTACATTTAAATGCATAGTTCAAATTTCAAATGTGTTTGTGATGAACATGCTGGTTTCCTAGACTTTTTTTAGGCCAGAGAAGCTTTAGGGTTGAGTTTGGGTGTAGGAGCACTTTATTTATTTATTTATGCTTTTCTCCTAATTTTGGGTAGCTAGGAAATGTCATTTTGAGTATAATCAAATTGTGGCTCTTTTAAACTTGAAGTTTGGTCCAGTGGCATGTTTAGAATATTTAGGGCCAGCAAGGACCCTTGTCCTTATTTTTATAATTTGTTTTGCAATTAAAAGTGGTGTGCACCTAAGCTTTCTGTTAGAAATTGAATAGGAAAAATAATCCTTGTTTCCTTGTACCTTCTAAATTGTTGCCTAGCTTAGTTAGGGGCTATAAGTACACCCATGCTGTTTGGTGTGATTTAATAATGTTATTTGCATAGATGTGTACACAATCACTATTAAAATGATTAAAAGAATAAGCCTTCACATATAATAACTTAAATGAAAAGAATTAGTAAATAAATGTTTGTTAAGGTGAATATGGCCAAGAAGAGTAGGATAAAATAATTAATCTCTCACTCCACCTGAACCCTGCATTACATACCGTGTAGATCTCCCTAACGGTAACTACGCTCTCGTGCCGGAAGCCGAGGAAGGAGGAGCTGACGCGGAGCTGCAGTACGTGGAAGTGAGCGAGGACACCGAGGACCCTCAGGCTAACTGTGTTGACGCAGGCAAGCCCCGGTGCATTAACCCAAGAGTTTTTGAAAGCTCATGCAACTATCTATGGATGATTGTGCATTTACGTTCAGGAGTTGAATGAAACCCTAGATGCATGATCCCTAGGTACCTATGTCTCTACTAGTATGATAGGTCGATAGTTGCCATGCTATAGGATTGTTACAAGTCGAGTGATGCTTGTCACTCGCGAGAATAGGTTCTTGTGTTGGAATCATAAGATCTTTATAAATGGATTGCTCATGTGGTAAGAGCATGGGATGTGGGCTCCGGTCCAATGGCTTTCGTGGGGTAAGTGTTTGAACGTACTAAACACTTGTCGGAAATGGGTACGGTAAGCCTAGTACCTTAATGAGGCGGTAAGGGATATTACTGTGACTAATCTTGGGATGCGTCTCCCGGCTAGCTACCGGTGGTGCATGTTCGATTCTGGGTGCCTTGCGGGGTATACCAGATAGCCTGTACCGAAGACTGTGGCCTTTTATCCCGAACCGAGGACTTTCGGGAACCGCCTGGTGGTTGTCCTCGCGGGGGCACCCTACCGTGTGTTTAGGTCTACCTAGCAAGGTTTAAATCAATCGATTGTCGGCCTCTCACCGTTATCTGAGACTACTTATCCTGCTGGCCATGATATCCCTAATGATGGAAGTTGATGAATATTTATGCTTGATTAATTGTATTGCACAACTTATGCTTGCTCTAGCTTGCTAACCTAGAAAAGAATAATCAACTAGAACTTGTACTAAAATCTTGAAAGTAAGGACATACTCTTTGTTGCTTTTCAACAAAAGAAACCCCAATGGTCAAAAAGCCTTTCATGTCTAGAGTTGGTGATGTAGCTGTCACCGACGGGTAAGTCTTGCTGAGTATTAGTATACTCAGCCTTGCTGTAATCTGTTGTTCCAGGTAATGCGTTTGCTGACGGGTGGCCTGGAGAGATCCCGCCTGGCTGGGAGCTGGAGTGGGTTGAAGACGATGAATGAAGGCATCATGGCAGGCCTCCTGTGATGTTCCTCGCGCCGTTTAGTTTAATCCCGCTGTTTTCAAAACTCTGAACTTCGTTTGTAGGTCAAAGACTACGTTTTGTAATAATTAAACCCTTCGGGGTAGATTTGGATGTTAATTATGTGTTGTACTCTGGACTCGCCTTCGCATGAGTTTTAATGCATATATGTCGATCCTTGTTGCTAAGTAAGTGATTTCATCAGGCGTTAACCTGGCAACTAACGACAGGATGATACTTTATTATTGCTTAATGACCAAAGTGGATTGGTTTAGGCGATAGTACGGTATTTTCCTGAGCGGGTTGTCACAGCGCGTGTGCGCACGGGGCCGCGACAGGGAGCGGCGCGCGGGGCCGCGGCCAGGTGCGGGGTAGCGGCGCAGGCCGCCGGCCGGGCTGGCGCGGGGCCACGGCTAGGGCTGGGGCTGGCGCGCGGCCACGGCCAGGAGCTAGCGCGCGGCGCAGGCCACCGGCCGGGAGCGGCGTGCGGCCAGGCCGGGAGCGGCGTGCGGCGCAGGCCGCCGGCCGAGAGCAGCGCGCGGGCAGGCTTTGGGAGCAGCGTGCGGCGCAGGCCGCTGGCCGGTGGAGTTAGTGTTGTAGTGATTTCATTTTTCTGTGTTTCATTGTTCTTGTTTTGTTTCTGTGATTCGATTTTTGGAGACTGGTGGTGTGGATATGTGATTGTTGTATGAGAAATTTGGATGAAAGATTTGTGAAATATGATGTTGAATCTGTAGATTATGAATGTGAATGTGTGAAATAAAGCAAAAGAAAAAGGAAAAGAAAAAAGAAAAGAAAGAGGAGAGATGGAGACGGACGGGAGACGGAGGGGGAGGGACGGACGGGGACGGACGGAGGGAACACATTAGTACCGGTTATTGCAAACCGGTACTAATGTGGAAGCCATATTAGTACCGACTAGGCAGTACCAGTTCCAAAACCGGTACTAATAGCCCTCTACAACCGGTACTGAAGGTCATTTCGCTAGTAGTGGTCGTCAACTAGGAATCCAGGAAAGCCGGATGGGAGGAAGGCAGAGGCAACATACTAGTATAGATACAGCCGCGGCCGCGCGTGCTCCACCAAACCCATCATGCGGCTGTGTCTCGATCGCTTCCGGTTTATTGTTAGATTAGATCCGCGACAGCCTACCTGGAGCAATCAGCAGTCGCGATTAGACCCGCAAGAGAATGATCGAAGCGGCGGCGGCGGCGAGCGACGAACACCTGTACCTGCTACAGCGTCGCGTAGCGTTGGGATACATACCTGACGAACCTGACGACGAGCGCATGCATGCATTGCCGCTGATGCATGATTAGCCGCAATGCAATAAGCCAAGATGAAGCATCCTGGCAGGGCGTAAGGCAACTTAAACTAACATTTGAGCTCGTACGATGCGATCTCGCGGCGAATGAAGCAGGTGCACTTGCATGCGGTGCCAAGCTAGGAATCTTGCAATCGTTGGTGGAACTAACCGTACGTGGAATTGGATTATTATATTGGACGCAGCCACACTGATCGTTGCTGAGCGAGCACTATTTGTCATGGAGTGTACATGTACTGAAAATAATCCTTTCATGTAGTTCAGAGGTAATAAGGGAATTGCTATGAGCTCTTTTTTTTTCCAAATTACACAGTACATCAGAGACACTCACAACGCACGCACACTCATCCCTATGAACACACGCGCGCAAACTCTGCCTCTAGGAGCATCTTTGAAGACTGGGCCGGCAAATCCTTAAGATTGACGAAGTCACCACAGGCGTCTCGCTGTCGACGGAAACGTCGCCTACCACTGAAAGCACAAACGCCGTTAAATATTGAGAAATTCGCTCCCACGAGGAGTCGAACCCAGGACCTGAGGTGCTACCGAGACTCTTGTAACCACTAGGCTACAGACCCTTTCGCGCTATGAGCTCCTATATAAATGGGAGAGAACTATTTTTTTTCATATACTCCGTATGTTGCTGCTGATTGACATTCTCGGGGGAAAAAATGTTGCTGCTGATTGTAAGATCGAATATATAATCTTAATCTCTCATTTTCACCCTACTTGGGCATGCAAAGTTCCAATGGTTTCAGTTCCATTCTTTCGGGGAACAAGCTGGGGGCGCGTACCAACGCCTTGTCCTAACTCATAGCTAGCATTCGCGCCAATAATTCATCTGGAATCAGAGGCTTAACCAGAGAAGGAGCAACCTGAACAACATAAGCTCTTCACGGTACGGACCCCATTCATTTAGATTCGTTTGCTAATTGCTAGTATTAAACGGGTGTGTGCCTGGCCTGATGAACACAACGACGTCGTGTCTGATTTCTCGGAACTAATCAATGCAAATCGGGTCAAGACGACCCCGAAACTTGGCGAATCATAGCAGAGACGTGCATGATCTTCTGTGGATTAATTAACAAACAATGCAGCCGCGCGCGTTCGCCAACCGACCCTGCACGAGCGCGGGAGCATCAGATACTTCGAGCTGGCTGTACTGTTTCGACTAGAAAAGAGAGTTTGGGGATTCGATCTGAGCTACAGAGATTGTCTCCTTCCCCAAAACGGGCGCGTGCCTTGGTGAGCTCGATCTGCGATTTCTTGGAACCAAACCGAGTCAAGACGACTCTGAAGCTGGCGAATCATAGCAGAGACATAATCTCTGTGGATTAACAATAATAGCGCAGGCACGTTAGCCAACCAACCCTGCACGAGAGGAAGCATCAGAGATTTCGAGCTGGTCTGGCTGTACTATGTTCCTACTAGAAAAGAGGTTAGCGAATAGCGATCCTGCTTATTTAGGGGACCCCTGAATCCCTGATGGACTCGCAGCTTGTTTCTTTCTTAAAAGTGGCCGGTTGAGGTCATCAGGTGTGAGCTGTACGGTACAAGTACAACATTTGCATGATTGCTATTTATTGTTATTAGAGCAACTCCAAGAACCTCTTCATTTTTTACTCTATATTTGACTCTTCATTTGTTTTTTCATAAAAAATCATCTTCATATTAAGATATTAATTCCAACAGACTCTTTATTTTCCAAACTCTAAATACCAACGGTTCCTTCCACTCATCCTCTCATAACACACTGACTTGTGGGTCCTACTCGTCATACCCATCCTCTTTCTCCTCCTTTCCCCTGCTTCCATTGTTTCCCCACGCAAAGTTCCTTCCTCCCGGTTCCTCTTGCTGCTGATCTGCTCAACGCGGTGCTGCGCCGGCCGCGTCCCTGGATCCTGCGCCGCCCCATCCTGGACCAGGAGCCGCTTGCCCCTGCCCTTGCTCCTGGTGCCGCCCACCCTGCCCTTGCCCCTGCTCCCGGTGCCGGCGACGACTGGGGGACGACGAGGCGCGGCAGGGAGGCGAGGTCGCGGCGCCCTGCGTCCACTAGAGCTCAGCAGGCGCAGCCTCATAGCACGGAGGAGGCGGCACGGCGGATTTCCAAGGGCAGCAGGGGCAACATCGGATTTCCAAGGGCGGCAGGGGCAACGGCGGCCGGAGCTCGCCTGCAAGTGCCTGTCCGGCTGCGGAGGAGGAAAGGTGAGGAGCAAAATGGATGTGCGAGCTCGAGGGGGTGCTATGGGCACGAAGAATCGAGATGAGAGCTCACCACGGTGGCGAATTGGGCTGGCGACGGCGGAGAGTTAGGAAGTCAGACCTCACCATGGCGGGCTGGCGCGAGGTCGTGGCGGTGGGCGGAACGGCAAGGGAGCAGGGGAGGGAGGGAGGGAGGGCGGGAGCACGTGCTAGAGGGAGATAGCGAGGAGAATTCGCTCGTCAAACATCGCGAGCGGAGGGGAGCGGATTGCTAGCCGGATCGCGAGCGGAGGTGGATGGCGAGTCTGTTGGAACAAGAATTTGACGCTGTTTTTGTTTTTTTACCGATACAAAACGTTTTACATAGTTTTGTCGAAGAAAGCAGATTTGCCGTATACTGTAAGTCTGTATCTTGTACACGGCTATCCGCCACTGCACTGCACCATAATTTAATTTAACTAGGTGATATCTGCGCGTTGTTGTAGAAATTTTTTGACAAAATTTTAAGGTGAAATGTGAGTATAAATACCAAAGTGATTGCATAGCAACATTCTTTTATAAACGACATTATACATTTATACATGAAAGTATGTTCATTTAGTCGAGAGAGAATCATTCTTAAATGATTGATCCTACATGTATTTCTACAATCCTACATGTATTTCTACATACTGTGAGAATTTTTGACGTGCTACTCACAAAGATATACTATTAGTCGTCACAGAAAATCAATTGAAGACATTTAAAAAAAATCGAGAATATATTGATATTCCAACCTCTGCATCTAAAAGATGCATATAACTATCATTATTACAAAGGAAAAACACTCCATTTCTAATAGCACAAGCTTAGAAAAAAGAGCGGAAAAGGAAAAAACATCTATTCAGCAGCGGAGTGTCTACCACCTCCATGTGAGTAAGTAACTATCATTACAACAAAAAGACAAAAGGTCTAGCCTAAGCCTTAGCTGTTTTATAATTGATTGCCACCATCTCCAAGTCTCCCACACCATTAAGTCTTGTCCGACCATCGTCGTGACACATCTTCCGCGACCATAAGCACATATCAAACGCCGGTGTTCCGCGCACCTTAACCCTAGAGTTTAGAGCCGCCTCCATGAAGACCAACTTCTTCACACATATCCAATTTGCCAGCTTTAAATACTAGACGATGTAGAATTGGATAACAAATGGAAAGATCGTCAAGCCTAGTTCCATGCTGATCGGACCGCCGTGTCCATTGTGCTAGATTCTTTGTAACCAAACGTCTTCCACTACTGGAAGAAGGATCATACAATATAGACTCAACTTCCAACTTCCTCACCATCTTTCCTCACTATTGTCAACGCACAAACACCGCAAGCCAAGCCTGATCTCAAGAAGCAATGCCTCCAAGGAGGAAGCAATGTCAGAGGCGCCACCGACGCTTGTCCACGAGTGGACAGGGTTTTCACCCATAAATAGATGGTCTAGTGGATTGTGACATGGCACATAGTGTGTGGTGACATGGGTAGTTTGCATGTTGAGAGAAATAGAGCTAGTGGTTTGTGACATGACGTATAGTGGATGGTGACATGATGTACAGTGGATGATGACATCAATAGTTTGCATGTTGAGAGAAATAGAGCTATAACCCTTAGTGGGGTGCTCCTATATAGGTATAAATGATTTGGTGATGATTTGTTCGCTCTTGAAGTATAATCTTGAATGTATGTATTAGGAGAGCTACACATCATTAGATGACAGAAAAAATTGCAAATTAAACTATGTTAATGCCCTCAGCCTCAAGGATTAGCCACACCTGTTTCTATCCCAGTCCACTGCAGGTTCGGTCGTTCCCGTTTGCAATTTAGTCGTCTCTCGTATACCTATGTGTGATGCTTTTGTCAGGCAAATGTGGCTTAGTTTGCTGCTTATATATGCACATGTGGTTTAAATTGGATCATTTACATAGCAATCAGATGAATGAATCATCACTTATATTCGAGCAAATTTCAATAAGCTAGATTTCTAAGAAACACTACTGGGAAACGACCTTCTGTACCGGTTCCAAAACCCTATTAGTACTGGTTTTGGAACCGGTACAGGCCAGCCGGTACTAATGTGGTACCGGTTCGCTCCACCTGGTACTAATGTCACATTAGTACCGGATGGAGTTCCCACCTGGTACTGATGTGTGGGAGTTTTTTTTTCTTCCCGTCGCTTCATTTTCCAATCCCTTTCCTTTCATTTCCTTTTTTTCTCATCTTTTTCTCATCTCATGAACAAAGATTCACAACAAGTCCCAAAAATCACAAGATTCACAAGTCCAAAATCACAATCTCCATATATACATGTCACAGATTTTACAAACTTCATACATGTCACAAGAATCACACATCTCACGAAATCACAATTTGTTCATGAATCACATACATGAATCACAATTTCCTGTACAAGAATCCCAATCTTACAGAACCGAGTGGGCTCCCATGCTGGCCGGCGGCGTGCCTCTGCCCCGAATCCACCCGCGCTCGCGCCGGCCCTTGCGCTCGCACCGGCGGCGGCCGTGCGCTGCCTGGCCTCCCGCGCCCGCGCATGGTCGGCGAAGCCCTCGCGCCCCTGGCAGCAGAAGAGAGAATGGAGGAGAGAGAGAGAGAGAGTTAGAGAGGAGACGAGAGGACGAGGGAGAGGTTACCGCGCCGCCGTGCCGGCTCGCCAGCGCCGCGCGTCCCGCCCGTCCGCCGCACATCCCACCCGTCTGCCGCGCTCCGGCCCCCGTTGACCGTCCGCGTGCCGTCTGCGCCGCGCCGCCGGTGGCCTCCGCCCGCGCCAGCCAGGGCCCCTGCGCCCAGGCCGCGGCGGCCTCCGCCCGCGCGCCGGCCGGGGCAAGCTGCGCCGCCGGCGGCCTCCATCCGCGCCGGCCAGGGCCCCTGCGCCCAGGCCTGGATCCCCTCTGTCTGTAGAGATAAGAAAGAGAGGTGAAGAAGAAAAAAGGCCACCTGGTACTAATGTGGCCACATTAGTACCGGGGCTATTTCGGACTCGGTACTAATGTGGGTCACGAGGAGGCTCGCTGAGGTGATCCTTCCTAATATGTTTTTTAGTACCGGTTGCAATAGAAACCGGTACTAATATGTTTTTTTGCCCAGGACAAAATGTTCATTCCCTAGTAGTGAAAACATCAAGCTACAAATTATATATATTATGTTATCGCCATTATTTTTTGGAATACATTTGCCACTAGTTTTAAAAATGGTCACACACTCATACACGCCAAAACTGCTGTTACAAACTTGAAAGGCAAAATATGTATACCCTAGCATTTCCTCCATCCTAAATTAAATCATACAAGTTGATTTGACTTTTTTAGATTTATAATTTTACTTTAACTAAACATGTATCATGTCTAGATACATACTAAAAGCTATATATGTATTAAAAATTAAAATAACTAAAAAATTGTGACGGAGGGAGTGTTATTATATCACCTGAAATCAAATCATACAAAATATACGATGTCCTATAGCAACTAGGTGATTCCCCGCGTATTGTTGCGGGATTTGAATGAGTTTTTCGATAAACTATGGACCACTGTGATTGTTTAGTTGCTCGTAAAAAATACTAAACTTGTAGAGATTACCTCGAGAGTCACTGTGATTGTTTAGTTACTCGTAAAAATAGTGCACTTGTAGGGATTACCCCGAGAGTCATATGAGCTATCTCTTGATGAAAATCATAAACTTTTATTTTACTTTTGAATAGATAGAAAAAACCGAATTCAAAATTCAAGATGATGTGCACCACGTAAGAGCGAAATAGCAATTAATGCATCTTAGTGGGGGTATTAATGTATCTTAGTGGGATGTGATGATGGGGCTTCATAAGAGTTAAGAGAAATCCTTAGTGGGGTGTTCAGATTTGGCTGCAAAGTTGGTCTCCAAATGACATGACTTGGCTTGTAGCCAAGCTTATTAACCATGCTCTAACTTGCCGTTGAACGCTCGATCCTTTCCAGGTAGGCACAAAAACGTCCATGGCGCGCGGAGACCTTGTGGGCTTGTCAGCTTGTGGCGTGACTTCTAACGTTTCAACATCCGCAACCGCAAGCCTGTAAAAACGCAGAGAGTTTAATTTGCTGCATTCCTCATGTGTTTTGTGTTCGAATTGAAGTCACGCGGTTACTCTTGGATCGGAACACATGCACAACAGTGCCACCGAGTTTTTTTAAATACATTGCCACCAAGTTGGCACATACAATGCAACGTAAAATTTTTGCAATTTGGCCCTTTTTTGGTAAGAATTTTACATTTAGACCCCTGGCGGAAAGAATTGCAGAAATGGACCCAAAGGACGGCGCCAAGACACGTGGCGCCGTTGTAAGACGGCACGGCGCCAGATCAGGTGGCGCCGTTCTCTGCCACGTCGAATCCCCCGTGGCGGAGAGAAAAATCGGGAAAATCAGACGGCACCAAAAGAGACGGCGCCGGGCCATCTTAGCAGGGCGCCAGATCCGTTGGCGCTGTGTTGTGTACCCTTGGCGCTAAAGGGCCTGACGCCGTCCTGAGGAATTAAAACCCCAGCGCGGCCCAGGCCGCTCCCCACGCTCCTCTTCCTTCCCTGTTTGAACAGAGGGAGGAGCTCCGGCCTCCCCCGACGGCCACCGGCGAGAGGACGCCGCCGGCGGCCTCCCCACGTCGCGCGCCGCCCTCCCTTCAATAGGTAAAGGTGAGTCCTCTCTCCTCCTCATTTTTTCTTTGATTTGGTTGGATTTGTAGTTAGTATTTGCCGAAACCCTAAATGAATGATATTGGTCTCGATCTATGAAATTAGTGGTTTATAGGAGGATTGTGTCGTGGATATATGCAATGTAGTTACATATTGGTGCATCCCACTGCATTTTTTCATCTTGTACAAGCCGAATCGATGAGTGGTAGTATATGGTTGGAAAATGCTACAAAAATGCATGTGTGTAATGTGAATTTCGTGATAGACATGATGAATGCACTTATCTATTTAGTTGCATTACTATATCTGTACATGTAGAATTAGTTGCATTATTAGATTTTGTTAGTTTTGATAGATGTGTGGATATTGTACATTATTTTCACTCAGTTAACATAGGTTATATACTTTATCTAGGATTTATGTTTGATTTATGTTTTGCAGAGCATGGATAGTTTGTGGCGTGAGAACAAGTGGAAGAACCGGCCCAAGGAACTATATCCTGATGTATCCTGCAAGGATGCACCTGCCACCTCCCCTACCTGTTCCAAACTGTGACTGTGGCAAGCCGGCCAAGGTAATTCAATCCATGCACCCTAAGACGGCGGCTCGGGCATACTACTCATGTGGTGATACTCGTGTAAGTAGAATTTGTATTGATTGGTTGGTTGCATTACAAGATTTCTTGGTTTGAATGATGATTGGTGAAAGAAATGTTTGTTTTGGTGCAGCCAGAGGAGATGTGCTATTTTTTCAGTGGATTGATGGCCCAGAAATGTTCGACCCAAGAATCTTGTATTTTAAGCAATGGGGAAAAGAGGCGTACGAGACCTTCAAGCGTTGGGTGCCTCCTCCACCAAACCCACCACCAATGTCAGGCGAAGAGAAGAAACAAGCAATCGCTGCGCGCATGGCTAATCCACCCTTGTGCGATTGTGGTTTGCCTGCCAAGTATTTTCCGGTGCCGAAAGGGTGTCCCGGTATCCCTAACTTTCAGTGCTCAAAAACAAAGGTTAGTGATGCAATAGGAGATGATAGTAGAGTTCGTTCATGCTTGTTCACTTATGTCTAACTTTGACGTTTCACTTGTGCAGAACGGGTATCCACTTTGTGATTTCTCTGAATATGACTATGGTCCTAAGTCGTATTGGCCCGAGTCGTATGAAAAGGTTAAGGGTAAAGAGAAGGAGGATTTCAACTATGAAATACCGGAGGATTTCCATGCTCCAGAGCACAAGTGTCATTGCGGCGTAGTTGCGAACTATGGTTTAGTTCCATCGGAGTTGGGAATCGGTCATTATTGTGGACACATGGTTGGAGATGATTTGGTGAGTTTATTTGCTTGTAAATAATGCACGGTAAATGTTCACATAAAATGTGTTATGACATAAGTGTTCTTCTTAACAGAAAACAAGAAAGTGTGACTATGAGTTCTTCTACGAGCAGCGCCAAGTTCCGAATGAGATCAAGCGGCGTAGCCAAGGTGGGAGACATCCTAATGTCTTGAATAGTTACGTGAAGTTTCGGAAGCAAGAGCAAAGAGAAGCGGCAAGGAAAAGAGGATTGTGGCCTCGCCCTACTAGATGTTGGAAGGGAAATCATTGGGATCCAATATTGCCGCCTAGGGAGAAAAAACAGAAGCATGGAGATGGGAGGACAAGTGGACTTGGAGTAGATAAGGTTTTTATGGAGACCATGAAGGGACTTGTTACAGATTTACCGGTAATTCTTGAAGATGAGGAGTAGATTGGAGGCATTTCCCTTTTTATGTGATCCTCATGTGCATGATGATGCTTGGAAAATGAGGAGTAGATGTTGGCGAGGTTGGTTGATAAAAACTTCCTGCATGATTAGCCTCGCCATGTGTATCCCCATGTCAATACACTTTTTATTTGTGTGTTTGTATTTCTATCAACTTGTGCTATGAACTTGTGTTATGTAATTTCAACTTCTAGTAATGTAATTTGTGAACTTGGTTGCCATGTGTATTACCATTTGTGAACTTGAAAGCCTTATGAACTTCTGGATTACGATGTGGGCAAGTTCAGGGTCAAGGCGCCAAAAGGAACATTGGCGCCGTGGATGGAAACGCTGAAATTGCCAGAAGAACGGCGCCAAAAGGATCGGCGCCGTGTCAAAACGCTGCTGTGCACTTGCCAGAAGAACAGCGCCAAAAGGCTTGGCGCCGTTTGAGCAAGGCACGGCGCCGACCTTTTTGGCGCCGTTGCCCTGGCACACCCCGCAGGTCCACTGTTCCCTACCTCGGCGCCAATGAATTCGACGCCGTGTGACCGTTACATGGCGCCCATCCTTTTGGCACCGTGCTTCTAATCTTACACAGATACAGAACTGAGTCCTGACCAATTCATGACTACAAGTCACACAAATATGCACAAGTTGACAGATTCAACCACAGTTGACAGATTCATTACCACAAACACATAGCACAAGTTGATAAGTTCTTGACCACAAGTTCATCATGACAACCACACATATTCATCACCACAAGTTCATAAACACGAAGCTCCAAGATCACCCTCCCTTAGCCTTGCGCTTGCCCCGAGCCTTGCCAAGTGCATCTGTGCCTGGTGTGAGCCGGTTAGGCGCCTGGCGACATCGCTGAGTCGGCTGAGTGGCAGGTGGTGCGTCCTCTAGTTGTGACCCACGAAGCTCCTCCTGCTCGTCGCTGCTGCCGTCGTCGTCGTCATCGTCATCGTCGTCGCTGAAAGTGGCCGCGCGAGATGAGGACCTTGTTGCTGCAGCTCGGTGTGACGACGACGACCTTGCCGCATGCAAGGTGCCAGGCACAAAGACATCGGCCTGAGCTAGAGTCCGGCAACCAGCACGTGCAGCAGCTCGACTAAGACGGCGGTGCAACCTCTGTATGTATGACAAAATAAGTTGTCTTAGAAACCATTGTACGCGGAAAAAGGGAACTGTTGACGCAAGGTTGGGAAGCAAAAATACCTGAAGCAAGCTCCGGAAGCGCCCTTCAGTTTCTGGGTGCCCAACCGGGTACTCAAGTGCTACATCGATCTCACGGACCGAGTCTCTCATGGACGTGCCCTGAAAGAAAGTATTGTAATATTAGAGGTATACTATAACGAAGTTCGAAGTTTGAAGTCAAACAGAACAAACCACTCTATCCAGGATGGGGCCCAGCTCTACTGCCCGACCCTCTCGACCTCTGACGTCGTAGGTGGTGTTCTCGTCGTCTGAGGAATCTATGTCGGCGTAGTCATCCTGTGTCCACCTTTGACGCAACCTGTAACGAGTAGCACTGTGGTACCAGGTCAAGTAGGCTCGGAAGTTCGCATTGTTGTCCGGGCCCTCAATCGGCAGAACGTTCGCCTCCATCCTGTTCCACCACTCAATCCTCTCACGGTGGTAGTCGACGAAGTCGGTGACCTTGCGCTGCTTAACTCGATCGAACCTAGACGGATACGCAAAGTTAGTCAACTTGTTTGAAAAGCAGACAAAGGTAACAAAATTAGAAGGGGAGTTGTAATGGCATAATTACTTGTGCAAGGTGATCGACGTGGAAACCTCTTCTGGCGGGACCATCTGGGCGAATCCGAACTGACGCTCTACTCGGTGCGGTAGGTGAATCTCGACCGCGTAGAAGCAAATGAGGGGGCACCTCATTCTCCAAAGGTCTTGGTCACGATGACACATCGGGTTCAGAGGCATGGCCAGGACTTCCTCTGAGTTGTATGGCTCCCACTCCACCTGTCAAAAGCATGTCAACATTGTTAGTAACCAAAGGAGTACATATGTGCAAAGAGTGTCTTTGTTACAATAAAAGATTACACTTGACGAACCGTGGAAGGTACGAGGGCGTCTATCTCGTTCATGTAGTCCAGGTACGCTCGGGCTGTGGTCGCGTACGGGGGCGAGACCGTGTCCCAAAGGTACGCGACAGTCCGTGCGAGGTGGGGGTTGCCGTGGTCATCCCAAGGGTCCTGCTGAAGGACGCGAGGCCTACCCACCGGAAGGCGCGACCACATCCAAAGCTGAAGGAGGAGTGTGCAACCTGCCTGAGTCGAGGAATCCTGGCGCCGGCGGCAGGCCTCACATAGCTGCCTGTACAGGAACGCTAGCACGGCGGACCCCCAGCTGTACGTACTTGGACAAGTTCCGTAATTGAGTTAGTAAGATTCATATCAACGAACGAGAGTAAAGTTGGATGGATATGAACGTACCTGCGTCGTCCCAGTCCCAGAGACAGTGGATGTACATCCACGAAGCACTGTCTCCCGTGGCATCTGGGAAAAGAACAGAGCTAAAGAGGTTGAGTACCCACGCTCGACAGTAGTACGTGACTGTCATCTCATCAGCGTCCTCTGGGCACTCAGCAAACGTGGTCCTAAGCCAGCGTAGCGGCACGCCTGAAACACGTCCACGCCTCGCCTCCTCGGCTGCAGGTGCCGGTGGTGGTGTGCCCAAGAACTGCTCCACTCGTCCACGCCAACCCTCAGAGACTGCACTCCCAATCACTGCACGTCCTCTGATGCTCAAGCTGAGAAACATCGCCGTGTCCTGCAGCGTGACAGTCATCTCACCACAAGACAGGTGGAAACTGTGTGTCTCAGGCCTCCACCTACACAAAATAGACAATATAGGTAAGCATAGTAGCCGACCATGAATGCATAAGAAACCGTGGAGAGATTAGTTGACTAACAACCTATCGATCAAGGCGGTGAGAGCGACACCGTTGAAGTTGGGAAGGCCTCGACGAACGACCTGGGCGACAGCGTGGAGGCCGGCCCGGTAGAGCAGTGGTGTGTACCGGTCGTCGTACTGCATCACCAAGAACCCATCATGAGTTCTGGGCCGAAGGATCGGAAGGGCCTGAAACAAAGAGACGACGTCAGTAACTTCATTAATTTGCAAATATGGCTTAATTTAATAACTAGTACCATCATACCTGACCTGGGTTGTCCTCTATCACCCTGGCACGGTGGTCCTTGTCGTAGAACTCGTCCAGCAGCCGGTACCCCCGCGCCCCCGCCATCCTGCATACCAGGTATTCTAACATAATGCAAAAGATAATTAATATAAATGAAATGAAGTTACAAATATAAAAACAGACGACCTGATGACGTTCACATGTCCTAACATTGTGGCCAGTTCCCGAACATCTACTGCACCGTGTCTCCATGGGGTCGGCAACAAAGGGATTCCCTTTTCCCCTACGAGTCCTACCAGGTATTCTATCCATTTCCATCTTGTACCGGGTCCTCTTCCTTGTCCCCCTCTTAGGCCACTTCGTTTCTGTGTCCACCACGTACTTTGGACCATCATATGATGGCCACTCGCTCTCATCACGAAAGGGTGTGAAATGAGGAGACCAAGTGTCCAACAAAGCCTGCACCGAGAAGTCATGAGGGATCATGGACTCTACTGACACATTCCGTGCCCAGCAAGCTGCGACCATGTGCGAACAAGGGAAGTGGAATTGTTGTGGCCTTCGACAAGTACATGTTTTCAATGTGATGACGACTATATGCTTCCGACCTTCTCGAATCTCTCCAGCCTCGTTTGTCCCACCTGGCTCGGCAACCTCATATGTCCCGGTTTCATGGTCGAATAAATGGCAATGCAGACCAATCGCGGCCAGCTTAGCATCATTTAGGTATTTGAGTTGTATCGGTCCCAACCTCACCCCTTTTTCCAACATAGATCTCGCATATTTCTCTCGACTCGCAAACCATTCTACACACTTGTAGAATGTAAATGCAAGAATGGCGGTGACGGGTAACCCTCGTGAACCTTTAAGCAAAGCATTAAAACATTCTGCCATGTTGCTTGTTTGGAACGAGTACCTCCAACCACCATCATGAGCTCTGGACCACTTGTCAACATCACGCATCAATCCTCGGAGCCAATCTCTCCCTTCTGCACTTGTTTTAGTTTTCAACTCCTCTAACTTCTCCTCAAATAACTTTACCTCCAGTTGCTTGGCCACACTCTCAAACAGTTTGAAGTTATCCTTCTCATGGTCCTTCTTCATCAAATTATCGGCAAGATGGCGAGTACACCAACGATGCACCACATGCGCATGTCCTGGAATGGACTCAGTAACAGCGCTCAAGATGCCAGTGTGCCTATCTGACAACACACAAACTGATCTTCCTGGGCCAACTACATGGATCCGTACAAGGCGTAGAAACCATGCCCAACTCCCCTTGTTCTCCTTCTCAACCAACGCAAATGCCAAAGGAATAAGACTTTTCTCCGCATCAATCCCGATAGCGATAAGTAGTGTGCCCTGGTATTTCCCAGTCAAGAAGGTACCATCGATAGAAAAAACGGGTCTCATGTGCCTGAAAGCCTCCACACACTGAGCAAAGCACCAGAAGGCACGCTGGAACACCTGCCGGCCGTTCAACTGTATGTTCGGAATTGGCAAGTACTCATAATGCATACCCGGATTGGCAACTTTCATTGCATTTAACATAACAGGCAATCTCTCATATGCATCCTCCCAAGAGCCATAGATCATCCTCAAAGCCCGTTGATAAGCACTCCAAGCCTTTCCGTACTTCACCTTGTAATTCCATTTCAATGTCACAATACCAATCACCCCACGAATAGAAATCGTTGGATCTTGCTTCACTACAGGTAATAAGCGATTGCAATGAATTTTGACGTCAATTGACGATGCTTTTGGTTTGGCTCCGCCGAGCCACAAGTGTGCGGCCCAACCACAGTAGTGATCTTGAACCTAGTGGAGCCCTTCATCTTTCTGCCACAAACTTTCCATTGGCATTGACTAGACTCACACGTGATGGTGTACCGCCTTGCGGCATGTGAGTTCTTCACACGGTAAGGCCGGTTGTGCACTACAGCATACTCCCTCAACCACATTTTGAGTGCTTCAATATCCTTGAATACGTGCCCCTCCTGAATCATTGTGCTCGAATCAGGCCTTGGAATGGCGTCTTCCAATGCCCCTCCGTCAGCAACAGCTCTATGCGACTCCCTAAGGTCACGAAAATGTGACACAAGTGGGTCACGATCTGGGAAAATCCTCCTCATAATCTCAATAGTACGTGGAGAGGGTGGAGGAACAATACGTTCATCATCAGAATCAACAGCTCTCATCCTCTCATATGTGGCATCATCATCACAAAACCGGACGTCATGATGGTTAGAAGCCTGGCAAACCAACACCGGTTGCTCAACTGCAACATGATCGTGAACTGGTGAGAAGGCCTCATCACCCCTTCCATCATCACCAAAGCCACCACCTCCCACATCATCATCAACACCAAATCCACCACCTCCCACATCATCATCATCATCTTCTGCTACCTGAGTAAATGCAACCTCACATGCTTCAGGAGGAATCAACTCAATTGAAGCACCACATTGTATGGGTGATGCCTCCCGAGGTGGCGGCTCTCTCACAACCTGCCTAACAATCAAGTCCAGCGCTCTCACTTCCGTTTCCATCACAATTGACACATAATTGTTCCATTCAGCTTCACCACATATTGAAACCAACCGCTTGAGACGTGGCCCATTAGACGACCCTACATCAATCACTCCTTGCATAACAATATCCACCCCCTCATCTGCCCACTGAAGCCTCTCTTTCAATCTAGTGACAAGAAAACCATAAGACGGCCGAGCATTAAAAAGCATTGAAACCTCCCGCATTCCCTCAAATTCAACATCTCCACTGTCATTCCTTCTAACATTACCACCATGACGAATTGTCACTAGCTTATCCATCTATCAAACATAAACAAAAAAAAATCATTCCACATGTGCATAACGAAATTGACATCTACAAATTGACATAACATTTTTCTAGGCTTTCATCTACGTTCCCTTCAAATACGGAGGTTTCATCTACCTAAATCATCTACTTTCATCTACCTAAATCATCTAGTTTCATCTACCTAAATCAAAAAAAAAAGGAAAACTCACCTTCACTGGCGACAGAGAGGAAGCCTGCGCGGGTCGTGGGGAGGCTGCCGCCGGCCGAATCTGGCTGGCCACCGCCGGCCGGGGCCGGCCGTGCGCCTTCCTGGGCCGACCGTGCGCCTGCCGGGGCCGCCCGTGCGCGGGACAGGTGCGGCCGGGGGCGGCTGCGGAGGGGCACCGGATGGGGGAGGGCGGCCGCCCGACGAGGACGGCAGCTGGGCGGGGCCGCGTCGTCGGACGGCGGCAGCGGCGTTTAAGCTGGGTTAGGGTTTGCAACAGAGGAATGGAGGAGGAAGAAGGAGCCGCGGCGGATAAGTGCCGAAGCACGGCGCCAGGAGAGTTAGCACCGTATATTAGAAGGCACGGCGCCGGGCCCTTTAGCACCGTCCTAAGACGCCAAGGAGCCGTGGCTTTTGGCGCCGTTTATTTCGACCAGATTTTTCCCGTGCCACGGTGGAACCGACGTGGCACAGTACGGCGCCAAGACTAGTGGCGCCGTGAAATCTTGATACGGCGCCAGGGGACCTGGCGCCGAGTTTTGGGTCCATTTCTGCAATTGTTTCCGTCAGGGGTCTAAATGTAAAAATCTTTCAGAAAAAGGGCTAAATTGCAAAAATTTTACCAATGCAACAACACCACGTCACCACCAATGACAAAAACCAAATTTTTAATAAAATTTTTAATTGAAAATTGAAAGTACGTAGAAATACTAAGGTGATTGAATGGCACCATTCTTTAAATTTTGAAAGTTGAATACTAAGGCTCTGCTTAGTTGATGAAAATTTTGGTGAAAAGTGGTGAAATTTTTGCATTGAGTTGCGTGTACAGAGAGAAGAAATGAACTAACACGGTTCTTTAGGTGAAGATTTTTGGTCAAAGTTTTGAAACTAAACAGGGCCTAAGGTGATTGCATGACAATATTTTTTGCAAATTACATTATTCATGAAACTGAAAGTCGATGGAAGTCATAAAACGTGCAGTGAATTCACAACCGTTTAATATAAAGCTTGGAGATTAACAATTTGTATTTCCTAATAGAATGTCTTATCCTAAAAAAAGATTATAGTAGACGCGAAGGAAATGCAGCCAAACATTCCAAGTTCTGCCACCCAGAAACATTAAAGCCATTTCATATGATATCATGATCTAGAATTTGCACAAAAGGTTATCTGAACTCATAAAGCTCGCGGATGGAAACAGCTATTATTGCAGGCTACACATGAAACAAAAGATACGGTCAGTGCAAAACTAAGTAGCAGAAAGTAATGCACAACAAATATTTAAACAAAATAGAATTGCACTGCAAGAAACTTTCATATAACTGAAAACCTGACTAAGCCAATCATGAGCTCTGTACACATGGAGATTACAAAGATTTGTTGATAATAATTATAGTAGCATTTTAATTGACATTACAACATAGTGCAAGTTTTTCTCATCCAATTTTTATTCCACCTGTATAACATAGTTTAATGCAAGTTCTTTTTCTTGAAAATTGAAATGCACCTCCTGCCCCTTGTAGGAGCGGAACTCCGCAAGTTGCCCCTGTTCAGAACAATACATCTAATCAGTAGTGAGGCAACTTAAAAGAGAAGACCGGGATGGACTGGAGCATCTGGGATACGAAATTGGCCGACAGCTTCAGGTCCTTGCCGTCGGCTTGGCAAAGCTGATGACCTCTGAGTCAAGGTCTGTGCGCTAGGTGCAGGCGTGCAGCAAGGGTCGGAACCAATCCCGTGACCGAGTGAGGAGGCAAAAGCAAGTGGGAGATGAAGCAAGAAGAAGCGAAGGGGGTGCAGGCAGGTTACCGCGCGGGTGAAGGCATCCCTGTAGTGCTAGCCATCCATCTCGATGCATGTCGATGCATATCGGCACCAGATTGTCCATTGTCAGCCTGCGGCGCGGAGGAGCCAGAGGGGAAGGAATCAACCACCAGATCACCAAGACCTCTTTCTCCGCAGCAATCGATCCAAGGTCACCTCATGATGGAAGAGGATTAGGAAGGAGCGAGAGGGCGTACATGCGGAATTTGATCGTGGAAGGGCCTGGAGGTGTCGAACCTGACCGTGACGGCTTTAAAAGTCTCTGGAGCTGACGGTCCCTTGCACTGATGCAGGACTTGAAGCCGAGCAACCATCAAGAAGATGAAGGCTCTTCACGTGCCATTCACAGCTGTTTCAGCTGCTATGCACAACTGCCGGTTAGGCTGTTTTGCTGCGTGCTGCGTGAGGGAGGCAAGGGGGCTGCGGCGGGTGGCTGCGACGGGTAGGAGGCAGACAGGCGGCCTGAGTTGTGGGCCCAGGGGTATGACGTGGACAGCTGAGAGCAGAGAGAAATCTGTAGTGGGGATGACAAATATAATTTTGTATGATAAACCATGTAACTAATGGCACTATGTCGGGCTTCACCTAAGGCATGATACGAGCATCGTAGGCCTTCCACTCCTACAAACATATAGTCTACGTGCACCAAGAAGACCAAGCCAACAAGGTCGTAGCTAGAGGAACTACTATCGAGAACGCAACATCTTTTCTCTGCTCCAGGAGCAAATCCAAAGTGAGTACTGGGGGGCTAAAGCCCCCCTACCCCATGCATCACATGCCCCCCCCCCCAAACCACCACCCAGGGTTTTTCTTCCCGACCGGTATGCTGCTACCTCCGGTAGCGGTATACCGGAGTGGTTACCGCGGATACCAGTTAAAACCGGCCAAATTTTAAAAACCAAATTCAAATCCGGTGGCGAGCTGTATGTTGACCGGTAGCATCGGTTTACCGGTAAGACCGGTTAGCTTCAATGAAGAATTTGGCATGTTTTTAAATTTAAATTAAAATTTAAAAAATAAAATAAAAATTCCTAAAAATATTTCAAGGTGCATAGAATCTAATAGTGTCATTTTTAAAATATTAGTGCATTTAATATTTTTTGCAGGCATTAGAAGTTCAATCGCTGAATTTTTTCTTTTTATTTTTTGGTTGAACTTTTGATGTCCGCAAAAAATACTAAATAAACTAATATTTGAAAATTTTTGACACCATTAGATTTTACGCACCTTAAAGTATTTTTTCTTTCATTTTCATTTTTTTGAATTCAAAATTGAAAATTTTGAATTGGAGCGGTTGCGAACCAACCGGTACCGCTACTAGTCCAGACTGGTAACCGCGGTCACCGGGCCTGTTCCCAACGGGATTTAAAACCCTGCCACAACCAAGGAGAAAAAGGGAAAGATAGGGAAGAGGGGAAAACAAGAATATCAGCATTCGCCACTGTCCTGCTCAGATGACACGTCTCATCTGCAAAATAGACACTACCGCTCGCAAAAGGTGTATTGACTCTCTGTCAAAAATCCTTGAGGTGCGAGCGAAATCTTTTGACGAGCCCTAAGAGCAGGGCCAGTAAGAGAGACAAGCTCTTGTCTCTAATTCAGCCATGTTGGGCATAAATTTTTTATTTCTGTTGTAAACTTGTCCAGTCATTCTCTTTTTTCACGCTTTGGGAGTTGTGACGAGAGAGGGAGAAGGGTAGCACCTGCCACCAATGCCTCGGCGAACGTGCCGAGCTTGGCGTTGTGTCTACGACCAGCCAACCTATCTCACCTCTCTTCTCTCCTCCACTTCATCATTTTTGCATATGTGTCCGGCTCCGGCTACAGTTGCTGGTCTTGCTCTAATGCTCAGTTGCGCCGTCACCGTGTGTATATGTCAAAAGGCAAAGGGGAGACGACGACGCTAGCTGATGTATAAACGTGTGGACAAGTACGCACTTGCCGTTTGACACGTACGACTTTTGTTTTTTTTAATATCTGTACATGGAAACCTGGCTCTGTTTAGATTTGTAAATTTGCACTGAAAATCAATCACATCAGACTATTCATCAATCACATCGAGTCACATCTTCTCTCACAACACACGTCTCAATACGTATTTTTTTACAACTTTACACTCAAATACCCAAATGCACAATTCATTCGTGCAATACAGCCGTGACACTACAAAAGGTGTCGGAAACATCTAAAAAAACGGAGGTAGTACTACAATACGTCTGTTTCCGGAGTATACGTACATACCTTGTCCTGTGCTCCACTCGATAGTTCTTGCTCCGAAAAACAGCTGGATATGTGCGCGAAAATTGAAATGGACACGAGTTTTTCTTACGCAGTTACACGTGTATGACGACGTCTCTTGAGGGTGTTTCTGCGTCAGGACCGTGTGATTTCTGTGGGCAACCAGGAGACTTAAAGATGGGGATGGTGCGGGTCAAACCAGCGGTTCGTCGGTCCGACCCGCAAAAACGATCCAATAGGGCCCCTTCTCTAACCCGCAAAATGTCTCAGGTTCCATAGATCAGAAACCACCAAACCAATGGGTCAACCGGTTCGACCCACCCATCCGACTCTGCGGCGTTGCGGCGCGGTAAGGACTGAGCAGATCAGGAAGGTCCGGCGGGGCTCTCGTACACTCCATTAGGCAGGGATCTTCTCGATCGGCTTTCGGGACGGGGAGAATAACAACGTCTCCAAGTCCAAGCTCGGCGTCCGCCTCAGGGTCACCGCGGCAACAGCGACGTCGACCGGGAACGCTGGTCGAGGCGGCGTGAGGAATGAAGCTATGCTCCGAGCTCCGGCCGGGAATGATGGAAATAGTCGGGAACACGCGTTCCCGCAGCTCGCACTTCACCTCGCTCGCTCTAGCTCTCAAACGCGCCGCCGAACAGAGGTAGAAGATGAACAGTAGGTTTTCCGGCGACGGACGCCGCGGAGCCGGTGGCTCCTGTATCTTGGCCTTCCATCTATTAAAACGGACTCGGCAAGCAGTACAGAGGAGCACAGGGCTTTACAAATAGGCCGGCGACGTGCGGAGCTTCCCTCCACGTTCAGCCTCTGCGCCACGGACACATCGTGACGCCGCACCAGCCGAGGACTCAACGCCGCCGCAGCTCCCTGCAGACACACACGACGCGCACGCTAGGAACACACCCTATGGCGTGTTTATTTCCTAACAGGTAACGCTGGGGCGCGCCAGTGTGAGGAACGAAGCTATGCCCCGAGCTCCGGCCGGGAACGCTGGGGTGCACCGCAGAACGGCAGAAGCCTCACTCGAGCGAGCGCCGGCGCGCGGGGCGAGGAACCAGCAGGGCAACAACTCCCCATTGCTGTGGCAACTCAATTGTGCGTTGCGATCTGTACTCCGTTCAACTCGCCGGAGAAGTGGCTGGCCACCGTGGCGGCATGGCAGGGCGAGCTGCGGGGGTTCGGCAGCGGTCACACGCCGGCCAACTACCTCAAGCTCAGGTTCGACGACGTCTATGGCAGCGTTGTGGCGGCGCTGGGCGGCTGGGCGCCACGGCCCCGTCGTGTGTGTACGGCTGGACGCCAGGAAGCTCCCCGTGGCGCATGCAGGCCGACCTCGGGCACGGGCGCGGGGCGCCTCTCCGTCGGCGGAAAGCACCTCGGCCGGCAGCCCCGGCACATCACAACGGGCCTAGTCAACTTCTTAATTGCAGGACTCGATCGTCAGCTCGCGAGCAGGCGTACGAGCTCTACTAGTTTCGAACCACGCGAACCCTTGGAGCACCAGTGGGTAGCTTAGAAATACATTGGATAGAGAGGTGCTCCATTGCTATTTAATTGGGTCAGTGGGTCGAATGCGGTTCGCTCCATGGAGCAACCACGCCCTGGAGACTGTTTTGACCAGCTAGCAAGGACGAACGCAAAACAGCTCGTGCCCTTTTTGCTTGAAGGTCAAATGCTTCTGCTACTACGGTTCATGATCTCTTGAGTGCTAGCGCCCGGACGTCCGGGCCGGGCGCTAGCATCGGACATGCGCATAACCGTTGGATGAAAAAGCAATCAGAGGACGTGGACACATCTTTTTTCTTATAGGCACGGCTAGTGATGGGCCCCACCCACGTGATGAGGTCCTCCCACCTACCGCGGCTGGGTCCATGCGTGTGCGTTATCCCAGATTCACTTTTGCAGCATGAGATGACCCACCGCTTTGCAACGCACGCGGATCCCACGATGTTGTTGCAAAAAAGCAGATGACCCACCGCTTTGATCCCACGATGTTGTTGAAAAAAAAGCAGATGATCCACTTACAACACATATGAAAAACTTGCAAAATCTAAGATCGAACACTTGCAACATTAAGATCGAACACTTGCAACATTAAGATTTAACGCAACATCAAGATTGAGCGCTTGCAACATAAGATTGAGCGCTTGCAACATCAAGATTGAGTGCTTGCAACATAAAGATTAAACTGTTGCATGGAACATTAGTGGTGAAACATCACGTAAAGTTATCAAGTAGATGCTCAACATCACGTATCATTGGTGAAACATCTTGAAACGATTACTGAAACATAGAAAAGACCATGTTGCAACATCCCAAAAATCGATTGGAAATTTCAAATCTTGACTGCAACATGGGGGAAAAAAGTTTGCAACATGGCAGAATCATAGATGCAACATCACAAATACCATGGTCGCCGTGTGGAGCTCCTCAACGTCCGGCGTGGGGGAGCAGCAGCGCACACCCGGTCGCGACACCGACGACCACGGGGAGCTTCGTCCCTGGCCGCGCCGGGGTCGCATGGAGCTCCACCCTGTATGTGGGGAGCGACAGCCTGCGCCCGGCAGCCGAACGAGGGTGGAGGGGGTGCGGGCTCACCGGTGCCTCCCCGGTCAGGAAGTAGATCGACTACGAGGACCCGCCACCGCTGGAGCCGACGCGCGGCGCCGCCACCAGCGCGACAGCGACTTCTCATCCTCCATTTGCCGTCGAGCGGCGGAGATCTGCGCGTCCATGTACCGCGGCGAGGGCGAGGCCGACGAGCCGCCATGAGCGCCGCTGCCGAGCCCTCCACCAGCGGGTGCGCGACTGCGACTGCGCGCAGTGCGAGCTCACCGGCGCTAGAATCTCACTCGGGCGGAGGAACCGAAGGAGAGGGAAGAAGAGAGGTAGGCACGGCTGCAAGGGGAAAATGAATTGAGTGGAGGAAAAGACGCGTCGAACGAGTGGATAAGGAGTGGTTTGTGAGGCCCGCGTGTAGATATTTTCCTCCTGGACGCCGTGTGTGGAGGGGGGCACGCCACGTCACCCCGTCCGGAGCGGGGTGTGCGTCCGGACGTGCGACGTGAAGCATTACCGTTAAAAAAAACTATGGTTCATGTTCATCTCATTATTTCAAAGGTTTTGTGGCCACGCTGTGTCGACTTTTCTTCAGGTTCGTTTTTTTAAAATTTCTGCCCCCCTCTCGACCATGCATGCAAAATTCCCAGCTTAATTTGGTTTTCCGGCCGGCTATACTTATGTTTATTTGAATATGCCGGACGTGGTGAGAGGATGAAGCAAAAATAAATCTCGATTTCCCCTTCTCTCGTCCAACATGCTCTGCTCCTCCACGCGTCCTGAAATATGCATGCGCTGACGTGCCTAGTTCTAGCAGCCGCGAACGAGAGAAATTTCGGCGTCAAATGTTAGGTTTATGATCGACGATGATTATTTTGCCTTTCCCGGATGGTTACAGTTCGTTCTTCAACAAAAACCCATACTCGGATCTCCCTTGACCTGAAACTTTCGCAGGTCTCTGCAAAAGCGCTGTACCCAAGCTAGCCGCAACAACATTTTTTCCAATTTCATTCAGGCATGCAAAAAAGGAACACGTGGTGTGCCAGCGGTGCAGCTAGTATACCGGCCCCTCGTGCTTTTTCAAGGGACGACCACCGTGTGATTTTCACACGTCTTTAATTTTCTCTTGTCAACGCAGAAACCATGGACAAGCAGCACGATCGAGACTGTTATTAGCAGCACACAATGACAATGCATTTTCTGATGACCATTTCCGTGTGCGTGTACGTAAAATATAAGGCCTGGCCGGAAATCACATATCGATCGGCGACGTGCCACACGCTGCCTAGTTCAACTTCCTTCCGGCCGCCTGCACAGGCGTTTCGTGATTATCTTTCTTAACTCCGGCGCACGTCTTCGTGCGTGGATCGGAGGAACAAATTAAGGTGACTAGATGAGGATGAATCGATCCAAGAAGCAAGAGAGAGACGGCGACGCAAATTGCCGCGGCGAAAGCCAAGTGCCAACTGACCCCTCACCTCACCTACGACGCGTACACACTGTCTGGCTTCAGTAGTGTTCGCCACGTACGCACACCTGGCGGACGGCGGCGAGGTCGGTCAGTCGGCTCAGCCCTGAACACGTACGTACGGCACCCATTTTTCATCATGTGCAAAACGTTAGTAGCCGCGCGCGCATGCAAAGATCATGGTCGTCGTCGTCATTGTTAAAAGAAACGGCCGGGATCATCAGACAAGAGGGTGGCACGGCACGGCATGATGAAGCCATAGCCATCGGTTTCCGTAGGGGTGTAGCCAGAATTCGATTATAGGGTTGGGGTTGGTTGGGGGGTGACATTGAGTATAAAAATGATCTTATAATATTTTTTTCATGAACTTTTTTTTTTGACAACAAACATACTTATATTAAATCCACAGCGGTCAAATTACAATCAGGTCCTCCAAAGAAGACCAAATTACAGAAAGGTCCTGGGACCAGGCATGATGAAGGCGACTCTGTTCATGGCGATGGGGATGGAGTAGCCGCCGGCGGGGGTTCGCAGAGGCGTCGCAGACGCTTACAACCGGGCGCAGACCGCGCAGAAAGCGTCGGTTGAGAGCGGGCTGGTGAAGCTGTTGTTGAAGAAGCACACCGACGACTTGTAGATGTGGTAGGATTCATCGTCAGAGATAAGTGAATCGGCTTGAACCAGGATCCCACATGGAGGCGGCGATGTCGATCCCGCACCATGGATAGAGCCAACTTGTTGAAGAAAGAAGCTCCAGGGCCCGTGACTGCTGTGGAGGAGGGGCGGAGGCGAAGGTGGTGGAGATCGCAGCGAAGAGCATGAGGCGTCGAGATAGCTCTCCTTGAACCAGATCTACCCAAGGCAAGATCCGAAGAACAAGGGCTCTTCTCCAGCCAGATCTTGGGCGGAAGCGAAGGACCGGCAGTAGCAGAGGGCGGAAAAGGATGGGGGAGGAGCTGCTGGAGGAAGCGGAGGCGGGGAGATTATTTTATTAAACCATACCTTGGTGGCGGCGGCGGCGGCATCACCGACGAAGACGACGGCGAGGTAGGACAGTCCACAAAGGGAAAAGGCTATACTGCCGAACTACTACAGGGAGCTAAACTACAGACTACTAGGAGACGGGGGGACCCCTCCCTTCCTGCTGCGACGAGCTCGCCGGAGCCGGGAGGGAGGGGCCGAAGGAGGTGGAGAGGAGGAGTCGTCTTTCGCTTCCTTACAGGGGAAGGAAAGTCCGCACCACCAATGAACAAAGGTATTTTAGAAATGGACCTATCGAACCATATATTTGATTTTATTCGTGGGACAAGTTCTCCCACATTGCATGTTGTCGTATTAATAGTGCATATGTTGCATAACTAAAATTTGGATAACCTCCTAATATAAAGTATTTGGGTTGATCTTTATTCAAACTAGTGTATAAAACATGGAAAATTAGAAGCAAGCTAAATGAATTATATGCTTTCTCATATTACACGGCTACTCATAGGTTTAAATTAATTGTTTTCTATTTTTTAATGCCAATGTCTCAAAGAATTGAGAGGAAGTGATATTAGATCTTTAAGATTTAAGATATATAAGTACTAACTAGCTAGTAAGATTTAAGATATTTGAGTACTAACTAGCTTACATGGAGATGGCCATCACGCTTGCGTTTGATATCAGAGGCCAGAACACAACAATCGTATGGCACTATTATGATGAAACGGTAATTCAGAAGCTCATGGGGGGGGGGGGGGTGGCTCCGATCGCCAGGTTAGTCACGACCGCTGATCTCAGGTGGCAAGTAACCTCAGCCACAAATTCATTTTACATCTATCTCAGGCAAATCCTAGCAGAGGCGAAATGATAAACGGAACCTATTAACATAATGACTACTAGGTAAATGGATAAGCGAGGGTTTGACGTCAGGAAAGTGACGATGAGAGTTGACGATCGACACGGCTGAGAGAAAATTAAAGAAATCAAGCAGATGGCATAGGGGAAAGGCCAACGCGAAGCACGTGAACAACCACGGGCACGCGCCAGCTGAAACCACGAATTGCACGGAGTTGCAGGCTTGCGGCGGCCTTGCAGGAAGCAGGGAGCGGTCTGGACGTAGCATTCGATCTTGTCGTGCACGCGCAATCATCGCCAACTTAACAGAAGCTGGTCATGTCTTATTCGATGTGATCGCCGTATGAGCCTCCATTCGACTTCTTTTATTTAGCTTATATTCTATAGTATTTTCTCTCAGAACAAATTTGTTGTAAAAAATTGTTTCACACTCTCAGTAGACTTTCGCGTAGTCTGCAAGCCATGGTACGAGCGAGTGGCTGATCCAGCACCGTGGCGGGGGGCTCGAGCCCCCCTACCGTCGGAAATGCTGTGAAGCCCCCTAAGCCCCTTGTACAGATTTTGAGAAAAAAATAAAGGAATGAGGAGTCGGAGGTGGAAGAAGCACAAGAGAGGCCCTCTGGGGCGGGGCTCGATCCTGGCTTCACCACTGGTACGAGCGGATGCAGAGTACGATGGATCAAGATGTTGGTCGACGTCGTGTGGCCCATCAGCTGGCCGTGTACGCGTGATTAGCGTACGTCGGGGAAGACTTTTGATTGATTGGGACGACGACGACAGTACGGTGGTAGTGCTACTGCTACCATGTTGGAAATGTAACGCCGAGTTCTTGACGTCAGAGAACTGACTATGAGGGCCGGGAGATGGGTTTATCCGCGTATCTGTCTGGTGTCTGAAACGACTTTATTTGTAAGGAAAAATAGTTGGAAGTCTGGCAACTCGTTTGCTGATCAGGATGGCTAATGAAGTCCATTCAGATTTCCGAACGTGTATCGTACGTATCTGACTTGAGCGTATTCTGAATTCTCATAGTCAGCGTCACTGCTCCGGTGGTCACATGTGCCTATGTATGCTCGGAATTATTCTGAAATGTCGAAGAGCGTTTGTAATCCAAAACGTAAACACTCGCAGCAGTCCAACTGTCGTCGACGACCCGTGGGCTGGGGCGGGAGGAGAGGACCGCGTTGACACCCCCCCCCCCCCCCCCCAACCCGCTCGCCAAGCCCACAACACTTCCAGGAATTTTCACCAGTCAGGTCCCTTGGCCGGAAGCCTGGGTACGGTGGTTTAGCAGCAGCAGGGAGGGGTTGGTGGGCCGCGGCTGATATCGCGGCCTGTGGTTATTGGGCCGGAGTCAGAGTGGAGGAAAATCCAGGCCGGTGGCCCACGTCAGCTTTTCGTCTTCCTCGCTCGCCTCCTCTCTCATCGGCGCTTCACTCCTACTGTATCTCGATTCTCGATCCCCCTCCTAGCTCCATCGCCGGCGAGAAGCACGTGCCGCCTCCGCCTTCCCTAGAGCTCGTGCTCGCTGCAGCCTCCACGCTCCTATGATCCGCCTTCTCCTCATGCTTCTCTATGCCTTCCCTGTTGGCGGTGGCGTTAGAGGAGAATGCCACGCGAACCGCCCCAGCCGCGGTCACGGCGGAGGCCGCCCACGGAAATCCACTCCTGTCCGGAGGGCCCAAGCGTCGCCGGAGATATTCCCTGTCAGCGATTGGCGGTTGTGGCCACGACCCACAAGGTGGCGGGCGGAGCAATTTTGATGGGTCGAGGGCCGCGAAATCGAACTGGAAGCCATAGCCCATAGACCATAGTAGCACGGGGAATGCGACATTGATTTACGGATGTCACCTGCAGGGTGGGAGGAGCCGAGGAGGATGGCGGGGGACCATGCGACCAGCGCCACTGTGTCGCGAAAGCAAGCGATGCGGTACATCGATTCACCAAAAGCTGTGTTAGGATTTTCGCCCGGTGCTCAACTGCTCTATCCACAGCAATTAAGGTGAATTTATTCCAAATGCAGAGAAGTTTTAGGTGGTTCTTTTAATGCCTTTTCTTATTCTCCTAGTTAAATATATGACGGGCATGCCACTTGCAGAAGTTAAGAAATTCATTCTACACAAATAGTTTTGTCCTTGTGGGGCACGTTCATTATTCTTTTTCTAGTGACTGGTGACGCTTCACTTGCATTATGTGTTAGTTGAAATGGTGTCGGTTGACGATTTAGCGCCTACATGACATATTTAAATGCTAGACTCTGTGGAGTACCCGATTTGCATAAAGTGCATACAATGTACTGTTGACATCCCTTTTAGTATAAGGAGTTTTACAGGTATCAAAAGACTTCTGGTCTTTGTTTATATTGATATATACTTGTATTTTTTGTAGATACTGTATTTCCCTGATGAAAGGCAACCACTTTTCATATTTCCATCAAATTAAGGACATATCAATATAGCATGTGCAGCCTTTGATTCTGTGAGGGAAGTCAATAATCAGCTTCTCAGAGTTCATCAATCAGTTATACGACTTCGATACCAAAATATAAGTGACATATGGTTCGTTCTCTGTGTCCTACGAGTATTTTAAAACTGGACCAAGTATCTCATGCAAATAACATGTTTGCAGCTTCTTTTGCTGTTCCCTTAGTTTAGATTTTTTTTAAAAGAGTCATTGGAGGGTCTCTTCATTTCCCTGTACTTGATTAAGACATCTGAACTAAAGCCGCACTATGCATTCTTTTATGCTCATGTTGTCTTTGTTCTTTGTTCTCCACCTTTCTCAGGCTAGGAACATCATTTCTTCATTCTGGTTCTAGGAAAGGGAGCCATGGACTCTATGGGCCAGTTATGCAGAAGTCCTCTGCTAGAAGAAGGCAACCTCCTACAAGAGGTTCGCTTTCTCCCTCCCTCTCTCGTTCTCATGCATGCTTTGACCCCAAGGTAGAGCTTAACTTCCTCCATGCCTGGCCAGAGAAAAGGCCTGACTCATTTCAAAGGACTGGTATTTACCCGCATTTTTAATCTGGAAATAATTACTACAATACTAGAATACAAGCCGGGCTAATTTCAGGGTACCTTTTTGCTCCAACGTTGCCTAGGCCCAGTTCAAAATAGACTGTCTGATTGTTTGGGCTGGCCGGCTGGGCTTGTGTGGTTGTCAGGTCTTTTTTTTTGGCTTAAGTGTAGGTAGGGCATGCTTTGAGTGTAATGCTTGTTGGCAGAAGCATCCATTTTTTCACATGTATTGATTATAATTATCGTTCTCTATTTTGCACAAGCACGTCCATTTATTTGTGGTATTGTCTGTGATCTGGACTGCTGATATGATCAGGTCTTAACTGTTGCAGAATACTTGTCTCAAAATGTACATCCTTTATCGTTACAACATTTGTCTCAGTTTAGATGGTAAGACTACCATCTTAGTTACAATTTCTAATTGTGAAATGCAGAATACTTTAGAATGCACAGGTGATAGATCTGTTTGCATCCGTGGGCATCCTGCTTCCAAGAAACATACAGGAAAATGGAAGGCTGCCTCCTTAACCATAGGTTAGTATAACAAAGTGCCATTATTCAATCAGCCTTTTCTTTGGAAGAAGTATTGAATTTCAAAATATATGTTTTATGGATGTGTTCATTATTTGATACAAGATCCAACATGAAACTCGATACACTGTTGCAGTCTGTTCATTTTGCTCGTACCTGGCCGTTTCTTCAATTTCAAAAAATCTAGTGAGTTATCTCACAAAAGTCCTACATGAAACAAATGTGGCCGCTGCAAGAAATGTCTCAGCTTGGCAAGGTACCAGCTTCCTCACACCTCTGGTTGGAGCGTTTATAGCCGATTCATTTCTGGGGAAGTACTGGACAACTCTGATCTTCTCCACAATTTTCATTGTTGTAAGTGATCCTTGCTATAATTGTGTAAGTGTGCAGTATTCATAAAGAATAAGATTCTTCCTTTGAAACAAACACTTATAAATCCTAAATATATTTGAATAATTGAATCCTTTAACATAGTGGCAGTTTGACGGATGGACGAAAAGTTCAGAACTTCTGGTCACTTGCCTGCTGTTGTGAACTTGTGATACACATATCCATCTGAAACTTGAGCAAACTTAACAAATTGTTTTGACAACTTTTTCTTATTCTATTGATTCAGGGAATGATGATGTTGATCCTGTCAGCAACATCTTCATTGATCTTTACTGATCCACAAGTTTGGCCTCCTTGGACAGATACAGTCTTGTCTCAGCACATCATATTCTTTTTTGGCTTGTATATGGTTGCTATAGGGTATGGTGCACAGAGCCCTTGTGTTGCATCCTTTGGTGCTGATCAATTTGATGATACTGATGAGGAGGAGAGAACCAAAAAGAGCTCTTTCTTCAATTGGAACCATTTCACCCTCAATGTTGGCGCACTCATCTCGGGGACTATTATTGTGTGGATCCAAGATCATGAAGGATGGATCTGGGGTTTGACCATACCTACACTATTCATAGCTTTAGGTTTGGGTACTTTCCTCTTGGGCTCTAGTCTGTATAGATTTCAGAAACCTGGAGGTAGCCCTTTTGCAAGAATGTGTCAAGTTATTGTTGCAGCCACTCGCAACTTTGATAAAGACTTGCCATGTGATTGTTCACTTCTTTATGAGATACCAGGGCAAGGTTCAGCAATTGAAGGAAGCCGGAAATTGGAGCATACTACAGGACTTGAGTAATACCCGCTCTGAGTTTTCCCCCCTTCACCCTACATTTATTTATGTTTGCATTTCCATATAAGCTTAGATGATTATTGATTTTGCAGATAATAGGACAAATTTATGTTATGCATAAATTGCATGTAAATCCTAAAGAAAATGGATTCTTTTGTACATTGGGTGAAATTTGAGAGCAGTACAACTGGATGTGTTGGCATTTACACAGAAAGCATTTGTCCTTTCTTTTATTTGCTTATCTTGTACGAGCAGTGCCATTTGCATCACTTGTATTTCAAGAAGGACAAATGCTTTTCTTTAATTTCGTGCATCACTTGTATTTCAGCAGGGGTAATACATTGTTTGTCCTGATTTTGAATTATACTTAATTTGATAAACCTTTGTTACTGAAGTGTTATTTAGGCTGGTAAAAATTATTTCTGCAATTATTATTTACTGACACATAGTTAACATTATGCGAAACTTGAACTCTTGTTTTATTTGATGAACCTTAAAAGATTACGCTGGTTATATGGAAATTCATGAAGCGCTACCATAGATTGCAATCAACATGTCACATGAGTTAAAATTATAAGAATTTTTAAAATTTGTTCCTAACCTTCTCCAAAGAAATGTTGCCTGTTTGTCCTTCGTTCTGTTGGTGATTAGTACAAGTTGATATTCTCATACTCATTAAATTTAAGCATTTAGAGAAGTTATTAAAGCACCAACGGTTTGTCCAGTTGTATTTCTTCAGTTAGCAAGTAGTAATATTGTTCCTTTCCTCTTAGGTTCTTTGATAAAGCTGCAATTGTTACATCCACCGATGGGGAATCTGTTGGACTGCTCAAGACATGGAGAGTCTGTACTGTAACCCAAGTGGAGCAGTTCAAGATTTTGATCAGGATGCTGCCTATCTGGGCTACAATGGTTTTGTTTAGCACAGTTCTGTCACAGATGTTTTCAACATTTATTGAACAAGGGATGGTATTGGACAAACACATTGGCTCATTCGAAATACCTGCAGCATCATTCCAATCTGTAGATGTCATTGCTGTTCTTACACTAGTTCCAGTCTACGAGCGGATCCTTATTCCAGTGTTCAGAAAATTCACTGGCATGGCTAACGGTATTACCACTCTGCAACGTATGGGGACTGGTTTATTTTTCTCGACACTCTCAATGGTGTCAGCAGCAATGGTGGAGAGCAATCGGTTGCAGATTGTGCAAGACAAAGGCTTGGTGGACCAGAATGTGGCCGCTCCAATGAGCATCTTATGGCAAGGACCCCAATACTTTCTGATGGGTGCCGGTGAGGTGTTCTCGATCATTGGGCTAAACGAGTTTTTCTACGATGAATCACCTGATGCCATGAGGAGCATATGCCTGGCATTCTCGTATGCTAACATCTCGGCAGGAAGTTACCTTAGTTCATTCATCGTTTCTATTGTACCTGTCTTCACAGCCAGAGGAGGCAATCCGGGGTGGATACCTGATAACTTGAACGAAGGGCATTTGGACCTATTCTTCTGGATGATGGCTGGCTTGAGTTTCTTGAATCTGCTAGCATTTGTGTTCTGTGCCATGAGGTACAAATGCAAGAAGGCTTCCTGAGTTCTG
This sequence comes from Cenchrus fungigraminus, assembly GCA_036936925.1. Classification (NCBI taxonomy): domain Eukaryota; kingdom Viridiplantae; phylum Streptophyta; class Magnoliopsida; order Poales; family Poaceae; genus Cenchrus; species Cenchrus fungigraminus. Next base: position 127,353,729 of record CM072777.1, read on the forward strand.
TTGGCCCTGGCATTCTAATAAGTTGCAATAATTAAGAAGTAACGATTTCTGAAGCGTTTGGTTTACTCATTCTGAGATACAATGGGAGAGATTTTCAGAAGCTCGAGGCGGAAATATGACGTGTCCTTTTGAGAATTTATGACATGTAGATTCAATTATTATCTGCAAAAAGGACCTTATGTCAACACAAAATTTGAATACTTTTGCATGAAAAGGATTTTCGCGTGAATGGAGTGGAGTAGACATTTCCTTTCAGAAATTTACCCTTTGGTCGTTTTTCTGCTGTGCGTTTCAATATCGATTTTGCTAGTGCAGAATTCTCAACCGTGCTAGCTCTGAACTCATTCCTCTTGTTACTCTTCACATACCGTGCCAGAGTATGTGAAGTGCTGAGTGCCCGGCCCAGGTCTTTCTTGGCAGCAATGGAATGAATTACATCCGGTAGCTCCAATGCGTACTTTTTTCACAACTTTCCTCTCAACTGCACTATTCGCTCTCCATGATGCGTGGCTGCACAACGCCAAATGAAATATCCACAAGAGGGGGGCGCAGAAGAGAAGTTGTTGCACGAGAGGACTCGATAAGATTGAGATTTACGTGGCCTTTTTTTTTAAATGTACTAAAGGGCGACACATTCATATTCATATAATCATATGGTACAACGATCATGAGCTGATTAGAGCTTAAAACAATCTGTCAGCATTAATGGTGTGCCGACATAAAACTCTTGCTCGCACATGCACTGATCGAATCTCAAAGACTTGTATATGGTGAACAATAATCTTAACATTGGTTTTATCTAAAGTTATTATAGTAACATAGTTGCAGAAATTGCACTAACTAGTTACTAGTCAGCAAAACTAAAATAGCCAAAATCTGAACACTGGACCGAGGTCCACAACCCAGAGGTTTCCGTTGGTCAACACTTTGGAAATTACAGTTTTAATTGGACATGGATGCAATGTCGCCAACAAACATTTCCTTGTGTTACAACAAAAATGGCGACTCGGCTGGAAAAGGCACTATAAAACTCAAAAGACAAGCTCGTTGCCTCGGCGTCTCTGCTCTGCTCGGGGAATCAGCAGCAGCGGACGGGAGAGATTCAATTGGGAATCTGAGCTCGAGTGCCCGATGCTGTGCCACGCTGCCAAATCATCATCTCATCTCCCCTCATGACTTCATGAGACGGGTGGCCGCTCCGTGAGTTGGTGAGCTCGTGATTTCCGTCCTAACAGAGCTGTGCATGCTGCTGTCATGGTGGGTGGTCTGTCTCTGTTCTTTACGAAACAGAGTGCCGCCTGTGGATTGGGCTTCTTCGATGTTGCTAGGTGCTGCTTGCCCGGTACAAGTCACTTCTTCGAGCATGAGGATTTATTTGTCAATGTTGCACACTGTCCCTGTGAAAGTAAAGGCTCTGGTTGATTTTTAGCCGTAGCCACCAGTTGTCTGAATTTGTCAAGTTTGCAGAATGGTCGCTGAATCGGCGGCAGTTGGATCAGCTGCTACGCCAGGCGCGGCAGCTGGCAGGCACGAATCGGAACTGGATGAGTCAAATGAAAGATCATCAGCTGCTATGTCACTGCGTGTTTCATTGCATTGCTGATGACCTTGGAAGAAACTATTGTGTCTCCTGTGCATCGTTTTGTAAGGTATGCAGAATCTTTTTATGCTGCGAAGAACTCAACAGTGTAAGAACGTGCAGCGATTTGACGCTGTAAATTCTGAAACTCTGTTTACTGATGCTATTACAACATTTCAACAGTCAAGGAAGTAATGTCCTATCACCTTATAATTCCGCACAAAAAAAAAGCTTTCTCCCCCCAAAGTCTTTTTTTTTTTGAAAAGGCTTAACCCTGCTTTTATAGAAAGCAAATCGAGTTTTTGATACAGACCCTGCGCTAGGGTTACCAGCTTAACAGTTCTAACTATGAAACAAAAGAAGACTTGCAAAAGCGCTCCTTCCCACGCCTAAAGGCTTACAGACCACAAAAAAGAAAAGCAGAAGGATAGAACGAGAGCTAAATGAAATCGTCATCGGGAGTCCTCGGCCTCGCTTTTTTCTTGAAGTCTTTCATCCAGACACACATCCGCTCTCCCCCCGTTTCCAGCTTTGCTTGTTCAGAATGTTTCAACCTCGACTTCCATTTCTGCAAAAAGGAACAGATCTTATGTAAAACATCCATTGGATTCCGCACAAACACCCCCTCAATTGCCATCTTATTTCGTGTTGTCCATAAGGTTCAAAGAACTGTAGCTATAGTGAAGAACTTAAGATCATACGTGGCGCACCCTAGAGGAACCCAGTTTTCTAATAGATCCCAAAGCCCCCTCGGCAACCTTTCCCACCCTAGGATCTCCTTCAGGCTCGCCCACGCAAACTTTGCGAGAGGGCAAAGGAAGAGGATATGGTCTGTAGTCTCAGGAACTTTACAGATTTTACAATTTTTGTCTCCCTTCCATTTCATCCCCCAAAGGTTCGCCCTTGTCTGCAATCTGTCCTGAGAGGCAAGCCACATGAAAACCCTTATCTTCGTAGGTAGCTTGTTCTTCCAGAGCCTTCTCATGCGCTTGCTGACCACACCCCTATGCAGCAGAAATCTATACAGGGATTTAGTTGTATATTTCCTAGATTTTTCTAACATCCATTGCACTTTATCCAGAGAGTTGTTCAGCTGCACACCCCCAACATGTCTATCAGCTCCTCCCACCCCCTCGCTTCTTCCAGAGATAGGGGTCTGGAGAACTGTATTCTCCATTCACTCCCATCCCAACAGCTGCTCACTGTACACCCTTTATTTCTGCAATACTCAAACAGTTTAGGAAAGACAAGCTTCAGTGGTACCTCCCCCACCCAAATGTCATGCCAGAAGAGAGTGTTCTTCCCGTTATTGACTTCAAATTTCGCCCCCACCCGAACTTATGTTTCACCTTATTCACACCCTGCCAAAACTGAGACCCCCCTTGCCACTACAGACTGCCAAAGGTTTGTTTCTTAGATATTTGTTCTTTAGAATCTCACAACAGGTATCCCCTTTTCATCGTTGTTAACCCTTCAGACCCACTTAACAATTAATGCTTCATTCAAGGTTCTAGTATTAATTATCTTTGTACCCCCAAAGTCTTTCGGAAGACAAGTATTCTCCCGTTTGATCATGTGATATTTGTGGGTGTCTCCATCGCTCCCCCAAAAGAATTTAGACCGGACGGTGTCCATCTGCTGGTGAGTGCTCTCGTGAAGTAAGAACATGCTCATCATGTACACTGGCAGGCTGCTCAAAGAGGTGTTGGTTAAGATCAGTCTCCCCCCCCCTGACGACAGATGCTTCCCCTTCCACGGTTGCAACCGATGCCTCATCTTCCCCACTATGCCCTTGAAGGCGTTCACCCCTAGCCTTTTGTCACTAATTGGGAAGCCCAGGTACTTCATTGGTAACTCCCCCACAGAGCAGTTTAACATGTTCGCAATCCTGTCCTCAGTCTCTTTTTCTACCCCAAAAGTCACCACTTCACTCTTATGATAATTAATCTTTAGCCCCGACATCCATTCAAAGCAGTATAAAAGGAACTTTAAATTGGTAATGGACTGTATATCGTTTTCGCATAAAAGGATGGTATCGTCTGCATATTGCAGGTGTGTTATCCCCCCGGTACTAGATGCGGCACCACCCCTTTGATGTAACCATGTGCTTTGGCTTTTTCCAAAATGTGTGCAAGCGCGTCTGCTGCCAAGTTAACCAGTAGAGGAGACAACGGGTCCCCTTGCCTTAGGCCTCTATGGGTTTTGAAGAAGGGGCCGTTTGTTCCATTTATGTTCACGCAAACTCTGCCCCCTTTCACAGTGCTCATGATCCACCCCCTTAATTTGTCATCAAAGCCCTTCTTGGCGAGAATATCCTCCACAAACTCCCACCTGACGCTATCGTAAGCTTTCTCGAAGTCGATCTTAAACACCACCCCTGTCATCTTCTTTTTCCTGAGCTCATACATAATTTCGTGTAAAGTCACCACCCCGTCCACTATATATCTCCCCTTGATGAAAGCAGTTTGGCTGGGACTAATTAACACCCCCGCAAAAGCTGTTAGCCTGTCCATGATTAGCTTGGTGAAAATCTTAAAGCTAACATTCAAGAGACATATCGGTCTGTACTGCTTCACATTATTTGCCTCTTTGGACTTAGGAATCAGAGTTACCACCCCATAGTTGAGTCTTTTAATGTCCAAGCCCCCCATGTAGAAGTCGTTCACAAGCCCCATCAGTTCTTCTTTTATGATATCCCAGCATTCTTTATAAAAGACCACCCAAAACCATCCGGCCCTGGCGCCGAGTCCTCCCTCATGTCAAACACCATCTTTTTCACTTCTTCCTCAGTAAATGGTCTAGTCAGCCATTCATTATCCCCTGCTGACAGTCTCCCACTTATCCCCCAGGCACCCCCCTCCGATCTTGACCCCCCTCCCTAGATGCTTACCAAAGAGGGATTTATAATAGTCATAAATGATCTTTTGGATCTGAGTCGGATCTGTGACATTCACCCCCTCGTTGTCAAGTGATAGAATTAGTTTTTTCCTCCGCCTTCCATTAGCCCTCAAGTGGAAGAACTTTGTGTTTCCATCCCCCTCCAGGATCCACTTCTCCCCACACCTCTGTTGCCAGTACATCTCCTCTGCTTCCATTAATCTTTCCAGCTCTTCCTCCAACTGATATCTTCTACTAAGCGGCTCCCCTTGTAGAATCTCACCCCCAAGTTCCACAGCATCAACCTGTGAGAGTTGACGCAGCAGCTCGTCCCTCCTCCTCCTGTACTCCCCCCTTACGTTTCGCCCCCACCCTTTAAGAAAGTTTCGCAAGGACGCCATGCCCCCATGCCATTTGTCTAGTGAATAAGCGTTATCAGGGCATCTCTCCCTAGTTTCTCCCCATTTGGCCGCTACTGAGTTCATGAACCCCTCTATCTTGAACCACTGTTTCTCCAGAAAGAAATGCCTTTCTCTGCTCTCTCCACACCCCCACCCCTTCTATGTCCAACAACAAGGGGCAGTGATCTGACCCAACTCTCGTTAAGGTGTTTAGGCTACCCATTGGAAATTTTAACTCCCACTCCGTAGTTGCCAAGATCCTGTCGATATTGCTCATGACTGGGTCTGATTGCTTATTGGTCCATGTGAATTTCGGGCCCACTCTGTGCACTTCTCTGAGACTGTGATTTTCTATAAACGCATTAAAAGCATCTATGAGTCTCTGGTCTCCAATCCCGGAACTCTTGTCAGACACATCTCTTATTAGGTTGAAATCCCCCCCTAAAACAGTAGGTAACAGCAACCTCCTGCATTTGGTGTCCAGCTCTTCTAGGAAAACCTCAGACCATTGGTGGTCTGCAGGCCCATAAACGGTTACCACCTCACATCTGATATTTTTAAGCCTGTCCCTGATTACCGCCCCGCAGAAGTACTCCCCCTTCTCCCACCCTTCCACTTCAAATCTGTCATTTTTCACCCCCATTAAAATCCCCCCGGAGTGACCAACCGCCGGTACCCACTCCCAGCTGAAGTCTCCCCCAAGATTGAGGCCTTGCAAGTCCCGCTGTGAAAAATCCTGCTTGATGGTCTCCTGTATCCCCACAACGTCCACCTTTTCTTTCGACATCATCTCTCTAAGCTGTCTCCTCCTAGTTGATTTGCCCAGGCCACGGATATTCCACATGAGGACTCTCATTTGTAACTGATGCGTTTAAGTTCCCTGCTTAATCTATCTCCCCTCACCTTCTTCCTCCCCCTTTTTGTAGGACTGTCAGCACCACCGCCCCTGTGCTGATTGTCAATTTTTTCCAAGTTCAGATTCTCCCCCTCTATCAAGTGCTTACCAGTCAGTAACACTTCCTGTCTGCTATTATAGTTTGCCTTTGCTAAAGCCATCCTAGCTAATTCCTCCATCTTGATGGCAGAAATATTTTCAGCAATTTCCTCATCACAGCCCCCCAAAATAATATCGCAATTTTTAGCAATCAAATCTAAATCTTCATCCTCACAAGAATTGAGAATAGTAAAGGAGTTAGGCGGGATGTTGTGCATACCTCCACCCCCCTGCAGCGGCTTGTGCTCCCTGGAACTCTTCCTAGCGGCGACGATGGGGAAGAATAGCCTCTTGGATTGGGTCTTCTCTGTTACGTCTTCTTCCACCTCGTCCGCGCTCCATCCCCCCTCGGCCGTCTCCAGGCTGTGTGCTTCCACCATGTCTCTGTCACGTTCTCCATCTCCCAGCGCCTGATCCACCTCTCCTGCCCCTCTTCTCAGTATCCTTTTCATTTGTCATTATCAGCTTTGGCCACTTAGACTTGTGCAGGACCATCACCCCCCATCGTCAGTATGCACCAAGAAGCTGTCATTTGGCACTTCTGTTGCCGGTTGCCCACTGTTCTTTGGAGTGGAAGGGTCTTCTTTCTCGCCCCCTCCAAAATTCTTGATCTTTTTCGCCACCGGATCGAACATCGCGATTGGCGGCGCATTCAACACTTCCTCCTTAGCTCGGTTTGCCTCGCTCGAGTCTTGATTTCCTTCCCTACTCCTCTCTTTCTACTTGTTGTTCCGCCCCTGCGACTGATCCTTGCCTCCTTGTACAGCCGGCGTCGCTCCTCCACCCTCACCCTGCAACTTCTTAGTTGGGTAGTCCTCGAATTCGTACAGATCATCCTCCTCCTCGTCATCAAAGCCGCCACCCTCTGGTTTATCATCCGGCTTGGGGATGTCCCTCTTTGGTGTTTTGGGGATCTCTGGGACAAATTTGATATCGAAGCCAACTCCATCTATGAAGATCTCCAAATAGCCATCAATTTTTTCTATCTCTCGCGCCCTTATCTTGACCCGCACCGGCCCAACCTTGATAAGAGATACTTCGTCTACTGCTATCACCTCTCCAGCTTTTTCAGCAATCAAGGTTACCGCCTCCGCCCCCCTCGCATGATCAGGCACATTGTATAACTGCACCCACCCTTCCTGCAGTACAGATGATGCAGCCGAGTCCATTGCGGTTGGGTTGATAGTAACCTTGAGTTGATACAGCACCAGCTCTAGACCCCCCTCATCTTGAGAACGCTTACAAGATTTGCTTGTTGGGGAAAATGGCTATATACTCATCATCAACGACATGCTTCACTCTCTAGTGCCACTCCTTGTCAATCAGGTTCCGCAGCTCTTTGTCGACCCTTTCAACACTAGCGTTGCCACCTTTGATTCTGATAATCCCCACATTCTCCACTTTCCTCGGCTGTTTGTTAAGCCCAGGAATCTTCAAGCAGTGGTAGCCTTGTCCAGGGAAGCCAAACCCATACATATTCATAGTGATATTCAAATTGCTTGGACACTTGGCCGCTAGGTGCCCGGACTCCTTGCATCTGAAGCAAAAAGGGGGATTTGTGCAATCAGCTTGGTGATGACCCTCCTCTCTACACCAGTAGCAAACCTCTTTCTGCTGAGGCGCCGCTCTCCCCTGCTCAGCTCTGTTTGACTCAAATCGCCCATTATCCCGGCCCCAATTGTTGTTTCCTCTGCCATCTCCACCCAACCTGTCATGGATTGGAGCACGTGCATTACCTGGACCATCAGGTCGATCTCGCAGTTGCTCATGCTGCAGCCTTCCATAGCCCCCACCTCGAGTGGGTTCCGCTGGCTTCTTCCTCGGCGAGTAATCCTCCTCCCTGGCTCTCCTTGCTTCATCGGCCTGCTGATGCCAGCGCCCCCTCAGGGCCTGGTCCCTGGGCTCCTCCTCCCTGCGGGCGTCCTCCCCCTGGCGCCTCCAGCCTTGGTCCGCATACATCCTCCCGCCCGGCCGCTAGTCGCCGAATCTGCGCTTCGGACCTCCCCCTCTCTCTTCCTCCCTTCTCGCCATCTCGGAGTGCTTGACTGTGGCTGCGAACGACTGAACGAGTGGCGGCGGGTGCTTAACCCTAGTAACCCGACGGGCTCGCCACCCCTCCCTTCTAATCTCGTCAGCCCGGGCTGGATACTCCTGGCCCCCACCACCATGGGCTTGGATGCCCAGATCCACTTGTTCTTCCGAACGGGCCTCCAGGAGTGGTTGAACAGGTCCTCGATTGATCGCCCAAATTTCCTCTCCCCCTGCCTCCGATCGCTGAATCCCCCTCGGATCGTGTTTGTTCATCAAATTTGAGCGTCTCTGGATGATTTAGCCCACTCTTCGGCAAACTGTTGGACGAGTTCTCCATTTGGCGCTGCTGTAACATCCCGCATTTTCAATACGGAATGTTAATAGTAAAAATGAGGATTTAAAAATTTTTGGTGAATTATTTGAGTGCTTGATAAATTAAATAAGGATGTCTTCTATTTTCTCTCCTAAATTCCTAGATTTATTTTTGAGCTAATTAAAAATTGCTAGGAAATATAAAATGCTAGTGTGAGAACGTTGGAGTTTATTTGGATTTTATTTGGATTTATTTGAGTGAGATTCAAATTTGAATTCTTATTCAAATTTGAATCAAAGTTTGAATTAGAGTTAAGGATAAAAGAAAAAGAGAAAACCTTCTTACCTACTTGGGCCTCGAGTCCTCAGCAGAAGTCTACTCCGGGCCCTCCTTCTCTTTTTCTAAAACCAGCGAACGACCTCGCACTTCCCCGGCCCAGCAGCTTCGCGGCCCAGTTACGCCGGCCAGCCCACGCGCGCGCGCTCCGCTCCTTTCTCTCGCTGACGCGCCGACCCCACGCGTCAGACGACATGTCGGCGTCGTCTTCCCCTCTCTGCTTTTCCCCCTTTACGCCGCCGCGTCCGCTCCGTGCGCGCCAGCGTGGCCGGAGCTTGCCGTACCACTCGTGGCCGCGCCTTGGATGCGCGCCACATCAGCCCGCACCCATCCGACCGCCAGCATCCACCCGTGCCTCCTATAAGAGCCTCGCCGCGACCACCCGCTCCTAACCTAACCGCCCTTGGGGTTTCCCCTGTCTCCGCCGCCGCGCCTGAGGAAGAGGAGGAAGGGGAGGAGAAGGAGGCGGGGAAGGCCGTCCGTGGGAGCTCGTCGGGAAGCCGGAGCCGTCCGCGGGAGCTGATCGACGAGAAGCCGGCGCCGTCCCTGTCGAAGCCGCCGCGTGCCTCTGCTTCCCCTGCTCTGACCCGTTCCGCCGCCGTCCAGCTCCGCCGCCCTTCACCGCCGCTCTGCTCGTCGACCAGAGGTCATCAGGTGAGCCCGTCGATCCCCTCTCGCTTGTGTGAGCCAGCCTTCGCGCCGAGGGGAGGAGAAAGGCCCCGCCTTGACCCCGTGTTTGACCTCACCGCGCCGCGCCGCCGCAGCTGACCGCCGTCGTTTGTGTTGTCGGCCATCGAGCCGAGCCTTATGCCTGCAGGTGCCGCTGCCTTCATCGACGCGCGCACGCTCACCGCCTTGCCCTGTTCTTTTCCCTGTGTGCACGCCGGAGACCCCGCTGCCCTGTTCGCCGCGCCGCCGTGGCCTTCGCCGCGCCGGTTTGCCTTGTGCACGCGCGAGCAGGAGGAAAAGGCAGCGCCTTTAGGGCCTCTCCGTGTACGTCTCGCCGCCGGCACAGCCGCGCGCACACGCGCATCCTCGCCTGGCTGCGGGAGCCCTGCGTTCCGCCGCCGCAAGCGCCGGCCGGGGCCCGCCATGGCCGACCCGGCCGTGTGCGTCCGGGCAAGGGGCAAAAAGCCCTAGCTTTCGGTTTGTTTCGCTTCGCTTGATGCTCGCACACGCAAACCTGGCAGTTTGGCGCACCCACAAGCCGTCACCGGCCGTCGTCGCACCGCACCGCCGCACCCGACCTTGCGCCGCCGCCGTCGAGCCTTGCTCCGGCCAAAGGAGCCACCTTTCTTGGCATAGGTGGGTGCGCACGAGTCCCCAGAGTTGCGCCCTGCCATCTGTGATCCAATCCCCTGAACACCTCGCCGCCGGCGAGCTTTGCCGCGCCGGCGATGCCTCTGCGACATTTCCATGAACACGTGCTGGCGCCGCCCCTTAAACCCTGGGGTTTAGTGGCACACCAGCGCACACACACGCACGTCGCCGTAGAAGATGTAACACCCCAGGTGTTTAATAAAGATAAATACTAGTGTTAATCATGTTTAATTGGCTCATAAACATGTTTGACATGATCTTGCACACCTTTGCACAAAAGACCTTGGTCAAATTCCCAAATCACGGTCAAACCCTAGATCTCCTTTAAGGCTGAAATGGTTTTCTTGCGCGTTCTCCAAATTTCACTATAGGAGTTCAAAATCGGCCAATACGAAAGTTGTTCATTATTTCCGGGAACACATTTTTCGTAATTGGTGGACATTTCAATTTTGAGTGCAAATTGGCCAAAAATCGGTTTGGCTGCGCTGTGAACAGTAACTCGAGCCGTGGAAAAAACTGCAACTTCGGCCGACGTTCCCGGGCAAACCGTTGATCAAAACATATGTCGCCCTTTGGGAAAGTTGTAGATCTATGGCTCCTCTACAACTTTGCTTTTTGGAGATTTTCAAGTTATATTCAAGAAATGGGAGTTTCGCTTTTTCGAACTTGTCTAAATGGAATAAAACAGTCGGAACAACCGTGACGTCGCGTTCTCACGCCGTGTGCGCCGCGGTCGCGCGCGCCACGCGTCGCGCTCCGCGTCCTCCGGCGTACGGACTCCGGACACTCCGCGGTGGACCGTGCATGAGCCGTGGGGACTCCGAAGACCTGCGGAATCACGAGCCGCGTCCAGGGGCGAGCCGCCGATCGGTCGCGGACCCATTGTCCACGCGTCGTCGCGCATCCGCGCCGCGCACCGCGCGCGCATGCGACCGAGGCTCGATGGACGCCCAGCTGGCGCCCTTAGGCTCATCACCACCTAGTCCTTGTCGAGCACGCGCTACTTGTCGCTTAAAACCCAAGTCACGGCCATCGTGTCCGTTTTTCCCTCCGCCGGCGAGCTTCCCAGAGCCGTCGCGGTGATTCCTTGTGGCCCCTCGATTTCCGCCGCCACACTCGAGCTCCACCCTTTCCCTGATCCTTGAAGCAAGCCTGCACCGCCCGTGCACCACCTGGTCACGCCGTCGCCGGCAAATCGGTACCACGGCGTGCGCTCCACGTCCGCCCCGCCGCTGGCACCCGGCGAGGTCACCTCCGGCCGAAGCTCCGTCGCCCAACCACTCCTTTCCTCTCCACTCTTCCTCACGAGTCCCCGGACAACCCCAGAGCACAGGCCCGGCGACGCCAATGCCGCTGTCACCGTCGCTGGCAGCAGAGGCGGCCGCTCGGCCACCTCACCGCCGCCGGTCGCCCTGAAGCCCGTCTCTGCACCAACCATCGACGGGGAAAGGTCAAGGGTGAGCACGCACGCCTCTCTAGCCCCTCACCCGGCCAACTCCGGCGGCCAATCGTCGCCGGCGGTGTTCCCTGCGCCGGCAGGGGGCACATTGCAAGGATTGCAAAAGATCCAGGGAGTTTTTCGTGAACTAGGGGCTTTTCTGTAATATCGGAAAATTAATCCAAGGGCCCGAGTGTAAAAGCTGTTTTAGGTTTTCTCTGCAACTTCAAAAATTCATAGAAAATTGTAGAAAAATCAGAAAAATGCAAATCCAATTTTGTTGGTTTCCTGGTGAATAAATATATCTTTTCTAGAAAACATGTATAGGGTTTTTCTGTACAGTTTTTGAATTAAAAATTCAAATTCAGTTTGAAGTGTTTTTAGTGTAGTTTAAAATATACACATGCTATGGACTTGAATTTTGGATATGTTGCTCTGTATGACATGTTTGGTTTTGTGACCAAAATTGGCATGAGTTTGATGTATAGATCTTTAGTTATGATTTATGTAAGTTTTATGCTAGATTAAGCTTGATGCTTTTTATAGCCCCTTAATTAAACTTTTCTGTAACCACATGTGCATCCTAGGGCTTTGCCTTGTTGAGTAGTACCTCTGGTATGATGGATGTGATTTTAGGAAATTGTTTAATAGATGTTTTGGATTTAATCTTGTGTAGGAGCTTAAATTCAAAATCTGAAAAATAATTTGAATCTGCAAGCATGCTTTGGTCAGAAACTCATTCTTGGCATACATGACCTGTAGGAGAAAGTTGAGATCAAAAAGTTTATTAAATCTTTTTATATGATTTAATGTTGATTTACTAGGCTGAAATTTGTCTTTTTCGTATAAATTAATTTATAAATGATCTTAAGCTATATTTTGGTTTGAGAGCTTAAAATAGGCATATGTTGCTGTGTGCAAAAGATTAGGCTCATTTGAAGTGTTTTTGATTTTATATGGATTTATGGTTGAAAGGCTTGTTTTATGGAATTAAATAAAGAAATGGAAATTAAAAGTGCTAAATTGTGAAATCATGTTTGTTTCTGTTTTTAGTAATTTAAACACACCCCCTTACTGTTTGGTGAAGTTAAATAGCTCATTTTGCTTAGATGTGTACGCAATCACCATCAAAGCTCATCTTAATTTAATGCATATGCATGTATACGTGTAGATTTACCGGACGGGACATACACGCTCACCCAGGAGGAGGAGGGAGCAGCTACTGGAGAGTTGAATCAAGTTAGTGTGCAGCAAGACCTGGACCAAAGTCCAGAAGAGCCCAAGGCTAGTGTTAGTGTTGAGTCAGAGGAAGGCAAGCCCCGGATACATCTAACCCTTTTTCTAAACTCATATCTTTACTTTTCGTATTTATGTTATGATTTGTGCATTTAAGTTTCAGGAGTTGCTTTGAAACCTAGATGCATGATCCTTAGGACTCCTATGCTCTTTTACTAGTATGTTAGAAACGCTAGTGCCATGCTTTAAGGACACGGTACAAGTCGAGTAATGACTCATTGCTCGCGAGATATAGGATGCTTATGTTGGAATCATAAGTTGGTTAAAATGACTCGCTCATGTGGTAAGAGCAATGGGTTCGGTCTCGACCGAGTAGCATTGTGCTGGTTTAAGCTATTGAACGTACCAAGTGCTTGTCGGGAATGGGACCGGTAAGCCTAGTACCTTCTGAACCGGGGCGGGATCTTTCTAGCTACCGGCTTGGGTTGCGTCTCCGGGCTAGCTACCCGTGGTATAATGTGTGAGTCCGGACTGGTCGGGTTAGACCCTCCGGATAACCGTGTACCAGAGTTTGTAGCGTCTGATCCCAAACTGTGGGATGTTGGGAACCGCTTGGTTGGGGTAGACACTGCACTTGGTCTACCTTCTTCCGTGTATCTTGGGTTTACCTTGCAAGGATATAAATCGATCGATCGTCGGTCACTCGCCGTTATCTGAGTCGGCTTGACCACTGGCTACCCCATGTTTATTTATGGAACATTTCGGATTAATATTGTTGGATGATTAATCTTGTTTGTACAACCATGCTTGCTTAGCTAGGTGCTTACCTAGAATGGTTAACATACTAGAACTTGAGCTAAAATTTGAAAGTAAGGATCAACTCTTAGTTGCTTTTGGCAAAACAAACCCACCAGCCAAAAAGCCTTGCATATCTAGCTGTGTCTTTTATTTTTGTCGGGTCAGTCTTGCTGAGTATTAGTATACTCAGCCTTGCTGTTGTTGTTGTTTTCAGGTAATCTCATCTGGCCTGGATCTATTCCAGATGGTTGGGAACTTGAGTGGGAGAACGATGTTGATGAGTGATACTCTATGGATGGCCTCCCATGTGTATCTTCCGCTAGTTTTATTTCCGCTGTTTAAACTCTGAATCACCTTTACTTTTATGTAGTCAAAACTTGGTTTGTAATTTTAAGTACTTGATCTTTTATGTAATGTAATGTTGTACTCTGGTCCCGCCTTCGTGTGGGCTTAGCGCATAATTCGATCCTGTGTAAGTGATTTACCGGGCATGACCCGGCAGAGGCGACAGAATAGTTCTTTATTATTGCTTAATGGCCACGTGGACAGGCTTAGGCGATAATACGGAATTATTTTGGGCGGTTCTGTCACAGCTGGCATCAGAGCGAGTTATGCACCAGAGTAATTAAAATAACTTAACAAACTTGTTTTTGGAATAAAATTTGCCAAGATTAATAATCTTGCTAAGTGAGTAGGACGTTAAGGTCTAATCTAGTCCGAGAGGCCCTAGAGGGAATTTTTGGGTTCTTTCAGGTGGCTAGTACTCTATGGTGTATTTAATCTGACTTCCAGCACATTTTATTCCTGTCAAAACTTACATTCATGCACAACCATACTAGTTCATCACGTTTTGCCATACGTGGTGGTACCACAGGAAAGTCCTGTGAGGGACTAGTGGGACCTATTCCAATGGGTGCCACGTCGCGTCTGCGTCTCGTCACGTTTTGCCATACGTGATGGTGCCACGGGAAAGTCCGTGAGGGATGGATGGGACCTATTCCAATGGGAACCCACGTCGCGTCTGTGTCTAGCCATGTTTTGCCATACATGTGCGAACCCGCAATAGGTGGAAAGGACAACTCCATTCAAACGGAGGTGTCCGAGGTTGGACGCTGTCCATGCAGCGGCTTTACGCATGGATACCGTTTCTATAGTGAACGGTAATGAATGTGGACGCTTTTGTGAGTGCTGGCACAAAAGGTCTTGAATATCTGTGATTTTCTGCAGGTACACTAACCACGGTTGTTAGGAACGGTAATTTAAGAAACGAGTAGCTTTCGACTAGCTAGTATAAGGAGAGACGTATATGTATGCCTTGCCACCGGCACTAACTTCGTTTTTGAGCTTAAGAGCTTTGTGAGGAAGTTTAGGACGCTTTTTGCATCATGTAAAAGCTATCAAACCAAAACTGAACTTAAATCATGTGTTGCTTGGTCTCTATTTAATTTGTGTTCTTAAGGACCAATCATGCTAGTTTGATGCTGTGATAAAGTGTTAAGCAAAGATTGTAACTAGTTGCTGTCCAAATTTTTCTAAGGTTTATCTAGAAAATTTCTGACTAGATGCTCTTTAGGAAAATTGTTTATCACCTAGTTAAGGTTGCTCTCTGAATTTCTCATGATTTTAGGATGCTTAAAACTGAAGTTAGGATCAAATTTGCTAGGCAAGGTCATGCTGAAAGGCTGTCAAATTCCTGAGTTAGTCTGAAAACTCGAATTTTTGCATATAGTTCCTAAATGAATTTGACCAGAAAATCTATAGCAAAAATGTTCTTTATCTAGCTTAGATCATGCTGTAAGAATCTTATGGTAATTGGGTACTCAATTTTTGAGTTATGGTCTTTTTAGTGAAGCTCTGTCCTGCTGAAATTTCTGGGCAACAACACTCTAAAAATCGATCAGTTAGACCCTTTTCCAATCTGAATTGGTTCGACTCTTGAATACCAAAAATGCTCCTTAGGTATCTATCTACCTCCTGTAGAAATCTCAAGGTCACTAGATTTTTAGTTTGGGAGATATGCCCAAAACATTAGGTCTCTGCCCTGCTGAATTTCAGAACTAGTGATCTCTGAAATTCAAATTTTTAGGTCATCTTCCTTTGAAATCCAGAGCAAACCTTGAATACCAAAGTTGTTTAGAATTTCATATTATGCATGCTCGTAAAATTTCAGCATCATCGCAGTTTTGAGCTGAGAGATATGGAATTTTTAGTGACCCTCGGCCTGCTGTCCAACAGTCCTGACAGTAAAGCGATATCTGAATTTTCGGGCATGATAGCCTCAGCATTATCTCTAAGTTGAATACCAATATTGGAAGGCACAAGATTTTACATCCCCTGCCTAAAGATGATGATATTTAGGTGGTGGAAGAATGCTCCACGTATGTTTTTGAAGTTTCTATCCACAGATGAACACAATCAGTGCAAGATCCATCTATCTCCATCTTCTCTTAGGATGGTTTCTAATAGAAATATACCCATATCCTTGCCGAGTCAAGTGGAACTCCATTGTACTCTCCTGATTGCTTATACACCTTTTCCTTCAAATTAAAGGCGATCCACCAACTTCCTATGGCTATGTAAAGGTGATCACTCCACTTTCCTTGCATCGATATCCCTACATTGATCACTATCAATTCTCAGCCCTCTTTATGCTTGCTCACAAATAAATAAATGAGAACATGGTTACAAGGCATCAAAAATCTGTTGGTAAGCACGTGAGCATCATCACCGCATGCATATCTTGCAACCTTAATAACATAAATCATGAGCATGGGAAATGCATTGCACAACATGTGCATTTGGGACATTGGATGAACTAACATGCATATGTCCTGACGGTTTTCCATCTTTCTACTCTATCGCCCTTTTGCTGGTGATGTTGTTGTTCCATAAACGAAGGTGCCGCGACGGAGCCTAGGGTATCATGTGTGCTGCAGCCATGTGATTACCACTAGGAGCGCGCTAGGTATCTTGGTTTGTGAGAATGCGACTCACCGCACCTATTACTTCTCAACTCTATGTTTATCCTCTCTACCTTGACTAACCTCATGGGTGAAGCAAGTCATGCTGACATTGCATCATGAGCACCATATCTCATGAGCATACGCATCACGCATTCATAAACATGTGCATCATCATGCATGCACCTCATCATATACATATCATGTGCATCTCTCACTATGCACCATGACATATACATTGTAAGTTCATATGCATAAACATCATATGCTCATATACATGTACATCATACTATATGCACTTCATCATGAGCATCCACATGTGCACCATCCCATTGTTGCACGAGTCATTTCCCATATGCATAAGCATTGTCATCCCATGACTCATCAAGTGCATGAGTTTCAACTCAAAATCATTACGCCCTGGTGTGGTGTATAAAGTAATTAAAATACTTCATTAAGATAAACCTTGAGCAAGGGTATTTTCCTCACTCCCATCCCAATTTTGTTTCCAAAATCTTGTCACTTGCCATTGACAATTGTACTTTCCAGGATACTCTAGGAGTTGACCTTTTTATTGATCTCCTAAAAACAAATTCATGAACCTCCGTAAACAAATTTACCCAAATATTTGAGGTTTCCCTTCTTTATGGGAATCTTTTTGGAACCTTTCAACTTGGTCTTCTTCCTTCTAAATTTCAAAATTCACTTGGTAGTGACTCAACTAAGCTGGTTGAAGGAGTATGAGCAAGTTCTCCAAAAGTTAAGATAAGAAGAGCCTTCTACTGAGTCAGTAATCTTTGGTCCTTTAGCACGTTTCCTCCTAATCAAAGGAACCGGGATACCAGTAAATAAAGGATGGGCAAAATCCTTTGATAGGTTTTCCTTGGTACAATCCCAATTTAGGATGGTAGTTACTCCAACTCTTCTCTTTCTCCCAAAGTCACGGTCAATCCTCTCGAGAGCCAATTTGACTCCTCCATATCCATGCTTCGCCTGTTCTGTGTCGATTTGTCACAGCCACCGCTGTTGATCGTGGTCGTCTTGTCGCCACGGCATCCCAATGCCGGCCACCATCGTGCCACATGCCACCACCACACCTCCTTGCCACCGGCCCCTACCCAAGTGGTGCGAGCACCACCGCCACTACATCACGGTGAACATCAATAAAAGGAGCATCTCCCCGTCGACTCTCACCACTCAGAGTTGCATCCAGTTGAGCCACCACCTTTCGTCGCCCTCCCTTCTCTCCAAATGTTTCTTTGAGCAGACATCGGCCACTTTCGCCGCTTACGACATTCCTCGTTGATTAAGCTCTTTCCTCTATCTTCCCCAGCAATGTGAAGAAGAGTCAAGCTCCTGCAGCTGTTGGTGTCAGTCCGAGCCTTTCCATGAAGCTCGTCCACTGAAGGTTTGGTGCCAACATCACAAAGAAGAAGCTCGAGAAGAGAGCCACAAGAGGGAGCCAACCCCACATCACCAACTATGGGTCATTTTCTGGAGATGTTTGATTCCATCTGCTGGACTCTAGTAGGACTGTACGTCTGCTTTGCGGTCCAATTATTGATGGTTTTAGTTTTTCATGTGTACATTCATCGCCCGCTTCCTCACGAGCGACATTGATGATGTGTGAGGCAGCCCATGTACCTTTTATCATCCTTGAGATTTACATACGGAAGAGTTTATCTTTGCTCTGTGGTTTCCTCATGAAACCCGTTATCTCCCCAAGAGGTTTTCCTCTAATCTTGTGTTGAATCTCGGGACGAGATTCCTTTTAAGGGGGGTAGACTGTAACACCCCAGGTGTTTAATAAAGATAAATACTAGTGTTAATCATGTTTAATTGGCTCATAAACATGTTTGACATGATCTTGCACACCTTTGCACAAAAGACCTTGGTCAAATTCCCAAATCACGGTCAAACCCTAGATCTCCTTTAAGGCTGAAATGGTTTTCTTGCGCGTTCTCCAAATTTCACTATAGGAGTTCAAAATCGGCCAATACGAAAGTTGTTCATTATTTCCGGGAACACATTTTTCGTAATTGGTGGACATTTCAATTTTGAGTGCAAATTGGCCAAAAATCGGTTTGGCTGCGCTGTGAACAGTAACTCGAGCCGTGGAAAATCTGCAACTTCGGCCGACGTTCCCGGGCAAACCGTTGATCAAAACATATGTCGCCCTTTGGGAAAGTTGTAGATCTATGGCTCCTCTACAACTTTGCTTTTTGGAGATTTTCAAGTTATATTCAAGAAATGGGAGTTTCGCTTTTTCGAACTTGTCTAAATGGAATAAAACAGTCGGAACAACCGTGACGTCGCGTTCTCACGCCGTGTGCGCCGCGGTCGCGCGCGCCACGCGTCGCGCTCCGCGTCCTCCGGCGTACGGACTCCGGACACTCCGCGGTGGACCGTGCATGAGCCGTGGGGACTCCGAAGACCTGCGGAATCACGAGCCGCGTCCAGGGGCGAGCCGCCGATCGGTCGCGGACCCATTGTCCACGCGTCGTCGCGCATCCGCGCCGCGCACCGCGCGCGCATGCGACCGAGGCTCGATGGACGCCCAGCTGGCGCCCTTAGGCTCATCACCACCTAGTCCTCGTCGAGCACGCGCTACTTGTCGCTTAAAACCCAAGTCGCGGCCATCGTGTCCGTTTTTCCCTCCGCCGGCGAGCTTCCCAGAGCCGTCGCGGTGATTCCTTGTGGCCCCTCGATTTCCGCCGCCACACTCGAGCTCCACCCTTTCCCTGATCCTTGAAGCAAGCCTGCACCGCCCGTGCACCACCTGGTCACGCCGTCGCCGGCAAATCGGTACCACGGCGTGCGCTCCACGTCCGCCCCGCCGCTGGCACCCGGCGAGGTCACCTCCGGCCGAAGCTCCGTCGCCCAACCACTCCTTTCCTCTCCACTCTTCCTCACGAGTCCCCGGACAACCCCAGAGCACAGGCCCGGCGACGCCAATGCCGCTGTCACCGTCGCTGGCAGCAGAGGCGGCCGCTCGGCCACCTCACCGCCGCCGGTCGCCCTGAAGCCCGTCTCTGCACCAACCATCGACGGGGAAAGGTCAAGGGTGAGCACGCACGCCTCTCTAGCCCCTCACCCGGCCAACTCCGGCGGCCAATCGTCGCCGGCGGTGTTCCCTGCGCCGGCAGGGGGCACATTGCAAGGATTGCAAAAGATCCAGGGAGTTTTTCGTGAACTAGGGGCTTTTCTGTAATATCGGAAAATTAATCCAAGGGCCCGAGTGTAAAAGCTGTTTTAGGTTTTCTCTGCAACTTCAAAAATTCATAGAAAATTGTAGAAAAATCAGAAAAATGCAAATCCAATTTTGTTGGTTTCCTGGTGAATAAATATATCTTTTCTAGAAAACATGTATAGGGTTTTTCTGTACAGTTTTTGAATTAAAAATTCAAATTCAGTTTGAAGTGTTTTTAGTGTAGTTTAAAATATACACATGCTATGGACTTGAATTTTGGATATGTTGCTCTGTATGACATGTTTGGTTTTGTGACCAAAATTGGCATGAGTTTGATGTATAGATCTTTAGTTATGATTTATGTAAGTTTTATGCTAGATTAAGCTTGATGCTTTTTATAGCCCCTTAATTAAACTTTTCTGTAACCACATGTGCATCCTAGGGCTTTGCCTTGTTGAGTAGTACCTCTGGTATGATGGATGTGATTTTAGGAAATTGTTTAATAGATGTTTTGGATTTAATCTTATGTAGGAGCTTAAATTCAAGATCTGAAAAATAATTTGAATCTGCAAGCATGCTTTGGTCAGAAACTCATTCTTGGCATACATAACCTGTAGGAGAAAGTTGAGATCAAAAAGTTTATTAAATCTTTTTATATGATTTAATGTTGATTTACTAGGCTGAAATTTGTCTTTTTCGTATAAATTAATTTATAAATGATCTTAAGCTATATTTTGGTTTGAGAGCTTAAAATAGGCATATGTTGCTGTGTGCAAAAGATTAGGCTCATTTGAAGTGTTTTTGATTTTATATGGATTTATGGTTGAAAGGCTTGTTTTAAGTAATTAAAGAAAGAAATGGAAATTAAAAGTGCTAAATTGTGAAATCATGTTTGTTTCTGTTTTTAGTAATTTAAACACACCCCCTTGCTGTTTGGTGTAGTTAAATAACTTAAATTGCTTAGATGTGCACACAATCACCATCAAAGCTCATCTTAATTTAATGCATATGCATGTATACGTGTAGATTTACCGGACGGGACATACACGCTCACCCAGGAGGAGGAGGGAGCAGCTACTGGAGAGTTGAATCAAGTTAGTGTGCAGCAAGACCTGGACCAAAGTCCAGAAGAGCCCAAGGCTAGTGTTAGTGTTGAGTCAGAGGAAGGCAAGCCCCGGATACATCTAACCCTTTTTCTAAACTCATATCTTTACTTTTCGTATTTATGTTATGATTTGTGCATTTAAGTTTCAGGAGTTGCTTTGAAACCTAGATGCATGATCCTTAGGACTCCTATGCTCTTTTACTAGTATGTTAGAAACGCTAGTGCCATGCTTTAAGGACACGGTACAAGTCGAGTAATGACTCATTGCTCGCGAGATATAGGATGCTTATGTTGGAATCATAAGTTGGTTAAAATGACTCGCTCATGTGGTAAGAGCAATGGGTTCGGTCTCGACCGAGTAGCATTGTGCTGGTTTAAGCTATTGAACGTACCAAGTGCTTGTCGGGAATGGGACCGGTAAGCCTAGTACCTTCTGAACCGGGGCGGGATCTTTCTAGCTACCGGCTTGGGTTGCGTCTCCGGGCTAGCTACCCGTGGTATAATGTGTGAGTCCGGACTGGTCGGGTTAGACCCTCCGGATAACCGTGTACCAGAGTTTGTAGCGTCTGATCCCAAACTGTGGGATGTTGGGAACCGCCTGGTTGAGGTAGACACTGCACTTGGTCTACCTTCTTCCGTGTATCTTGGGTTTACCTTGCAAGGATATAAATCGATCGATCGTCGGTCACTCGCCGTTATCTGAGTCGGCTTGACCACTGGCTACCCCATGTTTATTTATGGAACATTTCGGATTAATATTGTTGGATGATTAATCTTGTTTGTACAACCATGCTTGCTTAGCTAGGTGCTTACCTAGAATGGTTAACATACTAGAACTTGAGCTAAAATTTGAAAGTAAGGATCAACTCTTAGTTGCTTTTGGCAAAACAAACCCACCAGCCAAAAAGCCTTGCATATCTAGCTGTGTCTTTTATTTTTGTCGGGTCAGTCTTGCTGAGTATTAGTATACTCAGCCTTGCTGTTGTTGTTGTTTTCAGGTAATTTCATCTGGCCTGGATCTATTCCAGATGGTTGGGAACTTGAATGGGAAAACGATGTTGATGAGTGATACTCTATGGATGGCCTCCCATGTGTATCTTCCGCTAGTTTTATTTCCGCTGTTTAAACTCTGAATCACCTTTACTTTTATGTAGTCAAAACTTGGTTTGTAATTTTAAGTACTTGATCTTTTATGTAATGTAATGTTGAACTCTGGTCCCGCCTTCGTGTGGGCTTAGCGCATAATTCGATCCTGTGTAAGTGATTTACCGGGCATGACCCGGCAGAGGCGACAGAATAGTTCTTTATTATCGCTTAACGGCCACGTGGACAGTCTTAGGCGATAATACGGAATTATTTTGGGCGGTTCTGTCACAGAAGATCCGTTTGGATCTCGTGCGGCCGGCCACTCGCGGCTGTGCCACACGCTGGCCAGCACGAAGGCGCGCCGCAGCAACACCGGGCGAGGATCCGGTGTACTCCGCCACGTGCGCTGCCACGCGGGCCGCCACGCCAGCAGGCGCTGGCTTAAAGCCGCACCGTGGCAGCCACGTGTGCGGCAGGAGCTGGCCAGTAGCTGGCTTATAGCCCGGTTTGAGCTAGCTAGAGGCACCCTATAGATAGCCTAAAGATTGCAATATTGTATATGCGTATTTGATTTTCAGAAATCTATTTTATCTTTGGAAATTCATAATAAATCCGTTTTAACTCCGAAAAATACGAAACCTTTTCTGGTAATCTTCTAAAAACCCAAACTCCGCGCTAGGATAGAGTTTACCTCTTTTTGGGTCTTATTTGCTCTTTGTCTTGGATTTATTGCTATTAGCACCCATGTTTATTTATTTAAATACGATTTTAGGAGCCGCCGGAACCGGAGAGCTGAACCAGGACTACGACGACGACCTCGGCTACGACGACTACTCGCACCCAAGTTCACGCCCGACCTACTTTGAATACCCATTAGGCATTGCTTTAGAACTGCTAGCGCTTTACTTATGCATGATGATGAATATGATGAAACCCTTGCACTGCCCCTTTTTAAATACCCAGTCCTTGATTGATCTACTACTACTATATTTACACGTGATGATACGCTGAGCTTGCTGTGCATGTGTTGGGATATTGTGGTAGTATTCTTGGCGTGTGTGAGGAAAAACCGGTAGGAGAAGATGTTTTTGGGATACTTGGCGGGGGTGAGCTCAAGACAACCCGATCCGGGATCGGGGGCCAGGGATCGTCTTCTCGGGCGGTGCCCAGTTTGGTACCTATGGCGGGTACACTGTTTTAGGAGCACAGGTGTTGGGTTTTTTGTGATGACTTGGAGGATAGGAGCTCGCCCCGGTCTGAAACCGAGTGGGTCACTTTGTTGCACGGGACTTTCGTACACACCACCTCGCCGAGAGTGGGGATAGGGCCGTTTCGACCCTAGCAAGTGCGATGCCATACCTGCTTGTAGGATAGAGGGTATCAGTGATGTGGGTGTAGGGTGGTGTCCCTTCCCTCTTGGGCGCTCCCCGTGCGGCCACACGGGGGCATGTTCACAGTTCTGGGGTGGTCCTTTGCAAAGGACCGCATCGAGACCCGGATGCAGGATGGAATCATAACTCCTAGGTGTTCGTTCGGTTGGGTAGGCTCGGTCGGCCGTACACCGTCCGGGTGCTATTCCGAGTTGGGTACTGGTGTACACGCTCTGCAGAGTTTAGACCTATACGTATAGCCACGTCCTCGATTATGGACATGCCCGTTGTTTACTCCGACTCTTACGTTTTGGGATTTCTACCTTCCCCCTTATAGGATGAGAGTGTATGGTGAGCCGTATTTGTATTCGGGGAGAGGAGAGTTGCTCCCTCTGCCTCGCGGATTCGGGTGCAACCATTGAGGTGCGAGGAGTGGGAGTTCTCGCACCGACCCTAGCTGGAGTTAGGAGATGGTGATGGTGATCTGGGTGACCAGGTGTAACCGTTTGCAGATGAGAGATATGGGAAATGGTGGGAATATGGAGATGTTATTCTTTTTATGCTGCTGCTGCTGCTTAGGAAATCCAGTCTCTACCTTGTTTCTCTCTTTACCTTTAGAAGTAGATCACTTAAAGCTTGCATACGGTTGGTGACGTGGACCTAACCCGATCCTTGGGGATAGCCCCTGAGCTTGCAGGGTACGAGTCAGACTTCGATAACAACGCCGACGGATGGTACGGCTGAGGGGCACGTTGCTTCGCTCAAGGATGCCTGTGGGAGAAGAATAAAGACGGAGACACCTTCTGGAAGCTAGCTACCGCTGCGTAGGCTTTTGTTCATGATATTCCGCCAAGAGGCGTGTATTGATGTACTCCGATTACTCAGGACATGTAATAATAAGATTATATTCGTACTCTGATGCTTTATTTCGATGTATGACTGTGATATTTGTCTGTGATGAATGCCTGTGCGTGATAGCGTCTGATCTAGGGACTATCACGAGACAGAATGACAGGTTTTCCGCTTTTGAAAACCCGGGGTGTTACAGCTGCGATCTCTCCCGTTGCTGTCGGCTCTCATCCGCCCCCTCGCGATCATCTTCTCCCGGCGTCTGATCCCCTTCTCGAGGATCATCGTCTCCCACCCCCAGACGCCCCCCACACGGATCAGCTCCCCGAGGGGCTGACCTGAACAGATTGCGCTTGATCTCTCTGGCTAGCCGGGCGCGATCCTCCTCGGCCTCCCATCCGAGTTTGCGCAAATGAACCCCCTGTTGCTCCTCGCTGTCGATCCTCCGCATGATTTCATTCCGGCATTTTTGGTTGAAGTGCGATTCGCTCCGCTTCCCCGCCGGTGCCGATCCCTGGACAGGTCGAGCTTCCAATGCCGAATGCTTCGCGCCGAGGTCCGCTGCGATCGAACTCCATATCGTCCTTCCTTCATCCCCCTGTATCGGCCACGGGAGGCCACACTTGCAGCAGTTCAGCGCGAGACGACGACCCGAGCGTACCCGGGGGTCACGACCACGTCCGCTCGCTCGCCGCTGCGAGCGCCGACGATGATGCGGATAGAGAGCCGGCGGCTGTGGGTGACGTGAGCGGACGGAACATCTCGAGGGGCGGCAACTGCTTCTACTAGCATATCATTAGCAGGCCGTTTTTTTCTTCTTCGTAATTGCGATCGACCGCCCCCCCCCCCCCTCCTCAAGTCTTGTTATGTGAGCATGGATTCATTTCTGAACCTGCATTTTGTCAGTATCTTGTTAAGTGACTTTGGCTGCAAATTAAACACATGAAACCTCCATTTTCTTTGCCTGCTCACCTCGTCTCTCGTTTGCATCCAAGTGACCAAATCCGTGTCTTTCAACAGTGTGAGACACAAAGGCAGTGTCCCCGTGATCTCAAAAGGCCAGCTGCAAACACATCCAAGCGATTGAATGAAATACGAACCCTCACCAGTTCAGATCTCACAAACGCAACTTTTGAAACTGACTGATCTTTCAGTCGTTACAGGTCAGCAATCAGCATCTCTCAAATGATACTTGCAGGGATTCACGAGTTGATTTTTGTGATCGATCTGAATCCTGCCGGCACCCGGCATGCCCCCAGTTCACAATGTAATGCCGAGTAAGCTCAGCGCGTGCCCGTCTCAGGCGACGAGGAGCCGGCGGCGTCCGCAGGGAGCTCAGGACTTGAGCGGAGCCGCGCGAAGATCCGGATGCAACAGCTAGGATGGGTGAATCTCGACGGATCCTTCGCACGCGATGTGTGGGGAAGGGGCTAGCGGAGGTCCGCGGCGGCAGCGCGATCTCGTCGTCGTCGGCGACTGCCACACCGCCGGCCTTTCTAACTGTTGGCACCCGGTGGAATGTTGCAATGCAAACAGGACCCTAATTTGGGTCGTTATTATTAATCATGATACGATCATTTACAAAATACCTTAACTATTAATCGTGATCTGATTATTTACAGAATATCCTCTAATTAGGTTTGCTATTACAATCGTGATCCAAAATTTTGCCTGAAACTCCCTGGTTCGGACGGGCATAGATCTAAGTATTTTTCGGACCGGGTTGAAAAACCCGGTTATTTCGGACTGAGAAAATCCTGCCTATGACTGTCCCATTAGACGTATCGGGCCTCAATTTTGGGGTCGGGCTAGGCTTGGGCGGGCCGTCCGCTCATTTTATAATGTAAAATAGCTAAAAACAGCATTTCGGGTCGGGTTTGGCTAATATTTTTTTTCTCGATCTGCAAGATCTGTGCCCACTCCTGTTCAGTAAAGTTCGTGAGCGGGCCGGGTTCGGACCGAGCCCGGACCGAGCTAAAAATGCTCAGGTATAGGCATAAGCTTCTTCTAGTAGTTAATAAAAAGAAATGTGAATTGTTCATAATACCTCTTTTTTTTGTTTTCTTCTTTTACCCTCTTTTCTTCCTATTTCTCTTTCCTTCTTTTTTCCTCGCGCGTTCTCTTTCTTTGTCATCGGTTCCCGTGCATGGCTCCGCCTTCCAGCGCCTCTTCTTTTTATTCCTCCTTATCGTTCCCGTCCAAGACTCCACCATCCAGTGCCTCCTCTGCTTGAGCGCCGGCCACCGACCCTAGCACCGCACGCCAACGCTGCTGCCGTCCGCGTCGATCCCGCACTCCAACGTCGCCCTGCCTCAAGCCTCATCTGCGCCCGTAGCAGGCTACCTCTGCCCCTGCGCGCATCGCCGGCTTCCGCTCCTCCGCTACATCTGTAAGAAATCGGTGCTCGTGAATTAGTCAAAGTTAAAACCTTAATTCCTAAAGCTTCCACTGATTGTTCAAAATATAAACTAGAACATACTAATTTATATGTGCTTCTTTGACTGGTTCTCACTCCTAAAGAGTTTTGCAACCTATAGACAATCCTATCAAGATACTACTCTATGAAATTAGAGGCGCACACATATTACAGGGATGAGATGCGGAAACGTAAGGAGGGATGAGAGACACGCGATTTATTCCGTGTTATCAGTAGGCACATAGCCACTCCTAGTCCACGTTGTTGAAGCACTCCATACAAGGGTATTGCTTCCCGATCAAAGTCTCTCAAGGCACAACTTGATTTGCCACTTAGGCTCGGCCACGAAGGCACTCGCCAAGCTCCTTGATCACCTTGATGATGTTTTCATTAAGGAGCTTCTCCACCAAGAGAGGGGTAAGAACCACCCCCAACCCCCAAGCGTCAACGCCGCTCCACACCAAGCCAGGATTTTTTTTAACTTTAACCTTTTTTTAATTATTTTTAAAAATAACCTCTGGAAAACTTTTTTTTGCACCGGATGACCCCTTTGGCCGCGCCTGCCGGCGTGGCGCGGCAGGTAGCCTTTGCCGCGCCACATGCAGCGGCGCGGCAGTTGTGCCACGCTGGCGAGGCGCGGCGCGCGAGGGGAACGTGGGACCGGGCTGCCGCGCCACGCCGCCTGGCGCGGCGGTGGTGGGCCTAGAGCCGCGCCGCGACTCCCTTTCTTCCTTCTCCTCCCTTTCTTCCTCTCCCAGCCCCGACCACCCCGCCGCCCGAACCGCCGCCGCCGGCCGCCGCCCCCCGTTCCGGCCCCAAATCCGTTGATTTGGGGTGGGAAAAGTGGGGGAAATCGTTCCTCGCGTCTTTGTGAAGATATTCCCCTACTTCTCTCCCTCTTTTACCGTTGCATTATGTAGATCGGAGAAGATTTTGGTGACCTAGGGTTAGCTCAAGTATTTTGAAATTTAGACGAAATGCAATTTTGTTTAATGTAAATGATGATTAGTTCATACACAGTAGTATCTCTGCCCGTGTTATTGACGTGTAGAACATGTTGCATGAATCGATTTAATGATGTTGTACCATATTTGAAATTGTTCATTTCAATAATATTTGTTGCAGGATTAGTAGACATGACGCACCAAAACCCACGTTATTGTGCCATTTCTAGGGGTAAAGGAAAGTTTCCCGAAGAGTGGGATGAAGACGCTCCTGTGCCTCGAGCTCTCCCTGTACCCAATTATTTATGTGGTGTGCCAGCTTATGTGAAACAGTCTAGGTGTGCTAGTACTGCTGGTAGAGCCTTCTACTGTTGTTGGATTAGGGAAGCACCACCCCCGGCAGCTCCTTGTTATTTCTTGCAGTGGATAGACGGGCCGGACAAGTTTGATCCTAGGATACGTCTCTTCCCGTATGCGAGTCATGTCTTGAAGCCATATGATGAGTTTCAACGATGGGTTCCTCCTCCACCGAATCCTCCACCGATGACCTATGAGGAGAAGCAGTTGGCCGCCATTGAGCGAGTTAACAACCCTCCATTGTGTGATTGTGGAGTGCGTGCGTATCTTCAACGGCCAAACATTGAGGCCCCAAATAAGTTTACACCATTCTTTCGTTGCTCCCTAAAGACTCTTGTAAGTATATATCATATCGTTCTTATCATTTGAGTTTTATAAATGTGCATGGCTCATTGTTAGTAATGGTTGTTGTGCAATTCAGAGTGGGTGGCCTAGGTGTGACTTCAATGAATACATACATGGACCAAGATCGGAGTGGCCAACCGAAGCTGAAGTGAAAGAGTTCGAGTCCGGGACGAAGCCCTGGCCTTGCCTGAGCTATCCACCTTCACGGTGCAAGTGCGGCATAGTAGCCACGGAAGGTGTTGTGCCATCTGAGCTAGGTTTTGGAATGTTTTGTGGCAATGCATATGGAGACTATTGGGTGAGCATGATGTGACCTCCTTCTTTGCTTTTGTTAGCACGATCGTTGTTGTCTTCATTGTGATTTCATTTTGTATGATATGGCCTTCTTTTTTCAGGAGGGAAGGACTTGTGATTGGGAGCAATTTCTTGGTCGTCGTGAGTTAATGTTAGAGTTGGGACACACTTCAGAACCTGGGAGGAGGTTTAAAACTGAAACTATTAGAAACAAGATAAGAGCAAAATATGGTGTGCCCTTACAGGAAGAGGAGGATCTAAGTGGTCCAATTTGTGATGAGATGGTTCGTGAAACTGGAGTGGAGCTGGAATTTGTAGTTGGTTACGCCAACTACGAGAAGGTTGTGGCATATTGGCGGTGTAACAGGGAGAAGTTCTTAGAATGGGGGATACGTCCGTTGACTGCAGACGAGAAGAGTGAGAAGAGGAGGAAAAAGGAAGAGGAGTGGAAGACATTGACGGAGAGGTCCAGGGATAGGTCGAGGGATGAAGCGGCAAGAAAGGCACAGGCCGACAGAAAAGGTAAGAGGATTGTGGGAGGATGATGAATGGTCCTCAAGTGTCAATTGCATGTGTTATAGTGGACTATTTTTCAATGAACAAGTGTGTTTGGTTGTGTTGTATTAAGTGAACACTTTGTTATGTGATGTAGTTCTGAATGAGTTGTTATTCACGAAATTGGAGAAGCACAAAAAACTCAATTATAGTTGGAAAGTACAAAGGAGGACGAGTAGGAAATTATAATGCAAAGAAATTTTAATAATGGAGTAGGAGATTAGAAAAATAGGAAATTAAGGAATATTAGTTTCATTATTACAACACAATCACAATAGGATCTAGTTCTTATAGAACAATATTACGGTACCATGATGCAAACGAAATAGTAGTTCAAATATTACAACACCGCATGATCAAAGACTACAACATCATACAAAGTGCCAGTATTTAGCCATCCTTGCGATGTGACGACGAAGGTTTATCTTTCTTGGAAGCTTTTTTAGTTGGTGGATTAGCAACACACGGGTTTGCTGAAGGACCGTAAAGACCACCCGGAGCATAAAGACCACCATAAGGAGGTTTCTCTGCTCTTGCAATGGCATCTGCAGTTTTTCGTTGCAAATAATGATGCATGTCTAGGGGAGCATAAAGACCATTCCAAGGAGGTTCCTCTCCTCTTGCAATGGCATCTGCAGTTTTTCCTTACATATATCGAAGTATGCCTCTTTCTAACGTGCTCATTTTCTTCGGATCGGGTGTTGTATTTGTGTTTTTCCCCTTCGGATCACCACCACCATTACCATCCTCCCCCCCTTCGGCAGCAGCAGTAGACATCTCTAGTTATTGTTACAAAAAATCAACATGATAAACCAAAACAATATCATGCATACGTTGTTACACAACATAATGATTCTAAATTAAATAAACTAAGTAAATTCCATTTAAAAAAGTATTTTAGAAAGAAATTTAAATCCCAAACTAATGACACTATTGTGAACTAGTTATACTAATTACATTAAATTAATAAAGAGAGGAAACTTACCTAAGACGGAAGATGAGCCCGTGGGGAGAGGGAGGAGGCGGCAGGGTGTGGCGGTACTGCGGCCGCCGTCGCCCTTGATATAAGCGCGGCAGGGTGTAGGGTGTGTTTTCTCGGACTCACATCACATGTAGTAGGGTAGGGGGTAGGGTGTGTTTTCTCCCACGGATCGAATGGCCCACCACCTCTTCTCTTTCCCTATATATGTCCCCCTTCAATTAACCATTGTTGTTCACAATAACCAGCAATGGATCCCTTGTCAGGTGAGGATAGTTCTCTCGGTCCAGACTTGTGGACAGAACAGGACCCCGAGTGTAAGGAGTACTTCCCACCAAGAGAGAAGAGTTATTTCCGATCTTTGCGTGATGTTAGACCGTACGATTCGAAGAAACCAGTGAAGTGGCCAAGATGCATGCACAATGAGTTGTGTGTAATGCAAGTTTATGAGGGAGTTGGACTTTACTACTCCGGTCGTCGCTTTTGGCACTGTCCACGTGCGTGGGTAAGCAACACTACCACGAGTTTTTCCATCAGTTTATTTTGATAAGTAACATACTATTGGTATTTGCAGTACTCGTATGACCCTAACAACTGCGGTTTCGCTGCATGGGTCGATCCGCCAGCTATTCATCCATATGAAGAGTACATCACGTACCTAGAAGGACGCATCGAGAAGCTGAAGCATGAGCTCGCGGAGGCATTGACTCCTCCCGATCCACCATCTAGCGACGACGCGCTATGCACCTACAGATGTCACAGGAAGAACACTCCACCGTCAAGTCCATCCCCACCACCTTCACCCCCACCTCCACCCCCATTTGGGAACTACTACTTACCTTCGCAGGAATCCAGTGGTTTTGGCTTTATGTTATCCAGACAGTTCTCGTACCAGTAGATTATTAGTGTTGTAATTCTTTTGTAAACTTCCCTATGGCATGCTAGTACTCGCAAATGGCACATGTTTATGTAGGTTATTAGCGACGCCATTTCCAACTTTGTGTTTCTTATGTACCTGTGCTACAACATTTGAATTGACAACCCCCTCGTGAAACCCTAGCCTGCTTGGAATCCCTAACCTATTGAGTGAGAGACACGATATGTCATGTACCTGTGCTTTAACATTTGAATTGACAACACCTTGAAAAAAGCCTCTGCAGTCATGAAACACTAGCCTATTTAGAATCCCTAGCCTTTTCAGTGAGTCAGCATGTCATGTACAGCATTTGATTTGACAACACCCTGAAAAAAGCCTATGCACTCATGAAACCCTAGGGTCCTTGGAATCCCTAGCCTTTTCAGTGAGGTGTCATTTCAACTGCAAAAACTGAAAAGTCTATGGAAGTACGAATTGTTTTGTCAACACTGTTGCCATTGCTATTTCATTAGACATTTCCCTTACATAACAAGTTTGCAGTGGCATGCATGGCACATGTGCCATAACTAATCCTACCATGCCTTAGGGAATTTAAATCACACAAGTTTGCAGTGGCATGAATGGCACATGTGCCAATACTAATCCTAGCATGCCTTAGGGAATTTAAATTGCACGAGTTTGCAGTGGCATGCATGGCACATGTGCCAATACTAATCCTAGCACACCTTAGGAAATTTAAATCACACAAGCAATGGCACATGCTGTACATAAGAACAATCATGCACCACTGATGAAGTCATCGCTCCACTTCTCGAAGTCGTCAAATTCCTTCTTCAAACGAGCTTCAGTGCTGGGGTCTCCATCGATTTTCTTCCCCCTTGCCAAAAGCGCGGCATCTGGACCACTGATGAAGTCGTCGATCCACTACTCGAAGTGGCACGCCCTCGTCACCTTTGGAGCAACAGATCTACTGCTTCCCTACAATATAGGCCACGTAAATACAAAGTCAGAACTCAACACCACGAAGTCGCTAGAATGCTACGTAACGATATCACTTACTGCCAATGCCGCAAGCTCCTTTTTAGCTTGATCGATGTTTTGACAGCACCAGAAACGCCTGCCATACTGAGAGCCAGGTGTGGTTCGAGGACCGGTGGATGGTCGCTTCCTGGTGTGATGAGTGATTGACAACGTGGTGTGGACTGACTCTTGGCTAAGTATTGTAGGTGCAGGTTGCGGCTTGGCTGGTGCAGGTGCAGGTGAAGAACAAGCGTGAAAGGTCGTTGCCGGTGAGGCCTCCAGGTGTGGAGAAGACAAGTAGGCTTGGTTCGAGGGACCCGGTGGCCAGCGGGGTCAAGTGCGGGCCGCATGGTGGCAAGAACGGCAAGATGAAGTCATGGACGGTTTCTTGGTTGAGCCTCAAAACCAAGGTCGAGCTGGGACTACGTGGGAGCCGAGTCATGAGTGGTGATTGGCGGAGGCTACACCGAGTTCGCGGGGTTTCTGGTGGTTCACCAGAAAACCACTGGGTTCCTTGGTTGATCCACAAAGCCAAGACCAAAGAACCGAAGACGGAGGTGCAGCAGCTCCAGACCGGTCTGACCGGTGGGTCTGACCGGTGGGTACCGGTCTAACCGGTGAGGAGCACCGGTCTGACCGGTGTGCGACGACGCGGTCCGGAATCTTCGAAGCGGAGGACACGCGTCGGGATCGCAAGGCTTGCGTCGAGGCTAAGCAAGTTTGCGGTCGCTGGGCATCCGTCCGATGGTGCGAAGACAAAGACTTCCAATTTTGCCCTCGAGGGGCATGTATCCCTAGTTAGCTAGTAAGGGTATTTTAGTCTTTCGGTTGCCTCCATATAACCCAAGGGGTGAGAGGATGGCAGCCATCTCTTGGAACCCTAGCTCATTTGGTTTTCCTATTTTCCTTCCTATTTTCTTAGGATTTTCGTAGGACTAGCTTGAGAGCTTTATGGTGAGATCTTGTGAGAGGGAAGGATGATCGGGCGGCAAGCTAGACCTTGTATGAACCTCTTTGGTATGTATAGATGATTCGGCGTGGTTCCTCAAGGCTTGGATGTGTCTTTCCCGTTTCTCCTTTTTGGTGATTTTCGGAGCCCTTTCTTGGTGATTTTCTTGGAGCGATTTCGAGGCCTTTCTCTTTGGGATTTGGTGGGGGATGTATGCATGAACCCTTCGTGGTTCTTTTCCCTTTGATTCCCCTTCCAAATCCGTGAGCAAAGGGGCTCGATTTTGGGGTTTTCGTGGCTCTAGGGTTAGAGGCGTTCTTGGTGGGATTTCTTCGATTCCTCTTGATTTGACAAGTTTTGGTGGACCAAATCTTGGCTATGGAGTACCCATGAGGTGTTCCTACTATCCCCAAAGTCTTGTGCAAAACCGTGGAGCGAATCAGGAGATCGGGAGTTGGATTTGGAGGAGTTGACTCGCGGGCGCTGTTCATCCCGAGCTGCCCAGGCACGACCGGTCTGACCGGTGCTCTTGACCGGTCTGACCGGTGCTAGCCCTTGGTGGGTTTTTGTCTCGGGGAATAGCCTTGTCCGTGTGGTTTTGTCCTGTGGTCCTGCTGATCAGTTCTTGGCGTGTTTGGAGTTGTTTTGCTAGGCTTTGTGAGGGGTTCTTCTTCCTCACAGGTTGTTCCAGGGCCTAGAGGAGTCACTGAGGCTTCCTGGAACGTTTGCTGTGCGGCTGCTGTAGCCACCGGCCTGACCGGCTCTGTCCACCGGTCTGACCGGTGTCACCGGTCTGACCGGCGCAGGCCATCGGTCTGACCGGTGTAGCACAGGCAGCAAGCCGTGCAAGTTTCCGCTGTGTGGTTCGGTGAGTTTTGGCTCGGAAGGTTGAGTGTTGGTTCCTAGGACCAGTAGCACTCTAGTGGCTGTGTGGTCTTGACCAACTTGGGTAGTTGAGTCGGAGACGTGAGTTGGAAGCCGTGTTCGTCTTGTTGGAGTTCTCATCTCCTTCGAGAAGAATTTTTATCGGCTCCCATTCACTCCCCCCCTCTCTGGTTCGCCTAATCGGTCCTTCAATTGGTATCAGAGCCGGTTCGGGTCTTTATTGACTCTTACCAGTCTAAGATCCAAAGATGGCGTACCAGGAATGGGGTTCGGGTCCTCCGCACTTCGATGGGAAGAACTACCAGATGTGGCAAAGGCGGATGGCGGCGTTCCTCCGCGGAAAGGGTCAGATCCTTTGGGATGTCACGGTGAACACAGCTTATGTTCATCCGATGAACTTCCTTGCTCCAGGATCGAGGGATATGTTCGAAGCCAACAACAAGGCTGTCGACTACTTGTTTCGTGCTCTGTGTCAGCCTGAATTCGATCAGGTTCAGACAGAGGACTTAGCTTGTAGGATTTGGGAGCAGTTGAAGGATGCTCATGCTGGGAATGCTCAGGTTCAGGCTCGGATGTACGCGACTTACCGGAGAGAGTACGAGAACTTCACTCATCTCCCCGGCGAGTCCGTCGATGCCCTTTTCCAGCGATTTACGGTCGTTGTGAACAACATGAGAGCCAATGTGGACGTCCTCCCATACAATGATCATGATAGAGCCGTGAAGCTCTTGCACTCGTTGGATCGTACCGTATGGGACGGGAAGTTTGAGGCTATTGTTGAGTCTGAGAAGTATGACACCTTGACGGTGAACGAGCTGTTCTCGAAGCTCAAGTCGGCTGAGTTGGACCGTGGTATGACAGCCAAGATCGAGAGTCCGACTGATTCTCATAGTCTCGCTCTCGTTAGTGGCAAAGGAGCTAAGTCTAACACTAACGCATCCTCCAGGATGTACTCTCTGTCTTCTTTGATGTCTTTGCCAGATGAGGAGTTCGACGTGCTTGGAGAGGACGAGCTGGCGTTGCTGACCAGGCGATTCGAGAGGCTGCACGAGAACCGGGTGAACACGAGGACAGCACGGACGTGCTTTCAGTGCGGCAAGCCAGGACACTTCGTCGCCGACTGCCCTGAGAAGACGGAGAACAAGGACGGCTACAAGGACGGCTACAGGCACCGATCGAGCAAGGATGGCAAGTACCGATCGAGGCGCGATCACAAGCACAAGAACAAGCACAAGGACGAGCGACGGTCGAGGAAGAAGGATGGCCGCGGCAGGAAGGCCCTAGCAATGGTCGGAGCGAGCGATGTCGACTCCAGCTCCGCCTACTCTTCCTCGAGCTCGAGTAGCAGTGAAGATGAAGGTGATCGGCGCAAGAACAAGAAGTCATCCAGGAACTTGAGCCGGTTGAGCTGCTTCGCGGGAGATGGCTTCTGCGGCATGGCCCGTAGCTCCGGCAGCAAGAAGAGCCACCAGAGTGACTCGGATTCTGACTCCGAGGATGAGGTATGTGATGAACTCTCTTCTTTGCGCAAGGAGAATGATGAGTTGGTTGACTTGCTTGATAACCGCGATCACATGCTTAGAGAGGCCAAGAAGATGAGGAAAGAGCTTAGGGCCTCACTAGAAGATGCTAGGAACCGTGTGGCTGAGCTAGAAACCCAGAACCTAGATGCTAAGCTTGAGATTGATTCGCTTAAGGCTTCTCCTATGGTTTCTGATGAAATTGATTGCTGTGATTGCTCTGTGTACCTAGCTGATCTTACTGCTCTTAAGGATAAGCATGCTTCTACTTGTGATGAACTAGATATGCTTAGGGTTGAAGTGGCTGAGCTTAAGTCTAGACCTGCTTTGCTAGGTGCTTGCACTTCTTGCCCTGTTTTGCATGGAAAGATTGATGAGATGCATGCTTACACTGTTTCGCTTGAGGCTAAGTTGAAAGAGCCTATTCCCACTTCTTGCTCTACTTGTGAATTGCATGTGGTTAAGAATTTGGAGCTTGCACATTATGTTGATCGCTTGCAGGATGAGAATGATGAGCTGAGAAAATGTATGAGCTGGTTGTCGGGTCAGGAGCCTCAGCTTGGTATCATGATAGCGGCTTTCAAACGCTATGATGGTCAGGCACTTGGGGCTGACAAGCTTGGAGAGAACTGTGGTGAGGGAGTTGAGAGAGTTGGAGAGATTCCTATCCCACCACCAAACAGACACAAGAACAAGTTTGAGCCCAAGCCTAACCATCTCAGAAACAAACTTGACACTACTCCAGATCCACCCATATTCCCTCACCCAACAAATGATTTTCAGAAACCGGTGAAGTTTGTGAGCCCAAAGGGAGGTGAGGAAGGAGAGAAGAAGGGTGAGAAGCCGAGTGGGCAGCCCCAACCCAAGCCTAAGCCTAAGCCACAGCCCATAAAGTTCCATTGTGGGTATTGTGGGAGAGATGGTCACAAGGATGAGTTTTGCTTCAAGAGAAAGCGTGAGGAGAGAATGGCTAGAGAGTGGGCTAACAAGGACAGGTACCACCCCTCTAATGGTGTACCTGAGCCTCGTATGCAGATGCCCAGGGCCAAGGCGATTGTGAGGATAGTTCCGGCTTGGGGAGACCGGACGGCTGTAGGTGCTGCTGCTGGCCGAGCTACACCGGTCAGACTGGTGCACTACACCGGTCAGACCGGTGCAGGTCTGGGCAGACAGCGAGTCGGGTTTCGTGCTCGTGAGGATGCTCGGTTTGGTTTTGGAGGTCGTGGTTCTGGTGGTTGGTCTGGAAAGTTGGCAGGTGGTCAGTTTGCTAGGCGTTCTCCACCTCGTGCTCAATACGAGGGTGGGAGGAGTCGTAGCTTTGAGATGGAGAGGAGGAACGATCCACGGTTTCCCTTTCGTGGTTTTCGTCCTCCTCCAGCTAGAGAGGGTTGGTTCCCTCGTGGTGGTCACCGTGGTGGTAGCTTTGATAGGCGTGATGATTTGGTTTGTGCTAACCCCACTTTGGAGCAAATGGCTGGGCACTGGTTTTACTCTTTTGGTACTAACCCCAGTGCTGAGTCGTTTGTTCACTCACGTGCTCGCTTTTGAATTTCAGGTGGGAGACTTGAAGAACATTTGGTTGATTGACTCCGGTTGCTCGAGGCATATGACCGGAGACAAGGGGTGGTTCTCAAGTCTCGTCCCGGTGGTGACAAAGAAGTACATCACCTTTGGGGACAATGGGCGAGGGCGTGTGCTGTCAGAAGGTGAGATTAAGGTAAGTGACAAGATCACTCTCAGGCGTGTTGCTCTTGTTCAATCGCTTGGATACAATTTGCTTTCTGTGTCCCAGTTGTTGGATGAGGGTTTTGAGGTGTTGTTTCGGCCTGGTGGTTCTCGGATTTTAGATTCTCGGGGGGATCTTGTTTGCATGGTCGTTCCCGAGGGTCAAGTGTTCCGAGCTGATTTTTCTCAGTCTTCTGGTGTGGAGCGTTGCTTTTTGGCTGGTTCTTCGAGTGAGTTGTGGAAGTGGCATAGGAAGTTGGGTCACTTGAGTTTTGACCTTTTGTCTCGCTTGAGTAAACTCAATTTGGTCCGAGGATTGCCACGGTTGAGGTTTGAGAAAGAGTTGGTTTGTGCGCCGTGTAGGCATGCCAAGATGGTAGCCTCTTCTCACCCGCCTCTCACCGATGTGATGACTGAGCGTCCATGCGAGCTGCTCCATATGGACCTTGTTGGCCCAGCTCGTGTGCGATCTGCGGGTGGGAAGTGGTATGTCCTTGTTGTGGTGGACGACTACTCTCGGTATGCGTGGGTGTTCTTTCTTGAGGAGAAGGGGGAGACGTTTGGTTTTGTTCGAGATCTTGTCTTGAGGTTAAGAAACGAGAGGCACGGAGATGCCATACGAGCGATCCGCAGTGACAATGGCTCGGAATTCAAAAACTCTCGCTTCGAAACTTTTTGCCATGACTTGGGTCTTGAACATCAGTTTTCGAGTCTGTATACGCCTCCCCAGAATGGCGTGGTGGAAAGGAAAAACAGGACCTTGTGCGAGATGGCTCGGACGATGCTCGATGAGCATAGGACTCCGAGAAGGTTCTGGGCTGAGGCGGTCAATACCGCGTGCCATGTGTCGAACAGGATCTACCTCAGGGTTCACAAGAAGAAAACCTGTTACGAGTTGATGCACGGTCGCACACCCAAGGTGAGTCACTTCCATGTCTTTGGTTGTAAATGCTTCATTCTGAAAAAAGGGAAGAAGTTGGACAAGTTCGAGGCTAGGTCTGTCGATGGCATTTTCTTTGGTTATGCATCTCATTCTAGAGCATTTCGTGTGCTCAATCTTGAAACTAACCAAATCGTGGAGACTTGCGAGGTAACCTTCGACGAGACAGCCACGTAGTCAGCTTGTTTTTGAGTGTGCAGGTGACGACGAACTTGGCGAGGAGATCTTTCAAGAGGAGGAGCATGAACATGGAGATGATGAAGATGGCGGTGTGATGCCCGCGGCTGAACATGTACCTACTACGTCGACGACGATCGAGAATGGACCCTCTCCCACACCTACAACGACAAACCCAGATCAAGGCGAAGCTGCTGTTGACGGGGAGGTAGCATCAAGGCGAGAACCTCCCCGGCGAGTGCAAGTGGATCACCCAGCTTCGAGAATCATCGGCGACATGAATGAACGTATTACACGGTCGAGGGTTCGGAACAATTCTCATTTCGCTCATGCTGCTTTTGTTGCTACCTTTGAGCCCAAGACATTGGACACGCGTTATCTGATCATAATTGGGTTAACTCAATGCATGAGGAGTTGGAGAATTTTGAGAGGAACCAAGTTTGGGTGTTGGTTGACCCTGCCCCAGGGTGTAAGCCGATTGGGACAAAATGGGTGTGGAAAAATAAAGAGGGAGAGAAAGGAGAAGTGGTGAGGAACAAGTCGAGACTTGTTGCTCAGGGGTACAGTCAGAAAGAGGGGATCGACTACGAGGAGACTTTCGCTCCTGTAGCTCGTTTGGAGGCGATCAGGATCCTTCTAGCCTTTTCCGTGGCTAAAGGGTTCAAGTTGTACCAGATGGATGTGAAGAGTGCTTTTCTGAACGGTGTGTTGGAGGAAGAGGTGTTTGTGAGGCAACCACCGGGGTTTGAGAGTGAGAAGTACCCTCACCGAATGTACAAGTTGAGGAAGGTGCTGTATGGGTTGAAGCAGGCGCCTAGAGCTTGGTATGGTAGGTTGAGGGGGTTCCTGTTTGAGAGAGGGTTTTAGATGGGGAAGGTCGACCAGACCTTGTTTCTCCTCAGGCAGGGCAGAGATATCCTGATTGTGCAGGTATACGTGGATGATATTGTCTTTGGTGGCTCGTCTAACTCTTTTGTTGCAAGGTTTGCAGAAGACATGAGCAGGGAATTTGAGATGAGCATGATGGGCGAGTTGCAGTTCTTCCTTGGGCTACAAATCAAGCAATCAAAGGAAGGAACATTTGTGCACCAAGCTAAGTACACCAAGGACATTGTGAGGAAGTTCAAGATGGAGGACTCCAAGGCTATGGCAACGCCTATGAGTACGACTACAGCTCTTGATGCGGACGAGGAAGGTGAACATGTGGACCAGAAGGAGTACCGGAGCATGATCGGGTCACTCCTCTACTTGACGGCGACGAGGCCGGACATCCAATTCTCGGTGTGTCTATGCGCTCGTTTTCAAGCGTCTCCGAGGACTTCGCATCGGCAAGCAGTCAAGCGCATTTTCAGGTATTTGCGACACACTCCCAACTTCGGTCTTTGATACTCTGCGTCTTCTTCTTTGGCGTTTCATGGATTTTCAGACGCGGACTTTGTCGGGTGTTGGTTGGATAGGAAGTCCACTTCTGGGACTTGCCAGTTCTTGGGTTCTTCTTTGGTATCTTGGTCTTCCCGCAAACAGTCGAGTGTTGCTCAATCCACTACCGAGGCAGAATATGTGGCCGCAGCTAGTTGTTGCTCTCAGCTCCTTTGGATCACATACACCATGAGTGACTTTGGCGAGGAGTATACCCATGTCCCACTTCAATGTGATAGCACCAGTGCCATAAGCGTTGCAAAGAACCCAGTGCTCCATTCCAAAACCAAGCACATAGAAGTGAGGTATCATTTTCTGAGAGACAACGTAGAGAAAGGGAAGATAGCTTTGATCCATGTACCCACACATGAACAACTAGCCGATATTTTCACCAAACCCCTAGATCAAGCAACTTTCACTCGTTTGCGGGGGGAGCTTGGTGTTTGTTTGATTTCTTGAGTTGGCGTGTGGGAGCTCCTTTGTAGCATATGTATAGCTTTCCTTTGTGCATTTCTTGCATTTGGCATGGCATATGTAACATGATGTATAGGCATCTTTGTATCTTAGGTTGCAAGCATTTTGGATCATATGCATTGTTTAGGAAAGGCTTCTCCTATATACATTGTTCACCATGGAATGATATATATGTCTTTGTGAGCTAACTTGGTAAGCTATGGTTAGTTTGGCTTAGCTCTTGATAATCTTGGTTTATATCCATGGTTGATGGCTATGTTTTTGAAAAATTTCAGATATATGCTCTCTTGTGAGTAAATGCCATTACATGATCTTGACATGTTTTTGTGACTTGGCTATGCTTAATTTGTGGTTGGATAGCTTATTTTGATCATATGGGGCCAAAGGCTCATTTGCCATCATGAATGTTTAGCCCCCATGCTTCATCTTGTGGAGGGGCATAAGTTCCTTTTTGTCGCAAAGACATTTCATGTACTAATTATAAATCTGAAAAATGAAATGTAAATTGCTTGAAAAATGTGCTCCCATGTCATATGTGCTAATTTTAATTTGCTTTGGGTGCTAAATCGTTGCATGATGCCTACCAATGAGAAGTCTCATTTATAGAAGTAGGCACATGGCTCGATGGCTTTGACATGACATGAGGTGCTTGTGGGTGTTTATGATGGTCTTATGCTTAGAATGGTTGTCCTAACATGAAGTTTGTGTGGCTTTGCCATTTTGACATGTTTTGCTCATGTTTAGGACTTTGCTCATGAGAGGGTGATTTTTCGCAAAATTACTAAATTCTATCTTAGCTTCGCCCAATGGTTGTGAAACTTGGTGATCATGAAGTTTATGTCATTACGAAGCTATAGAGTATCTAACTTGCTCGTTTGGACATGTGTAGGACCCTATGTTGAATTTTGTCTATTTGAGAAGCTCTAGGTTGCATTTTTTGCATTTTTGGCTTGATTCATGCATTGTCAACAAGGGGGAGAAG
The DNA here is from genome assembly GCA_036936925.1 of Cenchrus fungigraminus. Lineage (NCBI taxonomy): Eukaryota > Viridiplantae > Streptophyta > Magnoliopsida > Poales > Poaceae > Cenchrus > Cenchrus fungigraminus. The sequence goes on from CM072777.1 coordinate 127,394,470, forward strand.
TTTGAGCATGTTTTGGCCTCCTGAATGCATTTGGAAGGTTTTCAGGTGGTTTCGAGCCATTTTTGGGCTCTGTTGTGCACCGGTCTGACCGGTTGAGGTCACCGGTCTGACCGGTCAGAGTGCTGGTCCTGTTCACATGTTACGCACCGGTCTGACCGGTGGTGTCGACCGGTCTGACCGGTCAGAGCTGAGCTGTTGCAGCTGCTCTGTTTCGTGAAGTGGTTCGCATGCATTTGTCCAGGGGGAGTTGCATTGGTTCAGGGGGAGCTTGCATGTGTCCAGGGGGAGCTCTTTGTGGTTTTCGAGCTTTGGTTTGATGGTTTGTGCTCTTTGCTTGAGCATGTTTTGTCTCGGATGTGTCGAGCCGTTGCCCTTGCCTAAGGGGTCCGAGACTTGTCTTCTTCAAGTGATCTTGCTCTTTGCCTTTTCTTTGGCTTTCGATCGCTTGTTGGAGTTCCTTTTAGTCGTTTCTTTTCTTTTCCTTTTCTCTTGGTTACCAAAACGTGTGTGTTGTCAATGCACTCATCAAGGGGGAGATTGAGAGCCAGGTGTGGTTGGAGGACCGGTGGATGGTCGCTTCCTGGTGTGATGAGTGATTGACAACGTGGTGTGGACTGACTCTTAGCTAAGTATTGCAGGTGCAGGTTGCGGCTTGGCTGGTGCAGGTGCAGGTGAAGAACAAGCGTGAAAGGTCGTTGCCGGTGAGGCCTCCAGGTGTGGAGAAGACAAGTAGGCTTGGTTCGAGGGACCCGGTGGCCAGCGGGGTCAAGTGCGGGCCGCATGGTGGCAAGAACGGCAAGATGAAGTCATGGACGGTTTCTTGGTTGAGCCTCAAAACCAAGGTCGAGCTGGGACTACGTGGGAGCCGAGTCATGAGTGGTGATTGGCGGAGGCTACACCGAGTTCGCGGGGTTTCTGGTGGTTCACCAGAAAACCACTGGGTTCCTTGGTTGATCCACAAAGCCAAGACCAAAGAACCGAAGACGGAGGTGCAGCAGCTCCAGACCGGTCTGACCGGTGGGTCTGACCGGTGGGTACCGGTCTAACCGGTGAGGAGCACCGGTCTGACCGGTGTGCGACGACGCGGTCCGGAATCTTCGAAGCGGAGGACACGCGTCGGGATCGCAAGGCTTGCGTCGAGGCTAAGCAAGTTTGCGGTCGCTGGGCATCCGTCCGATGGTGCGAAGACAAAGACTTCCAATTTTGCCCTCGAGGGGCATGTATCCCTAGTTAGCTAGTAAGGGTATTTTAGTCTTTCGGTTGCCTCCATATAACCCAAGGGGTGAGAGGATGGCAGCCATCTCTTGGAACCCTAGCTCATTTGGTTTTCCTATTTTCCTTCCTATTTTCTTAGGATTTTCGTAGGACTAGCTTGAGAGCTTTATGGTGAGATCTTGTGAGAGGGAAGGATGATCGGGCGGCAAGCTAGACCTTGTATGAACCTCTTTGGTATGTATAGATGATTCGGCGTGGTTCCTCAAGGCTTGGATGTGTCTTTCCCGTTTCTCCTTTTTGGTGATTTTCGGAGCCCTTTCTTGGTGATTTTCTTGGAGCGATTTCGAGGCCTTTCTCTTTGGGATTTGGTGGGGGATGTATGCATGAACCCTTCGTGGTTCTTTTCCCTTTGATTCCCCTTCCAAATCCGTGAGCAAAGGGGCTCGATTTTGGGGTTTTCGTGGCTCTAGGGTTAGAGGCGTTCTTGGTGGGATTTCTTCGATTCCTCTTGATTTGACAAGTTTTGGTGGACCAAATCTTGGCTATGGAGTACCCATGAGGTGTTCCTACTATCCCCAAAGTCTTGTGCAAAACCGTGGAGCGAATCGGGAGATCGGGAGTTGGATTTGGAGGAGTTGACTCGCGGGCGCTGTTCATCCCGAGCTGCCCAGGCACGACCGGTCTGACCGGTGCTCTTGACCGGTCTGACCGGTGCTAGCCCTTGGTGGGTTTTTGTCTCGGGGAATAGCCTTGTCCATGTGGTTTTGTCCCGTGGTCCTGCTGATCAGTTCTTGGCGTGTTTGGAGTTGTTTTGCTAGGCTTTGTGAGGGGTTCTTCTTCCTCACAGGTTGTTCCAGGGCCTAGAGGAGTCACTGAGGCTTCCTGGAACGTTTGCTGTGCGGCTGCTGTAGCCACCGGCCTGACCGGCTCTGTCCACCGGTCTGACCGGTGTCACCGGTCTGACCGGCGCAGGCCATCGGTCTGACCGGTGTAGCACAGGCAGCAAGCCGTGCAAGTTTCCGCTGTGTGGTTCGGTGAGTTTTGGCTCGGAAGGTTGAGTGTTGGTTCCTAGGACCAGTAGCACTCTAGTGGCTGTGTGGTCTTGACCAACTTAGGTAGTTGAGTCGGAGACGTGAGTTGGAAGCCGTGTTCGTCTTGTTGGAGTTCTCATCTCCTTCGAGAAGAATTTTTATCGGCTCCCATTCACTCCCCCCCTCTCTGGTTCGCCTAATCGGTCCTTCACATACATTTCATCTTCACGGGAGACCTTGCATCCCGCATTCATGCCACAATGGCACTCTGGGGGGATCTCGTCCTTTGGGCGGATATTCAAACTGAGTATGGATCTATTGGGATCATTTGGGTACGCCCCCTCCATGGCTTTCATGGCCCTCCTCACGTCCATGAACCCTCTTGCCATCTCGGATTTGGGGGTTGTTTTGGCTACCAACACTCTCAAACGATTGGAGGAATGGAGGTGAGGTAGGAGTGGAGGTTGCCTGTGAGGAATGGAGGTGAGGTTGGAGTGGAGGCTAGCAACCTCCTCCTATATGTAGGGGAAGTAAGGGGGCCCTTTGCCGCGTCACCGGTCATGGCGCGACAACACAACACTGCCGCGCCAGGCTCCTTGGCGCGGCAAGAGTGCCCTGCCGCACCTAACGTGTAGGCCTTTCAGTACGACCCCTCGGCAAAACTTCATCTCGAATGCGTGGCGCGGCAAGTTGAGGCTGTCGCGCCCTCGCGCATGGCGCGGCAGCGCTGGCCTGCTTACGTCACGTCGACCGCTGACGCGGTGGGACCCGCTTGCCGCGCCAAAACACCTGGCGCGGGAGGTCAATGTTGCCGCGCCACGCCTCCTGGTGCGGCAAGGACAAGCTGCCGCGCCAAGTGTGCAAAGCCACCAGGACGCTACCATGGCAAAAATTTGTTTGTGACTTGCCCGGCGTGGCTGCGCGTTCCTGCCGCGCCACCTCAGCTGGCGCGTCAAGCCTGGTACTGTCATGCCAGGCCGTATGGCGCGGCAAACCTAGGTAAAGATCCCAGCACACACCCTTGTATCCCATGTCTACCGCGCCACAGCTGCTGGCACGGCAGGAGCAAGTTGCCGCGCCGTCGCGCATGGCGCGGCAAGCCTGATGCCTGAGACAGCAAACATTTTCTTCAGGTTTCTGTTGCCCTCTTGTCTCGACGCACCTGCAGAAAACGGCAGACAAGCTGCACTCATCCAAAAGCCAATATGGCCACAATTGCCATGAATCAAACATAGGCAATTCCAACACACAAACATCACACATAATTCCATACATTGTCCGACACACAAACATCACATAAGAGTCCATAACTTCAACATCCTAAACCCAACACATGCACAGGCAATTCCGACATAGTCCAACACACACGAAGTTCATAGAAAGTCCATAAGTTCAACGACGGCGGCGGATTTGGTCCTCGGGGCTGAAAATTTGTTTAGGTCGACGATCCCTCCCCGGTTCGGTGTCCAAGACGTTGGGGCTTCCAACGTCCACGGGCCCACGTGGGCGACGCCCGCGGGCTTTCTTCGCAGGAGGTGGACGGGGCTGCAAATTTTGGACATAACACTATAAAATGCAAGGTAGTAACAATTGACGACTTAGAAGGAAATGTGATTAGATTCATTACCTGACTCGACTCTCCTTGTGTCTGAGTAGCACGTGGGGCATCAAACAGGGCATCCATCAGAATCTCTGACTGGTACGTGGGGTCTCCATGCTCACTAGGACCTGCATCTGAGGAGGAGTCTCCATCGTCCTCATCACTTGGCTGAGGGGTGGCGATTGCCTTGCCACGACCACGGCTGCCACTAGCAACAACACGACCTGCAGATGCCGACGCGGTGCGAGCACTGCTGCGAGATGGGGTCCGTGTGGAGCTTCTAGCCCCGTGGTGGACTGGAGTACGGCGGGATCCTGAAGAAGTGCCTTGACCATTGCCGCCGTGGGCAACATCTGGGGCCGCGATGCAGTTCAACTTCATTACCATACGCCTGCAGCTTCTACGTTCCCTCTGCACCATGCATTTGGTACAAATTAAGTACATATTCAATATATGTTCACTATGGGTATACTAAAGCATTAAATTTTTGAAAACTAAGACTACCTCTGCAAAGTTGCGTAGGGCTCCACCTTCGGACGCACTTGCATGTTCCATGGCCACTCCGGCCTCACTGGCAAGCCTTGCAAGTTGTTGTCCCTACAAAAAAAATCTTGTTACACCTACAGATTTTTAGAAACCGGAGTGATCAAAGAACATTGTCGTGGGATAAAAGTACCAAGTAGTGGTGCAAAGGTGCTCGCTCTGGCTGTGTTCCCACACGTGTCAGGGTGTCGTACTCATCTGCTATGTCGTCGTCGGAGTCAGAGGGGGCATCTTCAATGTGCTCGTCCGTCAAAGCTGACTTGATCCTTGTCCTTGTAGAGGTATGGTACCACCTCAGGTACTCCCTGTGTGGTCCAGCACACCAAGCAGGGCCATCTTGAGGATCCATCCTCTGGCGATTGTTCCAAAGGTCCAAGTACCTAGCATGCTTCACCGTCCAATCATTCTCCTTGTATCTTTTTTGCCTATTAACCCTGAAATACCAAAATTGGTTGTCACAATTTTTACAAACCAACTTATGCCAACTGAGAATAATGAAAAATGCATCGAGTTGATTTCTTACTTGTGCAAGGCTGGAACGGTGGATACAAGCTCTGGAGGCGACGGTTGTACCCTCCCAAACTGGCGTAGCACCCTGTTTGGCAAATGCCACTCAACAACATAGTAGATGATGAGCGGCATCGTAGACCTCCACAGAAGTCTATCTCTGAAACACATGGGTGAGAACTGGACGTGTTGAGGAAAGTCGCGGTAGTACGGTAGCCACTCGACCTACAAAAATAATGCATGCTTAGAGAATATTTGATGAATCATAATTTTGAAATTGAACTCGAACTGGTGGACATGGGTTTTTACCTGTGCCTGAGTAAGACAATCCAACTCGTTTGTGTAGAACTTGTACCTCCTCCACGGAGGACCACGTACCGCTGTCGCTGTCTTCCACACAAATCCAAATGTGGGTCGAGAATCCTGCCGATTCCATGCCTGCAAAAAAGTAGCAAAATTTGAAACATGAATAAATGATGAATATAATGTAATTGAAGTCTGCATGAATAAGGAACAAAAGATTTGTATGTACCTCTACAGGCCCATGGTGTGGTCGGCCTACTGGAATACGCTCCCAAATCCAAATCTGCAGGAGGTAAGCGCATCCACCAAGGTTCGCGTCCTGTCCACTCCGCCTACAGGCATCACATAGCTATCTATACAGCCATGCCAGAACCGCCGAACCCCAACTGTAGCCACGGATATTGTCCCAATCCTGACCCAAAAGTGGCAGAACCATCCAAGACACAGTGTTTCCCGCAGCATCTGGTAGCAAGAGCGTGGCAACAAAGTGCCACAGCCAAACACGTGCGTGCCTCTCTACAACAGCCTCAGCAGCTCCCTGGGGGCATACAGTGAAGTGCTGCCTCAACCAAACTGTGTTGACGCCGGAGGTCTTCTTCGACGCATCCCCCTCATCAGCATCTGGTGGTCTCACCCCAATGTGTAACTCCACCATGTCACGCCAACCAGCACTCTGAATGATCCCACTCACTGGCAGCCCCTCAAGTGGAAGACCAAGGATCATGGCTGTATCCTGCATGCCGACTGTCATCTCCCCGCAAGGTAGGTGGAAAGAGTAGGTCTCCGGACGCCATCGATCCACCAAGGCCGACAACAACGGGCCGTCCATCATAGGCAGCCCACGAACCACCACGAGAGCAATGTCCAAGAAACCCGCTCTAGCCAAGTACGGGGCGTATCTCTCGTCCCAAGGAAGTGGAAAGTGCTCTCGCACCCTCAACGGCTTCAAGTCCTGAAAAAAACAATAAAATTCAATAGTTCCAACATTAGCAATGTGTAGTCCGAAAATAAAGAACCTGAACATTGTAAAGGAAATGACGAAGATTATATAAATACCTCGTGGAGGTCGGCGAGAAGGTGTGCACGATGGCTGCCATCATATGCAGCCTCAAGGAGCAGGTACACTGGGTGCGCCATCCTGAAAAAAAATTAAATGTAGTTAGTAACAATGATAAATAAATTGAAGCTAAGTATATAAAAGTAGAAACAATGGACAATGTAAAAAAATATTGCTTGCATACAAAATTTCATAATTTTTTTCCTACTAACATACTACCTCGACACCTACCCTCGAGTTGGAAGCACCCTTCCTTGTATTTGTCCCCGTTGATTTTGTGGACTTCGATTTCTTGCCCTTTGATTTTTTTTCCGACACTTGCAGTTTTTAATTTCCTTGTGACATTTTGAGCAAAGATACTCCATCTTGTCCGCATCAGCTTCAAAATCACTGAAGTCATAATCAGCAGCTTGCCTTCCTTGACATGCGTCCATGTCCCCTTTCAAACGCTTCTTTTGCCTCCTACCCTTTTTCATTTTCTTCAAAGATGGCAGTGGCACGTACTCTGGGCCATCGTATTCAGGCCATTGTGACGGATCATGGTACGGCTCAAAGCTAGATTCCCAAATCTTAATGGTGTGTTCTCTAAAGAACAAAGGAGACATGTACATGGCATTTTCATAGTCTAGACCTCTAGCATTGCAAGCTGTCATCAAGTGAGAACAAGGAAGATGCAACAATTGAGGACCATTACAGGTGCAAGTACCGGCCCGGAGGTCCACTCTATAGTGTCGACCGCCATGACTCTCCCCTCCAACATTAGTAGTAGAGGAACCTCGAATAGAATAAATCATTCTATCTGGACCGTATGGTTGTGGAAATTGGTTCACGGATCTTAAAGCAACTTCATACATTTTCTCATCTGCAAAGGGTCCTATTTTACCCCCATTATCCAACAAATAACGTGCCTTCCGCCATCTGTCCACAAAATAAGTGTTGCATTTTTCAAATGAGTATTCAATAATCCCCGAGACGGGTCTACTTCTTATTCCTTTAAATACGTTGTTCACACTTTCAGAATAGTTTGTTGTCATGATACCCCAACGCATACCCCCCTCATCATACGCTTGGGCCCATTTGTCCTTATCCTCCATTTCATACTCCAACCAATCTTTAGCTTTCTCGTTCAAGTCCTTAAGTAAGTCTTTGTGCAGTTCCTTAAATTTGTCCTCCGTATGTACTGAGCATAGTAACTTCAACTTTCCTATTATCTCCTTGTTCCTTTGACGACGCCACATGTTGGCAGCAAAGTGCCTCATGCACCACCTATGAACAAGTGGTGGATACCCATCCATGTGGTCGCTCGCACATTTTATGAGGCCATGGTGGCGATCTGAGATCATACATACCTGTCGTGTTCGACCAAGTATGTTAATGCGAACAAGCCTCATGAACCATGACCAACTGTCGTCATTCTCACTCTCGGCCAAGGCAAAAGCTAAAGGCACAAGTTGTTGTTCAGGATCTACAGCAACTACCATCATGAGTGTACCTCTGTACTTGCCGGTCAAGAAGGTTCCGTCTACAAGTATCACCGGACGACAGTGTTGGAGAGCCACTTCACATTGTGGAAAGCACCAAAAAACACGTAGAAGGACGGGCTTCAAAACACAACCGTCACGAACACGCAACCCGGTCATGTAAGGGAACCATTTAACCCCAGGATTGAAGTGGTTCATGGCTCTCAAGACCCTTGGAATTTTTGCATATGACTCTTTCCAATCGCCCCAAAGCAAGGCAATTGCATGTTGCTTAGCCCGCCATGCCTTAGAATACTTCACACGATATCCAGCAAACAACAATATGGACTCGATCAAACTACTGGCCGTCACATCACTATTTTCACGAACAACGCCTAAGATACACCTTCCAATGTAAGTTGCAGTCAATTGTGCGTGAACTCCCTTCACTTGACTCGAACGACATGTGTGAGGTTCCACAACCTTTGTAATCTTCCATTTCCCTGTCCCTCTCTGCAGTCGTGCCCATACACGCCACATGCACCCTTGTTTGCACATTACTTCATACCTAAGATTCCTGTCCGAATGAACAACAGTGAAAGGCCTATAATGCTTCACTGCATAGTCAGCCAAGAAAAACTTAAGTTCCTCAAGGGAGTCAAACAACATTTTCTCATGTATCACAGGCTTAGTACTAAACATTATTCCTTCTGTGAACAACATAGTAGAATCACAAATGGCTCTATCGATCCTACTTAAGTCTCTGTCATTGCGAACAGAAGGGAGTCCAAATTCGTACTGAGCTGGGGTGTGTTCATCACTCTCACCAATTCTAGTGTTGACCGGGAGCCTAGGTAGGTGTTGTTCACTATCACCATTTCTAGTGTTGACCGGCGGCCTACTTATGTGCACTTCCCTTTCAACGGTTGTATGGTTCACCGAGGGTCCTCCAACATCATCATGTTGAACACCATCCAAGTGAACCTCACGTAAACCAAGGAGTGCTTCAGCCGCATGTGCATTGGCATCATTTTGCTCTTCCACATCCTCCTCATCAGACTCATCTTGAGACTCACCTTCTTCAGAGCTGTCAGATATATCATCCTCGTCCATGGTTTCTTCTTCCCGCTCAAAACAATCATTGGGAAAATCATCGTCCAACATCCCAAGCTCCCGACGAGGTTCCCTAGAACCTAAGTCCTCCTCTAAAATTGCAGACTCTTGTGTACCATTTTGAACCTCCAACGGGACTTCCTCATTCATGTTAACATTACCACTAGGCCCACGAGTAATATCTACCACAACCTCCAGACATGACTGAAAGGATCTTGATGTCGTCTAGAGGGGGGTGAATAGACGAATCTGCACTTATTAAAAACTTCACCCCTCTGTTAGTGCTAAAACCGGTCAGACCGGTTTCCAAAACCGGTCAGACCGGTTTTGCTAGGCAGCAGATCAACAAACAAGTATATGCCCTCTACGAGTTCTAGCTCAAACCAAACTTGGTGTATGACTTCCAAAGGTGTTTCCAAGAGTGTCAATGAAGTCCCTGCACATAGCACAAGCACACCAAAGTAGATCGAAGCGGAAGCACAAAGATTGCTAGAAACAACTTGAGGTAATGCATGTAAATGTAAAGCAAGTAAGAACACAAAGATTTATCCCGTGGTTCGGCTCACCACTAAGGTTAGCCTACCTCCACGTTGTTGAGGTATCCACACAAGGATAGGCTCGCCACACAAGGCTTGCCCTTGACCTCGGTCTCAAGTCAAGAGAATGAACCCTTGAGATGAGAAGGTTTCCACTAGAATCACAGGGGTAATACAAACTTCTTGGAGCTTCCACAATCTCGGATTGGAGAGCTTCCAAGTGACTTCTAGCCGTCTAGGAGCAAAGCTCCAAGGGTAAAAGATGCTTCAAAGGATCTTCAACGAAATCAGCAGGTGCTCAAGTGTGGGATGCTCACTAGGCTTCTCAAAGCTCTCAAAAGCTCTCACACAAGTCACTCTCTCAACCCAACACAAGAATAGGGCACTAAAGGCTTGAATCTCACTTAGAGAGGTTGGGGAGAGCTTAGCTGGGGTTCAAGGAAGCATAGGAGGCGCAGGGAACCAGCAGCCCCTCAAAGAGGAGCTCATGGGTATAAATACCCATCCTCCCAAAAACTAGCCGTTAGTCTGTCAGACAAAACCGGTCAGACCGGTTTGCCAAACCGGTCAGACCGGTTTTCAAACCAACTAGCCGTTGAATGGTGTCAGTGCCCAAACCGGTCAGACCGGTTAGCCAAACCGGTCAGACCGGTTTGGGCCAGAGAGCCCTACTAAGGTTTGATCTCACGGGTTAGACTCTCATGGGTTTACTTGAGCACTTTTTGATGTTTGTTGTCCAACCATTGATTCATCCCTCTTGATAGTACGGCATACCTAAACTCAAGATAAAAGATAAATCCTAATTAATCTACTTGAGCTTGAACCATCAAGGTACGCTGGTAAATGATCTTCAATGATTCGAGGGCTTCCAATGTTGTATACCAACTGAGCACATGTTATAGATGAATAAATATATGCATGTGCTTGAGCATGTCCACCTTGAGCTAGTGACTTAGAATTCTTCCATAGAGTAGATATCAACCACTTTGAATTCTTAAGCCACTCCAATTTATCAATCATGACACTAGATGCAATTTATCACTTTCCTCGGTAGGCTTGGATATGATACTTTGAAATCCTTGACGCTCTCAACTTCACCCTAGCCACTTGCTTATGGTCGCTATCCATAGCCTTTGCTTAGTTCCTCGTTTTAGCCATCTTGATCTCTTCATCACTTATCCTTGCCACAATTGAGTCAAGCCTTGCACCATAGAGAGAATTCCTTTTGAGATGCCACTCAAATAGTTTGTCCTTTGATTGACATCAATTATTCTTGCTTTGCAAACTTCTATTTATCGGTCCATCATAAAAGAGATAACCACATGACCCTTGTCAATTCTATACTTGAAGTCTTGCAAATGGCTTCTTTGAACGAGTCAATATTCTTCATAAAATGTAAGAGTGAAAAACCATTTGATATTGTACTTGGAAAACTCATAGTATTGGCTATCAAGTTCCATCTTGTGTCAATAGTGAAATTCCTTGATGCCATACTCAACTTCGACTTAGTTCTCCCATTATTATACCACAAGCTTCTCCTTTCTTCACAATATGCTTTGCTCAACATAGAGAGGCCAACCAAGTACCATATATAATCATGCCTCTATATTTGCTTTTCTTTAGCTTAGGATCACTTGTTGTATGTCTTGTATAGACTCCAATGGGAAGAACACATTAACCAACTCATGACATTCATCTTTAGTAGTTTGCATACATTCCATGTATAATGCCATGATCCACCCTTGTCACCTTTGCAATATGAGCCAAATACATGATCTTACACATAAATATCATTTATCAATAATCAACAACCTGCTCACATGCTTTACAAGAGTGTTAGTGATTTAATCAAGTTGTCACTCAACTCACCAAAACCCACTTGGGGCTTGATTGCACTTACAATGACACATTAGCTTGACCAACTACCTTCTTATACCGATTCCAATTTTCTTCACTTGACAAGCTCATCAAGACATAATGATCTCTAGCCTTCCCACAATCAAAACGACCTCTAAATGTCACCTCATGCATTCGAACTCCATAGTTGACCATTGCACAATCAACTACATCCTTAAAGGTTGGCGGACCATCAAATATTTCCACTAACTCTGTCATATTCTCAAACTCTCCATTTTCTTTAACTAGGCCCCCATGAAACATGCGAACTAAACAATCCATCTACAAAATTTAAAGAACTTCATGAACTACCTTGTTTCATAACTACATATTACTAAAATAGACATTTTATTATAAATATAAATGCAAAATTACAATAGTGTTCAACAAATAATAAATTTATCTCAATAAGTTATATATATATATCTATGTACACATTATGCATATTGTCTTATTCTACAAAATTGTTAGGTATTCCCACTAATAAACATGCATCCATGTAATACCTTCACCCATTATCAAGTACACTAAACATTAACACCAACAACATCATTAAATCGATTCATGCAACATGTTCTACATGTCAATAACACGGGCAGAGATACTACTGCGTATGAACTAATCATCATTTACATTAAACAAAATTGCATTTCGTCTAAATTTCAAAATACTTGAGCTAACCCTAGGTCACCAAAATCTTCTCCGATCTACATAATGCAACGGTAAAAGAGGGAGAGAAGTAGGGGAATACCTTCACAAGGACGCGGGGAACGATTTCCCCCACTTTTCCTACCCCAAATCCACGGATTTGGGGCCGGAACGGGGGGCGGCGGCCGGCGGCGGCGGTTCGGGCGGCGGGGTCGTCGGGGTTGGGAGAGGAAGAAAGGGAGGAGAAGGAAGAAAGGGAGCTGCGACGGGGCTCTAGGCCCACCGCTGCCGCGCCAGGCGGCGTGGCGCGGCAACGCTGCCGCGCCGCTGCATGTGGCGCGGCAGGCCCGGCCCCACGTTCCCCTCGCGCGCCGTGCCTCACCAGCGTGGCACAGCTGCCGCGCCGCTGCATGTGGCGCGGCAAAGGCTACCTGCCGCGCTACGCCGGCAGGCGCGGCCAAAGGGGTCATCCGGTGCAAAAAAAAGTTTTCCAGGGGTTAATTTTAAAAATAATTTAAAAAAAAGGTTAAAATTAAAAAAAATCCCCAAGCCAGAGGGTCGAAGACTTGTCAGAGAGCCACAAATTCCCCAAGACTCCAACAACACCTTGTGCACCTTCATTCACTCTAGAATCATCTCACAAGGTTAGCACACCTTGCATACACGCAGCTCTAAGCCTATGCTTGCACTAAACACTCTCACAAAGGATCAAAGGATGTGTTAAGCCTTTGGATGAACACTTGAGCACTTTGGTGGTTTGGATGTAATATTGATGTGTCTTGCACTCTAGTCTTCAACAGCATCCGACACACTCAAATGGCCGGATGGAAGGGGTATAAATAGCCCAAGGCATCAAACTAGCCGTTGGCTAAAAGCTGCAGAAAAGTATACTATCAGGTGAACCGATGCTATGCTTTTCCAGGCATCGGTTCATCTGGTGCCCCTTCCCTGTCACATAGACGTTAGATCCGTTGACGTCATTACTAAGATGATTGCACCGTTGCCACTGTCGGTTGATCCGGTGCAGTACTCTTCCGCTCCAAGACCTCTCTGGAACCTTCTGATACAATTATGCTTTGACTAACGCATTACTCTGATGACCTCTCTGGTAGCCTGAGTTGTAATTATGCTTATACCGACGCTAGGCACAAAGTTGATCCGGTGCTAGCATCGGTTGATCCAATGGTGCCATTTTCAGAACCAGCGCGCCACTAGTTACTCTGACGCAACTAGAATTTAGGGTGTCGGTTGATCCGACGGTCCCTTTTTCTTCTTTTTGAACATACTGCCATTTTTGCTATGGTTTCTTTTGCATTTGATTGTGGTTGCATCCATGGGACCTTGAATGTCTACAAAGACATGCTCAAACACTTTGATTAGTCCCATTAACTATGTTGCCATGAATCACCAAAATCATACTCGAACAAATGACTTTGATGGCCATGTTCGCTACAACGTCGCCAGCTGTCGGCTCCTCCGCTACGCCGCCGGTCAAGCTCCTCCATCCCCCGCTAGTGCCCCCCAACACAATGCCTTCCCGCGTTGCTGGTCCGGCCTGCGCCTCCCGCTGCTCACCGCGACACATCACCCTTTGTTGCGGACCCATCCGAAGACAAAGATGGCAAGTGATGCGAAGAAGTTGCGGGGAGCCCCTTTCTTTGGCTTCTGCGGCGTCGAATATATGTCTCAACGGGATCAGTGGGGCTTCTTCCAGCTTCATCATCGAAGCCATTTTGGAATGGATCGTTTGGTAGGGCTTCGACTTCTGCTGGTGGAGAAGCCGAAGCCCTGCCAAAGGGGGCTATGTGTTTGTTGAAATGATGTTGTCATGTTGATAACCCTTTCAATTGACAAATTAGAGCCTATATGACATATTCCTCTGTTCCATGAAAAGTGCAATCCTAGCATTTGAAAAAAAAATCCCACAAAAGAATGCAATCCTAGAAAATAGATCTAATTACCTACCTAATTAAGTGGTCAGATCTGATTTGCATGCCAAACCTTAGTGCATATGGCTAACAAATGAGGGTATTAGAGTCTTTTCGTACCACCACTAATCTGTCCTAGAAAAACTAGAATTGCACTCTTCATGGGACAGAGCGAGTATTTAAATACTATAGAATGTGGAGTATCCTATTGCATAAAGTGCATAGCATCCACATGCAGGGCTTAAAATGCACAGTTGACATCCTTTTGGTATAAGAGAGTTTTACAGGTATCAAAAGACTTTTGGTCTTGTTTATGTTGATACTTGATACATACTAGTATTTCTCTTATGAAACGCAACCACTTTTCATATTTCTGTCAAATTAATAACATAACATTATAGCATGGGCTTTGAGCCTTTGATTCTGCGAGGGAAGTCAATAATCAGCTTCTGAAAGTTCATCAATCAATTACATGACTTCCATACCAAAATATAAGTGACACATGGTTCGTTCTCTGTGTCCTGCAAGTATTTTAAAACTGGACCAAGTATCTCATTCAAATTACATGTTTGCAGCTTCTTTTGCTGTTCCCTTAGTTTAGAATTTTTTTAAAGAAGAATCATTGCAGGATCTCTTTATTTCCCTGTACTTGATTAAGACATCTGACTAAAGCCGCACTATGCATGTTTTTTATGTTCATGTTGTCTTTGTTCTCCACCTTTCTCAGGCTAGGAACCTCATTTCTTCATTCTGGTTCTAGGACAGGGAGCCATGGACTCCATGGGCCAATTATACAGAAGTCCTCTGCTAGAAGAAGGCAACTTCCTCCAAGAGGTTCGCTCTTTCCCTCACTCCCTCGCTCTCATGCATGCTTCGATCCCAAGGTGCCTGGAGTACAGCTTAACTTCCTCCATGCCTGGCCAGAGAAAAGGCCTGACCCATTTGAAAGGACTGCTATTTACCCGCATCTTTTAATATGAAAATAATTATACAATACTAGAATACAAGCTGGGCTCGCTTCAGGGTAGATTTTTTTTTCCAATGTTGCCTAGGCCCAGCTCAAAATGGACTGTCTGATTGTTTGGGTTGGGCTTGTGTGGTTTTCAGTTTTTTTTTCTTTTTGTGTAACTGTAGGTAGGGCACGCTTTGGGTGTAATGCTTGTTGACAGAAGCATCCATTTGTTCACATGTATTGATTCTAATTATCGTTTTCTATTTTGCACAAGCACATCCATTTATTTGCGGTACTGTCTATGATCTGGACTGCTGATATGATCAGCTCTTAACTGTGAAATGCAGAATACTTGTCTCAAAATGTACATCCTTTATCTGTTACAACATTTGTCTCAATTTAGACAGTAAGACTACCATCTTAGTTACCATTTCTAAATGTGAAATGCAGAATACTTTGGAATGCACAGGTGATAGATCTGTTTGCATCCATGGGCATCCTGCTTCCAAGAAACATACAGGAAAATGGAAGGCTGCCTCCTTAACCTTAGGTTGGTATGAAAAAGTGCCATTGTTCAATCAGATTCTTCTTTGGGAGACAAGTAGGGCACAAAATTGTGAAAGTTTGTTGAATTTCAAAATAGATGTTTTTTATGGATGTGCTCACTATTTGATACAAGATCCAACATGAAACTCACTACACTATTGCAGTATGTTCATTTTGCTCGTACCTGGCCGTTTCTTCAATTTCAAAAAATCTAGTGAGTTATCTCACAAAAGTCCTACATGAAACAAATGTGTCCGCTGCAAGAAATGTGTCAGCTTGGCAAGGTACCAGATACCTCACACCTCTGGTTGGAGCGTTTATAGCTGATTCATATCTAGGGAAATACTGGACAGCTCTGATCTTCTCCGCAATCTTCATTATTGTAAGTGATAAAAGTAGTCCATGCTATAATTGTGTAAGCGTGCAATATTCACAAAGAATAAGATTCTTCCTTTGAAACAAGCACTTAGGGATCCTAAATATATTTGAATAATTGAAACCTACTTTGGTTAAACAACAATACAACATAGTGGCAGTTTGATGGATGGAAGATAAAACCTGGATTCTCAAAGTTAGAGAAGTCACTTGCCTGCTGTTGTGATACACATATGACATATCCATCTGAAACTTGAGCAAACTTAACCTATTGTTTTGACAACTTTTCCTTATTCTATTGATTCAGGGAATGATGATATTGGTCCTGTCAGCAACATCTGCGTTGATCTTTACTGATCCGCAAGTTTGGCCTCCTTGGACAGATACAGTCTCGTCTCAGCACATCATATTCTTTTTTGGCTTGTATATGGTTGCGATAGGGTCTGGTGCACAGAGCCCTTGTGTTACATCCTTTGGCGCTGATCAATTTGATGATACTGATGAGGAGGAGAGAACCAAAAAAAGCTCTTTCTTTAATTGGCACGAGTTCACCGTCAATGCTGGCGCACTCATCTCGGGGACTATTATTGTGTGGATCCAAGATCATGAAGGTTGGATCTGGGGTTTTACCATACCTACACTATTCGTAGCTTTAGGCTTGGGTAGTTTACTCTTGGGCTCTAGTCTGTATAGATTTCAGAAACCTGGAGGTAGCCCTTTTGTAAGAATGTGTCAAGTTATTGTTGCAGCCACTCACAACTTTGATAAAGACTTGTCATGTGATTGTTCACTTCTTTATGAGATTCCAGGGCAAGGTTCAGCTATTGAAGGAAGCCGGAAATTGGAGCATACTAATGGACTTGAGTAATACCCATTCTGAGTTTTTTTCCTTTACCTACATTTATATATGTTTGCATTTCCATATAAGCTTAGATTATTGATTTTGCAGAAAGCATTTGTCCTTTCTTTTATTTGTTTATCTTGTACGAGCAGTGCGGTTTGCATCACTTGTATTTCAAGGACAGATGCTTTTCCTTAATTTTGAGTATGAGCTATGTGTTTTGCATCACTTGTATTTCAGCAGGGGGTAATACATTGTTTGTCCTGACTCTGATTTATATTTAATTTGATAAACCTTTGTTACTGAAGTGTTAATGTAGGCTGGTAAAACTTATCTCAATAGCTAGCATTTTGTGAAACTTGAGCCTTGTTTTATTTGATGAACCTTAAAAGATTATGCTGACTTATTTGGTTAAGGATTATGTGGAAATTCATCAAGCACTACCATAGATTGCAATGGACATGTCACATAAGTCAAAATTATAAGGATTTTAGAAAATTGTTCCTAACCTTACCCAAAGAAATGTTGCCTGTTTGTCCTTGGTTCTGTTGGTGATTAGTACACGTTGATATTCTCATACTCATTAAATTGAAGTATTCAGAGAAGTCTGTATTTCTTCTGTTATCAAGGTAGTAATATTGTTCCTTTTCTCTTAGGTGTACACGTTGATATCTGTTGGTGATTAGTACACGATATCTGTTGGTGATTAGTACACGTTGGTATGGCCAATTGTATTTCTTCTGTTATCAAGGTAGTAATATTGTTCCTTTTCTCTTAGGTTCTTTGATAAAGCTGCAATTGTGACATCCGCCGATTGTGAATCTGCTGGACTGCTCAATACATGGAGAGTCTGTACTGTCACTCAAGTGGAGGAGTTCAAGATTTTGATCAGGATGCTCCCTATCTGGGTTACAATGGTTTTGTTTAATACAGTTCTGGCACAGATGTCTTCAACATTTATTGAACAAGGGATGGTAACGGACAAATACATGGGCTCATTCGAAATACCTGCAGCATCCTTCCAATCTGTAGATGTCATTGCTGTTCTTGCACTAGTTCCAGTCTACGATAGGATCCTTGTTCCAGTGTTCAGAAAATTCACTGGTATGGCTAATGGCATTACCCCTCTGCAACGAATGGGGATCGGTTTATTTTTCTCCACGCTCTCAATGGTGTCAGCAGCAATGGTGGAGAACAATCGGTTGCGGATTGTGCAAGACAAAGGCATGGTGGACCAGAATGTCGCTGCTCCAATGAGCATCTTATGGCAAGGACCCCAATACTTTCTGATTGGTGTCGGTGAGGTGTTCTCGCTCATTGGGCTAAACGAGTTTTTCTACGAGGAATCACCTGATGCCATGAGGAGCATATGCCTGGCATTCTCGTATGCTAACATCTCGGCAGGAAATCACCTTAATTCATTCATCATTTCTCTTGTGCCTGTCTTCACAGCCGGAGGAGGCAGTCCGGGGTGGATACCTGATAACTTGAACGAAGGGCATTTGGATCGATTCTTCTTGATGATGGCCGGCTTGTGTTTCTTGAATCTGCTAGCATTTGTGTTCTGTGCCATGAGGTACAAATGCAAGAAGGCTTCCTGAGTTTTGTTGGCCCTGGCATTCAGTCGCAATATTTAAGAAGAGTAAGGATTTCGGAAGGGTTTGGTTTAGGGCATGTACAACCTAGAGACAACGGGTCATCTTTAGAACCTCGAATTTATCATCACAGATATAAAGACAGCTCATACAACCTACCTTTAAACTGTTTAATATGCTTTGCATGTAATTAAAATCAACTACAAATAAAATTGTGTATAGCATTGTGTGGCCGTTTCATATAAAATATATCAAGCATAAATAAGAGAAACATGGTCACACTCTGGAAAAATAAAGTGGATTCAGGACCATGTATTCAGATACATCCAGGACATTCAGATTCAGGCTCAGCAGGCTACTTTACAATTGAGCTATGACTCTGTGACTCTGTCGATGCAAAAACTAGAATAAAAAAGATAGCCCTCTCTGTTGCAAGCATATACATATGCAGTACCAACAGTCACCAGTGTAGAGCACCTGGTCTCGGTCCATATGACCGGCAACGGCTTCAAACTATTTTACCGAGTCCTTAGGATCTCAACTGTAATCCTAGAGTTTAGGCAGTCAGTTAGTTCACGTTCGGCTTGAGGCCTGTCCGTATATGTAATTGATCTGTGCAGTAATACATCGAGGTTTCCTGCATATTCACATTCTACATGGTATCAAGAGACTCCACGATCCTCACGATCTAATTCTTTCTTCCGCTGCCCTCCCTTCCCCTCGCCGCCATGTCCTCCGTCAGCTCCAGCTCCGGCAATCCTTTTGCTGCTCCTGTTCCTGATCCGCCGGCGGCCTCCGCCATTGTCAAAATCAATATCCACACCCATGTTCCTGTCGTGCTTGACATGGAATCGTCCAATTTCCGTCAATGGCGGACCTTCTTTGACCTCACCTTCAAGAAATTCGGTCTCCTCAACCACATCGACGGCACGCTCGATGCCGTTCTGATGCAGGATGAGGTCGAATGGCTTCAGATCGACTCATGCATCGCTTCCTGGCTCTACACCACCGTGTCCAAGGACATCATGGATGCGGTGTATCGTCCTCAACAGTCCGCCTTCTCCGTCTGGTCCGGCATCCTCGGGCTGTTCCTCGACAATAGCCTGCAGCGCGCCGTGTTCGCGCAACAGGAATTTCACAGCCTTTACCAGGGCGACATGTCGATCACCGACTACACCGGCAAGATGAAGCGCCTCGCCGACACGCTCTACGACGTCGGCGCCGCCGTCACCGACCAGGCCCTCGTCGTCAATGTTCTGCGCGGCCTCAACGCTGATTTCAGTTCGGCCATCACGTACCTCGCCGGCAAGGACCCTACTCTGACCTTCCTCTACACGCGCTCCTACCTTCTTCAGGAGGAGAGTCGCAAGAGACACACCCGCAAGATGGAAGCTGCCACTGCTCTTCTCGTCGCCGGTTCAACGTCGTCCACTCCGGCCACCCTCCCTGCCAATTCTCCATCAACTGGTTCCACCAGCGGGGACCGCCGCAAGAAAGGGAAAAAGCCCGACGGGCGTGCACGTTCCGGCTCCAACAGCGCCCCTCGCCCACCGGCGCCCGGCGCGCTGCAATGGGGTCAATCTTACAATCCCTGGACGGGTGTTGTTCAGGCCTGGCCCCTTCAGCAGTGGCACCCACCGACCACCGGCGTTCTGGGTCCTCGTCCCGGCGCGGCGCCACCACAGGCCATGACCATGTCTTCTGCCCTTGCCGGTGGTGCGCATGACTACAACCCCTTCGTCACCAACACAGCTCAACCGCCTGCTGCTCTCCTCCACGCTCTTCAAGGTTCGCCGACTCAGGTCCCGTACGGCGGCGGCGGCGACTGGTTCCTGGACACAGGCGCCACTTCCCATATGGCGTCCAACCCCGGTATGCTTTCCACACATTCCTCTCCCTCCACCTCCTCGCACATCATCGTGGGCAATGGTGCGCCGCTCTCCGTTCACTCCACCGGTCACTCCTCCCTTCCTACTTCTTCCTCCCCGCTTCAATTGCATAATGTTCTTGTTTCTCCTGTTTTGATCAAGAACCTCATCTCTGTCCGCGCCCTTACTCGTGATAACTCTGTCTCGGTTGAATTTGACCCGTTTGGTTTTTCCATTAAGGATCTGCGCACCAAGACGGTTCTTCTCCGATGTGACTCCACCGGCGATCTCTACCCTCTTCGCTCGCCGGCTCCACCTTCTTCAGTTCACAATAATCTTCTCGCCACACTCGACACCGAGCTTTGGCACTCCCGGCTTGGACATCCTGGCGACGCATCTCTCCGGCGCGTTCTGAATTCATTTGGTTATTCCTGTAGCAAATCCGACAACCACGTCTGTCATGCGTGTAGGCTTGGCAAGCATGTGCGATTGCCATTCAGTGAATCCAATAATATCAGTTCCTTCCCTTTTCAGTTGTTGCATTGTGATTTATGGACTTCACCTATACCAAGCAATTCTGGCTATCAGTTTTACTTAGTAATTCTTGATGATTTTCCCATTTCGCGTGGACATTTCCCCTTCGTCACAAGTCTGACGTTCTACCCAACATCCTCTCCTTCCATGCTTTTGTGCGCACTCAATTCAATTGCAACATTCAGTGTTTGCAAACTGACAACAGCCGGGAATTTGATAACTCCGCCATGCGCGCGTTCTTCACCACCCATGGCATTTCCTTCCGGCTAACCTGCCCCTACACTTCTCAACAGAACAGTCGTGCTGAACGAATCCTGCGTACAATCAACGATAGCCTCCGCGCATTGCTGTTCCATGCTTCCGTGCCCCTGCCGTTCTGGCCTGACGCCCTGGCCACCGCAACATACCTGCTCAATCGCCGTCCCTGTCACCGCCGTGCCAATCACACACCATATGAGCTCCTCTTTGGTGTTGTTCCCACCTATGATCATCTACGCGTCTTCGGGTGTCGTTGTTATCCCAACACTGCTGCCACCGCGCCACATAAACTTGCTCCGCGCTCAGTGGCATGCATCTTTCTGGGCTATCCGGCCGAGCAACGAGGATACCGGTGCTATGATCCTTCCACTCACCGTGTCATCACCTCTAGACATGTCTACTTCGACGAGGATGTGTTCCCCTTTGCGCAGGTCCCATCCATGCCGCCCGCGTCGCCCGGCGCGGCTGCCCCGGCCCTTCACGATCTGCTTCCGGGTACCACGCCGCGTCGTGCTCGCACGCCACGCTCACCCCTGCAGCCTGACGCACCCCACGCACCCGATCCGGCACCGCAACGGCCGCCAGCATGCACCTCCGCTTCCTCCGTCCCGGTTCCACAAGTTGATCCGCCAGCGCCCGGGTCCGTCGCCGACGCGCACGACGCCACGCCAGCCGCGCCGCACTCACCTCAACTCGATGCCGCTTCTCGCCTGCGTCATCACATGATCACACGAGCGCGTGATGGTGTCGTGCGCACCAACCCTCGCTATTCCAACCTCGTCACAGAGGCGCCGTCCACACCATCCCGCGTTGCACCCGTCGTGCCTCCTCCATCTGCGCCACCGACCTCCGTCCATGTCGCTCTCCGCGATCCAGCCTGGCGTCAGGCGATGCAGGATGAATACGACGCGCTACTCCGGAACGGCACCTGGACGCTCGTGCCTCGACCTCCAGGCGTCCACGTCATCACCGGCAAGTGGCTCTGGAAGAACAAGCTCAACCCCGACGGATCTCTAGAGCGGCGCAAGGCACGGTGGGTCGTCCGGGGAGAAACTCAGCGGGCCGGCGTCGATTTCCATCAGACGTTCTCCCCTGTTGTCAAACCGGCGACGATCCGCACAGTCTTGCATCTGGCCGCGTCGCGCAACTGGGCCGTTCATCAACTCAACGTCACAAATGCGTTCCTGCACGGCGAGCTTGCCGAGCGTGTCTACTGTCGTCAACCTGCCGGCTTCATCGACCCCGAGCATCCGGATCACGTCTGCCTCCTCGTCAAGTCCCTCTACGGTCTCAAGCAGGCGCCGCGCGCGTGGTTTGATCGCCTCCGCGCGTATCTGCTACAGATCGGCTTCACCGCCACCGGGTCGGATGCCTCACTGTTCGTACTCCACCACGGCGATGACACTGCGTTCCTCGTCGTCTATGTTGATGACATCATCGTCACCACCTCGTCATCGGCTCTTCTCCGCCGCATTGTTGATCAATTGCGTGGCGAGTTCACCATCAAGGATCTCGGCGCTCTGAAGTTCTTCCTCGGCGTTAAAGTGTCCTGGGACAACGACGGCTTCTTCCTCACTCAGTCCCAGTATGCCGCGGATGTTCTGGAGCGAGCCGGGATGCAGAACTGCAAGCCCGCGACAACTCCGGCGGACATCAAGCCCAAGCTCTCCATCAACGATGGCCAGCCGCTCTCTGATCACGACACGTCCTTCTACCGGAGCATTGCAGGCGCACTCCAATACTTGACTTTGACGAGGCTGGATGTCGCGTACGCCGTCAACCAGGCGTGTCTATACATGCATGCTCCACGAGATGTGCACTGGAACCTGATCAAACGCATCTTGCGGTATCTGCGCGGCACCATCAACCAGGGCATCTCCATCAAGGCTTCCTCCCCGAATCAGATAACAGCCTACTCCGACGCTGACTGGGCGGGATGCCCCGACACTCGCCGTTCAACATCCGGGTACTGCGTTTTTCTCGGTGACTCCCTGGTGTCGTGGTCATCCAAGCGGCAAACGACGGTCTCACGTTCCAGCGCGGAAGCAGAGTACCGCGGCGTCGCTCATGCCGCGGCGGAGTGCTGTTGGCTGCGCAACCTGCTCAGCGAGCTGCTCGTGGACGTTCCCAAGGCTACGATCATCTACTGTGATAATGTTTCGGCAGTTTATCTCTCCGAGCACCACGTCCACCATCGGCGCACCAAACATGTCGAGCTCGACATTCATTTCGTGCGCGAGAAGGTGGCCATCGGGCAGCTACGTGTTCTTCAGGTGCCCAGCTCGCAGCAGTACGCGGACATCATGACGAAAGGTCTGCCATCAGCGCTGTTCGAGGACTTCAAATCCAGTTTGTGCATTCGTTCGTCCGATGCTGCAACTGCGGGGGGGTGTAGAGCACCTGGTCTCGGTCCATATGACCGGCAACGGCTTCAAACTGTTTTACCGAGTCCTTAGGATCTCAACTGTAATCCTAGAGTTTAGGCAGTCAGTTAGTCCACGTTCGGCTTGAGGCCTGTCCATATATGTAATTGATCTGTGCAGTAATACATCGAGGTTTCCTGCATATTCACATTCTACAACCAGCAGCCAACAACCAACAGGTTCAGGAGCTTCGGGTTCTGGTCCTGGAAAACAAAAGAAACACAAAAGCAATTTGCATTCAGATTTCGATCACATTTGCATTCAGTCATGTAGATAGGCATTCAGATTCACAATTTCCATTCAGATTCAGCTATATGACATGATGAAATTCAGATTCAGGACCGAGAGAGAACGCCGGTGGTGCTGAACTGCCACACGGCACGTATAGTGCTCTTCGATTAATTTCAAGCATGTGCCTTTGAACACCTTGGTGTTTGCTTCATATTTGAATCATTATCATAACCTTGTCCTCTCACATCATCAATGTTCAAACCAAGAGTGGCCAATGCATTCTTTAATTCATTAAAAAGACTCAATCCTGAAGTGTCATCTACCTTCAAGAACTCTAGGATCCTCTATCTTTGGAACATTCCTCGACATATTGACACAATGAATAGTTAGAGTCATTTGTTCTTCATGGCTCACATCTACAGTATAATCTAAAATCACAAAAAAGTATTTGGAATCCTTGATAATCTTTAATATAGTCTGTTTCACACAATCCGCAAGAAGGGAAATCATCTCATTCTGAATTTTATGCCCGAGATAATGATGATGAATCTCACTATTTTGAATCCGCCTAATATGATCTTGCATCACGGGAACAAATTCACCCACCATTTCAACTGTGCCCAAAAAATTATCATTGTTATCTTGGTATAGTTTCTCATTTTTCTCTCGAAAAGAGCCAAATTATGTTTAGCAAGAACTTGACAGTAGAAACAATTCTTACTAAAACTTGTCTCCAACGCTCTCTCCTTTGCAATTTCCCGTTGCTGTGTATCGTCAATTGTTTGATTTTTGCTCAATCTCAGCCTAAGTTCATTCCACTTATTCATGTTGGTTATATGCTCACCACTATTCTCATGTTGTGTGAGTCTGAAAGTAAGATATTTCCAATTTTTCAATCCATCATTTGCTAGCAAACTTGTATTCTGACTTGATTTGCACAATTTGCAGCAAAAAAAAAACTTTGTCCACATGTTTAAAGTAAATCAACCATTTTCTATCAACCACCTCATCATTGCTTAACTTTCTAGAGTAGTAAGTATATGAAAAATATCTATTTAGAGCATCTACGGAACTCAAGATTCAATTCTCTCACCGGTCCTTTTTCAATCAAAATATCTCTACCCTTAGTATCAAGATTCTTCCAAGTTCTAGGATCAAAGACATCAACATCATGAATAGAAGCCCCTTGCATATCATCAATTGAATTTGCAGGTTGAGAGGAAGGCTGTAAATTTTCAATCTCTGTTGCATCTACCAGATTATCATCTATTTCTTGATGCCCTTCTTCTTCAATATCAGTTGCATCTACTACATTATCAGCAGGCACAGCACAACACTACTTGATGTTGGAAAAAATTTATGCAAAACACCTTTTTGTGATTCAATAAATTTTTCTTCTTGCCTTTTTCTTTTCTCTGCCCCTGACAATTGTTTCTTAGGTAGGATTCTTAAATTCTAACACCTAAATTAGAATAAAAATACGGTCATGTAAGAACTAGAAAATATTATGAAATACTAATGCATCACAAAATTAAATTACAATACCTAGAGTCCTAGACTCTGGAGAAGTGGAGATCGGAGATGGAGAAATCATAAGTGCACTCGGATATTTTAAACCGCTTTGAGAGTAACACCTCCGCCTAGTCGTCACCGAGATCACCACTACACCATGTGCGTCATCTAAAGACATACAACACTCACGGACCCTCTGCACCTTGCCGCCAACACATTGACCATATGCTTCTCTCAGCTTCTACGCACGGGCCATCCAGACCACCACGATTGCTGCCACAAACCATGAGAAGGTCTCCAAATGCGGCGCTTCCAAAGAGGACTTGACGCGATGGCGCCGCCATCGCACGTCCAGACTGGATAAGGTTTTCACCTCAAGACCCCATACTTCTGGACATGGTGCCCCATAATGATGCCCACGTTGCTTGCCAAAGATGTCTTGCTGTTGAAGATGATGGCGTTTCGTGCTTTCCAATTCCAAAATTGTCATCACATCCACGTGATCTTGGTTAGGGAGGCAGAGTTCTTTGCCTAGTGTATTCTTTGCCAAACGTTTGTTGCAGCTTTCAAAATCGGAAACGAACTTCCTCCCCCGTTAAGCCTCCGCTCCTCTCGCATCTTCTCCGCCTCCTTCAGGCCTCTCCCTTCCTCCTCTCTGGTGGCTTCACCGGTGGCGAGGAAGGTAGGGAGCCTCCTGATCTGTAGCCTGTAGTTAGATCTAGTACTAGTAGTAGTTTATGCCTTCATGGCCTTTGCCCTTTGTGGCTTCTTCCTCCTGGGTGGAATCGCCGCCGTCGCCGTTGTCGACGTCTTCGTCGGCCACCTCGCCAATGTCGTCCTCCTGCCTCAGGTATGGTTAAATAAAATAAACTCGCTTCACCTTCTCCCTTGCTCCTCTCGACCTCTCCCCTGCTCAGAACCCCTGTTCCCCTCCCCCTCCTTGCCAGATCTGAGCAGGGTCGCCTCGTTTTTTCCACCTCTCCTCGCCTTCGCCCCCGTTGCAGTACACCGGTGGTTGTTCCGACGTCCTCGCCTCTACCTGTTGTGGCGAGCTCGCCGTCGTCGAACGCATCGATGTACTCTCGTCTCCGCCACCGCCTCCACCCAAGACTTGAAGCAGTCTCACACTGTACAGCAGATCCACACCGCTCACGCAGCAGTACACTGGTGGTTGTTCCGACGTCCTCGCCTCCACCTGGGAAACGACTTGGTGGACCATCTTCTATCTCCGACGTTCAATAACGCGCCAAGGTTCACTGCAAGCTTACAGATCATGTAGTACCTTTTTTCCTCGAGTATTACCCAAGGTTATTCATAGATCGGAAGCAAACCGCTAAGGTTCTCTACTTATCTAGTCAATCTAACCTAACATGAAGCATCGATTGCATATAAAGGTAACCTTTAAAGACATATAGGTGAAAGCACAAGGTTGATCACACCCAAGAACATCGGCTAAGGTAAAACTTCACCGAAGGGGTAACTAGGCCTAGCACCTTCTAGTTGAAGTTCCGGTAAACGAGCAACAAATCGAGCATCTCATCTACTAGCAACCTTAAACTCCCACCTCTGGCCTACCTCCAGAAGACATCCGCTCTTTCGGGGGTATCATCCTGTCACGGTACACCCTTAATCAAACAGAGAGTCTAGGGGCACGTTCAAACACGGACGTGTCTACAAATCATGAAGGGTCGACATGCTAAACCTAATCGCCACGATTACATAGAGCATGCTAAGCAGTCTAACCTTGCTTTAGACTAAGGAACAAGCATATTCATGATAGGTAAAAAGTATAAACGAAGACATGGAATCGCTAGGAGATTGAATGACAAGATTGCAATTGCTCACGTAATAATAGATGCGTTTGGATCATCAGCACCGAGTACATACCATTGATGACATCAACTAGCTACGGAACTCCACCATGGCACAACCACGTAGGGCGGCCATGGCGGCTAGGGTCGGCCTAGGCCATCTCCTAGACAACTTCGAGGACTCGCCGCCGCCGTCGTCTCCCTCTGGTGTTTGCTTCTAGGTTTTGCCGAATCCTGGTGAATGGATGTGGCGGTCGTCGGAGGCAGGGGTTACAAATAAGCCGAGGAGCCGCTAGGTCAAAGGGGAGGTCGAACCGGGCGTGAAACAAGGTAGGCCGGCCGGTTTGGGCCGACCGGCCCAGGCCCAATTCGTCTCGGTTCGAGCTCATCTTGCTCCCCGACGCTTTTCGTGTCTTCTTAAATTTTTTGCCGACCTGCATGTGGGCCCTTGACGTCGTTTTCTCCACGATTTAGATAGGAGTATCTGTCGCGTAAGCTTCTGTTCAGGTCCTTGGAGTTTTACCACTTCACGCTTCGGTCTTTGGACCATTTGGAGTCATGTTCACTTCGAGTCTTGACTTGTGTCGGGCTTCACGATCTTCTCACAAAGTGCTTGATGAACTTTACCCGGAAGTCCTCATTTAGATGCTTAAATCCTGCATAAACAACATACTCCAAAAACCACATGCAAGTGTGAACTTATTATATCATTAGTATGCCTAGTGGCAGGTTAGTTATAATTCAAAGCTCAAACCAAAGTGTAACAAATGCTTTTAATTGATGGAAATCGACCGCGAACAATGACTCTTCTATATTTCGGTCGCCCGGTGCGGTCTTCCTGGCCCCGTCACCCCCTCCTTCAACCGGCGCATCGCGCGGTCCTCCATCTGGATGCAAGCGCCTTCGACGCCTCTGCGGCCCCCGCCGACGAGCTCGCCGTCGTCGAACGCATCACTGTACTTGTTGTTCTTATCCGGTCTGTGGATCTGGGTGTAGTTTCAATCTTCTTCAAGGACTTTCTTGTAAAATAACTGCTTAAGTCTTAATATATATGTTTGTTGTAAAAAATGTTTGCTGCACTTGTGCATTGTGAGAAAATGTGCTCATCAGTTGTTTCTAATACACCTGTGCATTGTTCATAATAGGACTCTTCAAGTTTCCTAATGTTCTGATAGTCTCGTACTCTCTCTAGCTGTGTGTTTGGATGGAGAGCGGAGCGAGCCGAATCAGAGCGAATCCACTCCTGCGGCTGTTTGGATGGAAGTTGAGAGGATTGGGTTGCTTCAGAGAGAAATATTCCCTCGAGATGCGGGTTGGGTTCGTTCCTCAAAATCTGGCGGACGGAGCGGCTCCAACCGGGTTGGCTCGCATCAGCATCTCCCGTCGTCCTCCCTGTCTTCTCGTCCGTCCGTCTGCCCGCCTGCCCGCCTGCCATGGCCCCGCGAGGGCACCCCTCTGCTCCTGCTGCTGCTCGCCGACTGCGGAGCTCGCCCAGCCGGAGGATCTCGCGGCGCTGCCAGCTGGGGAGCCCCACGGCAGCGGATCTCGCGGGCGGCGGAGCTCGCGCCCGCGGCGGCTCGCCCCCAAGCGCTCGCAGCGGAGCTCGCAGCAGCGGCGGCGCGCCCACCATGGCACCGCCGTGGAGGAAGAAGGAGGACTGCCCGCCATGGCCTCTGCTCCTACTGCTGCTCGCCCAGCTGGAGATGGCGCTGGCGGCGGAGCTCGCCCAAGCCGTGCTCGCCCAGGCTGGCAGCGGAGCTCGACCAGGCCGAGTGCGCAGATGGCACCGGCGGTGGAGCTTCCCGGGCCTAGGCTGAGGATAAGATTGAAAAAAGAAAAGGAAAAGGAGAACAAAAGAGAAGCATGAGAGTTTGACAAGTAGGATCCATTGGTGACAAATAGGACCCGCACTAACAGTTATTTTGCCATCTATTCTAGATTTTCAATTCCTTTATCCAAACAGAAGTTGGAAAACGCATCGCGTGCTGCCTCCACCTTCTCAAGAGCTCTTGCTCGGCTGCAGCCGCACGCTCCTCTGATCCGCTGTCACCTCATGCTTCTCTGTGCCTTCGCTGTTTGGCGGTGGCGGTGACCGAAAATGCCGCGTGAACCGGCCCAGCCGCGGTCATGGCGGAGGCCCTCGGAAATCCACTCCGGTCTGGAGGTCTCCAAGCGTCGCCGGGGATATTACCTGTCGGCAATTGGCTGTTGTAGCCACAAGGTGGCGGACGGAGCGATATGACAGCCGCTTCGATGCGGTACAGTGATTCGCCCAAGGCTGTGCTGGGGTTTTCAGAGAACTGTTATGATTCGCCCAAGAAGGTCTCCAAATGCAGAGAACTTTTAGGTGATTCTTTTTTTTTATAATCTTTTAGGTGATTCTTTCAGTGGTCCTTCTGTTCTTCTAATTATATATGATGCGCATGACACTTGCGGAAGCTTGCGGAAGTTAAGAAATTCATGCTGCACAATAGATAAGTCCTTGTGGGACTCGTTCATTATTAACCTAGTGACTGGTGACGTTTCACTTGCATTATGTGTTAGTTTAACCCTTTCAGTTGACGAATTAGAGCCTATATGACATATTTAAATCCTATTTGCATAAAGTGCATAGGATCCACTTGCAGGGCATCCAATGCACTGTTGACATCCCTTTCGTATAAGAGTTTACAGATATCAGAAGACTCTTGGTCTTGTTTATACTGATACATACTAGTATTTTTTTTTATAGATACTAGTATTTCCCTGATGAAAGGCAATCACTTTTCAAATATTGAGCCCTTTTCCGTCAAATTAAGAACATAGCAATATAGCATGGGCTTTGAGCCTTTGATTCTGCTAGGGAAGTCAATAATCAGCTTCTCAAAGTTCATCAATCAGTTACATGCCTTCCATACCAAAATATGAGTGACATATGGTTCGTTCTCTGTGTCCTACGAGTATTTTAAAACTGGACCAAGTATCTCATGCAAATTAGTACATGTTTGCAGCTTCTTTTGCTGTTCCCTTAGTTTAGTTTTTTTTAAAGAAGAATCATTACAGTGTCTCTTCATTTCCCCATACTTGATTAAGACATCTGAACTACAGCTGTACTATGCATTCTTTTATGTTCATGTTGCCTTTGTTCTCCACCTTTCTCAGTCTGGGAACCTCATTTCTTCATTCTAGTCCTAGGACAGGGAGCCATGGACTCCACGGGCAAGTTATACAGAAATCCTCTGCTAGAAGAAGGCAACTTCATCCAAGAGGTTCGCTTCCTCCCTCACTCCCACCCTCCCTCGCTCTCATGCATGCTTTGACCCCATGGTGCCTGGAGTAGAGCTTAACTTCCTCCATGCCTGGCCAGAGAAAAGGCCTGACTCATTTCAAAGGACTGGTATTTACCCGATCTTTTACTCTGAGAATAATTACACAAGAGAATACAAGCCGGGCTCGTTTAGGGTACCTTTTTGCTCCAATGTTGCCTAGGACAAGCTCAAAATGGACCGTCTGATCGTTTGGGCTCGGCTCTGTGGTTTTCACTTTTCAGGTTAACTTAACTGTAGGTAGGGCATGCTTTGGGTGTAATGCTTGTTGACAGAAGCATCCATTCGTTCACATGTATTGATTCTAATTATCGTTTTCTATTTTGCACAAGCACGTTCATTTATTTGCAGTACTGTCTGTGATCTGAACTGTTGATATGATCAGCTCTTAACTGTGAAATGCAGAATACTTGTCTCAAGATGTACATCCTTTATCTGTTACAACATTTGTCTCAATTTAGACTGTAAGAGTACCATCTTAGTTACAATTTCTAACTGTGAAATGCAGAATACTATAGAATGCACAGGTGATAGATCTGTTTGCATCCGCGGGCATCCTGCTTCCAAGAAACATACAGGAAAATGGAAGGCTGCCTCCTTAACCATAGGTTAGAACGAAAAAGTGTCATTATTCAATCATCCTTTTCTTTGGAAGATAAGTAGGAAACAAATTTGTGAAATTCTGTTGAATTTCAAAATAAATGTTTTTATGAATGTGTTCATTGTTTGATAGAAGATCCAACATGAAACTCAATACAATGTTGCAGTCTGTACATTTTGCTCGTACCTGGCCATTTCTTCAATTTCAAAGAACCTAGTGAGTTATCTCACAAAAGTCCTACATGAAACAAATGTGGCCGCTGCAAGAAATGTCTCAGCTTGGCAAGGTACCAGCTACCTCACACCTCTGGTTGGAGCATTTATAGCTGATTCGTATCTGGGGAAGTACTGGACAGTTCTGATCTTCTCCACAATCTTCATTATTGTAAGTGATAAAAGTAATCCATGCTATAATTGTGTAAGTGTACAATATTCTCAAAGAATAGATTCTTCCTTTGAAACAAACACTTAAGAGATCCTAAATATATTGAAGAATTGAAACCTTACTTTTGGTTAAACAACATAATGACAGTTTGATGGATGGATGGTAAAACCTGGATTCTCAAATTTGAGAACTTCTGGTCACTTGCCTCCTGTTGTGATACATATATCCATCTGAAACTTGAGCAAATTTAACATATTGTTTTGACAATCTTTTCTTATTCTATTGATTCAGGGAATGATGATACTGGTCCTGTCAGCAACATCTTTGTTGATCTTTACTGATCCGCAAGTTTGGCCTGCTTGGACAGATACAGTCTCATCTCAGCACATCATATTCTTTTTTGGCTTGTATATGGTTGCTATAGGGTATGGTGCACAGAACCCTTGTGTTACATCCTTTGGTGCTGATCAATTTGATGATACTGATGTGGAGGAGAGAACCAAAAAGAGCTCTTTCTTCAATTGGCACCAGTTCACCATCAATGCTGGCGCACTCATCTCGGGGACTATTATCGTGTGGATCCAAGATCATGAAGGTTGGATATGGGGTTTTACCATACCTACACTATTCATAGCTTTAGGTTTGGGTAGTTTCCTCTTGGGCTCTAGTGTGTATAGATTTCAGAAACCTGGAGGTAGCCCTTTTGCAAGAATGTGTCAAGTTATTGTTGCAGCCACTCGCAACTTTGATAAAGACTTGCCATGTGATTGTTCACTTCTTTATGAGATTCCAGGGCAAGGTTCAGCAATTGAAGGAAGCCGGAAATTGGAGCATACTACTGGACTTGAGTAATACCCTCTCTGAGTTTTTTTCCTTTACCCTACATTTATATATGTTTGTATTTCCGTATAAACTTAGATGATTATTAATTTTTCAGTTAATAGGACAAATATATGTTATGCATAAATTGCATGTAAAATCCTAAAGAAAAATGGATTCTTTTGTACACTGGGTGAAATTCGAGAGCAGTACAAATGGATGTGTTGGCATTTACACAGAAAGGATTTGTCCTTTCTTTTATTTGCTTATCTTGTACGTGCAGTGCAGATTGCATCACTTGTATTTCGAGAAGGACAAATGTTTTTCTTTAATTTCGTGTATGAGCTATGTGGTAATGCATTGTCTGTCCTGATTTTGAGTTATATTTAATTTGATAAACCTTTGTTACTGAAGTGTTAATTTAGGCTGGTAAAAATTATATCTACAATTGCTATTTACTCTCACATAGCAAGCATTATGCGAAACTTGAATTCTTGTTTTATTTGATGAACCTTAAAAGATTACGTTGACTTATTTGGTTAAGGATTATGTGGAAATTCATCTAGCACTACCATAGATTGCAGTGAACATGTCACATAAGTCAAAATTATAAGGATGTTAGAAAATTGTTCCTAACCTTATCCAAAGAAATGTTGCCTGTTTGTCCTTGGTTCTGTTGGTCAGTAGTACAAGTTGATATTCTCATACTTATTAAATTTAAGTATTCAGAGGAGTTAAAAGCACCAATGGTATGGCCAATTGTATTTCTTCTGTTAGCAAGGTAGTAATATTGTTCCTTTTCACTTAGGTTCTTCGATAAAGCTGCAATTGTGACATCCGCCGATTGTGAATCTGCTGGACTGATCAATACATGGGGAGTCTGTACTGTCACTCAAGTGGAGGAGTTCAAGATTTTGATCAGGATGCTCCCTATCTGGGCTACAATGGTTTTGTTTAATACAGTTCTAGCACAGATGTTTTCAACATTTATTGAACAAGGGATGGTAATGGACAAACACATTGGGTCATTCGAAATACCTGCAGCATCCTTCCAAACTGTAGATGTCATTGCTGTTCTTGCGCTAGTTCCAGTCTATGATATGATCCTTGTTCCAGTGTTCAGAAAATTCACTGGCATGGCTAATGGCATTACCCCTCTGCAACGGATGGGGATCGGTTTATTTTTCTCCACACTTGCAATGGTGTCAGCAGCGATGGTGGAGAGCAATCGGTTGCAGATCGTGCAAGACAAAGGCTTGGTGGACCAGAATGTGGCTGCTCCAATGAGCATCTTATGGCAAGGACCCCAATACTTTCTGATGGGCGCCGGTGAGGTGTTCGCGATCATTGGGTTACACGAGTTTTTCTACGAGGAATCACCTGATACCATGAGGAGCATATGTCTGGCATTCTCGTATGCTAACATCTCGGCGGGAAGTTACCTTAATTCATTCATCATTTCTCTTGTGCCTGTCTTCACAGCCAGAGGAGGCAGTCCGGGGTGGATACCTGATAACTTGAACGAAGGGCATCTGGATCGATTCTTCTGGATGATGGCTAGCTTGTGTTTCTTGAATCTGCTAGCATTTATGTTCTGTGCCATGAGGTACAAATGCAAGAAGGCTTCCTGAGTTTTGTTGGCCCTGGCGTTCAGTTGCAATAATTAAGAAGTAACGATTTCTGAAGCGTTTGGTTTACTCATTCTGAGATACAATGGTGGAGATTTTCAGAAGCTCGAGGCGGAAATCTGACGTGTCCTTTCGAGAATTTATGACATGTAGATTCAATTATTATCTGCAAAAGGTCCTTATGTCAACACAAATTTACCCTTTCAGAAATTTACCCTTTGGTGGTCCTTTTTTCTGCTGCGCGTTTCAGTATTGATTTTGCTAGCGCAGAATTCTCAACCGTGCTAGCTCTGAACCCATTTCAGCTGTCGGGTCTCCGAAGGCTTTGCATAGGAAAACGCTATCACTAAAATGCGAACCAAGGAGTAAAACAATCAGTCAATCACTCATCAGCGGCGTCAACTTTTGTCTTGAACTCTTTCTTAATCACATGTCCCACGTCCCCCTGAACAAAAACATGGCATAAAAGGAGAATGACCTGCCCTTACTTTCTGCGTGAAATCGCCGTCGTCCTCTTGTGGCCCAGGCCTTTCTTGGCAGCAATGGATTGCATTATACATCCAGTAGCTTTCAACCTGTTCGAGGGGCTCTCCAGTCTGGATGACGCGTGGCTGCACGACGCCAAATGCAAATTCACAAGACAAGAGGGCGCCGCAGATGAGAAGTTATTGCACGAGAGGACTCGATAAGATTGAAATTTACATGCTCTATAAAAAGATGAAAAAAAATCATTTTCGACCATCTAACTATAACTTCAGTTTGGTTTTGACCGTCGAGCTCTAAACCGGAAATTTTTGACCATCAAACTATCAAAGCCGTTCAAATTTGACCATCGGGCTGTTTTGATAGGTGATTTTAATTTTTTTATTTATAATTTAGTCCTTAGATCTCAAAATGATTATTACTTTTTGCTCGTACCTATGATTTAAGTGATTCTTGCGGTCATGCGTTCATAAAGTGAACTTTATCTTTTCAGATGTTATTTATACTATTTTATCACTATTTTTTATATTATTCTTATGTTGTTGTTTAAAACAACAATATAAGAAAAGTATGAAGAACATTTTAAAAGTTAAAGCTCATCATTATAAATGCATGACCACAATAATCACTTAAATCGAAGATATGAGAAAAAAGTAATAATCATTTTAAGCTCCAAGAAACATTTTAATTATTTTATTTACAGTTTAGTCCTTATATCTTTAAATGATTACTATTTTTGCTCATATCTCCGCTTTAAGTGATTCTTGTAGCTATGCATTTGTAATGACGAACTTCCTTTTTTTTAAATGTTGTTCATATTATTTTGTAGTTGTTTATTGTACTTTTCTTATATTGTTGTTTTACGAAACAACATAATAATAATAATATAAAAATAGTCATAAAATTGTATAAATAACATTTGAAAAGATAAAGTTCATCGTTATGAATGTGTGACTGCAAGAATCACCTAAGGAGACCCGCAAACAAAGAATCACCTAAGGAGGCACGAGTAAAAAGTAATAATCATTTTAAGATCGAAGGACTAATTGTAAATAAAAAAGTTAACCACCCATCAAAACAACCTAATTGATAGTTGGATGGTCAAAGATTTCTGGTCGTGGAATTCGATGGCCAAAATCAAACTGAGCCTATAGTTGAATGGTCAAAAATAAACTTTTTTCAAAAAAAATAAAATTTACATAAAGGGCGACACATTCATATTCATATGGTACAACTATCATGAGCTGATTAGAGCTTAAAACAATCTGTCAGTATTAATGGTGTGCCGACATAAAACTCTTGCTGTACACGCACCGATTGAATCTCATAGACTTGTATATGATGAACTATAATATTAGCATCATTTTTATCTAACGTTATTATGGTAACATAGTTGCAGAAGTTACATTAAAGCCTTGTTTAATTTGGCAAATTGTCATTATTCATCCGTCACATCGAAACGTACTAATCTCTCTATGCATGTTGTTCAGGGTCTGTTCTTTTGAGTGAAAAGGAATAGTGAAGTTGCAAATGTATAGTGTTGGAATAGTGTTTCTTATGAGAGAAGATATGATGGATGTGATGGGTAATGGTGTTTTTTCACTGTTCCTTTTCAATGTGACAAATTGCTAGCAAATTGCCACTATTCACCTGTTATATCGAAAGCAATTTGCCAAACTAAACAAGACCTAACTAGTTAGTTGTCAAAACTGAAATAGCTAAAATAAGAACACTGGAGACTGGACTGAGCTCCATAGCTCATAGGTTCTGTTGGTCAACACTTTTGCAATTACATAGTTTTAAGAGGACATGGATGCAATGTCGCTAACAAACATTTCCTTGTGTTCCAACAAAAATGGCGACTCGACTGGAAAAGGCACTATAAAACTCAGAACGATAAACTCGTTGTCTCAGCGTCTCTGCTCTGCTCGGGGAATCAGTATTAGCAGCAGCAGCAGTTGCCGAAGAAGAAATCACTGACCAGCCTTCAAAGCTCCAAGCTTTCCCTTCCTCCAGGAGGGGACAATCCCCCAAAGCTTCAGAAGCTACATTCATGGAGTCGTCGTCAGATGAGGAGCGGCGGCAGAGCCTGCTGGTGCGCGCGACGGAGCCGGAGGTAATTCACCACCATCTATGTATGGAGGTTTTGTTCCTTTTTCCTGATTCTTTCTTCCACCACGATTTAACAATCCCTAGGGTATCGTTTTGTAATCCCCTTTAGTTTCTTCTTTTGGTTAAGTTCTGCTTCATTGAAAATGCTTAAATTGGCCAGAATCTCGAGAGGAAGGAGCACGAAATGATATTCTGATCGCTCAGTTCAGGGGATTCTTGCATCGTAGACCTTTGGATTGATCGGCATGTGCTTTTTTTTTAATTGGTGGGTTACAAAATTGAATAGCCGTGTGGAAGGAAAATACCATGGGATAGGGAGAAGGTTCAGACTTCAGCTATAGAATCCGGTCATAGATGCTGTATAGCAATTGGAAAAATAGGAAACGTCTTGGAATCATGGATTGGATGTATTAGGTTGCAACACGCCACAGTCTAAAGGACTATAGAATATAGATTGACTTGTGGAAGTTATTTGTGGAGGTGACAGAAATCAATTTCTGCAGAAATTTAATTTTCTTATGAGTACAAGATACGCCTCTGTTGCTTTTCTTGAGAGCTTTGATGTTTATTTTGACTGGTATTGGATGTCTTTTTCTAGAGACTTCATTGAAACGGTGGGAGTGGATGTGGAATGGGCCATGCATGTTTGACTGAAACGTGAATGATTTAGAGTTTTAGAGCCATTTATCTATTCTTGTCACTGTCATTTTGGTTATTCACCTTCAAACCCATCCTCCGCAAAACAAGACCTTTGGCTTTTCAATCAAAATATTGGTCAATGTGTTATGAACAATATATATTCGTCAATTATAGCTGCAGCAAAATTTTAGAAAC
Source organism: Cenchrus fungigraminus (assembly GCA_036936925.1). NCBI lineage: Eukaryota > Viridiplantae > Streptophyta > Magnoliopsida > Poales > Poaceae > Cenchrus > Cenchrus fungigraminus. Next base: position 127,431,419 of record CM072777.1, read on the forward strand.
AGCAAAAGAGAATATTTTTATAATGCTCAACTGTTCAAATTCAAAGTGATGATTCACATTGGAAGGCAGTTACCAACCGTATGGACCAATTTTTTTGTTTGTTATATTACCTTTCAAACAGCAACAATAAAGTTCCTTGACCAATTTCATGGGAAAAAACTTAGTGAAGTGATGAGCAAAGAGGGGAACTAAAATTTAGATAAGTCAAGGAATCGAAGTTAGCATCATTGCTAAAATATATAAAGAGCTCACCCCGTGGAGTTGTGATATGTTTCACCTCGTGGATATACAAATTCTCTCAACTCAATCATATTGGAAGTTGTCTTATCTGTGTGCTCAGAATGCACATTCATTCTGGAGTAATAATGATTTGATCGTGCAAGTTTATTTTAACGATATGGGGAGACAAATCTTGGAGGAAATCTTTCCATTTGATATAAAGAGAAATTTCTCCTTGTTTTTCCTAGAGTAGTTTTTCTATCATTAGCAATAGTGTGTAATTATCTACCTACGAACAACTAACAGGGTGTGTGATGAAATTTTATTTTGGGTTGAGAAGTAACTATATACGAACAATGTAGAGTCATGGACACCTACCAAGGACACTTAGGTGTTGGGAGAGCATCTAGTGTTGATCGTGGGAACCGTCATGCTCCACACACACTCTGCTCAACATCTTGTAAAACCAGTTGAGGTTTGATCATAGTTGGGATATATGTAAGGCTGTGATTAACATAAGAGGATGTTTACAATGATTGGAAAAAAATGAGAGCCGTCCATCTATAGAAACCGTGCAGTGGAAAGATTGGAAGTACATAGAGGTACCTAGAGAAAAAAGTACTAAGAAGTACCAAATAGGTGAGACCATAGTCACAGAATTCGAGGTCGATGCCCGTTCCTCGACCCGGGGACATCGTCCTGAATCGAGGGTCGGGGTCGAGCTGGGACCAGTTCTAATTTAATTTATCTTTTAATTACATTCCTCAGATCAACGGTCATAAAAAATTTAATGAAAAAAGTATCTGGAAGTACCTATTGGTGCTTAAGAATCATTGTAACAAAGCTCCGTAACATAAATGCTAGTTCTTACAAAATTTTTCTGCAATTTTTTCCCATTTTGTTTCTTTCAGTAGATTGTGTCGCATGTTCCCTTTGCTTTATGATTTTGATGTTGTTTGTAGTAAGCATGCACCTGTCAAACAGTTTAAAAATAAAATTTAAACAACCTTACTTTGTGCACAGGATCTTGCTGAGTACACAGGCGATGGGTCAGTTGACTTTAGAGGTTCTCCTATTTTAAAGCGTAATACAGGGAACTGGAGAGCGTGTTCATTGATTCTTGGTAAGAATTCAGTCTGAGCTTTCCACTTAGAAATAACATGAGCATATTTTATTTTTCACGAAACAAAAACCAGTTGAGCAATCATTGTCACTGACTTTGTTTCTAATACACAACCGGTTTAAGTGGAAACCCTTGTTCAGCATTTTTTTTAGCTTAATAGTGTTTGCAAATTTAACAGTCTCTGATGTGCTAAACAAGAGAAACATAAGTTTTTTCACACTTAGATTTAATATTATGTCCAATTGGAAATTGACTCTCTGTTATATGATAGGAACTGAAGTATGTGAGCGTTTGGCCTACTATGGCATCTCAAAAAGTTTGGTCACTTATCTTTCCACAAGACTGCATGAAGGAAATGTCTCTGCAGCAAGGAACTTCACAACCTGGCAAGGAACCTGTTATCTCACGCCACTTGTTGGAGCAACCTTAGCAGATTCGTACTGGGGGAAGTACAGAACTATTGCTGTTTTCTCCACTATTTACTTTCTTGTAAGTTACAAATGCACATTTGTCCTAAGAAACTCGTTATTGCACAAGTGTCATGTTAATGTGTTAGGTGCCCTAAATTTATATCATGTTGTTCTGCATTGGTACTTACCATGGTTGAGAACTAAAGAAAGTTTAGATAGATTTGTACATAAATAACTTGTTCGACTATGCCATAAGTAGCATTATTATTTTACACATATGTACTGGCATGGTAGTTCATTGAAAATATTCCTGCAGATAGCCGGTGCTAACAACTTCGTCATGTGCATTTATTGAAGGGGATGGCAGCATTGACACTTTCGTCATCAGTTCCTTCTTTCATGCCCCCTCAATGTGCTGGATCTTTTTGTCCACAGCCGACCTTACCTCAGTATCTTATATACTTTGTTGGATTATACATGATTGCTTTGGGAGCTGGAGGTATCAAGCCATGTGTCTCATCCTTTGGTGCTGACCAATTTGATGATACTGATCCAATTGAGAAAACAAAGAAAGGCGCTTTCTTCAATTGGTTTTATTTCTGCATAAATATTGGATCTTTGATCTCTGGCACTGTTCTTATTTGGGTACAAGAGAATTATGGATATGGCATTGGATTTGGGATCCCTACTTTTTTCATTGCCTTAGCTATTGGAAGCTTTTTTATAGGTTCAGAGATATATAGATTTCAGATACCAGGAGGAAGCCCACTTACAAGAGCATGTCAGGTAGTTGTAGCAGCCACTCGCAAGCGGAAAGTGGATTTGCCTGTTGATAGTTCTCTTCTCTATGAGATTGATGGCAAGAGTTCAGCTATAGAGGGGAGTCGTAAGCTGGAACATAGTGGTGAATTCAGGTACTTTCCTTGGTTGTCAATGACAACCATTTACTCTACTTTGTAAGATCTATTCATTTTTACCCAACTAAGGGAAACAAGCATATAGATTGTAAGAAAGTATAGAGTTACTAATATATAACACACACAGATTCCATATACTGCACTCTTGTTCTGAGTTCTGACAATGCATGCTTTTAAGCTTGTGTCTTGGAACTTCCTGGACACAGCAAACCTTGTTCAGAACCACGGAAGGTAATCATACACATGGTTTTCACATATGCAAAAAGTTACATGTCTCAACTGACACGTTCTCTCCCCTCAACAGTTTCCTTGACAAAGCTGCAGTCATTTTGTGGGATGAACGTGATGGTTATCATGATCCATGGAGACTTTGCACAGTCACACAAGTTGAAGAGCTTAAAATATTACTGAGGATGTTTCCAATCTGGGCAACAGGTATTGTGTTCTTCACTGTATGTGCTCAAAACTCATCAATGTTCATAGAACAGGGGATGGTCCTCAATAACCAAATCGGTTCTTTCAAGATTCCACCAGCCACTCTGTCATCCTTAGACGTTATTAGTATTGTTGTTTGGGTTCCAATTTATGAGAGATTAGTTGTGCCCATAGCTAGAAGATTAACTGGAAAAGAGAGAGGTTTCTCTGAGCTTCAACGAATGGGAATCGGTCTATTTGTATCTACAATCGCAGTGGCAGTTGCAGCGTTAGTTGAGATCAAGCGTCTGCAGGTTGCAAGGGCAGAGGATCTGGTCCATCAGAAGGTATCTGTTCCTATGAGCATCCTTTGGCAGGCACCTCAGTACCTGCTGGTCGGTGTGGGGGAGGTGTTCACATCAATTGGCCAAGCTGAGTTTTTCTACAATCAGTCACCAGACGCCATGAGAAGCTTATGCTCAGCTTTTGCTCTTGTTACCGTGTCACTCGGGAGTTATCTCAGCTCATTTATCTTGACCCTGGTGTCATATTTCACTACTCGAAATGGGCAATTGGGGTGGATTCCTGATAACTTAAATGAAGGCCATCTTGACCGTTTTTTCTGGCTGATAACCGGCCTCAGCTCTCTTAATCTCTTGGGTTTCCTATATTATGCCCAACAATACAAGTGCAAGAGAGCTGCTCTTGCTTAAGAGTCCTGGATTTCCTTTCCTCTTTGACTATATTTCCAATTTGTTTATGCTGAAACATGATAGTGTATACAAGATCACTTGTGTAGTGTACAGTATTTCCTCCTCCTTGTCTTTGGTAGTGATACACCATTACTCGGGTAAAGGAAACATTAGCCCTTTTTCCCCAAATTCAGTAGCCATTTTTTTGTCCAGCTGTTCATATGAAAGCATGCACTCTACTAACAAACACATCTTTCAACCACTCAGTTTCTGACCTCTTGAAGCACCATTAAAATATATTATATAGAGCAGCTTCTTGGATCTGTGTGCTGCTGCTTGTGGGACGAATGATGCACCTGCGACCCTGTGATATATCGTGATACCTAGTGCGATTGAAAGAGCAAAAATTATTTGCAGAAATGAGGGATTGACCACCAAACCATATGAGAAGAATAACCCTGTGATATATCGTGATACCTAGTGCGATTGAAAGTGCAAAAAATATTTGCAGATATGAGGGATTGAGGGTCATGTGGGATTGACCACACCAGACCAATATGAGAAGAATAACCCAATCATGATACGTAGTAGGCATGTTTGGATGGTACGTGCTAAATTTCACAGTCATATCGGATATTTGAACACTAATTAGAACTATTAAATGCAGACTAACGATAAAATGCATTTCTTAACTCTAAGTTAATTCGCGAGAGAGTTAAGTCTAAGACAAAATTAAATAATGTGGTACTGCATTAAACATGTTCTCATGACGGGTTACTAGGTTTAATAGATTGGTCTTAGCTCATATTAGTTTTTCTAATTAGCATCGAACACTCGATGTGACAAGTGCTAAATTTTACAACCTGTCATCCAAAAAACCGTACCCAGAGATATATCACATGGTTATTCTTCATCCGAATCTGCTTATGACAAAAAAAGAAGATATTTCATGTTATCTCGATCATTTCAGTGTTGACCTGTTGATACAGACCTTCTGCTCAACCGTGAAAAGCTTTGACATGTATTGTTTCCGTGTCAGAATACTCATGTACTTACGGAATAAATTCTAGGATCTGTGTGCGGTAGAGGTTTACATCATTGCAGGTGAACTGTTTAAAAAGTCATGCAGATCTGTGATGGTGTCGACGACGCTTACAACTACATCTTGTTAAACTCAGATAAACTAGTAAAAAGTCTAATTATCCATCCACCTAGATTTCTCTGCAAAAGTTTCTAAAGGAAAAGGTAGGAATATATTGACAGACAAATAGCTCTTCAACTAAAACTAGGCCTGGTGCGGTGTAAAAAGTCTAATTATCCTTATCCATTCACCTAGCTTTCTCTGCAAAAGTTTCTATAGTAAAAGGGAGGAATATATTGACAGACAAATAGCTCTTCAACTAAAACTAGGTCCGGTGGGGTAAGACCGCCCCAAACCTCGGTTTTACCAGCGAAGAAGTTTTTTAAAACTACCTCAATAATTCGCTATAACCAAGTACCTCAGCTCTTTTAACCAAGTATACTAGAGAAACTTCGATGACAGCTCTTCAACTATTATTTCACTAGCTAGTGAATCTAAACACTTCTAAAATTTAGCTTTAAATTTAAGTTGGGTGGATCCAAATATTGCTGGGTCCGCACCAGTGTACGCATCAACTGTACTCCGTACCTGAGCAGGTGGCATTAAGTTATGTATTATTTGTAAATACCCACGCCTATGCGCGAGGAACAGGTAAGATTTTTAGGCTTGCACTGTGCCTCAATTAGTGAAAGTGCAGTTTCATGATTGTGCAATGAATGTAGTTCATACTATTGTAATTGTAGTAGGTAAGACACTCTATATAGGGGTGTTTAGATCCTTAGGCTAAAAGTTTAGGAGGTGTTACATCAAATATTTGAATGCTAATTAGAAAGGTTAAATATAAACTAATTACAAAATGAAGACAGACAGGCTAATTCGTGAGACAGATCTATTTAGCCTAACTAATTCATCATTAGCATACATAATACTATAGCATTGTGTTGTCAAATCATGAACTAATTAAGTTTAACAGATTCGTCTCGCAAATTATATTTCATCTACGCAATTAATTTTATAATTAATATATGTTTGATACTTCTAATTATAGCATGGCATCTCTGGAAAGAGAGGAACGCCAGGCTATTCGATCAACGATCGGCGACCACTCAGGCAATCCTAGATAGGATTAAGCTAGAGACGGATTTGTGGGTAACCGCGGGTGCGAGAGACTTAAGGAGTTTATTTTGTGAGTAATCCACATGAGGATCGCACGCTAGCGTGTTGTAAAACTTTTTTCTCTGCTTAATACAAAAATGCGCAGCTCTCCTGCGTATTCGAGAAAATATATATATATGTTTGATACTTCTAATTAGTATTCAAACATTACGACATGAACTCTAGTCTCTGCGTGGGGATCCAAACACTTCCATGCGGTTGCAGTGGCTAACTGCAATGAATTTATTTCATACTATCGTGCGGTTGCCGTGCATATGCTAGTGGGGCTGATTCATTAAGTTGTGATGGTGCATAGAATCGTGCAGTTCGAGATATTAATATGGTCCACTCCATTATGTGGGGCATTTGGTAGCCTTGGCTGCCTCAGTCGGCTCATGGGTGCACAGATGATGTTGATTGATAAATCTATACGACTGCACCTCATCATGCTGACTGGGTTGGAAATTTATTTGATGAGCCACATAATTAAGTGAACTTACTACCTCTGTTCGGCAATACAAAACGTTTAGCACAGCTATTACTACTAGAAATACACTACATTAGTTGGTCCGAACGCATATAAAAAAAGATGAAGATAGTACTTTGCATTGATGTTTACTTTGCCTCTTAGCAACTTTGGTTCCATCTGTATCAGTGTTGGATGTTACCCCCTCCGGTTGTTGGAGACCTCTGTTTGCTCCCAACTGGAGGGGTGGGGAAGTCGCTTAGTTTCTAGCGTAGAGGTCGTGCCGTACAAAACTGAGCAGGATCGCCTGGTTGTAAGAATTTGTTAATTTTGTTGTGCTGATAATGAAATTCGAACTTGGCCCTTTGTAGAAAAAAATTACTTTGCATTGAGGTGGTGGTAGAGTTGCCACCACGTTTTCCTTCTCTGCTCCCGTCGTTCGATGACCACCACATCCCTGGCTCCCGCAACCGACACCCCTCCTCTCGCACGTGCCTTGGGACGCCGACGCCGTAGTGTGCTGGTCGCTGGAGGAAGAGCAGCGAAGCTTGAGGTCGACCTCGATCTCGATCTATGCGCATGCAGACTCCATTATTCGAACTATTGCTCACTTCTCCCCAGCTTACCAGTTATTAGCCTGTCTCCCCCGTCTCTTCTGCTTCATGAAGCTCTCGGCGGATCTCTCCGGTCTCCACCTACATACTCTCTGGCAGCCACGAAGATCAGGACATGCATGCTTCTATGACGCATCAGAGCTCGCCGAGTGGGGAGGATTATGAACTGTAGACCGCGGTCTAAGGCCATCATTGCTCTTCTTTGGAAGATTTAATTTGAAAATTCCCCAATGACATGTGTCTTTCTTAACGATCTTGTTTTTTTTTTCCAAATCACACAATACAGATCTAAGACTATCATTGCTCTTCTTTGGAAGATTTAATTTGAAAACCCCGCAATGACATGTCTTTCTTAACGATCTTGTTTTTTTTTCAAATCACACAATACAAACGCAGAAGTCCACAAACACGCATGTACGCTCACCCTTACGAACACATGCACGCAACCCTACATCTATGAGCACCTTCTAAAGATTGAGTCGATAAATCCTTAAGATTGAAGAAGTCACCGCTGGCGCCTCCTTATCAAGCAGCACGTCACTTACCACTAAAAGAACACGCCGAGTCGAGGACTCGAATCATGGTAGGCAGGTTCCACCACAGAAACTTTACCAGCTAAGCTACACTCGGTTCGTTTAATGGCCTTCTTTAGTTAGGTGAGAAATTTGTCGAAAATATTACATCGAGTTTACCGATGCTAATTAGAAGATTAAACATGATCTAATTATAAAACTAATCACACAGATAAACTGAAAATCACAAGACGAATCTATTAATCCAAATTAAGTTATCATTAGAAGATGTTTACTGTAACATCTGATGCTATGAGTGAAATGTACTATAATGTTGCCGATCTAAACAAGTCCTTAATTCTCAAAACCTTATACTCCTATACCTTGCGTGACAAAATATAAGATCAGCTTCGTAGCCTCCTTTAAAAAAACATTTATATCTTTTCGTTGTGCAAACCTATGATGAGAAGCAATACCGTACGTCAATACCCTCTTTTATTTTCCCCTATTTTTAGGAAAATATCGTCTACTCTTGACATTATACCTGAGCATTTTTGGCCCGGCCCGACCCGACCCGGGCCCGGCCCGCCCACGGACCTTACTAGACGGGCGTGGGTAGAGTTCTTGAAGCCCGCGAAAATTTTTTTTGGCCCGAACCCGGCCCGAAATGTTGTTTTTAGTTACTTTACACTATAAAATGCGCGGACGGCCCGTCCAAGCCCGGGCCCGGCCCGAGCCCGGCCCGAAAACTGAGGCCCGACACGTCCCGTGGGACGGTCATGGGTGGGATTTTCTCGACCCGAAAAACCCGAATTTTTTTTCGGTCCGACCCGAACCCGATCCGGCCCGTGGAATACTCAGGTCTACTTGACATGAAACTTCTTCGAATTCGTACGTACTTATAGCTTTGATCAGTGTGTCGTTATTGGGATTCGTTAGCCCGCTGTAAGCCTTTGACATTCACTTTTTCCAAAGAATGATTAGTTGTAAATCCAGCATACATTTTTAGTTTCATCCTAATCCCACATTCTTTTACGACCATGATGAATTCTCAAAGGTAGCTTGAAAAAAATAGGGAAAAGTCCGATTTACAACCTTAAACTAGCACACAAGTCTGGTTTTCAACCTTAAATTACAAAACCAGACATAAAAGGCCATCCAACTATCAAAACTGTGCAAGTTTCAACCTTTGAGCGGTTTTGGAGGTGGTTTTCCATTTTGTGAAAATGTTAAAAAAAATAGTTTCATCTAAAAAATCATAACTAATTCATTTTAAATCAGAAAAATATGGAACTAATACCCAAAGTTTTATAAAAATGTCACCTATCTATTGGTGCACTATTTAGAGTTTTTTTAAATATTATATGTTCAAGTTTCGAGTTTTTATTGCTTTTTCTAAAAATACTAGGAATTTGAATAATAAGATGCAAATGACTCCAAATAGTTCACCAATAGATAGGTGACATTTTTATAAAACTTTGGGTATAAGTTTCATATTTTTCTGATTTAAAATGAATTAGTTATGATTTTTTAGATGAAACCATTTTTTTTAACATTTTCACAAAATGGAAAACCACCTCCAAAATCGCTCAAAGGTTGAAACTTGCACGGTTTTGATAGTTGAATGGCCTTTTATGTCTGGTTTTGTAATTTAAGGTTGAAAACCAGACTTGTGTGCTAGTTCAAGGTTGTAAATCGGACTTTTCCCAAAAAAATATTACCTTGTACTCCTTTTGTTTCAATTTTTTTAGAAAAGAGAATATATTTCAATATTTCAGTCTACGCATGAAACTATGCATATAGTTGTTTGTTTCAAATGATAGATCTTTTTAGTTTTTTTAGATTTATATTTTTTTACATGTCTAGATGCATAGAAAAACTATGTACTGAAAAGTCAAAACAATCTGAAATTTGGGAAAGGGGACTTAATTCTCATTATAAGTTCTAGTCTCCTACGTTTGGCGATATATATCAACATACAGAATTCGCACATGAACCACGCAGCAAATGGAATTTGACTAAAGTGCCCTCCGTACTACTTCGATTATACGGAGTATTGTCTAGTAAATTGCTGCATCTACCGTTCGCGTTACGACAGCTCCCTCCTTACGTGCCGTCCTTTATTACTTTTGTATAGTAGTACATCCAAGTAGTATTAGTTTATTTTTAAGTGGAGTAGTGCATGACTATCTGTGGGATCTCCTGCTGCGGACTCCATATAAATCGAGGCATCATCCCCGTTCCAGTTGCGTCCAACCTCGCAAGGCTCCCCGTCCCAGAGTCCCAGTGGCCAGCAGTATATAGTGCTCTCTCGTACGGTGTGGTGTGTGTGTTAGTGAAGGTCCAGCTTAGAGTGTTACCATGAAAACTCAGAGGGAGAGGTTGCTGTCTGAAGAACCACTTCTTGAGGTCAATATGAACCACCCCTCTCTGCTACTCTTCCTATGCTTTTCTCAATAGCTTGACTTGTCGCAGGATTGCAGCACCTGTTAACTGAATATATAATGGGTCTTTACTAGCAATTTCTTCCATCTCGTGTTCGTTTCCCATACTCACGTGAAAGGAGCGACCGTGTCAAAAAGTTGGAAACCGATTTCTCTATGTAATCATTAACATTTTTCCCCCAAAGATCTTTACCTAACGTTTTCACTTTGTGCTTTTGTAAGCGCCATTCATCGTTTATTTTGGAGATAAATGGGTCTTTTTTTTTGCCTTTACCTATGTTTTTTCTTCTTAAATATAATGCTCGTATTGGCTATAAGTAAAGGACGAGATTTAGTATTTCATTTTTTTTTAAAACGAACTAGCAAGAAGAGAACTAACTGGATATACATATTTCACCAATCTCACAAGTAACATTTGCCATTGGCCATCCGCACACAGATAGCATGGTATTGGTTGTGCTTTGACAGTGCAGGTGTCCAAAAAAAGAGATAGGAACTTTTCTTTTGTAGCTCTCTCTCTCTTTTTTTAGTTTCCTCTCTCTCTCTCTCTCTCTCTCTCTTTTTTTTGCATATTGTTGAGATTGAAGGAATGACTGAATTTTCTTACAACCCTATATCCTTGGAAGGGATGCTGATGAGGAAGAAGTATCAACTATATATTATTTTTTTTGTGCCTACAGAATTCAATAGAACGTAGAAGCGAAAGGGTTATTGACATCAAGGGAGCCAACCACCATACTACTGACAGTTGGAGAGCATGCACTTACATCTTAGGTAACGAGAGGAAATCTGAATTTCGTCCCGATCTTATAAAATGTTTAGTTAAAAAAAGGAAAGGCTATCAATCTAAGTTCATAGCAAATATCATGCACCTAGAATTGTTCCAACTATGCTATGCATATTTGCTAAGTGGACATGGGAAGAATAATTTATATCCGAGCCTTCTAAGATCTCTCTGATACTTTCACTCATCAACAGTTTTTTTTGTTGTTGTCCAGTCTTGGAATTTGCTTGACAATTACCGCTTGTGACATCTATATACTGCAGTGACGGAATGCTTTGAGGAGCTAGCATACTATGGGATCCAATTCAACCTGGTGACTTTTCTTAAGAACGTGCTACATGAAAATAATGTTACCGCAGCAAGAAACTATACGAATTGGCAGGGGACTTGCTATATCGCACCACTTGTTGGAGCTATCATAGCAGATTCCTATTTGGGCAGATACCTGACCACAGTGGCTTTCTTCATAGTTTACCTACTTGTAAGCACAAAAAATTCAAACTTTACACTGGGGGACATGCAACGGTGGTCCTTCCAAAAGAAATTGCACGAATTCTAAAGCAAATAAATAATTTATTTATATTCATATAATTGATATTTAACCCGTGGTGCCAGCCCAGCCTATAGGCTATAGCCCAGACCAAGCCTATGCCAAACTTTCCTCCGAAAATCACTATCCTCGTTTCTGTTGACGGCGGCGGAGCATGACCGCGGTGCTTCGTCCCAGCACTGCTCTGCAATTTCGCTGGCTTTGCCCACACCGGACTATCGGGGAACCCCTCGCTGCACATGAGCCGCCCATCATTCTGATTTGAGGTCACAGTTTAGTAATCAAAGCATCACATCCACATCTCACTTTAATGTTGGCTTAATTGCCGGCCATGGTGCTCCGGCGGCCGCTGCAACTTTGGGTGTGTTTAGAAGTCCAAATTTTTCAAAAAAACATCCTACCATCTATCACATCCTATCACATCACCTCTCACTATTCATCTGATGCTACAGTGTATTTTGCATCAATTTTGATCAGAATTGCCAAACTTTACCCAAACATTTGGGCTCTAAACACACCCTTTGGGGAAGATGAAGAAATCTACAGCAACGAAAAAAAATCCTTGATGACTCATCTACCGAAATAGAAGAACGGGTGATTTAGGTATGGGCTGCGCTGGGCTGGCCACGGGTTGGGTAGGAACTGGATAACGTGGGTTAATTTACTGATTACAAAGGATAAATTAATTAGTTGTTTGCTTTAGAATTCGTGCAAATTTTATACTAAAAAGGACCACCGGAGCAATTCTCTTACACTGGAGTCAAATTCATATCTTGCCATGAATCAATCTTTCCAAAATTCTGTCTTGGGCACCTACTTTATTTGTTTCCACTGACCAAATTTAATTTACTGATCTTGTTCAACACAAGGGGATGGCCGCAATGACCATTTCAGCATCATTCCCGACTTGTGCCGGACCTGACTGCCTGCAGGATGGCTCTTCCAAGTCATTCGTGTTCTTCCTTGGCCTCTACATGATGGCCATAGGAGCCGGTGGCATCAAGCCCTGTGTCTCGTCTTTCGGCGCCGACCAGTTCGATGACAGCATCCCAGCCGAGAGGCTGAAAAAGGATTCCTTCTTCAACTGGTTCTTCTTCGCCATCTACATCGGCAGCTTCGTCTCGGGCACCGCTGTCGTGTGGGTGCAAGATCACTACGGATGGGTCGTAGGCCTTGGGATACCCACTCTGTCCATGGCGTTCGCCATGGCGAGCTTCATGTTGGGTTCCGGTTCATACAGGGTACAAAAGCCTCTTGGGAGCCCAATCGTCAGAGTTTTCCAGGTCATCGTTGCAGCAGCTCGCAAGTGGGCTGTCAGAGTGCCACATGATTCTTCTCTTCTCCATGATGCACCTGAGAAGGCGTCAATGGCGGATGGACATAAACTGCAGCACACACCAGAGCTCAGGTAGTTTAGTTGCCTGAATCATTTGAGAACGCTCTCTTACCAGGCCCAGTAATTTGTAAGTTTGGTGGTAACTTGCAAGATTTGTTTGTGCAGATTTCTGGACAAGGCTGCAGTGATCTCGTCAGACGAGGAGCTAGCTGATCCATGGAGGCTTTGCACGGTCACGCAAGTCGAGGAGCTGAAGGTGATCATCGGGATGCTCCCCATCTGGGCCACCGGGATCGTGTACTTCTCTGTCCTGGCGCAGTTCTCCTCCACGTTCCTGGAGCAGGGCAGGACGATGAACAAGCAGGTCGGCGCGTTCGCCATCCCGCCGGCGTCCCTGGCGTCGTTCGACGCCGTCAGCGTCATCTTCTGGGTGCCCGTCTACGACCGGGTCCTCGTGCCGGCGGCCAGGCGGCTCACCGGCAAGGAGAGGGGGCTCTCGGAGCTGCAGCGCTTCGGCGCCGGCCTGGTCCTCTCGGTCCTGGTGATGACCACGGCAGCGCTGGTCGAGACGCGGCGCCTGGCGCTGGCGCACGGCGAGGGCCCGTCGTCGTCGATGAGCATCCTTTGGCAGGTGCCCCAGTACTTCCTGGTGGGCGCCAGCGTGGTGTTCGCGTGCGTCGGGCAGACGGAGTTCTTCTACAACGAGGCGCCGCCGTCGATGCGCAGCCTCTGCTCGGCGCTGGCGCTGCTCACGGTGGCGCTCGGGAGCTACCTGAGCTCACTCGTGGTGACCGCGGTGGCCTGGCTCACGACGAGGGGCGGCGGGCCCGGGTGGATACCAGATGACCTCAACGACGGCCACCTCGATCGCTTCTTCTGGCTCCTCGCGGCGATGAGCGTGCTCAACCTGGTGGTCTTCGTGTGGTGCGCGAGGCGGTACAGACGCAAGAACGTTTACTGAGGGCGCCTCTTCTGCTCTGTCTGTCGCTAGCGAGGCCCCTCTGCAAAAGAGGGATCATTTGTGTTATTTTTTTAAGCGCGAGAGGGGTCATTTGTATTCTGAATCTTTAGGGCGTCTAAATTCATGTATGATTCTGTATTTTTTCTTCTTCTATTTTCACAGGTGAGCCTCAGTCTCTCTTCACTCTCCAGGACTGCCCAGGCTTGTGGTTTTACGCATTGTTAAATTTTACTAGAAGATTGAGGTTTGTTGGTTGAGCCATGCAAATAAACGATTCTAGCAAGAATAACCTTCCAGTTCCACTCACGCTATAGATGGCTAGCAGGGACGGATCCAGCGGTGGGGCAGGCGGGGCTCGAGCCCCCCTACCGTCGGAAATCTAATGGAGCTCACTTAAGCCTCCTCTATAAATTTGAGGATGAACAATGAGGGAAGGAGGGGTCAGAGGAAGAAGAAAAAGAAGAAAGTCCCTCCTAAATTTATTCCTAGATCCGTCACTGATGGCTAGCAAGAGGGCACAGGTGATGGATATAGATGTCCAAAAAGCCCGCAGCACGGCGGCCCGCCCGAAAGCCCGTCAATTTGGCCCGGTCCGAGCACAGCCCGGCACGATGTTCTTCGGGCCCGGGCTGGCCCGGCCCGCTGCTTAGTGCCGGGCGCGGGCCGCCACCCCAGCACGCCGGGCAGCCCGGCCCGACACGAAACTAACAGGCCGGCCCGTTGTTGGCCCGCATTTCCATCTCCTATAGTATATAACCTTCAAACCCTAAGGCTCTCAGGTCTCTCCCGACAGCCCCACCCTTCCTTTCGCTTCCGCCGCCTTCCCCTGTCTCACGACTCGCAGCGACAGCGCGCCCTGCCGTCCTCCCCTACGCGGCTCAGCAGTCCGCAGACTGCAGCTCACCGGCCGGCTCTCGTCCTTCCCCTCCGCCGCCGCCGCCCCCTGTTCCGTCCCCTCGGCGCCACGGCGCTCGCCTTCTTCCTCTCCAAGGCCGGCACGGCAGGCCGCCGGTCGCCGCTTCCTGCCTCCCTGGCTCCCTCCCAGCCTCCTTCTCGAGCAGATCTTCGGCGGGCCTGCAGATTTGCGGCGAGCGCGCGGGGCGCGACTCCCTGCCTCTCTCCCCTCTTCCTCGGATGGGCAAGCAGCAAAGTACGGTGGCCGGAGGCGGGACGCAGGCGGCACAGGCACGACGAGCTCCACGTGCTTTTACGGGCTGGCCCGGCACGAAATGGGCCCGCGGGCTCAGGCTTGGGCCGTCGACGCAGCCCGTGGGCTGACACGGCACGGCACGATGGAGAGTAGTGCCGGGCCAGGCCCGGCACGAAGTTTACCGAGCCATGCCGGGCCCGGGCCCGGGCCGGGCCAGGCCCGTTTGGACTTCTATAGTGATGGAAGACAAGTTGCAACGAAAACCTACCCGCAGAATTTGTGGAAAGAGAAAAAACGAAGAATATTTAAATATTGCCGAGCTGATGAGGTTCAATTGGAGTTTGACATCAAATCGAAAATAATGTTGAGGAATTTGCCTTGTGGAGGCCCGAGTTAGTTCCCTAATGTTTACTTAGTTTGATTGAGGATCTTTTAAATTTTAAAAAATACTAGTAAAATACACGTGCGACACGCACGTGTTTTTTTAAAGAAATCTACATGCTTTAAAATTGATGGAAATGTATGTTTTAATTTATAGCAACGATGAACGTAAAACTATAAATAAAAAACAATTTTAAGCAAGGTAGCCATGTCTCATTTTTACATCCACTTCTAGCTTTAATAAATTGTCAATGATTACTACTTACTGGTACATTATAGAGATCAAATGAGCCAAAAAATAAATCTAACCTTAGAGTTCAGCCATGCATTTTTAATTAGCTCCAGCATTGAGTCCAGAGATTGAACCATATATAGACACACAACAATCAACAAACTTGCCTCCATGGCCTCTGTCAAGTCGAAGAGTTTAGGCACGACACTGGACTGCCATCCAGCAGTGTGTTTTCCAATCTCTAATTTCACATCGCTGTGGAAAATTCGTTGTGAACCCAAACAAAATTGTAAACACACAACAACTTACTGTTGGCATTGATTTCGACCAATCTGAATATGTCATGCTGATTTCAGAAGAGTCATCATGTCCTCTGTTGTGGTGGATTTCTCTTATTCTTTTTCAAAGTCTTCCTATGCCCCACTCCAACATGATTTATGTCCTTCCATGCTTGTGGCCATGAGATATTGAAACTTAAATTTAAAACTTGCAGGTAAACTGATTTTCTGTCAATGACTTTGTTTTGTGCATGCCTACTTGATGTGTGGGTGTCATAGAAAAAATCCACAAGTGTACAAAGACAAAGGGGTGGACTCATCTATACATTTTTTTAAAACACATGTAACCTTCATGTCTATGTTCTAGCAAGTTTTATTAGATAGTATACCTCAATACGATATCAACTAAGAGAGAATAAACTCATGTGGGAATTATTGTAAAGCATTAACATCTAATTAAGTAATATGACTCAAGCTTTAACATACTTTTACAAAACAATGTTTCTCATGAATAAGTCTTTATATGAGATGCTATATATATCAAATTCAATTCCAGAACATTAACTTTGTTTTCTTCAGTTGAGAAACATATTTACTATGTATGTTTGTGGTAACCTTTTCTCTTTAGCAAAATATTCAGAATTCAGAAGTGCAGTGGACATTGTTTGACAAGTGCATTGAGCAATTTGTTTCGTGCAAGGGCGAATGCATAAAAGAATTAAGAACATTACCTTAGCAATTATAATATCCAATAGGATATCATAGCTCAAGTTCACATTTTTCAGTGGAAATGTATTGGATTAAATCATGGATGGTTAGTCAGTAAAGTGTAGAACAGATCCATTATTCAGTAAATTACACCGATGTACACCACTCTAATGCATACTTGTAGCCTATTTCATCAAAAGGAAAAGGTACACAAAATATAAGTGCTTCTATGCTACACCTGGACGAAGTTAGAAGAATACAATGCACGAGAGTTCTCTCAGAATCAGCAATCCCAAATGCAGGAACGTACCAATCTCTTGTAATCTTCTACAAGACTACGACTAACACCACTCAAGATATTACCAACGCCAAATGCAGGAATGCATCCAGTTTCGTCCTCGTCAACCATGACAACGATCCAGATGTCGGCACCGGCACCGATCCAGCGTTCTCGCCGGCTACAAGAGGGCCGGCGGCAGCGGCACCGACCCCTGCGTCTGCCTGACGCCGGTGTCGTTTCTCCAATTCGACGGCATCTCGTTCTGCATCCAGACCTCCATTGTTGCTGCAAGGAATGTGAGTAATAAGATTTCAGTTTTCACCCGGCAACTGAAGAATGAAGTCGAAATTGGAGTGACCCTCGCTGACACGACGTCGTAGCACACGGATAAGTGAGACGCTCGGTCGTAGAGCGGCGCATCGAAGTCCGTCGTGGTTTCGGCTCCGGCACCGATGCCCCCCCGCCGACGGTCGGAGCCCGAAGGCGGCGACGTTGACCCAGTCGAGGACCGCGCCAGGGCCTCGGACCGCGAGGGCTCGTCGAGCGCGCATCCCTAACGCGGAGCTTGGGCTCCCCAACAGGCCATGGAGGACCCGCGCGGACCTCGCCTTCGTGTGTCCCAGGAACACGCCTCCGTCGACCTCGACCCCGGTTCCGGCTGACCGGCCTCGTGGCGACGACGCTCCAGCTCTGATCCGGTGGCCGCGGTGCTCGAGAACGTGGTCGTGTTGTTGACCGGCGTGGGGGAGCCGGCGGTGCGGGTGGTTAGACCCAACGCGGCAGAGTGCGGGAAAAAAATTGAGTGCGCGCCGTGCGCACCAAGCGAACCGTGCGCACCCTCGCGCGTCGCCGCCTGATCGGATTGGACGCTCGGGTCCCGCGCGCTTGCCCCCTCGCCTCAATCGGCTCTCCTGCCTCGCGTGCGGCTCTCCCTCTGCTCAGGGCACACGCTGCTCTCCCTCGGCTCCCGCGGCAGGCGAACTGAATGGCTACAGCCGCCCAAGAACGGGTAAGGCTTGTTGCTGACGGCAAGATAAGTCAGTGTTTGACACTCATACAAGCAGCTGCAGGTCACACACTCACACATGGGTAATGTGAGACAGACAACGGAGGTTACAGAGATACACACGTGATCAGCTCTTGGAAATTAACCGTGGAACAAGCAGGTTACGATGAGCTACTGAAACCAAGCATGCGAAGTAAACCGACAGCGTTCTCGAGCTTCTCAGCTTAACTCTGAAGTAGCCTGAACCGGGAAGGCGGCCATCACTTGCCGCCGGTGGCGCCACAGCCGAAGAGGTAGTCGAGCGACGAGCCACCTCTGGGCGCGGTGTGCACCTTGGTCGACGGGCGGTCCTGCCATGGTGATTGATAGTCGACGATGTCAGCACAAAGACTGTGGAGCGTATGTTCAGAGAAACGGCTGAATAAGCGCGAGCCGGCGGCGACTGACCGTGAGGAAGTTGCCACAGTTCTGGGCTTCTGGCCCTGCGACCGCAAGTAGTTGTTGGTCTGGCTGCCCCGGATGCCGGCCGGGATCCCCTTCAGCTTCTCGTCGTTAGTGCCCACCGGCGCCGGCGCGGTAAAAACCCTACGTCGAAACTGAATCGCCTAGAAACTGCAGAAACCGAGGGGGAGCCGAGCGCTCCGTCCGGGAGTCACGCGCTGTCGACGGAAAGGAGCCGAATCCGAGCCGAGCGCAAGCGGAGCGGACGCCGAGTGAGTCGAGGGAGAGGGCGCAGCGCTGGGCATCGCGAGGATCTGACGTCCGATCGGTAGGGTGCGGCAAACCGACAACAGCTTCCGCACGACACGTTAGCTGAGCCAGTAGCCATTGTTTCGAAGGTACCGATTTTGCAAGGAGTGAGGGGCCGAGGGCCCGAGGCACCCTCATCCTATATTGTCTGCTCCATCTGAGACCAAGAGCACAAACGAGGTGACCTTGGCGGTGCCGGCCGATGTAAGCCAGTATCACGAGGTGACGACGAAAGTGCTCTGTAACTGGAGTGCCTCACCCTGAAGGTGGGCACAACAAAGACAACCCATAACGAATTCAACTTCTTATAGAACGGGTAGCAAAACGCAAGCACTTGTCAGACAATACTCCACGGAAGCTGCACTGCAAGTCTCTACACCATCTGTCTCTAGTTTGGTGCCCGGCCGTGCCAATTTTTTCTCGTCGAGCTAAGGGCCGCGGTGAAAATTTTTTGAGAATTTTTTCGAGGTGCTACTACCTAGTCAGATGATATATGTCGCGAAGAAAATTAATGAGATCAACATCTACTCCTAAGCATTATGGCACGATAGTCCAAAGGAAACTGGGCCGTCACGCAGCATCAGCACAGTTTCAGGAGCAATGTACGTGAACGTGAAGTGTGACTGTTCCCAGAGGAGGACATGACAGATGCACGCCAAGTTTTCGCTCGCTGCCGGCCGGCGATCCGATCCGGGCATATCCTGGGCGCACTCAGCTCACCGGTCGCGCCGCCGAAAGAGACCTCACGCTCATCTCGTCGATCCGTGACACGGTCCAAATTACGATTTTTTTGTCTTTCCATAATCCTTCCATCTTATCCACTTCTAAAAACATATGACGAGTGGGTCCGGCGTGAGGGGTAAGACAAACCTAAATTGAGTGAGAATTATTTTCAATTGTTTTCACTCCTTATAGTATTTATTGTATAGATAGAATAACAACCTCATATGAACTTGCTCTTCTACTTAAATGACAATGCAATGCTTTGCAAGCTTTTTCCTAAAAAAAAGAAAAACTGTGTTGGCGGACACATTCTCTGGCCCGGTATCTCCGTGCTAACAAAGGCCCACCAGGCCGGCAACACAGCAACCAAATATCTGGCCCAGCAAACCACGTCCCCACAATGAAAGAACAGGCAGAAGAAAAAAAGAGTGGAGAGAGAGCCCAAATGGGACTGGACCTGCAAAGCCAGGAAAACGTTTAGGCTCTGTTTGAAAGTAGATATTAGAGACCTTGGTATTGAATTAGCTTCAATACCAAATCAGCCTAGGTATTGAAATGAGTTCAATGCCAAAACTATTGTTTGGATGTGCATAAAATTGATAGATCGAGTTCAACTCAAGTGCAAATACTGATTCATGTTTGGATGCTCGTAACAACGAAATAGAAATCATTGCTCCTTTTCTCCATGGATGTCTTAGCTTCCTCACATGGGGCCGGACCGGCGGCGGGCATGGCCTTGAAGAGCTTGGCGAAGTAGAACTGCGTGGAGATGAAGCCTTGGTTGGCGAGGCACCAGCCGGCCTCGCGAGGCGTGTCCTTGATGTCCCGCTTGGCGTGCAAGTATGCGCACACAACCTTGGACAGGCTCGGGCCCTGGAGAAGAGCAGCGCAACTGTGCATGGAGGAGAAGAGGAATCTGACGCGCCGACGCTCGACTGGTGGCGGAGGAGCGGCACGCTAGCGCCAGACTGGTGGGTGGAGGGAGCAGCACGATAGACTCGAGGTCGACAGTGCACTCGAGGTCGACGGAGACGGCGCCCGACTGCTGGGTGGAGAGAGAGCAGCACGGCGATGCTCGACTTGACGATGGAGGAGCGACAGACTCGAGGTTGAGGGTGCAGAGAGCGGCAGGCACCGGCACCCGACTAGTGAGCGGAGGAGCGGTGCGATGAAGGGGCGACAGAGGAAGAGGGAGCCATGACCGCCGACAGATTGAGAAAGAGAGGCGCGGGGAGGTTGATGCTCGATGCAATACGGACGATGGATGCTTTGAATTGGGGGAAGGTGGGCGCAAGTGTATCGAATGCCAGGCGATATTCGCCAACAATTCTGTTTTCTAATTCCCTCGACGTCCAAATGGTGGTATTGGGGGAGCGAATTCCAATTCCTAATTCCATGCTCCAATACCAACATCCAAACACAGTGTTACGAATCTTTATCTTTTTCTGCCAAAGACAGGGATCCTTTTTTCTGTTGTTTCGGCCTATCTCACGTTTATGGATCTCAATATGGAAAATATCAGTATACTTTTTTTTCGAAAAGGCTTGTAGCTTAGTGGTTACAATAGCCTTGGTAACACCTCAGGTTCTGGGTTCGACTACCCGTGGGAGTGAATTTCTCAAGATTTAACGACGTTTGTGCTTTAAGTGGTAGACGGCGTTCCCGTCGGCAGCGAGGTGCTTGTGGTGACTTCGCAAATTTTGAGAATTTGTCGGCTCAGTCTTCAAAGATGCTCTTAGGGGTAGAATTTGTGTGTGTGTTCACAGAGATGAGTGTGCGTGCGCATCTATTTCTAGTACAATATTATGTAAATCTCGAAATATTTCGAAACGTTTTAGAGAAGTTTAATCTCGACAGCTCATTTTGGCTCCTCCCGGTCCCGGTGAGTGCGCTGAACCTGGCCGTTTTTTCTACTTTTCACATGTATCCTCCCGGTGAGTGCAAAGACTGTTTCTTTAGTTTTCGCATGTATCCTCCAGGCTGTTTCTTTTAAAAAAATAATCTATCTATATCTTTAACTCTATCTCTACTCTTCCGTTTTATATCTCCATATCTTTAAGATTTTTTTGGCATTTATACGTTGATCCCGTCTCCAACACACACACATCCTACCCCGCAGCCTCTCCTCCGCGACCTGATGCCCCTAGACATTCGGCCTCCGTATAAAATGGGGTGTCGTTCCATTTTGTGTTGCCTGGAGTTGCTTCTTTATACAACGTTTCTTACAGGTCTCTATACAAACGATTTGATACACCATGGACATAGAGATTCAAGAACCACTTCCTCAGGTAAAAAGACAACTCTCTCTACCAGTCCTCAGTCTTCTACACTTATTAGATCATTCCTTTTAACCGGTTGCTCCTATAGCCGGGAGGTCTGGTTCCATGTCTTTGGTGAAGTGGGCCTCCATCCTCCTATACCTCAGGTAGCCGAGTCTCTCGCGGCTTGGTGGTTACGCGAGAAAGAAATGTTTCGACTCTTTGACTTGGCTAGTTGTTTGGTCGCTTTGGCGTGAGCGTAATCGTCGTGTCCACGATCGTTGCGCCTCGATGCCGGTCGCTCTGGCTCCATCAATCTTGGATGAGGTCAAGCATTGGGCCTATACTAGTTTCAGAGGGATTGTTTTTCTATTGGCCTCTAGGCTTTGAAGGTCGCGTCGGGCCCTTTGTGTTCTAGATCTTGTTTTTGTTTTGCCTTCTTGAAGCTCTTGTAAACTTGTGGTTGTGATTATAAACTCAAATTTCTCTTCTACTTAATGAAATATGTGCTATACCCGTTCTTTTCTTTCTCATGGTTCTCTTTTTCACGTGTGTAACTACTTTCTTTTTCCCTCTTGGCGTCACAAACTTATGATGTCCTGACGAGAGCTCGGTTTGTGTTATGACAGAATTCAGGAAGGGAAAGGACCACTCGCATCCGGGGAGCGAAACGCCGCACCGGCAGTTGGAGAGCATGCAGTTACATCTTAGGTAATCGCAAGCTGTTGGGTCTCAGAAATCTTTGTTCAACGAATTTGGGAACTCCGGATCTATGTTACTTTCTCCCGTGAACACCTTTTCCCGCTGCCAACTCTCTTACATTTTGCAGTGACTCAATGCTTTGAGGAGCTATCGTACTATGGAATCCAGTTCAACTTGGTCACATTCCTCAAGACGGTGCTGCAGGAAACCAATGTCGCCGCGGCAAGAAACTACACAAATTGGCAGGGGACTTGCTATATCGCGCCGCTGGCTGGAGCTATCATTGCAGATTCCTATCTGGGCAGATACCTGACAACAGTGGCTTTCTTCACAGTTTACCTACTTGTAAGCATAAAACTTTCTTCACAGTTTACAATACGTGCTGTCATTGTTCTAGAAACAACAACACCTAACTGTTCATGGTTGCTGTTCTTGTTCAACACCAGGGGATGGCTGCAATGTCTATTTCGGCGTCGTTCCTGAAGGGTGGTTCATCTCAGCCCGCTGTGTTCTTCCTTGGCCTCTACCTGATGGGCATAGGAGCAGGTGGTATCAAGCCGTGTGTCTCATCTTTCGGCGCTGACCAGTTTGATGACAGCAGCCTAGTCGAGAGGTTGAAGAAGGATTCCTTCTTTAACTGGTTCTTCTTCGCAACCTACATCGGCAGCTTCGCTGCGGGCACCACAGTTGTGTGGGTGCAAGATCACTACGGTTGGGGAGTTGGCCTCTGGCTCCCAACTCTGTTTATCGCGTTGGCCATCGCAAGCTTCTTGCTGGGCACCAAAAAATACAGGGTGCAAAAGCCTCTGGGGAGTCCAATTATAAGAGTGCTTCAGGTTATATTTGCAGCTGTTCGGAAATGGAACGTAGTTTTACCGTATGACGATTCTCTTCTCCATGAGCTCCCAGAGAAGACACCAATGGTGGATGACCATAAATTGCAGCACACGCCTGTTCTCAGGTACTAGTTGTTTGAAGTTTGATCTTGGTTTGAACACTCTTTACATAGACGACACCATCTTTTCCGTGACTTGGCAATTTCGTTGTTCAGATTCCTTGACAAGGCTGCAGTGATCTCATCAACTGAAGACCCGTCTGACTCTGATCCATGGAGGC
Source organism: Cenchrus fungigraminus (assembly GCA_036936925.1). Lineage (NCBI taxonomy): Eukaryota > Viridiplantae > Streptophyta > Magnoliopsida > Poales > Poaceae > Cenchrus > Cenchrus fungigraminus. The sequence continues at coordinate 127,454,681 of CM072777.1, forward strand.
TCTGCACCGTGACGCAAGTAGAAGAGCTGAAGGTGATCATCGGGGTGCTCCCCATCTGGGCCACCGGGATCGTGTTCTTCGCCGTGCTCGCGCAGTTCTCCTCCACGTTCCTGGAGCAGGGCAGGACGATGAACAAGCATCTCGGCGCGTTCGCCATCCCACCGGCGTCCCTGGCATCGTTCGACGCCGTCAGCGTTCTCATCTGGGTGCCCGTCTACGACCGGGTCCTCGTCCCAGCAGCCAGGCGGCTCACCGGCAATGACCGGGGCATCTCGGAGCTGCAACGCTACGGCGCCGGCCTGCTCCTGTCCGTCCTTGTGATGGTGACCGCCGCGCTGGTCGAGACGCGGCGCCTGGCACTGGCGCACGGCGAGATGTCGTCGTTGAGCATCATGTGTCAGGTGCCCCAGTACTTCCTGGTGGGCGCCAGCGTCGTGTTCACGTGCGTCGGGCAGATGGAGTTCTTCTACAACGAGGCGCCGCCGTCGATGCGCAGCCTGTGCTCGGCGCTGGCGCTGCTCACGGTGGCGCTCGGGAGCTACGTCAGTTCACTCGTGGTGACCGTGGTGGAGTGCGCCACGACGAGGGGCGGCGGGCCGGGGTGGATACCCGATGACCTCAACGCCGGCCACCTCGACCGCTTCTTCTGGCTCCTCGCGGGGATGAGCGCGCTCAACCTGGCGGTCTTCGTGTGGTGCGCGAGGCGGTACAGGCGCAAGAGTGTTCCCTTTCCTTGAGTATTTTTATTGTAATAAAGTTAATATTTTTTTGCGAGGAATAAAACTAATATTTTGCGACATCGAATTGCTATACCTGATGGGCATAGGAGTATAAATGAGTGGTTTGCGCTCGAAAAAAACACAACTACTCCAGGAGGACTAGGTGATTGAAAATTGAAACCTGGCATTATCGAATTGCCGTAGCCGCGCGCTTCGCGGAGGTCGCGCCTGGCGACGCCTCCGCCGGACGTGGTCCTCGAGACGCGCCCTGTTCATTTGGTTTATCAGCCACCAGTCAGCAGTACTTTTTTCTCAAAACAAATCAGTCACCAGCTACCAGGCAACGTTACTTTTCTCTCAGAACAAATCAGCACCAGCCACTTGTCGTCAGCCAGACGAACAGGGTGCTTGACGGAGGCCAGGATGCCTCCTCCCGATTGGGCGACTATGAAAGAGCGGTGCCGCTCAGATTGGGGATGAGGTGCGGCCGCCGGCGAACGGACGGGCGGCGGGAAGACGAGGAGGACAAGCGACAGGCACGAGGGGGTGATATGTAAAGATATAGGGGGCAAATCCCGATTATTAACCCTGATCCAAACCAGGGAGCAAATTGAAAATATTCGGATCGCGACCATTAATCGCGATCCAAACCAGGGGCAGATTGAAAATAATCGGATCGCGATTAATAGTCGCGATCCAAATGAGGGGTGAAGATCGTGATCTAAAAAAGGAGTCTTCCCCCTCCTCCCGACCCCCCTCTCGCCCCCCACCGCCGGCGGCTTGCCGAAGCAGGATCTCCCTGCTCCGGCTGCCTCGGCCCCGCCCAAGACCGGATACCGAACCTCCTCGTCGTGCTCTTCCCATCCCCCCGCTCCTCTTCTCCTTTCGTGTCCTCTGCAGGGAGATCGGCGAGGTGCCCCCATGGTGCTTCTTGAGCTCCAAGAAGCCATGGGCGACGACGACCTCCTCGGGAAGGAGCCCCTCGACCTCGTCTCCGCCTCCGGCACTCCTTCTCCTGCCGCGCGCGGCCCTCTCCTCCTCGTGCCGCCCGCCGGGGCTCCGCCCTCCGGCCCGGCGGCCACCGACCGCTCTCCCGCCGGCCGCGGCCGGCCGCCGGCTGCGCCGCCCCCTTCTCCTCGTCGCCCCCCTCGCCGCCGGGAAGGCGCCGCCGGCCGCCCCGGCGCGGTGGGTTCGGCCGCGGCCCGGCCGGCCGCTGCCGCTGCCCGCCCGGCCGTGGCCGCTGCGCGCAGCGCCGCAGGCCGCCCCGACGCAGGGGGTGGCCGCAGTTCGGCCCACGCCGGCCTCTGCCCCGCCGCTGGCCGGCCCGCCGCCTGCTGCCCGTGCGCGCGGCCGCCCTTCGCTGGCCGCCGCGGTGCGGGGGGCCGGCCTTGGCCGTAGGCGCGCCTCCTCCTCGCGGGGGCTCCCCTGCCCGCTGCAGGGGCTGCTGCCCGGCGGCAACGGCCGGCTGCCCCCCTCTCGGCTCTCCCCCGGCCGGCTCCGGTGCCACTTCGCCGACCACCCCGGTCCCAACTCCCTGGTCGCTGCTCCCCCTCTCGTCGCCGGCCAGGTGCCTCCTGGTGCCCCGCTGCTTCCCTCCCCGACGGTGGCGCCGGTGTGCGCCGGGGATGCCCTCGCCGCACTCGCCGCCGTCTCGGGTCTCTCCCCCGCCACGGCCACCGCGCTCGCCGCCACCGGGCCGGCCGCTATCGCCTCCACCCTTCGCGTGCTAGAGGCGTGCGCAGGGCACGGCGGCGGCAAGGTGCCGTCCTCCCCCTCCACCCTCTCTGCCTAGCCGCGACCTCTACGCGGGCTGGAGGCGTGCGCGGGGCTCGGTGGTGACAAGGCGCCGTCCTCCTCCTCCACCCCTCCGCCTGGCCGCGTCCTCTTGAGGCGGCGGGCAACAACCGCCTGCAGCTCGTTTCTTCTACAGGTGCTGATGAGGCGCGCTCTGCGGGGTCGGCGGATGACGGCCAGGGTGGCCTCGCTGTCCCCTCTGGCCCCCGTCTGCCTCCGGTTGCGCCGGTGGAGATGTTGGAGCCAGGCTCGGCGGAGCCCGGCCCCTCCATTCCCTCCTCCCGGGAGCTCTGGGACCTTGAGGCTTCGGGCTCCTCCGCCTCGGACTCGTACTCCCCGGTGGCGCGAGGTCGCTCCCCCTCTCCCACCTTCTCGGAGCAGCTGCGGGCGGCCGGCATCCCGATGCTGGGGCGTACACCCTCCCTGCCCCCTCACCCGCCTCGGTCGCTCCTCCATGCTCCCCCGCCCCGGTCGCCTCCGCCGCTGCCGAGCTTTCGTCGACGGCCACGCCGCGACCCGTGGTCAGCTCCGCCAGGGGGATCCTGGGCAAGCAGCCGCTGTCCCCACCTCCGCCGCCTCCGCCCCCCCTCGTCGGCGCGCCAAGGCGGGTGGCGGCCGCGCGGGCCGTCCTGCCGGGCCGCCCGTAGCGGCGCCCCGCCGTGCTGCGGGGGTGGTTGTGGGGCCGCCACCGCCTCCCGACGGGCACACGAGAGGGCCCCAGGTTGACGCCGACGGCTTCGTCGAGGTGCGATCGCGCAAACAGCTACGTGCGGAGTGCTCGCCGCCGCCACTGCCGCCTCCACTCCCATCCTCCGTCCCCTCGGATCTGGTGGGGAAATGCTTCAACTGCTTCGGGGAAGACCACATCGCCGCCACTTGCCCTCACGCACCACGCTGCTTCCGGTGCCACCAGCTCGGCCACCACGGGAGCTCGTGCTGGCGCCCGTAGGTCTGCCTGGTGACGGTGGAGGGCGCCCGCCCACGTCTGGGGGGTCACACCCCCTCCCCGCCTCTGGTCGCTTCGCACCCTGCCGCCGGTCGCTCCCCGCCTGTACCTCTGAGGTGCGCTCGGTCGCCTCCACCTCCGCCGCTCCAGTCCAGGCGGGAGGCGTGGCCGCCACCACTTCCGGAGCCCCGTCGCCGCCCTGCTCCGGCAGCCCGCGGCCCTTCGCCACCTCCTCCGTAGGAGGGGCGTCGCCGCACCCCTCCGGCGGCCCGTGATGCCCCTTTTCCGCCGCTGCAGCCATGACGCGGGCGTGCCCCCCTTCCGCGACTCGCCACGTTGCGGCACCCCAGGTGGGGGTGCTGCCGCCGCCTCGTCACCCCGCAGCTAGGGCGGGCGAGGTGGCTTGGGGGGTGCCGCCGCCTCCTCCGCTTCCCGCGGGAGCCACCGCTGGTGCCCCCGTGTTCGGTGCCGCGGATCGCCGCTCTCCGCCTCCGCCTCTGCCACCTCCCACCCCGGCACCCCTGGGGCACCCTTCGTGTCGCCCGCAGCTGGAGAGGTGCATCGTCTCATGCATTCCTGATGTGGTGGCGAACGAGATTGTTTTGGAGCGCGCTCTGGTCGTGATGGTCGTGGGCACTCGTCCGTTCGCTTCTACGACAGGCGTGGTTGCCTACCTCACCGGTCGCTTGGGCGTCCAGCCGGGGACGTTCATGCCCTACCCCTACCACCCTGAGGACTTCCTCATAGTCTTCCAGGACTCCTCTGTGATGCTGCGGGTTCTTCAGGAGCCCATCCCGTATGGGCCCTTTCGCCTCACCTTCCACCGGTGGCGGCGGGAGAACTGGGCGGTCGACGCGCCGATGCGCTACCAGGTGCGGGTGGGCAACAAGGACATGCCTGCGCACTTGTGGCTGCAAACCATAGTGCAGGACGTCCTCGGCTCCTCCTGCGCGGTCATCACTCTGGCTCCTGAGTCGGAGTCGAAGGCCAACCTCAAGGAGCTCTTCGTCCTGCCAGGCTGCATCGACCCGGACTTGATCCCGGTGCAAAAGGACATGCTGGCACCGATCGAGTTTCCTGGGTTGGGCACCACCCAGCCCTGCCTGCGCTACCGGGCGACGATCGTCATCGTCGAGATCATCGACACTCAGGCTCCCCCGGTTGACGGTGCCTCCCAGTCGGGAGGGCCGGATGGTGGCCCTTCTGGTACTTTTGGTCGCTCTTTTGCTCCTCTGCAGCCGGGGCCCTCGGCCGTCAGGGACGCTGCTGCGCCGTCGAAGGCCCCGAGGGGGGCCTCCACCCTCGTCCGACTTGCAGTCTGGTTGTGCCACAGGGGGGGCGTGGACCCGCCTGCTGGGGTACCCCCACCTCTACTCCTCCGCTCGTCCCTCCGGCTCCCTCCTACCCCTACTTGGCGCTGCAGGGCATTCACCGCCCGCCTGTCATCCCGCCTTGGTCGTCTCGCCTCTCTGTCGCTGTTGCGTCGTTCATCGCTCGTGTCGCGCCCTCCTCTGCTAGGGCGGTCGAGGTACGTGCGCCGACGGTGGCGGCCCCGCTTGCTCGGGCCTCCTCCGCCTCCTCTTCGGTTCCGGTCGCGCGACACCTCTGCTGTGACGAGAGGCCGCGGCTGGAGCACCTCCCTCCTCTTCACGAGTGGAAGCCACCCAGGTGCTTCAACGACGACCCGATGCTTCTTGAGGCGGCACTCCTGGTCGCCTCTTCTGCATTGCCTGCACGTACCGTGGGCGCCGCCGGGGGCCCGGCCGCTGCCAGCCACGACCTGGACACTACCGAACACGGTCTGGCCGCCGCCGGCCACGACCTGGCCGCTGCCAGCCAGGGCCCGGCCACTGCTGGTCGTCGCCCGGTCGCAGCCTGGCTGCTGCCGGCCGCGGCTCCGCTGCGCCTATCACGACCGCTGCTGGCCGCCGCCCGATCGCCGCTGGCCGTCGCCCGGCCATCGCTGGGCATAGCCTGGCCGCTGCCGGCCGCGGCCCGACCGCGCCTGGCCCCGGTTTGGCAGCCGCTGGCCACGCCGACCACTGCCCGGCCGCGGCTGGCCACTGCCGGCCTGCTGCCGACCCCGGTCTGGCCGCAGCTGGCCTCGGCGCGGCTGCGGTGGGACTCGGCACGACGACGGCTGGCCACAACCCGGCTGTGGCTGATGTAACACCCTGGGTTTTCAAAATCAGAAAAACCCAGCATTATGTCTCGTGATAGTCCTGGATCAGACGCTATCACGCACAGGCATTCATCACAGATAAATAACAGTCATACATCGAAATAAAACATCAGAGTACGAATAATTATCTGATTATTACATGTCCTGTTTATTCGGAGTACATCAATACCCGCCTCTTGGCGGAATAACAGAAATAAGAGCCTACGCAGCGGTAGCTAACTCCCAAAAGGTGTCTCCATCTTCAGGCATCTCCCACAGGCATCCTTGAGCGAAGCGTCATGCCCCCTCAGTCGTACCATCCGTCGGCGTTATTGTCGTAGTCGGACTCGTACCCTGCAAGCTCAGGGGCTATCCCCAAGGATCGGGATAGGTCCACGTCACCAACCGTATGATAGCTTTAAGTGGCCTACTTCTAAGGGGAAAAGAGTATATCAAGGTAGTAGCAGGGTTTTCTTTGCAGCAGCAGCAATAAATAGAGTAATATCTCCATAATTCCACCATAACCCATATCTCTCATCCGCAAACGGATACATCTGGTCACCCAGATCACCGTCACCATCACCTATCTCCATCTAGGGTCGGTGCGAGAACTCCCACTTCACACACCTCAATGGTTGCACCCGAATCCACGAGGCAGAGGGAGCAACTCTCCTCTCCCTGAATACAACCACAGCTCACCAATCACACTCATCCTATAAGAGGGGAGGTAGAAATCCCAAATCATAAGAGTCAGAGAAACAACGGGCATGTCCATAACCGAGGACGCGGCTATACGTATAGATCTAAACTCCGCAGAGCGTGTACACCAGTACTCAACTCGGAATAGTACCCGGACGGTGTATGGCCGACCGAGCCTACCCTACCGAACGAACACCTAGGAGTTACGATTCCATCCTGTATCCGGGTCTCGATGCGGTCCTTCGCAAAGGTCCACCCCAGAACTGCGAAAATGCCCCCGTGTGGCCACACGGGGTGCGCCCAAAGGGAAGGGACTTCACCCTAACCCTCTCACTGATGCCCTCTATCCTACTGGTAGGTATGGCATCGCACTTGCTAGGATCGGGCGGCCCTATCCCCACTCTCGGTGAGGTGGTGTGTACGAAAGTCCCGTGTAACAGGTGACCCACTCGGTTTCAGACCGGGGCGAGCTCATATCCTCCAAGTCATCACAAAATCCCCATCACCTGTGCTCCTAAAACAATGTACCCGCCATAGGCACCACATTGGGCAACGTCTGAGAAGACGATCCCTGGCCCCCGATCCCAGACCGGGTTGTCTCGAGCTCACCCCCGCTAAAGTATCCCAAAACACCTTCTCCTGCCGGTTTTCCCAACACACGCCAAAAAACTACCACAATAATCCCAACACATGCATAGCAAGCTCAGCATATCATCTAGCTTAACTAAACAGTAGTAGTAGGTCAATCAAGGACAAGTATGTAAAAGAGGCTATGCACGGGTTCATCATATCCATCACTATGCAGTAAGTAAAGCACTAGCAATTCTAATAGCCATGCCTAATGGGCATCCAAAGAATGGTCGGGCGTGAACCTGGGTACGAGTAGTCGTCGTAGCCGAGGTCGTCGTCGTAGTCCTGGTTCAGCTCTCCGGCTCCGGCAGCTCCTAGAAGCGTATTTAAGTAAATAAACTCGGCTACTAACAGCAATAAATCCAAGATGAAGAGCCAATAAGATCCAAAAAGAGGCAAACTCTAGTCTAGCACGGAGTTTGGATTTTTAGAAGATTTTTAGCAGAAGGTTCATATTTTTCGGAGCTAAAACGGATTTATTATGATTTTCCAAAGGTAAAATACATTTCTAAAATTAAAATACGTAATTACAATATCACATACTTTAGGCCGGCTTTAAACTAACTCTTGCTAGCTCTAAGGGGTCCTATAGCTAGCTGCTGGCCGGCTCCTGCGCTGACGCGGCCGCCTCATGGGTGGCTATAGGCCGGCGCCTGCCCACATGGCAGCCCACGTGGCTGCGCGCGTGGCTGCGTGCGCGGGATCCGGGGAGATCCGCTGTGGCGCGGCGGTGTGCATGCGTGTGTGTGGCGCGCCCGTGAGTGGGCCGGCGCACGGGATCCCGACGGATCCTCTGCGAGGAGTCGCATTTGTGTGCGTGCGTGCGTCGCCAAAACCCCTGGGATTTTGCAGCGATGCCGGCACGTGTTCGGCCAAATGCCGCAGAGGGGCGGTGGCGCGGGAAGAGGGTCGCTGGCGGCGAGGTGCGGCCGGGGCTGGTCAACAAGCAATGTGGCTCGGCTCAGGTGGCGATTGCGCATCAGTCAAGACCACAAGGGGGACACCTAGGGACCAGCGGCGACCTTATCGGCGACGACGCGGTGTGAGGCTCGGCGGCGCAGTGCGGGGATCACCGACGAGGGCACTGGGGTGAGCCAAAACGCCAGACGCATGTGCGTGAGCATCTAGCGAAATGGAATGACCCAAAAACTGGGGCTTTTGCCCTTTGCCCAGACGTGCACGGCGTGGCCGGCCATGGCGGAGCTCAGGCCGGCGCATGCGGCGGCGGAGCTCAGGGCTCCCGCGGCCGGGCATGAGCGCGTGTGGGGGCGCGCGAATGCCGACGGCGAGGCGAGCACGGATCAGCCACAAGGGCGGCGCCTTTCCCCCTGCTACCGCGTGCATAGAGCAAAACCTCTGGCGACGGCCATGGCGGCGTGGCGAGCATGGCGACAGCGTTCCGGCGGTGTGCGCGACTACGCGAGTCAAGGGAGGCGGCGGAGGCGTGCGCGTACACTAGGCAAAGGCAGCGGGACCTGTAAGAAAATCCCAGCACGACTCGAAGGCCGGCTTCACCATGCGGCGTGCGCAGCGGCGGCAGCGTCGGCGAGCACGCGTTCCGCCTCGGCTCGAAGGCCGGGGCGTCCACAGATAGGCGAGGAAGCTCAGCCTCACCTCGGTGGCCATGGGCCGACATGCAGGCGTCGATGAAGAGGAGCGGAGCGGGCTCGTCGGCGAGGAGGGAGACGGCGGCGCGGAGCACAGGAAGCAGGGGAAGAAGGCGTCGTCGGTGTTCACGGCTTCTCGGCGTCCAGCGGCTCCACGGACGGCCTCCGGTCCTCGCGGCGGCGTCGACGTCTCTCCCGCGGATGGCCTCCGGCTTCTTCTCCTCTCCCCCACCTTCTCCTTCTCCGGCAAGCAGTGGCGAGCGGTGGAAGGGAGAACTCCCCGGCGGCTAGGGTTGGGAGTTCCCCGGGGCTGTGGCCCGGCCTACTTATAGCGGGGAGCAGTGCGGGGGCACGTGGACGGCTCCGATGCGAAGGAGGGCGCGCGGCGGCATCGCGTCAGCGCCATGGCCGGCGCTCCAGCGCTTTAGCGCTTTGGCGCGCGGCGATGCCAGCGAAAGGGGAAAAGAGGGGGATGACGACGGCGACGTCACGCTGACGCGAGCATGACACAGAGCGGGACCCGGTCGTCAGCGGCTCGGTGCGGCGGGGTTAGGTGGTAAGCGGACCGCGCGCGCGTGGGCCGCGATGGGCTGCTGTGAAGGAAAGGAGAGGGCGTGGGGTGTGTAAAGAAAAAGAAGGAGGAGGTCGGGCGGACTTCTAGGTTTCGGGCCCGGAGCCCAGCTGTGCTATTCCTTTCCCCTTTTCTAATTCTCCTAATCCCCTTTCTATTTTAGTTTCATATTTGAATATAAATTCAAATTTGAAACCCACACAAATAAACTCCAAATAAAACCAAATGAACTCCAAGTTTCTCACACTAGCATTTTATATTTCCTAGGAATTTTATTTAATTCAAAAATTAAATCTAGGAATTAAAGGAGAGAAAAGGAAGACATCCTTACTTAATTTGATAATCACTCAAACAATTCTTCAAAAATTTTAAATCCTCATTTTTACTATTTAACATTCCTCTATAAAATTGAGGGATGTTACAGACTCCCCCCTCAAAAGAATCTCGTCCTCGAGATTTAAGAACTTACCTCCGTTTCGAAGAGGTGCGGGTACTTCTCTCTCAAGACTGACTCTTTCTCCCACGTCGCCTCTTGCTCGGTGTGATTGCTCCAAAGCACCTTGCAGAGGCGAATGGTGGTACTCCTGGTAGCCTTCTCGGCCCAATCCAGAATCTTCACCGGGTACTCCAAGTACTCCAAGTTATCTTGCAGGTCACTAGCATCGGTGGAGACATGCTTGTCAAGCTTCGGGTCGAGGCACCTCCGGAGTTGCGATATGTGGAACATAGGATGCACTCCGGCAAGGTCAGACGGTAACTCCAACCTATAAGCAAGTTTCCCCACCTTTGCCACAATCTGGTAGGGTCCAACGAACCTGGGGGCTAGCTTCCCCTTCACGTGGAACCTCTTCGTGCCTCTAAGCGGTGACACTCTCAGGAAGACGTAGTCACCAACTTCGAAGGAGACATCCCTTCGCTTAGGATCAGCATAGCTCTTCTGTCTGCTCTGGGCTATCTTCAGGTTCTCCCTAACCTTGGCCACATTCTCCTCAGCCTCAAGAATGGAAGCAGGACCGAAAAAGATCCTCTCCCCCACCTCAGACCACATCAACGGGGTTCTACACTTTCTGCCATACAGAGCTTCAAAGGGTGCCATTTGCAAACTTGCCTGATAGCTGTTGTTGTACGAGAACTCAGCGTAGGGCAAACTCTTCTCCCAATCATTGTTGTAAGTCAACACACAAGCTCTCAGCAGATCTTCTAGGACCTGATTCACCCGTTCAGTCTGTCCATCTGTCTGAGGGTGGAAAGCTGTACTATAGTCCAAGTGGGTGCCCATCGAATCATGCAGACTCTTCCAGAACTGAGCTGTGAACTGAGCACCACGATCGGACACGATGATGCGTGGTGCTCCATGTAACCTCAGGATATGCTCAACGTAGAGATCGGCCAACTGACTCACAAAGTACTTGTTCCTTACCGGAAGAAAGTGTGCTACCTTGGTCAAACGGTCCACAATCACCCAAATCGAGTCATTCCCCTTTTGAGTGCGGGGTAGACCCACCACGAAGTCCATGCTGATATCATCACATTTCCACTGAGGTATCACAAGCGGCTGTAGTAGTCCGGCGGGTCTCTGATGTTCCGCCTTCACTCTCTGACAGGTGTCACATCGGGCAACATACTCAGCTATGTCCTTCTTCATATTCTCCCACCAAAATCGACACTTCAGGTCTTGGTACATCTTGGTGCAACCGAGGTGAATGGAATACTGAGAATCATGTGCTTCCTTTAGGATCGTCTTCCGGATATCCTTTCCACTAGGCACGCATATGCGATCTTTCAACCACAACGTGCCTTGCTCATCTATGCGGTAGTCAGGGGCCTTGCCTCTCGTCAGAAGATCTTTCACTTCCTCAATCTCAGGACACTTCTTCTGGGCTTGCCTGATCTGGTCCTCTAGGTTGTACTTCACCCTCAACTCGTTGAGCTGACCTTTCTTGACAATGTCAAGCTGTAATCGCTCCATCTCCTTATACAACTCTGGCTGTTCTTTCTACACCATCAGGTTGTTGCAGTAACTTCTTCGGCTCAACGCATCGGCCACGACATTCGCCTTGCCAGGGTGGTAGTGAATGTCGAGGTCATAGTCCTTTATCAACTCTAGCCATCTTCGCTGCCTCAGGTTCAGCTCTGACTGGGTGAAAATATACTTCAGACTCTTGTGATCCGTGTAGATATCACACTTGTTGCCCATCAAGTAGTGCCTCCATATCTTCAAAGCATGAACAACAGCAGCCAACTCAAGGTCATGTGTCGGGTAGTTCTCTTCATGCTTCCGAAGCTGTCTCGATGCATAAGCAATCACTTTGCCTTCCTGCATCAGCACACAACCAAGACCCTGCCTCGAAGCATCGCAGTACACCACAAAGTCCTTGTTGTCATCGGGAAGCGTCAACACAGGAGTTGTGGTGAGTCGGGTCTTGAGCTCTTGGAAGCTTGCTTCACACTTCTCTGACCACACGAATGGCGTGTTGTTCTTCAGCAACTCGGTCATCGGTTTCGCAATCTTAGAGAAGTTCTCGATGAAACGGCGATAGTATCCTGCCATTCCGAGAAAACTCCTGTTCTCTGTCACTGTCTTGGGTGACTGCCACTTTGACACAGCTTCGATCTTCAAGGGATCAACTGCAACTCCCTCTCCTGACAACACATGCCCATGAAAAGCCATTTCTTCTAGCCAGAACTCACACTTGCTGAAGTTGGCATACAACTGATTCTGCCTCAGCTTCTCCAGCACAATCCTCAGATGCTCTTCATGCTCTTCTGTAGTTTCCGAGAAGACCAAGATGTCATCAATGAAAACCACGACAAACTTGTCCAACTCATCCATGAACACCTTGTTCATCATGTTCATGAAGTAAGCAGGGGCATTCGTAAGACCGAACGATACGACAGTGAATTCATACTGCCCGTACCGGGTCACAAACGCTGTCTTGTAGATGTCCTCCGGGCGAATCTTCATCTGATGGTAGCCCGATCGAAGGTCAATCTTGCTGAAGTACTTGGCCTTCTTCAACTGATCAAGCAGGTCATCAATGCGTGGCAACGGGTACTTGTTCTTGATGGTTACCGCATTAAGAGCGCGGTAATCGACGCACAGCCATTGCGTCCCATCCTTCTTCGGCACAAACATCACCGGTGAAGCCCAAGGTGATGCACTTGGTCGGATGTACCCCTTCTCACGGAGAGCTTCCAACTCCTCCTTTAGGGTTGCCAGCTCTAACTTGCCCATTCTGTAAGGTCTCTGTGCCACGGGTGCTGTACCTGGCACAAGGTTGATCACGAACTCCACGTCGCAGTCTGGTGGTAACCCCGGCAGATCATCAGGAAAGACATCGGGGTACTCATAAACCACTGGAACATCGGCCACTATCTTGGTAGAGAGGTTGTACACAACTGGTACTTCCTGAGACTTCAGCGGCTCGAAGGTGATCTTCATTCCCTTCAGGTGTATCAGGGTCACTTGTCGGGGTGACGAGGAGATTACCCCTTTGTGAGCGGTGACCCAATCCATGCCCAGAATAACATCAATTCCATTAGACTTCAGCACGGTCAGATCTCCGAGGAACTTGTGACCCTTGATGAACATCTCCACCCCTTTGCAAAGCAGGGTGCAACTGATATCTCCGAGCGGGGAGCTCGTTATAATGGGTTTTGGTCGGGGTGTCATGGGAAGAGACAGTTTGTTTACAAAGTTAGAGGACACATACGAACTAGTTGCACCAGTATCAAACAGAATCAAAGCCTTAGTGCCGCAAACTAAAAACTCACCGATCACGACGTCATGAGCGTCGGCAGCCTCCTCCTCAGTCAGGAGGTTGAGCCTTCCGCGATCAGCGGCCGGCTGGGGAGCAGCCTGAGGTGGCCTCCCTCCTGGAGCTGGTGCCCTGGCAGGTGTAGCAGCAGTCTTCTTGCTGGGGTACTCGTATGACTTGTGGCCTTGCTTGCCACAGGCGTAGCACGTCGGGGTGAAACCTCCAGCACTGGGTCTCGACGCGCTCTGCTGCGGGCGGTTGTAGCCACCACCCTGCTGCTGGTAGTTGCTCCTTCCTCCTAGGTATGGTGCACGGTTCCCTCCGAAACCACGTCCGGGTTGGTTGTTCCCTGGGCGGTAGCTTCCCCGGAGCAGGTTGCTCTGCCCACTCCTCGGCTTCTGGAAAGATCGGTCGCCATGGTCCCGATCTCCGAACCTCTTCTTGCCCTTCATGCGCTCCTCATGCCCCCTGCGTTCTTCCTCGAGCGCGATAGCCCTGTTCACCATGTGGTGAAGGGACTTGTGCTCGCTGGCCTTCAAGCCCTGGCGGAGACCATGGTGCAGGCCTCGCAGAAACCAGAACTGCTTCTTGTCGTCGGTGGTGGTGTCGTCAGGGGCATAGCGCATCATCTTCATGAAGTGCCTCTCGTACTCCTCCACCCGCATCGCACCCTGAGTCATGGTGCGGAACTCCTGGACCTTCTGGATTATGACCTCCTTCGGCAGGTACTGCTCGCAGAACACCTCGCAGAACTCCAGCCAGGTGATAAAAGCTGGGTTCGGATGAGTCCCGGAGTAGTTATCCCACCAAGACTTGGCAGGACCCTCGAGCTGGTGGACGGCGAGAGCGACACACTCCTCATCGGTGTAGGCGATGAGGTCAAGCATCGTCTCGATCACACGGAGCCAGTCATCAGCATCGAGGGGATCGTCCGAGTAGCTGAAGGTAGGGGCCTTCAGACGGATGAACCTCTCGATCTTCTTGGCGAAGTCCTCCTCCACCGGAGCGTTGCGGTTCCCACCGACTCGGTTCTCGACGGCGTCAGCCATCCTCTGCATCAGCTGAGTCTACAGGGCCATCACCTCAGCTAGGTTAGGTGGCGGCGGTGGCGGTGCTCCTCCACGGCCACGACCACGCCCACAACCCTGGGGAGCCGGGTGTGGCGCAGGCTCTTCTTCGGCTTCCTCCTCCTCAGCGCCTTGTCCGATGGGCGGAGGCGGTGGTGGTGGCACCATATCGCCTCGGCCATGTCCTAGGACAGGCACGTGTCCACGACCATGAGCGCGTCCACGTCCATGTACGGGAGCGCGGCCACGTCCACGGCCACGGACAGGCGGGGCTGGCGGGGCTTGCTCTTCCGTGGCAACCTCAAAACGTCCCAACAGACGGCCGGACCTCCTGATCGACATCTTGCTGAAAACACGACCAAGGATATAGGAAAGCCTCAGATACGTCACTCACCAACAAATTGAGTCTGATATACAATCATGAAAATATTTCTACTAATATAAATCTTACACTCAATGAGAAGAAGCAATAAGAACAAACAACTCCATTAAGACCAAACAATCAGCATCCATTATGAGTACATAAGTTTCCTCGAGGCTGACTCAAGCCTTGGAGGTCACACACAACAACGATCTAATATAGCGTTACATGATCTCAAAAGGGTGTGCAGATCTAGGTGTGAAAAGACTCATAACTCAACATGCACCGGAACAAGCTCTCGGCTGCATGGAACACATCATGGAGACTACCTATCTTACAACTCTACTCTTATTAGCATGGTCATGCTCTGGCACACTATTCGAAGCGGGCCTTCTTGTACCTCACTGGGAAACGGTCCTCCTCGGGGAAGTCCCTGGGGAACATCCGTGACAGCCTGGAGTGAGCGGCCCTCACCTCGTCGGTCTCAACCGGAGTGGCCATGTCGGCCAGGGGACACAAGTGAAGCTTGAGGACGGACGGGTGGAGCCTGAAGGTCTCCTTGCGGATCGCTCGCTGACGCTCGGGGGGTAGCAGACTATTGAGCTCCTGAAGCTCGTCCACACGAAGTGAGTCCGCGTCCTCCCAAGTCTTCAGCATCCTCTTGCACTTGTCCAGCAGGAACACAGAAGTCCTGGTGAGTGCGGCGATGTTGGCGGTGTTGTTGTAGTGGTCCTACACCAGTTCGGTCACTCTAGCCTTCTCACGGACCAGGTTGCATCCCTGGGCGGCAAACTGAGCATCCTTCTGATCCAGCTTGGCGAAGAGACGGGTGAACCTAGCCTCCTGCTTGCGTAGATCCTCCTGAGCGTAGATCTTCTCCTCTCGAGCGGTCACCCTCTCAGCCTCAGCCTGAACTGCCAAAGAGTTGGCGTGGTGAAGTCCTCGCTCAAGCTGCTCAACTCGCTGGCGAAGGGTGAGGTTCTCCACGAGCAGGCTCTGGGTGCGGGGCTGAAGCTCCTTCAGCTCCAGAGTGGTGTACTCCAGTCTGCTGAAGAGTCCACTCGTCTGCTCGCTCAGTCGGCGAGCGTGAGTGTCGAGGTCGATGAGGTAGCTCCCAGTGGTGACGAGCGTGTCATCGGCCTCACGTAGAGGTCCCTGAACAACCTCCTTCTCGTAGAGTGCTGAAGGGTCTGGCAGTCCGTTCACGATCGGAGCCACTCTGTAGTAGTCCTGGGGGATCAGCCTCAGGTCTCCAGTCCTGTAGACGTCGCGATACCTAGCCAGCAGGTGGCGAAGTACATGGCTGCAGGCGGTGTCCACAGCATTCCTGACGTTGAGTCCTGTGCTGTGCTCGAGCATCCCGGGGAAGCCTGGAAGCGCCGGGTGGGGTAGGACGGCCACCGTGCAAAGCAGTAGTGGTCCCGACAGCGTGTGGACATCCTCAGCGTGGTAGGTGATGTGCGTAGGGGGAATCCCCAGCCTGAGGACGACCCTGTCAACCCAACGGGCGAGTCCCTCCATGTGCTCCGGGAGCAACTCCACCTCCTGACGAGCCATCTCCTGTGACACGGAAGAAATTTCTAGTTAGCGCAGGTGAGATAGAACTTTTCAAGAGAAGGATAAGTTTTGTAAAATAAGTCAAGAATGGTATATAGCAAAAGAGTTTCGTTCAGAGTCCCAATTTCTAACGACCATTTCTAAGGGCACGTGCTACGGTCAAGTATGGCTCTGATACCATCTGTAACGCCCTGGGTTTCTAAAATCAGAAAAACCCAGCATTCTGTCTCGTGATAGTCCCTGGATCAGACGCTATCACGCACAGGCATTCATCACAGATAAATAACACAGTCATACATCGAAATAAAATATCAAAGTACGAATAATTATCTGATTATTACATGTCCTGTTTATTCGGAGTACATCAATACCCGCCTCTTGGCGGAATAACAGAAATAAGAGCCTACGCAGCGGTAGCTAACTCCCAAAAGGTGTCTCCATCTTCAGGCATCTCCCACAGGCATCCTTGAGTGAAGCGTCGTGCACCCTCAGTCATACCATCCGTCGGCGTTGTTGTCGTAGTCGGACTCGTACCCTACAAGCTCAGGGGCTATCCCCAAGGATCGGGATAGGTCCACGTCACCAACCGTATGCAAGCTTTAAGTGGCCTACTTCTTAGGGGAAAAGAGTATATCAAGGTAGTAGCAGGGTTTCCTTTGTAGCAGCAGCAATAAATAGAGTAATATCTCCACAATTCCACCATAACCCATATCTCTCATCCGCAAACGGATACATCTGGTCACCCAGATCACCGTCACCATCACCTATCTCCATCTAGGGTCGGTGCAAGAACTCCCACTCCTCGCACCTCAATGGTTGCACCCGAATCC
Organism: Cenchrus fungigraminus; assembly: GCA_036936925.1. Lineage (NCBI taxonomy): Eukaryota > Viridiplantae > Streptophyta > Magnoliopsida > Poales > Poaceae > Cenchrus > Cenchrus fungigraminus. Next base: position 127,471,381 of record CM072777.1, read on the forward strand.
GCGAGGCAGAGGGAGCAACTCTCCTCTCCCCGAATACAACCACGGCTCACCAATCACACTCATCCTATAAGGGGGGAGGTAGAAATCCCAAATCATAAGAGTCGGAGAAACAACGGGCATGTCCATAACCGAGGACGCGACTATACGTACAGATCTAAACTCTGCAGAGCGTGTACACCAGTACCCAACTCGGAATAGTACCCGGATGGTGTACGGCCGACCGAGCCTACCCTATCGAACGAACACCTAGGAGTTACGATTCCATCCTGCATCCGGGTCTCGATGCGGTCCTTCGCAAAGGTCCACCCCAGAACTGTGAAAATACCCCCGTGTGGCCACACGGGGAGCGCCCAAAGGGAAGGGACTTCACCCTAACCCTCTCACTGATACTCTCTATCCTACTGACAGGTATGGCATCACACTTGCTAGGGTCGGGCGGCCCTATCCCCACTCTCGGCGAGGTGGTGTGTACGAAAGTCCCGTGTAACAGGCGACCCACTCGGTTTCAGACCGGGGCGAGCTCATATCCTCCAAGTCATCACAAAATCCCCATCACCTGTGCTCCTAAAACAATGTACCCGCCATAGGCACCACATTGGGCAACGTCCGAGAAGACGATCCCTGGCCCCCGATCCCAGACCGGGTTGTCTCGAGCTCACCCCCGCTAAAGTATCCCAAAACACCTTCTCCTGCCGGTTTTCCCAACACATGCCAAGAAACTACCACAATAATCCCAACACATGCATAGCAAGCTCAGCACATCATCTAGCTTAAGTAAACAGTAGTAGTAGGTCAATCAAGGATAAGTATGTAAAAGAGGCTATGCACGGGTTCATCATATCCATCACTATGCAGTAAGTAAAGCACTAGCAATTCTAATAGCCATGCCTAATGGGCATCCAAAGGATGGTCGGGCGTGAACCTGGGTACGAGTAGTCGTCGTAGCCGAGGTCGTCGTCGTAGTCCTGGTTCAGCTCTCCAGCTCCGGCAGCTCCTAGAAGCATATTTAAGTAAATAAACTCGGCTACTAACAGCAATAAATCCAAGATGAGGAGCCAATAAGATCCAAAAAGAGGCAAACTCTAGTCTAGCATGGAGTTTGGATTTTTAGAAGATTTTCAGAAAAAGGTTCATATTTTTCAGAGCTAAAACGGATTTATTATGATTTTCCAAAGGTAAAATACATTTCTGAAATTAAAATACATAATTACAATATCACATACTTTAGGCCGGCTTTAAACTAACTCTTGCTAGCTCTAAGGGGTCCTATAGCTAGCTGCTAGCCGGCTCCTGCGCTGACGTGGCCGCCACATGGGTGGCTATAGGCCGGCGCCTGCCCACGTGGCAGCCCACGTGGCAGCGCGCGTGGCTGCGTGCGCGGGATCCGGGGAGATCCGCTGCGGCGCGGTGGTGTGCTTGCGTGTGTGTGGTGCGCCCGTGAATGGGCCGGCGCACGGGATCCCAGCGGATCCTCTGCGAGGAGTCGTGTGTGTGTGCGTGCGTGCGTTGCCAAAACCCTTGGGGTTTTGCAGTGGCGCCGGCACGTGTTCGGCCAAAAGCCGCAGAGGGGCAGCGGCGCGGGAAGAGGGTCGCTGGCGGTGAGGTGCGGCCGGGGCTGGTCAACAAGCAACGTGGCTCAGCTCAGGTGGTGATTGCGCGTCGGTCAAGACCACAAGGGGGACACCTAGGGACCGGCAGCGACCTTATCGGCGACGGCGCTGTGTGAGGCTCGGCGGCGTAGTGCGGGGATCGCCGGCGAGGGCACTGGGGTGCGCCAAAACGCCAGATGCGCGTGCGTGAGCATCTAGCGAAACAGAATGACCCAAAAACTGGGGCTTTTGCCCTTTGCCCAGACGTGCACGGCGTGGCCGGCCATGGCGGAGCTCGGGCCGGCGCATGCGGCGGCGGAGCTCAGGGCTCCCGCGGCCGGGCACGGGCGCGTGTGGAGGCGTGCGAATGCCGGCGGCGAGGCGAGCACGGATCAGCCACAAGGGCGGTACCTTTCCCCCTGCTACCGCATGCATAGAGCAAAACCTCCATGGCGACGGCCATGGCGGCATGGCGAGCATGGTGACGGCGTTCCGGCGGTATGCGCGACTACGCGAGTCAAGGGAGGCGGTGGAGGCGTGCGAGTGCACTAGGCGAAGGCAGCGGCAACTGCAAGAAAATCCCAGCACGGCTCGAAGGCCGGCTTCACCATGCGGCGTGCGCGGCGGCGGCAGCGGCAGCGTCAGCGAGCACGCGTTCCGCCTCGGCTCGAAGGCCGGGGCGTCCACAGATGGGCGAGGAAGCTCGGCCTCACCTCGGTGGCCACGGGCCGACGTGCAGGCGTCTATGAAGAGGAGCGGAGCGGGCTCGTCAGCGAGGAGGGAGACGGCGGCGCGGAGCACAGGAAGCAGGGGAAGAAGGCGTCATCAGTGTTCACGGCTTCTCGGCGTCCAGCGGCTCCACGGACGGCCTCCGGTCCTCGCGGTGGCGTCGGCGTCTCTCTCGCGGACGGCCTCCGGCTTCTTCTCCTCTCCCCCACCTTCTCCTTCTCTGGCAAGCAGTGGCGAGCGGTGGAAGGGGAGAACTCCCCGGCGGCTAGGGTTGGGAGTTCCCCGGGGCTGTGGCGCGGCCTACTTATAGCGGGGAGCAGTGCGGGGGCACGTGAACGGCTCCGATGCGAAGAAGGGTGCGCGGCGGCATCGCGTCGGCGCCATGGCCGGCGCTTTGGCACACGGCGACGCCAGCGAAAGGGGAAAAGAGGGGGATGACGATGGCGACGTCACGCTGACGCGAGCATGACGCAGAGCGGGATCCGGTCGTCAGCGGCTCGGTGCGGCGGGGTTAGGTGGTAAGCGGGCCGCGCGCGCGTGGGCCGCGATGGGCTGCTTTGATGGAAAGGAGAGGGCGTGGGGTGTGTAAAGAAAAAGAAGGAGGAGGTCGGGCGGACTTCTAGGTTTCGGGCCCGGAGCCCAGCTGTGCTATTCCTTTACCCTTTTCTAATTCTCCTAGTCCCCTTTCTATTTTAGTTTCATATTTGAATATAAATTCAAATTTGAAACCCACAAAAATAAACTCCAAATAAAACCAATTGAACTCCATGTTTCTCACACTAGCTTTTTATATTTCCTAGGAATTTTATTTAATTCAAAAATTAAATCTAGGAATTAAAGGAGAGAAAAGGAAGACATCCTTAATTAATTTGATAATCACTCAAACAATTCTTCAAAAATTTTAAATCCTCATTTTTACTATTTAACATTCCTCTATAAAATTGAGGGATGTTACAGCTGACGCCAGCTTCGCCACCACTCCACCCTCATCGACCTCCGCCTGCCGCGATTTTGACAGGGGTGCCGTTGTGACAGCCTCTGCGCGCGGGAGGGAGAGCTCCACCTTGGTCGCTCGCTCTCCTGCCTCCCCACGTGTGGTGCCGGTGGCAGATGTCTTCCGCAGGTTGCTCCCCCTGGCGGCCCGCCAGCTACTGTTGCCCAAGGACACTTTGCTCGGCTCCTCCCTCGTGGTCGCCCCGCCTCCACTCCGGTCGCCTTCTCCTTCGCCGGCCCCCGCCGAGTCGTGTCCCTCTACTCGTCGTCACTCGTCGGACGTCTCTCCGGTGGTCGCGGAGTTCACTCCGCCCTCCCCGGCACTCAGGTCGCGTTCCCCACCTCCTGCTGCAGCTGAGGGACCCTCTCAGGGAGACCTCGAGTCGCTAGTGGCGGACTTCTGCGCCTCTCTGCAGTGGCCACCTCCGCCTCTGGCTCTGGGGGCCCCGCGTCGTCACCGTGCAAAGGTCTGCCCGCCTCTCGCCACGCTTCGCCGAAGCAGTCGTCTCGCTGCGGTTTCCATGGCTCGGGGCCCGAACCCGGTCACCGCGGGGCAAAACCTGCTGATGCGATGGCTGGGGGTCGTGGGACCGCGCGAGGCACCCGACGCTGACGCGTTCCAGCGTTACACCAGGCTCTTCGCGGTAGGCCTGTCGGAGGAGCACTGCAGAGCTATCCGAGAGCTCTTCAGCGTCCAGGTCGACGGGTCCTTCCAGTGCTCCGTGCTAGAGGACGACGAGTTTCAGGCGGCAGTTCGTGAGCTCTTCCCCGAGGAGCGACTGGTCGTCGACGCGCAGGCCTGAGTCTGCGTTAGTCGCGTGGTCGTCTCTTTTAGTGTTTCAATGGATGTAAACCTAGCTGTTTGGAACGTCCGTCGACTTAACCAGCGTGCTAGACGCTCGGCGGTCCGCGAGTTGGTAGCTTCCGAGCGTGTCTCTCTTCTTTGTCTACAAGAGACTAAGCTCATGGTTGTACCCCCTTCTTTCATGCTTGATATGTTAGGCCTCGACTTTGACTATGTTGCGTTGCCGGCTGTGGGCTCCCGCGGTGGAATTTTGGTCGCTTGGCGAAAGACAATTGGCTCGTCTCCTCCCTCTCCACTGGCCTTCACCATGTTACGGTGAAGGTCACGCTGCTCTCCGCACCCTCTCAGTCCTAGTGGCTCTCTGTCGGGGACAGCTATAAGGGTCCCCTAATGACAGGGGAAATAACCCCTTTCCAAAAAAAAATGAAAGCGAACAAACAAACCCACAAACTGCAAATCACGCCACGCATGACCGCGGCCCATGGCAGAGAAAGGCCCACGGCCCAAAAAGCCTCAGCGGCCCATCAAATAGCCGGCCTCGGCACCCCTCGGGCGAACCTCCGTCTCGCTCGAGGGCCAGGCGCCGCACCACGAAACCTCCGCCTCGCCCGAGGGCTTGACGCCCCCTCGGGCGAGTTTCCGCCTCGCTCGAGGGCTTGACGCCCCCTCGGGCGAGTTTCCGCCTCGCTCGAGGCCGCTCTCGACCCGCGGTGCCGCACCTGCTCCCCCGACCGGAGCATCAAATGCTCTGACGCCTCGCGGGTGCCCGGGTCAAAAGCGAATCCCCGCCACGCCGGCCCTCTGACACCGCCTGGGAATTATATCCCGGCGCTGTTCGACCAACCAGTTGTAACGCCCGCGTTTTTAGCACCAAATAAATCACCTAATAAATCATGCGTAATTTCAAAACTGTCCAGCCGAGCTCAATTACCCCCTTCAAACCCTAGTCACTGTCCCTCCCTCTCACCCCGGCGCGCGCGCCGCGAATCCCGCCGGCACCGCCCGCACCCGGGCCAGCACCCACGCGTGCCTTCCCAACGCCGCGGTCGGCCACCGTGCCGGGAATCCCGCGCACGCCGCGGTCCCGACAGCCGGTCCGCCTCGCCATCACCGCCATCCCGTAAATCACGCCGACGCCCGGACAATCATAAAATCCCGCAAAAGCCCTTCCCCTATTTCCTAACATATTCCCCAATTTTTTCTAAACCTTTTTCCCTTTTTTTTCCTTCCTTTTTCTTCCTTTTCCTTCTTTCCTTTCTTTTCCTTCCCTTTTTCCTTTTTCCTCTTTTCTTTTTCCTTTCCCTTTCTTTCTTCTGTCTCTCCCTCGCTTCCCCCTCCTTCCTCCCGCGGCCAGAGCCGCGCGCGCGCCCCTAACCGGCGCCTGGCGCCGTTGACCCCGGGGCCCGTGCGCGCCTGCACCACCGCGCCACCCAGCACGCCACCGCGCCACCCCAGCACGCCACCGCGCTGCCTCCCTCTGCGCCGCGCCGCAGGACGACGCGACGCGTCCCTGCCGCCGGCACCACCACACTGCGCCGACCGGTCACCTCCACCGCCCAAGGCCAGCTCGCCGCCTGCACGCCGGGTCTTGTCCACAGCACCGCGCCTCCTCGCCGGCACGAGTTGACCTGCCACCGGTCGCCGCCTCGCGAAGCTACTCGAGCTCGCCGGAGCCGACCTCGCCGGAGCGCCGGTGTGCACAAAAATCTCCCCCGAACCGACCTTGCTCCGGCTATAAATAGCCCCGCCCCGTCCTCGCCGCACCACCAAGCCACCACAGCTCCTCCATTGCCTCGCCGCGCAACCTTCCCCAAGCTCCACCGTGCCGCCGCCCCTAGCACCGCCGTCTCCCCCTGTCCGCCGCCGATCCACTTCCTCGCGCCGCCCCAGCCCAAGGTGAGCACGGGGATGAGATCCCCTCGTCCCCCTCTCCGTATTGCCCTACTCCCCGGCCGCCGCCGCGGCTAGGGCCGCCGGCGCCCCCTCCTCCAGAGCCGGCCGCCGCCCCCCCCCTCCTCTCTCTGTTCTAAACCGTGAGGGAGGAAGGAGATGGCTTTTTAGCCAAGAACCCCCTCACCTTTCCCCTTTTTCCCACCAAACAGTGCCTCTATTCCCTCTCTCTTTCCTTCTTTCCAAAACAGCCCCTAGGATAATAAATAATTGGAGGTTAAGTACTGCTAACCCTAAACAACTTACAACCAGGCCCTAACCAAGTTTATATTATCATAAACACCCCCTGTCTCCGTTAATAGAAATTACTAATAGATCCTTAGCCCCTATAAACTCCCTTTAACCCGACATTTCATGCACAATTTTTTATTTCCGTTTAAACCCAAACTTCACCACACCCTTCCCAGTAGTACCCCCACCGAACCAACCCTCTCCCTAGGACTTATATATATCCCCTCTCCGCTCATCTTCCCCTCCTCGAGCTCGGCCGGTGATATGTGTGCTTATATTGCTTGCTTGTCTATGTGTGCACTATAGCCAACGGAGTAGACGAAGGAAGGTACCCCGAGCCGGAAATTGGAGTCGACTACTGCGAGCAGGAGCCCGAGGTCCCGAACACCGAGCCAGCACTCCCCGAAGACTTCGAAGACGGCAAGTTCAATCTCATCCTTTGATGCATGCTTTGATCCTAGTTTTATAATCACAACCCTATACCCGTTTTATAAACTGCATATTGTTTTTCTGCAAAAACATGGTAGGATAGCCACCCTTGATTGCTATGATTGAATCTTGTTTTGGCCTAAATGATTGCTTTAAAAATATGTGAGTGCTTTCAAAATGTGTGAGTGCTTTAAAAATGGAAATGGGATATGTTTGGAAAATGAGTAGACGGGATGGACGCGTGTGTCAGGAGTATGGGTGAGCTCGTACCTTTGTGGTTGAGCGTGTTGGAGATGTCCATCTTGTCGTTAAGGACCGGGTTGCGTGACATCTCACCTGACCCAATTATCGTACTACCACTCGACCGTTGTATGTGGCAACGGCTTAACATAAATCCCACTAGTTAATCTACTTGCCATCAGGAGTGCGGGTGAGCAGCGGGAGATCAAGGAGTAGGGGTACGATCTGTGTGAGGTACGCCCTGGTTACGAGAGATAACCCCTTGGGTGCTCCCGTGGTGGCCCGTATGGTTAGCTAAGGTGGGTAATGGCTTTGATAGGATCCGCACCGGCACTAAGGTGTTCGTGTGGTGGTACCCTACTTGTGGGTAAAGATGTACAACCTCTGCAGAGTGTAAAACCTATTCGAATAGCCGTGTCCACGGTATTGGACGAGTCACGGTGGGGTCACAAAACTAGTGTTTGGGTTTGGGATGTTTTCATGGCGTGAGTTGTTTTCTGGCAAAGTGTGTGGCTGTGTGCCTGGGCTACTGCGGACGGGGAGTCCGGTAGTCTTCATTTGGTTTTCACAAAACAACTGAGTTATAAAAATTGTTTGCGAAAACCTTTTCGAAAGCAAACCCCTGCATGAGTAAATGTGTTTGTAAAATAAACCTTATCCTGATCCTTGATAGATCCCGTGCATGACCTGCTTATAAGCCCCTCCATGGGTGGGGTTGAACTTGTTGAGTACGTATGTACTCACCCTTGCTTAATTAACTGTTTTTCAGAGGAGGATCCCGACTTCGTTCCCGAAGACGTCGAGTAGGTCGCTGTCCTGCACCCAACCCGTGCCTGTGGAATCAGGGTCGCCACAGAGAGCTTCCATGGCGTGGTACTCTGATGAGGCCTTAGAAGCCTTCGCTATCGTAGTTTGGTCTTTAGCTTTTGTGTTGTTTCTCGTGGCAATGGCGCTTCCGTGCCCACTATGCCGCCGTGATGTAAGGGACTGAACCACCTATTGTAATAAATGTGTAGCCAGCCTCCTGGGACTGGTATTTATGTCACATTTAGTCACCTCTGATGAGGGGACGCTTCAGGTGGTATCAGAGCCGTAGGTTGGCCGTAGGATATGACCCCTAGGATGCGAGACCTCCTCTGGCCCTCTCTAATCTTTCCTTTGCTAAGCTCATCTTTTCCAAAATCTTTACCTTGATCCTTGCCTGATTCCAGATGGCTAACCCCGAATGGAACGGAGGAGTCTGCCCTGTCCAGCCTGGCCTCCCTAACCTGTTGCTACTCAGCTTAGAACGCGTCGGAGTAAGGGATCCGCCGGAGTTCGTCTATCGGGAGTACGAACGCTACGGCACCCTTCGGTGTAAGCTGCTGATATTCGTGGGAAGAAGCATGCTCTACCCCGACATAGAACCTTGGTTCGTCTCCGCCACTGGGTTTCGCTTCGCCGACACCTACCCAAAGGCTGCTCGGAAAGCCCTGCGACGCCTACGAGTGGTCTATAGGCAACACCTTCGACGGACTCCGATGGGATTTTTCCCACCCTCTGGAGGAAGAGGACGCTCATGGATCGCCCGGATGAGAGGACTCGGAAGGGAAGAAGAAGACCTAGAAGATACAATTTCTCACCTGACCATCTACCTCAGAGGCCTAGACCACCTCTACCAGGAGCAAGCCCAGCAACTGAAGCAACAGATTGACAGAGCGGAAAGAGCGGAGCAAAGGATAGAGCTGGAAAGGATTAAGACAACCATGGCGGAAGTTGAGCTACGCAACCTGCAGCGAGATTACGCCAGAGAAAGAGAACGCTCTGAGGTATTCCACAAGAACCTATGGGATGAGCTCCACAAGGAACGTAGGAGAAGAGAAGAAGCTGGGTTGATGGAGGATGAACCCGAAGAAACCCACTGGGATAAGGGAACCCAGACCGAGGATGTGATGTTGGAGCAAGATCTTCCACCGAAGAAGCGTCGCATTCAGCCTGAGGAAGAATCCCCATAAGAAGAGTATGGAACGCCTAGGCTAGAACTATCGTCATAATAATAAGTGTACCCCTGAGGAGTGTACCCAACCTTTGTGAATAAATAAAACTATCTATCTTTTGTACCCTTTGCACAACTTGTTCAACTCTACCCTTGTTTTCAGATGGCCGAAGATGGATGGACCCAAGGCGTGTGCCAGGAGGAGCCTGGTTTTGCTCGCCTTCTTATCAACTCCCTGGAGCGCCTCGGTATCACTGAGCGCCCAAGGTACTACAGTAGAGAGTACGAACAACTCGGCACTCTTCGCTGTAGGGTGGTCCTCTCCATCGCCAGAAGCACCCGCTACCCCAACGTCGAGCCGTGGCGCGTGACCGCCACAGGTTTTCGACATCGGGATACCTATCCCTTGGCCCTCCGGAAAACTCTCCGTTACCTGTGCAGGATCTACGAGGAACACCTCGTCCCCACACCGATGAGGTATTTTCCTCCCGCCATCAGAACCCCAGTTTGGCAGGCCCGCATGAGAAACCTGGAACGACGCCGCCACCAAGAAGACCTGCTGTACCACGTAGTTGCCTACCTTGTCTCCCTGGATAAGCTCTTCGATGACCAAGCCAAGCACTTGAGGGAGCAAATCAGTCGGGCCGAGCAAGCTGAAGTCACAGTGAGGATGCACCAAGTCCGAGTGGCTCAAGCAGAGGCAAGGACCGCAGCCGCCATAAGCAGTGAAGTCGTTGCCCATGAAAGCCTCAGGCGAATCCAGGATCAGCGCATACAGGAATGGACCAACAGTGGAACACCCGTTCCGGCTGTGGGAGAAGCACAAGTCCTAATTGGGACACCCCTCATAGGATGGGGAGGAGTTCCTGAGACTCCAACACCGACTGTAGCCGCCGAGCAACCAACATCAACCGCCGAAGAAGGAACTTCCGCCCAACCCCAAGAGAACGGGAACCCCCAGGATGATGACGGTGATGAGCTGCTCATTCCACTGGAAGCACACTCCGCCCCAGAAGATGGCTCACCCCGCGAGTAGCATGCCCCAGAGGCCCTTGCCAAGGAATGAAGCCGTGCTGGTCCGAGCTTAGAGCCGCACCCTTAGCTTTTGTCGTAGTGCCTTGTCGTGTAGTGTACCAGCGTTGTACCGGTCGAGTAGTTCGGGATGTATCCTCCTCTCATGAGTAAAATGAAGTTGGTTGTGCTTGTGTGTCATGTGTGCTTGTTGTGTGCTTGACGGCAGGAGTCAGATCCTGTCTTTTCAAAAACCCATCTTAATCAACTTAAACATCACATAAAATCTCATAGAAACCCGCTCCCCTACAGATGGTTTCAAGGCGTCCCGCCGGGAGCTTCCAAGGCTCCGGTCGTATGGACCCAAATGCGGAAGGATCGCATGCAGGACGAAGGGAGCGCCCTAACGACCAAGAAGTGTATCAGGATGAAAATGGAGGAGAAAACATGGTTCCGCCACCGCCACCACCTGCCGTAGACCTGGCGCAAGTATTGGCTAACCAGACCCTGTTGCTGGAAGCCATAGCCAATGCCATCACCCGCCCAAAGCCCCGTGTTCTGGGCATGAATGAGAAACTGATAGAATTTCTCCGGACAAAGCCACCCACGTTTGGCGGGTCCGTGAATCCCTTGGATGCAGATGACTGGCTGAGGGCCATCCTAAGGGAACTAGAGCCATTCAACTGTGAGGATCGAGACAAAGTTCTTTTGGCCACCCACCAGCTCACTGGAACAGCCTTAGCCTGGTGGGAAAACTACTGTGCAGCGGCCAAAGATCCCTCCGCCATCACTTGGGATGAGTTCGTGGAAGAGTTTCGTCGCTACCACATCCCAGAAGCCACACTAAAGCGCAAGGCAGACGAGTTCCGTGAACTTCGCCAAGGCAACAAGTCCGTGGAAGAATACACCTACCAGTTCATAGAGTTGGCTCGTTACGCCCCTGAGGAGGTGGATAAGGACTCCAAGAAGCAGGAGATGTTCAAGAAGGGTTTGACTCCGGAACTGAGGACTCTGCTTACCCCTCAGATCTACCCTGATTTCAACACACTTATGAACATGGCCATCCTCACGGAAAGAGCCAAAGCAGAAGAGAAGAAAGAAAACAAGCGCAAGTTCATGGAGCACAAGGCTCAACAGCAGGAACGTTCCCAGAGGCAGAGAAGCTTCGGACACCCCATGTCCAGATTCCAAGCCCCCATGCAGTACAGAACACAGTCCCAAGCCACGGGCTCTCAAGGCCCCAGAACCCAGTTCAAACCGTACAACCACCAGAACACCATGAAGCCTCCACAGAGCAACACTAGCCAGGTCACTGCCAACAACAACAACAACAACAACTCCAGGGTGTGTTTCAACTGCCGTGAGACCGGACACTTCATCGCCAACTGCCCATATGCCAAAAAGCCAACAGTTTCAGCCTTCTCCAACTCCGTGAATGGGCCGAGACCGGTTGTATCTGGAGCCAACCGCGTGCCAGTTCGCAGCAACAACAACAACTTCGGCAATAACAACCAGCAGATGAGGCAGCCCCAGCAGTCTTATGGACGAGCCCGCGTCAACCACATCAACGCACAGGAGGCTCAAGAAGCATAAGGCGTAGTGCTCGGTGAGTTCCTGGTCAGCTCAGTCTTGGCAACCATATTATTTGATTCAGGAGCATCACATTCATTCATATCCTCAAGTTTTGTGGAAAAACACAACATACCTACAGTACTACTAAAAACACCCCTATTAACTCGAACACCCGGAGGTGACATTAAGTGTCAACTAGGTTGCTCCCGGGTGAGAATAATTTTAAGTGGGGTAGAGTTCCTAGCGGACCTGGTAGTACTGAAGTCCAGAGGGATAGATGTGATTCTTGGGATGGACTGGTTAAGCCTTCACCACGGCCTTATAAGTTGTGCCGATAAGGTAGTACACCTAACCAACCCAGATGGAGTGCAAGTAACCTGCCGTACCCGAGGAAGCAGACCAGACATAATGGTTTTTAGCATGGAGGCCAAGTCCCTAGAAGAAATCCCAGTAGTACGGGAGTACCCAGATGTATTTCCCGAAGAACTCCCCGGAATGCCACCAGATAGGGATATAGAGTTTGTTATCGACCTCATCCCCGGAACCTCTCCCATAGCCAAGAGGCCCTATAGGATGGCAGCCCCTGAATTGGCAGAGTTAAAGAAGCAGCTGAGAGAACTTCAGCAAAATGGGTTCATCAGACCGAGCTCATCACCATGGGGAGCCCCAGTGCTTTTCGTCGAAAAGAAGGATAAAAGCCTGAGGATGTGCGTGGACTATCGCTCACTAAACGAAGTCACTATCAAGAACAAGTATCCTCTCCCCAGAATAGATGATTTATTTGACCAACTAAAGGGAGCCAAATATTTCTCGAAGGTCGACTTAAGGTCAGGATACCACCAACTCAAGATTAGGGAAAGTGACATCCCAAAGACCGCCTTCGTCACCCGTTATGGACAGTATGAGTTCACAGTGATGTCCTTCGGACTCACCAACGCACCAGCGTATTTTATGAATCTCATGAATAAGGTGTTTATGGAAGAGTTAGACAAGTTTGTCGTAGTCTTTATTGACGACATACTTGTTTACTCCAAGAGCGTGGAGGAACACGAGCAGCATCTTCGAGTAGTACTGGAAAAACTGAGGGCGCACAAGCTGTACGCTAAGTTCAGCAAGTGTGAATTCTAGTTGGAGAAAATATCTTTCCTTGGACATATTCTGACAGCAGAAGGAGTAGCAGTAGACCCTGGGAAAGTCGAAACAGTTTCCAACTGGCAACAACCAACCAATGTGAGCGAAATCAGAAGCTTTCTTGGTTTAGCAGGATACTACCAGAGGTTTATTGAAGGATTCTCCAAGATTGCCCGACCCATGACAGAGTTGCTCAAGAAGGAGAAGAAGTTCGTCTGGACCTAGTCGTGTGAGAAGAGTTTTCAGGAGCTGAAAAGAAGACTGACAACCGCCCCAGTACTAACCTTGCCAGACATCCAACGGGATTTTGTCGTCTATTGCGACGCCTCACGACAAGGACTAGGATGTGTTCTCATGCAAGATGGGAAGGTAGTGGCATATGCCTCCCGCCAGCTCAAGCCCCACGAGCAGAACTATCCCACCCATGATTTGGAGTTTGCAGCCGTAGTGCATGCCCTTAAGATTTGGAGACACTACCTGATTGGAAATAAGTGCGAGATCTACACGGACCACAAGAGCTTGAAGTACATTTTCACCCAGCCTGACCTAAACCTAAGGCAAAGAAGGTGGTTGGAATTAGTCAAAGACTATAACCTAGAAATCCATTACCACCCGGGAAAAGCCAACGTAGTGGCAGATGCCTTAAGCAGAAAGTCTTATGGAAAAGCAGTACCTAAGAATGCCCAATTACAAGAGGAAATGGCACGACTCAACGTGCACATTGTTCCCCAGGGCTACGTTCACCAACTAAGTGTCCAGCCCACCCTAGAAGACAAAATCAGAAAAGCCCAAGAATCCGATAAGGAGCTGATGAAGATCTGCAAGCACACGGGAGAGAATAAGGCCCCAGATTTTAGGGTGGACAGTCACGGTACACTATGGTATAAGAACAGGATATGCGTACCTGAAGATGGAGATTTTCGGCAGACCATCATGGATGAGGCACACAACTCAGCGTATTCCATCCACCCGGGATCCACTAAGATGTATATGGATTTAAAGCAGAAGTATTGGTGGAGTGGAATGAAAGCAGACATTGCACAGTTCGTCACCCACTGTGATACTTGTCAGAGGATTAAGGCAGAACACCAGAAGCCCGCAGGACTGTTGCAACCCTTACCCATCCCGATATGGAAATGGGATGAGATAGGCATGGACTTTGTAGTAGGCTTGCCAAGGACTCAGAAGGGACATGATTCCATATGGGTAATAGTAGACCGACTCACTAAAGTCGCTCACTTCATACCCGTACGAAATAATTATGACGGAGAGAAGTTGGCCAAGCTGTATATCGCAAACATAGTGAAGCTGCATGGAGTACCTAGCAGGATAGTTTCAGATAGAGGGACTCAGTTCACCTCTAGGTTTTGGGAAAGTTTGCATAAATCTATGGGAACCAAGTTGGATTTTAGTTCAGCTTATCACCCGCAGACGGACGGACAGACTGAGAGGGTGAATCAGATTATGGAAGACATGTTGAGAGCATGTGTCCTTACCTATGGAGTCAGCATGGAGTCGACTACTGCGAGCAGGAGCCCGAGGTCCCGAACACCGAGCCAGCACTCCCCGAAGACTTCGAAGACGGCAAGTTCAATCTCATCCTTTGATGCATGCTTTGATCCTAGTTTTATAATCACAACCCTATACCCATTTTATAAACTGCATATTGTTTTTCTGCAAAAACATGGTAGGATAGCCACCCTTGATTGCTATGATTGAATCTTGTTTTGGCCTAAATGATTGCTTTAAAAATATGTGAGTGCTTTCAAAATGTGTGAGTGCTTTAAAAATGGAAATGGGATATGTTTGGAAAATGAGTAGACAGGATGGACGCGTGTGTCAGGAGTATGGGTGAGCTCGTACCTTTGTGGTTGAGCGTGTTGGAGATGTCCATCTTGTCGTTAAGGACCGGGTTGCGTGACATCTCACCTGACCCAATTATCGTACTACCACTCGACCGTTGTATGTGGCAACGGCTTAGCATAAATCCCACTAGTTAATCTACTTGCCATCAGGAGTGCGGGTGAGCAGCGGGAGATCAAGGAGTAGGGGTACGATCTGTGTGAGGTACGCCCTGGTTACGAGAGATAACCCCTTGGGTGCTCCCGTGGTGGCCCGTATGGTTAGCTAAGGTGGGTAATGGCTTTGATAGGATCCGCACCGGCACTAAGGTGTTCGTGTGGCGGTACCCTACTTGTGGGTAAAGATGTACAACCTCTGCAGAGTGTAAAACCTATTCGAATAGCCGTGTCCACGGTATTGGACGAGTCACGGTGGGGTCACAAAACTAGTGTTTGGGTTTGGGATGTTTTCATGGCGTGAGTTGTTTTCTGGCAAAGTGTGTGGCTGTGTGCCTGGGCTACTGCGGACGGGGAGTCCGGTAGTCTTCATTTGGTTTTCACAAAACAACTGAGTTATAAAAATTGTTTGCGAAAACCTTTTCGAAAGCAAACCCCTGCATGAGTAAATGTGTTTGTAAAATAAACCTTATCCTGATCCTTGATAGATCCCGTGCATGACCTGCTTATAAGCCCCTCCATGGGTGGGGTTGAACTTGTTGAGTACGTATGTACTCACCCTTGCTTAATTAACTATTTTTCAGAGGAGGATCCCGACTTCGTTCCCGAAGACGTCGAGTAGGTCGCTGTCCTGCACCCAACCCGTGCCTGTGGAATCAGGGTCGCCACAGAGAGCTTCCATGGCGTGGTACTCTGATGAGGCCTTAGAAGCCTTCGCTATCGTAGTTTGGTCTTTAGCTTTTGTGTTGTTTCTCGTGGCAATGGCGCTTCCGTGCCCACTATGCCGCCGTGATGTAAGGGACTGAACCACCTGTTGTAATAAATGTGTAGCCAGCCTCCTGGGACTGGTATTTATGTCACATTTAGTCACCTCTGATGAGGGGACGCTTCACCAGTGCTGTGCGGGTGCTGTGCGGGAAGGCCGGTGTCATTCCATGACACTGTGCCGCCTACTCCCGTACCTCCTCCACGCCGCCCCCCTCGAAAGAGGACGGCGGCACCCTCGAAAGGGGTACGGCCACCTACTCCACACCCGCCTGGGACGACGCCGTGACGTAAGGCCAGCGGAGCGCGTCTCCTCCATCACCTCCGGCCCTGTGCGGCCATCCCCGCCACTGTGCCGCCATCCCGAGCACTGCCGGGCCATCCCCCGCACTGTGGGGACCCGGGTTGACAGGACATCGCCACGCCTGCCGCTATGCCGCCTCCGGTCTTCCGTCAGCCAAGCCCTCGAATTGGCATACGGACGACGATCAAATGAAGACTCCACCGCTACCACCCTCGAAGCCGCCCCTGGACGGGCACAGGACCTGCCACGACGCCTGCCAGGGGCAAGATTCACTAGGACGGCTGTCAATTCCTCGACACTGCGCGCCATGCCGCCACACAGCACCTGAAGCCATGCGGTATGACTGTAAACCGCCTCCCCTTGGTCTATAAAAGGAGGAGGCGGTCCCCTGGCCGCAGGGGGAGGAAGGATAGCTAGTTCATTCACCTTTCCGCCCTCACCTACGATATTGGCACTTTGCCTCAATCAACCCTCAGGGACCTGGAGGCTCCTCCTCCTCTCCCGCCTCGCTTGTAGCTCCCCTCTACGAGCACCACGGTGCCTAGCAATACAGCGCCACGAGCACACCTCTGCTGGACGTACGGCCCACGGCCGGAACCAGGATAAACCTCGTGTCCCAGCGTTGCTTAGCACCGGCCATAGAGAGATCGATCTCAGCGCTCTTACTAGTTAGTGTCGGGACTACTTTCCGCACCGACAGTTGGCGCGCCAGGTAGGGGACCGCGCTGAGATCAGCTCCCCACCAGCAATCTCGATGGTGATTCGCACCGAGTTCAGGCCCCAGAGGTACTCCATGGGCAGCTCGGACCCTTTCCCAGCCGGATTCGAAATCCGGTTTGGGAGCCTGAACTTTCAGGCCACAGGGAACGGCTACCTCATGCGCCTCACCAACCGCGACGAACTCCACCCGTGGCGGTCGACTGGGCCAGGCCCAATGCCCGCCACGCCTGCTACTGATGCTCCGGCACCCGCCCAGGCGGCTGCTGTGAGCACCTCGACACCTCGGCGCCGCCGGCGCTCAGGCCAGCGCTCGCGCCTGGCACGTACGGAGCGGCGCCGGGCCACACGCACCGCGATACAAGGTGACGCACCCACCGACGGTGTAACGGCGCCCGCAGGGGAGCACACGGCTGCGGGGCCGCAGTTCCCCTGCGGGACGCGCAACGCTGCAGCGACGTACGCCTCATCCGTCAGCACCGACGTGGCCGCGTACGAGGACCTTCCGGGCCACCACCTGCTGGCAGTCCGGAACCTCATCGCCACCACCAACGACGAGTCGTACCACGGCTCGGCCACCGAGCTGCCGCCCTCGACCTCGCATGGTTACGCGGAGTGGGACTTCTCCGGCGTACCGGACCCCGTGGTGTTCCGGCGGTTCCTTGACGCTGCGGACTACTGGTTCGGTTGCTCCGACGACTCCAGCGAAGGGAGCTACGATCCCTCGTGCGAGTGCTTCGTTGTCGTCATCAATGAGCATGCTGACGGCGCGAACGAAGCAGGCGACGGGGATGCAGCCCAGTATCCAGAGCCAAACCCACCACCGACCCCACCAGCGGGCAATGAGGATATTAATGCGCAGCTGGCCCAGGCGCGTGAGCTTGAGGCGAAGCTCGCAGAGGAGTACCGACAGGTGCGGCTCCTGCGTGCTACCATCGCAGGAGAAGCCTCGGCGCGCGGCGAACGCGCCCGAGAAGCCGGGAGGCAGGCTCGCGAGCGCATCAACGCCGACTTCAATGTGGACGACCCACACATGCCGCCTCGGGCCAGCCAAAAACTCATCGCGGCGGCGACACTACTTCGGGCCATGCCCGAGCCATCGACGCCCGAGGCACGTAACCTGCGTCGCGAGGCGCAGGCTCTCATCGAGCAGGCGGTCGTACAGCAGGCCGAGAGCTCCGCGTCCCGCATATGCAACCAGTCCAGCGCGCGGGGCGACGGCGACGCGCAGGACCAGGAGGCGTCCGTCCACACGGACGGAGCGGCGGGACAGCCGGCAAACCAGGGCAGGACGCCTGTCAGGGAGCGGATCCTTGACACGCGCGGCCAGGCCCACGATGGCGATGCCCGCAACGTCCTGAACACCAAAAAGAGGGGCGACGCGGAGGCACGGACGGCGGCAGGCTACCACCCTCGGCGAGGTGGTCGCTACGACAGTCGGGAGGACCGCTCACCAACGCCGGAACCTGTGGGAACCCGTGTGTTTAGCCGGGAGATCCGCACGGTGAGTTTCCCCCAGCGCTTCCGCCAGCCCACCACCATCACCAAGTACACGGGGGAAACAGACCCTCGACTATGGCTCAACGACTACCGCCTGGCTTGTCAGCTGGGCGGCGCCACCAACGACGCGGTGATCATCCGCAACCTGCCGCTGCACCTTGCGGATTCGGCCCGAACATGGCTCGAGCACCTGCCACCCAGCCAGATCCACAACTGGGATGACTTGGTCCGCACGTTCGTGGGGAACTTCTAGGGTACATTCGTGCGCCCTGGGAACTCCTGGGACCTGCGGGCGTGCACCCAGAAGCCCGGCGAGTCGCTCCGGGACTTCATACGACGCTTTTCAAAGCGCTGTACTGAGCTCCCGAGCGTTGCTCAGTCTGAGATCGTGCACGCCTTCCTCGAGGGCACGATCTGTCGGGACCTCATGCGTGAGCTCGGGCGGAGGCCGCCGGTCGACTCCAACGAGCTGTTCGACATCGCCATCAGCTTCGCTTCCGGAGAGGAGGCGATGGGGGCCATTTTCGACGGCAAGAAAGGCAAACGCGTGGACGACGCGCCCGCGGAGGGCAGCAAGTCCAAGGAGCCCGCGAAAAAGCAAAAGCGGGGCAAGAAGGGCAAGAAGCCCCACCATGACGCGTGCGCGCAGGGGTGCGGAGAAGACGACAACGAGGCCCTCGCCGTCGACCCTGCCCGTAAGGGTCCTCGAGGGCCCCCTCGAGGCCCCGGCGTGTTTGACGAGATGTTGAAGAAGCCCTGCCCGTACCACAAGACCCCGGTCAACCACACCCTCGAGCAATGCGACATGCTCAAGAAGTACTACAGCCGCGTCGTCACGAAGGAGGACGAGGCCAAGAAGGATGGGGGTGACGGAGGCGTTGACGGCTTCCCCGCGGTGGAGAACGTCTTCTTCATCTTCGAGGGACCGACGGTGGACATGTCCACCAGCCAGCGCAAGCGAGAGCGGCACGAGGTCCTCGCCGTGGAGAGGGCCCCTCCTTCCTTCCTCGATTGGTCGGAGGACGCCATCACCTTCAGCCGCGAGGATCACCCGAACCGCATCCCCAACCCGGGCCAGTACCCGTTGGTCGTCGATCCCGTCATCGGCAACGCGCGGTTCTCCAAGGTGCTGATGGACGGCGGCGGCAGCCTCAACATCCTCTACGCCCACACCCTACGGCTGATGGGGATCGGGTTGGACCAGCTGCGGCCCAGCACGACGCCGTTCCATGGCGTCGCGCCAGGCAAGCGCGTCCAGCCCCTCGGGCAGATCGACCTGCCGGTCTGGTTCGGCACGCCGGACAACTTCCGCAAGGAGACCCTCACCTTCGAGGTGGTGGGGTTTCGGGGCGCGTACCACGCCATCCTTGGGCGTCCGTGCTATGTCAAGTTCATGGCGGTCCCAAACTACACCTACCTCAAGATGAAGATACCGGGGCCAAAGGGCGTCATCACCATGGGCTCATCGATCGAGCACGCATTCGACTGCGACGTCGAGCACGCCGAGGCCCTGGTGCTCGACGAAGCGCTTGTCACGGACATGGAGAAGCTGGCCAACGAGGGCCTCGACTCCTCCGCCAAGCACGCGAGCAGTTTCGAGGCTGCCGAGCAGACCAAGGAGGTACCCCTCGACCCCGCTGCCCCCGATGGCAAGGTGTTGAGGGTCAGCTCCACCCTCGACCCGAAATAGGAAGTGGTGCTCGTCGACTTTCTCCGCGTCAACGCCGACATCTTCGCGTGGAGCCCCTCGGACATGCCAGGCATACCAAGGGAGGTCGCCGAGCACTCCCTTGACATCCTACCTCACTCCAGAGCCGTGCAACAGCGGCTGCGGTGCTTCGACGAAGAAAGGCGCCGGGCGATCAGAGTGGAGCTGCGGAAGCTCCTCGAGGCCAGATTCATCAAGGAAGTTTTCCACCCTACGTGGCTAGCCAATCCTGTACTAGTTAAGAAAAAGAATGGGAAGTGGAGGATGTGTGTAGATTACACCGGTTTAAATAAAGCATGTCCCAAAGTTCCTTTTCCTTTGCCACGAATCGATCAAATTGTGGATTCCACTGTGGGGTGTGAACTTCTATGTTTCCTTGATGCCTATTCGGGTTACCACCAAATAAAGATGAAGGAGTCCGATCAACTCGCGACCTCTTTCATCACACCGTTCGACATGTTTTGCTACGTAACGATGCCATTTGGTTTCCGAAATGCGGGCGCTACATACCAGCGATGTATGCAGCACGTTTTCGGAGACCACATCGGGCGGACCGCGGAGGCCTACGTAGATGACATCGTCGTCAAAACCAGGAAGGCGGACGACCTGGTTAACAAATTGCGCGTCGCGTTCGATTGCCTACGGGCAAACGGGGTGAAACTGAACCCCGAGAAGTACGTCTTCGGAGTGCCGTGCGGCATGCTACTAGGGTACATCGTATCCCAACGGGGCATCGAGCCCAACCCCGAGAAGGTCTCAGCCCTCGACCAAATGGGTCCGATTCGAGACCTAAAGGGGGTGCAGAAGGTGTTGGGCTGCCTGGCCGCCTTGAGCCATTTCATCTCATGGCTCAGCGAAAAGGGTCTGCCCCTCTACCGACTCCTGAAGAAGCACGAACGCTTCCCCTGGACCGTCGAGGCCCAGGATGCGCTCGACAAGCTCAAGGCAACGCTCACGCACGCGCCGATCCTCACACCGCCTCAAGGCGGCGAGCCTCTGTACCTTTACGTCGTGGCAACCACCCAGGTGATCAGCGCGGTTATCGTGGTAGAACGAGCGGAGGAAGGGCACGCCCTACCAGTCCAAAGGCCAGTATACTACATCAGCGAAGTGCTGTCCGAGACCAAGGCACGGTATCCTCAGATTCAGAAGCTGCTTTACGCGGTGGTGCTCGCACGGCGCAAGCTGCGGCACTACTTCGAGGCCCATCCGGTCACGGTAGTCTCATCATTCCCGCTGGAGGAGATCATCCGCAACCCGAATGCCGCGGGCAGGATCGCGAAGTGGTCCCTGGAGCTCATGGGCGAAACGCTCACCTACGCGCCGCGCAAGGCAATCAAGTCCCAGGTCCTCGCAGATTTCGTCGCCGAGTGGACGGACACACAGCTACCCCCGCTGCAAATCCAGGCCGAATGTTGGACCGTCTATTTCGACGGGTCGGTGATGAAAACCGGGGCGGGCGCGGGCCTGCTCTTCATCTCGCCCCTCGGGGGACACATGAGGTACGCCGTGCGTTTGCACTTCCCAACATCGAACAACTTGGCGGAGTACGAGGCCCTCCTCTGTGGCCTCCGAATCGCCATCGAGACCGGCATCAAGCGCCTTGACATCAGGGGAGACTCGCAACTCGTGATCGACCAGGTCATGAAGAATGCGAGCTGCCACGACGAGAAGATGGAGGCTTATTGCAACGCCGTGCGCGCCCTCGAGGACAAGTTCTACGGCATCGAGCTCAATCACATTCCCCGTAAGCACAACGAGGAGGCGGACGAGCTTGCGAAGATTGCGTCAAGGCGAATCACCGTTCCCCCGAACGTTTTCGCGCGAGACGTCGCCAAACCGTCCGTCGACCTCACCCCGGCCCCTTCGAGTCGGGAAGAGCCCTCGGGGGCTCCCTCGAATCCTGCGGGTGCGGAACCCATGGACGAGGACCCCTCGAACGAGGCATTCGTGCTCTCCCTACTCGAGGGGTACGACATGGACGAGGCCGAGGCCATGGTGACCGAGGAGGCCCCCCGCGCGGAGGATTGGCGGACCAAGTACCTTGCCTGGATCGATCGAGGAGAACACCCCTCGGATCAGATCGAGGCTAGGCGCATCGCCAGGAAAGCCAAGTCATTCACCGTAATCGACGGCGAGCTGTACAAGCGTGCCGCGTTCGGCGTCCTGCAGCGGTGCATCCCCATTTCCCACGGTCGGGAGCTCATCCGCGACATTCACGCAGGTGTGTGTGGTCATCACGCGGCACCGCGTACCCTCGTGGGCAACGCGTTCCGCCAGGGCTTCTACTGGCCCACAGCGGTCGCCGACGCCAACGAGGTCGTGTGCACCTGCGAGGGGTGCCAGTTCTACGCACGCAAGACTAACCTCCCAGCTCGCGCCCTGCAAACCATACCCGTCACTTGGTCGTTCGCCGTGTGGGGGTTGGACATCGTCGGGCCCTTACGAAAGGCGCCCGGGGGCTACACCCACCTGCTAGTTGCCGTAGACAAGTTCTCCAAATGGATCGAGGCACGCCCAATCACCAACCTCAGATCAGAGCAGGCCGTGTCATTTTTCACTGACATCATCCACAGGTTCGGAGTGCCAAACTCTATCATCACCGACAACAGCTCCCAATTTACCGGTAGGAAATTCCTGGAGTTTTGCGACGACCACCACATCCGCGTGGACTGGGCGGCCATCGCACACCCACAGACCAACAGCCAAGTGGAACGTGCCAATGGCATGATACTACAAGGCCTCAAGCCCAGGATCTTCGACAGACTGAACAAGTCTGGCCGGAAATGGCTTCAAGAGCTGCCGGCAGTCATTTGGAGCCTCAGGACCACTCCGAGCAGAGCCACGGGATTCACGCCGTTTTTCCTAGTCTATGGTGCGGAGGCCGTTCTCCTCACGGACTTGGAATACGGATCACCCAAGATCAAGGGCTACGATGAAGGTTCGAGCCAGCGAGCTCGCGAAGACTCGCTGGATCAAATAGACGAAGCCCGTGACGTGGCCTTGATGCACTCGGCAAGATACCAGCAGGCGCTAAGATGGTACTAAGCTCAGAAAATCCGGCGCTGAGACTTCAACGAGGGCGACCTAGTGCTAAGGCTGCGCCAAGACAGCCGAGGCCGCCACAAGCTGTCACCACCATGGGAGGGGCCCTACGTCGTCGTCAAGGTGCTCAAGCCCGACACGTACAAGCTGGCGAACGAGCAAGGCGAAGTCCTCACCAACGCTTGAAACATCCAACAGCTATGTCGCTTTTACCCTTAGAAAGGATTTCCAAGTCTTTTTGCACATACCCGACGCCCCAGTCGGCTGTACAGACGTAAAATTTTCTTTTGAATAAAGTCAAGGGCGACTCTGCTTTCTCCCCGAAAACCAAGTCCCCCTCGGGGGCTACTGCGGGGGGTATCCCCCCTAAAACGGTCCCATTTTTTCGCAAAAAAGCTTTACTTCAAAAGCGCCAAGTACGTCTCGACCCGGGAGTTTGGGCGAAATGACGCGGGACGCGAGCAGCCAAAGGGCGAAGACAGGTGAGTCAGGGATAGCCTACGCCTCCGGCAGGATACGACCCTTCCCCCTCACCACTTTGCCTATAAGCTACTCGCGAAAACGAACGATTCCAGCTAAAATTCGCCCAAGCAAAAGGAAGAGACAGAACGGCACAATCACAAAAACGAAATAGCACTTATCTTACAAGTACTTCAAGTAAACTGTATTTATTACATGAGCTGCGTGGCCCGAATTCTAACCGTAATCTAAGGGCCTGAGTGCCCAACTACTCTCAGGGCTCGAGGGGACCGGCGGGGGGAGCATCCGGGAAGAGGATCTCCGCGAAGTCGTTGGCGAGGATGTCAGCGGCAGGAGCAGCAAGCGCGTCCAGGCGGTTCGCCTCGGCCTCTGCACCGTCGTCATCAAGATCGTCGGCAACGATGTAGCCTGTAGCCAGCGCCGCGAGGTTAACCCGGTAATGCGACTGCACCACGCCGAGGGTCTTTTGGATCCCCAGGCGGAGCGTACCCCGCATACGCCGGGCTACATGGCCGCCCAAGGCCCGGAGGCGGCTCGCCACGGAGCTCCCGGCTTGCCCGTCGCCCTCGTCGATGCTCTGGCACGCCTCGAGGGCTGCCTCCTGCAGAGCCTCTAGTTCCTGTTGAGAGGAATTGTAGGCCGCCTGGAGCGCCTCCGCCTGCGTCGTCGACGTCCCGAGAGCAGCCCGCAGGCCTGAAAGCAGAAGACGAATAAGTTGAGAGCGGATCTCGATGAACCCAAGCAACAAACGAAGAATCTAAGAGAGGCGACTCACCCTCGACCTGCTTCTTTTCTGTCTCGAGGGCCGCGCGTGCAGTCTCGGCCGCCTGCTGCAGCTCGAGGATAGTGGCGTCCTTCTCCTCGCCGGCATTCCGCAGCTCCTCGTACGACACGGCTTCCTGGACCAACTCCCCGGTGAGCCGCGCGATCTCCAAGTCCCGGAGCTGGAGTGTGGCTCGGGCCTCCCCCAGCGCGGTGCGCTCCCGCTGCAGCTGGCCTTGCGCCTCCTCCCGAGCCGAGCGCTCGCACTGGAGTGTGGCCTGAGCCTCCTCGAGGGCGGACCGCTCCTGCTGAAGCTGGCCCTCCGCCTGCTGACACGCGCTCCGCTCTTGGCGGAGCTACTCCTCCGCCGCGGCGAGCGACGTGACCTTCTCCTGCAGATCAGCGCTTAGCTTCTCGGCCTCCTGGGCCTTTTGCTCGGCCTGAGCCTACCAGGACCTCGCCCCCTCGAGGGTGGTGCGGTCTTGCTGGAGCTGGGTCTGCGCCACGACGAGGGCAGTCTCTTTCTGCGCCAGTGAGGTCTGCGCCTCGGCCAGGGCAGCGCGCGCCTTCTGCAGCTCCCCGTTCACTGTCGCCAGCACCTCCTCCTTCTCCAGGAGCACGGCCTTCACTCTATCGACCGCGGTGGTGCCCTCCGCGGTCAGAGTGCGCTGGTGCAGGAGGGCGTCCTGCACGGCCCTTAACCGGTACTCTAGCCAGCCGTTATCCGTCTGCAGGGCCTCCACCAGGGCATCTAGGGCCTCGTACTGCCCCCGATACCAGTCGAGGTCCGAGCTTAGCTGGGAGAGGCGGTTATACTTCTCGCGCGCCTGGCCCTGCAGCTCCTGCGGGCGGCGACCAAAGGGCAGAAAGAAGAATCAGAATGTGAAACACTCGAACGAGAAATAAACGAGAAAACGAACTCCAACCAAGCAAAGACGCTCACCTCGAAGAGCTGGAACGACCGGCCTCCGTGGAGTCGGAGCACCTCGGCCAGCGCAGCGTTGAGGAAGGCGTCGTGCTCGCGGAATTCCTGCCACAGCGCCTGCTCGGCCTGGGCCTCGTCGAGCAGGGTACGCGGCACCCCGGGGTGACCCAGCCCCTGCTCCAACTGCGACGCGGCGGCGTCAGGTGCTGGCGGCGCGGCACGGGACGTCGACACCCCGGCATCGTGTGCCGGCTGCTGCGACATCACGCAGCCGTCAGCCTGTACCACCAGCACCTCGGGCGTAGGCTCGGGGGCTGGCCCGGATGACCTCCTCGACCGGCCCCTCCTGGGGGCGGAATCACCACCAGCAGGGGCCTCGGCCGTCTCGTGGCCCCTGATGGACCGGCTCTCTGAATGAACCAGCCCGCGCCCTTGATGAGGGTCGCGGAGCACCAGCGCCTGCTACGGCATCGGGGCCGCCACCGCCACCTCCTGCTGCGACCCCGCGGCCGCGGTCGGGGCGCGTGATGGCTCGCCCGCCGTCGCCATGCTCACCGCCGCCCGTGGCGCCCTCTCCGAGCGCCGCCCGGTCGTCGAGGACGTCCTTAACTTGAGCGCCTTGGCGGGCGCAAGATCGGGGACAGCCGGCGACGCCCTGACAACGAAATGAAAGGGGGGGATGAGCGGTTGTGCCTTGAAATCGAGGGCGTGCGGGAAAAGATGCTACTTACCTCAAACTGGAGAAGCCCCGCTTCCTCATCCTCGAGGGCTGGGGGGCACCTCCACTGCGCCTATGGGCGCCTCCGCAGTGCCCGCTGGCACCTCCACCGATGACCCAGTGACGGGCGGCTCCGTAACTGCCTCGAGGGTCGATTCCGCGGCCGCCCCCCGACCCGCGGGGACGGGGGCGCCGCGGGTTCCCACCTATCAAAGGTGGTTTGCTCCCCGTCGCTCTCCTCCTCGTCCGAGGATGAGTTCACCAGCACCGGTGGGGGGGAGAGACCTTGCTGCTCGCGCAGCCGGTACTCCTCGTTGTACTGGTCGAGGCGCTCCTGCCTCCTGATCCTCCTCTCCTTTGCGAGCACCGCCCGGTCCCACTCCCGCCGCTGCGCGGCGCGGCCGGCGGCCTGCGACCGAGGCATCGGTGGGTCCGATCGGGCGGCATTGACGTTCACCGCCTACAGGCAGCGACTGTCAGGGCGAACGAAAAACGCGAGAGGAGAGACAAAGGGCAAAGGAAAAGCGGTGCTCACCGGCCCGGCGTCGGGGAGCATCACGAACGACCACAGGTCGTCGTCGTTGTGTGGCACCACCTTGAGGTTGACCGCGCGCCTCACCCGCGTGGCCGCGTACCCCTTGGGGAGCCGCTCCTGGAGCAGCCGTGAACGTGCCAACGACACGGGATTGGCCACGTCGCTCATCTCGAAGATGTGGAGCTCCCTCTCCATGAGGGGGATGATCCGCCGGTGTTGGAAGCTGGCGACGACGGACGTCACCGCCAGCCCGGAGTCCGCCAACTGGCGCAGGACGTCGGTGAGGGACTCGAGCCTCCTCTTCCTTGAAGGGGGCGACACGCCGTGCACCCAGGCGTCGGGTTTCTCCCTCAGCACCTTCCCGGTGTACGGCGGGAGGCCGGCGCCGTCGTTACGAAGGTAGAACCACCCCTTCTCCCACTCGGCGTTGTTGGACATCATGGTGCACGGCAAGTACAGCTCCTTGCACGTGTCCCGCAATGCAAGCGTGAGGCCGCCGGCGCGAACCACTCGACGTGTCCCCCTCTCGCTCGTTACGAGAGTGTGGAGCTCACCACGGAAGAGGTGGACCCACCGGGATCCCCAAGAATCCCTCGCAGACGGTGACGAAGGAAGCCGCCTGCGAGATGGCATTAGGGGCGAAGTTGTGGAGCTCCACCCCGTATTGGTACCACAACCCCCGCATGAACCTGCTCGCAGGGGCTTTGAAGCTGACGACGTAGCCCGGCGGGGGGTTGGGCTCCCTGTCCGACGACAGCGGGACCATCCACGCCGGGCGCGGACCGTCGCCGGCCGGCGTCAGCTGCCCGCCAGTCACCAGCTCCTCCAGCGACAGCCGGGTCGCCGTCGACCGGGGCCATGGGAAAGGGTCCAGCACCCGAATCGGAGCCATGGAAGACAAGAGTGGGGAGCAAGGACGGCGGCAGAAGCAAAGAATGCGCGGACGAATCCGAAGCGGCGGGGCGCGCGGCTGGGAAGAAGATGGACTGTGTGTGGGGGATGGATGCGAGCGACAGAGGTAAGGCGCCTCACTCCTACGCCCCCCCCCCCCCCCGTGATTTATAAGATCCGAGGGAGCAATGCCCCCGGGAATGCCGCGCGCGGCGGCGATTAATGCGGCCGGCGCCCTGCGTCGCTGACGAACGGGCCCCGCCGCGCCGAAACGGTCATGCGCACGCACGCACGCTATGATTATGGCGCATTGCCCCAAGGGACGCGGCGCCCCGTCCCATCGCCTTCCCACGTCGCCCACGACGCCCGCACTGCGCCGCCTGAAAAGGTGCGCCCACTCCGCACGACCGCGGCCACGAACGCGGCCCGTTAATGGTGGGGTTCCTTCCTGAGTAAGGATGACCCCCTCACGAAACCAGAGCCAAGAGCTCAAGGACCGACCCCTCGCGGGTGCGATCGATGCCCCGATCTAAAACGGCCGAAGTCGTGGCTCACTCTACGAACTCGAGGGCCGGACCCCTCGAACGCTGCGTTTACTGATCAGCGGTCTAAAGACCCATCCGTCGAGGACGGGCACCGCAGATGCTCCTCGAATGAGGACTTATTGATTAGCGGTCTTAAGCCCTGCCCACCGAGGGGAGGCACCGCAGATGCCCTCGCTCCGAGGGATTACTGATCAGTGGCCCAAGGGTCGATTCGACCGTAGCCCGGCGGGCTCCACAGATCAAACCAAGACGGGGGCACCTCAGAGCCACCCCGCAAAGGCCCTACTAATCAGGGGTTCGAAGCCTGACCCTCGAAGGGTTCGAACAAGCGCCCCAGATTGACAGAGTCAGGGACGACCAGGGCGCGCGCATTCGAGCCTGACCTCGAGCTCACAAGCTCGAGGGCGCCCCATAGTTCGTGTTCAAGGCCAACGAGGGCAGCTAGTCAAGGGATCCCATCGAGGGAGAGCTTCCGCGCCCTCGGTCCCAATCGAACGGGACCGAGCCCTGCCTAGCACACCCACATAATGCGCTCTTATGGACGTGTCTCCGGACCACGAGCCGACCCTTATCGAACGGGGCACGGGCGTCCACTTGAACCACCCGTTAACAGCTCAACGAGGGATCAATGATTCACGACCCGCGCGATGGGAGTCATGGACACCTCACCCCTCCACCCTGCGGAAGGGCGGCGAAGGGGCGTACAGACAAGCCGGAAAGCTCGCCACGATCGCCTCGAACGGGCCCAGGCTCGGGGGCTCGACACACGGCTACACCTCCTGGACATGCCCAAACGCAAGCAAGTGCCGGAACGCGCGCATGGCACCGCCGAGGCCGGCTGAAATATCGCCGAGGCCGGCTGAAACAAACACCTCGCACACCGACAGCACGCTGCGAAAAGCCTTGCAGGAATGCGCACACTCCTCCAAGGCTTCTGGGGCTACACCCGCGGGTGCGCTAGTGCGCCCCCACGGAACGACACAACGCCCAGGAGGGAAGAAAGTCCCATCAGGAGGCACCAGCCTTTGCAGGTTCCTATGGATACCGCTGCAAAGGCTCGGGGGTTACTGTCGGGGACAGCCATAAGGGTCCCCTAATGACAGGGGAAATAACCCCTTTCCAAAAAATAATGAAAGCGAACAAACAAACCCACAAACCGCAAATCACGCCACGCATGACCGCGGCCCAAGGCAGAGAAAGGCCCACGGCCCAAAAAGCCTCAGCGGCCCATCAAATAGCCGGCCTCGGCACCCCTCGGGCGAACCTCCGTCTCGCTCGAGGGCCAGGCGCCGCACCACGAAACCTCCACCTCGCCCGAGGGCTTGACGCCCCCTCGGGCGAGTTTCCGCCTCGCTCGAGGGCTTGACGCCCCCTCGGGCGAGTTTCCACCTCGCTCGAGGCCGCTCTCGACCCGCGGCGCCGCACCTGCTCCCCCGACCGGAGCATCAAATGCTCTGACGCCTCGCGGGCGCCCGGGTCAAAAGCGAATCCCCGCCACGCCGGCCCTCTGACACCGCCTGGGAATCATATCCCGGCGCTGTTCGACCAACCAGTGCTGTGCGGGTGCTGTGCGGGAAGGCTGGTGTCATTCCATGACACTGTGCCGCCTACTCCCGTACCTCCTCCACGTCGCCCCCCTCGAAAGAGGACGGCGGCACCCTCGAAAGGGGTACGGCCACCTACTCCACACCCGCCTGGGACGACGCCGTGACGTAAGGCCAGCGGAGCGCATCTCCTCCATCACCTCCGACCCTGTGCGGCCATCCCCGCCACTGTGCCGCCATCCCGGGTACTGTCGGGCCATCCCCCGCACTATGGGGACCCGGGTTGACAGGACATCGCCACGCCCGCCGCTATGCCGCCTCCGGTCTTCCGTCAGCCAAGCCCTCGAATTGGCGTACGGACGACGATCAAACGAAGACTCCGCCGCTACCACCCTCGAAGCCGCCCCTGGACGGGCACAGGACCTGCCACGACGCCTGCCAGGGGCAAGATTCGCTAGGACGGCTGTCAATTCCTCGACACTGCGCGCCATGCCGCCACACAGCACCTGAAGCCATGCGGTATGACTGTAAACCACCTCCCCTTGGTCTATAAAAGGAGGAGGCGGTCCCCTGGCCGCAGGGAGAGGAAGGATAGCTAGTTCATTCACCTTTCCGCCCTCACCTACGATATTGACACTTTGCCTCAATCAACCCTCAGGGACCTGGAGGCTCCTCCTCCTCTCCCGCCTCGCTTGTCGCTCCCCTCTACGAGCACCACGGTGCCTAGCAATACAGCTCCACGAGCGCACCTCTGCTGGACGTACGGCCCACGGCCGGAACCAGGATAAACCCCGTGTCCCAGCGTTGCTTAGCACCAGCCATCGAGAGATCGATCTCAGCGCTCTTACTAGTTAGTGTCGGGACTACTTTTCGCACCGACACTCTCGTCCGTTTACGGCCCGCAGTCAGATGCGGATAAAGTCTCCTTCCTTGCAGAGCTTCGTACCCTCCGTCCGACGCTTTCTGGACCATGGGTTCTTTGCGGGGACTTTAACCTCATCTATTAGGTGGCCGACAAGAACAATGGCCGCCTTTCGCGCAGAATGATGGGTCGCTTCTGTCGTTTCCTTAACGACCTCGAGCTTCTTGAACTTCACCTCCAGTGTCGTCTCTTCACCTGGAGCGATGAGAGGTCGCATCCTACTCTGGAGCGTATTGACATAGTCTTTGTCTCCCAGGACCGGGTGCTTCTTTTCCCCTCCTCCGCTCTGCATGCTGTCTCTTCTAGGTGCTCCGATCATGCCCCCCTCCTCCTCCTTCTCGACTGTGGGGTGCACTCCAAGAAACGCTTCACCTTCCAGGCCTTCTGGCCCAAGGTCGAAGGCTTCTTGGACACTGTCAGGGCGGTCTGGTCGGGGCCGCGCCCTGATGCAGACCCGCTTCGTATGATCGACCACCTCCTTCGTGACACAGCGAAGGCGCTGGTAAAATGGAGCTCCAAGGCGATCAGTAGCATTCGCCTGCAGATCCAGATTGCCAAGGAGGTCATTTTCCGCCTAGAGGTCGCACAGGATTCACGGTCGCTCTCCCCTGAGGAGATTTCTTTATAGTGTTTCCTCAAACTCCGCTACTTAGGCCTGACTTCGCTGTAGCGAACGATCGCTCGGCAAAAGTCTAGCCTTCGGTGGCTCCGTGAGGGAGGCGCTAACACTAAACTTTTCCACCTCCATGCCAACCACCGCAGAAGAAAAAATTTCATCCCCTCCCTTTTGGTCGATGGTCGCCCTATTTTTCAGGAAGAAGATAAGGCTACGGCAGCCTTTGACCACTTCGACAGAATTCTGGGTACCAACCATAAGCGTTCCTACGCCCTCAACTTTGAGGAGCTGGGACTCCCGCGGCTGGACCTGGAGGACCTCGCCCTTCCCTTCTCGGAGGACGAGGTCTGGGAGGTGGTCAAAGACCTCCCGCTGGACAAGGCACCCGGCCCGGATGGTTTCACGGGTCGCTTCTACAGATCTTGCTGGTCGATCATCAGGGGTGATGTGCTGCGGGCGTTCAACGCTCTCTCTGACATGGACTTCCGCAGCTTCCACCACCTAAACGGTGCTCTCCTCACACTCTTACCCAAAAAACCAGACCCGGTAGCTCTTTCTGATTTCCGACCCATCAGTCTAATTCATAGCTTTGGGAAACTTTTTTCCAAAGTAGCTGCTAACCGTTTCGCCCCGCACCTCTCTTCTCTAATCTCGCCCAACCAAAGTGCTTTCATCAAAGGTCGCCTCATCCATGATAACTTCTGCTATGTTCTTGGCACGGCGAGAGCGCTCTCTAGTCGAAAGCTTCCTAGGATCATGTTCAAAATTGATCTAGCCAAAGCTTTCGACTTGGTCGGCTGGGTTTTTCTTCTTGAGCTCCTTTCGGTAGTCGACTGCCCTCGCAGATGGACCGATTAGATCTTGGTCATTCTGTCCACCGCTAGCACCAGGGTGTTACTTAATGGTGCCCCTGTGCAGCGGATCTGCCACGGTCAAGGCCTGCGCCACGGAGACCCCTATCCCCATGCTCTTCGTGCTGGTCATGGAATGCTTCCATGGCCTCTTTTGTAAGGCAGAATCCCAGGGTCTCCTTCTGGATCTAGGGAGGAGCATCCGCTTTCGCGCCTCTCTCTACGCTAATGATGTAGTCGCTTTCTTCTCTCCGGTCGAGCTCGACCTGCGGGTCGTCAAGGCGGTGTTGGCGCTCTTCGACAGCGCTGCTGGCTTGGCGGCAAACTACACCAAGAGCCAGGTCTACCCCTGTAACATCCCGCATTTTCAATACGGAATGTTTTATTATAAAAATGAGGATTTAAAATTTTTGGTGAATTAATTGAGTGCTTGTCAATTTAATTAAGGGTGTCTTCCAATTTCTCTCCTATAATTCCTAGACTTATTTTTGAGCTATATAAAATTTCTAGGGAATATAAAATATTAGTGTGAGAAACTTAGAGTTCATTTGGATTTATTTAGATTTAATTGTGTGGGATTCAAATTTGAATTCTTATTCAAATTTGAATCCATTTTAGAAAAGTGTTTGGATATTAGGAAAAACCAGCCATAGCTGTTGGGCCCGAAGTCCACGGCGAAAGTCCACTGGAAGCCCTCTTAGTCTTTTCCCAAACGCAACCCGCGCCCCCGCACTCCCTTACGGCCCGGCCTCTCACGGCCCATGAGCACGCCGGCCCGCTCACCACCTACCCCTTCACGCCGAGTCGCTGCCAGGCGGGCCCGACGCGACGTCACGCTCGCGTCACCCGTCTTTCTCCCCCGCTTTACCCCTTTGCTGACGGCGACGCGCCAGCGTACCGCGGCGCCGCCCATGGCCGCCGTCGCGACGCGCCCCCGCGCCCTTCCGCACTCCGCCGCAGCGGATCGCTGGGATCCGCCGTGCGACGCGCCACGCGAGGCCGCTACGCGGGCTGCCACGCCAGCAGCCGCCGGCTTTAAGCCGAGCAGGTGGCTGCTGCGTCAGCCCAGTAGCTAGCTAGCAGCTAGCTATAGGTCCTTTTAGAGTTGGCTGGAGATAGTTTAGAGCTAGCTAAAAGATTGCTATATTGTGTATGCGTATTTTAATTTCAGAAATCTATTTAATCTTTGGAAATTCATAATAAATCCGTTTTAACTCCGAAAAATACAAAACTTCCTCTGAAAATCTTCTAAAAATCCAAACTCCGCGCTAGGCTAGAGTTTGCCTCGTTTTCAGTCTTATTTGTTCCTCCTCTTGGATTTTATTGCAAATAGCTGCCGAGTTTATTTATTTAAATACGATTCTAGGAGCCGCCGGAGCCGGAGAGCTGAACCAGGACTACGACGACGACCTCGGCTACGACGACTACTCGCACCCAGGTTCACGCCCGACCTTCTTTGAATGCCCATTAGGCATGGCTATTAGAACTGCTAGTGCTTTATTAATTGCATAGAGATGGATATGATGAACCTGTGCTTAGTCTCTTTTACATACTTGTCCTTGATTGACCTACTACTACTACTTTACTTGTGCGTGATGATACGCTGAGCTTGCTATGCATGTGTTGGGAGTATTGTGGTAGTTTCTTGGCGTGTGTGGGGAAAACTGGTAGGAGAAGGTGTTTTGGGATATTTTGGCGGGGGTGAGCTCAAGACAACCCGATCTGGGATCGGGGGCCAGGGATCATCTTCTCGGACGTTGCCCAGTTTGGTACCTATGGCGGGTACACTGTTTTAGGAGCACAGGTGATGGGGATTTTTGTGATGACTTGGAGGATAGGAGCTCGCCCCGGTCTGAAACCGAGTGGGTCGCCTGTTACACGGGACTTTCGTACACACCACCTCGCCGAGAGTGGGGATAGGGCCATTCGACCCTAGCAAGTGCGATATCATACCTGCCAGTAGGATAGAGGGTATCAATTAGAGGGTTAGGGTGAAGTCCCTTCCCTTTGGGCGTTCCCCGTGTGGCCACACGGGGGCATGTTCACAGTTCTGGGGTGGACCTTTGCGAAGGTCCGCAGCAAGACCCGGTTGCAGGATGGGATCGTAACTCCTAGGTGTTCGTTCGGTAGGGTAGGCTCGGTCGGCCGTACACCGTCCGGGTACTATTCCGAGTTGGGTACTGGTGTACACGCTCTGCAGAGTTTAGACCTATATGTATAGCCATGTCTTCGGTTATGGACATGCCCGTTGTTTCTCCGACTCTTACGTTTTGAGATTTCTACCTTCCCCTTTATAGGATGAGAGTGTATGGTGAGCCGTGGTTATATTCGGGGAGAGGGGAGTTGCTCCCTCTACCTTGCGGATCCGGGTGCAATCATTGAGGTGCGAGGAGTGGGAGTTCTCGCACCGACCCTAAATGGAGATAGGATTTGGAGACGGTGATCTGGGTGACCAGGTGTAACCGTTTGCGGATGAGAGATATGGGAATTGGTGAGATTATGGAGATACTATTCTATTTATGATGCTGCTACTGCATAGGAAACCCAGCTACTACCTTGATACTCTTTTTACCCTTAGAAGTAGACCACTTAAAGCTGCATACGGTTGGTGACGTGGACCTATCCCAACCCTTGGGGATAGCCCCTGAGCTTGCAGGGTACGAGTCAGACTTTGACAACAACGCCGATGGATGGTACGACTGAGGGGGCACGTTGCTTCGCTCAAGGATGCCTGTGGGAGACGAATGAAGACGGAGACACCTTCTGGGAGCTATCTACCGTTGCGTAGGCTTTTATTCTTGTTATTCCGCCAAGAGGCGTGTATTCATGTACTCCGATTATTCAGGACTTGTAATAATCAGATTATTATTCGTACTCTGATGCTTGTATTTCATTGTATGACTGTGATATTTATCTGTAATGAATGCTTGTGAGTGATAGCGTCTGATCCAGGGACTATCACGAAACAGAATGCTGGGTTTTCCGTGTTTGAAAACCCAGGGCATTACAGATGGTACCAGAGCTGTACTTGACCGTAGTACGGGCCCTTAGAAATGATCGTTAGAAATTAGGACTCTAAACGATCTCTTTTGCTATACACCATTCTTGACTTATGTGACAAAACTTATCCTTCTTTGAAAAACAATCTATCTCACCTGCGCTAACTAGAAATTTCTTCCGTGACATAGGAGATGGCTCGTCAGGAGGTGGAGTTGCTCCCGGAGCACATGGAGGGACTCGCCAGTTGGGTAGACTGAGTCGTCCTCCGGCTGGGGATTCCCCCTACGCACGTCACCTACCGTGCCGAGGACGTCCGCACTCTGTCAGGCCCACTAGTGCTTTGCACGGTGGCCATCCTACCCCACCCGGCGCTTCCAAGTTTCCCCGAGATGCTCGAGCACAGCACAGGACTCAACGTCAGGAACGCTGTGGACACCGCCTGCAGCCTCGTACTTCGCCACCTGCTGGCTAGGTACCGCGACGTCTACAGGGCTGGAGACCTAAGGCTGATTCCCCGGGACTACTTCAGAGTGGCTCCGATCGTGAACGGACTGCCAGACCCTTCGGCACTCTACGAGGAGGAGGTTGTTCAGGGACCTCTACGTGAGTCCAACGACACGCTCGTCACCACTGGGAGCTACCTCATGGACCTTGACACTCACGCCCGCCGACTGAGCGAGCAGACGAGTGCACTCTTCAGCAGGCTGGAGTACACCACTCTGGAGCTGAAGGAGCTTCAGCCCCGCACCCAGAGTATGCTCATGGAGAACCTCACCCTGCGCTAGTGAGTCGAGCAGCTCGAGCAAGGACTATGCCACGCCAACTCTTTGGCGGTGCAGGCAGAGGCTGAGAGGGTGACCGCTCGAGAGGAGAAGATCTACGCTCAGGAGGATCTACGCAAGCAGGAGGCCAGGTTCACTCGTCTCTTCGCCAAGCTGGACCAGAAGGATGCACAGTTCGCTACCCAGGGACGCAACCTCGTTCGTGAGAAGGCTAGGGTGGCCGAGCTGATGGAGGACTAGTACTCCAACACCGCCAACCTCGCTGCACTCACCAGGACTTCCGTGTTTCTGCTGGACAAGTGCAAGAGGATGTTGAGGACTTGGGAGGACGCTGACTCTCTTTGAGTGGATGAGCTTCAGGAGCTCAACGGTCTGCTACCTCCCGAGCACCAGCGGGCGATCCGCAAGGAGACCTTCAAGCTGCACCCGTCCGCCCTCAAGCTTCACCTGTGCCCGCTGGCTGACATGCCCACTCCGGTTGAGACCCAGGAGGTGAGGGCTGCTCATGCCAGGTTGTCACGGATGTTCCCCAGGGACTTCCCCGAGGAGGACCGTTACCCCGTGAGGTACAAGAAGACCCGTTTCGAGTAGCGTGCTAGAGCATGACCATGCTAACAAGAGTAGAGTTGTAAGATAGGTAGTTTCCATGAGTTGATCCATGCAGCCGAGGGCCTGTTTCGGTGCATGATGAGTTATGAGTCTTTTCACACCTAGATGTGCACACCCTTTTGAGATCATGAAAACGCTATAATAGATCGCTGTTGTGTGTGTGACCTCCAAGGCTCGAGTCAGCCTCGAGGAAACTTATGTACTCATAATGGATGCTGATTGTTTGGTCTTAATGGAGTTATTTGTTCTTATTGCTTTTTCCTCTTGAGTGTTAGAGTTATATTAGAAATATTTTCATGCTTGTATATCAGACTCAATTTGTTGGTGAGAGACGTATCTAAGGTTTCCTGTGCCCTTGGTCTTGTTTTCAGTAAGATGTTCATCAGGAGGTCAGGACGTCTGTTGGCCCGCCTCGAGGAGGCCAAGGCCGAGGAAGAGCAAGCCCCGCCAGCCCCGCCAGTCCGAGGACGTGGGCGAGGCCGCGCTCCCGCTCGTGGGCGTGGACACGCTCGTGGTCGTGGACACGCACCTGTCCGAGGGCGAGGCCGAGGCATTGTGCTGCCACTGCCACCGCCTCCGCCCATCAGCGAAGGTGATGGAGATGGAGAGGAAGAAGCTGAAGAAGTACCCGAGCTGCCACCAGCTCTCCAGGGTCGTGGGCGTGGTCGTGGCCGTGGAGAGGCACCACCACCGCCATCGCCTAACCTGGCTGAGGTGATGGCCGCTCAGATTGCACTGATGCAGAGGATGGCGGAAGCCGTCGAGAACCGAGTCAACGGTGGGAACCGCAACGTTCCGCCGGAGGAGGACTTCGCCAAGAAGATCGAGAGGTTCCTCCGCCTGAAGGCCCCGACCTTCAGCTACTCGGATGACCCTCTCGAGGCCAATGACTGGCTACGCGTGATCGAGACGAAGCTCGACCTCACCGCCTACACCGACGAAGAGTGTGTGGCACTCGCCGTCCACCAGCTCGAGGGTCCTACCAAGTCATGGTGGGACAACTACTCCGACAGCCACCCGAACCCGGCCTTCATCACCTAGCTGGAGTTCTGTGAGGTGTTCCGCGAGCAGTACCTGCCGCGGGAGCTCATGAGTCAGAAGGCACAGGAGTTCCGCACCATGACTCAGGGTGCGATGAGGGTGGAGGAGTACGAGAGGAACTTCATGAAGATGATGCGCTACGCCCCCGATGACACCAACTCTGACGACAAGAAGCAGTTTTGGTTTCTACGAGGCCTCCACCATGGTCTCCGCCAGGGCTTGAAGGCCAGTGAGCACAAGTCCCTTTGCCACCTGGTGAACAGGGCTATTGCGCTGGAGGAAGAAAGGAGGGGGCATGAGGAGAGCATGAAGGGCAAGAAGAGGTTTGGAGATCGGGACTATGGCGACCGATCCTTCCAGAGGCCGAGGAGTGGGCAGAGCAACCTGCTGAGAGGAAGCTACCGCCCGGGGAACAACTAGCCCGGATGTGGCTTCGGAGGGAACCGTGCGCCATACCCAGGAGGAAGGAGCAACTACCATCAGCAGGGAGGAGGCTACAACCGCCTGCAGCAGAGCGCATTGAGACCCGGCACCGGAGGTTTCACCCCAACGTGCTACGCCTGTGGCAAGCAAGGCCACAAGTCGTACGAGTGCCCCAGCAGGAAGACCGCTGCTACACCTGCCAGGGCACCAACTCCAGGAAGGAAGCTACCTCAGGCTGCTCCCCAGCCGGCCGCAGATCGCGGAAGGCTCAACCTCCTGACTGAGGAGGAGGCTGCTGACGCTCCTGACGTCGTGATCGGTGAGTTTTTAGTTTGTAGTGCTAAAGCTTTGATTCTGTTTGATACTGGTGCAACTAGTTCTTATGTATCCTCTAATTTTGTAAACAAACTATCTCTCCCCATGACTCCCCGACCGAGACCTATTGTGACGAGCTCGCCGCTCGGAGATATTAGGTGCACCCTGCTATGCAAAGGGGTGGAAATGTTCATCAAGGGTCACAAGTTCCTCGGAGATCTGACCGTGCTGAAGTCCAATGGGATTGATGTTATTCTGGGTATGGATTGGATCACCACACACAACGGGGTTATCTCCTCGTCACCCCAACAAGTGACCCTGATACACCCGAAGGGGATGAAGATCACGTTCGAGCCGCTGAAGTCTCGGGAAGTACCAGCTGTGTACAACCTCACTACGAAGATAGTGGCCGATGTTCCAGTGGTTTGTGAGTACCCCGATGTCTTTCCTGATGATCTGCCGGGGTTGCCACCAGACAGCGACATTGAGTTCGTGATCAACCTTGTGCCAGGAACAGCACCCATGGCACAGAGTCCTTACATAATGGGCAAGTTAGAGCTGGCAACGCTGAAGGAGGAGTTGGAAGCTCTCCGTGAGAAGGGGTACATCCGACCGAGTGCATCACTTTGGGCTTCACCGGTGATGTTTGTGCCGAAGAAGGATGGGACGCAACGGCTGTGCATCAACTACCGCGCTCTTAATGCGGTAACCATCAAGAACAAGTACCAGTTGCCACGCATTGATGACCTGCTCGATCAGTTGAAGAAGGCCAAGTACTTCAGCAAGATTGACCTTCGATCCGGCTACCATCAGATGAAGATTCGCCCTGAGGACATCTACAAGACAGCGTTTGTGACCCGGTACAGGCAGTATGAGTTCACTGTCGTATCGTTCGGTCTTACAAACGCCCCAGCTTACTTCATGAACATGATGAACAAGGTGTTCATGGACGAGTTAGACAAGTTTGTCGTGGTTTTCATTGACGACATCTTGGTCTTCTCGAAAACTGCAGAAGAGCACGAGGAGCATCTGAGGATAGTGCTGGAGAAGCTGAGGCAGAATCAGTTGTATGCCAAGTTCAGCAAGTGCGAGTTCTGGCTGGAAGAAGTGGCTTTCCTTGGGCATGTGTTGTCAGGTGAGGGAGTTGCAGTTGATCCTTTGAAGATCGAAGTTGTGTCAAAGTGGCAGTCGCCCAAGACGGTGACAGAGATCAGGAGTTTTCTCGGGATGGCAGGGTACTACCGCCGTTTCATCGAGAACTTCTCCAAGATTGCGAAGCCGATGACCGAGTTGCTGAAGAACAACACG
Source organism: Cenchrus fungigraminus (assembly GCA_036936925.1). Classification (NCBI taxonomy): domain Eukaryota; kingdom Viridiplantae; phylum Streptophyta; class Magnoliopsida; order Poales; family Poaceae; genus Cenchrus; species Cenchrus fungigraminus. The sequence continues at coordinate 127,510,360 of CM072777.1, forward strand.
CCATTCGTGTGGTCAGAGAAGTGTGAAGCAAGCTTCCAAGAGCTCAAGACCCGACTCACCACAACTCCTGTGTTGACGCTTCCCGATGACAATAAGGACTTTGTGGTGTACTGTGATGCTTCGAGGTAGGGTCTTGGTTGTGTGTTGATGCAGGAAGGCAAGGTGATCGCGTATGCTTCAAGGCAGCTTCGGAAGCATGAAGAGAACTACCCGACGCATGACCTTGAGTTAGCAGCTGTGGTTCATGTGGTTCATGCTTTGAAGATATGGAGGCACTACTTGATGGGCAACAAGTGTGATATCTACACGGATCACAAGAGTCTGAAGTATATCTTCACCAGTCCGAGTTGAACTTGAGGCAACGAAGATGTCTAGAGTTGATAAAGGACTACGACCTCGACATTCACTATCATCCCGGCAAGGCGAATGTCGTGACCGATGCTTTGAGCCGAAGAAGTTACTGCAACAACCTGATGGTGCAGGAGGAACAACCAGAGTTGTACAAGGAGATGGAGAGATTGAAGCTCAACATCGTTGAGAAGGGTCAGCTCAACGAGTTGAGGGTGAAGTACGGTCTAGAAGACCAGATCAGGCAAGCCCAGAAGAAGTGTCCTGAGATTGAAGAAGTGAAAGACCTTCTGACGAGAGGCAAGGCCCTTGACTACCGCATTGATGAGCAAGGCACGTTGTGGTTGAAAGATCGCATATGTGTGCCTAGTGGTGAGGATATCCGGAGGACGATACTGAAGGAAGCACACGATTCTCGGTATTCCATTCACCCCGATTGCACCAAGATGTACCAAAACCTGAAGTGTCGATTCTGGTGGGAGAATATGATGAGTATGTTGCCCGATGCGACACCTGTCAAAGAGTGAAGGCGGAACATCAGAGACCCACCGGACTGCTACAGCCGCTCGAGATACCTCAGTGGAAATGGGATGATATCAGCATGGACTTCATGGTGGGTTTACCCCGCACTCAGAAGGGGAATGACTCGATATGGGTGATTGTGGACCGTTTGACCAAGGTAGCACACTTCCTTCCGGTAAAGAACAAGTTCACTATGAGTCAGTTGGCCGATCTCTACGTAGAGCATATCCTGAGGTTACATGGAGCACCCCGCAGCATCGTGTCCGATCGTGGTGCTTAGTTCACAGCTCAGTTCTATTGATGTACTCCGATTATTCAGGACTTGTAATAATCAGATTATTATTCGTACTCTGATGCTTATATTTCGTTGTATGACTGTGATATTTATCTGTGATGAATGCCTGTGAGTGATAGCGTCTGATCCAGGGACTATCACGAGACAGAATGCTGGGTTTTCCGTGTTTGAAAACCCAAGGCGTTACAACCCCATAAACTGCTCCGAGGATCACTTGTCTTTGGTCTGTTCTATCCTCTCCTGCATGATCGCCGACTTCCCTTGCACCTACCTTGGGGGTACCCCTTTCTATCAAAAGACTACCCAAGGCGGCTTTGCAGCCATTGGTGGATAAGGTCGCCAGATGCCTACCTCGTTGGCAGGGCAGACTGTTGAGCCGCGGTGGTCGCCTCGTCCTCGCAAAATCCACCCTCTCTGCTATCCCGGTTCATATTTCGACGGCGATCTCCATCACCCCTTGGGCACTACGCGCGGTCGAAACCATCATCCGTGGCTTCCTCTGGTCCGGCACGGAGGTGGCCTCGGGCGGTCGCTGTCTGGTCGCTTGGGTGAATGTCACCTGCCCCACTTGCTGCGGAGGTCTCGGCCTGCCCAACCTCCGTGTCTTTGGTACGGCATTGCGCCTTCGTTGGCTTTGGCTGGCGAGGATTGACCCGGACAGGACGTGGGCGACATTCTGCTTCCCTGTTGACCGGGCCACTCAGGCCTTTTTCAATGCCTCCATCTCTGTGGAGGTCGGGGATGGTACCCGTGCACTCTTCTGGGAGGACAGTTGGATCTCTGGGTGCTCCATCAAGTCCTTGGCACCCAACCTCTAGGCCGCGGTCTCGCCGAGGGTGCGTTGGTCCCGCACGGTCACTGAGGCCTTGCAGATGGGGGCGGTCGGAATTCGTTGGGTCCTGGATGTCACCCACGCCAGGACTGTGCAGGTGGTCCTGCAGTACCTTGTCATCTGGGACCTACTGCAGGAGGTCAGGCTCACGTCCGAACCTGACCGGTTCATCTGGAAGTGGTCGCCTAGCAGAGTCTACTCCTCGGCTTCGGCCTACTCCGCTCTCTTTCTTGGTCGCGTGGACGTCCTCAGAGCACGACAGATATGAAAGGTTCACATGCCGGGGATGTGCAAGTTCTTCGCATGACTGGTCTTGCACGGCCGTTGCTGGACCTCTGACCGGCTACACCGTCACGGGCTTAGGGATTCGGACACCTGCGCGCTCTGCGCTCAGGAATCTGAAACGCTGGACCACCTGACTGTGGACTGTGTCTTCTCAAGAGAAGCCTGGTTCTTGGCACTCAAGCACATTCTCCTTCAGAGCCTTGCTCCGGATCACTCGGTGAGGTTCGCAGAGTGGTGGTGCTCCGTCAGGAAACAGGTCGCTAAGGCGCGGAGGAAAGACTTCGACTCTTTCGTTTGGCTGGTCGCTTGGTCGCTTTGGAGGGAGCGGAACAGGCGTGTTCATGACAAGGAAACTCTCATGCCGGTGGCGCTCGTTCCGACGGTCCTAGATGAGGCTAGGTCTTGGGCGTGCGCGGGCTTCCTCCCGCTCGTTAGGTTGTTAGGTGTTCGCCCGGTGAGAGCGGTGTAATCCTTTTGCCTCCTTTTCGTTGGGCCCCGTGCCTTGTTGTAATCTAAACCGGCTACCTTTTCTCCCCTCTTAATGAAAAACGTGCTTCACACGTCTTAAAAAAAAGTCGCGATCCAAATGAGGGGGTGAAGTGAAAAAAAGAGGATCGCGATTATCCAAACTAGGTGAGAAGTGAAAAGGGTTGGCTAGCGGCGGCGGAGCTCCGGCGAGCCCTCGGCGCGGCAGACGCAGGGGCCGGGAATGCTCTAGAAATCGAAAGCAGCAGGGATGAGCTCCACTATCTCAATTTGAAGCCTCGATGAGAAAGCCAGGTGAAGGCGTGCGGCTCCCGTCTCCCCTACCCTCGGCGATCGATGGCCTTGACGGCGGATGAGGGGCGGGGACGAAGAAGAGGAAGCGGCACGTGCTGGTGGAGTACAGGACAACGAGGAACCGGATCCTTCTAACATTATTGAAACTATGTAAGAGGGAGGTAAAAGCAGCATCACCGTTCACTCAGCATCCGACGGCCGCATCTAAGAAAGGTGGAGAATCGTCGTCGGCCCAAGAATGGCTCCAGCGGCCCAGAAACGTGCGGCCGAGGCCGTTGCTGGACACGATAAGCTCCTGCAGCAGGAGCTCGCCGTGGGGACGCCGCCGCGGAGCGAGTTGGCGGAGAGGTCGAGACGCGCGAGCGCCTGGAGCGCACTGGCAGCGGAGAAGTCCTCCCGCAGCCCCCGGCGGGGCAGCTCGATCGCGCCACGCGCAGTGGTCCGCGCCGGGGCCGCGACGGCCAAGCAGAGGGGCGGCCACAGGCAAGGAAGGACCACGTGATTCCGTCCCCAACGCCGACCGTCGGTCTCCGCGACAACTTCTCCGTCGTCGGCACCTACGACCCCTCTTTCCGGCGGCGCCTGCTGTCCTATCCAGACCACCGACGCCCGCGACCCCATGCGGCCATGCCCCACCGCCGGCCGTCCTCGAGAGCGAGTTGAGTAGCTTCTACGTGAAGGCGAGCACTTCCTCCGCGGCCGGCTGCAGATGATGTGAGCAGCTTCAATCCGCACGCGCGGGCGTTCTCTCGTGGCCCTGCACTCCACCAACTGCGCCGTGTTTCCAGCGGCCGGCCATTGTGGACCGTGGCGGCCTGGCGGCACACAGGCCACGCCCATGGCGCGCAAGATGCGACGGCATGGGCTCGCGTGGAGGTAGCGCTAGGAGGCCTGCTGCGGGACGGTGCGGTGGCGGGTTCACCAGGTGAGCAGGAAGACGGCGACAACTCGGCGAGCACGAAGACGACGACGAGTGGAGGGGCGCTGACCGGTGACCGCTGAGCTTGCTTCTGGGCCGAACGACGGACTCTGCTCCTTGTTTCTTTGGATGCTGCCGTCGGATGCAGCAGGGACGGTGATCCTGTGTTTTCCTCCTTCTTACATAGTTTCAACATATCTCTACTTAAAAAAATGAAAACTAGATAATTTTTTTGGTACGTAGTCTGCCGCTCAGCCTCCGCGCCTTCGTGCGTCCGCGCCTCGCCGCCTCCGCTCGCCCCCGCTCCTCTCCGCGACCTCCCGACCCCACTGATCGATCTCTCACCTCACCAAACGAAACCATCGAGGCCTCACCAATCCAATCCATCAAATCCTAAACCCTAATGCCAACACGTCACTCTCACGCCGCCGTCGCTGGAGTCATCCCCGCCGTCGTCCTCCACTCCCTTGCCACCGTCGACCACGCCATCACCGTCACCGCCGTCGGTCACCGCCGCCGACCCCTCCGCGTCTCTAGATCGACGCCGCACCGGGTCCACGCCTCCTCATGGCCGCGCCCGCACTTCATCTCCTCCATCCGCCGCGCCCTTCCCTGCATCCACATCTCGATCCACCCCTCACTTCCCTCTCCTCCCAACGCCGCCGCACACCCTTCCTCTCCTCCCAACGCCGCCGCACGCCCCTACGACTGCCGTCCTCCTCTCCTCCCGACGCCGCCGCACGCCCCTGGCCACGCCGCCTCCGCCCACCCCTCCGCACGCCGCCACCCCCTCTGCGGTATCACCGCTCGCGTCGTCCTCCCCTACAACTGGCCTGTCGCCGCCATCTTCCCTCCCCGCTTCTGCCGCCTCCTCTCCACCCTAACCCGTTCTCCTCCTCAATGTGGCGACGACGACCTCGACACACGACGCGTGCATAGCCGAGGATGCGTAGGCGCCGGACCGAGGGCGGCGCGGCCTCGGCATGGGGTTAGCGAGCACCGGCTTCAGCGTCGAGGGGATGCTACTCCTGCTGGTGTGACCTCAATGATGCTCGTCGCCAATGCGCAGATCTACCTCCGGCATGCTTGTACTGGTTCCGCCTCATGATTTGTTTTATTTTATCGGGAGTAGAAGTTTACAGGTGAGAGATCGTACACACATCCTTAATCGTTGGTCCGGTGATTAGAAATCCCTGAAAGAAGGCAATCATGTGTTCTCTTTCTTTAGTTTTACATTGTGTTTTCCTTTCAAGTAAGTACGTGAAATTTCCTAAACTGAGTTGGCTTTATTCTGTTTGATTAATAGTGCTTAATAAGTTGTACAGTTTTTGTTTTTTCTGTCTCAAAAATAAGATATAATGTGAGTACAACTGAATTACCTAACGAAAGATTTACAGGATCATTTGCCTAAATCCAGCTGTTAGGCTGTTAGCTGTAATATTTGATTGTAAACTTTAAGTGAAAACTGAGACAGGAAAAGTGTAGTTTGTTTAAATTCTGGAATCCTACATCTGAAATGCTTCCTGTGCAATTCTGCATGCTATTTCTTCCTCCATTCCGACTTCTTTTTTAATGTGTGTAGTTTGCTCCTCTTGACTGTCCTGATGCAATAGACAATTTTATTGGATACTGGAAGCCAAGTTTGGTCCTTCTTATGGAAAGTGAACTCTGGCCAAACCTCATTATGTCTGCAGCAGCAAAAGGGGTAAGTGGCTTTGTCGTAGATCTGGAGCACGATCATATCTCCATCATGCTCATTTTCTAATTTCTAGGATCAGACTTTCTTCAGGATCAGACTTTTTGTCTAGGTTATTCATAGTGTCTGTGTCATGCTGTGACTGTAGCTACTGATTTGCTATGAATTGCCTACTTATCTGCAGATTGCAGTTGCTCTTTTAAATGCCCGCATGTCATTGAAGTCTTTCAACCGCCGGTCCGTGCCTCTAGGGTTGCCATTAGTTACTCTGATGCTATCTAAACTATCACTTGTGACCCCATTGGTAAGTACACCTTATTTTGAATGTACACCTATTACTGCTGCCATCATTCATAGCTTATCATTGCAGAGCACTATTCAGGCTGTTCGTTTTCAGCTGCTACACACACCGCCAGGGATTATCCATTGTTGCCTTGTTGCTCTGTTCCAGTTTCTTAAGATCATTTTTTCTGTTTAAACAAAGTTAATATTACTTGGACTTTGAAATCTTATCCTGATATTACAAGATTGTGATGCTAATTCAGTACTTTTTTACTCCATAGTCTTTGTTGATGTTCTTACTAGATTCCTACTTTCAGTATGCTGATATATAAATGTTCGTCTCCAGGTCAACCCAGTGTGGCCAAGAGTGAGTTGCAAATGGTGTCTGACTCATTCAAGATTGTGCTGGATGAAGAGGGAAACCATTTTTGGGCTCTACATATGTGTTTTACCCGGAGGAGGGAGGAGGGGGCTAATGCAAAACATATGTGTTGGAAACCATTTGACATTGAGGTAACCTTTGATTCTCGGATCAAGTTCTGGTTATGGTTAGAAATAAACAGATTATTTCCTTCAATTAAGATGCAACCTAATTTTGATATAGGAGGATCACAATGATTATGTCGCAGCTCCTAGAGTTGCAAGATTGTTCCATGATATGTGTTAATTTAATTTTTGATTTTATAATGATTATCTTTATTGTAAAATATAAAAAGACCATAGGCCTATACATAATAATAATTAGTGTATTATACAGTATAGAAGAACATTGGACACAATTGCTTTATGGTGTTCGTGGTCCATCAAATGTGTGTTGAGCTACTGATGATCCATGTGTTAAGTGAAGTCTGAACAATAATCAATTATCTACCCTTATACATAGGCAAGTATCATTTAGTTTTTCAGGGAAAACCCATATTAAATAAAAGTTGTGTTTTATGGATCAAACTGCTTGTACACATATTTTAATATCCCTCTTCCTATGCTTGGAGCTTCTAATTTCTGAAATTCTTGCACCATCAAATTGGGATCACTTATTTTGGTACACTTTTTTTATTGCTGCATCATTTATCCTAACTTGATTTTTCGCATTATTCCAAAGTTCAATGCTATGCCTATAGCATCTCTGTGATATGTACATAGTTCAGCTCTATGTTCATATAACCTTTCTAATATTTGCTTATAAGAATTCTATCCAAATGTATTATGACTTGAACCTGAAAATTAGTGTGTTTGCGTTATGCCAAGTGCTACCTGGAAATTATCGTGTTTCTTTTTTCATCGGGCTATTCGTAAAAAAAAATCATCAATGCTTTCATACCGTGACTGACATGCTTATGTATTATTCTTATTTTTATGTTTTGCCCCAACAGGTGGAGCGGCAAACAGTTTCATGGTTTCAGTTTCTTCAAATGAAACTAGATGCAAGTACAACTATAAAGATGGAAGGTGTGGTATATACCCATCTTATGGCCTTTTGTGTTGTACTTTAGTTGTCTCTGGGCACCTATTATTTATGTTTGGAATCATTTTTCTTGTTTTGTGGATCACCTTTCCCTTTCAGTTCAAAGGCTGAGCAGAAAGATGCTATTAATAACATTGTGAACTACGTTTGAAGCATATAAGTTGAGGTGTGAACCCTCTGCAATTTTTTACTACCATTTTTTTATTGCTCACTACCTCAACTAATTCTTAAAAACTATCAGGTGTGATATTGATTGAAAGAGAATCTTAATTTGAGATATGTTCTTTCTCTTTGAATCACCTGTGAAAACTTGGTAGCCTAGCACTCTAGCAAGGATGACACTGTGAAGATCACTAACTTTTTAATCTAGATTAGATTGCTGCATTTTTATTTGAGAATATATTTTATGGGTCACCTTTTGGTTATACTATTAACGCTCGTGAGTTGGTGCTGCTCATCCTTGCTATTGGCTGAAGACTGGATTTTTTTAGGTAGACATGAAAGATTTGCACGATCTAACTGTGCTATCTGAACTACTGGATTGCTCCGAGCTACTCGAAGACCTTGTCGAGGCTAATGACTGGGGTATACTCCCTTGGAGAAGGATCAGGTAATCTACAAAATTGCAAATAATGTTCTGCATATACTCTGACCGTGTAAATGCAAATTGTTGAGATAATTAAACATAACTTGTCTGCCTTGTATTCTTGATGTATCCTCTGTTGCTGAGCGTTTGAAACCGTTTAACAAGCCTGTAGCTAGAGCTCTTGAGGATAAGCTTGCTGGCGAAGTTCCATTTACATAGAAGAGTCAAAGTTCCTCCGCTAATGGCAGTGCATTATTACGTGATTGTGTTCATTTGTATCTGGCCAACCATGCTTAACATATTAAAAACAGTCTGGCTATTTATGCATGTATTTTGCTCTTAGTATTTACCAAGAATATTATTTCCATTCATCATCTTGGATATTATCATGTTGCTTATTATTTCATGTTGCTTATTATTGCCAGAAAAAGATAAATTTTTCTCAGTCTTGTAGATGATTAGTCGTGATGTACTGAGAGTAACAAAAAAGATATATAGTTTGGAATCTTCTTATACTATATTGAGCCAAGTATTTGCCACCTGCTGTTTGATTTAGTATACCACACCAATAGACTGAAACTTCTCTGTAGACATGCAAGTGCGAAAGCAATATTTAATTGTTAGAGCTACCTGTGTTTCTTGCTACAACCCAAATCATTCAAGTACTAACTCGCCATTTTCCTCATTTAGTGGTGGGAAATTTGTATCCCCGACTCACGGGAACTACTCACAGGAAATAAGTAGAATGACAATCGAGTAATTTTCTGGTTGCTTATTGCACACCTGAAGTTAGTATTTTGTTTTTGAGGAATGATTTTATAACATTTTGGGATAACTACTTGTGTCTGTTGAACAGGTAGAAGTAGAAGCTATTTTACTTAAATCAAAAGGTTTATAGTTGCATTAAGCTTTATATTCTTCATCAAAGAATATATTTTGAAGGTGAGTTCCTACCATAATTTGCAGTATTTATTTTAATAATTGTCTATCTTGCGGAATTTGATTACAAATGGCGGTGACCCCTGCAACGAGGGCTGGCAGGGTGTTTCATGCGTGGCCTCAAATATCACTTCCATGTATGATCAGCCCTCATGTATTTTTCCATCAAAATTTCTACTCAATGAACCCTTTTAATTGGTGATCTGAACAATGTAGCATATTTTTCTTGCAGAATCCTCAGTGGCGCAAATTTGGGTGGACAGCTGGGTAACATTTTGGCAAATTTCACATCGTTAATCACCTTGTAAGCTGATTATGTGTAGAGTTTGAGATGTCAATCTGTCTGGTTCTTAATTCGTGATATTCTTTCAAGTTGGCGCTTAACACTTCCTGATTTGCTACCTCATTTAGGGATCTTAGCAACAATAATATTGGTGGAACCATACCGGATGGTCTACCAATCACAACGCAGAAATTGTATGTGTTCGAGCATTCCATTGCTCTTTCCATTCACCTCCATGTCTGTTTGTTTTTACTAAGCCCTTTCTGTCAATCACAGTTACCTTTCAGCTAACCAGCTAAGTGGTAGCCTCCCGATTAAATTGTCATCACTTACACTTTTGACAAGCATGTAAGTATGTCATTGCCAATACTAATTCACATGCCTTTAGAATATTATTAAGACTTCGATGATGATTTCTCGAACTGCCCCTCCTGCGTTCTTTCATTTGTAGGTCGCTCAATAACAACCAATTGTCTGGAGATATACCAGATGTATTTTTAGTACTAACTGGACTCGCAAATTTGTAAGAACATACTGAATTGGTTTACAGTTTTATTCTATACTACCACTAACTGATAATTTGAAGCGGGTAATGTCAATCAACTTTCTTGATTAGAGATTATTCTTCGAACAACTTGACCGGTCATCTGCCACCTTCAATGGGAAATTTGACAGCATTGACTAGCCTGTGAGTATTGATGCCATCTCCACTACCTTTTGGGATATGAAGTTTTAACTTATGTGAATTGCCTAATTTTATACCACAACCACTGCAGGAACCCTTGACGTGTTGCAAGATCTCCCTTTCCAAGATTTGTATGCCATTCAGTTATAGTTTTTATGTCTTTTCTTTTCTGAAGAGCATCTTGCATTGGCCTTTCAATGAAATGAAATTTTTGTCTTTTCTTATCACAACTGATTTAATTTGACAGCAACATAGAAAACAATCTTTTCTCTGGTCCAGTGCCTGTTAAGTTACTCAACTTGCCAAACTTTAAGTAAAAACTTACAAGCTCCTCCTTGACTAAGATCGTACAGTTAGTTTTTTCATGAGTTCACAATGCTCATATAATTTATTTTACTGAACAGGAAGGATGGGAACCCATTCAATACCAGCATAGCTCCATCCGCACAACCTCCTGCAGCACCAACACCATTACCATCAGTCTCGCCTCCAGCTAAGCATGTCCCCACAAAAGAACCTTCAACCTTCACCTGGTCGAGAAGGCTTGTTTAGTTTCCCTTAATGAATTCGGATTATCAATCACTATGATACATGTGATTAGCCACTGGTCCATCATGCATATAAATTTGACCTTCGAGCTGCTGTTGCAATCAGACTGGAAAACATACAATGGAAATGATGAGTATGTGCTACAGTATTTCCTAACACCAATGTGCAAAGGTTGTGATGAATAGGTGCTTGACATTTTAGAGACAATGCAGAACGTGCAATGTAATTCGTCGGTCAGGTGGTCTAACATGAAAATACTGGTTAATCTCAATAAATTGTCTACTGAATTGGTTTCTTTCATGTAGGATAGATGTAAATTGCCTACTGAAATGATTTCTTTCATGTAGGATAATGCTATTTACATATAATTGAATTGTCTGTAGCAACGTACGGGCACGATCCTATATGTTAGAGGATCCGGTTCGGTTCCCAGGACAACGAGTACATCCACCGGTAGTTGCTGCTCTCTATCTTTCCCATCCACAACGAGACCCTCTCTCTCTTGCCATCCACAACAAAAACACTGGAATTCGATTGGAAGGCCTCAAAAGAAATTGCGGGGGACGGGGGTAGTTCCGTCAAAACACACGTTTGGACTGAACCGAGCGTGATTGCGTGGAGTCCACTAGCCCTGTTTCTCGATCTGGTCCTGCATTCCTGCTGATTCTTCTTTGAACAGGGACTCCCAGCCTCCCAGGCGGAGCCCCTCTGTCTCCATGGATGAGGCAGCAGAAGACAGCAGACTGCTGTTGCAAGCAGAGGGCGGAGAGGGAGATCGAGAACGGCTCCTCTTTCCACAGGTGGGAGTTCCACCAACCATTTCTCTGCGGTTCTAATTCCATTGCCAAGTTTATCCCACCCAGTCTGAGATTTGAATATTTGATTCGTGCCTCCCCTGTCCATGCCAGCCATTTTCTTTCGTTTCTTTTTCTTTTTTTACTTGTTGAAAGGAAATGCTGCACGAGCCAACGCTCAAAACTTGAGATAGATAGAGTCAACTCGATAGGGGTTTGGCTTTATCTATGTTATTGTCGGGAATATTGGTGTGGTTCCCGATCTTTCAAGCAATTAAGTGCCTTTTTTGAGGAAAACAGCAGGAACTCTGCTAATGCATTATGAGAAGATTAATGTATTTTGTTTCAGAATCTCCGTATGTGGAAACTAAGTTCTATACTGTTTTAGCAGGATGCTGGTCTCATCACAGGTGATGGATCTGTTGATATAAAAGGGCGTCCTGCCCCAAAGCAAACCACAGGCAATTGGAGAGCATGCTTTTCCATTCTAGGTGAACTTTTCTCAGATACACAGAAGAAAGTTTTTGCCTCAAAGCACATAATAATTTGTAATGCTGGGGGCTTCCTGTTCTGTTATCCAAAATATTCCTTTTTCCAATGTATTATTGCCTTAAAGCAATTTCAGCTTTCAATTATCAATCATTGTGATGGTGTGTACAATTCAAGCTGTGCTTAAGATGATGCTTAAAATGCCTAGAGCTCAAAGTTTGGTCACCTCGTCATAACTGTGCTTGCATAGCTCCACAAACTGAAGATACAACATAGGCAAGCCAACCACCGATGTCTAATCAAGCATGACACAATGGATTATGCACTTTATTTATCCTATGCGGGCATCTGTTCAAACACCTGCATTGTACATGCCCTTATAAAATGTTTGTTTCATGAGAGTTTAAGTCCTCTGTATTAAGAATTAGCCAGAACATTAGGTACAAATCACTCAAAATAATCCTGTATACTATCATATGCTACAAATCAAAGTAAAAGTTGTCCACATATTTACAAATTCGGCAAATGAGATTTGTTGAGTTCAGCATTTTATCTTCTTGACAGGGAGTGATGCTTGTCAAGTTTCAGTATTTGATCCTTTTTGACAGGCAATGAATTTTGTGAGAGACTGGCCTACTATGGAATTGCAAGAAACCTAGTTACTTATTTGAAAGTAAAGCTTCATCTAGGCAATCTTGAAGCTGCAAGAAATGTTACCACTTGGCAAGGGACATGCTATCTCACTTCCCTTATTGGAGCCATCTTAGCAGATTCTTATTGGGGAAAGTACTGGACTATTGCTGTTTTCTCATCAATTTATTTTATTGTAAGTGCAAAGATATCACCACCTAACCAGAGTATGACCCTAGTTTGGTACACATGAACTATTTGCGGTCATGAGCTAAATCAAATACTGTGGATACGTTATTTTTGTGAATATTTTATATTTGTACCTGGCTTTTTGCTGTTCAGCATTAATATGAGCATGCAGGCTGTTAGATTGCATCAGTAGGGTTTGTGTTTTATTCAGTTTGACTTGAGTATCTCTGTTCAATTTTTGTAATTTTATTTGTGAAAGGAAATTTGTTTGCCCTGCTAAGAGCATTTTAATCAACTATATGACCATTTTCTTTTTATTGAAGGGCCTAGCTATTTTAACACTATCAGCATCAGTTCCAGCACTGCAGCCACCTACATGTCTAGGAACTGTTTGCCCGGAAGCAAGCTTACTTCAGTATGGTGTATTTTTCATTGGCCTCTATATGATAGCCCTAGGGACCGGAGGCATCAAGCCTTGTGTCTCCTCTTTTGGTGCTGATCAATTTGATGACAGTGACCCAGTAGAGAGAGCAAAGAAGACTTCCTTCTTCAATTGGTTCTACTTCTGTATAAGTATGGGATCATTCATCTCAGGCACTATCATAGTGTGGATACAAGATAACTCTGGTTGGGGGGTAGGATTTGCCATTCCTACTATATCTATGGCACTAGCTATTGGATGCTTCTTTGCAGCCTCAAATACTTATCGATACCAGAAACCGGGTGGGAGCCCACTCACAAGAGTGTGTCAGGTGGTTGTAGCAGCATTTCATAAGCGTCATGCTGAATTGCCAAATGATATGTCTCTTCTATATGAAGTTGATGGCCAAACTTCAGCAATTGAGGGAAGCCGGAAGCTGGAGCACACAAATGAACTCAAGTAATTCTCATTTTCTTATTGCATCAGTGCCTTACTTTTAGGGTTATGTGCCAGTGTATTGATAGAGTTTCTGAAAATTACTAGACTGATTATATCTAATAAAACATAGAACATGAAAAAAAAACTTTGTTTTTCTGTTTCAATCTGTGTGTACTGGAAAGCAAGCACATAAATGGAACAAAGCAGAATATGGATTTATAGATAGCGCCAGACAACCTGATACTAGAGTTACAAAAGAAAGAAAATGCTTTTATGTGTTGATCGTAGTTGTATTGTCTAAACTTTGGCCCTCGATACAATTATAGTTCACTCAAAATGTAGTTGTACTATTTATAAATTTTATATATTTGATAAATACATGATATAGCAGAAATTAGTTGTCAGTGTCTAAAATAACACATGTTTGAGACTGGGTGGGGTAGTGTTTTAGCAGTTCGCATGACGAGCCCAAAAACAATAAGGACATATTGGAAGCTATTGAGATGTCAATAGTAACATTTGATCTCAGATTCTGTGGATGAAAATAAATTTATTGCAATACCTGTTACTGAGTCTTTTGCTGATGTTTAACTTGTAAGTCCATTGAAGTTAGGTATGCAGCGTACAGAGGTTCAGGCTTGGGCCAGAGACATGTGTTCCTCTTAATCATATTTGTTCTAATAAGAATGTTACTCTCCCCGTTTATAAATTAAATGATGTTTCCTAACCGTCATTTATTTAACAACGAAGGGAGTGTCTGTAAGTAGCTTGATTTCTGGACTTCTATTTTGTGGTGCTACTATGATACTATTTTTATATATCTCCCTTTTTTCTAGGTTCTTTGATCGAGCTGCCATTATCTCATCTGCTGATGTGAAGCGTGAATCTTGTACAGACCCATGGAAGCTTTGCACAGTTACCCAGGTGGAAGAACTGAAGATCCTTGTAAGAATGTTTCCCATATGGGCCACCACTATCATATTCAGTGCTGTGTATGCCCAAAACTCTTCCCTGTTTGTAGAGCAGGGCATGGTTCTTGACAAGCGGGTTGGACCTTTCAATATTCCTCCTGCATCCCTCTCAACTTTCGATGTAATCAGTGTCATCATCTGGATTCCACTTTATGACCGCATTCTTGTGCCAATAGCTAGAAAGTTCACGGGAAAGGAGAAGGGTTTTTCTGAGCTACAGCGGATTGGAATTGGATTGGTCCTATCCATTCTCGCGATGGTATCTGCAGCTCTTGTTGAGTTGAAGCGTTTAGAGGTTGCTAGGTCTGAAGGTCTTATTCATGAGAAGGTTAATGTTCCGATGAGCATTCTTTGGCAAATACCACAGTATTTCTTAGTTGGTGCTGCTGAGGTCTTCACTGCTATAGGCCAAGTTGACTTCTTCTACGATCAGGGTCCAGATGCCATGAGGAGTTTATGTAGTGCATTCGCGCTTGTTACAGTTTCACTGGGAGACTACGTAAGCTCAATCATACTGACACTAGTTTCATACATTACAACTCAAGGAGGAGATCCTGGATGGATACCTGATAACCTGAACGAAGGCCATCTTGACCGGTTCTTTTGGCTGATTGCAGGGATAAGCTTTGTTAATTTTGTGGTTTTTGTTGGTTGTGCTTCAAGATACAGATATAAGAAAGCCCAGTGACTATATTACAATGTATAGTTAGTTACTGTAATTTAGTTTCACATTCATCAAATGCAATGGATTGTGCAGACAATCAGTATCTTCATCTAGGTTCCCATTTATGACTGCCTTCACATCCCAATAGCTAGAAAAATCAATGGAAAGGAAAATGTTTTTTCTGAGCTATAGCGGACCGGAACTGGATTAGTCCTGTCCTGTCCATCTGCCGCTCCTGTTGAATTGAAGTGTTTTGAGATTGCCAGATCTGAAGGTCTTATTCATGAGAAGGCTTCGGATGAGCATTCTTTGGCAAATACCACAATATTTCTTTTTCAGTGCTTCCGAGTTGTTTACTTCTATAGGTCAAGTCGAGTTCTTCTACGATCAGGTCACAGATGCTATGACGAGTTTATGTAGCTCATTTGCACCTGTAACAGTCTCACTGGGAAGCTATGTAAGTTCGATCCCTGACAACCTGAATGAAGGCCATCTCGACTGGTTCTTTTGGTTGATTGCAGGGATAAGCTTTGTGAATTTGATGGTTTTTATTGGTTGTGCTGTGAGATACAGATATAAGAAAGCCTCATAATCATATTTACATAAAGTTCTTAAGAGTAATGTGACTTTGTCTACCACATACTCATCAAACGCAAAGCTATTTGTAAGTTGTTTGGTTTGCCTTTGGCCGTGAATCACAAAAACAGTAAACCATTATAACCGCTACATCTTTATATTTGCAGCATGCTTAAAACTTTTAGCGTGTCTACGTGTCATGCCTACTCCCTCCGTATCGAAATATTTGACTTTTTCTTACAATTTTGACCATTCGTCTTATTCCAAAAGTTATTGTAAACATGTAAAAGGGCAAGTCAAGCTTAAAATGCTAACAATAATAAAGCATGTACTAAACAAAATAAAGCGTACTTGCATAATCTTTTGAATGACACGAATGGTCAAAGTTGTAGAAAAAAGTCAATGCCAACAAGTATTTCGATACGGAGGGAGTACATGACTTATCTCAGTATTCGGTTATCTCAAGAGGGGGGGGGGGTTGGTATTTGTGTAAAAACATGCATTCCATGGGCACCACCAGCTCGGTCTTGCTAATTCCCTGACTGGACTCCCCAGCGGAGCCCCTCCATGGCAGGGTTAGCGGAGCCCCTCCATGGCAGGGTTCGCAATCTCGCGGCAAACCGGCTGACTTACCGCGAAAAATGGCCGAACCGGTGCGGGCCGGTACCGGTTTGGTCCGCTAGGAACCAGACGAATTTCAAAATTTTTGGATTTGAATTCGAAAAATCAAAAAATTAAATAAAAATACCTAAAAATACTTCAAGATTTATAGAATCCAATGGTGTCAAAATTTTTCAAAAATTACTTCATTTGCTATTTTTTCCGAACATTACAACATCAGTGAAAAAAGAAAAAGAAAAAATCTGGCCGGCCCACTAAAGCCCACGACGGCCCATGGTGAAAAATATCTACTTCTTACCTCTCCTCACCTCCTCCCCAGTTCAACCGGCGCATCACAAAGTCAAAAGCTCGCAGCTTCGCTCGCTCCCCGCACACTTGCTGTTCGCACCGGCCGCCGGCCCTCCCGAACCGCGCGGTAGGCTCGGCTAGTCGCGCCGGCCGCGGATCTACCGCTGGGCCGCGGCGCGCGACGGCCAGCCGGTCGGTCCGGGTGGCAAGCCGCGGTAGGCGGGCGGCGAACCGCAATATGCCCCGACGCCTCTGAGCTGCTGCGCGGCGCCGCAGCAGGCGGTTTGCCGCCGTGGTGGGCGGTAAACCGCACCCCGACCGCGGTTTGCTCCATTTTTCGGCCGGTAAGTCACCTCCTCCCCTTGGTGAATTTGTTATTTAGTGATTGAGGTATATTTATGATTTAGGTATAGTTGTATACTGTAAATGTGTGAACCATTTGCATATGTGATATAGGTATATTATGATTTATGTGTATTGTGTTGGAAAATTGTGATTTAGGTATATTTATGATTTAGGTATATTTGTGATATTGTCATTTAGGTATATTTGTGATTTAGGTGTATGTATGAGTTAGGTGTTTGAAATGCTAATGTTGTCCATTTATGCAGATACATAATGTCGGCAAGTGATGTTGTATGGGAACATGGTGAAAAGCGTGGACTCGCTGGATGGAAATGCAAGTATTGTCATAAGGAAAAGGGAGGAGGTGGTGCGACGAGATTGAAACAACATTTAGCTGGGCGAGGGTCGCAGGTGGTCCATTGCACCCATGTGCCAGCACAAGTGCGGGAGTACTTTCAGCGGGAGATTGAGAGGACTAAGAAGGTAACTGCTGATCGGGCTCGAGAGAGGATGAGACGGGAGAGTGTTGCAGGGGAGGGCCATCCAATTGACCTTGAAAGTGAGGAGGCTGAGTTGCAACGTGTCATCAACCTATCGAGAGCGGAAGAAGAGTACCGCCGGGGGTGGAACAGAGAGGTGGTACATATGAGCATGGAGGGGGTAGTGGTTCCGCGGGGGGGGGATCCTTTGCAGAGGTTTATGCGAAGAGCAACTTCGCAGAGGGAGAGTCCTGCAGTGAGGGACTATAACTTGGCAGCCGGTAGGAGTAGGGGAATGACACAGCCTAGGATTGATACAGGCTCTTGGACGCAGAAGGGTAAGAATGCCAAGGAAACTATTAGTAAAGCTTGGGGAAAGTTTTTCCATATTGCGGGAATTCCTGGGAGGCAGGCCGACAATCCATACTTTGTCAGTGCGGTTAGAGAGACACAAAAGTGGGGTAAGTTTTATTTTATTGGTATGACAACTATGAGATTACATTTCTGTTCCTAATCTCGTGATTTCCATATGGTTGCAGGTGAAGGTATCGCGTCACCTAGTGGAAGGGAAATTGAGAAAGACTTGATGGATCGGTTCGTACAGTTTAAGAAATAGTGGTCCATTCTTGGCGTGACTTTGATGTGTGATTCTTGGACTGGACCGATCGATTCAGTTCGATCCCTGCAATCTGAATGAAGGCCATCTTGGCTGGTTCTTTTGGTTGATTGCAGGGATAAGCTTTGTGAATTTGATGGTTTGCATTGGTTTTGCTGTGAGATACAGATATAAGAAAGCCTCGTAATCGTACTTACATAAAGTTCTTTAGCGTAATGTGACTTTGTTTACCACATACTCATCAAACGCAACGCCATTTGTAAGTTGTTTGGTTTGCCTTTGGCCGTGACTCACAAAAAAACAACAAACCATTATAACCGCTACGTCTTTATATTTGCAGCATGTTAAACTTTTAGTGTGTCTTCGTGTCATACTTGGGCAGTCCCAATCCTCTACCTCAGCTGATGTCTTAGCAATTAATTGGACTGCCACATAAGCAAAAATCTGATGTGGTAAAGAAGTAAATGAGGAGAGAAGAGAAAAATTAAAGAAACCGGGTCGCATGCACAACACCGCGTCGGCTCGCGTTCCAAGGCGGAGGAAATCGCCTGTTTTGGCGTTGGGCCGGACAGCCTGTGTCCTCTCCGCGGTTTTTCCTCTTCTTCTCGGTCCCCTGCGCGGCAGCGCCCGCCCGCCCTCGTGCTGCATCTCCAGCCTCCCCGCAGCCATGGACTGCACCAAGCGCGCCAGCCTCTCCCCCCTCTTTCTCCCGCGTGCACGAGCATCGCGCGGTTGATTTTGACGAACTGAACTCAAAAATCCAAAAGGCAATTAGCATCACGAGCATGCAGATGGATCGAATCCACCGCTAAAATCCAGCTGATCACTACAGGAATCGACCTTCCTGCTTCTCGATTCCCTCAATCCAGATGCATTATTACATGACTAATTGAAGCATTTATAGCGAAATTGATGCTCGAAGTGTTTTAAGGGCTGCCCCACCTAGCGAACATTCACGTGATAGTTATACTGAGCACTTTAAAGGGAAAGAGAAGAAAATACAGTAAACACTGATCTGTTGGTGCAAGCTTTTATTGCAAACAAAATGAAACATTATCCGGCCAATTGCGAAACCAATTTGGGAGTGGCAACAACGCTCTGGCACAATGGGCAAAGCCACACAGGGGTGCCCCGTGCCCAAGATCCTGACTATAAATTGGTCCTTGGTCACACTGCAAATGCTGTAGGAATTGCGGGGCTACTTGTCTCAGTATCCGGTTATCTCAAGAGAAAAACGAGTGTATGCATTTACGGCTTTCTATTTGATTTGATTTTTCACACAGGTTTGGGATTGAAATTTGGAGCTGTTTAGATCGCGAGTACTTTGAGTGTTTGTTTGTAACTTGATGATATACTCAACTTTAATACGATACAATTCTTCCTTCGGTCTAGAGAGAGAGAGAAAACGGGGATATTTGCATAAAATACACATTCCATGGGCACGAAAAACACAAACCGCCCTCGCTTTTTTTTAACTGTCAACGACTCCAATCCAATCACTCGTCATAGTCCACTGCGCCCCCCAGAGTGATGCCAACAAACTCACCTGCTCGGTCCTGCTGATTCCCTGAGCGGACTCCCCAGCGGAACCCCCTCCGTATCCATGGACGAGGCAGCCGAGGGGAGCAGGCTGCTGTTGCAAGAAGAGGGTGGAGGTGGTGATCAAGAGCCGCTCCTCCTTCCACAGGTGAGGTCCCCTGTTTCATTTATTTCTTCTTTTGTGTGATGTTCAAATCCTATTGAGTTGCGCTGCTTGCCGGTTTATCCTAGCTAGTCTGCGGGATTGCTCCTGACCTTGCCAATCACTTTCCTTCTCTTTTCGCTGAAACTCAACAATCGTCGGAGTCAAAAGTCAAACTCAAATAGAGTCTGCGAGAGAAGGCAATTTATCATTTCATCATGTTTATTATAGCAGTCCTCAAGTTGATGCTACATGCCAGCTCTTAAATTCTGAGTTTAAGCAAGTGATGTGGAAACTTTGGCCCCAGACAAATAAATGTGAAGTCCTACTTTTAATTCTTGACACCTTTGGGATTTTTTTTATTTTTAACTTTTTTTAAAATTTTTTATAATAAAAACCCGTCGCAAACTTTTTTTTTCACCCGGTGACCCTTTTGGCCGCGCCTAGCATCGCGGCGCGGCAGCAAGCCTCTGCCGCGCCACATGCAGTGACGCAGCAGAGGTGCCACGCTAGCGCGGCGGGGGCCGGTGGGTCAACCACGCGCTGACGTGGGCGTGGCGCTACCCGCCACATGCAGCGGCGCGGCAGCGCTGCCGCGCCACGCCGCCTGGCGCGGCAGGGCTGAGTCAACAGCCGCGACGTGACTTCCCTTCTTCCTCCTCCTCCCTTTCTTCCTCCTCAGCCCGAGGCCGAGCGCCACCAGACCGCCGCCGCCGGCCGCCCCCCCCCCCCCGATTCCACCCCCAAATCCGTCGATTTAGGGTGGAAAAAGTGGGGGAAATCGACCCCACACCTTTGGGAAGGTATTACCCCACTTTTCTCCCTCGTTTACTGTTTGATTTTGGAGATCGGAGTTGATTTAGGTGACCTAGGGTTAGCTCTAGATTATTCAAATGTAGACCCATTGCAATTTAGTTTAGTGTAAATGATGATTAGTTCATACGCAGTAGTATCTCTGTCCGTGTTATTGATGTGTAGAACATGTTACATGATTCGATTTAGTGTTGTTTGTGGTGAAAATATTTAGTGTACATGATGATAGGTGAAGGTACATGGTTGCATGTTTATTAGTGAGAATACTTAACAATTTTGACAAATAATATAGTATGCTAGGAGTGTTTGTTATTCACACTCACATTTAGTAGTGTTTGTTATGTATTTGTACTTCAAAATTCTAGTTGATATATGTAGTTATGAAAAGTGTTTGTTATTCACACTCACATTTAGGAGTGTTTGTTAGGCATTTGTATTTATAAAATGTGTAGTTGAATTATATGTAGTTATGAGATATCAGATTCATGAAGTTGTTTAAATTTTCTAGATGGATTGTTTAGTTCGCATGTTTCATGGGGCATAGTTAAAGAAAATGGAGAGTTTGAGAATATGACAGAGGTAGTGGAAACATTTGATGGTCCACCAACCTTTAAGGATGCAGTTGATTGTGCAATAGTGAAGTATGAAATTGGATTGCATGAGGTGACATTTAGAGGTCGTTTTGATTGTGGGAAGGCTAGAGCTCATTATGTTTTCATGAGCTTGTCTAGTGAAGAAAATTGGAATCTGTATAAAAAGGTAGTTGGTCAAGCTAATGTGTCATGTCTGGAGGTTGTGTTAGATATTACTCGTGGATCTAGTGGTAATATTAATATGAATGAGGAAGTCCCGTTGGAGGTTCATAATGGCACACAAGAGTCTACAATTGTAGATGACGACTTTGGTTCGGGGGAACCTCGTCAGGAGCTTGGGATGTTGAATGATGATTTTCCGAACGATTGTTTTGAGCGGGAAGAAGAAACCATGGACGAGGATGATTTATCTGACAGCTATGAAGAAAGTGAGTCTGAAGATGAGTCTGATGAGGAGGATGTGGAAGTGCAAATAGATGCCAATGCAGAAGCAGCGGAAGCACTCCTTGGTTTGCGTGTCGTTGACGTGGATAGTGTTGAACATGATGATGTTGGAGGGCCACATACAACCGTGCCAAGAGAAGTGCACATAAGTAGACCGCCTGTTCACACTAGAATCGGTGACAGTGGACAAGAAGTACCTAGGCCGCCCTTGAACACTAGAATGGGTGAGAGTGATCAACACAACCTAGCTCAATATGATATTGTGATCCCTTCTGTTCGTAATGATAGAGACTTAAGCAGGATTGATAGAGCCATTTGTGATTCTACTATGTTGTTCACGGAAGGATTACCGTTTAGTAGTCTGCCTGTGATACGTAAGGGAATGATGTTTGACTCACTTGAGGAGCTGAAGTTTTTCTTAGCTGACTACGTAGTGAAGCATTATAGGCCTTTCACTGTTGTTCATTCGGACAGGAATCTTAGGTATGAAGTCATGTGCAAGCAAGGGTGCATGTGGCGTGTATGGTCACGCCTGCAAAGAGGGACATGGAAATGGAAGATTACATCTGTTTCAGAACCTCACAGATGCCATTCGAGTCAGGTCAAGGGAGTTCACGCACAACTGATAGCTACGTACATTGGAAGGCATATCTTAGGCCTTGTTCGTGCTGACAGTGATGTGACGGCCACTAGTCTGATCGAAACCATATTGTTGTTCTCAGGATATCGTGTTAAGTATTCTAAGGCATGGCGGACTAAGCAACATGCTATTGCTCTACTTTGGGGTGATTGGAAAGAGTCGTATGCACAAATTCCTAGGGTATTGAGGGCCATGAGCCACTACAATCCTGGGGTTAAATGGTTCCCTTACATGATCGGGTTGCGTATTCGTGACAGTTGTGTTTTCAAGCCCGTCCTACTACGGGTTTTTTGGTGCTTTCCACAATGTGAAGTGGCTTTCCAACACTGTCGTCCGGTGATACTTGTAGATGGAACCTTCTTGACCGGCAAGTACAGAGGTACACTCATGATGGCAGTTGCTGTAGATTCTGAACAACAGCTTGTTCTTATCTTGTTTCTAATATTTTCAGTATCTAACCGCCTACGAGGTTCAGAAGTGCGGCCCAACTGTAACATTAACTCGTGTCGATCACGAAATTGCTCCCAATCACAAGTTCTTCCCTCCTGAACAAACGAATGTCGTATGAAACATAATGAAATCATAATGTAGACAACAACAATTGTGGTAACAAAACGAAATAATGAGGCCACAAGATGCTTACCCAGTAGTCTCCATAAGCGTTGCCACAAAACATTCCAAAACCAAGCTCGGATGGCACAACACCTTCTGTGGCTAGTATCCCACACTTGCACCGTGAAGGTGGATAGCTCAAGCACGGCCACGGCTCCGTCCCGGACTCGAAGCATTTCACTTGAGCTTTGGTTGGCCACTCAAATCTTCGTCCATGTATGTACTCATTAAAGTCACAACTAGGCCACCCACTCTAAATTCCAATGATAGGAACTAAAATTAGCAATGCACATCTATACAACTCAAATGATAAGAACTCAAATTAGCCATGCACAGATATAGAACTCAAATGATAAGAACAATATGAAATATACTTACAAGAGTCTTTAGCGAGCAACGAAAGAATGATGTAAACTTTCTCGGGACTTCAATGTTTGGCCATTGAAGATAGGCACGCACTCCACAATGACACAATGGAGGGTTCTTAACTCGCTCGATGGCAGCCAACTTCTTCTCCTCATAGGTCATCGGTGGAGGATTGGGTGGAGAGGGAACCCATCGTTGAAACTGATCATATGGCTTCAACACATGTCTGGCATATGGGAACAAATGTATCCTAGGATCAAACTTGTCAGGCCCATCTATCCACTGCAAGAAACAACAAGGAGCTGTCGGGGGTGGTTCTTCCCTAACCCAACAATAGTAGAAGGCTCTACCAGCAGTTGTAGCACACCTAGATTGTTTCACATAAGCTGGCACACCACATAAACAATTGGACACAGGGAGAGCTCGAGGCACAGGAGCGTCTTCATCCCACTCTTTGGGAAACCTTCCTTTACCCTTTTTAATGGCATAATAACGTGGGTTCTGGTGGCTCATGGCTACTTATCCTGCAACAAATAAACTTGAAATGAACATCAAACAGTTTTATTTCACATTCAACATAATTAAAAGGGTTACCTACACTAAACAATCCACACAAATATAAGAAAATCTAGTAATACAACTAATTCTACACGTAACAATATACGACAGAACAAGTACAATGACTAACTAAAGCATCACTTTCAACTCCTCGAACATCTACCACATCAAATTTTCAAATTATTAGCAAACCGTAGCTCACCTATATATGCACAAACCTAACAAATCAAGCGGTAAAACAGAGATTATATAGGGGGATACCTTCCCAAGGATGTGGGGATTGATTTCCCACACTTTTCCCACCCAAAACGACGTGTTTGGGGTGCGGCGGCCGGCGGCGGCGGGTTGCCCGGCGGAGGAGCTCGGGCTCGGCCTGAGGAGAAAGAAAGTGAGGAGGAAGAAGAAAGGGAAGCCGAGACACGCCTAAACCCTAAGCCTTGCCGCGCCAGGCAGGGTGGCGCGGCAGGCCAAGCCCACGTCACCACTTGGTTGACCCGCCGGCCAGCGTGGCACCTCTGCCGCGCCGCGATGCTAGGCGCGACCAAAAGGGTCACCGGGTGCAAAAAAAAATTTTGCGACGGGTTTTTATTATAAAATTTTTTAAAAAGGTTAAAAATAAAAATAATCCACACCTTTGCCTTTGTCCATGTTGGGAAGATTGATGTGGTTGCTGGTTGCCCTGCCTTTCCATTCCTCATCTGCCCAGTCTTAGTTATGCAATCTAGTGCCTTCTTTTTAAGATAGCATACTGCAGTTGCAAGAAGAGGGCAGAGGGGAACGACTCCTCCTCCTTCCACAGGTGGAGTTCCTCGATCCATTTCTCTGCGGTCCTAATTCCATTGCGAAGTGTATCCCACCCAGTCTGAGATTTGATTTGTGCCTCTCCTGTCCATGCCAGCCATTTTCTTTCTTTCTTTCTTTTATTTACTTTGAAAGGAAAATGCTGCACGAGGCAACGCTCAAAATTGAGATGGAGTCAACTCCAATAAGGTTTTTTTACGGTCAACGGGAGGAGAGTGTCCCCACCTGATTCATTTCATGGGCCTTTTCAGCAGGCCAAAAGCTTGATACAAGAGGTTTGGTTTTAGCTATGTTGGGAATATTGATGTGGTTCCCGATCTTTCCAGTGTTCTGCAATTTAATGCCTTTTTTGATGAAAACAACAGGAACTCTGCTAAGAGTAGTCCCAACCCAAGACACTAGTCATAGTTTTCATAAGCTTCACATCATTAAGAAACTGGTACAAGACACTACTCTTCCAACCCAAACACCACTATTCTGCACTTGAATTTAATGTTACTCATCTCTCATTATGCTTTGGATGGTGTGTAGAAACTAAGTCTCATGCAAGACTCGATTTCCTTCTCTTTCTTCATTTACTCTCTTGCAACATCATCTTTTATCCTAGGTGGCAGCTCATTTAATTCTATGGACACCATCTTAGTCATTGGGTTGGGACTGCCCTAATGCACTATGGGAAGATTTATGTATTCTGTTTCAGAATCTCCGTATGTGGTTGGAAACTAAGTTCTGTATTGGATGCTGGTCTCATCACAGGTGATGGATCTGTTGATATAAAAGGGTGTCCTGCATGTTGTAAAACACGTCGTCAACGGTTGGATCTTCTCCCTCTCGCGTCTCTCATGACAAGCATAAGAATAAGTACAAAGTAGACAAGAGACAATATAGGTGGAGCTCCTCTTTATTATCTGAATATCGATATCATACAATAGGGGTAATCCTCTGATATATATACTCCGAACTAAACCTAGAGTTTTGGTAAGAGCCCACAAGCAACCGGACAAGGACTAGGACTTCTAGTCCTCCTTTCTATCTATACGAAATCCGGTTGTTTTACAACACTCCCCCTTGGGCGATTATCGCGAATGCATATGCCTCGTCAAAAACTCCATCCGAAAACCCAGTAGGAAAAAACGGTTCTTGGAGAAAAGAGTACATATCAACCGCATTTTGTATTACACATGTTGCCACGTCAAAAACCTTATGTGAGAAACTTTCAAGTAAAAACTCACAAAGGAAAAAAGAGTACAACATAAAATCTTCTTGGTTATACAATATTATATAGTTACTATTCTTCATAAATAGTAATCAATCTTCAAGATTTATGCATGAACTTCATGATTCTTGCAACAAAGATCTACATGATCTAAGTAAACGAGTGGTACACCTTCATGGTAAATTTAATAATTAATCATCAAGTTGATTCCTTCTAGGTACAACTTAAGAGATTTCAGATCTAAATATGATTAAACATATGCTCCCCATCATAACAACATCCTTTGAACTTTAGTGTTCAAAATGTCGGAGTCACATTCTTCATAAATGTGCATTAATCCTTCGAAGATTTAACTTGTAATTCTTCTAGATTATATTAGGAGGAATGCTTCAAGCATTAGTAACCACTTTATTTGACTATGCAACACAAAATAAAATTTTATCCTTTCAGAGGAATTTGGGGATAATAATTTACTAAATTTCATATCTTATAAATATTACATTTCAAACTTAAATGTTTGATTAATAACAACTATATATAAGTGGATATTAAGTTAACACCAATGATCTATTCGGTAGATCTTCCAAAGTTAGCTTATTCCATACTTCCACTTAAGATAATCAGTCTTCAGTTGGCATTTGAGGGGATAATTCAAATTGCCAATCACCAATATACCTTCTATGGTATGTGAGGATACATACTATCAATGCTGGTTGATTGTGTATGCACTTACTGGTGCTTGTATGGCTCATTCAGGACCATACGAATTCTCACCTCATTCTTAATTCAATCACTTGAGTCTGTATGAATTTTCATTTATATCTTCAGGATTATTGGTGTTCACTCGGAAATTAACTGATTAGTCCTTCATTGACTATATCCTTCAAGGATTTTCTAATTCTTCGAGAATAGTATTTCTCTTCTCTGAGAAATTCTCTCATGCAAGAGAGAAGTGATTTACTTGTTAATTTGAGCTCTTCAATAAACTCTTTTATTTGAACGTGTTATTCATAATAAGTCACTTTATAACTTCATATCCTTCGAGGAATTGCTCTTCTAGAGACAATTAATATTCATTCAGGAATATTGTCAACCTTAGACATTTATTACTTAGTATGAGATTTACTTTCTATTATTTTCATCTTTTATTCCTTCGAGGAATGATGAATCCTTCAAGGATCATCTTTTATGGATTTTCGAAATCCATCAATTAACCGCATAATATATATTTCAGTGTATTATTTCCATATGTCAGATAAGTAGCAAAATATTGATTCATACATAATGGGAGTTTACTAGCCTTTTGAAAGACTTATGAACCGTTGTATTTCACCATGTCATTATTTCATAATGATTCATCCAATTTGAACTTCCAGTTTCAAATATTTCTACATGGTTCAACCTCAATTGCATTCTTCAATTTGACCCAACATTATTGCTTCATGCAACTCTGCCATGGACTTTATTTATGGATCCATATTTCTGTTAGAGAAATATTTGCAATAATAGAGGTAATATGTTGTCGACATTCATTCTTTTCTCTCCCATATCTTCAGGACAAGACTATGATATAGTCAACTAGTATCTGCTATCCCAACACAAAATACTGAGCCCGCTTTATAGTGTTAGGCATTCATCTTTAAGATGATCATTTCTTAGTTTGTGAGGCATTCGACCATAATGGTCTTCTTTCCAGAATTCTACGGAGATTTCAATAAATTGTTTGACAAGTTCATTTAATCCAAAACCAACAGGCGTCCCCGTAGATTTTAAATTAATGATCAAGTCATTTGCCATAGTGAGTATATTATTAAATACCCGGGATATACTACACATAGCATTCTGCTTACTACAAGTAAACTTAACTTCTGGTTAATAACTTCAGGTTGTATCTCATCATTCCAGATTCCCATATGTGAGTATTCATTATGTGCACATTCTCACTGGGATAAAATCCTTCATGAAATTTCACTTCAAGTGTATTTTTGACGTCAGGTGGTGCCATTCATAGGCTTCCTCACATTTTAATTCACTAGCATTATACTTCGCTTCGTGCGAGGATGACTGAGTGCGTATTTCTATTCCCGCTTCAAGCTTCCAGGAATATTATGAAGATTATTATTTCATTCAATACAAGGCATTTTCATATGAGCTTTCTCTCTCCCCTAACGCCAGTATTAGATGTTCATAAATAGCATACTTCTAATGATATCCCCATGAGCTTAATGTAATGGAAATTCAGTTCCATATTTCTTCAACTTCAAGTTGATGCTCATGTATGCTAATATGGTGAAATAAAATTACACACACTTTGTTTTTGAACTTTTAGGGGTTATTTGTTATGCAGTGAGCTAGATTTCATTAAGTCTACAGAACTATTATGTTTATCTAACTTCTTTATTTATTTAGCCCAAAATTTTCATCTAATTACTCATACTGTCGGTGCGGAAAGTAGTCCCGACACTAACTAGTGAGTTACGCTGTGATCGGCTTCTCGATGGTCGGTGCCAACGACAACACAGGGGACACAAGTTTATCCTGGTTCCGGCCGGGGCCGTACGTCCAGCAGTGGTGTGCTCGAGGCACTGTATTGCGTTGCACCGTGGTGCTTGCAGAGGGGAGCTACAAGCGGGGCGGGAGAGGAGGCTGGACCTCCAGGTCCCTGAGGTTTTGATTGAGGCAAGTGCCAATATCGTAGTGAAGGCAGAAAGCGTGTGTGTTGGTCCTCTCTGTCTTCTGTCCTCTGTCCCCCTGCGGCCAGGGGACTGCCCCTCCTTTTATAGGTCAAGGAGGAGGCAGTTTACAGGCGTGCCGCACTGTTCTGGCTACGTGTGATGGCATGGCGGACAGTGCAACGGAGTGGACGGCCGTCCTGGCGAATCTTGCTTCCGGCGGAGCGTCGTGGCGTGCCCTGTACCTGCTCAGGAGCGGCTTCGAGGGTGGCAGCGTAGGAACTTTCCGTGTGGTCGTCGTCCGTACGTTGACTCGAGGGTGCGGCTGACGGGAGGTCGCAAGGGGCACAGCCGCGGTCGTGGCGGTGTCTTGTCGCCCCGCATTCCCACAGCGTCAGGGATGGCGCAGCAGTGCCCGGGATGGCGTCGTGATGGCGGGGATGGCCGCGCAGGACCGACGGTGATGGAGGTGACGCGCCTTACTGGTCCGGCGTCATGGTGTGGCGCGGAGCAGGCGTCCGTCCCCGCTTCGAGGGTTCCGCTGTCCTCTTTCGAGGGCGCGGCGCGTTGGCCGTACGAGAGTGGGTGGCGCAGTGTCGCGGAGCTGACCCTGGCCTTGCCGAGTGGGTGGCGCAGTGTCGCGGAGCTGACACTGGCCTTGCCGAGTGGGTGGCGCAGTGTCGCGGAGCTGACACTGGCCTTGCCGAGTGGGTGGCCTCATCGGGAGAGTTGGCAGAACAGCGCCGGGATATGATTCCCGGGCGTGTCAGAGGGATGGCATGGCGCGGATTCGCCTTTGACCCGGGCGCCTGCAAGTGTTAGAACGCTGAACGCCCCTGTCGGGGGAGCAGGTGCAGGGGCGGCGAGCCTGTGAGGGCCTCGAGCGAGGCGGAATCTCACCCAAGGGGGCGACCGACCCTCGAGCGAGGCGGAGTTTCACCCGAGGGGTGGGGCGACCAACCCTCGAGTGAGGCGGGGTCTCGTGGCGCTGCGCCCCTCGAGCGAAGCGGAGTTTCGCCCGGGGTTGGCTGGGCCGACTGCTCTGGTGGGCCGCTGGGGCCACCAGGGCTGTGGGCCCGGCCGCTGGGCCGTGACTATCTTGAGCGCGTTTAGGTTTGTGAATTCGTTTGTGTTTTAGTCTTTGCGAAAGTGAATGGGTTTCCCCCGGTTTTTTAGGGGACCCTTACGGCTGTCCCCGACAGTAGCCCCCGAGCATCTGCGGGTGTATCCGTTAGGATCCCGCAGATGCTGACGCTTGCTGATGGGACCTTCTTCCCTCCTGATTGCCGTGCTATTCCGTGGGGGCGCGCTAGCGGACCCGCGGGTCTAGCCCCCGAAGCCTTGGAGGAGTGTGTGCACTCCTTCAAGGTTTTTTCGCAGCGTCGTCATTTGTGCGAGGCGTTTATTTCAGCCGGCCTCGGCGGTATTTCAGCCGGCCTCGGCGGTGCCGCACGCACGTGCCGACGTTCGCGTGCGTTCGGTGCATATTCAGGAGGTGTAGCCACGCGTCGAGCCCCCGAGCCTGGGCCCGTTCGAGGCGATCGGGGCGGGCTCTCCGACTTGTTGGTACGTTCCCTCGCCGTCCCTCCGCGGGACGGGGGGTGAGGTGTCCACAACTCCCATCGAGCGGGTCGCAAATTGCGGGTTCCTCTTCGAGCTGTTATCGGGTGATTCAAGTGGACGCCCATGCCCCGTTCGATAAGGGTTGGCTCGTGGTCCGGAGACTCGTCCATGAAAGTGCTTACGTGGGTTTGCTAGGCAGGGCTTGGTCCCGTTCGCTGGGGACCAAGGGCGCGGAAGCTCTCCCTCGATGGGATCCCTCGACTAGCTGCCCTCGTTGGCTCTTGAATACGACATGTGGGGCGCCCTCGAGCTGGTGAGCTCGAGGACAGTCTCGAATGCGCGCGCCCTCGTCGTCCCTGACTCTGTTAATCTGGGGCGCCTGTTCGAACCCTTCGAGGGTCAGGCTTCGAACCCCTGATTAGTAGGGCCATTGCGGGGTGGCAGCTAAGTGCCCCCGTCTCGATTGCATCTGCAGGATTCGTGGGTTCGCGGTCGAGTCGACCCCCGAGCTGCTGATCAGTAATCCTCTAGAATCGAGGGCACCTGTGGCGCCCGCTTTCACCGAGCGGGTCTCGAGGCCACTGGTCAGTAATCGCACCCTTCGAGGGTCTGGTTTTTCGAGCACTGGGCTCGGGCCGTGCGAGGGTCAGACTTACGCAGTAAGGGACTAGGCCGTTTAAATGCCCACAGTTGTGGCTTAAGTCGTGCGTCGCGGGCGCGCCTTTTCAGGCGTCGCAGCCGCGCGCGTAGTGGGCGACGTGGGCGGGGGGCGGACGTGACGGCCCGCTGCGGCTCTTCGGTTGTCGCGCCGTAATGATCGCGCGTGCGCGCGCGACCGGCTGTTACGGTGCGGTGGCCCCCGCTTGTCAGTGGTAGATGCAGCCGCCTGCAGTTAATGCGCGCGGCGCGCGGTTTGGGGAGCGTGGCTCCCTTAGATCTATAAATCCAAGTAGAGGGAGGCGGAAGTTCCTTACCTCGTTGCTTAGCGCCGCCGCCCTTTCGTTTCGCCCGCCGCTAGCTTCGTCTTCGTGCGCCGCTGTCAATCGCAATGGCTCCCCCTCAGCCGATCACGGTGCTGGATCCGCTGCCGTGGAGCCGCTCGACGGTGACGAAGCTCGCCCTGAGCGAGCTCGTGAACAGCGGCCAGCTGGCGCCGAACGTGGAGGGGCAGCCCTCGGCGTGGATCGTTCCGCCGGCGACGGACCGGGAGCCCAACCCGCCGTACGGCTACGTCGTCAGCTTCATCCGGCACCATGAGCGCGGCTTCGCCGCGCCGGCGAGCCGCTTCATGCGCGGACTGTGCCACCACTACGGGGTGGAGCTGCACAACTTCGCCCCCAATGCGATTTCGCAGGCGGCCACCTTCGTTGGCGTCTGCGAGGGATTCCTGGGGATCCCAGTGAACTGGGATCTCTGGGTCCATCTCTTCCGCGCGGAGCTGCATACGCTCGCTACGCCCGAGGCACGGGTGCGCCGGGCGGTGCGCGCCGGCGGCCTGTCGGTCTCGTTGCGGGATTCGCGCAAGGAGTTATACATCCCCTGCACGATGACATCCAACAACTCGGAATGGGAGCGGGGGTGGTTCTACCTCCGCAACGACGGCGCCGGCCTTCCCCCCTACACCGGCAAGGTGCTGAAGGAGAAGGCCGACTCCTGGCACCACGGCGTGTCCCCTTCTTCGCACCAGGCGCGGTTGGATTCGCTCCTAACCGCGTTGAAGAGCCTGGCGGATGCCGGGTTGGGGGCGGCTTCGGTCCTCGCGAACCTCCACCACCGGCGGATCGTTCCCCTCATGGAGAGGGAGCTCCGTATTTACGAGATGAGCGAGGCGGCCAACCCTACGTCGCTGGCGCGCTCGCGGTTCCTGAATGAGCGCCTCGCTCGGGAATACGCGGCCACGAGGGCGAGGCGCGCCATCAGCCTCAAGGCCGGCCGACACAGCAACGACGACCTCTGGTCGTTCGTTATGCTTCCCGACGCCCCGGCGGTGAGTAGGCCTTCCTCCCTTTCTCGTTCCCCTGCAACGTACCAGCATGGTTTTGACAGTCGCCTTTTAGCAGATGGTGACCGTGGATGCCTCGCGGTCGGACCCGCCCACGCCCCGAGCTCGAGCGGTTGCCCGCGCCACGCAGCGGCGGGAGCAGGAGCGGGCGGCGCGCAGGAAGGAGAAGAGAATCCGGCGGCGGGAGCGTCGGGAGCAGCGGGACGAGGAGTATCGGCTGCGCGAGCAGCAGGGACTCTCTTCCCCGGCGACTCCGGGGAACTCGTCGTCGGGAGAGGAGGAAGAAGAGGGAAGCGACGGGGGGCGGCGCCCCCTCCCCGAGAGGTGGAATCCCTCGACCCCCTCACCGAGAGCCGCAGAGGCGGCAGAGGAGCAGGCACCCGTGGTGGGCGCGGAAGCGCCCGCCGCCGGGTGGTCCGTGGACGAGGCGGCGCGCGTTGCGGAAGCACCAGCGCGTGCCGCGGAAGTGTCTGGGAGCGCCGTGGTGGCGACCACGAGCGCCACAGCAGCGCCCGCTGAACCCTTGAGGAAGAGGAAGCGAGGTTTCTCCACCTTGAGGTAAGCAGTCGCTCCTCCAGACGTTCCGGTTTCGAGGGGCTGGAGCTCAGTTGTTTGTCTCCGTGTTCGCAGGGTGGCGCCGACCGTTCCCGCCCTCGCGCCTGCTAAAGTGCTCAGGTCGGATGCGTCCGTACCCACGAGGCGGCGCTCGTCGAGGGCGCCACGGACGGCCGGGAGCGCGGCGATGACGGGCGAGCCACCGCGCAGCGCGGCCGTGGCCACGGAGCCGCAGCAGGAGGCGACGGCCGCGGCGGCGGCTACGACAGCGGCAACCGCCGCGCCGACGGTCCGGCCTCTGCCTGTGCCGGCGGCGGGTGGTCAGGCGGCCGTGGTGGAGATCCATGACGATGACGCGCCTCCGCCTGGATGGGGCCAATGGGAGAACTGGCCCGCGCCAGCCCCCGAGCCCACGGCGGGGGTGTTGGTGATGCGGGAAGATGGCCGCGTGATGTCGCAGCCCTCGGCGCACGGCGCCGAGGCCTCGTCGTCTCGTGCCGGCCCTCCTGCCCCCGACGGCGCCGTGGCGCGTGCGGAGCGGGAGCGGGAGCAAGCCAGCGCGCCGTCGGCCCTCTGCCTCGAGGCCCTGGCCGAGCAGGCGCTGTGGCAAGAGTTCCGCGACCACGGCGCCTCGCTCAACAACGCGCTGGACGAGGCGCTGCGGATCCACGGGGGTCCTGCGTGGCGGATTTTCCAGGTACGCGTCTCTTCTGTTGGATTTCGGAGTTTCTTCCCCCGTCGTCTCTCCCGCGTTCGCGCTTTTTCCGACTCAAACTCTCTTCCGCCTTGTCTGCCGGTGGCAGGAATTGGAGGGTCAAGCCCGGGAGAAGTACGGCCGCCTCGACCGGCTGAGCACCGAGCGCAACTGGTACCGGGATCAATACGACGCTCTTGACGCCCTTGTCGAGGCCCTGCGGACTGACAACGGGTGGCTGGAGTACCGGCTTCAGGCAGTGCGGGACGAGCTCCTGGAGCAGGACGCCCAGGCTGCGGAAGGTGTTTCTGCGGTCGCGAGGGTGCGGACAGCGCTCCTGGAGCGGGACGAGGCGCTGCGGAAGGCGCGCGAGGACATAGCCGCGATGCAGACCGTGGCGGCAGAGTGGGAGACGGAGGTGGCCTCGATTCGCGCCCAGCTCGAACAGGACCGTGCAACCCTCGAGGGAGCACGGTCTTGGCAGAGCCAGGCCGAGGAAAGGGCCAAGGAGGCCGAGCAGCTGAGGGCCAGCCTGGCGGACCAGGCCGCCTCCCTTGCGTCGACGAGGGAGCAGCTTCAGCGGGAGCGGGACGCGCGCCGACAGGCGGACGTTCAGCTCCAGCAGGAGCGAACCGCCCTCGCTGAGGCTCGGGCCGCCCTCGAGCGCGAGCGCCTGGCACGAGAAGAGGCCCAGGGTCTCCTTCAGCAGGAGCGCGCCGCACTCGAGGGGGCGCAGGCAACCCTCAAGCAACGGGACGAAGAAGTCTCGCGGCTCGATGGGGAGCTGAACCAGCTCAGCGTCTCCTACGAGGACCTGCGCCAGGCTGTCGAGGAGCAGGAAGCTACGGTCCTTAGCCTGCAGCAGGAGGCCGAAGTCGCGCGCAAGGCCCTCGATACGGAGAAGAAACAGGTTGAAGGTGAGTCGCCTCTCTTCGCATTTTGTATGTCGATTTGGTTCGCTTGGGATCCGCTCTCAATTTTTGTTTTTCGTTCACGGGTTTCAGGCCTGCGGAACGCTCTTGGGAACTCGACGACCCAGGCGGAGTCCCTCCAGGCGGCCTACAACTCCTCACAGCAGGAGCTGGAGGGGCTGCGGGCCGCCGCCCTCGAGGCGTGCCAGGGGGTCGAAGAGGGCGAAGTGCAGGCTGGGAGCTCGATGGCGAGTCGCCTCCGCGCCCTCGGCAGGCATGTTACCCAGCGCGTGCGCCGCGCCCTTTACCTGGGAGTTCAGAAAGCTCTTGGCGTGGTGGCTTCCCACTACCAGGTCGACCTCGAGGCCGTTTCTACGGGCTACGTCATTCCCGTTGGCGTTGACGACGAGGTGGCGATGAACCGTGCGGATGCGCTCGCTGCTCCTGCCGCCGACATCCTCGCCGAGGACTTCATGGACTTCCTCTTCCCGGACGCTCCCCCGGCTGGCGGCCCCCAAGCCTGAAGACCATTGGGCGTTTGTGCCCTTTATGTTTTTGATGTTAGAATTCGAGCCGCGCGGCTGTTGTAGTAAACATTCGCTGTTTAAAACGCTTCAATGTTTGTAAGTTGAAAAACTCGTTGTTTATTTCGGCAATTGTGTTGTTCTGCCTCTCCGCTTTCTTAGGCGAACCCTGGCTGGGAAGGTTTTCGTTCGCACGGGTAGCTCATAGGCAAAGTGGCGAGGGGGAAGGGCCGTATCCTGCCGGAGGCGTGGGCTATCCCCGACTCGCGCGTCTTCGCCCTTTGGCCACTCGCGTCCCGCGTGGGTTCACCCAAAGTTTGGGTCGAGGCATACTTAGCACATTTGCGGCGAATTTTGCGAAAAAATGGGACCATTTTTTGGGGGGGACGCCCCCACAGTAGCCCCCGAGGGGGATTTGGTCTTCGGGAGAAAACCAAGTCGCCCTTCAGCTTTTATTAATCTGATGGAAATTACAGCCAACTGGGGTGTTGGGTATGTAATGACAAGAAATACTTGGAAATTCTTTCTAAGGGTAGAAGCGACGTAGCTGTTGGATGTTCCAAGCGTTGGTGAGTTCCTCGCCGTCCTCATTGGCCAGCTTGTAGGTGCCGGGCTTGAGCACTTTGACAACGATGTAGGGTCCCTCCCATGGGGGCGGTAGCTTGTGGCGGCCTCGATTGTCTTGGCGTAGCCTTAGGACTAGGTCCCCTTCGTCGAAGTCTCGGCGTCGTACCTTCCGGGCCTGGTGCCGCCTCAGAGCCTGCTGGTATCTTGCTGAATGCATCAGGGCCACAGTGCGGGATTCGTCCAACTGATCCAGTGAGTCCTCGCGGGCTCGCTGGTTGGTGCCCTCGTCGTAGCTCGTGACTCTGGGGGACCCGTATTCCAGATCCGTGGGGAGGACGGCCTCCGCGCCATAGACGAGGAAGAACGGGGTGAATCCCGTGGCCCTGCTCGGAGTGGTTCTGAGGCTCCATACGACCGCCGGCAGCTCCTGGAGCCATTTCCGGCCAGACTTGTTCAGTCTGTCGAAAATTCTGGGCTTGAGGCCTTGTAGGATCATGCCATTGGCCCGCTCCACTTGACCGTTGGTCTGTGGGTGCGCGACGGCCGCCCAGTCCACGCGGATGTGGTGCTTGTCGCAGAATTCCAGGAACTTCCTGCCGGTGAACTGGGGCCCGTTGTCGGTGATGATGGAGTTAGGTACCCCAAACCGGTGGATGATGTTGGTGAAGAATATTACGGCCTGCTCTGCCCTGAGATTCGTGATTGGGCGCGTTTCGACCCACTTGGAGAACTTGTCAATGGCGACTAGCAGGTGCGTGTAGCCCCCGGGCGCCCTTCGTAGGGGCCCGACAATGTCCAGCCCCCACACGGCAAAAGGCCACGTGATGGGGATCGTCTGGAGGGCATGCGCCGGGAGATTGGTCTTGCGGGCGTAAAACTGGCACCCTTCGCAGGTGCGCACGATCTCGCTGGCATCAGCAACCGCGGTAGGCCAATAGAAGCCCTGGCGAAACGCGTTGCCCACGAGGGTGCGTGGCGCCGCGTGGTGGCCACATACGCCCGCGTGGATGTCCCGAAGGAGCTCGCGCCCCTGGGGGATGGGTATGCACCGCTGCAGGACGCCTGACGCAGCGCGCTTGTACAGCTCGCCGTCGACGAGGGCGAATGACTTGGCCTTCCTGGCGATGCGTCTGGCCTCGGACCGATCCGAGGGAAGCTCCCCTTGCTCCATCCAGGCGAGGTACTTGGCCCGCCAGTCCTCCGCGCGGGGGGCTGGCTCCGTGTCCATGGCTTCGGCCGCACCGTAGCCCTCGAGCAAGGAGAGCACAAACGCCTCGTTCGTGGGGTCTTCATTCATGGGTTCCGCGCCCGCTGGGTTCGAGGGAGCCCCCGAGGGTTCCCCTTGACTCGAGGGTGTCGATTCGAGGTTGACGGACGGCCTGGCGACGTCTCGTGCAAAAACGTTCGGGGGGACGGTGATTCGCCCCGACGCGATTTTTGCGAGTTCGTCCGCCTCCTCGTTGTACCTGCGGGGTACGTGGTTAAGCTCGAGGCCGTAGAACTTGTCTTCGAGAGCTCGTACGGCGTTGCGGTAGGCCTCCATTTTGTCGTCGTGGCAACTCGCATTCTTCATAACTTGGTCAATCACGAGCTGCGAGTCCCCCCTGACGTCGAGGCGTTTGATGCCTGTCTCGATGGCGATTCGGAGGCCGCAAAGAAGGGCCTCGTACTCCGCCATGTTGTTCGACGCGGGGAAATGCAGGCGCACCGCGTATCTCATGTGCTCCCCGAGGGGTGAGAGGAAGAGCAGGCCCGCGCCTGCCCCTGTTTTCATCACCGACCCGTCGAAGTAGAGGGTCCAGCATTCGGCCTGGATTTGCGGCGGCGGCAGCTGTGTGTCCGTCCATTCGGCGACGAAATCCGCCAGGATTTGGGACTTGATTGCCTTGCGCGGCGCATAAGCGAGCGTCTCGCCCATCAATTCCACAGACCACTTGGCGATTCTGCCCGTCGCGTCCGGGTTGCGGATGATCTCACCCAACGGAAACGAGGAGACCACCGTGACCGGGTGGGCCTCGAAGTAGTGCCGGAGCTTGCGCCGCGCGAGCACTACTGCGTAGAGCAGCTTCTGGATCTGTGGGTACCGTGCCTTGGTCTCGGATAGTACTTCGCTGATGTAGTACACGGGCCTCTGGACTGGCAGGGCGTGCCCCTCCTCCGTACGTTCCACCACGATGACGGCGCTGACCACCTGAGTGGTCGCGGCGACGTAGAGGTACAGAGGCTCGTGGTTCTGGGGCGGCGTTAAGATTGGCGCGTGGGTGAGCGTCGCCTTGAGTTTGTCAAGCGCCTCCTGGGCCTCGACGGTCCAGGAGAAGCGCTCGTGTTTCTTCAGGAGTCGGTAGAGGGGTAATCCCTTCTCGCCGAGCCGCGAGATGAAGCGGCTCAAGGCGGCAAGGCACCCCAACACCTTCTGGACCCCCTTGAGGTCTCGAATCGCGCCCATCCGTTCGAGGGCCGCGACCTTCTCGGGGTTGGGCTCGATGCCCCGCTGGGAAACTATGTATCCTAGCAGCATGCCCCGCGGCACTCCGAAGACGCACTTCTCGGGGTTCAGCTTCACCCCGTTGGCTCGCAGGCAATCGAATGCCACGCGCAGGTCGCTAACCAGGTCGTCCGCCTTCCTGGTTTTCACGACTATGTCATCTACGTAAGCCTCAACGGTTCGCCCGATGTGGTCTCCGAAAACGTGCTGCATACATCGCTGGTATGTAGCGCCCGCGTTTCGGAGGCCAAACGGCATCGTTACGTAGCAGAACATTCCGAACGGCGTGATGAACGAAGTTGCAAGCTGGTCGGACTCCTTCATCTTTATTTGGTGGTACCCGGAATAGGCATCGAGGAAACACAATAGTTCACACCCTGCGGTTGAGTCAACGATTTGATCGATTCGTGGCAAAGGAAAAGGAACTTTGGGACATGCTTTATTCAAACTAGTGTAATCTACACACATCCGCCACTTCCCATTCTTTTTCTTGACTAGTACAGGATTAGCTAGCCACGTAGGGTGAAAAACTTCCTTGATGAACCCGGCCTCGAGGAGCTTCCGCAGCTCCGCTCCGATCGCCCGGCGCCGCTCTTCGTCAAAGCGGCGGAGCCGTTGTTGCACGGCTCGGGAGTGAGGTAGGATATCAAGGGAGTGCTCGGCGACCTCCCTCGGGATGCCTGGCATATCCGAGGGACTCCACGCGAAGATATCGGCGTTGGCGCGGAGAAAGTCGACGAGCACCACTTCCTATTTCGGGTCGAGGGTGGAACTGACCCTCAACACCTTGCCCTCGGGGGCTGCAGGGTCGAGGGGCACCTCCTTCGTTTGTTCGGCAGCCTCGAAACTGCCCGCATGCTTGGCGGAGGAGTCGGGGCCCTCGTTGGCCAGCTTCTCCATGTCTGCGACAAACGTTTCGTCGAGCGCCAGGGCCTCAGCGTGCTCGACGCACTCGACGTCACAGTCGAATGCGTGCTCGATCGACGAGCCCACGGTGATTACGCCCTTTGGCCCCGGCATCTTCATCTTGAGGTAAGTGTAGTTCGGGACCGCCATGAACTTGGCATAGCACGGACGGCCAAGGATGGCGTGGTACGCGCCCCGGAACCCCACTACCTCAAAGGTGAGGACTTCCTTGTGGAAGTTGTCCGGTGTGCCGAACCAGACTGGTAGGTCGATCTGCCCAAGGGGCTGGACGCGCTTGCCTGGCGCGACGCCGTGGAACGGCGCCGTGCTGGGCCGCAGCTGGTCCAACCCAATCCCCATCAGTCGTAGGGTGTGGGCGTAGAGGATGTTGAGGCTGCTGCCGCCGTCCATCAGCACCTTGGAAAACCGCGCGTTGCCGATGATGGGATCGACGACCAACGGGTACTGGCCCGGGTTGGGGATGCGGTTCGGGTGGTCCTCGCGGCTGAAGGTGATGGCGTCCTCCGACCAATCGAGGAAGGAAGGAGGTGCCCTCTCCGCGGCGAGGACCTCGTGCCGCTCTCGCTTGCGCCGATTGGTGGACATGTCCACCGTCGGTCCCCCGAAGATGAAGAAGACGTTCTCCACCGCAGGGAAGCCGTCAGCGTCTCCGCCACCCCCGTCCTTCTTGGCCTCGTCCTCCCTCGCGGCGACGCGGCGGTAGTACTTCTTGAGCATGTCGCACTGCTCAAGTGTGTGGTTGACTGGGGTCTTGTGGTACGGGCAGGGCTTCTTCAACATATCGTCGAATACGCCGGGGCCTCGAGGAGTCCCTCGAGGGCCCTTTCGAGCCGGGTCAACTGCGAGGGCCTCGTCCCCGCCGTTGTCGTGTCCCTGCGCGCGCGTCTCGTGGCGCGGCTTCTTGCCCTTCTTGCCCCGCTTGTGCTTGTGCTGGGGCTCCTTGGACTTGCTGCCCTCCGCGGGCGCGTCGTCCGCGCGCTTGCCCTTCTTGCCGTCGAAAATGGCACCCACTGCCTCCTCTCCGGAGGCGAAGCTGGTGGCGATGTCGAACAGCTCGTTGGAGTCGACCGGCGGGCTCCTCCCGAGCTCGCGCACGAGGTCACGACAGGTCGTGCCTTCAAGGAAGGCGTGCACGATCTCGGACTGAGCAACGCTCGGGAGCTCAGTACAGCGCTTTGAAAAGCGCCGTATGAAGTCCCGGAGCGACTCGCCGGGCTTCTGGGCGCACGCTCGTAGGTCCCAGGAGTTCCCAGGGCGCACATATGTGCCCTGGAAGTTCCCCACGAACGTGCGCACTAAGTCATCCCAGCTGTGAATCTGGCTGGGCGGTAGGTGCTCGAGCCATGTTCTGGCCGAGTCCGCAAGGTGCAGCGGCAGATTGCGGATGATCACCGCATCGGTGGTGGCTCCGCCCAGCTGACAAGCCAGACGGTAGTCGTTGAGCCACACACGAGGGTCCGTCTCCCCCGTGTACTTGTCGATGGTGGTGGGCTGGCGGAAACGCTGGGGGAAACTCGCCGCACGGATTTCCCGACTGAACACTCGGGTTCCCGGGGGTTCCGGCGTTGGCGAGCGGTCCTCTCGGCTGTCGTAGCGACCACCTCGTCGAGGGTGGTAGCCTGCCGCCGCTCGCGCCTCCGCGTCGCCCTTTCGCTTGGCGTTCAGGACATTGCGGGCGTCTCCGTCGTGGGCCTCGCCGCGCGTGTCAAGGATCCGCTCCTTGACAGGCGTCTTGCCCTGGTTTGGCGGCTGCTCCGCCGCGCCGTCCGCGTGGACGGACGCCTCCTGGTCCTTCGCGCCACCGTCGCCCCGCGCGCTGGACTGGTTGCGCATGCGGGACGCGGAGCTCTCGGCCTGCTGCACGGCCGCTTGCTCGATGAGAGTCTGCGCCTCGCGGCGCAGGTTACGTGCCTCGGGCGTCGATGGCTCGGGCATGGCCCGAAGTAGTGTTGCCGCCGCGATGAGTTTTTGGCTGGCACGAAGTGGCGTATGTGGGTCGTCCACATTGAAGTTGGCGTTGATGCGCTCGCAGGCTTGCTTCCCGGCGTCTCGGGCGCGTTCGCCGCGCGCCGAGGCTTCCCCTGCGATAGTTGCACGCAGGAGCCGCACCTGCCGGTACTCTTCCGCGAGCTTCGCCTCGAGCTCGCGTGCCTGGGCCAGCTGCGCATTGATGTCCGCATTGCCCGCTGGTGGGGCCGGTGGCGGGTTCGGCTCCGGATGCTGGGCCGCGCTCCCGTCGCCCGCTCCGTTTGCGCCGTCTTGCTCGTTGCCGATGACAACGAAGCACTCGCGCGAGGGATCGTAACTCCCCTCGCTGGAGTCGTCGGAGCAACCGAACCAGTAGTCCGCGGCATCGAGGAATCGCCGGAAGACCACAGGGTCCGGTACACCGGAGAAGTCCCACTCTGCGTAGCCATGCGAAGTTGAGGGTGGCAGTTCGCTGGGTGAGCCGTGGTACGACTCGTCGTTGGTGGTGGCGATGAGGTTCCGGATCGACAGCAAGTGATGGCCCGGGAGATCCTCGTACGCGGCCATATCGGTGCTGACGGATGAGGCGTACGCCGCAGCAGGGTTGCGCATCCCGTGGGGAAACTGCGGCCCCGCGGCCACGTGCTCCCCCGCAGGGTGCGCCACCGCGCCGCTTGGTGGGGGCGCGTCGTTCCGGGCCGCTTCGCGTGTCGCCCGGCGTCGCTCCGTGCGCGCCTGGCGCGAGCGCTGACCGGGGCGTTTGCGGCGTCGGGGCGTCGAGGCGCTCGCGGCAGCCGCCCGGGTGGGTGCCGGAGCGTCAGTAGCAGGCGTGGCGGGCATTGGGCCCGGCCCAGTCGACCGCCACGGGTGGAGCTCGTCGAAGTTGGTGAGGCGCATGAGGTAGCCGTTCCCTGTAGCCTGGAAGTTCAGGCTCCCAAACCGGATTTCGAATCCAGCGGGGAGAGGGTCCGAGCTACCCATGGCGTATCTCTGGGACGTCATCTCGGTACGAATCACCATCGAGAGTGCGGGTGAGGGGTTGATCACAGCGCGAGGGTCCCCTACCTGGCGCGCCAACTGTCGGTGCGGAAAGTAGTCCCGACACTAACTAGTGAGTTACGCTGTGATCGGCTTCTCGATGGTCGGTGCCAACGACAACACAGGGGACACAAGTTTATCCTGGTTCCGGCCGGGGCCGTACGTCCAGCAGTGGTGTGCTCGAGGCACTGTATTGCGTTGCACCGTGGTGCTTGCAGAGGGGAGCTACAAGCGGGGCGGGAGAGGAGGCTGGACCTCCAGGTCCCTGAGGTTTTGATTGAGGCAAGTGCCAATATCGTAGTGAAGGCAGAAAGCGTGTGTGTTGGTCCTCTCTGTCTTCTGTCCTCTGTCCCCCTGCGGCCAGGGGACTGCCCCTCCTTTTATAGGTCAAGGAGGAGGCAGTTTACAGGCGTGCCGCACTGTTCTGGCTACGTGTGATGGCATGGCGGACAGTGCAACGGAGTGGACGGCCGTCCTGGCGAATCTTGCTTCCGGCGGAGCGTCGTGGCGTGCCCTGTACCTGCTCAGGAGCGGCTTCGAGGGTGGCAGCGTAGGAACTTTCCGTGTGGTCGTCGTCCGTACGTTGACTCGAGGGTGCGGCTGACGGGAGGTCGCAAGGGGCACAGCCGCGGTCGTGGCGGTGTCTTGTCGCCCCGCATTCCCACAGCGTCAGGGATGGCGCAGCAGTGCCCGGGATGGCGTCGTGATGGCGGGGATGGCCGCGCAGGACCGACGGTGATGGAGGTGACGCGCCTTACTGGTCCGGCGTCATGGTGTGGCGCGGAGCAGGCGTCCGTCCCCGCTTCGAGGGTTCCGCTGTCCTCTTTCGAGGGCGCGGCGCGTTGGCCGTACGAGAGTGGGTGGCGCAGTGTCGCGGAGCTGACCCTGGCCTTGCCGAGTGGGTGGCGCAGTGTCGCGGAGCTGACACTGGCCTTGCCGAGTGGGTGGCCTCATCGGGAGAGTTGGCAGAACAGCGCCGGGATATGATTCCCGGGCGTGTCAGAGGGATGGCATGGCGCGGATTCGCCTTTGACCCGGGCGCCTGCAAGTGTTAGAACGCTGAACGCCCCTGTCGGGGGAGCAGGTGCAGGGGCGGCGAGCCTGTGAGGGCCTCGAGCGAGGCGGAATCTCACCCAAGGGGGCGACCGACCCTCGAGCGAGGCGGAGTTTCACCCGAGGGGTGGGGCGACCAACCCTCGAGTGAGGCGGGGTCTCGTGGCGCTGCGCCCCTCGAGCGAAGCGGAGTTTCGCCCGGGGTTGGCTGGGCCGACTGCTCTGGTGGGCCGCTGGGGCCACCAGGGCTGTGGGCCCGGCCGCTGGGCCGTGACTATCTTGAGCGCGTTTAGGTTTGTGAATTCGTTTGTGTTTTAGTCTTTGCGAAAGTGAATGGGTTTCCCCCGGTTTTTTAGGGGACCCTTACGGCTGTCCCCGACACATACCATTTACTTCAAGTAAATTGGATAATTAAACTTCAAGTTTTTGCTTTTGAATCCATAATTCAAAATTATTTCCACACTATGGACTAACATGTCCATTTCTTTTTATCATTTTGTTCGCAAGCCCATTCTAATCAGGCAAACCAATTTCTAATTGGATAAATTTTCTATCAGATCTATTCTAGATCAATTCGCTCCCCTGATCTTAGCCTTCATAACTAAAGATCAGTTAATGACTACTAATCATTTTGCACATATGTACATATAATATACTGATTTCTCAGCATGCTAGCCGGTCGATAGACTGATATGATGTCTTCCTGACCATCCTATCAGAATGGGAACTACTTCTCAATAGGAGAAGTTTTGAATGAGCACAACATGCAGAGTAGTGCAATGATAGGAAAACATAATGGCTGCAAGCCAATGTTTAAGCGAAATATTGATGTGATGTCCATGAAAAGACTTCTGATTAATGTGGTGACGTGCATGTCATCACATTAGTGTGGAATAATATAATTACTAACTTTGTCATTCTAAGTGACATAGTAATATTAGGATTATAAAGCTACACAGAGCTACATGCTTAGTCATTACAGTGACTATGGCTATGGGCCAACTTGCGTGTTGATTGTCCATCAATCTAATAGGATGAGGCTCTGAACCAACAATCTTACAGGATTAGGAAAATACCTATTAGAATTTTCAATTTTATCCACATTCTTCATGTCTCTAGCCCTAATTTCTGCCCCTTTTCATACCATAATTGCTATTTCAGGTGATCCTATGCTTCAAGCATGATCTATGAATTACTTCAAATATTTCATAGTATTAAATTATACTGCTAGTATAAATAGGATATGGTATGAAATCCATTTATATGTACTATCCAGTGTACACCAATGTGGTTTGGGTAGAATAAACTTCAAGTTATCAGAGGACTCATGTATTCAGTACATGATTGAGTAATATACAATTTCATGGCTAAATTGAATCTTCCGAGTTCAATTTAAAAGCATGTATGTTACCACTTAATGCGCTTCATAGAAATTCAATTTCTATTATACCTGCATGGTAGCAATGCACAATAACTATAACCATCATGGTTTACTTGAGACTTTAGTGAACAAAATACTTTCAAAAGATTATCAAATAGGCAATTTAAAGCAATTATTTACAATATTCAGTTTGTAATTCTTTTATATATTCCATGAGATTAAAATAATTACTACAGGTAAAAATTGCTACAAGCAAGTGGGCATAAGATAAGGTGAGAAAAACCTATTCAGAGGTGAGAAACACCAATTAATTCAATTTGCCCTTCTAATCTGGGAAAGATTCATAAACTAATGCTAAACTTCCAGTCTTAAAGCAAAAGATTAGTGCTTATTCTTTAAAACCAAATTCTTCAGGAATATAACTTAATAATGCAACTTATGTAGGAATATATATTAACTTATGGTTTTGGGTGAGTAAGAGACTTCAAAGCTCAATGCATCTCCCCCGAGCCCAACATCACTTCTGTAATATACAATATTTCCCTCACAATTTCGTGATTTATACAACTTCTTGCTGCATAGAATTTTTCTATATTGAGTTTATATGTATTTTTCATGAAATACAAAAATGCCTACATAGCAAAATAGTATGATTCTTCAAGAAAACATATTATTTCTGCATAACTTCATGTTATGTATGAACTCAAATAGATGACTTACTTCTTAAGAATTTACTACTATTGCAAATTCATAATGTCATGTTGGGAAGTTGGCTAAAATACCTTTCAGAATTATATAACATTTCTTCTAGAAATTACATGGTGCTAGGCTTAAAACCAATATTATATTTCTTCCAGAA
Source organism: Cenchrus fungigraminus (assembly GCA_036936925.1). Taxonomy (NCBI): domain Eukaryota; kingdom Viridiplantae; phylum Streptophyta; class Magnoliopsida; order Poales; family Poaceae; genus Cenchrus; species Cenchrus fungigraminus. The sequence goes on from CM072777.1 coordinate 127,555,270, forward strand.
ATAATGAACTTCATACCACATCCTACATTATTCATGCATTTGCTACAAGCACACTTCATGTGTTTAAATGCAAAAAAGCAAGTGCAAAATTAATTAGTGTTGGTTAATCTATTCAGTACTTTATTTCCCAGAATATTCCTAGCAAAAATATTTACCCATTTACACAATTGCTAGGAAAAAATAATATGACACTCTCAAAGGGTATTATGTCTAAGGTTCTTCAGGATTGAGAGATGTCATAAACCTAAAACCATTTTCTATGATTAAAGGTGATTTTCTAGCCACTTCAGAGATAATGGTTTGATTTTCAGAATTACATATCCATTAAACATGCTAGAAAAGTAAAAATATGAGCCTTGTAGGGGGTTTCAAAACTTAGAGAGCTCATATGCCAATTATGACTATTATACCATAAAAACATCATAAATATCAATTTACAAAAAAAATTGAATTCTTAACATGCCGCAAAAAAAGGTGCTAGTTTCACAAAACCAAGGTTTAAACTTCAAGTTATGCTTGGTATGTAATGAAAACTAGTTTATCCGCAAAAATTTTAATACTACAAGTGGATGTTTGACTTCGAATTACATACCTCCGGCCCTTCCGGGTTGTTAAACATCTCATCTTTTTTTTCACCTTAGTTCACATCTCTCTTGCTGCGGGAAGAATGAGAAGGTGCTCTGTGGTGGTTCGGCTGCGCGCGGCTTCGAGTGCCAGCGCTACTGCGCTAGGTTGTGATGGCGGGGTTCGTTGAAATTGTGGAGGCATACTGCAGGCATGGGAGCGGCGTGTGCATATGCACAACAATCAGATGGCCGCTACCAGTGCCACTTGTCCTTAGTTTGAAGATTATGCGGATGACTAATCCAACGTCGGGTCGGACTCCACCACGAGTGGAATTCAGTTCGGCCGTCACCAAAGCGACGACGGGCCTCTACAAGAGGGACACGCTCGTGGAGATGCAGCGGTGGACTGCAAGTCCTACATGGCAACAAGGGCCGTACGATGATTACGGGTGGGTTTTGACTTCGAGCATATTTCAGTTTCAGAAAGCGATTCGACTTCAAGCGATGGGATTGGGCGGCGCACGACCTTCTGCTGCCGGCAGTAATCGTCTTCTGGCGATGGCAATCAACATCTGGTGGCGGTCGTGTTTGCTGCTGGCGGATGCAGCAATCAGACTGGCTGCAAGTGTGCTCTGTCCTGAATACTTCGTGCATATAGGATGTATATGCATGCGTAGCTTCTTTGCTCGCATGCTTAAACTCGCATACAAAACAATCGAGGTAAACTTGCTTTTCCTTCTATGCGATTCGTAGGAACATGCACGTCCATACACTGTGAGCTAAAGTCCAAAGGTCATGTACAGATGAACCTTGGTCGATCAAATAGCCTTCGTGGCCGATCAAACAACTACCCGAAGACAACATGATTGCATCAATCGTGCAAAAATAAATTTGCATCTACTACTCGGTAGATTAGGTTTTAGCAGATTAACCCGTCTAACACGAAGGTTAGACTTACAGATCTAATCTACTAAAGACTAGAACACAATTCATACCTTTGTGTTATTTGATGCCAATTGATCTACTCCACTTGCCGCGTAGGGCAGTTATCAGTAGATACATACCGCGTAGGGCATTAGACATAGTCGTAGACCTGCCTGCTTGATGTCGAGTCGGTGCAGATCCGTTCGCTAACGACGTAGATGTAGTCAACGTCGTCGAAGTAGTCGATGGCGATGACGACTCCTCCGATATAGTCGACGAAGAGCGGTCGTGCTGATAACGTGTTGTAAAACACGTCGTCAACGGTTGGATCTTCTCCCTCTCGCGTCTCTCATGACAAGCATAAGAATAAGTACAAAGTAGACAATAGACAATATAGGTGAAGCTCCTTTTTATTATCTGAATATCGATATCATACTAGGGGTAATCCTCTGATATATATACTCCGAACTAAGTCTAAAGTTTTGGTAAGAACCCACAAGCAACCGGACAAGAACTAGAACTTCTAGTCCTCCTTTCTATTTATATGATATCCGGTTGTTTTACAACACTGCACTCCTGCCCCAAAGCAAACTACAGGCAATTTTTTTTGAGCGTGCAAACTACAGGCAATTGGAGAGCATGCTTTTCCATTCTAGGTAAACTTTTCTCAGATACTACACACATTATAAAACTTGAGGACTATAGTTGCCGAGAAGAAAGTTTTTGCCTCAAATCACATTGATAGAGTCCCGCCCGCACGCGTCTCCCTCAGTCTCATCCTTCTCCTCCCGCCCTCCGCAGCCCGCAGCGGAAGCGGAAGGGGAGCAGGGCGAGCGGGGGCAAATCTTGGTGGGTTCGCTGCCTGCCTGCCTGCCGGTGCCGGCCCCGCCTCTTTTGCGGGTTGGGTTGGGTTGGATTTGGTGGCGAGGTGTGGTGTGGTTGGGGGTGGAAGACGAGAGCAGGGGAGTGGTTGGGGGTGGAATACGAGAGCTGGGCCGTGTCGTGTCATTAAAGCCGGCGCCTTCCCTTGGGTTTCTCTCTCCACCTCCCTCTCTACCCGACCCTCCCTCTCTCTAGCAAAGGTAGACAGCTGCAGATTGGTTCCTGCGCCTGCTCGGAGCTCGGTTGCGGCTCGGGAGTCCAAAGGCGCCGCTTTTCCTTCGGGGTTCGGCCCCCGCCGCGGAATTCTTGCCTTCTTGTGCCCCGAATCTCGCTGCCGTCCTCCGGCCACGCGGCGGTGGTGTGCGGGGGAGGGTCGATTCGCGGCGTTTCTTGGCTGGCCGGCCCCTGGAGGCCTGGATGGCAAGGATTTGAGTGGATTCGGGGAAGAGGAGAAGGCGGAGGCGGAGCTCTGATTTGGTTCGCCCGTGGTATGTGCCATGAGGAAGCCCTTCTTCTCCGAGTCGGCCTGCAAGGAGACCAAGCTCCACTCCGCGCCCCACTCGTGGCTGTCCCTCGAGAGGGGGAAGCTCTCCAAGTTCTCCGGCCATGGCGCCGCCGGCTCCTCCGTGTGAGTCCCCGCCCCTTTGCTCCCCCGCCGTACTTGATTTCGCAAGATGTGTTTGTTATGGATGAATTGTGTTGCTCAAGATTCACTTTTTTTGGTGCTGAATTTTGGTTTCCGGTGAGGAATTGTCTGATTGGGATATTTGCCCCCCTCTCTTCTGATGTCTGTGATGCAGGGAGTCTTTGATGAAGATGCCGGAGCCGGCAGTGCTTCCGCACTTCAAGCCCGCGGACTATGTCGACATACTGGCTCAGATACACGAGGAGCTGGAGTCTTGCCCTCCGGATGAGAAGTCCTGCCTGTACCTGCTGCAATTCCAGGTCTTCCGTGGCCTCGGGGAGGCCAAGCTGTCGCGGCGGAGCCTCCAGTCGGCGTGGGAGAAGGCGAGCACCATACATGAGAAGCTCATCTTTGGGGCGTGGCTCAAGTACGAGAAGAAAGGAGAGGAGGCAATCTCGGACCTCCTCAGCTCGTGCGGCAAGTGCTCGCAGGAGTTCAGGCTGCTGGATTTCGTGTCGCAGGTCTCCACAGGGTCACATGACATGAGCTATGATGATGATGAGTCTGATGAATTTCGGGGCTCGGCGGTGGTTCATTTCCGGATAAGAGATGATATGATTGCGTGTGATCGGCGGAAGCTCGCAGCTTTGTCAACCCCGCTATATGCTATGCTCAATGGAGGGTTCAGGGAATCATATCTTGAGGTCATTGACATGTCTCAGAATGGCATCTCCCCTTTTGGCATGAGGGCAATCAGTAAATTCAGCCTGTCAGGAAGATTACCGTATTTGTCAGCTGATGCTATTTTGGAAATGCTTGATTTTGCCAATAAATTTTGCTGCAAGGGTCTCAAGGATGCTTGTGAGCGAAAGCTTGCTTCTTTCGTCTCCTCAAGGCAAGATGCTATAGACTTCATGGAGTGTGCTCTTGAGCTGGGCTGTTCCATCCTTGCTGCTTCATGCTTGCAGGTGCTGTTGAATGAGCTTCCAGAGTGCTTGAATGATGAACAAATAGTTAGGATATTCTCCTCTGCAAATCAGCAGCAGAGATTGACAATGGCGGGCAATGCATCATTCTCCCTATATTGCCTTCTTAGTGAAGTCTCCATGAATACCAACCTGACATCGGATGTCACTGTAAGTTTCTTGGAAAAGCTGGTGGAGTCAGCATCAGATTCTAGACAGAAGCAGTTGGCCTTACATCAGCTAGCATGTACAAAATTTTCAAGGAAAGATTACGCTGAAGCTGAGCGCCTGTTCAATGCTGCATTTTCTGCTGGCCATTTCTATTCAGTTGTGGGTTTGGCTAGATTGGCCTCTCTGAGGGGTAATAAACACTTTGCTCTCAAGTTGCTAGACTCTGTGATGTCATCTCGGTGGCCTCTTGGATGGATGTATCAAGAGAGAGCACTATATTTGGATGGTGATATCAAGTTAGAAAATCTTAACAAGGCTACTGACTTGGATCCTACTCTGACATATCCCTATATGTTCCGAGCTGCATCTTTGATGAAAAGGCAGAGTGTTGAAGCTGCATTGATGGAGATCAACCGGATCCTGGGATTCAAGCTTGTGCTGGAATGCTTAGAACTAAGGTTCTGTTGCTACCTTGCCCTTGAGGATTATAGAGCCGCACTATGTGATGTGCAGGCAATCCTCACACTTGCCCCAGATTATCGCATGATTGGCGGACGGGTGGCTGCCAAGCAGTTGCGTATGCTAGTGCTGGAGAATGTAGATCAGTGGACAACTGCTGACTGTTGGATGCAGCTCTATGATCGGTGGTCCTCTGTGGATGATATAGGATCACTCTCTGTTATATATCAAATGCTGGAGTCAGATACTGCCAAAGGAGTTTTGTACTTTAGGCAATCTTTGCTTCTTCTCAGGTAAATAAATGGATTTATGTTATTACTTATAGTTTGCATAATTCAGTATTATAGAGTCAGACAATAATGGGTACAGTAGATGCTCATGCTAGTGCACATGGTTTGGCATGCCTGGCATGTCTTGCACCTACTAGAATTATGAAGCTTTAAGCTGGAATGTTTGCACATGTTTGTTTTATTAGCATGTTTGCACATGCCTCCTGTGAACAAGCACAATTTCGAGTGTTAGGATTAATATGGTTATGGTTTCATTTTGTGTCACCAGATTAAACTGTCCTGAGGCTGCAATGAGGAGTTTGCAACTTGCTCGTAAGCATGCTGCAAGTGATCATGAAAGGCTTGTATATGAAGGATGGATATTGTATGATACTGGCCACTGCGAGGAAGGGTTGCAGAAAGCGGAAGCATCCATTGCAATACAAAGGTCATTTGAGGCATTTTTTCTAAAAGCCTATGCTCTGGCTGATTCAAGTCTTGATCCTTCGACCTCAGCAACAGTTGTATCACTTCTAGAAGATGCATTGCGGTGTCCCTCAGATAGACTTCGGAAGGGTCAGGTAAGGGTTCCTTCTCCCAACATCATTTCCTCAATTACACTTAGTCAAGTGGACCATGATTGATGAATCCTTTTTCTGCTGTAACATGTGGCGCATGTTGAGACCTAAAAGATCTTATAACCAAAACCGGAATATTGTTGCAACCCATAAAGTTTTGCTTGAATTTTATTACTTTCCTTGGAAAATATGGAACACATTTGTTAACCAGCCTTTTGTTTGGGTAGATAGTGATCTTGGATTCTTGTTATTGCTTGTTCTTCACATATTCATTCATTCAACTGCCAGGTGTTGCAAACTTTATTAGGAAGTTAAGATGTCCTATTCATTGTTGCATTAAGTATGGGAATGACACTCTCTTTCTTAAAAATGGTTGTCCTTGTTCTCCTAACATGGCAACTGATCAACTGGAGTTTTTGGTAAACTCCAAGAGTAATTTGTTTTCCTATCAAATAGTTGGGTATTGGGTTGGCCTGTTAGAGCATCCAATACCATCTTTGTTATTGGGAATTTTCATTTTAACCATATGTATAAATTGAGCACTCCTTTCAATGCCTAATCACAAGAAATTAAAATAACTTGCTGTCAGCTTAGCTACGTGAGCTTCAGAAACTGCCCTGTTTATGTCCGTGTAACATTCTAGATTAAGATGTTCAGAAAGGATGCATAACTGCAAGTCACTGATAAATATTTTAACATCTTGTAGGCTCTCAACAACCTCGGAAGTGTTTATGTGGATTGTGGGAAGCTAGACCTGGCAGCTGAATGCTACATTAACGCCCTAAAGATTGGCCACACAAGAGCACATCAAGGCCTTGCAAGGGTTCATTTCCTTCGGAACAACAGAACAGGTGCATATGATGAAATGACAAAGCTAATAGAGAAGGCCAGGAACAATGCATCAGCATACGAGAAGAGATCAGAGTACTGCGACCGGGAGCTGACAAAGGCGGACTTGCAGATAGTCACCAAACTTGACCCTCTACGAGTCTACCCCTACAGATACCGTGCTGCTGGTAAGCGCTGCTTTCCTGCATGAAGTATCTAGGTTGTGTATTATTTTGGTATGACAAAGCTAAGAAGTGATGCGATTATAGACCACAAGATTCAAAGTAGATTGAAACTTTGGTATATAAAATTCTAGATGAGATAGTTTAATTGTTAATAGATGTAGTTCATCTGTGCCCAACTCCCAGTGGTTTGTGCTACTTTAACGAACCAACTACCCTAGTTCCTAATATAAGCTGGTGAGGAGTCAATGTGATCTGCCATATTCTATGTTCAACTTGATCAGTAGGTGTAACAACCATAATATATTTCAGTCAGTCCATGAATTAGCTCATCTGTTCATGTCCTGTTTCCTCATTTTCTGATGTGGACCGTCCTACTTTGATTTGGTGCCCAGTGCTGATGGACAATCACAAGGAGAAAGAGGCCATCGCGGAGCTAACCAAGGCAATCGCCTTCAAGGCGGACCTGAACCTGCTCCACTTGCGTGCGGCCTTCCACGAGCACATCGGCGACATCTCGAGCGCCCTTCGGGACTGCCGTGCAGCCCTCTCGGTGGACCCCAACCACCAGGAGATGCTGGAGCTTCACCACCGGGTGAACAGCCAGGAACCCTGAGCCCCCCCCAATGGTGTACATACAGGAGCTCTCATAGCCAACCAGCCATACCAGTGTATGTTTTGTACCATACACAGCAGATGAATGTAAGGATAGCAGAAGCCATTTAGGTCCCTTCCCTTCAAAACCAAACCCCCATTCCTTGTGTCCCTAATTAGATATGTTGTTTGCCATAGCCTCCTCTTAGTAAATTATTATTGTCGATTGTGATTAAGCCTCCTCCTAATTGTACCGGCCATGTGCCCCAGCAGCCCATGTTGCCAGAATCAAAGAGTTTTGACTGTATCATTGTGTAAATGAAATGGAAAAAAAGAATGGAAGCTTTGTCGGCGCTAAACTGTCAAACCTCTGCTGCCCCCTTGCTATACTGGCTGATTGATTGCTCATGTGCAGATATGCCTCCTGGCTGTTGATTTTTATTTGTCATCGACTCAAGGATTAGCATGCGGTCATTGTTGCACTGATTGGGGGTGAAGACTGAAGGAAGGCAACAGCTTGCAGCTTCTGAAAATGAAAGAGTCAATAGATGAAGGGTTTTACTTTCTCAGGCTGAATGGTCCATAAATAGTGAATCGGAAGGTCCAATTCTCAACTGGATGGAGAAATTGTAGGATTCCTTTTTTCCCATGATGAGCAGCATTTGTTGGTGTGCTTGTATGTGACGTTTACCTGCACTGAATTGACTGAAGCATATAGGGAATGAAGCGACCGGTATGTATCATGTCTTTTCTCTTAAAATCAATCATAGCATTACACACACACCTTGTTAGTTTATAGTGTTTCTCCGCTCTCCAGCCTTCCCGGGAACAAATGAAGTGCTTCCAAAGGGCTACATGATCTTCACCTGAATTAAAATGTATCATCAGGTATGAAAAAACAGAAACAGAACAATAATGTGAAAATCTGAATAAAATTTAGTAGGAGCAAGCAACCACAACATCATGTACATACCATCCTGCTATACCACTAATCCTCAGCACTATTTAGGTGTAAAACCCATAACAGAAGCCTTTTTTTAAAAAACAAACAGGGAGGCATGCCCTACCCCATTTCATTAAGAAATTTCATTAGGGAGCGTACCTCCCACACTGGCCAACAACGAGAGAATCACCAGTGTCCTGCTGCATTGTGCCCCTTAATCGATGCACAACATTAGTTTAAAGCATTAGAAAACATAGAAAATACACTGGTGAGTTCCTAGCTTGTGCTCGCTTTTTGGTCATGAAGATGATTCAGAGTTGTACAGAAGAAGCAATCAGTACAATAAACATTAATGATCGAAACATTGAACTAGATGAGAAAGTGCTATTCTTTACATAATACTAGCTTGATAATAACTGAAAATACACTGTCGTGATTTAAAACTAAACCAAATGTGTGAGTAGAACTTTGTATATATGTTAGGCCAGTGTCAGGCTTTTAACTTGCCATCTGTATGCACTCGTAATGTAAAGAAAACAAAATAATGTGTACCACATTATTATGCACAAAGCAGCACTGTTAGACCTGATTGTTGAAGAACTCTACTAGAAAATAATGCAATAATTAGCTCCACTGGTTAGCACCAGTGCGAATCTAATATAGATCAGTAAGCTTTTGGGTCCAATTTGTCTGTCAATCGAGACACCAAAAATCGAATTCTGTTAAAAAAAATGAATTCCGACCTAAATCCACAACATTGAAGCAGTCATAATCATGTAAACAAAAAACTCCATGATGAAGCAAGAGCTCATCGCAGAATCAATGGTGTCACCAAGCACCGGCTGAGGAGATGAAGCCGAGTCCGTCCAACCTCGCCGAGACGCCGATGCAGGTGGTGCGCTACCGACGAGAGTCTCCAACCCCGAAGTCGCCGCCAGCATCATCGTTACTAATTGTCTGTGCGGGGTGCTTCGCCGTGACAGCGTTTAAGATCCTCACCAGTGGAGCTGACAGGTGGCCGCCGGCGGCGGCGGCGGGATAGATGTGCAGATCGGTGTTGCTGGAGACTGGGGATTGCTTTCGAAGGTCTCATGCCACATTTCAAAGGGAGTGCAGGGTCTAATAGCAAAATGGTCTTTGCTGGGGCGGGTGGTAAATCGCAAAATATACCTGGGACTAACTGGCTCATCTAACGCCACACATCTTCTATTCAACGGCTCAGGATGTTAGTTTCTATGATTCCATCTACTACTCTGTTTCCACTACATATTCTCCAAAGCTTCATCTAAGCAATCTTGAAGCTGCAAGAAACGTTACCACTTGGCAAGGGGCATGCTATCTCACTTCCCTTATTGGAGCCATCTTAGCAGATTCTTATTGGGGAAAGTACTGGACTGTTGCTGTTTTCTCATCAATTTATTTTATTGTAAGTGCAAAGATATCACCACCTAACCAGAGTATGACCCTAGTTTGGTACACATGAACTATTTGCGGTCATGAGCTAAATCAAATACTGTGGATACGTTATTTTTGTGAATATTTTATATTTGATACCTGGCTTTTGCTGTTCAGCATTAATATGACCATGCGGGCTGTTAGATTGCACAGTAGTGTTTGTGTTTTATTCAGTTTGACTTGAATATCTCTGTTCAATTTTTTGTAATTTTATTTGTGGAAGAAAAATTGTTTACCCCTGCTTTAAGAGCATTTTAATCAACCATATGACCATTTTCTTTTTTATTGAAGGGCCTAGCTATTTTAACACTATCAGCATCAGTTCCAGCACTGCAGCCACCTACATGTCTAGGAACTGTTTGCCCGGAATCAAGCTTACTTCAGTATGATGTACTTTTCATTGGCCTCTATATGATAGCCCTAGGGACCGGAGGCATCAAGCCTTGTGTCTCCTCCTTTGGAGCTGATCAATTTGATAACAGTGATCCAGTAGAGAGAGCAAAGAAGACTTCCTTCTTCAATTGGTTCTACTTCTGTATAAGTATGGGATCATTCATCTCAGGCACTATCATAGTGTGGATACAAGATAACTCTGGTTGGGGGATAGGATTTGTCATTCCTACTGTATCTATGGCACTAGCTATTGGATGCTTCTTTGCAGCCTCAAATATTTATCGATACCAGAAACCGGGTGGGAGCCCACTCACAAGACTGTGTCAGGTGGTTGTAGCAGCATTCCATAAGCGTCATGCTGAATTGCCAAATGATATTGTTGGTGTATGTGTATATAGAGGCCCATGAGGCCCATGTACAGCTATCTATATACCCACCCAGTTAGGGTTGGAGGAATACAACACAGAATTATCATTCCATAACATGGTATCAGCTAGGGTTTCCTCTTCCCCTCTCCTCCTTCCCTGAGCTGCCGCCGCTGCCGTCGCCACCATGGCCGGCCGGCCGCCGCCTCTTCCCCTCTCCTCCTTCCCTCCCGTCACCTACGCCGGCGTCGTGGCCTCTGGATCCGCCGCCGCCACGGCGCACGGTCTCATGGTTGCGCTGCCGCCGTCCCCTGCTTCTGACCCGGCAGCGGATCCCGATCCCGACGCCACCGCTGCTGGATTCCGCGCGGAGCAGCTGAGCGCGGACGCCGCCGTGGATCCTGCCGCTGCCGACCTCCTCCATGCGGCGCAGCAGGCCGTGGACGCGCCCGATGCGGCTGCGGCTGCTGCCCTCGACACCCTGGCCGCCGTCCCCGGCATCTCCCCGACTACCGTGGCCGCCATCACCGCGGCCGGACCCGCTGTCGTAGCCTCCGCCCTCCGCGTCTTGGGGGTGAGCTTGAGCACATGCCCAGCTGCTGCGGATGCCATGGCCGCCGCCCTTGCCGGCCCTGTTGGCTTGGTCGCGGCTCCTGGAGACCGCAGCGTAGGGGCTGGCGCCCTGGCCGCCGCCCTTGCCGCCCCTGCTGCTCTGGCCGCGGGACCTGGAGGTCTCAGCGCAGGGGCAGGCGCCGATGCCTCCGCCGGTGTTCCTCCTTCGGGCAGCGTAGGGACCGGCAACCTGCTGCTTGGTGGCGTTCCCTTCTTCCAGGGCCACCCCTACACCAGCGCTCTCTCTCCTCTCTGCGGGTTGGGCATGCCCCCCGCAGTCGCGCCCTTCTCCGCCAGCACCTTCCTTCGAGATACGTCGCCGCGTCCCACCACCGTCGCTGCCGCCGACGGCGCTCCTGCTGCGGCGCTTGCGGCCGCCAAGACCGAGGCAGCTGCCGCCCAGGAGCGCGTGCGTGTGGCTGCCCTCACCTGGGAGCACGAGCGCACCGCGGCGGACGCCATTACTCGCTGGATCACTGAGGCGGAGCGCTTCCTCCACGCCTCTGAGGGGGAGCACGTCGCCTCCTCTCACCAGGCGTCGCCCACTGCTCCCATCCGGCAGAGTGCTGGACCCCTGCCTGGCCCGGTCGACCCCATGGTTGCCTACCTCCACCTACAAGCCGTCGGGGTCTCGCACATCAAGAACCTGGTCACCATCGTCCTCGACTCCACCTCCACCTCCTACGCTCGCTGGAGGGACCAGGTTCTCCTCGCGCTTCGCCGCTACGCTCTCGATGACCACACCCTCTCCGACACGCCGGTCGGGGCACGCGACCTGGCGTGGCTGCGCCTTGACAACATCACCATGTCCTGGATCTTTGAGACCATCTCCCTCGATCTGCAGGACATCGTGCGGACTCCCGACGGCACCACGCGAGGCCTGGCTGGCCTTCGAGAGCCCGTTCCTCGGCAACGCCCAGACGCACGCCCTCCAGCTCGACGTTGAGCTCCGCACGCTCGAGCAGGGCGACCTGTCCGTGGGTGAGTTCTGCAGGAAGATGAAGAGCACGGCTGATGCCCTTCGCGACCTTGGGTACCCGGTCCCGGAGCACGTCCTGGTGCTCAATGTCGTGCGGGGCCTTCCCAGTAGCTACGAGGCCCTGCAGACATTGATCACCCACCAGCGGCCGGTCCCCACCTTCCCGCAGGTCCGTGATGCCCTCACCTTGGAGGAGCTCACCAGAGGACTCCACACGCCTGCCTCGACTACGTCTTCGTCTTCCACCACCTCCCGGGCACTCGTCGCTGCTCCACCACCGTCCTCCGTCTCGCCGACCGCCTCTCTACTTGGTGCTCCACCCCCCGGGCTGAGCGGGGGTGGGGGGCCGTGGGGGTCGCTGTGGCCGCCGAGGACGCGGTGGTGGGGGTCGTGGGACGCCGCCTCCGGCTCTGACCCCTGCTCTCGCTCCCCTCCCCGGTGGTGCGCCCTGGCCGACCTTCGCCAACCCTTGGTCAGGGCGTATCTCTATGTGGCCCTTCCAGGGTCAAGGAGGGGGTTCTCGCCCTCCGATCCAGCCGGCTGCCATGGTCACGGGTGCAGCTTCCTACGCGCTGTTCTAGACTCCACCTCCCCCTCAGCCCACTCCGACCTCGACGTGTCCAGGGGGGTGGGATCAGGCTGCTCTGGCGCAGTCCTTCAACATCGTGGGGCAGACACCGCCCGTTGGCACTCAGGTGAAGCTGTCTGCTACTCTGGGTGATCCTGTGGTTGATCCTATTGCCGATCGGAGTCTTGTTGGAGCCTTACAGTACCTCACTTTCACCAGGCCGGACCTCACATACGCTATTTAGCAGATCTGCCTCCATATGCATGATCCTCGGGGTCACATCTTGCTGCGATGAAGTGCCTTCGCTACGTCCGAGGCACGGTTGACTTCAGCTTGGTCCTCCACTGGTCGTCTCCTGCTGAGCTGGTTGTCTACACTGATGTTGACTGAGCGGGTTGTCCATACACCCGCCACTCTACCTCTGAAAGGACCTTGATGTCGCATAGAGGGGGGGTGAATAGGCGGACGACCAATTTAAACTTTTCTTCCCCGCAAACTTGAATTGCCAGGCCTCACCGGTCGAATTTTTTTTATTTTTTAACCCTTTTTAATCTAAAATTTTAAAACTAACCCCTCCCCAACTAAAATTGCGAGAAGTAGCCTTTTGGTCGCGCCAAGTCTCGTGGCGCGACTTATACTTGAGTCACGCCACATGATATTGCGCGACTAATGTCCACGGTGTTGGAAAAAGTCGCATCTGACGTGGCGGAGAGAGTCACGCCACACTGCGTGGCGCGACTCGTACGTGAGTCACGCCACGCACCGTGGCGTGACCGGATCGTTCAGCTGCCTGGGTTAGGAGTTCCAGGTCTCATTTAGCTGTGTTTACTTATTCCTTTTAATTAGCAAATGAGCTCCTAAATTTGTGAAACTCGAGGTGTATGATCTATAGAGTGCATATGTTCCATTTTAACTATGTGCACTACAAACTATAGTGTATAAAATGAGAAATCTAATTTTGAAATAGCCTAAGTGTTATTAAATCAACACATGAAAATTGCTAAGTCTGAAAATAGAGTCAACTAGTCAACTTTGGGCACACTTTTTAAGAAATTTTACAATAAGACCTTAAATACTTTTGGGCTACAAGTGAATTTGGATGTTCATAGGAAAGTTTGGACAAGTTTTTGGTCAAATATAACAAAAAATTCATAATTTAAGGGAGGCTTAAAGTTGGAAAGTTGTGTTGTTTTACACTAAGACCTTAAACAACACAACTTTCCAACTTTAAGCCTTCCTTAAATTATGAATTTTTTGTTATATTTTACCAAAAACTTGTCCAAACTTACCTATGAACATCCAAGTTCACTTGTAACCCAAAAGTATTTAAGATCTTACTGTAAAATTTCTCAAAAAGCATGCCCAAAGTTGACTAGTTGACTCTATTTTCAGACTTAACATTTTTCATGTGTTGATTTAATAACACTTAGGCTATTTCAAAATTAGATTTCTCATTTTATACACGATGGTTTGTAGTGCACATAGTTAAAATGGAACGTATGCACTCTATAGATTTTACACCTCGAGTTTCACAAATTTAGGAGCTCATTTACTAATTAAAAGGAATAAGTAAACACGGCTAAATGAGACCAGGAACTCCCAGTTCAAGCAGCTGACCAATCCGGTCAGCCACACTCCCTCCGCCACGTCAGATGTGACTTTTGCTAACGTCACCGTGGACATTAGTCACGCCACATCATGTGGCGTGACTCAAGTATTAGTCGCGCCATGAGGTTTTGCGCGACCAAAAGGGTTACTTCTTACAATTTTAGTTGGGGAGGGGTTAGTTTTAAAATTTTAGATTAAAAAGGGTTAAAAAATAAAAAAAATTCTCACCGGTCAGACCGGTGCTAGCTTTGTTTCATAGGTGAGCACCGGTCAGACCGGTACCCCACACCGGTCAGACCGGTGCAGCACAGAACACCTGCAAAAACAGCTTCAAGCTCTTCTTGACTTCTAGCACGAACCAAAGTTGGTGAGTGGGCTTGGTAGATGATCTCAAGCAGGGTAATGATCCCTGCACACACGAATAGCACACCCAAGTAGATCGAAGCGGAAGTAAATCAAATATACTAGAATGACAACATAAAGAGGCAAACCACAATGAGACGCAAGGATTTGTTTCACGAAGTTCACTTCCACCAAGGAAGCTACGTCTCCGTTGAGGAGCTTGTAAGCGATTCGAGTTCTCAACTAACTCTTCCCACAACAAGCCGGGTCTCTTTCAATCACTTCTCTCGATTCCACAAAGGTGATCTTTTCCACGAAGAGGCAAGATCACAGCCCTCACAAACCTGCCGCTGCTCACCACAACTTATGAGCTAGCCGGCGACGCCTAGCCATCTAGGAGGCAAACCTCCAAGACAAACAAATGCTTCAATGCTTGTAGACGTGAAACTCAAGTGCTCAAGCTGTGGGAATGCTCTTGTTAGCTCACAAAGGCTCTCAAGATCTCACTAACTCAACCCAACTCAAAGATATATCTTGAATCCACAAATCTCACAAAGAGAGAGGTTGGGGAGAGCCACTGAAACGAACCGGGTTTCCAAAGAAGGGAACCCGATCCCTGCACCTCTGTGATAGTCCCAGGAGGCTATCACGTGTAAATCCCTATCTCAGAAAGTAAAGAAATCCGTACAACAGAAGGTAATATATGAAGGTCCACATGATAATATTATAATAATTAAGCATCTGAGTACAGCATTTCGGCTCATGCCGGGTACACGTCCAACAGGACTGAATCAAACAGAGTAAACATCTACGCAGCGGCTCTCATAGCGAAGTAGACTCCATATCCTCAGGCAAGCTCGAGTGTAGGGCGAGCCTCAATCCTCCCATCCATCGTGCTCAAAGTCGTAGTCCGGCTCCTGGTCTGAAAACCTGTCATCTACTCGATAAGCGAGTAGGTCATGTCAGCTTCCCAACAAAGAGCATAAGCAAAAGAGAATAATTCTAGTATGCATGAATAATCCTATTTATGGCTGTAGAAGGTTATGCAAGCAGCGGTAGCAACATCAAGGAATGCAGAAATGCCGAGAGGTCACCATCTCCGAGGGGATTCACACCTCCGAGGACAACGCCTCCGGGGTCAACACCGCAACAAGGAAAGAACACCAAGCACTGGATCTCAACCGAGACACAGCATCCCACTCTCATCTGCGATGTGGGGTCACCAACTCCTATCACCACGTCTCAACGGCACGAAGTCGGGCTCACACATACAGGGGAGAGAAAGCAGCACAAAAGAATACTAGCCAGGTGAGAGATCGAAAGGGCTGTCCATACCAGTGGACACGGACTATAGCTATAGGTTTAACACTCTGCAGAGGTTGTACAATTGGACCCACTGAATAGGGCAGAAACGGATGCCTCTGATCCACATCCCTACCTAACGGCCGGAGACCTAGCAGTGGGTGGCACTCTCCTGCCTCTCCGAGCCTGACTCGTCCTGAACTGGGGCGCAAAACTTGCCAGCAGGGCCTCGGAGCTGTGAAACCTTCCCCAGAGGAGCCAGGGCGACATCTACTCGGGGGGTATAACCCGTCCCCCTCACACGACCACACCGGTCCGCCTACAAGCTGAGCGCCAACCACCAACTAGTTCTCGGACCGAACCCCGCCCATACGTGAGCGAACGGTTTGTACGAAAATAGCCCAAAGATCAAGGTCACACAGTCGATCGGTCCTTAATTGCAAGAGCGAGCACTCACCAACTCCCACCGTCCGACACGCCGCTAGGGCGGGAGGCCAGGTCGCATCTCCCCTAGACAGGCGTTCACAAGTAACCAAAGTGGCTCGCTCCCGCGGTAACACGTCAAGGATACACACTCACCCAAAACACACGCTAGAATACCGAGATATTCCAATCTCAGTCCAAACCTGAGATCCATCCATAACCAGGGGTAAAATATATGGATGAATAAAGCCGGGAACTAGCTAGGGGTCTGTAGCTAGTTCCAAATGTAGGTAAATCAAGGACTGGGTTAAACAATTCCAAGGCATGGCTAACAATTGTCTATGCAATTTTAAAATATGCATAAAAGTAATTAAGCACTAGCAACTAAAGCATATGCAAAGGATCTATATGGTTGGGAGTGACATGACACCTGGCTGGCGTCCGTAGTCCTGGTCTGAGTTGAAGTCGGGGTCGTAGGCCTCCTCCGGATCGTAGCTCGGGTCGGGCTCGCGCCGGAAAAGTTCGGCGGAGGCCCTCAGACCTTTCTGGGGCGCAACGGCGCTCCCTCACCTTGCGCGTCTGCGTCGGCGCGCCTTGGCGCGTACCCGGCAGCGACGACGAGCGACGAACGGCGGTTGGGTGCCTCCGGCGTGCGTGCGAGCGGCGCGTGGAGATCTCTAGGGAACGATGGTTAGCCCGGCGCAGCCTTAGCTCTGGGTTCGAGCCCCCTGGCATGCGTGCGGTTCGGCAAAGCGGTGCTCTTGGCGCGTCGCGGCGAAGTCACGACGACGGAGTGCGAAGGAACTGCATCAGCAGCTCGGTGCAGCACCCCTGATCATGCGCTGGGGTACGCTTGGTTCAGGTGCGTATGCGCACGCGCACGTGACTCAAGCGGTGGCGGAACTCGACTCGCACACGCGAACGCGCACGCAGCACGACGGTGCCCTGGCGCGGCGCGGCGGAGGCGGTGGCTTACGTGGTCAGTGGCCATAGGCCGGCCAGCACGTGCGCGGGTGCACGGCGGCAACGCGGGGCTTAGGATCCTGCACAAAAAAAGGGCGCGGGACGAAGCCCGGTGTTCACAGGCGGCGGCGACGGCCAAGGTCAGTGCGCGGCGCGGTGTAACGCAGGGGTACGCTCCCGATCATCACAGGAAAGACCAAGGGAGGAGGGAAGAAGCAGGCCGGTGTGGTGCTTACGATGGGGCGTAGGTGAAGATGTTGCAGTGGAGTCCGCGTTGGTGAAGAGGCGGCGGTGTTCTCGGCGGTGCGTCCTTGCTCTGCTCCGGTAACGGCTCCGACGCGGACGGGCTCCTCCCCCACACGAACAGTTCCGGTCTCGATGGCTCCAGCTTCAGTGTGACGGCGCGACGGCGACGCGCCTCCCTTCTTCTTCTTCCCCACCTCTCCTCCTCTTCCCCTTTCTCCTTCCTCCCGGCGGCGGACCAGGGGAACCAAAGGGGAGAGACCCCAAAAGCGAGATGGCTTGCAGGAGGGGGCCTTGCCTGGGGGTTTAGCAATACGAGCACGTCGAGGCGAGGGTAAAACGGGGCACAGCAGGGGCTCCTAGTGGCTCGAGGTGGCGCGGTGGTGATGTGGCGGCGTGGCAGTGGCTGGCGAGCGCGGGGTCGCGTCATGGCGTAGGGGTATAAGGGGAAAATCCTCGGGTGCTGCACGGGCGCGGCCGCCTGGCTCAGCGTCCGTGCCACGGGCACAGTCGGGGGCTTGTCCCCTGGCCGGGTGCGCGCGCGCGTGTGTTAGCGCGGCGGCGGTGCGGGGCAGGGGTGTGTGTGTGCGTGGACCAGCGGGTCGGGGACGACGACCGGAGGGCAGGCCCCGTTCGTCAGCGTCTCAAGCGCGGGGATGAGGTAGGCAGGCTGTGTTGGGCTGGTTCCGGGGTAAGGCAAGCAGGCCGGGGTGTGGTGTTGAGTGTGGGCTGAAAGATGGAGGTGGTCCGGTAGACTAGAGATGAGTTGGCTGGCCCAAGAGTTAATAAAGGGGTTTTATTAAGCTCCCAGATTTCCAGATTTCTGGGATGTTACATTTCCAGATTTCTGGGATGTTACATTCTCCCACACCACCCGGAATCTCGTCCTCGAGATTTAAGCTCTCTCCTCTCCCTCGAACAAGTGAGGGAACTCTCTCCTGAGGTCGACTTCCTTCTCCCAGGTTGCTTCTTGCTCCGTGTGGTGACTCCACAGCACCTTGCAGTAAGGAATGGTGGTCCCCCTGGTTTCCTTTGTTGCTCTGTCCAAGATCTTCTCTGGGTGCTCTGCATACTCCAGGGTGTTCTGCAGGTCGAGTATCTCAATCGGGACTTGCTTTGCTTCCACTTCCTTCTACTCTTCTTCAACTGTGACACGTGGAACACGAGGTGTACAGCGGACATCTCTTCTGGTAGTGCGAGCTTGTAAGCGAGCTTCCCAACTCTCTGAGTGATCCGGTACGGTCCCACGTACCTCGGGGCAAGCTTCCCCTTCACAGCAAACCTCTTGGTTCCCCTCATTGGGGACACTTTCAGGTAGACGAAGTCTCCCACCTCGAACGACAAGTCCCTCCTGTGTCGGTCGGTGTAGCTTTTCTGTCTGCTCTGGGCAATCTTTAGGTTGTCTCGAACCTTCTCCACTTTCTCCTCGGCTTCCTGGATAACATCTGCCCCAAAGACCATTCACTCTCCTACCTCTGACCACATCAAGGGTGTCTTGCACCTCCTCCCGTAGAGTGCCTCGAAAGGTGCCATCTTGAGACTTGCTTGAAAGCTGTTGTTGTAAGAGAACTCTGCATAGGCCAAACTGCCCTCCCAATCTGTGTCGTAGGTCAAAGCGCAAGCTCTCAGCATATCCTCCAACACTTGGTTCACTCTCTCTATCTGCCCGTCTGTTTGTGGGTGAAAAGTTGTGTTGTAGCTGAGTGTAGCCCCCATTCTATCGTGAAATCTCTGCCAGAACCTTGCTATGAACTGGGGTCCTCTGTCGGACACTATGCTCCTCGGTGCTCCGTGTAGTCTGAGTATGTGATCCACGTACAAGTCTGCCAACTGGTCCGTCGTGTATCGAGTCTTCACTGGTACAAAGTGAACTACCTTGGTCAGCCTGTCTACTATGACCCAAATAGAATCGTTGCCTTTCTGTGTCTGGGGTAGTCCCACCACAAAGTCCATGGAGATGTCATCCCACTTCCACTGAGGAATATCCAACGGTTTCAACAGTCCGGCAGGCCTCTGGTGCTCTATCTTCACTCGGATGCAAGTGTCACAGCAAGCCACGTAGTAGGCTATGTCCTTCTTCATATCCTTCCACCAGAACCTCTGCTTCAAGTCTTGGTACATCTTTGTGCTTCCTGGGTGAATGGAGTACCTTGAATCGTGGGCTTCCTTCAGAATTTGTTCCCGTATCTCCTTGCTCTTCAGCACACAGATTCGATCCTTCAGCCACACAGTGCCTTGCTCGTCCACACGGTAGTCCTCAGCTCTTCCCTTCTCCATCAGCTCCTTGAGCTCCCAAATCTCGGAACAACCTTTCTGTGCTTCTCGAATTCTGTCCTCCAGGTCGTAAGTGACTCGTAGTTCGTTGAGTTGTCCTTGCTCTACAATCTCAAGCTGAAACTACTCTAGCTCATCGTGAAGTGCTGGCTGCTCCTGGCTCACCATCAAGTTGTTGCAATAGGACTTTCTGCTCAGTGCATCTGCCACAACATTAGCCTTGCTTGGGTGGTAGTGAATTTCCAGATCATAGTCCTTGATCAGCTCTAACCACCTCCTCTGCCTCATGTTCAACTCCGACTGAGTAAAGAAATACTTCAGACTCTTGTGATCGGTGTACAGCTCACACTTGTTGCTGATCAAGTAGTACCTCCAAATCTTCAGAGCGTGAACGACTGCTGCTAGCTCCAAGTCATGTGTAGGGTAGTTCTCTTCGTGCTTCTTGAGCTACCTCGACGCATAGGCAACAACCTTGCCCTCTTGCATCAACACACATCCCAAACCTTGCTTCGAGGCGTCACAGTACACCACGAAATCCTCTTTGATATCTGGCAGGGTAAGAATCGGAGCTGTCGTGAGCCTCTTCTTCAACTCCTGGAAACTCTTCTCACAAGCCTCTGACCACACAAACTTCTTGTCATTCTTCAACAGCTCTGTCATTGGCTTTGCTATCTTGGAGAAGTTTTCTATGAACCTCCTGTAGTAACCTGCCAAACCGAGAAAGCTCCGGATATCTATCACTGTGAGCGGCTGCTCCCACTTGGTAACTGCTTCTACTTTCGAAGGGTCGACTGCAACTCCCTTAGCTGACAACACGTGTCCCAAGAAAGCAACTTCTTCCATCCAGAACTCACACTTGCTGAACTTAGCGTACAACTTCTACTGTCTCAGCCTCTCCATCACAATCCGAAGGTGCTCCTCGTGTTCTTCTGCGGTCTCCGAGAAGATCATTATGTCATCTATGAACACCACCACAAACTTGTCCAGTTCTTCCATGAAGACCTTGTTCATCATGTTCATGAAGTAGGCTGGGGCGTTGGTCAGCCCGAACGAAACCACTACGAACTCGTACAGACCGTACCGAGTTGTGAAAGCTGTCTTCGGGATATCCTGGTCCCGAATCTTCATCTGGTAGTAGCCTGACCTCAAGTC
The DNA here is from genome assembly GCA_036936925.1 of Cenchrus fungigraminus. Lineage (NCBI taxonomy): Eukaryota > Viridiplantae > Streptophyta > Magnoliopsida > Poales > Poaceae > Cenchrus > Cenchrus fungigraminus. The sequence goes on from CM072777.1 coordinate 127,575,935, forward strand.
AATCTTGGAAAAGAACTTGGCCTTCCGCAGCCTGTCTAGCATGTCGTCAATCCTGGGCAAAGGGTACCGGTTCTTGATCGTCATTGAGTTGAGAGTCCGGTAGTCCACACACATCCTCTTGGTGCCATCCTTCTTGTCCACAAACAGAACTGGCAAACCCTAAGGTGAGGCACTCGGCCGAATAAACCCTTGTTTTTGTAGTTTCTTAAGTTGCTTCTTCAGCTCATCGATTTCATCCGTGGACATCCTGTACGGGCTCTTGGCCACTGGCCCAGCTCCTGGCATCAGCTCAATCACAAACTCAATGTCCCGATCTGGCGGTAGCTCGGTCAACTCCTCAGGCAACACATCGGGGTACTCCCTCACCACCGGAATTTCCTCCATGCTCGTTCCTTTCATGTTGCACAACATTGGTGTCGTCCTCTGGCTCTGCGGCTTGATCAACACTCTGGCTCCACTGGGGTGCTCCAACTGCACGTACACTGGGTTGCAGTTTACCAAACCTTTGTGCTGGGCTAACCACTCCATCCCAAGTATCACGTCGATTCCGGTCGACTCCAAGACCGTCAAGTTTGCCACAAACAACTGCTTCTCGAACACCATGTTCACTCCTCTACACTCCAGCGTACTCCGCTTCTCACCTAGTGGAGAACTAGTAACTATAGGCCGTGGTCTGGGCTTAGTTGGTAATGACCTTTCCTTTACAAACTTGGTAGAAATGTATGAATACTGAGCACCAGTGTCAAACAGAACGGTAGCCATAACTGAATCAACTAAAAACTCACCGAGAGCCACGTCTGGTGCTGCGGCTGCCTTCTCTGCGGTCAAGTGGTTCAGCCTACCTCGAGTGGGTGGTGGTGCGCTCTTCTGCTAGTTCTGCTGAGGCTGTCCTCCTGGAGCTGGTGTCTTTGCTGGAGTCTGGTACGAAGTGTTCCTGTTCTGTCCTCCCTGCTGAAGCTTCTGGGGACACACGGTGGACTTGTGGCCTAGCTGACGGCAGTAGTAACAGGTGATCTGAGAGCTGTCGTAGGCTGGCGGCTGTTGCGACCTGGGCTTCCACTGACTCGAACCTCCACTACCTCCGGTGTGACCTCTGCCCTGCTGAGAGTACTGAGCCTGCTGCTGCTTCGGGTACGGACGCTGCCTCTGTAGTGGTTACTGTGGCGGTGCTGACCTCTGTCATTGGTGTGAGCCCGAGTACCCTGCACGGTCTGCACGATGCCTCTTCTCTCCACGGACCTCCACGTAGTCCAACCTCGACTTCTCCACAACCAAAGCCTTGCCCACCAGGGCGTGAAGAGTGCCACAGTTGTGAGCAGCCAGGTGGTGCGCCATCCCTCTGTGGAGGCCCTTGCGGTACCAGTACATCTTCTTCTTCTCGGTGTTGGAGTCGTCTGGGGCGTACCGCATCAGCTCCTGGAAGCGGTTGGTGTACTCCTGCACAGACATCTGTCCCATCTTCAGGTGCCTGAACTCGTCTGCCTTCCTGTCCATCACCGCCTCCGGGATGTGGAACTCCCTGAAAGCCTCCACAAACTCCTCCCACGTGATGTGGGTCGGGTCCACATGCGAGTCACAGTAGCTGTCCCACCAAGCTCCTGCGTGTGCGCGGCAACTAACACACACTCCTCCTCTGTAAGGTCTGTGAGCTCCAACTTCTTCTCGATCTCCCTCAACCAGTTGTCGGCCACAAGTGGGTCTGGTGAGTTGTCGAAGGTCGGTGGGTGCAGCTTGGAGAAACCTTCCACTCTCTTCTGTAAGCTCTCGGGCTGGTCCCTGAAGTTCCTCCGGTTGTTGTTGTTCTGGGCCACTGCGTTGGCGATCGTCTGCATCAGCTGGGTCTGAAGTGCCATCACTGCTGCTAGGTTGGGCGGTGGTGCCGGCTGCTCCTGTTCCTACTCTGGCTCAGGCTCAGCCTCTTCCTCAGGCTCCTCCTCCTCTGGGTCAACTGGTGCTCGGCCTCCTCGACCTCCTCGCCCGCCGCGGTGTCCACCACGGCGTCCACCACGTGGGGCACGGTCTCCACGGCGGCCACGACCTCGACCTCCTGCGAGGAGAGGGACGTCCTCCTGCTCGGCGTCCTCCCGGGCTGCCTCCTCAAAACGGCGTAGGAGCCGTCCTGACCGTCTCCTCCTGCTCGGCGTCCTCCCGGGCTGCCTCCAAGAATTGAGATCGTGAGAAACAAGTTGTCGGAAATTTAACTTTCAAGTACTTAAACAGATAAGGAGTATCTAGCTAACAACAAACAATTTTACACAAGCATATAAGAAGCATAAACTCCGGCAAAAGATCGATAACTCCAATCACTCATGCAAGATCACCATACAAAAGGTGTGTATCTCGAGGCCTACTCCACAACCTTCGAGATTACACAGAAGCATGAGAACTACTACGCGATACATATAGGGTGGTCAACTAAACATGATCAACATGAAGAACCCTACTCTAGCTGATTACAGGATCATCCCCTCAAGGTGCCTGCCTCTGAACGGTAGCTGGTGAGTACGGTGGCGACACTGTCTTCGGACTGGGTGGAACTGAGTAGAATGGTGGGTCATTCACTCCCGGGTAGTCTGGAATCTCAATCTGTGGTAGGTTGAAGTAGTTTGTCTCCAAGGCTCTATTCATCTCAGGTGTGTCTGTACTGCCTCTCGGGTAGGGTGGCTGTGCTGGAAGCTGGGTAGGTGGTAGCTCGAACGTCTCAGTCCGCAACTTTGGCCTCTTCTGTGGTGGTACCAACTCTGCAACCTCTCTGAGCTCTATCACCCGCCTCTGGTCTGAGTCTCTCCACGCTGAGCTGGCCCGGCTAGCTGTGTCTTGTGCCTCGTACACTCTGCCTCCCAAGTGCCACAAGTGGTTGTAGTTCTGTGTCAGTCTCTCCTCGTGTCCCCACAGCCTCAACTGGTAGTCTGTGCAAGCTGCTCCCAGTGACTCAACCAAGTACTCCTTCTCTCGCAGTCTCAACCTCTCCTCTCTGGCTGCTATCTCAGAATCCCTCAGGGTAGTCTGTGTCTCGTCCAGTCTTGCTTTCAAGGTGGCGATCTCAAGTACATCCCTCTCTGTACTTGCTCTGGCAACTGCGAGTCCCCACTCTGTGATCTGTATGTTTCTCCTGTGTGCCTCGTTGAGAAAGAACTCCAAGTGACTGTTCTCTCTCTCCAGCTGGGCGTTCCGTCCCAAGGTGTCGTCCCACTTACGCCTCAGAAACACTATCTCTGAATCAACCCAGTAGAGTGCCTGGTCTTGAGCTTGAATGAACCTACTGGCCATCTGCTCCTTCTCATCCTTGCCCTCTATATTCTCCTCAGTGTAAGCTGTCTCGTCCTTGTGCCACCTGCTGGGGTCGTACACTACTGTCGGTAGAACTCCGAAAGGGGTATCCTTCAACCTCTACTCCAACTGCTGGCACACTTTCTTCAGCGCGAGCCTAGCACAACACTGGTGAGCCTCCAGTGTGGAGTTGTCAAAACACGAGACCTTGACTTCCGAGAACTCTGGTACACGGGGGTCTGCTGGTATCTTCAGGGTCAGCTCTGTCGGTGACTGGTCCACCGCTGCAGTGGTGCGTCCTTCATAGAACACCTCACTTGTCTCCACTCCAACGGTCTCCAAACAGTTCTTGAGGATCTTGCAGAACCCTCCGGCCCACTGGCCGTCGGTCTTGAGGGGGATCCACGTCAGCTGGTCCATCTACACGTAGTTAGGGAAGTTAGTAAGAGTTAGTAAAGTTAATCAAGGTAGTTATAATAAAGTTCAATGTACTTATATAAAATTTCATGGATTGTATATAAAGCACAAGGTGTTTGGCTTTCCTATACTATCGTCTGTTCCTAGGCTCGTCCTACAGTCAAGTACGGCTCTGATACCAACTGAAACGAACCGGGTTTCCAAAGAAGGGAACCCGATCCTTGCACCTCTGTGATAGTCCCAGGAGGCTATCACGTGCAAATCCCTGTCTCAGAAAGTAAAGAAACCCATACAACAGAAGGTAATATATGAATGTCCACATGATAATATTATAATAATTAAGCATCCCTGTCTCAGAAAGTAAAGAAACCCGTACAACAGAAGGTAATATATGAATGTCCACATGATAATATTATAATAATTAAGCATCTGAGTACAACATTTTGGCTCATGCCGGGTACACGTCCACCAGGACTGAATCAAACAGAGTAAACATCTACGCAGCGGCTCTCATAGCGAAGTAGACTCCATATCCTCAGGCAAGCTCAAGTGTAGGGCAAGCCTCAATCCTCCCATCCATCGTGCTCAAAGTCATAGTCCGGCTCCTGGTCTGAAAACCTGTCATCTACTCGATAAGCGAGTAGGTCATGTCAGCTTCCCAACAAAGAGCATAAGCAAAAGAGAATAATTCTAGTATGCATGAATAATCCTATTTATGGCTGTAGAAGGTTATGCAAGCAGCGGTAGCAACATCAAGGAATGCAGAAATGCCGAGAGGTCACCATCTCCGAGGGGATCCACACCTCCGAGGACAACGCCTCCGGGGTCAACACCCCAACAAGGAAAGAACACCAAGCACTGGATCTCAACCGAGACACAGCATCCCACTCTCATCTGTGATGTGGGGTCACCAACTCCTATCACCACGTCTCAACGGCACGAAGCCGGGCTCACACACACAGGGGAGAGAAAGCAGCACAAAAGAATACTAGCCAGGTGAGAGATCGAAAGGGCTGTCCATACCAGTGGACACGGACTATAGCTATAGGTTTAACACTCAGAAGAGGTTGTACAACTGGACCCGCCGGATAGGGCAGAAACAGATGCCTCTGATCCACATCCCTACCTAACGGCCGGAGACCTAGCAGTGGGTGGCACTCTCCTGCCTCTCCGAGCCTGACTCGTCCTGAACTGGGGCGCGAAACTTGCCAGCAGGGCCTCGGAGCTGTGAAACCTTCCCCGGAGGAGCCAGGGCGACATCTACTCGGGGGTATAACCCGTCCCCCTCACACGACCACACCGGTCCGCCTACAAGCTGAGCGCCAACCACCAACTAGTTCTCGGACCGAACCCCGCCCATACGTGAGCGAACAGTTTGTACGAAAATAGCCCAAAGATCAGGGTCACACAGTCGATCGGTCCTTAATTGCAAGAGCGAGCACTCACCAACTCCCACCGTCCGACACGCCGCTAGGGCGGGAGGCCAGGTCGCATCTCCCCTAGACATTCGTTCACAAGTAACCAAAGTGGCTCGCTCCCGCGGTAACACGTCAAGGATACACACTCACCCAAAACACACGCTAGAATACCGAGATATTCCAATCTCAGTCCAAACCTGAGATCCATCCATAACCAGGGGTAAAATATATGGATGAATAAAGCCAGGAACTAGCTAAGGGTCTGTAGCTAGGTCCAAATGTAGGTAAATCAAGGACAGGGTTAAACAATTCCAAGGCATGGCTACAATTGTCTATGCAATTTTAAAATATGCATAAAAGTAATTAAGCTCTAGCAACTAAAGCATGCAAAGGATCTATATGGTTGGGAGTGACATGACACCTGGCTGGCGTCCATAGTCCTAGTCTGGGTTGAAGTCGGGGTCGTAGGCCTCCTCCGGATCGTAGCTCGGGTCTGTGTAGCACGAGATACGAGATGCTATATTACCGGCAATCAACTAAGTATAAATCCGAGGAAACCCAATTTAAAAACATCCAAAAAGATCCAAACTATCTACAATCAGCACCGTCTCATTTTTAGAAAAATAATGAAACTGGTTTCATATTTTTCGGAGTTATAAATAATTAGTTATGATTTTTCAAAGGTTTATAGATTTATAAAATAATTTCCAAATTCATTTATAAATCAGAAAAGGATTTTAATTTTGAAAATAGTTGATGACGTCAGCATGACGTAAGCGACAGGGTTAGTGGGCCATTGTTGGGCCGAAAGTGTTAGTGGGCCGAAAGTCGGCCCTGTGGACTCAGCCTATTGGGCCAAAAGAGCAAAGTCCGGCGGACGCCCCTGAATTAAATTCAGAGCGCGAAAAGGAAAAAGGAAAAAAGGGCCGCACTGGGCCTTAACAGGCCAGACGGCCCAGTGCTTCCTCGGGCTCACGCCGGAAAAGTTCGGCGGAGGCCCTCAGACCTTTCTAGGGCGCAACGGCGCTCCCTCGCCACGCGCGTCTGCGTCGACGCGCCTTGGCGCGTACCCGGCGCCGACGGCGAGCGACGAATGGCAGTTGGGTGCCTCCGGCGTGCGTACGAGTGACGCGTGGAGATCTCTAGGGAACGATGGTTAGCCCGGCGCAGCCTTAGCCCTGGGTTCGAGCCCCCTGGCATGCGCGCGGTCCGGCAAAGCGGTGCTCTCGGCGCGTCGCGGTGAAGTCACGGCGACGGTGTGCGAGGCAACTGCATCAGCAGCTCGGTGCAGCGCCCCTGATCATGCGTTGGGGTGCGCTTGGTTCAGGTGCGCATGCGCACGCGCACGCGACTCAAGCGGTGGCGGAACTCGACTTGCGCACGCGAACGCGCACGCAGCACGGCGGTGCCCTGGCGCGGCACGGCGGAGGCGGTGGCTTACGCGGTCAGTGGCCATAGGCCGGCCAAAAAAGGGCGCGGGACAAAGCCTGGGGTTCACAGGCGGCGGTGCGGCCGAGGTCAGTGCGCGGCGTGGTGGCTGGCGCGGTGTAACGTGGGGGTACGCTCCCGATCATCACAGGAAAGACCAAGGGAGGAGGGAAGATGCAGGCCGGTGTGGTGCTTACGATGGGGCGTAGGTGAAGACGTCGCAGTGGAGTCCGTGTTGGTGAAGAGGCGGCGGTGTTCTCGGTGGTGCGTCCTTGCTCTTCTCCAGTAACGGCTCTGACGCGGACGGGCTCCTACCCCACACGAACGGCTCCGGTCTTGATGGCTCCAGCTTCAGTGTGACGGCATGACGGCGACGCGCCTCCCTTCTTCTTCTTCCCCCTCCTCTCCTCCTCTTCCCCTTTCTCCTTTCTCCCAGCGGCGGAGCAGGGGAACCAAAGGGGAGAGACCCCAAAAGCGAGATGGCTTGCAGGAGGGGGCCTCACCTGGGGGTTTAGCAATACGAGCACGTCGAGGTGAGGGTAAAATGAGGCACGGCTGGGGCTCCTAGTGGCTCGAGGTGGCACGGTGGTGATGTGGTGGTGTGGCAGTGGCTGGCGAGCGCGGGGTTGCGTCATGGCGCAGGGGTATAAGGGGAAAATCCCCGGGTGGTGCGCGGGCGCGGCCGCCTGGCTCGGCGTCCGTGCCACGAGCACGGTCGGGGGCTTGTCCCCTGGCCAGGTGTGCACGCGCGTGTGAGCGCGGCGGCGGTGCGAGGCAGGTGTGTGTGTGTGCGTGGACCAGCGGGTCAGGGACGATGACCGGAGGGCGGGCCCCGTTCGTCAGCATCTCAAGCGCGAGGATGAGGTAGGCAGGCCGTGTTGGGCTGGTTCCGGGGTAAGGCAAGCAGGCCGGGGTGTGGTGTTGAGTGTGGGCTGAAAGATGGAGGTGGTCCGGTAGACTAGAGATGAGTTGGCTGGCCCAAGAGTTAATAAAGGGGTTTTGAATATAGATTTGAATATAAGTTTAAACTTTATATTGAATTTGATTTTATTCAAATTCAAAACACACTCAAATAAATCCAAATAAAATCCATAAAATCCAAATCACATACTTTACCATAATTTGAATTTATATTTTTATATTTTTGGTTTTATTTATATAGAGTTTAGGGGAGAGGCTAGAAAGGGTTTTAAAATTAGGGTGACACACCACCAAATAAACAAAAGTTCAAAATTTTCTCACATTTTCACATTTCCAGATTTCTGGGATGTTACATTCTCCCACACCACCCGGAATCTCGTCCTCGAGATTTAAGCTCTCTCCTCTCCCTCGAACAAGTGAGGGAACTCTCTCCTGAGGTCGGCTTCCTTCTCCCAGGTTGCTTCTCGCTCCGTGTGGTGACTCCACAGCACCTTGCAGTAAGGAATGGTGGTCCTCCTGGTTTCCTTTGTTGCTCTGTCCAAGATCTTCTCTGGGTGCTGTGACACAACCGCCCAAATTAATTCCATATTATTGCCCGAACCACTCCATTTGGTCATTAAGCAATAATACAGAAGTAACTTGTCGCCTCTGCCGGGTCAAGCCCGGTAAATCACTTTAACCAGGATCGAAAACTTGTACATTAAACTCACACGACGGCGAGTCCAGAGATAACATTTCACACATTATTACATCAAGATCCATAAGGTTTTTAATATTACAAACCAAGTCCTTTGCATAAGGTAAATAGTTCAGAGTTCGAAAACACAGCGGAATTAAAAATACTAAACGTCGTAGGTAACGTCATAGGAGGCCATCCATGACGTCACTAAGCACTGTCATCCTCCCACTCCACTTCCCAACCGGGTGGGAGAGAACCAGGCCACAGAAAAGCAGCATCATTCACATCACCTGAAAACAACATCAAAAGCAAGACTGAGTATACTAATACTCAGCAAGATTTAACCGGTGGGTGATGAAAAATCACCAACTCTCTAGACCTGCAGGGCTCTTTGTCAAGTGGGTTGTTTTGCTGAAAAGCAACAAAGAGTATGTCCTTACTTTCAAGTTTTAGCTCAAAGTTCTAGTTGATTATCCATTACTAAGTAAGCAATTATTGCAAGCATAAGTTGTGCAAACAATTAAGCATACATCCATATTACGTCTCAATTCCATCATTAAGGGACATAGAGTGTATGGTTAAGCAATCTCGGGTAACGGTGAGAGGCCAACGATCGATCGATTAATAACCTTACAAGGGAAACCTAAACACACGGGAGAATGCACACCCCAAAAATAGCCAACTAGAAACCAAAGGGGGTGGGGTATGCACCAACCAGGCGGTTCCCAACCGTCCTCGACTCAGGATCCATTTCTACAGTCTTTGGTACATGGTGGTCGGTTCGGCCTCGCCTCCCCAACCCCACACATACACCACTCTATTGCAAGTAGAGGGGACTCTTCCCAAGATTAGTGGTCATAGATCCCTTACCGGATCAAGAAGGTACTAGGCTGACTGGTCCCATTCCCGGCAAATGTTTAGTACGTTCAAAGGCTTAACCACAGACCTACTGGCCGGAGCCGGTCCGATGCTCTTACCACATGAGCATATCATCTTAACAAAATCTTATGATTCCAACATAAGAAACCTATAGCTCACGAGTGACGAACATCACTCGACTTTTACCGTGTCCTTGGAGCATGGCAACTAGCGACCTTATCATGCTAGTATTTGAGCATAGGAGCCTAGGATCATGCATCTAGGGTTTCAATTCAACTCCTGAAACGTAAATGCACAAACATTGCATATCATAAATGTAAGAGTTAGAAAACTGGGTTATGCTCCGGGGCTTGCCTTCACTAGCAAAGTCAGTGGAGAAATCCTCCGAACTTTGGTTCGGGTCTTGCTGTACTTCCACCACGTTCACTTCTCCTCCCGCTAGATCTCCCTCAGATCCCGGCACCAACTCGTAGTTCCCGTCCGGAAGTTCTACACGACATGCATATGCATTAACTTCATGTATTTATAAATGAGGAGTGAGAACGTATTAGAATTGAAGGGTAAATGTGGGGGGTGTAAGGGTGACCACATTCACCTGGATAAGGATATATCCAGCATACTCTTCCTATCAAAGAAAGGGGTATGTGTGCGTGGTTTGACTCTTTATTTGATGGTGATTGTGTGCACATCTAAATTAATTAAATAATTTCTCTTCACCAAAATATAGGGTGTTGTTCATGGTGTGATTTGGTGAAGCTCATCCAAAAGATTTGAAAGTAAACAAAAGTGATTTCTATTTTTCTTTTAATTCTTGGATTAAGCTTGATTTACTTCGAAAATTCATTCTGCAAGAACTACAAACAATATGACCATGAAACTTTGCAGAGAGGCACAACATACTACACATGAGCTACTGCCAAAAATTTAGATCAATCCAAGCCATAGATCTAGCATTAAAAATACAACTAGATTCATTCATTAAAAACAAGAATAAATCATAAAAAAATAAATATGCCACATATTGAGCTAGAAATTCATGTAGAGGTTCAAGACACCTTATCACAAAGAGATATGCACTTACTCAGCAAAGAAAATTTAAATTACTTCACATTTTAAGGAGGAAGGTTAAACTTGTGCAAAAATTATTTGACCCTATAAAACATGACAAAAACATCTCTACTATTTATCATGGATGCAACACAATAACACACGATCATAGAAAAAAGATTGGATTCAAAAGATCAATAGATTAATTTATAAACATCATAAACAGGAACAATGCTGAAAATAAACTTTAATTCATAACTAAAGATCTACTTAATAACTTTATGCCAAGATTGAACCAGAAGACCAACATGACATGGCAAACAACATATACAAAATTGAGCTTCAGATCATGCATATAATTTGAAATATTTCAGATCTACTTAAACTGGTAAATTCAAAATTATTTAAAAACTACACAGAAATTTGAAAACTCCCTTTAAATAAAAGTTTGGTCTATTCACACGGATTCCAGAACAGTTGGGTTTGTATTTTTATGATTTTTCTTTGAATTGATATCGATTTTACAAGATTCAGGAGAAAAAGATTAAAAAGGAAGAATCTATTTTGCCGGAAGGTCCCTGGCCAAAGATTTCTATTCACAACTCTGCCCTCGCATTTACACCGGGGTCCCTGCTTTCGCAGTTTAAACCCTGGGAAAAACGGGGACCTCGCAACGTGGCCCTTGGCCATGGGCGGCGGCTTGGCAGGCTTGCCCGCGGCGAGGTGGGGCCGGGCTGGCTCGTGTGAGCGGCGAGGAAGGGCTAGGATCTCACCAGGGTGCTAGTCGTGGCCGGCGTAGGGCAGGGTAAGGCACCGGCGAGGTGGCTCGGTGATGCAGGGGCACGGCGGCCGCGGCGGCGAGTTTTCCGACGAGCAGGGCGGCGGAGCTCGACGACGTGCGGCACGGGGAGCTTCAGTAGGGTCGTGTGGTGGCGCTAGGGGGCTCGGACGGGCGCGAGGTGGTGCGAGGGTGGAGGTCACCGGTGCAGGGGCACGGCGGGTGCTGCGGGCTGTGCTCCGGCGAGGTAGCTGCGTGGTCAGGGCAGCAAGCTGCTGGGGAGGCTCAGGTGCTGCCGTGTGGTGCCTCTGGTGTGCTTCAGGGCCGGTGGTGTCGCTCGGGAGGTGGAGCTCACCGGCGGCGCTCCAATGGCTGCCGGCGGAGCTGCGAGGGAAAGCGGCGCGGCGCACGGGGCTCAGGTTTTATAGGCGACGGCGGTGGCGGGATACAGCACGAGAGAGCCTTGGCTTGCAGCGCGCGCGGGTGGAGGACGCGGCGGGCACAAGCAGCGCCCCGACTCGGCGCAGGGTGTGTGCACGGCGCGCGCACGATGCGCGCCGATGCGGCGCGTGGCGCGGCGCGACTGCCCTCCCCCTGGCGCGGGCCACCCGGGCTGGTGGTGCCTCGGGGAGGTGGCGCCTGGGCGTGGAGTGCCAGGTAGCGCAGGTGGGACCCACGGGACTGACGGGCACGGACGTCGGGGTGAAGATGGCGCCGCTCGGCGCGCGCGACGTGCGGGAGCGTGCGGCCAGAGCGCCGGCGTCCAAGATACTTCAGCGAAGCCCTGTTTGACTGCCTGTATCTCCAAAAGTTTGAACTGAACTTTGAAAACGCCCAAAACCAAACTTGTAGATCACACATCCAGCTACATCTTTTGTAAAGGTTGACCTATGAAACTCTCCACGGATTTGGAGATAAAGTGACTTGAACTTTAGGATTTTCTCTGTTTGGTCCAAACAAGTCCCTGAGCTTTGACCGAGTTTTTGAGGGTTTTCCACTCCGAATTTCAAAAACCGCCAATTGGATGAAAAGTGTCCCATGTAAAAATGAACAACTTTCATATTGGCCGATTTTGCAGTTATTATATGAAAAGTGGAGAACGTGCTAGATTAGCAATGACGGGCATAGAACTTTAGGGTTTTGACCTTGATGTGGAGGGGTTTGACTAGGATTAGGGGTTTGACCAAGTCAACCAAGTTAAATAACATGCTTAGCCTTGTTAATGAGGGTGATCACTGTTGCTTAAACATCAGGGATGTTACAGGTGCTCTGCATACTCCAGGGTGTTCTGCAGGTCGAGTATCTCAATCGGGACTTGCTTTGCTTCCACTTCCTTCTCACTCTTCTTCAACTGTGACACGTGGAACACGGGGTGTACAGCGGACATCTCTTCTGGTAGTGCGAGCTTGTAAGAGAGCTTCCCAACTCTCTGAGTGATCCGGTACGGTCCCACGTACCTCGGAGCAAGCTTCCCCTTCACAGCAAACCTCTTGGTTCCCCACACCAGTCAGACCGGTGCAGCACAGAACACCTACAAAAATAGCTTCAAGCTCATCTTGACTTCTAGCACGAACCAAACTGGGTGAGTGGGCTTGGTAGATGATCTCAAGCAGGGTATTGATCCCTGCACACAAGAATAGCACACCCAAGTAGATCGAAGCGGAAGCAAATCAAATATACTTGAATGACAACATAAAGAGGTAAACCACGATGAGACGCAAGGATTTGTTTCCCAAAGTTCACTTCCACCAAGGAAGCTACGTCTCCGTTGAGGAGCATGTAAGGGATTCGAGTTCCTCTTCCCACAACAAGCCGGGTCTCTTTCAACCACTTTCCTCGATTCCACTAAGGCGATCTTTTCAACGAAGAGGCAAGATCACAGCCCTCATAAACTTGCCGCTGCTCACCATAACTTGGGAGCTAGCCGGCGACGCCTAGCCGTCTAGGAGGCAAACCTCCAAGAGAAACAAATGCTTCAATGCTTGTAGACGCGAAACTCAAGTGCTCAAGCTGTGGGAATGCTCTTGTTAGCTCACAAAGGCTCTCAAGATCTCACTAACTCAACCCAATTCAAAGATATGGCTTGAATCCACAAATCTCACAAAGAGAGAGGTTGGGGAGAGCCACTAAGGCTTTAGGCTTGCTAGAAATGACCTGGAAGCTCAGCAAGTTCACCAAGAACAACATCCCATCCAAGAGGAGGGCTTGGGGTACTTATACCCCTCAACAAGAAAACTAGTCGTTAGTTGTCGGGCAGCACCGGTCAGACCGGTGTTTGAAAAACTAGCCGTTGGGCCTAGTTGCACCGGTCAGATCGGTGCCCTTCACCGGTCAGACCGGTGGAGCCCGAGACACCCCCAAAACCCTTTCTATTACACTAACACTTCCCCAAAGAGATGAAGTGGCTCAGGTTAGGTTAGGAGGGGTTGTTAGCACACTCTAAGGCTGTTTCTCACATAGGTTTTCTAAGAGCACTTGACTTCGTCACAAAGCGAGAGTTGCATCCCTCTTGATAGTACGACATACCTATACTCAAGATAAATAAAAATGCCTTGTCAACCTCTTGAGCTTGAATGTCTTCAATCTTGCCATACTTGATCATTTTTCCACTGGAGGGCTTCCAACTTTGACCAATGTCTTGAACACGACCATACTTGAGCTAGTGGCTTAAGATCTTTCCATATAGCATAGAGATGCACACTTAGATCCTTAAGTTACTCCATATTGCCAATCATAACTTGTGAACTTCATGCAATGCTTCCCTCGGTTAAGGCTTGGATATGATACTTGAAGACCCCACGGATGCCAGAACTTCAACTTAGCAAAACACAAAATAGCGGTCTAGCTAGGACCCCAAAGATTGCTTAGTCCCTCACCCTAGTCATCTCGGTTGATCTCTTCATCACTTATCCAATCCACGTTGAGTTAGGCTTTGCTTCATCCATAATTAGTCTTCATTTGAAATCCCGCTTCAAATCCTTGTTCTTGATTGACAACGTATATGCAAGCTTCCAACTAAGGACCATAAACTCTACACTCATCTTTGTGTCCCCTTTCATTCACCACTTGAAGCCTTGCATTCGACTTATGAAGAATTTCCATCTTCTCTTTCTATGATCCTTTTTTCAGAGCTGACTAGAGGGAGATGCCTCTCCTTTTAGTCTTAGGTGGAGAGCCCTCCATAAATAGTAAGATTTCCAGATTTGGAAACCTAACCCAACCGACCCTCCCCCCGGCACCCCGCGCACCCGCCCCTCCCCCCGCAGCCCGCGCGCGGGACATAACAGAGCGCGCGGGAGGAAAAGTTATCCCGCCGCTCGCAAAGCGCGGGAAAACGGGGCACAAAAAAACCGCTCGGAAAAAAAACGAAAGAAAACATAACTCCTTGAGAGAACAATGGACCGGCCCATTAAAACTTGTACATAGACAGCCCAACAACATGTACACAGAGAAAAAGACCCTTGGGAGTGCCTGAAGCTTCTGCATCGACGCAGGCGGCGTCGAATTCAGTCCGCCGCCGTCGCCGTGACAGAAAAATTCCAGGATTCCAAGTCATGAATCCGGGAGAAGATTCAACAGATGCATTTAAAACAGAGAGGATACAGACTCTTCCAAAGGTTAGGATTCTTCTCAATCAACAGAGTTTGGATCTTCACAAAAATTCTAAGTTTGCATCCAACAAAATAGATTCTGGACAAAAACAAAGTTATTGCATTCAACAGATTTGATTTGTAAGCCTTCCATCCTGTACAGATGATCATATGCATAGTTTTTCTGTGTGGAGATGGATACTTTTGTGGATGTTGATCTCTATACATAGATCTTGTGCAGATCCCCCATATGTTTTGATCCCTATACATCAGATTTAGATCCCTGGGGAATTGAAAATCAGAAACAGATTAGAAAATAAATATCCAATCATGTGTGATGTGACAAAACTTTGGAGAAAATGCATAAAAAGTAACATTCAGCTATACAGTTGTGACAAAAAACAATGCAGTATGAAGAAATATTATATACATACAAGAAAACTAACAAAAAAACTAGTTGAACTAGCAAATTCCTCTTATTTGGATATGTTTAGCCCTAGAGACTTATTAGTTGCACACATTTCCTAGGTACAAAATAACTGGTTACACAGCCTCAATGGTTTGCATTGTTACAGATCACTACTTTCTTTATGTGCAATTGCAGGATTGAGCATGTTTGATCTCAATGTACCTCTACATGAGGATGACTGGGAGGAAGAAGGTAATCAGCTATTGAAAGAATCTAGTGAGCCACTAGGCACAATTGCTCCTCAGGAATTACTTCCTAGCGACGACCTACATCCTATCAGTGTGTGCTCAGGCAACACATGCAGCACACTGCAGTGCACAGTTGCAACAGGGCAGACAATTGACAGTGAGGAATCAGATGGAGACGGTGAGGTTGAATCGCAGTCACAAGAATTCATCTGTTCACATTCTGATCCTTTTGCGCTAAGCTCCATGGTTTATGACACATGGGAGGAAGCCAAAGTCTGTTACAACAAGTACGCAAAAAAAGTTGGATTCTCTATCAAAAATTGGAAGCTCCAAAAAGAAAGAGAAGCAAGGGGAGAAGGACAAGGTTATGTTTGTGTGCAACAAGAACGGGTCCAACAAGGAGGAGAATGACGGGCCAGTTGTGAAGCAGAGGAAACGCAACAAGACTGTAAAGACCGGGTGCACTACAAGACTGACTCTGAAGAAAAGAGATGGCAAGTGGCACGTCACAACCTTCCATGAAGATCACAACCATCTGGTGTGTGACAAATTTGAGCTGAAGAGATTCCTAAGATCACATAGGGGCATCCCGGATGAGGAGAGGAGATTCATAGAGCTACTACACAATGCAAATATTTCATCAGGCAGGATGATGCAAATTATGACTGAGATTCACGGAGGCCACAAGTTTACGCCCTTTGTGAAGAAGGACATATCTAACTACAAAGCAAAACTTGGAAGTGGATCGAGATATGAAGACATGGCAGAGACACTGTCCTACTTTGAGCAGCTAAAGAAAGATGATGCAACCTTTTATTGTAAGGTGGACATAGACAAGAAAGACAGGGTCAGGAGCTTGTTCTGGGTAGATGGCGCAGCTAGACAAGCATACAAAGAATTTAGTGACTGTATCTCATTTGACACTACTTACATGACTAACCGCTACAAGATGCCATTTGCGCCATTTATTGGCATAAATAACCATGGACAGTCAATCTAGCTGGGGTCTGGTTTTATGAAGGACGAAACAACAGAAAGCTTCAAGTGGCTGTTTACCAGATTCCTGGAAGCAATGGGTGGCGTCCATCCCAAGACAATCATCACCGACCAGGACCAGGCCATGGCAGCTGGTATAGCAGAAGTGTTTCCCCATACGGTTCACAGAAATTGTAGGTGGCACATAGTGAACAAGGTACAGGGTCCTTTGGGTACATACTTGAAGAAGAAACCCGGAATGGCTGCAGAACTTAATGCGTGCATGGACTACAGTGTTAGCGATGCAGAGTTTGAGAGTGGATGGACAGCTATCATACAGAAGCACCTAGCTGCTGATAATAGAAACCTGCAGTATCTATTTGATCTGAGGAAGTGCTATATACCAGCATACTATATTGGCAACTTCTTCCCATTCCTACAGAGCACGGCACGAAGTGAGGGGTTCAATGATGTTCTTAAGCGCTATGTCAACCCACAGATGAGTATATTGAATTTTGCTAAACAGTACATGAAGATTCAGGAGAAAATTTTGAGTGCTGAGCATGAAAATGATTTTACATTATTGGAGAAGGTGCCAAGCCAGTTGTCAAGTGGGTATCCTTTTGAAGAATAGGCCTGTCAGTTCTACACAAGGGCAATATACTATAAGTTTCAGCATGAGCTCAGACAGTCTACGAGCTACAAGATAACAGGCCTTGCTGATAAAACCTACACCCTAACCCCAACAAAGGGGTTTGTCCCTGGCTATGGGCGAAGAGATTACATGGTATATGCTGATGTGGATGCGAGAAGTTATGCTTGTGAGTGTTCAAAGATGAAGAGGGACGGTATACTTTGCTACCACATCCTTAAAATCATGACACAACTCTACATTGAACAGATCCCAGCTGATAACCTACTGCGCAGATGGTCCAATGAGGCAGGGGTGGTTGGCACTCCGCCTGCTGCAAATGAATCACAAATGCCGTCTGAAAGTAGGGCAGAGAATGCGTGCACGATGCCGAACCAGAAGCAGCCCCTTAAGACAATTAGATATGTTGACATGTGCAACGAGTTTTCAAAGGTTGTGAAAGAAGCATGCACCAATGAAAAAGCTACGGGAATTGTTAGGAAGCACATGGAGGAGATGAAAGCTGAGGTTATGTCCTTCAAGTTGAAGAACTCTAAGAAGCAAAAGACCACTACAGCTGAAGAAACACCTAGCAATGTGAATGACCCTCCGGTGTGCAAACCAAAGGGGCGGCCCATTTCAACAAGAAGGAAGCCAGGCTTCAATCTGGAAGGGGCCCCGAAGAATACAATCTGTCGCGTTTGTGGTTCAAAAGAGCACATGGCAGACAAGTGTAACAACAAATTGAATAAAAAGTAGAGTGAAAAGAAACAATAAATACAGGAGCGTAGGCTGAGAATTTTTGTTGCTTATTGAAGGACATAAATTACATCATTGTATAACTTATTAATCTCTATGATATGTATAGTTTGTTACTGCTGTAACTATGCTTTATATACACATCTTCATCCCTCTGCTATGAGACAAAGACTGATAGTATGGCTATTATGCCTTATAATTTCAGAAGTTACTTCCTTGTAATATTTCTGTTTGCATAAGTTACTTTGTAATTCATGTGCATGGGTGCTTAGTTACTTCTGGGTTCATGAAGATTGATAATTAGTTACTTCCTAGCCTATAATTATTCATAACATGTTACGTCCATACAAGCATGAGCTTCCCATGTGAAGCATGGGATGCATGGCAAAAAAAGTTCATGCAAAACATGCTAGACCCCATAGACCAACAGAATTGACAGAAGTACTTGCTAGGCATATAACCAGAGTGAGAAGGTACTTCCTACTCATGGAGGCAGCATGAACAGTTACTTCCTAATCATGTAGCGTTGCTGGAAAATTACTTACTATTGCATACATGTAGCATGAACAGTTACTTACTAATAACGTAGCCATGCTGATAAGTTACTTCCTAGTCATGCAGCCAGCATGAACAGTTACTACCTACTCGTGTAGCCTTGCTGAGAAGTTACTTCCTAGTCTTACATTTATGACAAGAAGATACTTCCTACTCATGTAAGCATCAGGAGACGTTCAGCTAATATAGAAAAAAGCTCGTGGGGCTTTGATGGTTACCTTTATTAACTCTTAAGAACTTGATGCCAAGTACACAGATTGAATTTGTAGTGAAGCATTGATGACATGAATTTTATTCTGATGTTGTACATGTCTGTTTGGTCAATTAGCCGCATTGTTTTACCATCCCAGTATTCAATATACTTGAGCATAAAGTATCCGCAATCGTATCTAGGAAACAAAAAAAGATAGGGGTTCAAGCTTGTTTGCAAGGATTTGGTGGCGTATGCAAAAAAATGAATTAAATCTTGTGTGACTTTCAAACTAAAACTGAAGTTACTTCAGACATGATTCAAATATAGTTGCTGATGTTGACTAAATAATAATTCAAAATAATTGAAAAATAGGCGATGTTGCTGATATTGACTAAATAATAATTTAAAATGAACCAATTGCATACATAGGCTTCAATTCAGATGTAGACAAGGTGTATGTAAAAAACTCATAAGCTAATGATATATAATGTACAAGTATTTGCTTACTTTATACAACATTGAAAATAACATCAAGTTGCTCCTAATATGATTCAAGTGAACATCTAGTTACTTTGTCAATGTTTAGATGAGTGCACTATTTATTATTTACAACCTTAGTTACTTCAGTTTAGATTCATTAATATTCAGATCCGCACAACATATTAGTTACTTCCTATAACATTGAAACTAAAATGAAGTTACTGAAAAAGTGGTTCAAATGCATGATTACTAACGTCGTGCTTTGCTTGGAAGCATCAACATAAAGTAACTTGTAGCTGCTGATGTCAACTTTTGACTTTCCATGGTGTTCCTTCCACAGAGCCTTGATGCTTTGTACAATTTTATTTGATATTGACAGAAGAGCCTGATCTTTCGAATCCCTGATGGAGTCCATCACCTCAAAACGCTCAGCCCTTTGGTTGAGCACCAAGAGGAACCAATGACTGAATCCACCGGATTGATCAACTTGAAGGACAAGGAAGAAAATTTGTTTAAACACAGATAACAAACATGCAGTTGGTTCAGAAATACAACATGTAGGAAAATATGATATCCTAAATAAGAAATGGTTAAAATGCAAAAAATTTGAAGAAAGACCACAGATTACTGACCAGATTATAGTGATCGAGGCGTTTAGAAAATTCGAAACTGCTCTTCATTTCTTTCCTTTCTAACTGTCCAGACATGACGAATGTCTACCAAAAAAAAGGAAAATCGGATTGTTCAGCAGAAATATATTTACAGAAAAATGTTATGTGAAAAAGAGGGTGAATTCTAGAAAACTTACTGCAATTCTATGGGAGAGTACTAGTTTCCCTCTTGACTTTAGTTGATCTTTCAGGATGTGAAGCATGCAATCAGCAGTTTCAGTAGACAGTTCTCCTCTAGGCTTCAAGGAATCGGCAAAATCACATACAGTGGTGTGCACCTCACCGTAGTTCACAATTATTAAACTGGAAAAAAGGAATGCAAAGTTAGCATGGCACTAAAAATTAAAATGTTTTCTGTTCTAGCAGTGGAAGAAATATACATAGCCAATGAGAAAAATGGGAAAAACAAGTTACTTGCACTATAATGCAGATGCATCACTGGTTACTTCATAAGATGTTCATAATACTTTCTACAGCTTTGAAATCAAAATCAAGTTATATGCAATATAATCGAGAAGCATTACTAGTTACTTCCTAAAATATTCATAATACCAGCTTTGTTACTTTGTACAACACTCAAAGTAAAATCAAGTTACTTGCAATTGGTTCCAGATGCATCACTAGTTACTTCCTAATATATTCATAATAGTACCTTGGTTACTTTGTACAAGATTCAAAATAAAATGAAGTTACTTCTCATAGAATTCAAATGCGTGACTAGTTAGTTGCTGCTTGTTAATATCAAAAAGGGAATAATCTGGTTGTAAAAACTTACTTGTTCTTTTTGGATCGACTATGTCTTCCATATTTTGTGATCACGTTATAAGCTTCCTTTTCAGATTTGGAGATAATGTATGCATTCTTTCTGCTGTAATCAATGAAAGGTGATCTTTTCCAAGCTGCTGGTTTAGTTATCCTTTGGTGACGAACATGCGGCACTGGGGTGATTTCATCAAATGTTGCAACAAATGGTTCTTTTCTCACTACCTTGCTGGCTGGAGCTACAACAATAGGGGCAGCTGCATTAGTGTTGTAGGAAGGATCCAACATAAGCAGCTCTTCATCTGTTATGTACTCATTGTTGAGCAATGGCTTGAAAATGTGCTCGCCGTCTTGACTTTGAGAATCCACTTGTATCGGGTTCCCTTGAATGCCATCCTCTTGACTTTCTGAACCAATACAAATTATCCTCCTAGCATCTTGGCTCAAAGATTCACTTATTACCACACCATCCACATCACAAGCAAACTTGTCCACTATGATGTCTTTTTGTGATGTCACGAGATGCTGAACTTGAGTCCTTATAGATAATTGGGCACTTGCCTTTGAAGAAGAACTTGGATGGCACGAGGGTAACTGCACACAATGGGGGTTGGCTTCGACATCTGGATTTGCACTACGACCACCTCCCTGGCTGTTGATCTCCTGTGATGATGGCTGGCTGATGCCCAAGTCAAAAGATGGTGGCTCAAATGACAAAGGAGCATTACTTGTGTCCTTTAAATCTACAGCATCTTTGTCTTTGCTGTTGTCAACCCCAGTACAATTGAAGGACAGAATACGGCCAACCATTGTAGGGCTGGAATCATGTCCTTGGTTGCCCCCCCACAATCTCTGATTCTTCAATGCATGCTGCCATAACAACAATGCTGTTCTGCACCTTACCCACCTTCCCTATATTTACATCACTTGGAGCTCCTATGTCAACAAGTTTCCTCTTCTGACCTCTTATCTTGGAGATTGAATCTGCAAGCTGCACCTTAAGTTCTTCTGTGACAAACTTGTCATCAATGGTGGAGTCCAAATCCATCACCTTTGTCGGGGACGGTCATTAGAGGTCCCCTAACTAAGGGGATAATCACCCTCGTTAAACGCAAAACTACCCAGGGACTGTTTATCCTTGGCCACAGGACTGCACAGGCCCACAGCCTGCCACGGCCCAACAGCGGCCTGAAAGGATCGCTTGGCCGCCTCGCTCGAGGGCTCCAGTCCATCGAGCGGATCTCCGCCTCGCTCAAGGGCCCCAGTCCTTCGAGAAGATCTGCGCCTCGCTCGAGGGTCCCGGCCCCTCGAGCAGATCTCCATTTCGCTCGAGAGGTTCGGACCCCCTCGAGCGGGCAACGACCCCCGCTCCGCTCGGTAGCGGCATTTAATTCCCGACCCCACGGCGGGACGCCAAAGTCAAGGGGGAACCTTCCCCCACGCCGTGCACCTGACACGGTCAGAGCACCCGACACCGCCACAGTGCGGCCTGGCCCGCCACTATGCAGCCATCCTCGGCACTGTGAGGGCGTCGCGCGGCCCTGTGCGAATAGGCCGGCGTCATTCCGTGCCACTGTTCCACCTGCCCTCCGTCCTCCCCTACGGCAAGACCCTCGAAAGGGCATGGAGGCACCCTCAAAAGGTGTACGGACGATGAGCAGGCGCACGCACTGACCGGCACCGCCGTACGAGCGGCGTGCGCCGCGTCCCCTCCACCAACTCCGGCGCCGCCTGGCCATCCCGGGCGCTGTGCAACTGCCCCGGGGGCTGTGCAGCCATCACCAGCACTGTGCCGCCATCCCCACCGCTGTGCGACGGCACACACGGCACTGTGCAGACACACCGGTGACGCGCCGCCATCCCGCGCCACCAACTCCGGTCCTTCCTCTAGTGGATAGGCCCTCGATCCAACGGGGCCGCCCCTCGAAGTCAAAGCAGGACAGGTCACAGTGACTGCCACGCCGCCCGCGGAAGCCGGAGGGTGCCACCAACCCGCGCCAGGAACCACGACGCGCGGGACAAGACTGCCGGCGCCATGCTTATTAGTACGCAACCACTGTATCGGCTGCTGTGCAGCATCTTGTAACTGCCCTCCCTTGACCTATAAAAGGGAGAGGTAGAGCCCCCTGCGTGGGGACGACGCAACACACTCACCACGCACAACGCGCCACCTTGTTCTAGATATTGGCACTTGCCTCAATCACTTAGCCGGGACTTGGGGGAATTTCCTCCTCTCCCACCGTGCTTGTAGCCCCCCTCTACAGGCACCACCGGTGCAAGCTAATACAAGTGCGGAAGCACACCTGCTGGACGTACGGCCGCGTGGCCGGAACCAGGATAAACCCCCGTGTCACCTTAGCTAGCACCGACCATCGAGGAGCTGATCTCAGCGCAAATCACTAGTTGGTGCCGGCACTAACCCGGACACCGACAACCTTAATGGCATCGGTGAGAGGCTCGAGCCTCCTCTGCCTCGACGCGGGTGACACCCCGTGTGCCCATGAGATCGGCCTCTCTATTAGCACCTTCCCGGTGTACGGCGGAAGGCCGGCGCCGTCGTTGCGCAGGTAGAACCACCCCTTCTCCCAGTCGGAGTTGTTTGACATCATTGTACACGGTAGGTACAACTCCTTCCGGGAGTCATGCACCGAGAGCGTGAGCCCGCCGGCACGGACCGCTCGGCGCGTCCTCCTCTCCCCCGTGGCGAGCGTGTGAAGCTCACCGCGAAAAAGGTGGACCCACAGGTCCCAATGTGCCGGGATTCCTAAGAATCCCTCGCAGACGGCGGCGAAGGAGGCCGCCTGCGAAATGGTGTTGGGGCGAAGTTATGGAGCTCCACCCCGTAGTGGTAGCACAGCCCCCGCATGAACTTGCTCGTGGGGGTGTTGAAGCCGCGCTCGCGCAGCCGCAGGAAGCTGACGACGTAACTCGCCGGAGGATTCGGTGGTTGGTGCGACAGCGACGGGATGATCCACGTCGGGTTCGGCCCGTCGCCGGTCGGTGCCAGTTGACCGCCGTTCACCAACCCCTCCAACGACAGCCGATCCGCCGTCGACCGGGGCCACGGGAACGCCTCCAGCACCCGGATCGAAGACATGGCGAAAGGAGCAGTGGGACACGGGCGGTTGCGGAAGCGGCGGAGCACGAGCGGATCTGAAGCGGCGAGGCGCGTAGCGCTGAGGGAGACGAAGAGCGAGGGACGGGTGCGAATGGCAGAGGAAAGGAGTTCCCCCTGCGCACCCTGCTTTTATAGAATCGGAAGGGGCGGAGCCCCCGGAAGCGCAGCAGGCGGCGGCAGTTAATGCGGCTGGTGCCCCTCGTCACTGACGGCGGGGCCCCACCGCGCTGAAACTGCCGCGTGCACACGCGTGCGCCATGATTACCGCACGGTAATCCAAGGGACGCAGCACCCTGTCTCATCGCCCTCACACGTCGCCCACGTCGTGTCACCTAAAAAGGCGTGCCCACTCCACACGCCCTGCGCCACGTCAGCCGTGGCTAGCGGAGCGCGGCGGCCAACCGTCTCACGGACGCATTTCGAACGCTAGGGGTTCCTTCTCGCATAAGGATAACCCCCTGTAAAACTCAAGCCGCGGACTCGAGGGTCGACCCCTCGAAGGGATACGATTGGCGCCCCAATCCAAAGCAGGTTGAGGCCACAAGGCCACGGCCTGTCGATACATCCTCGAGAACGAACTCGAGGAAGCCCGAGGCTCAGGCCCGCATAGCTCTACTGATCAGCGGATCGAGGCCCAGCCCGCTGAGGGTACGATGGGCGCCGCAGATGCCTCTCGATCTGGGGGTTTACAGATCAGTGGTTCGAAGCTCGACTCGATAACAGATCAGTGAGCGCCACAGGTTCGCCAAGACGGGAGCACCCGATGCCTCCCCGCAAAGGCCCTACTGATCAGAGGTACGGAGCCTGACCCCCGACGGGTTCGAACAGGTACCTCAGATTGACAGAGTCAGGAACGATCGGGGCGCGCGCAACCGAGCCTGTCCCCGAACGCGAAGTTCGGGGGCGTCCTACATATCGTGTTCAAGGCCAGGACAGGGGCAGCCAATTGAGGGATCCCATCGAGGGAGTGCTTCCGCGCCCTCGGCCCCCATCGAACGGGACCGAGCCCTGCTTGGCAAACCCCTGCAAGCGCTCACATGGACGTGTCTCCGCCTCTCCGGACCACGAGCCGACCCCTATCGAACAGGGCACGGATGCCCACTTGAACTATCCGTTAACAGCTCGCCGAGGCAACCGTGCTCGCTACCCGCTCGAGGGTAGCACGGCTTGCCTCACCCCTCTACCCTGCGAAAGGGCAACGAGGGTCGTAATAAAGTCGAGAGTCCTCATCCGATCGCCCCTGATTGGGCCAGGGCTTGGAGGCTCCTCGCACTACGACCACCCCAACGATCACCGCACCAACTTGTCTAAGGTCGCGCCCCCGAAAAAATGGCCGGCCTACCCTCCTACAGGGCTTCGGGGGCTTACACCCGCGGGTACGCTAGCGCGCCCCCGCAGGAAAATGCGAATGATCAAACGGGACGAGGCAGCAAAGGCTCGGGGGCTACTATCGGGGACGGTCATTAGGGGTCCCCTAACTAAGGGGATAATCACCCTCGTTAAACGCAAAACTACCCAGGGACTATTTATCCTTGGCCACAGGACTGCACGGGCCCACAGCCCGCCACAACCCAGCAGCGGCCTGAAAGGACCGCTTGGCCGCCTCGCTCGAGGGCTCCAGTCCCTCGAGCGGATCTCCGCCTCGCTCGAGGGCCCCAGTCCTTCGAGCGGATCTGTGCCTCGCTCAAGGGTCCTGGCCCCTCGAGCAGATCTCCATTTCGCTCAAGAGGTTCGGACCCCCTCGAGCGGGCAACCACCCCCGCTCCGCTCGGTAGCGGCATTTAATTCCCGGCCCCACGGCGGGACGCCAAAGTCAAGGGGGAACCTTCCCCCACGCCGCGCACCTGACACGATCAGAGCGCTCGACACCGCCACAGTGCGGCCTGGCCCGCCACTATGCAGCCATCCCTGGCACTGTGAGGGCGTTGCGCGGCCCTGTGTGAACAGGCCGGCGTCATTCCGTGCCACTGTGCCACCTGCCCTCCGTCCTCCCCTATGGCAACTCCCTCGAAAGGGCATGGGGGCACCCTCGAAAGGTGTACGGACGGCGAGCAGGCGCACGCACTGACCGGCACCGCCGTACGAGCGGTGTGCGCCGCGTCCCCTCCACCAACTCCGGCGCCGCCTGGCCATCCCGGGCGCTGTGCAACTACCCCGGGGGCTGTGCGGCCATCACCAGCACTGTCCCGCCATCCCCACCGCTATACGACGGCACACACGGCACTGTGCGGACATGCCGGTGACGCGCCGCCATCCCGCGCCACCAACTCCGGTCCTTCCTCCGGCGGATAGGCCCTCGATCCAACGTGGCCGCCCCTCGAAGTCAAAGCAGGACAGGTCACAGTGACAGCCATGCCGCCCACAGAAACCGGAGGGCACCACCAACCCGCGCCAGGAACCACGACGCGCGGGACAAGACCGCCAGCGCCATGCTTATTAGTACACAACCACTATATCGGCTGTTGTGCAGCATCCTGTAATTGCCCTCCCTTGGCCTATAAAAGGGAGAGGCAGCGCCCCCTGCGCGGGGACGACGCAACACACTCACCGCGCACAACGCGCCACCTTGTTCTAGATATTGGCACTTGCCTCAATCACTTAGCCGGGACTTGGGGGAATTTCCTCCTCTCCCACCGTGCTTGTAGCCCCCCTCTACAGGCACCACCGGTGCAAGCTAATACAAGTGCGGAAGCACACCTGCTGGACGTACGGCCGCGTGGCTGGAACCAGGATAAACCCCCGTGTCACCTTAGCTAGCAGCGACCATCGAGGAGCTGATCTCAGCGCAAATCACTAGTTGGTGCCGGCGCTAACCCGGACACCGACAACCTTAATGTTATTTGTTACTTCATTCACAAGATTCTCGTTGCCTGTAAGAAAGGGGAAACAACATGAATTAACTTGTTGTTCAGTGTGGAAAAAAATGACATAGCATGTAATTTAATAATCTGGAAAAAAGTTTGGATTAGCTCATGTGTTACTTCCATACAGATTACATTTCTAAAAATTATTTGGCTCCTTGATACAGTGTCTCCAGAATCTAGCTTCTAGAGATAGCAGGGAGGCATCTTCAATCTCTTATAAACTAAAATATTCATAATACCAGCTTTGTTACTTTGTACAACACTCAAAGTAAAATCAAGTTACTTGCAATTGGTTCCAGATGCATCACTAGTTACTTCCTAATATATTCATAATAAGACATTGGTTACTTTTGACCAGACGCCTACAAGCTACTCAGGTCTGACTAATTTATGTATTGACAGTAACATTTAGCACTATAAAAATAAGCTACTAGCTACTCTGCTCTGAATAGTTTCTGCAACTTTTCTGCTTCGGGTAGGGCGAGTATAGCCCCATTAACAGGCTTAGAAGTATAGCTTAGTTACTTAATAATACAGACTAATGATAGCATGCTACTTTTTTTTGCAGTATGTAAAACAAGCAAAAACCAACATTAATCACAACAGACCTGTCTCAATGTCGTCATCTGTGATTATTGTTGCAGCTTGAGTTAGCTAGGTTTGCATGCCCAAGCTAATAAAACTCTGCAAAGAACCTTGTGTATTACACAATCCTTCTTCATTTTCTTCCTCTTTAGCAAGGGCTTCTTTTTCATCATCTGGTGTTTCTGGGACTTCATATTCAAAACTTTGATCTTCTAACATATAATTGGGCGGTGACGTCGCAGTGGTATCATTTGCTGCAAAAAAAAGAGAATAGACATCCATAGTTAGAGATTTCGTACAATGCTCCAAATTGAAATGTTGTTACTTATTGTATGATTCAAAAAGTAAGCCTAATTACTTCCTGGATATTGACACCATTAGGGCATTTTGATAAGGGCAAACAAAAATATTCTTCTATGATATCATATTCTTCGAGGAAAAAATTATCCATAAAAATTCTATATATTCTGACAGTAAATAAGTAAAAAGACAAAAAAGAATACTGTAGATAAAATGATAGGAGGAAATCTTGTGTGGTAGAAAAAATTGTTACTTTCTGGGAGTATAAAAATATTGAATAGTTACTTTTAAAAACATTAATTATATTAACAAGTTACTTTCAACTCTACCAAAAATTCACTTTCTAAAACTACTAACTGAGGTATACATGTGTGACAAAAGAAAGAATTTAGCTTATACCAAGAACCCACAGATAATTCAACTACACCAAATAAAAAGTTGGTACTACTTCTCTATAAATGTAACAGCAGGGGAGTAGTAGTACCTGATTTCTGATTCACTTCATGCTCTGATTCCTTCTGATTATCCATAGCAGCACCAGAACCTCCTACATTCTGATTCTCTCCATGCTCCGCATCCGTGTGCTTGTCCACCACAGCAATAACCCCTCCTTCCTTATGATTCACTCCCTGCTCTGCTTCTTTCTGATCATACGTGTTACTTTCTGCACCATTTAAAAGTATTTAAAGTTACTTCCTTGTACACATAAAAATATTTAAAGTTACTTCCTTGTACACATAAAAGAATTTAAAGTTACCTCCTTGTACACATATTTTTTTTAAAAAAAAGATTGGCATAAGATACTTCTTTTTCTGTGTCAATATCTAATTAGCTACTTCCATTTTGACACAAAGAATAATAAATTACTTTCCAATAAAATAAAAATAAAGTAATTAGTGACTTGTTACGGGACTGCGTATAGGAAAAAGTTACATCCTACATTAAACTAAGATGGCCACCAGACCAGATCAAGCACCTGTGGTTTCATTACCTTCCACGTTGTGAAGGTCTTGTTCGTTTTCATTGTCCACGGTAGGACCGCCACTTCCTGTTGACTGTTAGTGGTAGCAGCAGGAAGCTCTTGAGCCTTTTGACTACCCATACCAGCAGCACCACTCACACCACCCTTTTCACTATCCACGGCAGCACGACTGCTCTCTCCTCCCTTTGGACAATCCGTCAAAACAGCACTGCTATCTCCTTCATTCTGCATCTGAATCACCGTATCTGCAACATATGAGGCAAAAAAAATTATTCACAGCTTGGGATCAAACTAAACTGAAAAATGAAATAGAAACCCACAATGGGTGCGCACCTGTTTCTTTTTCATGATCTCCGTCATCACTTTGTTCGTACTCGCTTACTTCTTCCTCTTCATCCTCATCATCTTCAGCTTCTGGACCACCTTCTCCTTCGTCCTCAAAGAGTGGATCATCATTATCACTTCCTTCATTATCATCTTCATGACCTCCTCCAATAACACCAGCATGGGTGGCAGTGGCTGGCTGGTAAAAACCATGAAGAAAGTTGCTGACTAACTTGGAGAAACTAGTGCACATTTCTTGCACAAGCCTTTTTGCTTTGACCCGCTCCTGCAAAAGAAATGTAGAAATAACGTGTTGAACTAATGTGTTATGGGCACACACTTTACAACAACCATTGATGATATGCTACAAAAATAGTTAAAATATATGTACCTGCTGGCCAAAGCCCTCGGGAAAGTGGTTGGTGATGAATGCATCAAGATTCAGTGCGTGTCCAAAGAATATATTATCTTGGCCCGCAAACTCTGGCTTCAACTGAAACAAGAATACAAGGGAAAAATATTAAAATATGTTTCCATGGAAATAAAAGAAGAACATCAACTTGCACTTGCACAATTGCGAGGCAGGAAAAAAAGAACAACAAACAAAGGTCTGGATACCTGCAGTGCACCAAAAGAGCCATCTGGTTTTGTATCCAATTCTATTGCTCTCTTAACTAGCCTTGTATTCCATGCACTAACACGACATCCTCTAGGAGAAATCCTTCGCAAGCCAGTTTCCAAAGAGTCAAGATACAGAATCTGCGAAAACAATAGCAGTCAAAACTTATGTATGATAAAAAAAAGAAGAGAACTATCACTCGTAGACAACAATACATAATCAGTGAGAACATACAACACAAGTAGATCTATGTTACCTGCAAGAAGGTGAGGCAAGGCTTGAAAGAATGCTTCTTCGGCCCACCTTTCCGACAATCATTGAGCACTCTAAGGACAAGCTCACACCAATTCTTGTTCCGAATCGAAGCAGAATCCACTACAGCAGGGTATAGTCTAGGACTAACTTTTGTGTTGAAAGTAGGTGTGATTACAGAACATGCAGCAAGAAGGGTCCAGTTCCTAAGGAACTTTTGGACAGCTGTTTTACTTTCCTTCAGCATCCGGAACAGCTGTTTGATTTTAGGATGGCTGCCCTTTGAAACTCCAAAATCAGCAAGCATAACAGAAGTGGCGCCAGCATCGATCTCACATTGAATTCTTGAAGCGCCCATTGGGATACCCATCACTCTGTGCACAGATGCTTCTATCACAGGGATAATTCCTCTTCCAGGGAACACTAGTGCTGAAGCCTCTGGGTCATAAGACTCTAAGAGAAAATGGCTCAAATCAGGGAACACTTGGGAGCAAGAACAGTTCAGAAGACCGCCAAATCCAGCGCTATCAATCATCTGTCGCTGATGGTCAGTCATATCTTCATACAGCTTGACTATTGTCATGGGGGACCCGCGATTGTTATCTTGCTGAATGAAACAAAAAATTAAAATTAAAATGCAAACATAGTGAGTGTTGGGATCTGAAAATCCCAAACAGATAGAAAGCTATAGCTCATAAAAAAACATGTTGTCATAAAAACAAACAAACCTTAAGACTAATCTTTGCAGATGTTCCCTCATTTTGTTTCTTCATTTAGCATTGGGTACAAGCTTGCCCTTCATCTTATAATTGGGGTTTTTGCTTCCAGATTGGCCACCACCTCTACCACATTTATTGGATGATGGCTTCTTAGTGGTCGACTTGGTTAAAAAAATGTAACGTCATAATTAGTTACAATGTACAATATACAAACTGATTTCTTGTTACTTATTGTGCATTCAAATATATACCTAGTTACTTCCTAGGTTTTAAGATCAGAGGGGTTTCGATGAGAACAAGAACTATGCCTAGTCATTTCCAAAATATTACGTATGACCATAATATTGTGATGGAAACAAGGGATCTTTATTAAGCTGCAATGGCAGAGTCCAGGTACAATTCGCCCTCCCGAAGGAGGCTCTGAATCTTATGTACCTAAATCTCTGCTTAACCTGAACTAAACTCTAAGCCAGCTTATATAATGCTGGACACTAACAAATCTCCTAATTATCTGCTAACAAACTCTCTCTCTCTCTCTAATGCTTATCCCCTGCTAACTACCTCCTTGCTATGTGGCCGGCGCCAGCTGCTGTGGCTGGGCCCTGCGTCAGCCATACTGTATAGCATAGAAGGCATCCACAACATATTGTGTATGACCAAAAAATGCCTAGTTACATCGAGGTAAACGAAATATTGTGTGTTCAAATATATGCATAGTCAATGCAACTCATACACCATAAATATGAAAAAAAAAGACATAACAGGCCATCTATTTAAAATGACTAGAAATCATACAACATAAAAAAACATGTTACTTCCTATATCATCTCAATTAGTCATTAGTTACATTCAGATATCATACAAATCAATATAA
This sequence comes from Cenchrus fungigraminus, assembly GCA_036936925.1. Classification (NCBI taxonomy): domain Eukaryota; kingdom Viridiplantae; phylum Streptophyta; class Magnoliopsida; order Poales; family Poaceae; genus Cenchrus; species Cenchrus fungigraminus. Next base: position 127,606,682 of record CM072777.1, read on the forward strand.
ATTACTTCCTACCCCGATATTTCTAGTGACAGATTACTTCTTAATTCAAAACACAAAACTAAAACAATTTATCACCTTTTAGTGTCCAAAAATTGCCTCCTAGCTGCCTCCTCTGCCACCTCCTCCTCTGTCAACTCCTCCTTGTACATGAATATATGGCACAAAAAGTGATAACAGAAAGTCAGTTAGAATAAAATTGTCATAGCAAACAACAACTCTTTGGCCTGATGATAGAGTGACCCATGTAGTGCCACCACACCGGGCATTAAAGGGCACAAGCGATATGGAAAAGATCGCTCATTCCAATTCCCATCGGTGGATTTTTATTGGCTATGCTTACATGGTTCAAACTATCATTAGGCCAAAGAGTGAAAAAAATAGGCACAGCTGTTTGCAGAAGCAGACTCACCTACGTGGATGCACCTTCTCCCCAACTAGCTTCTCTGCCACGAAATCCTCATCAACAACCCTTGAAGTCCCCTGCGTGTGAATTCCAGTCAAAATTTGTCAAGTTGTATACAAATTGTTAGACATAGTGAAAAAAAACATAGTTAACCAACTATAAATATTATAGTTACTTCCTACTGAACTAATTATATGTTAAGTTACATTGTATTTTATAATACTACCCAAATAGTTACTTCTAGCAAAACTAATTGATTGTGCAGAACTGATAAACAGCAGAAAAACAAATTAAATAGCATAACTTACTAGGAAATAAATGTACATAATAATGAACAAAATACAATACACATGCTAGGAAAAAAGCACTAAAAAGTATGGCAAATCAAAATTTAACCAATATCAAAAGAGAGATGGCATCAATTTTAGGAACTTGACATAATAAAAATTAACAGAAACTATTCAATAACTTCCTAGAACATGTTTTTCAGCTAAGTTCCTCAAAACAAAGGTAGTTTTCTATCCTTCTGTATAACACGTTCAAGGAAAATAAAAGAATTTATCACCTTTTAGTGTGCAAAATTGCCTCCTAGCTCCCTCCTCTGTCAACTCCTCCTTGTACATGTGTATATGGCACACAAGTGATAACAGAAAGTCAGTTAGAATAAGATTGATGTATCAAAAAACAACTCCTTGGCCTGATAATAGAGTGACCCTGTAGTGCCACCACACCGGGCATTACAGGGCACAAGCAATATAGAAAAATTGCTCATGCCAATTCCACTCTGGTGGATTTTTATCGGCTTTGCTTACATAGTTCAAACTATTATCAGGCCAAGGAAAAATTAACAGCATAAGAAGATATCTGGGACCATGATGTCTCACCTATGTACGTGCAGATACCCTTAATCAATCCTTCGCGACACAATCGTCAAGCACCCCCCTCCACATAAACCTTGAAAAACCTACATGTGTAATTCAAACAATGCAATTCAGAACAATGCAAAAAATAACACATGTAGTATGGCAGTATGCATTCAGACTAGAATATAACAAAAATTCAAAAAAGTCAAACAAGATCAAAGTTAAAAATCAATAAAAAAACTACAGAACCAGTTACTTCTTATGATATTGCATATATGATAAGTTACTTTGTATGAAATATAACTAGATAACCAGTTACTTCTTATGATATTGCATATATGATAAGTTACTTTATATGAAATATAACTACATACCCAGTAACTTTCTTATGATATTACATATATGCTAAGTTACTTTGTATGAAATATAACTACACAACCAATTACTTCTAGGTAGATGCCACATGTGTTAAGTTACTTCTCATATCAAAATGCTAGTGAGATATATACATCTTATGAAAATAATAGAATGAGATACTACCAAACAAAAACTATTTGCAGCATAATCATAATTCTGAGATCAGTGATGTCTCACCAGCATGTGTCCAGCTTCCCATTCTCGTTCCTCTACCACAGCATCCTAAAAAGCCACCTCACATGCACTGATCCTCATTCAACAAATCCGTGAAGCCCCTGTATGTAAATTTCAAGCAAAATGTGACAAACCTTGTGAAGAATTTTATATACTTTTTAATTAATGAGGATAAAGATTAGTTACTTCTAAGATTATGTAAACAATCAACAAATTACATGTGTTACATAATATTTTAGAATAAAAAAAAGAACTGAAATAGTTACTTCTATGCCTGACATACAATGTAATGTAGATTCATGTGAAAACTGATGTAGTAGAGCAACAAAAAAAAGAAAAGGCATAGAAAGAGTCAATTTAACACAAAGAAATCTTTATTGAGCCTATTCAATTTTAAAAATTAATTTCTACACATATGACAGATTTTCAGATATACAAAATGCACCAAAAAATCAACACACAAGACTAAAAATATTGGGTAACTAACTTATTTAACCTATCAACTATACTAACCTTGAACCAAAAAATGTAGAACAATAGAATGCAACAACGTAAATAGCCACTTGTAAAATATTGCAGTTACTTTATACTGCACTAATTACACGTTAAGTTACATTGTATTTTATAAGACTACCAAATTAGTTACTTCTTATAGTACAGAAATGTATATTAAACTAGTTATTTGAGACAGAGAACTCAAGACAAAAACTCAAGACAAAGCAAAACTGAAACAGAAGCCATAAAAACTTAACTTATATCCTACACGCTGCATCCAAAATGACTCACAAAAACATACAAGAATATATAGCTGCAGATTACATAACATGAAGTGCACTAACTACTGCAAAAACACAGATGAAATGAACTGCACAACACACACAAGACAAACTGCACTAGCTAATGTAATAACTTTGAGACCCTAATGGTCCGCATAATAACACACAAGAAGAACTGCACTAGCTAATGCAGGAATAAGGTACAGAAAAGATGAACAGACCCTAATGGCTAGCTTCACAGATCACCAATGTCATCACCATTTTCTACTGATGTCATTAACGTTCTAAACAGTAGTTCTACAGTGATTTGCACTAGACTTTCTAAAATCCATTGATGTCAATCGACAGCAACAGCAAGCTTTGGCTCCGCTAGAACAAAACCCTAATGCTCAGCATAACAATCAAATGCTATATAACAAACCCTAATGGGGATGAAGAACAAGAGGAAACGAGCGAAAAGAGGCAAAAAACTAAAGGGAAAACAACTTCAGTTACCTGGGTTCCTGCCTGACGTCGAGATGCACGAAGTAGCACGTCGGAGAAGATGAGCAGTCCATAGATCCGGCGCCTCCAGCACGCCAGGAGCCGAGTCTGCTGGCGGATCTACAGGAAGGAGGTTGCCGGGGTCGCAGGGAAGACGCCGCCGTCCAGAGTCTGCTCGAAGCCAACGATGCGCGACCTTGAAACCGCCGGGCCACCGTCGCCACCGCTGATCGCCCCTCCCTCCTTCGGTAGCCGCCGCTGATGGCACCTCTGTCCTTGGGTAGCCACCGCCGCCGCTGCTCGCCTCCGTCCTTGGGTAGCTGCCGCCGCCGCTGCTCGCCTTCGTCCTCCCTCAGAACGCCGCCGCTCTAGACCTCCCGCTGCGCGCCGCCGATTCACCTCTCTCGCGGTGGAATCACTGGAAGAAGAAGGGATCTCACCGGCACTCCCCTCGGCTCCCTCGCCTCCCTCGCATCCTTTGCCTCCCCTCCGAAACAGAAATGAGGAATGGATTCCCTCTGCTTGGCACGAGTCCCCAAATTCAAATGGCGTCCAGATCCGTCGATTGGAGTCCGCGAGACACTGACAGGTGGGTCCCATGGGGCATTAACTACACACGCGGGGCGCGGGTGGAGCCTCGATCCGTCGATTGGAGACCACCGAGCCGTGCGCTGTCGGATCGCAGATAAACGACGATCGGGAGGGGTCTCGGTGTAAGTCAAACGGGAGAGCCCTCTCCACCTAGGATTCGCGTTTTATTTTAACTAAGCCACCATATTTATCGGAGACCATGAGTTGACCTTCTTAAAATACTCTCGATACTTATCTTTCCTTGATGCTTGATATTTGCCACTATGTCTTAGGATCATACATATATTTGTCTTCTCCAATGTGAGCCATACAACATTCATTCACCAATATATATCTCATCAATAACTCATGAATATACAAATAAAACCTGCTCACAATCTTAGACAAATATGTTAGACCTTCAATCACTTTGTCATTCAATTCACCAAAATCCACTTAGGGGCCTAGATGCACTTTCAACCTCGGGCTATGCCGTCTTCCTCGGCGGCAACGTGATCTCCTTGTCGTCCAAGCGACAGCCGGTTGTCTCCCACTCGAGTGCTGAGGCGGAGTACCGGGCTGTTGCTAACGGCGTGGCTGAGGCATCCTGGCTCCGGTAGCTCTTGGCTGAGCTTCACAGCCCGCTCGCCAAGAGCACGCTCGTCTACTGCAACAATGTCAGCGTCGTGTACCTCTCCACCAACTCGGTTCAGCATCAGCGGATGAAGCATGTGGAGATTGACTTGCACTTCGTTCGTGACCGGGTGGCTATTGGCGACGTTCGGGTTCTCCATGTCCCGACCACCTCCCAGTCTGCTGACATCTTCACCAAGGGTCTTCCCTCGACCTTCTCGGAGTTTCGGTCCAGCCTCAACGTAGCTACTGGCTGCGGGGGGCCTTGTTTTGTGAGTTTCTTTGTTGTCCAGTCTTGGTACTCCGCTGCGCCGGTAGTCCAGACTGCGCGGGGGGTTGGTGTATGTGTATATAGAGGCCCATGTACAACTTTCTATATACCCACCCAGTTAGGGTTGGCGGAATACAACACAGAATTATCATTCCATAACAGATATGTCTCTTCTATACGAAGTTGATGGCCAAACTTCAGCCATTGAGGGAAGCCGGAAGCTGGAGCACACAAATGAACTCAAGTAATTATCATTTTCTAATTGCATCAGTGCCTTACTTTTAGGGTTATGTGCCAGTGTATTGATAGAGTTTCTGAAAATTACTAGACTGATTATATCTAATAAAACATAGAACATAAAAAAAACTTTGTTTTTCTGTTTCAATCTGTGTGTACTGTAAAGCAAGCACATAAATGGAACAAAACAGAATATGGATTTATGGATAGCGACAGACAACCTGATACTAGAGTTATAAAAGAAAGAAAATGCTTTTATGTGTTGATCGTAGTTGTATTGTCTAAACTTTGGCCATCGTACGAGTATAGTTGACTCAAAATGTAGTTTGTGCTATTTATAATTTTATATATTTGATAAATACATAATATAGCAGAAATTAGTTGTCAGTGTCTAAAATAACACTTGTTTGAGACTGGGTGGGGTAGCATTTTAGCAGTTCGCATAACGAGCCCAAAAACAATAAGGGCACATTGGAAGCTACTAAGATGTTAATAGTAACAATCGATCTCAAATTCTGTGGATGAAAATAAATTTATTGCAATACCTGTTACTGAGTCTTTTGCTGATGTTTAACTTGTAAGTCCATTGAAGTTAGGTATGCAGCATACAGAGGTTCAGGATAGGGCCAGAGACATGTGTTCCTATTTCCTAACCGTTTTTAAGTCCATTGAAGTTAGGTATTTGTTCTAAGAATGTTACTCTCCCCGTTTATAAATTAAATGATGTTTCCTAACCGTCATTTATTTAACACCGGAGGGAGTGTCTGGAAGTAGCTTGATTTCTGAACTTCTATTTTTGTGGTGCTACTATTATAATATTTTTATATATCTCCCTTTTTTCTAGGTTCCTTGATCGAGCTGCCATTATCTCATCTGCTGATGTGAAGCGTGAATCTTATACAGACCCATGGAAGCTTTGCACAGTTACCCAGGTGGAAGAACCGAAGATCCTTGTAAGAATGTTTCCCATATGGGCCACCACTATCATATCAGTGCTGTTTATGCCCAAAACTCTTCCCTGTTTGTAGAGCAGGGTATGGTTCTTGACAAGCAGGTTGGACCTTTCAACATTCCTGCATCCCTCTCAACTTTCGATGTAATCAATGTCATAATCTGGATTCCACTTTATGATCGCATTCTTGTGCCAATAGCTAGACAGTTCACGGGAAAGGAGAAGGGTTTTTTCTGAGCTACAGAGGATTGGAATTGGATTGGTCCTATCCATTCTCGTGATGGTATCTGCAGCTCTTGTTGAGTTGAAGGGTTTAGAGGTTGCTAGGTCTGAAGGTCTTATTCATGAGAAGGTTAATGTTCCGATGAGCATTCTTTGGCAAATACCACAGTATTTCTTGGTTGGCGCAACTGATGTCTTCACTGATATAGGCCAAGTTGACTTCTTCTACGATCAGGGTCCAGATGCCATGAGGAGTTTATGTAGTGCATTCGCGCTTGTTACAGTTTCACTGGGAGACTATGTAAGCTCAATCATACTGACGCTAGTTTCACACATTACAACTCAAGGAGGAGGTCCTGGATGGATACCTGATAACCTGAACGAAGGCCATCTCGACCAGTTCTTTTGGTTGATTGCAGGGATAAGCTTTGTTAATTTTGTGGTTTTTGTTGGTTGTGCTTCAAGATTCGCCCTGTTCGTCTGGCTTATCAGCCACCAGTCAGCGGTACTTTTCTCTCAGAACAAATCAGCCACCAGCTACCAGCCAGCAGTACTTTTCTGTCAGCCAGACGAACAGGGCCATAAGAAAGCTCAGTGACTATATTACAATGTACAGTCAGATACTCTAATTTAGATTCACATTCATCAAATGCAATGGACTGTGCAAACAATCAGCATCTTCATCTAGGTTCCCATTTATGACCGCATTCTCATCCCAATATCTAGAAAAATCAACGGAAAGAAAAATGTTTTTCCTGAGCTACAGCGAACGGGAAATTGATTAGTCCTGTGCTGTCCATCTGCAGCTCTTGTTAAATTGAAGTGTTTAGAGGTTGCCAAATTTGAAGGTCTTATTCATGAGAAGGCTTCCAATGAGCATTCTTTGGCAAATACCACAGTATTTCTTGGTCAGTGCTTCTGAGTTGTTTACTTCTATAGGACAGTTCTACGATCAGGTCCCAGATGCTATTGAGGAGTTTATGTAGCTCATTTGCACCTGTAACAGTCTCACTGGGAAGCTATGTATAAGTTCGATCCCTGCAACCTGAATGAAGGCCATCTTGACTGGTTCTTTTGGTTGATTGCAGGGATAAGCTTTGTGAATTTGATGGTTTGCATTGGTTTTGCTATGAGATACAGATATAAGAAAGCCTCGTAATCGTACTTACATAAAGTTCTTTAGCGTAATGTGACTTTGTTTACCACATACTCATCAAACGCAAAGCTATTTGTAAGTTGTTTGGTTTGCCTTTGGCCGTGACTAAAAAAAAAACAGCAAACCATTATAACCGCTACGTCTTTATATTTGCAGCATGTTAAACTTTTAGTGTGTCTTCGTGTCATACTTAGGGCAGTCCCATTGGGACATTAATGGTAGTTTCCATCTTCATTAAATGAGACGCTACCTCAGCAAATTGGTGACATGGCATGTTGATTAATAAAGAGAGAAGAAAAAAATGAGGAAACCGTCCTCCCTCGCACCGATGCACGGAGAAACGGCAAAATCCCCGTTGGGGAGAAACGACCCGCTTCCCAAGTCAACCCGCCGGATCCTGTATGCGACCGTGCTGTGCAGATCCCGCGCCGCGCCCAGGACGGGCGAGCTCGGGCAGCCGCCCCTTGGCGGGCGAGCTCCGGCTGCCACCCCCTCGCGTGCGAACTCGGGCCGCTCGCCGTCGCCGGATCCCCTCCCTTCGCTGCTCGCCGCCGCCGGTTCCGGCTCGGAGGAGCTCGCCGGAGCCCACGAACGACGAGGATTCGGTTTAGGCGGGGCTTCCACAGCCGTGGCGGGCAAGCTCAGGCCGCGGCGTGCCGTCGCTCCTCCCGACAGTAAGCAGCTTGCCGCGGCCCCGCACGCTGACGCTCCCAACGACGGGCAGCAGCTCGCTGCGGCCCCGTGCGCTCCCGGCGACGGACAGGACGGAGGTGCTCGTGGACTGGAGGATGCCCGCGCGTGGAGACTCGGTCGGCCGCGGCAGCACGTACGAGTCCTCTGCCAACGCGGCCTCCTCGTTCAGCAACAAGAGGGCAAGGCTGCTGGAGCTGCCGACCGTCGGCCGGTGAGGAGCGCCGCCGGGACCGGACCAGACGCGCACATATTTGTCAGCACTTGACTGCTCTGTTATTTTTTCACTTGTAGGCTGTGGAACCTGATGGCTACTGGAGGACTTCTGCAACTGCAAGCTCCTGAGATGATGCTGTGCACTGCCGTGCAACCTGATGATGGATTGATGGCACCTTCCTGAGATGATGATGCGCACCATAGTAGCAATCCTGAATTCCTGATGAACTTTAGTGTGGCAGATTATGTTGTACAGAATTATTGTCACAATTGATCCATCTTTTTTGTATGCTGTATTTAATTCATCATTTGCATTAAGACTGCTATGGAAACTATGGGTTGGGAAGGTTAGTTTCTATATACATTTAACTACTCTATTTCCTTCTTGGAAACTACAACTAGAAATCACCATTGGGACCCTCTACCTCAGCTGATGTCTTAGCAATTAATTGGACTGCCACATAAGCAAAAATCTGATGTGGTAAGAAAGTAAATGAGGAGAGAAGAGAAAATTTGAAGAAACCGGGTCGCATGCACAACACCACATTGGCTCCGTTCCAAGGCGGAGGAAATCGCCTGTTTTGGCGTTGGGCCGGACAGCCTGTGTCCTCTCCCCGTTTTTTCCTCTTCTTCTTGACCTGCACCAAGCGCTCTCAAAAATCCAGAAGGCAATTAGCATCACGAGCATGCAGATGGATTGAATCCACCGCTAAAATCCAGCTGATCACTACAGGAATCGACCTTCCTGCTTCTCGATTCCCTCAATCCAGATGCATTATTACATGACTAATTGAAGCATTTATAGCGAAATTGATGCTCGAAGTGTTTTAAGGGCTAACCCACCTAGCGAACATTCACGTGATAGTTATACTGAGCACTTTAAAGGGAAAGAGAAGAAAATACAGTAAACACTGATCTGTTGGTGCAAGCTTTTATTGCAAACAAAATGAAACATTATCTGGGCAATTGCGAAACCAATTTGGGAGTGGCAACAACGCTCTGGCACAATGGGCAAAGCCACACAGGGGTGCCCCGTGCCCATGATCCTGACTATAAATTGGTCCTTGGTCACACTGCAAATCAGATCTATAACTCCTGTATAGGAGCTCCCCACTAGGGAGTTCTCTCAACATGCAAGTATGCCACCTCAACAGCCTCACTAAGACCATGACATCGAGTGGTGGGCCCCATTGTTTGAACTAACTAAAAAATGTTATAACTCAAAAATCAAAAAAACCAAATTAAATTCTGATTACACCATTGGATTCCTTTTAATAAATCCTTCAAAACAAGATCTCATATGAATATATTTTGATAAAATGAAAAATAGGCCTCATCGATGGTAGTTGGTATAGAGTAAAGTGAAAAATAAAAAAGAAAGAATGAAAAAAAGGAAAAGGAGAAGGAAAAAGAAGAAAGAAAAAGAATAGGAGGGTGATAGTAATATTCTAACTCATAGATTTCTCCTACATACTCACGGCAACGCGCAGGGAATTGAGGAATATAAAGGAATAACAGCGTAGATAGTCCTAGCAGAAACATCTATGTAAAATTTGATGATGTGGTTACTACTACCAGATGTGGCAATTTTGTGTTAATTTATCTTGTACCACGTCTATAGTGTGTTAATGTGTTATTTTTCATTGCCTTGTGATTACTAGCATTTGATTGTTAGAATGGTAGGGTGCACATTGCTCGTGCTTTTATTTACTTCAACCTCCACCCTTACTTGTATATACTGTAGGGCGCGCAACGCGCGTCTACTGTTCTAGTGCTGTAGGAATTGCGGGGCTACTTGTCTCAGTATCCGGTTATCTCAAGAGAAAAACGAGTGTATGCATGTACAGCTTTCTATTTGATTTGATTTTTCACACAGGTTTGGGATTGAAATTTGGAGCTGCTTAGATCGCGAGTACTTTGAGTGTTTGTTTGTAACTTGATGATGTACTCAACTTTAATACGATACAATTCTTCCTTCGGTCTAAAAAGAGAGAGAGAACGGGGATATTTGCATAAAATACACATTCCATGGGCACGAAAAACACAAACCGCCCTCGCCTTTTTTTTAACTGTCAACGACTCCAATCCAATCACTCGTCATAGTCCACTGCGCCCCCCAGAGTGATGCCAACAAACTCACCTGCTCGGTCCTGCTGATTCCCTGAGCGGACTCCCCAGCGGAACCCCCTCCGTATCCATGGACGAGGCAGCCGAGGGGAGCAGGCTGCTGTTGCAAGAAGAGGGTGGAGGTGGAGATCAAGAGCCGCTCCTCCTCCTTCCACAGGTTCAAATTCTATTGAGTTGCGCTGCTTGCCGGTTTATCCTTGCTAGTCTGCGGGATTGCTCCTGACCTTGCCAATCACTTTCCTTCTCTTTTCGTTGAAAGCAAATACCTGCACAAGGAATCAATCATCCGAGTCAAAAGTCAAACTCAAATTGATGCTATATGCCAGCTCCTAAATTCCGAGTTATGATTATAGCAATTTATGATTCCATCATGTTTATTATAGCAGTCCTCAAGTTGATGCTACATGCCAGCTCCTAAATTCCGAGTCCAAGAAAGTGATGTGGAAACTTTGACCCCACACAAATAAATGTGAAGTCCTACTTTTAATTCTTGACACCTTTGCCTTTGTCCATGTTGGGAAGATTGATGTGGTTGATGGTTGCCCTGCCTTTCCATTCCTCATCTGCCCAGTCTCAGTTATGCAATCCAGTGCCTTCTTTTTAGGAAAACAGAAGGAGCTCTGTTAATTCATTAAGGGAAGATCAATGCATTTTCACAATCTCCATAGGTGGTTTGAACTAAGTACTGTCAATTTTTAGCAGGATGCTGGTCTTATCACAGGTGATGGATCTGTTGATATCAGAGGGCGTCCTGCACCAAAGCAAACAACAGCAATTGGAGAGCATGCTTTTCTATTCTAGGTACTCTCTTCACAGATACATGCGCCATAAAGTTTCAGCAATATAGTTGCTGAGAATGCAGTTTTTGCCTCAAAACAGATAGCAGTTTAAACTATTCATTTTTATAATGGTACGTACATTGAAAGCAGTGCTTAAGAAGGTGTTTGACATGCCATGTCGAGCATCAATTTAGGAGCTCAAAGTTTGAACACCTCTTCGAGTCTTCGTTATGGTGCTTAGATAGTTAGATAGTTCCATGAACCGAAGATACTACAAAGGCACCTGACAACCAGCAATATTTTAATCAAGCATGATGCTAGAGTAATTTCCCCTATGTGAGGAAACAAAAGAAAACCTTTTTTTTTTGTGTAAGCATCTCTCCAAAAACACCTGCATTGTACATACCCTTAGATAATGTTTGTTTCATGAGATTCTGAACTCTAAGCATATATAAGAAATTAGACAGAAGTCCAGAACATTTGGAGGCATGATGTACAGAGCATTTTAAAAATACCACAGAAAATATGGCACAAGTCAAATTGAAACTTGTACACGTACTTTTAAAGTTCAGTGATGAAGTTTGTCAAGTTGAAGCATTTCTTGTCTTTTTTGACAGGGAACGAGTTTTGCGAGAGACTGGCTTACTATGGAATTGCAAAAAACCTGATCACTTATCTGAAAGTAAAGCTTCATCTAGGAAATCTCGAAGCTGCTAGAACTGTTACCACTTGGCAAGGGACATGCTATCTCACTCCCCTCATTGGAGCTATCTTAGCAGATTCTCATTGGGGAAAGTACTGGACTATTTCTGTTTTCTCGTCAATTTATTTTATTGTAAGTACAACAATATTGCCAATCAAGCCATGACCTCATATGCTGAGCAAAGAAAAATGGAAATAAAATCATGGTGCATATATGCTACTTAGTGATGAATAGTTTTATATTTGAACCCTTGATTTTTACTGTTCGACTTTTTTACGAACATGTCGGATTTCAGATTGCAGTTTTAGTAGTGTATTCAAATTAATTTGAGCATCTCAGTATTTACAATGTTCTGTGATTTTATTTTGTGGTAAAAACAATGTGTACGATCTATAACCAATTTATTTTTAAAAATGAAGGGACTGGCTACTTGAACACTATCAGCATCTGTTCCAGCACTGCAGCCACCTACATGTATGGGAACTGCTTGTCCAGAAGCAGGCTTCCTTCAGTATGGCGTTTTTTTCATTGGCCTCTATATGATAGCCCTAGGAACCGGAGGGATCAAACCTTGTGTCTCATCCTTTGGAGCTGATCAATTTGATGACACTGACCCAGCAGAGCGAGCAAAGAAGGGTTCCTTCTTCAATTGGTTCTACTTTTGTATAAATATGGGTTCATTCATCTCAGGCACTATCATAGTGTGGATACAAGATAATTCTGGTTGGGGAATAGGATTTGCCATTCCTACTACATCCATGGCACTAGCTATTGCATCTTTCTTTGCAGCCTCAAATATGTACAGATTTCAGAAACCTGGTGGGAGCCCACTCACAAGAGTGTGCCAGGTGGTTGTAGCAGCATTCCGTAAGCAGCATGCCGAATTGCCAAATGACGTGTCTCTTCTATATGAAGTTGATGGCCAAACTTCAGCCATTGAGGGAAGCCGGAAGCTGGAGCACACAAATGAACTTAAGTAATCCTCATTTTTTCACTAAACCACTGTATTGCTTTTAGTGTTAGGTGCTCATACAATTTTGGAAATCACAACATTGATCATAAACAATTAAACATTGAAACTCAACATAAATTTTAACTTTTTTTTCGAATTTTAACAGTTTAAGTTTGAATGTAAGGAGGACATAAATGCAACAAAAAGAATATAGAATTATGGGCCGGAGCGCTTGATGCTTTTCCATTTACCAAAAAACGAGAAATGTTGTGCTGATTGTAGTTGAACTGTCTAGATTTCAGCAACCAATATCTTTTTGAAGAGTATATATTTAGAAATAATAGGACCACATTATTTCAGAAACTAAAAAATAAAATATTAATAGTTTGCTAGATGTGATTGAAGTTGAATTTTAGCCAAAACTGTGTTGATGCCCAAAACAATCTTGTTTGAGACCAAGTGGGGCAGTTCATAGTACCTCATGTGAGGCATCAAATACAACATGAGCATATTGATGCCAAGGAATCCGTAGTAGTGATATCTGAGATTGTGGAAGGAAAAAAACAACTATTGCACCACCTAGTACTGAGTCTTTTGCAGATGCTTAGCTTTCAATTCATTTAGCGTGTATGTACTATGTAGCATAACTAGAGGTTCAGGATAGGGCTAGCCCACATGTGTTAATCTTAAAAACTGTATGTTTTTCAAGTGTTGTTTGTCTGTAAGTATCTTGATTTACAGACTTCTATTTTTCACTGTTGCTGTGTGACTATAATAACACGTTATCTATCTCTCGTTGGATAGGTTCCTCGATAGAGCTGCCATTGTCGTATCTGCTGATGTGAAGAGCGCTTGTACAGATCCATGGAAGCTGTGCACAGTCACCCAGGTGGAAGAACTGAAGATTCTAATAAGAATGTTTCCTATTTGGGCGACTACTATCATATTCTTTGCTGTGTATGCCCAAAACTCTTCCCTGTTTGTGGAGCAGGGCATGGTTCTTGACAAGCGGGTTGGATCTTTCAACATTCCTCCTGCATCCCTCTCAACTTTTGATGTAATCAGTGTTATCATATGGGTTCCTCTTTATGATCGCTTTCTCGTGCCAATAGCTAGAAAGTTCACTGGAAGGGAGAAGGGTTTTTCTGAGTTACAGCGCATGGGAATTGGATTGGTTCTATCCATTCTTGCGATGGTATCTGCAGCTCTTGTTGAGTTGAAGCGTTTAGAGATTGTCAGGTCTGAAGGTCTTATTACTGAAAAGGCTGATGTTCCGATGAGCATCCTTTGGCAAATACCACAGTATTTCTTGGTTGGTGCTGCTGAGGTGTTCACTGTTATAAGTCAGCTTGAGTTCTTCTACGATCAGGGTCCAGATGCCATGAGGAGTTTATGTAGTGCATTTGCGCTTGTCACAGGTTCAGTGGGAAGCTATGTAAGCTCAATCATACTGACACTGGTTTCATACATTACAACTCAAGGAGGAGGTCCTGGGTGGATACCTGATAACCTGAACGAAGGCCATCTCGACCGGTTCTTTTGGTTGATTGCAGGGATAAGCTTTGTGAATTTGATGGTTTTCATAGGTTGTGCTTCAAGATACAGGTATAAGAAAGTCCAATAATTGTAATTAATGTGTATCCATTCATGTAATGTGATTTCAGACACTATATTCGTCAAAACCAATTAATTGTACAGAATGGAATATGTAACATGTGGTGCTTTCAGCTGTCTTTCTGTGCAATTTTTTCATGTTTTGATTTTTTTTAAGCTGTAGACTGCAGTTGCCTTAATTGCATTCGAAGTGGAACGCAATAACAGCATGCAGGTCATTAGCTACAGAGACTTTCACAACTAATGACCATAAGTTATTGCTCTCATTTCAAGGACTTGTTATTAACAAATAACAGGGAAAATAATGCATAAACAAAAGTCAATATTATAACATAAACAGTTCAAGGTTTAGTAAGAAAGACATTTCGATTCGTCACTATGTGAACTCCTCACCTTTCTTTCTGCTTTGCCAAGAGGAACTCTATTGTATGCTCATGCATATCTGCAAGAAAAGAGCAAGTGGAATGATCATTTAGTAAACAACTCCACATCACACATTACAGCGAAGGAAGTTAGAATATCATCATGTTCCAATTTACCTAGCGGTTCGCAAAGAAGCAGAATTTCTCATATGACATGTCAACCACCTTGTACTTCATATCCACACCTACCAGTTGTGGACATCAGAAGCTGACATGCATGGCCACAGCCAGATTTATTGATAGTTGTTCATAATCTTAAAAGCCAACCATACATGTATGCAGCACAGATCACCAATAATCTCTGCATGAACAACTCCCATTCTTGAAGTGGTGGAATCTGTTAGAGTCCCTGACAATGATCTCTCTCTGCACGATCCGTGATATGAATTTAATAGTGGTATGACAGTCTCCACAAATGCGCAAATTCTTGAAAACTTTGATAGGAGCATCCCCGGGAGTGGCAATTATCCCAAAAGCAACAGCAAGCCGCTCACTGTGGTAACCAATGTCCTGCTCCTTCTGCTCGTCTTCTACATCATGGAGAACAAAGCCGGTGTCTGCCACATACCCTTCTTCCCTCATCTTCACATACAGCTTCTTCAGAAATGCATATATTTCTTCAGCTTGAGGATGCGACTTATCCCCAACAAGAAATACATGCACTCTTTTCCCAGCTTCAATCCAACTTGAGGCAGGCATTTTAGTTATGCCCTTTGACTCCATGATCCGTCTCACATTCTCAACTTCATCAAACAGACCAACTGACGCATAAATATTGGCTAGAGTAACATAGGTTGCTGGATTTTCAGGTTCTATTTCAAGCAGTGCTTCAGCTGCCCATCTTGCGAGGCGGACATTTTTGTGAATCCGGCAACCACCGAGCAAGGACGCCCACAGGAACTTGTTGGGCTTCACGGACATTTTGTTGATCATCTCTTCTGCTCGCTCAAACTGGCCTGATCGGCTAATGAGATCAATCACACAAGCATAATGATCAGCAGTGTGCTCAATGCCATACTCATTCTTTATCGATTGGAAGACCTCCAGACCTTTGTCGACCAGACCGGCATGAGCACACGCAGATAGAACACCAACAAATGTGACATGATCAGGCCTGAATCCAGACCTCAAGAACATGTCGAAGTAAGACAATGCCTCCTCTGGCTGCCCATTCTGGGCATAGCCAGAGATCATGGCCGTCCACGACACCAAGTCTGGCTTTGGCATCGCCTCAAAGACACGGATTGCAGTCCCCATGTCTCCACATTTGGAGTACATGTGCACAAGCGCGCTCTCTGCAAAGCATGAGTCCCCTGTCCCACTCCTTGCCATTCGACCATGGACCTGTTTCCCAAGTTTCTCGGAGGTTAATTCAGCACAAGCACGCAGAACCCCCGCATACGTGAACTCATTCGGTCGAATGCCGCTCCGCAGCATGTGGACGAAGAGCCTGAAGCCTTCACTGCCACGGCCGGCGTCGAAGTACCTCTCCACCATGGCCGTCCAAGATACGACGTCCCGGACAGGCATCCGGTCGAACACGCTCCTCGCGTTGTCCACACGCCCGCACTTGGCGTACATGTCTGCGAGCGCGCTCCAGATGACGGCGTCCGCGTCGATCCCTCTCCTGACCACGTGGCAGTGCAGCTCCCTCCCCGCGCGAGCGCACCGGGCGGCAGTGGCCGCGGTGAGCGCGCTGGACGCGGTGAACTCGTTGTCCGCGCCGGCGCTCCCGGGCTCACGCAGCATCCGACGGTAAAGCGCAAGCGCGGCGTGGGGCTGGCCGTGGCGCGCGTGGGCGGAGACGATGGCGGACCAGGAGAAGTGGTCCCTCCGGGGAATTCGGTCGAACAGATCGAGCGCGGAGGCGAGGCCGCGCGGGGAGCGGGCGAGCGCTGCGACGAGGGTATTGTAGGAGCACACGTCGGGGCTGGGGAGGGAGGAGAGGAGGGCGAGCGCGTCCGGGAGCGTGGCCGGGTGGGAGGAGAGCAGGTGCAGGATGCGGTTGGAGAGGAGCGTGGAGTGCGGCCGGAGCGAGGCGGCGGCCGCGGCGAGAGCGCGCGCGGCGGGGGCGTGGGAGGCGTCGGCGCGGAGGAGCGGGAGGAGGCGGTCGATGGCATCGTGGAGCTGCGACGCCGTGGTCGCCGACACCGAGAAGGAGGGGCGCTTCATGCGGAGGAAGGCGGCGTGCGACGGCATGCATGGCCGCCGCGGTGACAACGGAGCTCCTGGGACAGGCGGGAAGAAGCGGCGTTTGGACGCGGCGACGTCAGTCTTTGACTCTACCGAATTACCGGCTCCGCTAAACACGGATAGTAACTGTTGGAGCTAAACCATTGCTTCTACTACTAATTATAATTATGTACTGTAACCTCTAAGTCTGGCAGCCTCTAGATCATTCTCTTATCTCTATATGTGATTCTGACATTGGACAAGAGATAGGAGCTTCTTTGCATAGTGCATCATATCTGATAGCATCACAGCAGGAACGTGATTTCAAGGCCTGACTGAACACATATGTCTATTGCAAGCGACACAAGTTTGAAAGTTATATCCATGAAAAAAAAAACTAATCCAATGTTTTTCCACTGACTGAAAGGGGACGGAAAATGTATTCTACATCATGTACAGATACAGCATGGGTGACGTTTTCTGACCAACTGCTTGCGTTGAGCTAAAACACTGAAGAAAGAAGTGCACTCAATCGCTGCAGGCGATGACCTATTGACAGATCCAGGGAAGAACGTGTGCAGGCACCAGGCAGGCGTGGTGCCTTCCTTCCTTGTGTCATCCTCGGCAGCAGATTCATATAGATGGATCTTTCAGCTCTGCAGTGGCGAAGTCATCGATTCGTGGATATGCCGCCTTTTCATCCAGTTGATTTTGAGTCCAAATCAACATCTTTAACAGGCTTGGAAGTTTCGGATCTGCCATTTATGGGAAAAGTAATGTACAAAAGAGCTTCAGTAAAGGTCAAGTATCACACAAGGGAAAGAAACGTAGCAGTTTGTGGATTCTAAACAAATAAGACAAATATATGATAGTCAACATATAACCTGAATAACTAAGGTCTAAAATACTAAATTTTAAGGCTTGAGTGCTGAAGATCTTACATACAAATCCTGAATATTTAAAATATTCCAGTAATGCCAATTAAATCTCTACATCAGCACATCGCAAAAACAAAAAGATGCACCTACAAGATAATTACTTCCGACTGTCTGGCCATGTTTATCAATCTAGTTGACTGCTAGGTTCCACTTATATTACAAATGTGCAGGGATCCAGTCAATGTCACAGCTACAAACGTGATGGTATGTTCCAGGTTGGCACCCATTCAGATTAGTGATAAAATTTTCCATTTCCTTTCTACAGACATAACAACATATTCCATCTTGGTATTAATTTCTTATACCGTTGTGGTAATCTTGCTAACTTATAATTCATTAATCTGAAAAAAAAACAATGTCAAATGTTGCGAGGGGTTGTAAAATGAGAATAAATGTCCATGTTTCCTTCTTTGTTCTTGATTATTATGATGTACTGGCATCATTACATTGTTTTGTTCAACTGACTTATTTAAATAGCAAACTACTCAATGCATATATATTTATACACATGAAGATATTAACGTAAAATTCTGCTAAATTATTAAATCTCCAAATAAATAGTAGATATCAGTCATATCCTAGAGATTCCTTGATATCCTTTGTACACATAAAAACTTACTAACCTTTCTCGTGACTTTGGCTTGTAAGAATAGCGGCATTAACTTCACTTGCAGTCTTCAAACGTTGAGAAACATCCAACAGTTCCCCATAGGGGCAATTTTTCACATCTTCAAAAACTAGTAGTGCAACAGTTTTCTCTATTTCCTCAAGGAATGTTTGCTGCAAAATCAGGGGAAAAGGCAGAAGTCAGTCGTTTCGGTTCAGTTGCATGCTGAATAATTAAGATTTGAATGCTGAAACCTAAATTAAGTAATATTGGCGATAAGTACAGAAAAAATACATTTTCTTCGCCCCTTGGTGCAAGTTCTTCCTGAGCGAACTCTAAAGCTTCACTTATTTTTCCCGCACGAATCAACTCTATTAGTTTCTGTTGCTGAAGATGGAAGTATAGTTGGGGATTCGTGTCCAGAATCTGCATATAACAATCCGAGTGTAAGGAGCCATTAGTACATGAAAGTTTTCTTCACGGAGCTCCCATCAGAAGAGCACACACGCAAAAAATATATACATGCTTATGATATTGAAAAAAAATGAAATGTTGGATGGGACCTTTATTACCTTGAGGGTAGACCCCCTCTTATTTTTTTAAATAAAATAAGAATTTTTTTAAATTAAATCACAGTTCTCACAATGAGTGGCTAGCAGTCTACTTGATTGCTACTGGCATAATCAATGAAACAACTTTGATCAGCCATATGTGCACTCGACTTATTTTTTCCAGCCATCTATCATCTATGTTATCCGAGCTGTATGCACAAAGCCACAAACAAGCAGAATCCTCTTACAGACTTCGTTAGCTATTTTCAAGAAGCGCAATAGGAGGGTGGAAATATCCTTCTGAAACAGAAGATTTAATATCTTAAATCTTGTTCTATGCTACACGATGTTTGTGAGAAAAGGATGTCGTATTGGGTTCCTCACCTCATCACTCATTAGTACTGGGTAAATGTCAACTCCGAGTTTTACCCATGATAATGATGCATGATATATTCTGTTGTTTTTCATGTACAAAGTACTCACTACTCAGCCCTAACTCCTAAACTGGTGCAAGCTATGATGCTGCTTATTTTCATTTGTTCCTATCAATTGCAAAGATGTTCAATAATGCAGCCTGCACAGCAGGAAGCCAAGTATGCCCTACGTGGATAACTGATATAAAGAGCAGAATAGCTGGCAAGAATGATGACCAAATCGGAAGCGTATCATTTCATACCCAAGGAAACTGTTACTGCCTACTATCCAAAGTCCGAACACATGAAACGTCTAAATTAACACACAAGACACCAACGAAGATTTTATTCCTGTATTCCAACCAAACTAGTTGCTGCTCTTGATTGCTGGTAGATATATACAGACCACAAACAGAGCGTCCAAAGTCCCCACATTGCAAAACTGAGTGCTTATCTAGTTGACTGTGTTTATGTTAGACCCCAAGGAAGGATGGAAACTAAAATATATACAGCCCAACCACCACAGGCTACTTCAAGGTCCTCAACAACACAGCAAAATACCCAAATATTCTCGGTAGCTATTCCAAATTTCCGGACAGGTTCAACATAAGCTGGAAGTAAAGTAATATTGATAGGAACAGAGTCAGAATCAAACCGTGGGGTTAAGATCGTTGATTTTCTCGATGGCTTCCTGGACATTGCCCGATTGTACTGCTTTCTTAACCTCCATCCGATCGGTGATGGTCGCCAGGTCAATCTCCGCTGCAAAAATAAAATGAGAAATCCACATCAAATCCCCCACGGAACAGGAGGGAGGGAGGAACGAGCAGTACGCTGGGTGCCGGACTCGATGCGGAACTTGTCGGCGGCGTCCACGAATCCCTCGGTGACGAGGAAGTTCATGACGAGGCGGTTCATGTCCTCCTTGCGGATCTTGACGTCGCGGAGCTTCCGCTCCCACTCGTCGCGGGTCACCACCTTCTTCGAGGACGCCATGGAGGACGGGGAGTCGATGGAGTCCAGGTCGCTTAAGACGATGCGGGAGAGGAACATCAGAGGGGGGGTGTGCCAAGGGCAGAGGTGGGTCGGACTGCTGGGCCGATCAAGCAGTCGACATACAGGAGGGCCGGAGCGGGGCGGGGAGGGGAGTGGCTAGGGTTTCGCCGCGAGGGAGGGGACGGCCGGAGGATTGTTAGATTGGACTGCGACTCTGCGAGGAGGGAAGCAGGGGATGCGTCGATGTCGGGGCAGAGTCCGGCCGGACTCCGGAGGAGAGAGAAAGTTGCTTGCAACAGTATCCAACTGCCTATACTGTGGCAAATCAGGGGATTTGGGTTCCACGGATTTAGGCCCTGTTCTTACATAAAACGAACAGTGAAAACACTATTCACCTATCACATCTTCCCTCACAAGAAACACTATTTCAGCACTATTTATTTGTATCTTCACTATTCCTTTTCACCTAAAAGAACGGGCTCAGGTGATGTGTTTGGAATTTGGATGCAAACTATTTTCGGAGTATATATTGGATAACGGAAGTGCTAGCGTTCACAATTCACATATTCGAAATTTGATTCATCAAACGCTTACCGCATGCGTCTCCAACACAGGTGAGTCCTATACTCCTATGTAGGCGTCCGACTCAGTTATTACTGCTGAAACATCTCAATTTATCTTCTGCAACATGAATCGTAAATATCTGCAACATCGGATAAAAAGTAGTGTCAAGACTTTTAACATTAACCATGAACTCAATTGATGCAACATAAATTATAGAACAATTTTCATGAATATTAAACCTAAATTTACCGTGCAACATTTAAAAAATATGAGTAAAATATGAACATGAACATTAATATCGTGCAACATCCAATTTAGCTCGTGCAACATCAAGAAAAACACAGATTTCAAACATCACACAAAACACAAATTATAACATAGAAGAAACAATAAGCACCTTGTTGCAACATCAGAACAAGACTACTACAACATCACAATCATTCAACTGCAACATGAAAAGTGTTGCCTTCACGAAGTTAGCCGACGAGGAAAAAGGATCTCCATGCAACACCAATTACTACCTTAACATCTGAAATTAACTATTACAACATGCAAAAACAAATATTGAAATATCACAAATTCTATAGAGTGGAACAAGAAAAATCAGAACAAAGGGACGTCAAACCTCAGATCTAGAGGAGTTGCCAACGATCTGGCAGACCTCACACCCTACCTCACGCAAAAAAAAACTCGGCCTGCGGGGAGTAAGACCACCCCCACGATATTGTATTAAGTAGAAGAACTTCTCACACAGGTCGAGAAAATCTCCGACCCCTGCCCAACCCATACACAGCGGCACCGCAGCACACGTGAGATAAGGCTGGCCTTAGACCCGTGTTTTGGTGTGGGACAGACGAGAAGATTTTTTTTACAACAGCATACTACTGGGAGGGCCATCCGGCCGCTCAACCACCGCACACATGTGCGTCTGCTGGGGAAATAAATTCCCCCGGTAGGACACGCAGGTGCAATTCCTGAGAATTGAACCTGGGTGGTCAGCCCCACCACCGTGGCACGCCACCTCGACCCATCGTCATTGCGTCCTTGAGTACAAGCTTCATGATGATGAAGACTTGCCAATGGTCAGGTCGCGGCGCCCAAGAATGAACAAGGAAGAATTTGGGTTAGGCCGCGGGGATGTATCACTACTAGGGAATGAACCTTTGGTCCTGGGAACGATTTTACATTAGTACCAATTTTTTTTGCAACCGGTACTAATGTGGGTATTAGTACCGGGTAGAAAGGAAAGACCCTGAGGCGCCCCCAGTGAGCCACATTAGTACCAGGTCGGCTCAAGAACCGGTACTAATATGCCACATTAGTACCGGGTGGAGACCTGCACCGGTACTAATGTGAGACCAACACATTAGTACCGGGTGGAGTCCAGCCCGGTACTAATGTGCTCCCACCGTCTCCACACCCGTCACAGGCTCTCAGCAGTTAGAAAAATCACACCCGGGCAGGCTCCCACCGTCCTCCTCTCATTCTCTCCCTCCATCCCCTCATTCTCTCCCTCCTCTTATTCTGGATCTCATTGTTCTCTCCTCTCTCCCTGCAGGCCACTGGTGGGAGGCCAGGCCCGGGGAGCTCCGGCAGGCGCGCGCACGCGGCGGCACGGGCTCCAGTGGGCGGATCCAGCGGGCGCGCACACACGGCGGCGCGGGCTCCAGCGGGCGAGCGCGGGCGGGTGAGGCCGGCGCGGCTTTCCGCGGTCGGCAGGCGAGCGGGGCGCGGCCGGCACGACCTAGAGGCGCAGAGGCCGGGAGCCGCGGCTGTGTGCGCCCGCCGGCGCGCGGGCCTGCTGGCTGGGAGGCGCGACGGCGGTGGCCTAGGGCGAGGAAGCCGGCGGCGCGTGGCTAGGGATGCGGCGGCGCTGCCTAGTTAGGGTTAGTTTGTTATTGTTTCTGTGGTTCTGTGGTGATGCCTCAAGTCTATGTGAATCTGTGAATCGTGTTCGTGTTTCTTTCTTGAATCGATCTTGTAATTTGTGAATTTTGTGCGAATGGTTTAGTTGAATCAAATTGATGTTGTAACTTTTTATGATTCTGGTGTGATGTGTGTGAATTGTTGAGAGAGAAATGGAATGGAATGGGGGCAAATGATTTCATTCATTGATGGATAGGGGAACCCCAGTGTTTATATACAGACTGAAGGGGCATGGAGGCACCCTTTCGGGATGGCCCTTTGGTGGAGGGTAGTTACCCTCTAATTACATCTTTAATTACATCACTAATTACTTTACTAATTACATGATTAGGATAATTGATCACTAATCCAGTGTTTCACAACACTCCCCCTTGATCAATTGCTCCATGTGATCTTGATGTAATTCTTCTTCAATCATCTTTGAATATTATCTTGTAAAACTCCTCCAAAAACCCTATGGGAAAATCTTGAGGAGAAACCAATTTGTATGTGTATATGCCATTAAAACTCATTTAAAACCCAGTGGGAAAATATAAGGAGAAAATGATATGACATATCAAATTATTGTCCCATTAAAAAACTTATATGAGAAACCTTATAAGGAAAAACTCATAAGTAAGTTTTGGAGATCAATAATATTATGATATGAGGATCATGTTCGAATAACATTCCCCAAAACCCCAATGGGAAAAATATGAGAAGGGATTTCATATCTTCTTAAAAACTCTTGTAGAGAAATCAGAAGATATGACATAGAACATGCCTTGAATACCACCCTTAAAATCTTAGTGGAAAAATTAGGTGATATGAGATATGTTCTTGTATTGATATTGCCTCATTAAAACCTTATATGAGAAACCTTATAAGAAAAAACTCATATAGGAAAAAGAGTACAATATGATGATTGTATAAGGAGTCTCTCCCTGAACCTTGCAAAATTTAAGTTGTCACTCACCACTTTAAGATGAACACCATTCTACGATGTAGTGGTGGATAAGTACATTAGTGAGTGTATTTTGCAAGATGTTTATTTTCTCATTTTGTAAAAATGAGGATAAACATTTTGAGCAATACAATATACATTATCATTTATGGATAATGTTAGTGATTATATGGAATCACATTTTATTAGTCATTGAAGTCATACATATGAATATGATGCTTCAAAAGGATAGATAAAAGTTTCTTTTATGGAGTCCATAATGATGACTACTATGAAAACTTCATTATCTGTATCAGTTTATGATCTGGCAATATGGGGACCAGTTAGCCAGTATCATGATATCCTACTTGGTCAAGTCTTAAAATAAAAAATTAAGACCTTTTAGTACCATTTGATATCTATGGATATCATTTTTGACTCCCACCAGTATGATGTTGTTGGAGTTGCACTATAGCAAGGTATCTACAACTGCAATATCAAGCATGTTGTAATTTGTATGATACACAAGCATTTTCTTGGCACTAAATCTATCATCCCAGGGGCTAAATGGATATTGATCCATTTTTAGGTATTGAACGACCATAAGTGTTTGATGGATATGCTTGTCCAATATTATTGAATATTGGCACATATTATCAATTGAATATTGATAAACTGATATATATGCATAAGTTGTAAACTTAAGCATAGGTTGATTTTTACCAACATTTCCATCTCAAATTCCGTCATAAAATGATTGCTTGTTGTTTATGTGTGTTAAAGATGATGATGGAAAATCCAAGTTGGATTTTATGAACACACATGCAATCATAGTGAATGGAGTAATCCTTCTATGGAAGATACTCACTTACTTAGTCAGTTGTACCACAATCAACTTGACTATTTCAAGCCATGTATTGACTTGAGTTATACATAATGTTGCGATTTCTATTTAGATTTAGAATATGAAATAAGTCGAAGACTTGTATATCCAAATCTATGAAAGTTATTTGATCTGCCAATCATAAAGTATAGGAACATAATTTTTCACATATACCACAAAGGTATGTTGCTCAACTTCTGTGTGAAACCAGTGCTACAATCTCTCATTATATCACCACCTTGGTTTCATAAAGAATGCATTTGTGAGAAGATGGTATTACTGTGGTAAATACCTCTTACTAGTGAATGAGAGAAATTCTCCATAATTACCACCTTTTCTTTTGACCCAATTTGAGTGTTGTTACACTCTGCCTATGACTTTTGGTCTAGATCCAGTTTAAGGTGTATAACAATCTTTTGAGGAGTATATGTCGACAATTTGTAGTCTTTGTATGATTGATTCAGTGGAACCAATATAGCATGTGAAATATTAATACTTTAGAACTCTTATCTCATTTCCCAAGATGATAGAGTTAGGATGTTCCAATGATGTCTCAGTGCCTAAATTTATGTGCACATGTACTGGGCTTTAGAATGTTAAACATTCATAGGCTTTGGATTTTCAATTATCCATAAAGTGTCTAACAACATGTATAATGTTGATTTTGCATTTACTATTTTGGAGGATGTCTCCCCCTGTTTCCGCGGATGCTTATAAACAAGCTATATCCCTAGTGACCATACTTCTCCCCCTCTTATTTTGATTTGGGAGTTGAGTGATCTTGTTAGATTTCCACTCTTTCCTGGCACACTAATTGTAGGGATTGAATAAGATAAGACTTTTGATAAGTAAATGCATTTGACAGAATATTTGTAATATATTACAAATATAAGATGTTCTGAACTGATGGTTCAAATATTCTTTGGTATGTACGTGGATATGAGGATTGAATGTGATGTGTAACATTCATTTTGTATTCCTGGCATTCTATATGTAGTCTTTATCTCCCCCTAATGCCTGGAATTATCCTCAAAGTGTGATCAACATACAAGCTTTTGTGTAAATCCCCATAGAGACCTAAGGTATCATATGAATGACAGATAATAATACCTTTTATGTAGGTCCCTAATGCCTATGATGTATGTTGTGAGGTGGTGATATCGGTATGTCCAAAACATAACCGACACGCAGATGGGAAATATTTGGCTGTGGCCAAGCTTTCACGTACTAACTGCAATGGAGGGAGCCGTATGATTGCAGCTTGATGAATGTAAAATATGTGATGCGTAAATTCACATATTACCAACTTGATGTTGACAGGTTGAATTCTATTGTGATGGTCATCCAAATGAGTTATCTCGATAAGAGATTCAATTAAGCCATAATTGGTATGGACATATGGTACTTAGTGATATAGTTCCCAAAACCAAATAATCCATATGAATGGATGTGATCCTGCGTCTAGGAAAGTTTTGCTCAAAGTTAAACACTAGAGCAATCAATTTGGTAATTTATGATGCCTTATGATTAGTAAGGCACACATATGGGAGTATTTGTAAATGACTTTATGAGCACTTGAGAGTACTTAGATAATCCATAAATGGCTGAATATGCTAACTTATCTTGAATGTATTTCAAGAAATTGAATGGTTCATTGTTTAGAATTTTAAGGTAAGAGGGCCTTAAAATTAATTCTCATATGGCACATCTGGTGCACAAAAATCTGAGGATTGAGAATGTATGCTATGACCAATAGAATTGATAATAATTTTTCTTATCATCCATGATTTAGAATGACCAAGTTAGAAAAATTATTTTATACGCTACATGTAATTCGGGATTTATGTATGTCCATATAACATATCCCAGATGATATGAAAGGAATTGTATGAATATTGAATTTTCTTGTCCATTTTACCAAGTTGAGTGCTGATTTTTCATCATTATCATTGGTAATGGATTTCAGTATGAAACCATATACAAATGGATGTCATAAAATTGGGGGTATTTGTAGAATACTTGAGTGTATTCACAATAAATAATTATTACCCACGAGGAGAGTATACCTCTCATATTTGTGATAGTGGTGATCCACTTAAAAAAATTCCTTTTCTTTCTGGTTTGATCATGAATAAATACCATGTATGAAGTACATGATATTAATGATGGACAATATACTACACATGTAGTAAAATATTGAACTAATAATAATTCCATGAATTTATATGGGAACATATGGAGATCTAATTTATTAATTTATTGAAGTGCACTTCAAATTTAATCTCCTTGAATTCGCCTTCCTCCACTGGGGTGGAGGTTTTGTTTGAACCAAATATTTTATTTCAAAATCATTTGTACATGAATGTACAATCACATTATAGATAAAATTGAATTTTGTCATTATGGTCACTTTTAAGAAAAGTGACATCTTATGCACGGGATCCATTATGTTGTATGAACTGAAAGTTCAATTCTTTGTTGATAACTCTACTAGGAGTTAAAAGAATAAATGGATCTTCCTCATTTGGTTA
Organism: Cenchrus fungigraminus; assembly: GCA_036936925.1. NCBI lineage: Eukaryota > Viridiplantae > Streptophyta > Magnoliopsida > Poales > Poaceae > Cenchrus > Cenchrus fungigraminus. Next base: position 127,633,845 of record CM072777.1, read on the forward strand.
TTCTGATTTGTAAAACCAAAATTGAGAAAACATAATAATACACAAAGGTGCATGTGTGGTAATAATTGTTCGCGTACTTGTATGTGGGTAGAAAGATAGTGGCTTGGATGCCATGAATCTCCTAATGATATTATTGATATCATGTACCCATATTGCCCATATTGGATGGTAAACTCAATCCAATGCGAATTCAGAAACATTCATTTGGGAAACATTAGTCATGTCCTACATGAGTTGATCATGTATTTGAATGAATTTACTCGATGAGTAGATTATATAGCATGAAATATATTGTAGTGCAAAAATTATTTAAATCAACTAAATCAAGTTGATACTTGATTATAAGTGGACTATTCTTATAATTGACAAGCGACAGAAGTCGTTGCATGTGCTTTTGGATTCTATTCTTGTGAGAATAAATGATCTGATGATCATTACCAAAACATACTCTCTTTATATATGATAGAGTATTGTCAACAAAATATGTTGCACTTTTTCTACTATTTTGTTTAAGTCAAAATTTATGCTTAAATTTTGATTCCAAGATGAGTCTTGAATAATTCTATATAAAATCATGTATATTCAAATTGCGATTTGAATTACAATTAGTATGAACCTCATTTTTGATGTACGATGAAATCGCTACTATCGAATGTGACTCGATCATCACATACTAGTGAGTTAACACATCAAAAGCTAATCACCAGTATGGTGTGAACATTGAATTAGTGGACGAGGAACTCGTTGCTATAGGTTTAATTTCCATGATTGCAATAAAACTTTAGACTCCACTTATATGTGTTACACTAGTAATAGTAGTAGGTCATTTTTAGGGAATAATCACCATATTGGTGATATAATTATGCAACCATTTAGTGAAAGCAAGATGATTCTTGCAACAAAATTTACTTTACTCATATAAAATTTTATTTTAAAATAAGCAAAATAATAAATGTAAGATGATTCTTACAAAAATTAAGGTATAGGACTTTTTCATTCCTGTAGGAATAATTTGACTTGATAGTCATTAATAGTTTGTCCACATATATGAAATTTGGATATACACTTTGAAGGTAATCATCATAAAGATGTAGACCTCTCAGTGATGAGCAGAAGCTGCCTAAAAGCACGGATCTCAAGGCGGATAAATTCTTAGAAAGAACTTATCGCAGCCAGCGCCTAGGTCACATCACCTTGTGTTATTCCCGAATCATATGTATGCACCTTAATTTTAATTTTGCTTTATGTTCTACTTGATGTAGAAAATGTGCTTAAGTAAATTATGCAAATAAATTAAATTGCATATGTAAGAATTATTCTAACACCTAGAAATGATCTGTGGGTCATAAATATGCACAATTACTGCGATAATTATAACATCCAAATTACATAGGTGTGAATACCTGAGGGTACATATCACAATGTGCTTGACAACACATATTTACAGAACAATTCAGGGTCTAAAACATAAATAAACAGAACTGATTATTCTGAATATTTAAAAGGTAAAAGCCTGATGGCTAATTTGTAAGTTCAGGGAGGTAATTTGGACTTTTCGGAAAGTTGGAGGAGGGAAAGCAGACTTCTGCATCCCTGAGAAGCGGCCTGGTCCGGCTTGGCCTGCGGACTGGTTCCGGTCTGGTGGGCCGCCTTCGGCCTGGCAATGGCCCGCGGTGCGGCGGCCTGCAGTGCAGCAGCCTAGCCGGTGGCCCAGCCGGCCCGCTGCGGCAGGCCCGTATATAAGGGGTAAGGGGGTGGCGGTTTAGGGTTGCCAGCCCCCAACCGCCGCCTGCCCCTGTGACCGCCGCCGCTGCCTGATGGGGGTGACGCCGCCTGCGGGTGGCTCCACTACCGCCGGTGGGGTGGCCGGCCGGATGGCCGGCGTGCTTCAGCGCCACCGGCAGCCGTAGTTCGGCGTCCTCCCCACTCTTCTTCTCCTCTGTTTTTGCTTCGTCTGACGCCCTCTTGGTGCGCTGGCTTGCGCCGGCCGCCGGCTGTTGGTCGGCCTTCAGTGGTGGAGGAGGAGAGCCCCAGCGACGTCGAGGATCCACTTGCCACGGCGGATGCCGAGGCCGCGGTCTACGGCCGTCACGTGACCGAGGAGGATGGGTGCGGCTGCGGCCGCCTCCTGGGCCGTCGCCGAGTTTGGAGGCCGGCGTCGGTGCGCAGCATGCCAGCGGTGACCGTGCGGCGAGGTGGATCCGCGCCACGCCGGTGCTCCTCCACCTTCCCCTCGCGCGCCGGCTTGCGCCGGCCGCCGGCCGTAGGCCGACCATCAGTTTCTGGAGGGGAGCCCCAACGCAGCGGGGCTTCTGGTGCCGCGGCGGATGCCGGGGCGCTGATCGATGGCCGCGACGCGGTCGAGGGGGGCTCGGTCCGGCGGAAAACGGCGTTCACGGCGGTCACGGAAACGACGACCACGACGTCCTGCAGGACGGGATCCATGGTGTGCACCTCTGCTGAGGCCTTTGGCCTTTTCCCACCGCGACGTGGTGGTAATCAGGCTCTAACAAAAACCATTATCAAGGTAAGGCATTCTAATTAAAGAAGAATCCTTTGATGCTTACAGTTGTTTGTTAATTCCATCAATGGACGTCTTGTTTTGAAGGCAAGAAAAATGCCTCTGTTCATGCAGATTTTCGTATCTTCTATTTGGCTTGTGCGCTGCACAGAAGCATGGCGACAGCCTCCAGGAAGCCCAGAAGTGTCCATGATCATCACCGAAGCATCATTGACTACCAAGCAATCATGGCGTCCTGCAGCACTACGGCCTTGGAGGCTCCAGGGATCAACTCGAGGTCGAAGCCTTCAGGCCCAAAGGGTGAACTCGTCGACTAGCGACTCGGCTAGGCCTTCCGGCCTCTGTTCTCGACTTCTCGTGTGTGTCCTCCGTGGAGAGACAGTGCTGATAACGTGTTGAGAGAGAAATGAAATGGAATGGAGGCAAATGATTTCATTTATTGATGGATGGGGGAATCCCTGTGTTTATATACAGACTGAAGGGGCATGGAGGCACCCTTTCGGGATGGCCCTTTGGTGGAGGGTAGTTACCCTCTAATTACATTTTTAATTATGTCACTAATTACTTTACTAATTACATGATTAGGATAATTGATCACTAATCCTGTGTTTCACAACATGAATCAAGTTGCAGCAACAACGAGAAGAAAAGAAAAGAAGAAAAGGAAATGAAAGAAAAGGAAAGGAAAAGGAAAAAAAATGAGGGAGACGGATGGGGACGGGGACGGGATTGTTGACGGCAGCGGTGGGAATTGAGTACTGGGTGGGAACTCCACCCGGTACTAATGCACATTAGTACCGGGTGGAATGAACCGGTACTAATGTGACTTTCACATTAGTACCGGTCAGCTAATACCGGGTCCAAAACCGGTACTAATGAGGGTTTGGACCCGGTACTAGATGTCTGTTTCGCTAGTAGTGTATGATTCATTAAAGATTTCTTCACATCAATAAAAATTTCAAGCCTGATCCGGTGAGAGTTCCTGCTTCTCCCAAGTCCCAACCTATGTAGCTCTCCTGAATGATAGTAGATATTGTATACCCTAATTTCTCCGAAGGGAATGGATTATACAGTACATTTACTGATAATGAGTTAGTTGCAGGCGCGGCCCTGTTTAATTCCTCAAAAGTTTTCAAAATTTTCGCATTGCAGACCGTGTCACCTCTCACAGAACACGTTTCCCAATGCAAAAATTTTATCACTTTCAGCAAAAAAATTCACCAACTAAACGGGGTAAACTGGTGATTTTTTCTCGATTTAATGAGTTCTTCCACAAGTGTTGTTTCCTCTACATTCTTTTTCTCTCAGATTTCACATTTGTTTGTCTCTTGGTGTTTTCCTGTGTCATTGCAATTTATTTTCTGAGCAACATGCAACTTATATTAACTAGCAAGTTGGCCCGCGCTAATAGCGCAGCTAGACTTAATAAACCATTTTTTTTTAAATACTATGTTAGCATTGTATTTTCTTTATCCATCTTAATTCATTATCCATCCTTTTGAAATCACTAATACCGATGTAAATATTGGAGCTCAAAATTCAGAACTGATATTGATACACTCGAATTTTGTTATTTGGATGGTGTTTTAATTGGTGGATGGAACCTGACCTAATAACGAATGTCATTCGACGCTCTGTTGCACCCCTGCATACAGTGTCAACCTCCGAGCTCTGTATTGGACAGAAATTGCTATTCACTCTCTCATCACTTAGTCCCCGCCTCAACCGACTGAGCCTCTTACTCCCCACTCTCGATGGTCGAACTCTGCCTTGTTGATTCTATGGCTCCTGAGTTTGGCTCAGTTGTTGACCTCACGCAGAGTCTGGGTTCTCCACTTTCTGATGTGCAGATCCAACTCCTCCAGCGAGCTCGTCATACCTCGTGGCACCGTTGGCTGTCGATGTAGGTGACCTTGAAGTTTGATCTGGGGTGGGCTCAAGCAACGGTAGCGTAGGTCCTCCTCTCTTTCCATATGGGTGCACCCCCTTTTTCATTTCATCCAATGGTACCTTCTTCCTCTCGTCCGAAAGTCTCTCTTCCTTACGATCGACGGTCGATGCCCCTTTCTTTTTCTTCTTCCTGCTCATCGATGGCCCTTCCTTCGTTGATGATGCATGGCGGTCGGTTCTCTCTCTTCTGACTTGCGATCCCGACAAATACATAGGATGTTTCTTATATATACATATTGTATCATGTCTCCTAAGATATATATTTATTGCTTGAAATGCTATGTCCTTAGTCGTTGTTGAATATACCTTGTCTTCTAAAATGTAACCATTATGTTTGACAATACTTTTATAACTTCCAAGATAACTACTGATCATCAATAGTAGGTAACATTATTTATTGTGGGCATACTTGTGTTCATCATCGTGTTCATTGTGTTGTTTGGTTCTTCATGCATCACATAGCAATCTAATTCCAAAAGTTTCCAAAAGATTAGAAGATATACGACAAACCAACTTTATCTCATCACTTTCATTCTTATTTGGAAGTTTACTATGCTTATAGATATGTGTAGTCAAAAAATTGTTCCTCTTTATTTATTATAGAGGATCTGATGTCACTAACAGGTGGCATATTCGCAAGCAAGCCCATGTTCTAGGGACACAAAGTCCCTCTACTGCAGAGCATGGTTATGCTAAATGGTGACATCATACTGATAATTCAATTATCTAACTCATGTCTATTGTGCAAGATAGATATTTGTATTGTGTAGCTTAAATTTCTCCGCACATCGTGCTAACTTCTCAGATGTATCACAATATTTGTTCATATCACAATGCTTATGTTTTCTCTTGTTGTCTTCACTCTTTTGTCAACCTTACACCTTCTTGTTTTTTCGAGCATTTTGCCAATTTGTTGTAGCCATTTATGGTCACCTGTTTTGTTAACCATTGTTGTCTACTACATCGGTTCTTCTATGACCAAAGCAGTCGTATCGCATTGGTCACTATCTAGGAAGCCATTGTCTCGTTTTTTTGTCTCCAAACCCCACATGGTTGATGCCAAACCATACTTAACATCTTCTTTGTCAAATTACTGCTATGTAAACCTATATGAATTGCTCATCAAATCTATCTTATCTTATCATCTCTTGTGGCATCCGATTTTTTTGTCTCCATCACAGTTGTAGGTTTGTATGTGCCAGAATCAAATATTTTCTCTCCCTAGCCTTCTACCCATGTTGTATTTTTCAGTACCTATCTCCAAAAAAATCGAAGAGACTTAGAGCATGCTTAGTACACTTGTTGCCGCTTGTACGCCTTGTCTGCTTGCCTCGCGTTGCTAGACAAATCAAGGTGAGCTCCCATGGGAGTGCTTGCTTTCATTGTTGTTGCTCGCCTTGTAGCTCGATCCAGAAGTGTCATAGACGCTCGATCGATATCAGCAAAGGTCCATCCGACCATGGTGGAGGTTAATCCAACAACAATGGAGGTTGAATCGACAACATTCGATGTCAAATTGACAGTAGTGGAGGACGATTCAGTAGTCGAAGAGTTTGATTCAGTAGCTAAAGAGCTTGATTTGATTCTCGTGCACCTGAATTTTACGACGACAAAGCTTGTTTCGGCAGATGTGATGTTGATTCGACGGTCAGTCCACGTCAGTTACAATCTGAAGTATATCTAGATCGGATTACAAACAGTATCTCATGATATCTGGACTGATTGGCGTTGTGTCTGGTTTCTTGACTTTTGCACGCCAAATCTCCCATCGTCTCGGGCTTGCTTGCCAGGATGGGCGGGCCCACCATCAAGACTTAACTTCAACCCTTTGAACAAAATCCTCCCATCTTCATGTCCCTGAGCGACGGCCCAGTTAAACAATGGCTAATGTGAATTGATTGTGTATATAAACAAAACCCCTCCATCTTCGTCTCCCTGAGCGATTGCACAGTCTTTTGTCGCTATCTCTCCATGCCCATGGTTGCTTTCTCTAAATAGTCTACCTAGTTCGTGCTCTAAACATTTCTTGTCACGCTTTATGCTCTGCTCGTGTCTTCTTCTCTGACTTTCGGCATTGAGTGAATTAAACTACTAGATGAAAATAAATAAACAAAACAGTCCATCAATTACGCTCTGTCCTCCTTGCACCCTCTTTTTCGCATGAAGATGCTGCCGATTAGATTATTTGATCCCTTACTTTTGGAGGGAACAACAAACTATATCCAACTCCTGTATGTATTTTCATCTGACGGTTTTTTACATATATGAGTAGTTTTCTACAAAGTATAGTTTAGGGAAGACCTTTTTGGTTGTCACTAAAGTCATCATGAGGTCAAACTTGGGGTCACAGTTCCTCTCTTCTTTATTTGAGAAACAATTTTATTTTCATCTCATATATATATTAGAGTCATGTGAGGCTCAACAAAGAGATTGATTTTTATTTTCTAACATAAATTTATTTTCATCATGTGTCATGTCTTATCAATGTTGGCATTTAGAGCCTTGCAAGGCTACATGCCTAAGCGGATAAATATTTCATGAGCTTTTTAGATTATGTGATATCCAACTCCCGTATGTATTTTCATCTGGCGATTTTTTACATATATGAGTAGTTTTCTACGAAGTATAGTTTAGGGAAGACCTTTTTGGTTGTCACTAAAGTCATCATGAGGCCAAACTTGGGGTCACAGTTCCTCTCTTCTTTATTTGAGAAAAAATTCATTTCCATCTCATATATATATTAGAGTCATGTGAGGCTCAACAAAGAGGCTCAACCGCAGGCGACCTGATCAAGATCCCGGAAGACCCGCGAAGCCGGGCGTGCAAGTCAAGACACCGCGACCTGGCGCGCCGCCGCCTGTAGCTCCGAGTATCACGGAATACTCCTTGTAATCAGGGAGATATGCTTCCCGCAGTTGTAACCGACCCCGACACAGGTCAACCGACCTGGCATGCAAACCCTAGCCCGTCCTCCCCATATAAGGCGGCCTAGGGCTCCATGCATAGGGACAACTCATCTTCAACCTCCCGCATAATCCACCACAACTGGACGTAGGGTATTACTCTCCGGAGGCCCGAACCAGTATAAACCCTTGTCTCCCTGTTCCTCACCGCCATACTCGCCTAGTTCCATGTGCATCCCGTGCATAACAACCTACGCTCTTAGGTCCCGGTCCTCTATTAACCTGCAAACCACTAGGGTAACCCCCTAGCGGATCTGTCCAGGTCTCACCCCCTGACAGTTGGCGCACCAGGTAGGGGCGATCGGGAACTCGCTCTGCAGCATGGTGGCCCAATCTGGTGTCGTCTTCCTGGCGAGCATGGCGGCCTTCCTCGCCGACCCTGTAGAGATCTGCTTTGGATCCTTCACGTCGACCTCTCCTGCTCCGGCAGCCTCGACTCCTTCAGCGACCTCAGAGCAGGTCGTCACGGCGTCTGCCGCCGTCTCCGTTCCCGATCTAGTATCAGAGGCCCACCCACCCAAACCCTGTGACCTTGTCCAGGGGATGGAAAGCGTCATCGGCTCGATGAGGGAAACCTTGGAGATCTGCGAGCGAGCTCAGCGCTCGGCGCAGAGAGCGCTACGCCACGACACGTTCCCCTTCAGCCTAAAGTCTGCGCCCGGCCTTCGCCTGAGCCAACTCTCCACGCCTCCCCAGATCCAATCTGGGCGGCGACCTCCTCGCGACCCAAGGCTAGCACCTCGCGCAAGGCGTGACCCTCTCGACATGCCATGCACCTACCACAAGGGTGCGAAGCACACCCTCCGCGGGTGTCGTCTGCGGAAGAAGATCGACAACGAGCTCCCTCGCCGAGCTAAGCGACCTACCCAGTCTCCGGACTGCGGGGAGTTCCAGAAGGTCCGGGTTCGAATCTCCCCCAATGATTCGGATGTCGTCTTTCGCCAAGTGCTCGTGATCTCGGAGAACGAGTCACCCCGCGTGGGCGCGACCAACTCTGAGTAAGCGACCCGCATCCATGCCAATGCCCGCCGCGCTCAGCGACGTGCAGAAGAGCAGCAACGCGTCTTGCCCTGCGCTCGCGACCTGCGCCTAGAGTTCGAGGAAGCTGGGATCCCGACCTTCAACAGCCCTGAGGCCAACCTGGGTGCGGCCATTACCCGACTCCAGCAAGACCAGATGACGCTAGAAGTTGAGCAGGCCCTCGCGTACCTCCGGGTCGCCAATGCCCTGGTGGAAGAGAAGAGCGCGGCCTCCAAGTCCGCTGCGTCTTCATCTACCTGCCACTCGCGCAGTCGATCTCATCGACCTCAGCGCAGCCATCTCTCCCCCATCCGGGAGGAGGTCGCTCAGCACAACCCTGAGCAACCCGCGCAGCAGCCTACTGCTGCCCGAGAACTTCGCGTTAACCTCGACACCAATAGGCGCACTCGCGACGCCCGCGGCTACGTCGACCAGCGCCACCGAGAGCGCGAGGAGCGCGAGCTCCGCCGCCGCCTGGACTACGACCGTGAGTACGGCGCACCCAGCGGCGTTCACCGCATCATGGAGCGCGAGCTCTGTGATCAACACGACGTCGAGAACAAGCGACGTGCCAACTACGACGCCGAGCACGGCGACCCCGCCATCGTCCAGACCAACCGGGATCGGCAGCCATGTTCCCAGGTTGTCGTCCCGGAGCGCAGCGTCCACTTCGCGCCGAGAGAGGCCGCCCCGGCCACAGGCTCCGGTGACGACCTTGCCCTCAACGCCTTCCCAGCGCTGGATGCCCGTTTCAAGAGGGTGGAGTACCTTGACAACTTCAAGCCCAACATCAAGCCGTACGATGGGCGCTCCAACCCTAACATCTGGCTGTCGACCTACTACGTCACCGTCAAGGCGGCCGGTGGTAGCTTCGACCATATGGCGGCCTACTTCCCGCTGGTGATGGGCAAGGCCCCTTCGCTGTGGCTCAACAACCTCGAGCCCGGCAGCATCAAGACCTGGGCCGATCTGTCCCAGGCCTTCACGTCGAACTTCCAGGCAACCTACAATCGCCCTGGAAATGCCTTCAGCCTAGGGCGGGTCGTGCAGAAGCCTAAGGAGCAGCTTCGCAACTACAACCACCAGTTCTTCGAGAACCGGAACGAGTGCGTTGGTGTCAGGGACGACCAAATCGTCGACAGCTACAAGAAAGGCCTCAAAGACCGCAAGGTCTTTGAGAAGATCCATGAGTCTGGCGCCACCAACGTCAAGGAGCTGATGCACGTCATCAACCAGCTGATGGACACAAAAGACGCGCTCCAGAATCAGTTCGACGCCGATAATGCTAGTGCATCTGGCACTGCAGCGGATAAGCTCCGCAAGAGACCTTCCGAGGTCCTAGCGGTCGAAGGGCGACGAGGTTCGACCTTCAACCAGGAGGAGTTCAACCTAGCGCTCGACAGCATCTGCGGGTTCCACGAAGGAGCTACCCACACTCTCCGCGAGTGTTCCCTGTTCAAGAGGGCCTTCAGCGCCCCCGCAGACCCAAGCGACCCAGGAACGATGGCGGGCGCCTCGACAATCACCCCTACAGCAACAACTACCACCGCGACGACCGGCGAGATCGACGCGATGACCACCGCGAGGAGCGATACGACGATCGCCGCGAGCCTCCTCACAGCGACCCTCCACATAGTGACCCACCTCCAGCTGCTCCTCGCGACGAGACAAACCTGCCCCCTCCACCAGCATCAGGCAACCCCAATGGGCCTTTCCTGGCCGCAACCCGCGCGATCAATATTATCATCGGTGGCATCAAGTCCAGCGCCAGCAGGAGGCGCTACAGGAAGGACAAGCGCGACGTCCACCTCATCCATACTCAGCCAATTGTTCCTCTACGTTGGTCTGAGCAGGCGATTACGTTCTCCAGGACCGATCATTGGGTCCATATCCCAGATCCCGGGTCCTACCCGCTTGTTGTCGAGCCCACGGTGGACGGGGCCTTGCTCTCCCAGACCTTGATCGACGGGGGCAGCGGGCTCAACATCATCTTTGTTGAGACCCTCAAGAAGATGGGCTTCGACTTCGACAGGATCATGGAGTGCGACGAGCCCTTCTACGGCATCGTCCTCATCCCCAGGAAGGCAGCCTACCCCCTGGGTCGGGTCTCCCTCCCCGTCACCTTTGGTACAGAGGCGAACTTCCACACGGAATACCTCAACTTCGAGGTCGCCAACTTCAAGTCCTCCTACCATGCGATCTTAGGTCACCCGATGCTGGCCAGATTCATGGCCATCCCGCACTACACCTACTTGGTGTTGAAGATGCTGGCTCCACATAGGGTCCTCTCCGTTAAGGGGGACCTCATCGTCTCCTTCAGGTGCAACTCAGAGGCCCTCGACCTCGCCGCGACCTCCGCTGCTGTCGACGCCTCCGCAGTCTTGGTCGCCGAGGCCAAGCAAGTCGACCCTGTCAACCAGTCTGTCCCAGAGCAGAAGCACACCGACACCGCCCTGAATGCGGTTCCCTCCACGAAGAAGGTCTGCCTCGGCCTTGCCGACGCAGAGAAGACGGTGGTGATCAGTGATGGGCTCGAGCCCAAATAGGAACTCGCGCTCACCAGTTTCCTCCGGGATAACGCGGACATATTCGCATGGAGTTCATCGGATATGCCGGGTGTCCCCAGGGAGCTGGCTGAGCACTCCTTGGATGTAAGCAAGACGGCCAAGCCTGTCAAGCAGAAGCTTCGCCGCTTTGCGAAAGATCGCAAGGACGTCATTAGGGTAGAATTAATAAAGCTCCTAGCTGCCGGATTTATCCGCGAGTGTAAAAACCCGGTTTGGCTCGCCAACCCGGTCCTTGTACCCAAGAAAACCGGTCAATGGAGAATGTGTATCGACTACACCGATCTCAACAGGCACTGCCCTAAAGACCCCTTCCCTCTTCCGCGCATCGACCAGGTCGTGGACTCCATGGCCGCAAGCGTCCTCCTCTGCTTTCTCGACTGCTACTCAGGGTATCACCAGATAGCCCTGAAGGTCTCTGACCAAGACAAGATGGCGTTCATAATGCCCCACGGCATCTACTGCTACACGGCCATGACCTTCGGCCTCAAAAATGCTGGTGCGACCTATCAAAAGGCCATCCAGAAATGCCTTGCTAACCAGATCAGCAAGAACGTAGAAGCCTACGTCGACGACGTGGTCGTCAAGACCACCCACGAGGACAAGCTCATAGCTAACCTCACGGAGACCTTCGCCAACCTCCGCACTTACCGCTGGAAACTTAATCCAGAGAAGTGTGTCTTCGGTGTCCCGTCTGGCAAGCTCCTGGGCTTCATGGTCAGCAACCGGGGCATCAAGGCCAATCCCACCAAGGTGGATGCCATCCTCAGGATGAAGCGACCTACCAGCAAGAAGGACGTCATGAAGCTCACCGGCATGATGGCGGCCCTAGGCTGATTCATTAGCAAACTTGGAGAGAAAGGCCTGCCCTTCTTCAAGCTGCTAAAAAAGGCGGACAAGTTCGTCTGGATCGAGGAGGTGGACCAAGCCCTTGAGCAACTCAAGACCTTCCTCACAACACCCCCGGCGCCTAAGGAGCCTTTACTGCTCTACATCTCGGCGACCACCCTGGTGGTCAGCTCCGTTCTGGTGACTGAGCGACCTGAAGAGGGGCGACCTTACCCTGTCCAGCGACCTATATACTACGTCAGTGAGGTCCTGTCTGACAGCAAGACCAGGTACAGCCAGCCCCAGAAGATGCTCTACACCCTACTCATCACATCCCGCAAGCTTCGACATTACTTCCAGTCGCACAAGATCAAGGTCGTCTCGGCCTTCCCCTGTTATGTTCAACAAGAAGTATTCAAGGCGTCAGACGGCAACGGCATGAAGTGCTACAGTGCAACTGGAGACAGGCGATGCTCCCACGACCTGTGCAGTTGCTGGCATCGTTTGAATTCAAATTATTGTAGCGTATGTGTCACTGTATCGTGTGTGTTAGCAGTTGTAATCTAAGTACTCTATATCTAGTGAATTGGAAGGAATGAAACGGTATGCTTGGAGATAATTCAGATCTCCTGGCGTCTGTGCGAACTGCTCTGCTCCCTGCGTGCTGTGTCTTCCTGAACGCCAGCCGCCAGGACGGCGTCCCAGCCACGTCGCCGCCGCCGGGACTTCTGGCCTCGGCCTCCCACCAGCCATTCGTACAGTCTTCGTCGTGCATCCCCTAACAATCTGGTATCAGACTCAGCTGCTCTGATGTCTGGGACCAACTCCACCACCGCCTCCACCAGCGCTCCGCAATCCACCCCACCGTCCGCCTCCTCTGCACCTTTAACGTGCTCCGTTGCCGTCACATCTGTGCCTGTCACCGCGCTCGACACCCTCACGTACGCCATCTACAATCTCCAGCAACAGACCGGGAACTTTGCTTTGCGCCTCACGGCGGTGGAGCTCCGCGCGCCGTCGTCTTCGGCGCCGTCTGCACAACACCGACCGTGGCCGCACACTTCCTCCGCCGCAACTGGGCTGTCCGTGGCACTGACTGCACCGACGCCGTTCACTACGTCCCGGCCACTCAGTCAGTCCGCCTCCGTCCCCAATCTGTCCGCATCACCGTCCTCGCTTCCGGCGTCCACGTCATGGCCGTTCGGCCTGCCCGGGTATGGCGGCATTCCACCCTCAACCTCTGTCATTGTGCATACTGCACCACCCACACAACCACCGCTCGTTTCTCGCCACATTGAACCTATACACCCACTACCCATCCACCAAATTTCCTTCCCATCGTCCCCATCCATTATCCCCATCATGCAAGACCCACCGCCTGGCTATCCCGGCCATACGCCGCGGCCAGCATATCCTGCGTCCGCAGCCAAATACCAAAAGTGGTCCTTTCCTACTTATGATGGAGCAGAAGACCCTCTTAGTTGGCTCAACAAGTGTGAGCATTTCTTTCGTGCTCAGCATACATCTGAAGATGACAAGGTCGAACTCGCAGCATTTCATCTCACCAGTGTAGCACAACATTGGTTTCATCTGCTCGAGCGCGACTCACATGGCATCCACAACATCAGTTGGCATGTGTTTAGATCTTTATGTCAGCAACGCTTTGGCCCTCCATTAGGTACAAATCACTTGGTTGATCTGGCAAGATTGCAATTCAAAGGCTCTGTCGCTGAGTACCTAGAGGCGTTTCAGCACCGCATGGCTCATGCCGGATACCTGTCACAAGAGCAACAGGTTCAATTATTCACTGGAGGACTGCCGAAGCCCATCAGAACTGATGTCGAGTTGCAGGCACCACCTAACCTGCAACGTGCTATGCTTCTTGCTTGAGCCTATGAACGCCGTGCTGCATCTTTTCCAACCACTGCTGCTCACAAGCCACCTCGCTTCAACACTAAGCCTGCCCTGTCAGCCCCTCCAAACCACAGCGCGTCTGCATCTTCTGCAGCTACAGCAAACCCCCCGCGCCCGTTCAAGCGGCTCACACCCACTGAAATGGCAGAGAGGCGCAAGCTCGGGCTCTGTTACAATTGTGATGAGGCAGATGTCCGCGGCCACAAATGCCCGTGCCTATTTTATTTGGAAGTTTCGGATTATGATGAAGTTGATATGCTATTGCCGGTTGATGAACAGGAACCAGACACCCAGATGCCGAAAATCTCCCTGCATGCTATCACTGGAATTCCACATGAAGAGACAATGAAACTTTACGTTTCCATCGGTAACCACACTCTCACAGCTCTTGTTGATTCTGGTTCCACCCACAACTTCATCCACAAACAAGTAGCTCAACGCATTGGTCTGCATTGTCAAGAAACAAAGGGTGCAAATGTCATTGTTGCAAATGGCGACCGACTGAACTACAGTGGATTAGCCTCAGATGTAGCCCTTTGTATTGGTCAGGAATGCTTCTCAGTTAATTGTTACACTATCAACCTTGACTGCTACGACATGGTACTCGGTATTTCTTTTCTCCGTACCCTTGGCCCGATTTTATGGGATTTCGAAGATCTCTGCATGGCCTTTTGGTGGCAAGGGCGCAGGGTTCTGTGGAAAGGGCTGGGATCAGATCGTTGGGACATTCCATTCCCCCGACGCATTCATTCCATTTGTAAGTCTGAGCAACCCCTGCTAGATCAACTTCTTGCTTCTTTTGAAGATGTTTTTGAACCTCCTACTGGCCTTCCACCTGCACAGTCGTGTGATCATCGGATTCACCTACTTCCTAACACACCTCCTGTGGTTGTACACCCTTACCGATACCCCCAGCTTCAGAAGGATGAGTTGGAAACTCAGTGTGCAACCATGCTAGAACAAGGAATTATTAGGACCAGTACTTCTCCATTCTCAGCTCCAGTGCTCCTAGTGAAGAAACATGATGATACTTGGCGATTTTGTGTTGACTACAGAGCTTTGAATGATCAAACTGTTAAGGATAAGTTCCCAATTCCTATTGTCGAAGAGCTCCTCGATGAACTCCATGGGGCAAAATTTTTCACTAAGCTAGATTTCAGAGCTGGATATCATCAAGTCAGAGTTCATCCCGAAGATGTAGCAAAGACTGCTTTTCGCACTCACCATGGCCATTTTGAATTCTTGGTGATGCCCTTCGGTCTGACCAACGCCCCGGCCACTTTCCAAAGCCTGATGAATTCTGTCCTCCAACCTTTCTTACGCAAGTGTGTTCTTGTATTCTTCGATGACATCTTGATTTACAGCAAATCTTGGTTTGAACACTTGCAACACTTGCGCTCTGTCTTTTCAGTGCTACGTGCCAACCACTTGAAAGTCAAGAAATCTAAGTGTGCTTTTGCAACAACATCAGTAGCATATCTTGGACATGTTATTTCTGCCTCTGGAGTAGCAATGGACAGTGACAAGGTTGAATCTATCACAACTTGGCCACAACCTGCATCTGCTAGAGGACTGCGTGGATTTTTTGGCTTAGCAGGTTACTATCGATGCTTCATCAAAGACTTTGGCGTTTTGGCTGCACCTCTCACACGCCTACTCAAAAAAGATGGGTTCCAATGGACAGCAGAAGCTACATTGGCTTTTGAAAGTCTCAAGCAGGCACTTTCATCAGCTCCTGTATTACATCTACCCAACTTCACCATGCCTTTCCTTGTTGACTGTGATGCGTCAGGGACAGGGTTTGGAGTAGTCCTTCACCAAAATGAAGGGCCACTTGCTTTTTACAGTAAACCGTTTGCTGCTCGCCACTTGAAAATCGCTGCATATGAAAGAGAATTGATTGGGCTTGTTCAAGCCGTCAGACATTGGAGACCTTATTTATGGGGCAGACCATTCATAGTCCGCACCAATCATTATGCTCTCAAGTTTATGCTTGATCAACGGCTTTCAACAATTCCCCAGCATCAATGGATCAGTAAACTGTTTGGCTACGACTTCACCGTCGAATACTGCCCAGGACGTCTCAATGCTTTTGCAGATGCTCTCTCAAGACGTGACCAACCTGATATGTCCCTGCACACCATCTCTGATCCCACCTTTCAGCTCTTCACAGACCTACGTACTGAACTGAGCAGCACTGAAGAGCTTCGCCAACTACGTGACACCATCACTCAAGTTCGTGGACAGGATTGGCATGTACATGAGGGCCTCATCCTAAAAGGCTCCCGTGTGTATGTGCCGGCCTCTTCCCCTCTCCTGCCCACGGTCATTAAGTTAGCACATACAACTGGCCACGAAGGAGTACAAAAGACACTTCACAGATTACATCGTGACTTTGTCATAGATAATGATCGAGCTCTCATTCGTGACTATGTCCGTGCATGCTCAGTTTGTCAGCGTAACAAAACAGAAACCTTACAGCTGGCTGGTTTACTACGACCACTAGAGGTTCCATCACAAATCTGGCCAGATATTTCAATTGATTTCATCGAAGGCCTACCAAAGGTTCATGGCAAAAGTGTCATTCTCACCGTGGTGGACAGATTTTCAAAATATGCACACTTCATCCCTCTAAGCCACCCATATACAGCAGCATCTGTTGCCCGGGCATTCTTCTCTGATGTTGTCAAACTCCACGGGTTTCCAACTTCCATTGTCAGTGATCGTGACCCAGTGTTCACCGGTCATATTTGGAGGGACCTTTTCAACCTAGCTGGAGTCAAATTATGCATGAGTACGGCTTTTCATCCCCAAACAGATGGATAATCGGAAGCTGTCAACAAAACCATTGCTATGTATTTGCAATGTATCACTGGAGATCGACCCCGTGCTTGGCTGGATTGGCTACCATGGGCTGAATATTGCTACAACACTAGTTTCCACATAGCTCTACGTGCAACACCATTCCAAGTGGTATATGGACGTCAGCCTCCCCCACTACTACCATATACTCCTAACACTGCAAAGACAAATACAGTAGACACCCTACTGAAAGACAGGGATGCCTTCCTCCACGATGTGAAAGAAAGACTCCATCAGGCACAGCAGTTTGCCAAGAAACATTATGATGCTCACCACCGTCACTTGGAGCTTCCTATTGGCTCATGGGTTTGGCTTCATCTACTGCATAGGCCACTGCAAAGCCTTGTGCCCGGCAAGCGTGGAAAACTCAGCCCACAGTATGCTGGACCTTATCAAATTGTGGAACGTGTTGGGGATATCACTTATCGCTTGCAACTCCCTGAAGGTGCTCACATTCACAATGTTTTCCATGTTGGGGTTCTTAAGCCCTTTGTCAGCCCTCCTCCAGCTACAACACCACCATTACCTCCACTCCAACACGGCCGCTTGCTTCAAGCTCCGGAGAAAACTCTGTGATCCCAACTACGCAATGGTCATTGGCATGTTCTGATTCAGTGGACTAGCCTTCCCTCAGCTGCAGCAACCTGGGAGAGAGTCGACGAGTTCCGTGATGCTTACCCAGAGTTCCAGCTCGAGGATGAGCTGTTTCGCGAGGGGGAGAGTGGTGTTATGTTCAGCAAGAAGTATTCAAGGCGTCAGACAGCAACGACATGAAGTGCTACAGTGCAACTGGAGACAGACGACGCTCCCATGACCTGTGCAGTTGCTGGCATCGTTTGAATTCAAATTATTGTAGCGCATGTGTCACGGTATCGTGTGTGTTAGCAGTTGTAATCTAAGTACTCTATATCTAGTGAATTGGAAGGAATGGAAACGGTATGCTTGGAGATCATTCAGATCTCCTGGCGTCTGTGTGAATTGCTCTGCTCCCTGCGTGCTGTGTCTTCCTGAACGCCGGTCGCCAGGACGGCGTCCCAACCATGTCGCCGCCGCTAGGACTTCTGGCCTCGGCCTCCCACCAGCCATTCGTACAGTCTTCATCGTGCATCCCCTAACATCCCCCTCGGCGAGATCCTGCGGAGCCGCGACACCACTGGGCGCATCGTCAAGTGGTCTATCGAGCTAGGCGAGTTCGACCTAGAGTTCTGCCCCAGGCAGGCCATCAAGTCCCAAGTCATCGCGGACTTCGTCTCGGAGTGGACAGAGATCCAGCAGCCTCCGCCTTCGGAGCGACCTGAGCACTGGAAGATGTACTTCGATTGTTCCCTGAACCTAGAAGGAGTAGGAGCGGGCGTCTTGTTCATCTCCCCCCAGGGTGACTACCTCAAGTACATCCTACAGATCCACTACAAGGTGTCCAACAATGGCGTTGAGTACGAGGCCCTCATCCATGGGCTACGCATCGCTGTCTCCCTGGGGATCAAGCGCCTTATGGCCTACGGTGATTCCAAGGTCGTCATCGACCAAGTCAGCAAGGACTCTGAAGCCAGAAAGGACACAATGGATGCCTACTGTGCTGAGGTGCGCAAGCTTGAGCGTCACTTCGAAGGGCTCGAGTTCCACCACGTCTGCCGCAACAACAACGTCGCGGCCGATGTCCTCTCCAAGCTCGGCTCGAAGCGTGCACTGGTTCCGGCCGGTGTGTTCGTTCAGGACCTACGCAAGCTGTCCATCAAGCTCATCCCCGACCCAGAGTTGCCTGATGACGAGGTGACCTCGCCCGCAGGTCGCGAGATCCTCATGATCGACGCAGAAGATGTCTAATGCCTCGACTTCATCGCCTTTCTCATCGAACATCGAGTGCCTGAGGATAAGGCGGAGCGCGAAAAGATCACGAGGCGTAGCGCCAACTACGTTGTTGTTGGCGATAAACTCTACTGGAGGTCCGCCTCCACCGGAGTACTGATGAAGTGCATCCTACGATCTGAGGGCCTCAGGCTCTTGGATGAGATCCACGGCGGTAAATATGGCAATCATGTCGCATCTTCCAACCTGGTGGGCAAGGTCTTCAGGTCTAGCTTCTACTGGCCCACGGCCATGGCCGACGCCCAGGAACTTCTATGTCAATGCAAGGGGTGCCAGTTCTTTGCCAAGCAGCAGCACGTCCCGGCTCAAGCCCTGAGGACTATCCCTCCATCGTGGCCCTTCGCAGTGTGGGGTCTCGACTCTGTGGGACCTTTCAAGACCGCCCCCGGCGGCTACAAGCTCATCATCGTGCCGGTGGATAAGTTCACTAAGTGGATCGAGGTTCGTCCCGTATCCAGCGTCACATCAAAACAGGCGGCCAAATTCATCGAGGAGATCACCCACCGCTTTGGCGTGCCAAACAGGATCGTCACCGACCTTGGCACGGCCTTCACAGGAGCCGATTTCTGGGACTTCTGTCAGGACAACCTGATCGACGTATACTACTCCTCGGTGGCGCACCCACGGTGCAATGGCCAGGTCGAGCGGGCCAACAGAATGGTCCTACAGGCCATCAAAGACCGCATCTTCGACGGCTCAGCGCCTTACGCAACAAGGTGGCTCTCAGAGCTCCCTCACGTCCTCTGGGGTCTCAGAACCCAGGTCAGCTCGGCTACAGGGTACTCACCCTTCTTCCTGGTCTACGGGTCAGAGGCTATCCTCCCCACCGACGTGGCCTTCGGGGCTCCTCGCATCCAAAACTTCGATGAAGGAGAAGTGGAGCAAACACGCAGGCTCGACCTCGACAGTGTCGAGGAACATCGTGTGGCCACGCTCATGCACCACACCCGTCACGAGCAGCAGCTACGTCGCTACCATGAACTCAACATGCGGGAACGTTCCTTCAACGTTGGCGACCTAGTCTTGCGGCGGATCCAGAACACCAAGGACATGCACAAGCTCTCTGCGCCTTGGGAAGGCCCCTTCATAGTTAAGAAGGTCATTGGACCAGCGACCTATCGCCTCCAATGGGCCGATGGCCAGGGCGTCCCGAACCCCTGGAACATCGAGCACTTACGTCGCTTCTATCCTTAGGGGCCTTGTATCAATAAAAAGCTATGTACTCTATCCTTTGTACTTCGATATATATAAAAAGATTACCTTTTTGACCTGCTTTTATGAGTTTTTATCTGTTTCCCCCTCCCCTTTGACACGCTCAGGGGTTTGGTTTAAAACCGGACCCCTCACGCTCGGGGGCTTGGTGTTAAGCTCAGCCCTTCACGCTCAGGGGCTTGGCTTTGCCAACCTAAGGGTCGTTCGACCCGGGGTTTCTACCTTTCTTTTTTACCAGTGTTCCCTTACCACAACTTTTTGTACGCCTTATAAGTATTCCTAGGTCGTGGGGTTGCTCGACCTTAGGTCCCTGACCCCCCTCTGCGCGCCGGCTGCACGTAAGCCTCCACGCCGAGTCGTGTAGTCGGTAAGCCGTTCCTCCACTGAGTTGGGTTAGCAGGGGGAAAAGGTTCTTGCAACCTCATTGCTTTTGCGTTCTTATAAGGAGTATATGGGTCAAATAAGGGATCGCAACAACTTAATTAAACATGCCTTTTCGATTCATGCAAAGTTTATTTTACATCAAAAGGGTCCACGACCCATTGGCTCTAACCGTTTGCTACGTCCTAAGTTACATCTCCAAGTCTATTTTCTTCATAATTTCATCAGCGGCGGCCTGGATATCTTCAGCGCCCACCAGCTGAGACAGGTCGAGCTCCTCCTTGACCTTCTCAAGGTCGAACGTTGGCACATGGTGCCTCACCGTGGCCAGCGCCGTAGCACCGGCGAGCTTGCCGCTGTCTATCAGCATGGTCTTCACACGACCTTCTGCCTCCTCCAGCCGCACGACGAGCTCCTGTGGAACGCCCTCGACCTTGGAGACGTAAACATCCACAAAGTACTCGGCGGCCTCCTTGAGGTCGTCCAGCTCCTTCTGAAGATCAGCAGTCATCTCTTGATGATCAATGAGGGTTTGCATCGCCCGGCCAAGGTCGATCTCTAGATCCCTGCGCACGCCAAATTCATATGCAGCTTTTCGGGTGAAGTAATACTCACTGGCGACAACCTCCTTGTGCTTCTCCTTGAGGGTCTTCACCTGATCTTTGGCTCCTTGAGGTCCTTCTTCAAGGCGGACTCCTTCTTGGCCTCTGCAAATGTCAAAGTCAAGAAGGGTACACCGCGATGTCAACTCCAGGCACAAAGACTAAGGGCGTTCCCAGAACGTACCCATGGCGGCGACCTTCAGCTCGTCCTCCGCCTCCTTTAACTTCAGCTTGGCAGCCTCAAGCTCCTGCTTCAAGGCCTCCATTGCCTTGTCTTTCAAGGCCGCCTCGTCCTCGAGACGCTTTATTTCTTTTGCGGCCTCAATCTTGGCCTGAAGCACGGCCTCCCGCGTCGTGGATAGCTCCGCATGAAGCTTGGCGCCCTCCGTAAGCAGGTTCGCCCTGCCCTGCGTCCGCTCAGCAAGAGTCTGCACCCACACATTATGAAAGATTGTCAAGTCAAGGCGCCTAAGTGAATTAAAGACTTAGCCCCAAGGGCAATGTTGACTCACCATGAGTGTCCTACCGATCGTCTTCACCGCCTCCTTGATCGTCGCCTGCGCCGACTTGAAGTCGTTAAGGTCCTTGGCGTCGGCGAGGATGTCCTCCTCCCATGGAGTGCCGACATAGAAGCACCGGTTCCGGTCGTCCTCCTCCCCTCCTCCTCCGGTCTCCGCCAATTCCATCTGCGGCAGGCTTGACTCGGGCGGGTCCTGCTGGTGCAGGCCTCCTTCCTGCTGAGCGCTGTCAGCAGCGACCTTGGCTGCCGCCGACGATGTTGCCCCCACGGTCTCAGGGACCTTGCTGGTAACATCCCCGCCTAAGGACGCCGGTGACTGCCCCACCGGCACCTTCTCGAGCTTCCGCCCAAAAGCCTCTTGGCCTGAGGCATTCTTGCTGGTACCCGACGCAGCGGGAGTCCCCCTGCCCAAGGTGCACACATTTGTCAGTACCACGTACTCAACAGGCTGTAAAGATCAAGTAAAGCAAGAAAACCAAGTTTAGCGACGTACCCGCTGCCGGATTTCAACCGAACCTGAAGCAGCCTGGGTGGCGCCCACCTCGGTTTCTTCTGCGACCCTTGGTCACTAACGACCTTCGTGCTCGGCTTCGGCTGCTACTCGCTTATAACTCCGAGCGTGGTGTCATCTCCTCCTGCGGCCGCTGTGTTGCCCGACCCTGCGGCGACGTCATGCGACCGCGCGTCATCCTGCTCCTCGAAGACGACCTCGGTGCTAGTTGTGGCCGTCTCCGACGATGCAGTGGTGTCCCGCCTCTTCCTCTTCTTCTACTTCTCCGCCTCAATGGTGGCGGAGATAATCTTGACGCCCTTGTGCACCGGGATCTTGCCAGCGACCTGTCGCGTGCGCCGGGTCGTTGGTGCCGAACTCGCCATGGGCGGATCCTCATCGTCACTACCTCCCATCGATGAGTCGGAGAGGTAGTTCTCTAATAACTCTGGCGGCGGAGCCTGCACGTCCTCCACCGCCCGGACCTTGAAGCTGCGCTCACCCTCGTCAGCGAGGGGAGCTGGGCTCCAGAACAAGCCCTCACGACCCTGCAACAGGCGACCTTCATCTCAAAATCGGGGGAACGCAAACTCAACAAAAAAGTACCAAGGTCGGTCAGCGACTTACCACTTTGGCGGGCCGCTTGAGGGAGAACGCCTTGGGGCACGTCCGGTTCCGGATCATCCCATTGAAGAGTTCCCTCACCCGCGCCACCATCTCCTCCTTGGAAACGTTGCACTACGCCACGCGGGTCGGGTCGGCCTGGCCCCAGTACCCGTAGGCCGGATGCACACGATCTTGGATCGGCTGCAGCAGCCTCTGACTGAAACTGATGGCTACCGCGCCGCCTGTCAGCCCTTCTTCCTTCCGCGTCTTGAGGTCCTCCAGCAACGGCTTGATGGTGTCCATCTCCCGCGACATCAGCTGGTTGGTCCACTCCGGAACCGGGACCGGCGCGAGTCCCGACCTAGTCGCCAGCGCCGGCTTTGGGTTGTCGATGTAAAACCACCCTCGCCGCCAGCCCTGGGTGTTGTCCGGCAACTCCATGTCGATGTACACCGTCTTCATGTGATGGCGTAGCATGAAGCCGATGGCCCCAACGACGCCATTCTTCCCTATCTTCTTCACCTCGAAGAAGTACCGCCACAGGTCAAAGCGTGGCGGTATCCCCAGATACGCCTCACACAAATGGATGAACGAGGAAACGGTGGTGACGGTGTTGAGGATGAGGTGTACCAGGTCGATGCGGTAGAAGTGGAGCAGCCCGCGGAAGAAGTCGCCCGCCGAGACTCCAAATCCGCACTCGATGTGCGTGACGAAGGCGACGGTCTCCCCGGTCCCCTCGGAGGGGAAGGCTTCGCCGGCGGTTGGCCTCCAGCGCACCTGCTTCCTGGGCTTCAGCAGCCCGCGCTCCACCAGACCTTGGAGCTGCGCCTCCATCACCGTCGAGTGCTCCCAAACCTTCTCCGGGGCCGGCGCAAGCTCTGGGGCCATTTCTTCTTCGCTGAAGCCGGTGGATCTGGCTCTAAACACTACCAAGGACTTCTGGCGCATACGGCGGTGCTGGGCGCGGTGGATCTAAGCACGGCGGTG
Organism: Cenchrus fungigraminus; assembly: GCA_036936925.1. Lineage (NCBI taxonomy): Eukaryota > Viridiplantae > Streptophyta > Magnoliopsida > Poales > Poaceae > Cenchrus > Cenchrus fungigraminus. The sequence goes on from CM072777.1 coordinate 127,657,131, forward strand.
CCAGCGGATCTGTGCACTAAAGCTCTTGGCGGCGGATCAGAAACCCTAGCTGTTACGGGGGAATGGAAGTGAGAGGGGTCCCCGACCCTTCACTCGGCCTTTTATAACTGGGCCGCATAAGTGCGGTGGGCCGCGACGCCCCAAACGTCCCTTCGGATTCGGCGATATTCCCGGCGACCCAACGGATACATCGCCAACGGCTCATTCGGCCTAACGGCCACAGGTAGTAACGGCTCACGCCATACGGGAATCCATGCCCGCTGGCCTTCCGCCAATGGCCCCGCATCCATGGACTCATTATGCCCTACTTCAAGCCCCTTCCCCATCATTTTATTCAAGGTCTCCTGGCCTCTGGCGACCTTCGGGTCTATGATAACACCTTCACAAGGTCGACAGGTACTACCGCTTGGTATGTCGCTTCAGCTTTCACTAGCGTGCTTACGCCCCTGGCTCCTAGGTCCTGCTACCTTCTGGATCGCCTTAGCCTTCGTGGCTGGTTTATACTAATGGCCCCGTGCTTAAAGGCTCCACCGCACGTTGGCGACCTCTGGGTCAAGTAGCACCTCCCTGAGGTCGCTAAGGTCCTGCTACCTACTAAATTGCCTTAATGGCTATACCAACGGCCCTACGCTTAATGGCTCCACTGCCCGTTGGCGACCTCTTGGTCAAGTAGCACCTCCCTGAGGTCGCTAAGGCCATGCTGCCTTCTAGGTCGCGTAGACCTAAAGTTTCCAGGCTGACTACCTGCGTTGTGTCACTGCACAACGGTCGTGTCGATCCAGGTCGACACGGGTCCTTCGTCTCTACGACAGGCCTCCTGAAGGTCGGCATGCTATATCAGCCCTGCCGGGACCTTGGTACCCGTACCATTGCATCCTGGGCGCCCTTACAACCACTGAAATCATAACATTCCTCATGCAAAACTATATTTACAGCTTCATAAGCTACAAGGAGTTTGGCCCTTGGCCAAATTACAAAATACAAAGATATTAAAGGTCCTGAATTACCTTCCAAAGTGCTTACGACTCAATCTACACCAATAAGGCTTGTCGCAAGCTTTCTTTTAGCTTCATGACCTACTCGACGACCTCTACAGCCACTGTGGAGGCAGCTGCCACACAGCCACCTCTACTCGCACACCAACCGTCTCCTGCGGCGCCCAGCGTCAAGTCTGAGCTTCCCCGCAAGATTGCAGAAGGTCCGAGCTTTAACACCAACCTCGCCGGGTGGAGCGCAGAACTCACCAGCATCACATCAGGCCTACAAGTGTCAGGGCCGACGATGCAACTGCTACTTCATACTCCTCCTGGGTTCCTCGGCGGGACTGGGAGAAGAGGTCAATCGAGTTCTTCGAGCCTCGCTAGCATTTTTCTAGCTCCAAGCATGAACTACATCAACCCTACACTCCGGAGGGCGGACACAAGCCACTGGCTTGGCAATATTACTATACTGGATCATCTTGCTTCACCTTTGAAGATTGGTGCGGCTTGCTTTGAGGTTTGGGTGCCTATTTATACTGCAAAGCACCTGCCATTCGGTCTTATCCACAAACAAGCTTGTGTGGCATCTTCATCCGCGAGGTCCCTATACACTCGTGGAACACGAGGTCACTGTTTGCTCGTGGGAGGCATTGGCGCGCTTGTCCCCTACCTGACTGCATCCTGGAGCGCCTGTCTTTTGCGGCCGACAGCGACCTGTGCTGCATCCGCAAGCTGGCCCGTGACCGTACAGTGTACTCGCGATTCTGGTTGCGCCAGACCTGTCGCCTGCTGACCTCTGCAAGATTCTGGAGCTTTTGTCCTATAGCGTCGGTGTTACAAGAGCATCTGTTTCCTGAGCAGAAGGTCGTAGGTTCGGATTATTTCTCTTTTCTTCTTCTTTGGAGCATCAAACCGGTCATCCTGGTCGCTTTACTGCTCGGGGGCTACTACACTAGTGTGTCTTCGACACCCTATTTTCTTCAGGTCGCCTCGACCTAATGGAAGCCCGCTTCCATCACATCTCTGCTCGACCTACCCTTGGTAGGCTTGTTGACCTTTCTGAAGGTCGTGGCTGCTACTACAACATGCCTGACTCGGGTCAGGTCGGCGGTTCTGCAAGATCTACGCCTCGTCTTCACTTCGACCTCATGGCCCTTTGACCCAGAAGCTCGACGTTTAACTTCGTGCGCGCATCGGAGGGGTTTTCTTTTTTCTTTGATCCCCGTGCACCCTTCACGACCTCGACGGTGCCGCGCCTTGCTACTCTTCGACACAACCTCGCCTCGGCCGCTACGCCTACACGTCGATCGGGGCTTGAGAGACATGGGTACCCATGGGTCCTCACCGGCCAGGGTCCCAGGGGCCCCTGACAAGTGGACCCGACCTTCCAGAAGACCCGCCGACCTGCCAAGTAGGCCCAGCGACCTTATCCGCACTCCCGACGACCGCGGGCGACCTGATCAGGATCCCGGAAGACCCGCGAAGCCTGGCGTGCAAGTCAAGACACCGCGACCTGGCGCGCCGCCGCCTGTAGCTCCGAGTATCACGGGATACTCCTTGTAATCCGGGAGATATGCTTCCCGCAGTTGTAACCGACCCCGACACGGGTCAACCGACCTGGCATGCAAACCCTAGCTCGTCCTCCCCATATAAGGCGGCCTAGGGCTCCATGCACAGGGACAACTCATCTTCAACCTCCCGCATAATCCACCACAACTGGACGTAGGGTATTACTCTCCGGAGGACCGAACCAGTATAAACCCTTGTCTCCCTGTTCCTCGCCGCCATACTCGCCTAGTTCCGTGTGCATCCCGTGCATAACCACCTACGCTCTTAGGTCCCGGTCCTCCATTAACCTGCAAACCACTAGGGCAATCCCCTAGCGGATCTGTCCAGGTCTCACCCCCTGACAAAGATCTAAGAGTAGAAGATTGACCCTCAGCTTGAATCATGGATTCGACCTAAGGCTCGGGGGCTACATTCCATATGGAATGCGATTTCGGTAATCGCATTTCCATATGGATCTTTGATGCAAAGATTTCAAGAACGAAGCGGGTATTATTGAAGACCTTCAAGGGAAGTACTCGGGGACGCTTGGAAACAACTCGAGAAGACTTCAAGACTACTCATGGAGTTAGCTGGAGTACCTTCCAGCCTCGTGATGATTCAAGTACTATTGAATATTGAAGCTTGTGGAACTTGGGGACGCTTGGGAACTACTCGCGGAGACCTTCAAGACTACTTGGAGCATCACACTCGACTACAAAGTACTCGGGGGCTTGTCGACCGGGCATCCCTGGGCCCACCACGCATGTGGGCCATACCCGGGAGATGAGTTCCTGTACAACACTTGGATTACTCGACTAGTGAGCCACGATGCTGGTACCGTGAACCACAAGACAACACGGACAAGGGCTTGTACTAAGACTAGGATAGCTTTTCATACCTTGTATAGGCTACTCCGAGTCCTACTCGAATAGTACTCTTGTACCAATCCGACTTGTAACCCTGCCTCCCGTGGCATATAAGGCGAGGCAGGGACCCCTCTCAAAACATACGCAATCAATACAGAGCCACTCATCACACAGGACGTAGGGTACTACGCACATTGCGGCCCGAACCTGTCTAATTGTGTGCCCCGTGTCTCACCATCGTGTTCCTGATCTCGGCGAGCCCCACCGCACAATCTACTATTTCGGGTACCCCGTCGTAGGCTTAGTGTCTAAAACACTGACAGTATGGTTTAACTGCTAAGATTATTTCTGTCACTTTGGATAATGATTCTTCCAATACCACTGCAATTACCAAAATTGTCTGCATATGTTGGTACTCTGTTTTTGCATCTGTCGGGGATAGCCACAGGGGTCCCCTAATAACAGGGGAAATCACCCCTTTTTTCGAAAAATAACGAAAGCAAACAAGCAAACCACACCACGCACGACAGCGGCCCAGGGCAGGGCCCACGGCCCAAAAAAGCCCCAGCGGCCCATCGAAATAGCCAGCCTCGGCACTTCTCAGGCGGACCCCCGCCTCGCTCGAGGGCCGGGCGCTGTGCCGCGAATCTTCCACCTCGCTCGAGGGCTTGACGCCCCCTCGGGCGAGTGTCCGCCTCGCTCGAGGGCTTGACGCCCCTCGAGCGAGTTTCCGCCTCGCTAGAGACCTCCTCCGATCCGCGACACCACCCCTGCTCCCACGACCAGAGCATTAAATGCTCTGGCACGTCGCGGGCGCCCGGGTCAAAGGCGAATCCACGCCACGCCGGCCCTCTGACACCGCCTGGGAATCAGATCCCGGCGTTGTTCGACCAACCCGCACTGGGCAGCCATCCCCGGCGCTGTGCTGGTGCTGTGCGGCATGGCCGGTGTCATTCTGTGACACTGTGCCGCCTACTCCCGTACCTCCTCCACGCTGCGCCCCTCGAAAGGGGACAACGGCACCCTCGAACGGAGTACGGCCACCAATTCCCCGCCCGCCTGGGACGACGCCGTGACGCAAGGCCGGCGGGGCGCGTCACCTCCATCACCTCTGGGCGCTGTGCAGCCATCCCCGGTGCGGTGCGGCCATCCCCAGCGCTGTGGAGTCATCCCCGGCGCTGTGGAGCCCTGTCACGATGGGACGCCACCACGCCGGCCCCTGTACGACATGGGCACTCCCGCCATCGAGGCCCAAGAAAGAGCATGGATCATCCTCGAAGAGTGCACGGGCGGCGACCTGGCGCGCACACTGACCGGCGCCGTCGTACGAACGACGTGCGTCGCGTCCCCTCCGCTAGCTCCGGCGCCGTCCGGCCATCCCGGGCGCTGTGCGACTGGCCCAGGGTCCGTGCGATCATCACCAGCGCTGTGCGGACATCCCTAGCCCTGTGGCACCATCCCGGGCGCTATGCTGCCATCCCCGGTGCTGTGCGGCCATGCTCCGATGGGACGCCGCCACGCCGGGCCCTGTACAGCACCGGGTGCCCTCGTCAGCAAGACCCTCAAACGGGTGCATGGACGGTGGTCAGACGTGTACGCCGATCGAGTTACCCTCGAAGCTATTCCCCGACCAGCATATAGCCACCACGACACCGGCAAGTGTTGAGATGCCAGGACACCATCAAATCGCAAACGCTGTGTACCAGTACCACGATACTGTGTAAAACCCCGTGCGGCACATTTGTAAGCCGCCTCCCCTTGGTCTATAAAAGGAGGAGGCGGTCGCCCGGCCGCCGGGGGGAGGAGATCATCACTACACACCTACACTCATTCTCATTCGCATACTCGCTCCCTGATATTGGCACTTTGCCTCAATCACTTAGCAGGGACTTGGAGGCCTCTCCTCCTCTCCCGCCTTGCTTGTAGCCCCCCTCTACAGGCACCACCGGTGCAAATTAATACAGCGCGCACGCGCAAATCTGCTGGACGTACGACCCCGCGGTCGGAACCAGGATAAACCCGCGTCCCTGTGTTGTCATTTGCACTGACCATCGAGAAGCTGATCACAGCGTAACTTACTAGTTAGTGTCGGGACTAATCCTAACACCGACAGCATCAGCGTTGTGCTTGCCACATTATTAATCTTATTGTTAAATCTACTTTGAATGTGATTAATTCACACCTTGAATCATTTAGAACTGCTATTTCTTGGATAAATTCCTCTAACCAGCGCATTGCAGCGTTTAAGAGGTATTGCATTGCTGTGAATGTTCAGCCGAGAAAGTTTGGCCTTGATATGGATGTAAGGTGGAACTCTACATACCTCATGCTTAAGCATTTGGTTCCTTACAGGAGGACATTTAATGTCTTCATTGAAACTAACTATCCTAGATGTGAGGATGAACCTTTGCTTTTAACAGATGACAACTAGAATGTTGCAGAGAAGGTATTGTCATTCCTTGAACTGTTTTATGAATCTACTGTTCAGCTATCTGGTGTTTATTATCCTACTGCTCCACTTATGTTGCATCATCTCATTTTGATAGCTAAGCACTTGAAGGCTCATGAGAAAGATAAATTGCTTAGGCATGTTGTTTTACCTATGCAAGATGTCTTTCTTAAGTACTGGAGAAACATTCTTATGCTATACTCTTTTGCATTTATCTTGGATCCTAGAGCTAAATTAAAGGGTTTTTAGAATGTTCTTAGGCTGTTATCTAAGTTTAATGGTACCAATTATTCTGCTTATTTTACTGAGGTTAGAGGTAGCCTTGCTAACATGTTTAAGCTATATAATGATAAGTTTGGTGCAGTCACTTTAAAGTCTCCAGAACCACCCAGTACTGGTAAGAAGAAAACTGCTTGGGATGACATTTTTTCAAGTGCAGGTGATGATGATGATGATACATCTAACATTTTCTCAAGTCCTGGTAACAGTTTCTGCACCCCTTCCCTTCCTCTGTCTAGAAGAACTCCTGCAACTGCATTGCTGCATGCAGCAACCACTAGTGCATCTGCTGGAGTTTCTATGGGTAATGCTAATGAATTGTCTACCTACTTGGAAGGTGATACTATCACCCAATTTGCTGATAGCTTTAGCATTATAAACTGGTGACATGAACATAAATCTAATTATCCAATACTTTCCATCTTAGCTAGAGATGTTTTGACTGTGCCAGTTTCCACACTATCTTCAGAATCTGCATTTAGTACATTTGGCAGGATCATCGAGGAGCGGCGACGTCGATTGAGCCCGGAGATGGTGGAAGCGCTCACATGCACCAAGGACTGGAAAGCTGCAGAAGAGAGGTGGAGAACAAAGAACTAGAGGCGGCTTTTGCTGATATGTTTCCAGATGTTCATTCTGATCCAGTTGATTGAGCTAGGCACTTGGTCTGTAATAACTTAGATACTTGAACTTGATTTGTAATAACTTTGAACATGATTTTAATTTGATTGAGCTGGGATGTACTCTTTTTTCCTATCTAGAGTTTCTCATGGGGTGTGAGTTTTACCTAGATAGGTTTTTAATGAGGCAGCCATTGCACCAGCTCAAACTGAAAATGTGTGTTTTGTGTTCTGATTTTGTGAAGTGTACATTCATCATTTGAATGTACATCTCAATGTGAATGTGTTGTGATATGAATCAATGAATGTGAAATTGATCAAATGAATGTGTATGTGATGAATGTGAACTTTGTGAATTTGAAATTGTGCTTGGACATGTTTTGTCGAGTTGTTTGAGGGGTAATTTGTGTGATCGGGCTAGCCCGGCCCTAGCCCATCAGTGGCCTGTCGTGCTCGGACCGGCCCAGACCGGCCCGGGGGCCCTTAGGGCCGGGCCTGAGCTGGCAGTTCAGCCCGGTGGTCCAACACGTCCCGGCACGGAAAGGCGTCGTGCCTGTATAGAGCCGAGCTGCGTCGAGCCGGGCCAGATCGGGCTAGGGCCGAGCGGCCCGTTTGGACATCTATAATCGTGCCGTGCCAGTTCTAAGCACTATCGATTGTGCCTCAGGTCGTGCTAGGACCGTGCCTCGTGCCGCCAATCTTGGCTGACCCATTTGGAATACTACAGTGCCTTCTACTCTTGTGGCATGCATGCTAGCTGCATCTCTGTCATTGCAGCCGCCGTCACCAATAAGGTCCACGGGAATTGAAGCGTGCATTAGCGATTACATTACTGTAGTGCTGGCACTTCGATCTGCACTGCACTTGGTTGGAGCTCCACTACCAGCACCACCTTTAGCGCCACTCCACTGACCACTACGCAGCACGCACGGGATTTACAGTAGTACTAGTGCTCGTCACTGGAGATTAGATTACTCGAGCCATGCATGCAGAAAAACGTGAGGCGGCGATCGACCAGTGCGTCCGGCTGTGATCCATTTCGATCTGGGAGGAAGAAAACGCATGGAAAAAAACCGGCACGCGCGCGCGCGCTGACGACACATCACTTGGTCGCTCCGGCGCCAGCCGCCGCCCGCGTACTCGTCGCCGTTGTTGAGCCTCTCTACCGCTCTTATCCAACAGCACTGATCGACTGCGGCGTCAGTTGCCACTGACTCACTGTCAACACTGCTAACACGAACACGAACTGAAGTCACCGATCATCGCTTATATATATGTAGAAACTTGAGGAGCTAACACGTACTGAAGTCACCGATCATTGACAATTGAGCACCTAGACTAGCTGCAGAGATCGACACGGACATATGGGGCACAACTCCACCTGCAGGGACACGGCGATGAGCCTGCAGGCGGCCGTGCTGCTCGCCGCGCTGTGCCTGGTGGGCGGCGCCGCCGTGGTGGCGCGTGGCCAGCTGACGGACGACTTCTACGACGGCTGCTGCCCGCAGGCGGAGGACATCGTCAAGGCGCGCGTGTCCGCCGCGATGAAGGCCGAGTTCCGCATGGGCGCCTCCCTGCTCAGGCTCCACTTCCACGACTGCTTCGTCAACGTACGTGCTCAGGTTCACACGACTGTTATTATGTGCTGCATGCTGGTCAGTCAGTCACTGATCGAAAAACACGTACTGCATCTGCATGCACATGCACGCGCGGCGCTGCAGGGTTGCGACGGGTCCATCCTGCTGGACGGGAGCAACACCGAGAAGCAGGCGGGGCCGAACCTGAACTCGGCCAGGGGGTTCGAGGTCGTCGACGCCATCAAGGCCGACCTCGAGAAGGCGTGCCCGGGCGTCGTCTCCTGCGCCGACGTCCTCGCCCTCGCCGCCAAATACGGAGTCCTGCTGGTACGTCGTCGCCGTCGTCGTCCCTTGTTTTCCCAAGTCGATCGAGTAGTCCACCGAGAATATTTGCAGAGTGCTGCTTCAGTTCAGTACTGGTTGTGGTCAAGCAGCCATCGATTGATCACGCTGAAAACATACGACGACGTCTTATTGTTCTTCAGAGTGGTGGGCCGGACTACGACGTCCTGCTGGGCAGGAGGGACGGCCTGGTGGCGAACCAGTCCGGTGCTAACAGCAACCTGCCTGGCCCGTTCGATTCCATCAGCAGCATCGTAAATAAGTTCACGGACGTGGGTCTCAACACAACCGACGTGGTCGTTTTATCAGGTACGTAGCCGCAGCTCCATGTATTCCAGGTACGTGAGACATGCATGACGGCCATATGTGAACACTTTACGCCGCGTGCAGGAGGCCACACGATCGGCCGGGCGCGGTGCACGCTGTTCAGCAACCGGCTGTCCAACTTCTCGTCGACGAGCTCCGTGGACCCGACGCTGGACGCGTCCCTGGCGTCGAGCCTGCAGGCGCTCTGCCGGGGCGGGGACGGCAACCAGACGGCGGCGCTGGACGCCGGCTCCGCGGACGCGTTCGACAACCACTACTTCCAGAACCTGATCGGCAACAAGGGCCTCCTGTCCTCCGACCAGGGCCTCTTCTCCGCCTCCGGCGCCGGCGCCGACGCCAACGCCACCAGGGCGCTCGTGCAGCTCTACAGCGCCAACAGCGAGCGCTTCCTCTGCGACTTCGGCCGATCCATGGTCAAGATGGGCAACATCCTCCCCCTCACCGGCTCCGCCGGCCAGATCCGCAACAACTGCCGCGCCGTCAACTGATCGAGCCCGCTCGAGACGCCGCCACCGATCGTCGATCGATCACCTTGCAGCGTGTCAGTTTCCGATCGGATCGGCAAGGAATCTGTAACTGCCGCCGCTACAGTGTGCCTGATCGATCAATTATCAGTAGGTGCGCGTTGCGTTCGCGCGATCGATCGATGTTTTCTTGAACAAGCAAGAAAGAAAATAAATGCCATCGAGTGCTTTGTGAGAAACTTGAGATGCCCTTGACACGCTTGTATTCAATTCATACTATCTCCCGGCGGTCACCTAATCGCGTCGTGCTCCCCCCTTTCTGCTCTGTTCTGAGAATGATGCCTCGCCTTCTCTCCATGATTGGCGGTACTGCACATTAGGACTTGTGGGAGGAGTCGATGGATCTGCAGCTATCCTTTCCTGACGTATAAAGTGGCCAACTTATAAACAGCTACTAGAACATTCGGCGCGCGTTGCGCGCCCTATCCTAAACAAAACAATGGGTAGCCAAGACATTTAACACCTATATACAAAGTGTATGAAAGGAAGAAACAAATGCACTCCAAAATCTCTTAACAGGACGAACTCCAGTTCATACAATAGCTCACTTCAGTCCCTTTAAACATCAAGGTTATGTCGATTACACAGTTTACAGCACATCTAACTGTTTGACAAAACCTATGAACATGCCAACCAGCGAGCGATAGGCTATAACAGGCCATACACTACATGCTTTAGTTTGCCAATAATCCTTCCTTAACAGCCACCTGTGTTGCAATCTCAGTGAGGTATAAATTGAGAGAAATAAAGAACAAAAGAACACATCTTTTCATGCCTACATTCTTGCTCCAGTGAACAATTTCTATCTTCTTTACTTCCACGACAAAAGTCGTCATCACAGTTTCCTCTAAATCAAAGGTGAAAAGTATATCCATATTAATGAGACCTCACAACCAAAGGAAAATCCAGCATTGGTGGTGAAATATTAACAGGTAAAAAATTACAAATTTAGTTAACTGGAACAGGAAATGGATATCCTCCTTTCCTACGTTGGCCAGCTAATATGTTCTTTAGTCCATTGGATAAACTTCAGGTTATTCTGTCACTATTTATATATCTGCAAAAGGCTACATTTTCGGTTTTTTAGAAATATGGAACTCAACATGAAGTAGGTAGCCACAGTTGTTTACCATAATGTACATACATTTTAAATAATAAAAACAATGATTTAAGCTCAGCAAAGTCTACAAGAAGCCATCCCATGTTAAATGCAAAAGAAAGATGAATTGACAATCTTGGAAAATAACCATTTTGCAATACACAGTTACCAAAAGCAAAATGCTTGATGGAAATGTGTTGCCAGAATCAATTTCAGCACCTCCTTCACTTACAATGCAAGATACTTCCCATCCAAGCTAACAGAGTTTGAAACCGCTGTGCAGTAACCAGAAAACCATGTTTTACAATTGACCTACAGTAGCACCGGCAGCTCACATTGGTAATCCCAAGGCCAGCTTTGAACAGAATCTCTCTACCTGAACTGAGTTTACTTGTGATTTTATCTAGATTATGACGTTACCTCTCCACAACACAATAGAAATCGAGAATGGAGGTGACTTTAATACAATTGCTTACACAAATCAGTTCCAACTATCTCCACCCCATACTTAACATTGGACCAGCTGATATGAAAAATCTAAGAAAACACAGGACTCCAAGAGAAAAGGACTTCAGATATGAAAAGTGAGTGCAAATACTTACAGACACGGGCGCGGGAGCCGAAGCAGCGACCCAATCCCCTCCAAGACGAGGAGCTCGCAGCCGCCACACGCTGACACGGGCACAGGAGCCAAAGTAGCTACAGCCACTGTTGCCCCCTAGCCTCCCGGAGGTTATTATACTGACAATTGGAAGCTCCAACTCTTGTAGCACCCACACCTGCAAATTCTTTCCTGCCTCGTGAGAGGCTGGAAGGTACTTTCTTGGAGAAATTACTTCTTGCCGCTTTTCTTGCCTTTAAGACATATAATCAAGATCGAAGTTACAATGTTTCTAATCAAGATCGAAGGTACAATGGTTCTAATCACAAAAAAAGAATATATTTTTTCATGTAATACAGTCAAGGCTTTAGTGAGGAAATACACTAACCTATTTGTCTGGTATACAGGCCAAGTGACAAGAATCCCTAATAATCAACTACAATAACAATTGTGCAAAGCACCCAGGTATTCCAAAAAATACTGACACATGATAAGCACCCTGCTAATCTGCATTTCCAAGCACAACCATATGAAGTCGAAAAAACAGACAGGAACATATCAGTAAAAATTCACATCTACAAACATACTAACAAGGGCCCCTAGGGCAGTTTTATCAATGATCCATCAAAGAAGATGCATTGATGAACTATAGAGCTGGATCTACAAGGATTGGCTTGAGTTAACTGAAATGGCTAGATCTAAATTTAGAAGATAAACTATAAAGCTAGATCTACCATCTTGGCATTTTCCATGCGAGCTCTTGACGAACCTATTCACCGGATTCCTAATAGCATGACACACAATTCATCTAAGAAACAAGAATCTGATTCTGAACAATAGAAGAGCAAATAAACGCATCGACTGAGAAATCCATGTTTGTTGTTCTTTGCAATGCCTACCGTACGTTGTACGGTGGTGGTGTCTTCGTTCTACTTGGCTCCCTCTGTGTCCTCCGCCGTTGGATGTCGTCAGCATCACCTGGACGGGTGGATCCGGCCTCCCCGCGTCACGTTGTGGCCGGACGGGAGGCGCGTCGTCCGCGCCGTGCATCGTCGCCGCCTCCCCGCTGCCTACGTGGCGCCATGGGCGGCCGGAGCGCTCGCCCCCGCCGCCTCTACTGCCGCTCCGGGGCCCGTCGTCGCCTCGGCGTGCAAGAGGAAAGTTAAGCTGTGAATCAAATCAGAGAGAGAGAGAGAGAGAAGAAGAGAGAGAGTCGCCACCTCACCCTACCTCATCGTTGAGGATGCGGCCGCCGCCACCAACCTTCGTGTATCCGAGCACCGCGAGAAAGGAGGGAGTCGAAGCGGGCAGGACGGCGGGGAGCCGGAGACACAGCCATCTCCGCCGCCTCCCCGACCCTTCTCCTCCCCGCCACCGGCGTCCGTGGCCCTTACCTGCGCCGGATCTGAGGAAGGGAGGCTGCGGGGAGGAGAGGGAGAGAGAGAGGGCGGTAGAGGCTCAGATCTCGCAGGTCCGAGCTGACGGCCGCGCAACCACCCACTGGCCAGGGTTGCGCCGTGCCGAGCTCTGCCGGAGAAATGGGGGGAAGGCTGCGGCGGCGGAGAGCAGGGAGGGAGACGGCGGCGGGGGGAAGAGGAGAGCAGGCGAGAGGGGAGGCGGCGGGGGAGGGGATGGAGGAGAGTGAGGGTAGGGTTTGGACGCGGGGGGGGGGGGGGGGTAGGAGGCCGGGGCTGGGGTGGTGGGAGGGGGCGTTCGAAAAACATCCAGGGGTGTCTTTGTAAAACGACAATTCCCGCTTCTCCGTGTAGAAATGAAGTTTAGATCGAGGGCGTTTATACAAATGTTTTGAACGTGTTTACTGTACGTTATGGACTTCCTCGGTCGTTTCGTGATTGCGTGAAAAATGGAGGGCTTTTTCGCAAAGTGGCCGAAAACGTGGCCGAGCGACACGTACCCCCGGGAACGCGGAGAGCGCAGCAAAGGGGGTGAGGTTTTAAGAAAAGAGATTTCTACCTTCACTAGGTACTGTGAAGTAGTACGAGGCCTGATCGTGACCGGGAAACAAGAAGAGGCCATCATCGTTATCCCTGTGAGTTATAGCCGTGGCCCCTCGCTCCTTTCATTTTTAGCAAGCGTGTTAGGGATTTTTCTAAAAAAAATATTTAGAGGTGCAATTCAGTTGCAATTTTCTCTTAAAATATACCATCAGTGGCTATAAGTCAATGTTCTATTACAAGATATTTGAATACTAAAATATTTGTATCCCGTTGACTGACAACCTTGCACACGGTAGGCAGCTGCTCGTGGTCGACCGCAGCAAACCAAACTAGTTGTCGTACGTACTGCATCTGCATTATGGTGTTGGCACTCTATCAACGGCTAGCTTATGACTTGCGAGATTAGGATTAGGTGCGATGGCAGGCTATCTAGTTAAGACACCGAGAGATATCCCCATCCATGCAGAGACAGTGATTATCTGATATGAAATGCGTGGTGACTTCAGCTCGCGCGCCCCGGCAATGCACGCTGGGCGCAATCCGACTTGTGAAAACGACGCGGTGGCGGAAGCGTAGCCAGCTGAAACGAAAATGTGCTGCCGACCCGAACGAGGTGATTTGCCATTTTGCCCATGCATGCTTCAGATGCAAGGAAAGGCGCGCGCTCCCTGCGCCCAAGCAAACGGGCACAACTACCAGCTGATGTGAGCACCGCGTGGCTATAAGACTCGCGCCCGGCGCGAGAGTGAACCGACGACGACCGATCGAGGCATACGCGACGACGCTGTGATTGTGAGCGCGCGCGCAGCAGAGCTTGGCAAGATCATCAATGGCGTCGTCGTCGCGCCGTGGCATGTCGTCGTCCGGTCCTCCTCCTCCTCCTCATCGTCAGCTGGCCGTCGTCCTCCTGCTGGCCGCCGCCGCCGCGCTCGGGTTCCAAGAAGTCCGTGGCGGCGCGGCGCAGCAGATGTGCGGCGAGTACTACGACCGGACGTGCCCCGTCGCGCACCGGATCGTGCGGCGGGTGCTCAAGAAGGCGCACGAGGCCGACCCCCGCATCTACGCCAGCCTCACCCGCCTCCACTTCCACGACTGCTTCGTCCAGGTTAATGGGAAAGGCCACAGGCCACAGCGCCCCCACGTTTTGCTTATTGCTCCGGCTCTGCCCGCGCGCGCCGTTCTGAGAATTCGAGCTCGTGTCGTGAACTGCTTCTTCTTCAGGGCTGCGACGGCTCGATCCTTCTGGACAACAGCACGAGCATCGTGTCGGAGAAGTTCGCGACGCCCAACAACAACTCGGCGCGCGGGTACCCCGTGGTGGACGCCGTCAAGGCCGCGCTGGAGGAGGCGTGCCCCGGCGTCGTCTCCTGCGCCGACATCCTCGCCATCGCCGCCAAGATCTCCGTCGAGCTGGTCAGGCTTTTCTTTTTCTCTATCCTGCAAATTACTGTACACAACGATTTCGATCGATCGATCCACCATTTTAGCGCTCACTAATCGACGCAAGTAGTACGACGTTAAACTCGTGTGGATAGCTTGAAGCTGTTAAATATGGGCCCGTTAAATATTAATGAACTGATGATTAACAAACCGGCATTGTTCACGAAGATTTGACGCGAGCACAGCAACAAACTGTCGACTGGCTCTGCACTAGGTAGCATGCTTGGCGGTCCGGCAGGCAATAATTCCAAAGCCGTCGGTGCAAAATAATTGAACTATAGCTGTGGAGATCTATGAGAAGAAACTGACAAAAATCGCTCATTTTTTTTTTTGCATGGAAAATAGCTCAATTCTAAAGGCATGCAAAACAGTAGTACTAGGACGGCTCGACCATCGGCTTTCAGCACGGTCTCTACTCTCTAGTTAGGTCGCGCCAATCGTTTCCGTGCCGCTCTTTAATCCAAGTCCAACACGGCCACATGACGCGTGGGTCCCGTCCGTGTCCTCATGCAGTCCGGCGGGCCTCGGTGGCGCGTGCCGCTCGGCCGCCGGGACGGCACCACCGCCAACATCACCGCCGCCAACAACCTCCCGAGCCCCTTCGACAACCTCACCACGCTCCAGCAGAAGTTCGGCGCCGTCGGCCTCGACGACACCGACCTCGTCGCCCTCTCAGGTAAAACACAGATCGACCCAACCGGCCAACCCCATCGTCATCTACCCTGGTGCCTCTCGTCGTCAACCTGCAGCTGCAGGAACAGAGATGAGATCGAGATCATGGCCATTTGAGCTCGCTCTCGCTGCGTGCGTGCAGGGGCGCACACGTTCGGGCGGGTGCAGTGCCAGTTCCTGACGCCGCGGCTGTACAACTCCAGCGGGACCAACCGGCCGGACCCGACGCTGGACAGAGGGTACCGGGCGTTCCTCTCGCTGCGGTGCCCGAGGGGCGGGGACGGGACGGCGCTCAACGACCTGGACCCGACCACGCCGGACGCCTTCGACAGCAACTACTACACCAGCATCGCGGCGCGCCGCGGGACGCTGCAGTCGGACCAGGCGCTGCTGTCGACGCCGGGCGCGCCGACGGCGGCGGTCGTCGGCCGGTTCGCCGGCAGCCAGAAGGCGTTCTTCAAGAGCTTCGCGAGGTCCATGATCAACATGGGGAACATCCAGGTGCTGACGGGGAGCCAGGGTGAGGTCAGGAAGAACTGTAGAGTGGTCAACGGAAGCTAATCAAGCGCCCGCGGAGGATTTATACGTGCTGCTGCTAGTAGCTGTGTAAATGTGGTATGCTCAAGTCAAACTGTGTGAGCAGTACGTTGTGCTGTAATGTATGATATGCCTGCAAACACGCAGTGTGTGTATAATTGAGATTTTGATGCAGCGATCAATTTGTTTGTTTGTTGTTTTGCCATGGAGATTCAATAAAGTGATATCTGCATTTTGTTCAATATAAGGTAAGGTAACTCGCATGAGCACGAAATTGCCGCGAAGGGTCAAAACTTGCAAAGTTCGGTCCATTCATCCATTGTCAACCCGAGGTTCGCTAGATTGACTGTCGCGTCTGATGAAAATCATGTGGCAAGCCCTATTGCATTTGATGCGGAGCTGCGACCAGGGCCGCCCAGGCCAAGGCCCTAGTCACAGCCCAGCAAAGTCCACAACCCCTCTTAAATTTTAAGCCCAGAAACTAATTGTTACAGCCCAGATTAAAGGCAGCGGCGGACAGCTAGCAGCACGCCCTTGCGCGACAGTTCGAGGCCACGAGGCGCGGGGATCTCCGCGGCCGCCGCATAGCCTGCACCATCTCCACGCGCTCTACCCGTGACCCCGCCGGCGGCCGCCTGGCACCTGGTTCTCTACCCGCCGCCTACCACCTCCCTGATCCGAGCCTTCGCTAGTCAACCGGCCGCCTTTGGTGCCCTGCTACGCCCGGCATCTGCTAGAGTGCTGAGTGCTGGAAGAAGTCTGCCACAAGCCACCGTCGTCCACCGGGCGCTGGCCGTCGGCTAGAAGGAGGAAGCCGGTGTCCATAAGTCTTCTCTCTAATCTCGAGAGCCTCTCAGTTAGTCAATTTCCAAATTCCCATTCAATACATTAACTAAAATTCGATACTGCAATTTTAGATTTGTAATTGGTAGTACAAAATGAAGATGAGGAGAACTTTGGCATCTTATTTCTCTCGGATTTCTTGCCACGGAACGAAACTGAATGAGGAGGAGCAATTGGAACCCCTTCCATTGGAGCTTGAGACCAAGAAATTTTGGCCCTAGTCGTGAGCCAAAGCTGGCTCCGCCACTGAGTACATATATAACTTGGAGGTCAGTAATGATTGATCGAACAATTGGTATAATTATGAGTTCAGTGAGTAATCTGAGCATGATGTAATTTTTCCAAGCAATTTATAAAAAACCCAACTATGTTATTAGTGTCAACTACATAATTAATCAAGAAACTTAACCTACATATTGTGCTTTCATTAATTAGTACCATATCACTGTTGATCCAAATATCCCAAAAAAGTGGTGAATGGGGCATGTGCCCCATTCCTCTATCTGTAAGTGTGTATGGTAAGTTTAATCTGTCACTAAAAATTGGTGAAGAAGATCACAACATAAAGTTTAGAGTCTGTTGCCTTCACCTACATACTTTATTAGACTAATCTAGTGGTTCGAGTTAGGTCCGAAACATTTGATGGACCGCGTCATGGCGCGATCTAAGTGACAATCATGCGCCCTGTTCGTTCGGCTTATTAGCCATCAGCCAGCAGTACTTTTCTCTCAGAACAAACCAGCCATCACCAACCAGCCAGCAGTACTTTTCACTCAGAACAGACCAGCAGCAGCAATCAGCCACCAGCCAAACGAACATGCTGATGGTCTTGACACCCCTGTCTGCTCAGCTCTTCTGCAACTCCTGCCAGAATTCCGCTCTTCGACCCATTACCTGGGAAGTGGTCGGTACACGTCGTTCTGGTTTGATCACTAGCTTGGCCCCCGGCCTGCGACCATATGGTTTCTTATCACTTTCATCTAGGTTAACCATAACACAATCTACAAAATTCAAATTGTTTTCTTTTTTTTAAGAAGAATTCAAATGGACTATAGCAAATCCGACTCGCTCACCCGATGATCCGATCCGACGGTTCACGTGTACGACGGCTCACCATTTGGAGGCTTTGGAGCTGCCTGGCTCAGGCAGGCGGCAGCTGCCTACCAGGTTCGATCGGATCCGAAATTCGACGCGTGCCGGATCCGATCGGCGCGCCTGAAATTCGACGAGAACCCAACCCCAACAAGGCAACCAACGCGCACGACACGAGCCGGATTCAAACGATTTCAAAAGGGCGACCCCACCGCCGGGGTCCACGACTCCCGTTTCCGCCCGCGCCACACGCCATGGCCTCCCCGCCGCGCGGCCAGCCCGCCACCGCCGCGGCGCCGGCGCCCGCGGCCACCACGTCCCCGCAGGTGCCCGCCGCCTCCCAGCCGCTCCCCCGCGCGTTCCTCGCCGCCTCCTCCCCACGCGCCGCGGCGGCGGCGGCACCACCGGTGCCCCCGCTCTTCACCGGCCGGCCGCTTAACCCTAGCGCTCCAGGCCACACCTCCCCCGCGGCGCCCCACGGCATCCTCTACCCCGTCACGAAACCCGTCTCCACCTCCGCGGCCGGGCAGCTCCGCCGCGTTCCCCCCATGGCCGTCGGGTACCCCCGCGCCCACCCCGTCGCCGTCCCCATCGCGCAGCCGCCGCAGCCCCTGGTGCACTCGCAGCCCCGTTCGTTTGCGGCCGTGCCTCGGGCTCTGGTGGCGGGTGTGGTGGCGCGTCCCGAGCAACAACCTCCGCGAGGAGTTCCAATAGCTCCGCAGCCCAAGGTTCGTGAGTTCTGAATGGAAGGGGAATTGGACTGAAGCTTGAACCTCATCGATTCTCTTCACACTTTGGTCATCCTTCAGTTGAATGTTTGTCTTTTGCCTTGGTTGTCATGTAAATTTTAAATACTATTTCTGGTTGTGCACATTGCTAGGGCCAGATAGGCAGGATTGGGCGTTTAATTAATTATAACAAGAGAAATCGTTAGTGGGTACCAATTATATAGTTTATATAGATTATCTGGCATGCTAAGGTGGAAATACTGTGATTTATGGTAACTTGAGTGGTTAGAAATTGGTAATTCAGCCCTAGTAAATTGCTGGTGGGAATACAGCACAGTACATGTTGTTAAAGCATGTTAAATGATTTTAGATGGTGATAATCTGTTTCTGGTATGGTTTTGGTTAGGATGTATTAATTTTGGAGCCCCCTTTAATATTAATATTGTTTTGTACTCTTGTATTGGAACTTCTTAGGTTAATCCAGTCCCCCCTGGTGCTCCATCTAGTGAGCAGGTCAACCCAAAGGATAGGTATACGACAAAACAACAATCATGTATATGTTTTTTTTTTTTGCTTTTGGAATGAAAATTTCTTACATCACAATTTTGCATTTCTCTACACTTCTGGGAAACGAGCAGAGAAGACTCTACGATTGTGGTGATTAATGACCGCAAAGTAAGTGCTTAATAGTTTACATTTTCTTTTGCGCTCACTTAGCTAGTAGTGGTAGCATCAGCAAATGGCTTAGAAGATTGAATGATTTCACTTTTCATATGGTTTGAATATGTTCAACAAATATTCTACACATCAATATATCCTGGGTTCTATGATGGCACACTGGTATAAGTTTGTAGTTATACTGATGAGTGGTTTTCTATTTCATAAGGTACGATATTCCCAACAGAGTTTAATATTTTGATACAGAGATGGAAAAGCTATGACACTTTTTTTAGGGAGTAAAGATACGACAATGTTAGTAGCTCATGTCAATTTCATTTTCCCATTGAAACCAAACAACCTGTTTCTGTTCCATTTTCCCGTTCTCCCAAAGAGTTACGATCATACTGATAGTCTGATACTTAAATAGTTTCTACTACTGAACACATGTTTTTTTGATGCTTTATTTGTTATCTTGTTAAACAAGGTGGGTTGCACACACATGAACTGACATTTCTTTTGGCTCTTCATTGGTTTCTATAAAGGTTAACTTGCTGGACAGTGAGTCAGGATCCTTGTACGCTCTTTGTAGATCCTGGGTGCGCAATGGTGTTCCACATGAAAGTCAGGTTAGCCCACTTTTCTTCTTTCAGATGAACCCCAGTGGTTGGTTGCTTATTAAATTGCTCTGAGATAGGTTGTGGTTCTTTTAATACGTAATTTCTCTAAATCAGCTCAATCGAACTTGTCTGAATTGTTGTTATGTGGAGTTGCATGTTACTTTTGTTGAAATTATGAGTGTTTTGAGATAAATATTTATAAGATTTATGAAAAATAAAACAGGCTCCTGGGTAGAACTTTTGATCAGTATGGATCTAAATTGAAGTCTGTTATATTATTTTCAAAGTTAAACGTTGGTCTTTTTCCTTGACAAATTTCGCTTGCATGTATTCGTTACATAGTGCGATTTGGTTGCGAGCAATTGCAAGAAAGTACTAGGTGCTCATCGGGGATTGTCTAGCCATGAAGGCAAAACACAGTTGTACTCTTCGATAACCAGTGGGACGTGGGAGTCATATATGTGTTTACCTGTAAATGCAGTTTCCACTTTCCAGTATACAATTGGATTTTTTAACGGGACAATTGCCCTGTTTCTTTTGGAGGACTTTAATTTAAGAAACATCCTGTCTACACCTGAATACTGTCTTCTGTGTGTATTGATTGCATTACCCTTTTCTTATTAATTTGTTTCATACTCCAGATACCTCCCTACACTTTCTTTTCTCAATGTGTGAATGCATCTGCAGCCCATACGCTAGATTTTTTTATATTTGCGCCATATTATCCACATGCTCACATTGTTCTTTTCAGCCAAGCTTTGGAAATGGTGAACCAATTCTTCCAAGACCTTTGCCTGCTTCAGTTGTAGATTCTAGGATATCAGATAAAGAAAATAATGATGCTGCAGATGTAGGTTCAGATGAAGAGCCGCAGAAGGTACATTTGTCCTTTCGTAAAATCTACTTTATAAAATTTTCCTGCTTAGCTATTTTGTTTTAACTAAGGTAATTTATTGCTGATCAAGCACACTATGACGCATACAACTTGGATAGATTCTAGCAACTTCAGATTCTACTAGTCTGTATTTCAAATTTGCCTGGCCTTTTTATGATTAGCATTCTGATATTGACTTGCAAATTTCATTTTCTTGCTGGTTCCTGCCTTTAGGCCTTTTAATTTTACACATTTTATTTCTTCCCCCTCCTACCCTTCCATTTTTCCATTTACAGAAGTACTTGCCAAGTTCTTTACCCAACATTAGGCCACTCTTGTTTGGTCTTTTGCTTAGGAATTAATTTTCTTTTCGAAATCAGTACTTTTTATTTGTTGCTAGGAAGAGTTAGATCACAAACAATTTAAAATCATGTGGCATCTGGCTATAGGATACCAGAGGCAACATGTTGGAAAGATTGGTGTCATGTGTATGTGTTCTACTTCTACCACTTTACCATAATAATTTTGTAGCCAAATCTCTTTCGTTCTTTGATTGTTTAGGGTTTAGTGTTTCTTCTTCTGTAATGAAATTCTTGTTCAAGTAGAGTTACTTTACTGTGATTATGTGCCATCTACCATTTTGTGGTCTATTGAATGCTTTTCCAAATTTCCACCTTTTTTTTTCTATCACAATTCACAAGTAGCACAAATGTTTTCATGACATTCTAATTTCATAAGTTTTACTATGTATCTAGACATAATATATATCTAGGTGCATCCCAAATGGTATGTATCTAGAAAAGCCAAAACCAATTAATTTGATTTTTCATCTTGCAGAATGCTGATGGTGAATATAACACAAGTGACTTATTGAAGCAGCATGTAAAACGTGCAAAAAGGATACGTGCTGGGTATGTTTTTTTCCTCGATTTGGCTGCCTCAATCTTTATAGTAGTGTCATTTAATTATCATAATAATGTTATGCAGAAACATGTAAATGCCTCTGAAGAGCTGTTATAATGTAGATTAGTAAATGCTTTTCTATATTCAACCTAGCTTTTTTTCTTGGTAGAAATGCAGATTTTGTAAACAAAAAAGCATATCAAGAAACATGAACACAAGGTAGTGATTCTGATTGTACAGTCAGCTGTTCCACTCCTTAATGGCAAATGCTTCTTTGACAGGTTGCAGAAGGAAAGGCTTCGTCGGATTGAAAGATACAAGCAGCGCCTTGCACTTCTTTTGTAGAAATGACCTTTTGACAGTATCTATTTAACAGAATAAACTGAAAGCATAAGCATGACATTGTATGTTTAGGAGCTTTCGTTTTGTATCTTTTTATTACCAAATTATCTAATTAATGAACTGAGATCTCTAATGCTTCTCATCATATTAAATGGGGATGAAGTGTGTGACTTAAAATGTGTTTGAAGCTTATTCATTTGGGTGTTCTACGTTCAATTTGTGAGAAAAAATGCCAGTTGTGCTCAAGTTTGTTGACTTCATCAATTTTCTCAAGGTGTGGCATTGCTCCATCAAATTGATTCTTTTTTTCTTTTTATTTCGAGAACGTGTGTGATCACTTATGTCATCGAGAGGATTTTTTTTTCTTTATTTGAGATGTGAATCATTAAATGATTCTATATACTCAACTCAAGTAATTACTCTCTCCGTTCTTAAATATATGACGTTTAAGATAAGAAAATTAGTTCATATTTAAGGATGGATGGAGTAATAGATTTACACGTCGAACAAATTGATGGAATCAACACGCTCTCTTTTCACGGCAATGAACAATATAATAACCCGTGCTTCAGAACAATACCAGCTTCAGTTGACCACCCTGCAGTCCTTCCTGACCTCCCCTTTGCTCCCTGTCAGTGGCGCGATGTTGCCCATCTTGATCATGGCCGTCGCGAAGCTCTGGAAGAACTTGGTCTGGCTGTGGGCGAACCGCCGGACGATGGGCGCGGTGGATTCCGCGCCCTCCTCCGGCGCGGAGAGCATCGCCTGGTCGGACCTGAGCAGGCCGCGGTTGCTCTGGATGTTGTCGTAGTAGCTGTTGTCGAACGTGTCCGGCGTGGTCGGGTCGAGGTCGTTCAGCGCCGTGCCGTCGTCGTCGCTCGCCGGGCAGCGCCGCCGCAGCGTGGCGAGGTACCCGTGGTCCAGCGTCGGGTCCGGCTGCTCCGTGCCGCTGAAGTTGTAGAGCCTGTCCTGGATGGACAGGCACTGCGCGCGCCCGATCGTGTGCGCTCCTGCGAGGTGCAACGAGGGGCACGGTCATTTTCTGAGTTCGGCACGCCACGGCTACGTACGTGCCACGCGCGGCGAGGCGAGGTTGCTGTTACGACGGCGCATATGCTATCGTGTGCTAAAAAAAATACCTTGGAGCGCGACGAAATCGGTGTCGTCGAGGCCGACGTCGGCGAACTTCTCCTTAAGATCTTTCAAAGGTTCCGTGGGGGCCGGGAGGTTTTGGGCGCCGTCGAAGTCGGCCGCCCTGGCGTCCCTGCGGCCCAGCATCACCCTCCAGTACGGACCTCCTGCCTGCTCGTCCGATCAGAAAATTGCACACGTATCAGTAAATTCCGTAACAGCAGTTGCGCTCCGTAGCCCCCGTGAGTAACTTTTACGTGGGCACCGGCCGTTTACGTCGTGTCATCAGGGAATAACTGACCAGCTCAACGGAGACCTCGGCGGCGAGGGCGAGGATGTCGGCGCAGGAGACGACGCCGGGGCACGCCTCCTCCAGGGCAGCCTTGATGTCGTTCACCACGGGAAACCCGCGCGCCGAGCCGTTGTTCGGGTCGGCTGCCTTCTCGCTGCGCATCGTCGGTGTCTCGTCGAGCAGCAGCGACCCGTCACAGCCCTGCACGCACACGACCAGTAATCGAGCACTCAGGTTAGATCCTCCGGATCGCATGGCATGAAGCGGCAGCGGCAGGCGCTGGGGATTGCGCTAGCTGCGTCTGCGTGAAGCGTGCACGTACGCTGGCGAAGCAGTCGTGGAAGTGGAGGCGGAGGAGGCTGGCGAGGATGCGCGGGTCGCCGGTGCGCGCCTCCTGGATCACGCGCCGCACCGTGTCGTAGACGTGCGGGCACGAGTCGTCGTAGTACCCCGTGCTTAGCTGATGCGCCCGCGCGCCGCCGCCGAGCGCCGCGAGGGCCAGCACCGCCGCGCACACGGCTACGGCTGCCGCTGGCATCATCGCCGGACGCGCCATCTTTGTCGAATGGCTCTTCCAAACCTCTCCTCTTCCGGGCTTGTCTGTCGCGTGTGCAACAAATTAACTTTACCGCTAGCTCGCCGAGCCTCGCCCGGTGCTAGCTCACTTGCTTTTGCTGTGAGCTTTGTGGAGCCTGGCATGTCCATGGCGATGGCTCTTCTACTTATAGCTAACACTGCAACTCTGGCAAGCGAGGTCTTGACATGTTCCCGGCGCGTGCCCTTTCATGCAATGATCAAACAGTGCGTGGACTCACTCCAGCGACGCGTACTGGCTCCTTCGGAAAGGGTCTCTGTTTTCACTTTTTTGCAGAGGCGACGGGGAAATGGTCCTGCATAGAGCGGTAAATTGTTGCTGCGCACATGGCACAACTAATCGCGTAAGATGTTGCAAAAGTGCGTATGAATATGCGCTGGCGATGTTGTCAGTGGTAGAACTTCTGCTTTAGTCGAAGACTTCATGAGCCTGCCAAAGACTTTCGTTAGAACTTCACCGTCACCGGAGTAGTTTAATGTTAAACTTGTGAGTTAGTCTCCGTTTAATTTTCATGATTCGGAATCAGTCTGACACCGAAACTTTTTGCGTGTTTCGAAGTGTCGTGCAGGGATCTACTGGAGGACATGTTCCTCGAATTAGCATGGGTGTGTGTGTGTGCGCCAAAATTTTCCCCACACAGTGGTGATGTGACTCTAGCAAGTTCCATGTTGCATCAGCCGTATGAAATCTGATTTTGTTGTACCACTTCTCATTTTTGTTGTTGTGAGAATGAATCAAAGCATCAAGAAAATTCTTTTAAGAAGATCAGCAGAGAGACGAAATGCAGCATCGTCACATTGTGTTTCAAATATCAGCACTCCATGAAGAAGTTTTTTTTTATATTTAATTTTCTTCGATTTTACGAAAATAAATAGTCGGATTCAACATTGGCAGAAATAGTCACGAACCGCCGTTTGAAACGGCGGTTGGATCCCTGCCGCCGTTTCAAACGGCGGTAGGAACCTACCGCCGTCACAAACGGCGGTTAGTACCTGCCGCCGTTTCAAGTGGCGGTAGGTTTGCAACAGTGGCGGCAGGGCCGGTATGGGTGGCGGTAGGCTGGCTGGCAGCTACCGCCAGTTGAAACGGCGGTTTCGTTAAGCCTACCGCCGTTTCAACTGGCGGTAGGCTTTGTTTTCGGTTTTTATTTTTTGGTTTTTTGGTTTTTGTTTTTTCTCAAACAAAGTAAATAACAGGCAACTGAATACGAAAATACATAAAATAATTAGAACAAACAAAGTACTGTACACGACAAGTGTCCAAATACAAATCTAAATACGACCGCGTTTCGTCGGTCGTGGCGGACCCTGGTGCTCCTTCCTCCTCGCCGCTGCCGCCGCCCTCTGCGCAGCCCTCGTGTGGTGGGTCGGGTACGTGAGGGGGTCGCGTGGATGGCGATCGCGTCCTCCGACCGCCGGCTCGGGGAGCGGTGTCGCTAAGGGAGCACCTGAGCCCGACGGGACAGCCCCCCCTCCGGTCGCTGCCTGTGGAGTCGCCGAGCCCGACGAGACGACCCCCCTCCAGTCGGTGCCTGTGGAGTCGCCGAGCCCGACGAGGCCGCCCCCCGTCCGGTCGCCCGCGCCTCCGCCTCCACTGACGCTGCCGCGTCCAACGCCTCGCCTGCACGCCGTGCCGAGTCGTGGAAGTCCTCCATCATCGCGCGTTGCTGCTCCTCCGTCTGCTGCGTCGGCTGGGTCACAGGCGGGGCTCATGTCAGCTGTGTACCACCGATCTCGTCGGCGCTGCCGCCGAACAAGTCGGCCAACGGAAACTCCAGCGGTGGTGTGTCGCCACTGTAGTAGTCATCCGAAGCAGGTGTCTAAAACAGTGGCTGTTGCTGAACAGGTGGCTCAAACACTGACTGTTGCTGCTGAACATGTGGCTCAAACACTGGCTGCTCCAGAACCGGTGAAGCTGCTGTCCACGACGAAGGCCCCGGTCCCGTAGGTATTGGTGGTCTCTCTATAAAAATATTTGATCGTCATGGACCAAAATATGGCGTGGTCTCTCTAGATAATATAACTAGCAACAAAAAACATGTACCTGTGGCGTAGAAAGCACTCGGCTGCGGCAGGTACGGAGCGGACGCAGTGGGCGCGATCGGTGGACGTGTCGAGGACGAGGGTGCCTGGTACGAAGCTGAGGTGGAGGCACAGCTGCTGGAGGAGGAGGGGTGGCGGGGAAGGAGGTAACCCTCGTCACCGCGGAAGTTCACCGCCTGCATGATCCGCTGGCTCAGGCCCACCATCTTCTGCAGCTCTGTCCGTATCCGGTCCTCTGGCGCGCCGGGACGGCGCACCACTCCGACGAACCTCGCGAGAGGACGTCGCGCCACGGCTCGGGGGGGGTCAGCAGCCCCCATGGGCTCCCCTGAGCACGGTAGCCTGAAGAGGAGGGCCACATCCTCCAAAGTCACCGCCATCTCCCCCCAGGGGAAGTGGAAGCTGTGCGTCTCGGGGCGCCACCGGTCCAGGAGCGCGCATACCAGCTGGTAGTCGAAGCCAAAGTGCGACCTACGCTCCGCCGGTCGCAAAGTGGCCCGCATGAGATCCCCCTCAACCAAGCGCGCTAGAGGAAGAAGCCCTGCTACGCGTAGCCTGCACCACAAAACGCAAATAAATATTAATTACGAATTTAAATAAGGAAATACAAAGATACGAAGGTGTCGTATTACACACTTCGGACACCAACCGGGGTGAAGCGGCATGTAGTGCCCGGGGCCTCTAGAACGCACGGTCCCTAGCTCTGCCCCGCAGATCGCGAAGTGGTAGGACCGGTGCGCCCTGTCTGTCCGCTCGTCGAAGAGCTCGGGCAGCACGTACGGCAGGGGCTCCCGAGGAGGACGAACAGCACCAACAGGGGGCTGCGGACCCGCCGCCTGCTGCTGAGCCATAGCTGCAAAAAAATGAAATATAAAGTCACACATAATTTCTAAGAATTTCCAAAGCATTTTATACAATTTCTAAAGTATTTCTAGGAATTTCCAAAGCATTTGTATAATTTCTATAGTATTTCTAGGAATTTTCAAAGTATTTCTACAATTTCCAAAGCATTTATAGGAATTTCCAAAGCATTTCTACAATTTCCAAAGCATTTCTAGGAATTTTCTTCGGTTTCTACAATTTCTATAGTATTTCTAGGAATTTCCAAAGCATTTCTACAATTTCCAAAGCATTTCTACAATTTCTATATTATTTCTAGGAATTTTCTTCGATTTCTACAATTTCTAAAGTATTTCTAAGAGTTTCCAAAGCATTTGTACATTTTCTATAATATTTCTAGGAATTTCCAAAGCATTTCTACAATTTCCAAAGCATTTCTCTAGGAATTTCCAAAGCATTTCTACCAATTCCAAAGCATTTCTAGGAATTTCCAAAGCATTTGTACAATTTCCAAAGCATTTCTACAATTTCTATAGTATTTCTAAGAATTTTTTTGATTTCTACAATTTCTTTAGTATTTCTAGGAATTTTCAAAGTATTTGTACAATTTCTATAGTATTTCTAGAAATTTTCAAAGTATTTCTACAATTTCTATAGTATTTCTAGGAATTTCTAAAGCATTTCTACAATTTCTAAAGTATTTCTATAATTTAGAAACTATCTAAAGTATTTATAAGAATTTCTAAAGTATTTCTATAATTTCTAAACTATTTCTAGATTTTTTCTAAACTATTTCTAGGATTTCTAAACTATCTCTATATTTTCTAAACTATTTCTAGATTTTTCTAAACTATTTCTACCATATTGACTAAATATACAAGAAAAGTATTGGAAACATACCTGATGGACATCGAAGAAGACCACGAGGAATACAAGAGGAGAGGGGGAGGCGCAGCCGTCGGCGGCAGGGCGGCGGCCCTTATATAGGCGCGACCCAGCCGCCCGTTGGAACGGCGGTAGCACGTACCGCCAGTTGATACGGCGGTAGGTGGCCAACGATCGGTCAACCGCCGTTTCAAATGGCGGTTGGCCTCCTGCCGCCGTCGGCCCTGGCGGTAGGTCCCTGGCCACCGGGCCACGTGGCGGATGGCCCAACCGCCGTTTCAAACGGCGGCTGGCTTGGACTTACCGCCGTTTGAGGCGGCGGTAGGTGCCTACCGTCTTTTCAAACGGCGGCAGGATACCAACCGTCATTTCAAACGGCGGTTCGTGGCTATTTCTGCCAATGTTGAATCCGACTATTTATTTTCGTAAAATCGAAGAAAATTAAATATAAAAAAAATTTCCATGAAATTTTGGAACACTTTCGGCCCAGCAATTTGTTTTTGTTTGGGGGAGTGCCAACTCGATAATCAATGGGCCGAGGATCTCTGGACCACTCACTCACTGAGCAAAACGCTCAGACACTACCCGATTTCAACGGCCCATTTCACTTCACCAGCCCGCTTCGCTCTCCTTGAGACCAAACCCTAAGAATCCGCCGCAACCAGGTATAAAAGCCCCGCACGCGGCGCCGCCGCCGCTCCATTTCTCCGAGGAGAAGCCGCCGCAGCAGCAAACACAGGAGCTGAGAGAACATCCAGGGCCGGCAAGATGCAGATCTTCGTGAAGACGCTGACGGGTAAGACCATCACCCTCGAGGTCGAGAGCAGCGACACCATCGACAATGTTAAGGCCAAGATCCAGGATAAGGAAGGTAGGCGCACGCATCCTTGCTTCTCAGCTCGTTTTTTTTTTCTAGCAAGGGTAGCAAGTAAATCCAGAGCTAACAGGTTTTGATTTGTTCCGTTCGTAGGAATCCCGCCGGACCAGCAGCGTCTGATCTTCGCCGGGAAGCAGCTTGAGGATGGCCGCACCTTGGCGGACTACAACATCCAAAAGGAGTCCACCCTCCACCTCGTGCTCAGGCTCCGTGGTGGAATCATCGAGCCGTCGCTGCAGGCGCTCGCTCGCAAGTACAACCAGGACAAGATGATCTGCCGCAAGTAAGCGACCGCCCCCGCCCTCACCTCACCTTGTGACCCTCAAATGGAAACTTCGTTCTATTCAGTGCAAGATTATCTTTCGATTAGATGTCATCTCTTGACAGTAGCGATGACTTTACGTGATATGTGGATAGATAATCACGTGGCATACGCTTGTATTGGGATTCTTGTGGAAACGTTTTTGAAGTCTGATGCTAGTAGGAAATGAACTATTTAGCAAACGAAGTGCAACTCCAGCATCAAGCACGAAGTTGATCTGTAAATCTGTGATTGCACTAGTTTAGGTGCTATATTTTTTTATGGAAAAGTTTGCATCGAGATTCATGTATGGAAGAGTTTTTTTAATCAAATAATGCTAGTAGGAAATGAACAATTTAGCAACCAAGTGCAACTTAAGCCTGCCACTGAGTATCCATACCCTCTCCCCAAATCCACACCCACCTCAAATGTGGAGGGTATGAGTAAAAAATGTGTAGGGTATGGGATGGTACAATTAATCAATTGGATATGCATATGTATGCGTATGCCGTACAAAGTTAATTATCCATTGGATATTGGTGGGATTGGAGAGGGTAAGGAGTGGATACTAATTAGTTGCATTTGGATGTGAACAAGAGTGGGTTTGTCCATGCCCTCCCCAGTGGCAAGCCTAGTGCACCTTCAGCACTAAGAAGAAATTTGATTTGTAAATCTTTGTGTATGAGCTTGGCTGTAATACTATCATTTCCATTTTTACCTTTCCATTGTGCACACCTTAATCAAATTTTGCACACACCATGGCACCACTAGAGTTAATTAACCATGCATACCAAAATTCCTGTTGTTTTGATTTTCAAAGCAACTTGCTTTGCTGTAACTGTCAATATTTGACATTTTCTTGTTCAATTTACTTTGCATTTTACCACGTCCTCATTCTTTTAGTTCATTTGTGTTGGGGCAGTATTCTGATTTGCCAGTTTAGTTTTTTTACAAGTATAGTAACCTGTTTGCTCCCCTTACATACTATATATATGGGTTTTATATCATGTAATGCAATTTTTCTCATGCCCCTCTTGTGTTCTCATGCCCCTCCACAAGGGGTATTGTGTGTGATGTTGGATTTTGATCTTTATGTGTATGCTTGTTATTTTTTCCTTGAGAAACTGAATTGGCAGGAGTGATGAATCAATTAGATGTGCGAAGTGACCTTATGAGCTGAAATTTTGAGGCATAATTTCTATCTGACTTGCCAATTTACCTGCCATATTCCACTGCAAGTGAGGGTGTTTGATTTGTTCCTTTTATTTACTTTTTTTTTGCATCGATTACATGTGTCGAATGTTGTTGTCTTCGTCTTCGCAGAAAAAAAATGTTGTTTTTGATACGAGAGATTAATTTCTTTCTAGATCTATAAAATTATCTATTGTGCTCTAACTTTTGACTTTTAAAGCACAGTGCATGGTATTTGTAACTTTCCTTACTATAGTTCACTCATTCTTAGTCTCAGTTAGTGTCAGAAAGCCATTGTAGCTCATCGGCCTGATGTTCCATTTGTCTGCAGATGCTACGCACGTCTGCACCCCAGGGCTGTCAACTGCCGCAAGAAGAAGTGCGGTCACAGCAACCAGGTGAGCTTATATTGCACAGCATCGTGCTTGTTTTGCGTGCACCCTATCGGTTTGAAAGCGGAGATGTTCAAAGTCATTCTGATCTAATGTGATTTCTCTTGCTTTTCTCCTTTCAGCTGAGGCCCAAGAAGAAGATCAAGAACTGAGGTGATGTTGCTGCTAGTCAGTTTCATGCACCATTTAAATCGTCTGTTGTAGTGGGATTTATGTTATGTTGCGTTGCTGTCTTGATGTTGAACTTCTGTTGCGCAAAACTTTTCCGATGTCGTGATGTTTTATTTTACCTTGTTGTCAATGGTGACAGTACTATATGGCAATATAGCTACCATGCTCCTGCACTATATTGTGTGTGCTCTTCCAGTATTTGGGTCTAAAGCTAATCGTCGTGAACCATTATCGTTTTCTTTCGTTTTCCTCGGCGCCTGCCGAGAAACGCGTCGGTCGGCTGGTGCCGGAGCGGCGTACATGCAGCATGTTCCTCCGCCTTATTAGCCTCCCGACCCCAGCATTTGCGTCCCCCTCCTCCCTCCCCGCGACGAGACGGCCGTGCCCTCGGTCGTCCTGTCGCCACACGTCCTTCAGCCTCGTCGGCGAGGGGGAGCGGCAGCGGCATTACACCTCCGCCTTGAATCGTACGTTCATCCTTTTCCTTCTTGCTTTTGCTCTTCCGCATCGCCTCCATCGATCGTTTTCATTTGTTACCACGCTCTTCTGTGTTCCTTCTTCCCATGTCTCGTGAATTGTGGCCTCAACATTCGGAGACTTTTCTACATCGATTTTCCGTTTTGTATAATGTTCGACGAAATTTTGGAGCAACGATCGGGTGTCAAAAGTTTCCGATTTTGCAGCAATTATTCATCAGGAAAGGCTCTCCCGGCCGATCCGATCCACCGGATCGGCCACCCATTTTCGCCACGGTGTGGTATAACGGAATTAGCCGGGCAACAAGATGATCTGCTGCTGCGGTGGCGCCGAGGACACGTTCGCCGCACCTGCCAGCCGTCACCTAGCAGCACCTACGTCGCAAAACAATGCAGGTGAAAAATTCGAACTCCCCATTTCCTCGTCAGGGTTTGAGGGATCGTTAGCAGAAACGTAACAGCAATGATGAATGGCTCAGCCTTGCGACGGTAAAAGTTGCATTCGCGTAGCAGTAGCATTATCGGCAATTCGGCATGATCCAGTACATTCGTTCTGTTTTTTGCTGCCTCTGACAAAATCATATGATCCAGACGAAAAATTCAGCAACCGAGTAGCAGTAGCATGAGCAACAGAGAAATTCAGTAAACTGATCAGCAATTCCGCGTATGCTTGTTCTCCTCAACCTGAATTCCCCGAGCACACCCCCCTGGTGCCTGAAAAACTCATCATGTGTTGTGCGATGCCAGGCCCCGGCAGGCCGAGAGGGCCGAATGCGCCGAGGAGCGGCGGGCCACCGAAGGTCCTCCCCATCGACGTGCCGGCCATTTCCATGGGCGAGCTGAACAGCATCACGGGCAGTTTCGGGCAGAAAGCCCTGATCGGGGAAGGCTCCTACGGCAAAATCTACAAGGCCGTGCTCATGTCCGGGGAGCTCGTCGCCATCAAGAAGCTCGACCCCGGCGTGTCCAGCGACTCCGTCGCCGACTTCTCCGCTCATGTCAGAGCGAGGTCACTGCAGTAGCGCATGGGCTCGATCAAAGTGCATATATTCTCTCTACTGTTTACTGAACAAAAAAAGAACCCCCGGTCTGGTGTTTGTGGTGCAGCTGTCGATGGTCTCGAGGCTGAAGAACGAGTACTTCATCCAGCTGCTGGGCTACTACCTGGACGACAGCCACAGGATCCTGGTCTACCAGTTCGCCTCGCACGGCTCCCTGCACGACACACTGCACGGCAAGAAGGGCGTGAAGGACGCGGCGCCGGGGCCGGTGCTGAGCTGGGCGGAGCGGGTGAAGATCGCGTACGGCGCGGCGAGGGGCCTCGAGTACCTGCACGAGAAGGTGCAGCCGTTCATCGTGCACCGCGACGTGCGCTCCAGCAACGTCCTCCTCTGCGACGGCTACGACTCCAAGATCGCCGACTTCAACCTCAGCAGCCAGCCGCCCGACGGCGCCGCGCGCCTCCACTCCACCCGCGTCCTCGGCACCTTCGGCTACCATGCTCCCGAGTAAGCTTATTTTTCCTTTCCTTTTCCCCCCCTAGTAATGGCTTGCAACAATTGAGAACCAGCTGCAGGTACTCTAGTTTTTCAGTGCAAGTTAACTAGTCAAAACTGTCAGCTATCAAAGTGGACAGGTAGCTGTGGACTTGGATTACTATAGATTGGTCAGTGAAAAAGGTTTAACAACGATGCTAATGAGATGTGATTTCCCATCCCTTTCCGAAGGTACGCGATGACAGGAGTCTTGACGCACAAGAGCGATGTGTATAGCTTCGGAGTGGTTCTCCTAGAGCTACTCACCGGCAGGAAGCCCGTGGACCACACCATGCCCAAGGGACAGCAGAGTCTTGTAACTTGGGTGAGAGTCACGCAGCACAAACCTTCTTGCAGTTAGTAGTTTCCGAAGGTAACAAGATCATTCTCTGCTGTTACCGATTGCTCACATAGCCAAAACTTGAGAGAATTTAATTTCTTGCGTTCCAGATGGCGGCGGTGGCGGCCTTGTGCGTACAGTACGAGTCCGATTTCCAGCCCAACATGACCATCGTGGTGAAGGCGCTGCAGCCTCTCGTCAACAAAGCCGCCGCAGCCGCAGCAGCCACAGCCGGGGGGTCCTAGTAGCACATGACAGATGATACAACACAGCCAGCCATCTCTCCACCAGCACTCGTACTCAACACCCGTTCTTTGTTGAACTGTCACCTGCGTGCGTACGTACGTGCATCTTCAGTGGTTCGTTGCAATGTAACATGTGTGCTGCTAACTGATAAATCTGCAAAGGATTCAAGTGTTCAACACACTCTTTTGGGACACTTTCAGTGGACTCTGCCGTCAGTTCATAGTTTCGACTTGCAAATCAGTGATCACCAATTTTGTTTGTCTCCTTCCCGTTGGACCGAAAGGGTTTTGTTTGCCCTGGCCTGGCCTACAGGTCCGCCCACGTACAGGCAGCAGGGTACTGCTGCACTGCTTGTTCTTATCCTGACACCACACCAAAGATCGTGTTAGAACAACTACCACTAATATTGCAGAGGGAGACATGGAGTCGCTTGAAGTAGAGTAGCAACCAAACCTTTTTTTTTGAAAGGAAAAAAAAAAACGAAAGAAAGCAGTAGCAATCAAACCGATCAAAGATCCCATCGAATCAGAACGTACACGTCAGTACTGGGTGCAGTTGCAATCCGTGATCGGCCGGCCCTCTTGGCTGGACTATCCAAGACACGATCATATGAGCCTGTCTTCTACTCGATCAAAACGAATCTATAAACCTGCAGCTGCATTCAGCTCATCAGCTGCTGCTGCTCTAGCTCTATCCATTTCAGAATCCAAGGGAGAGAGGGCGCAGAGCACGCCGCTGCAGTCTCGGGCATCGGCGGCACATGTCCCTTTCAGAATTTCCTTTTCAGCATCCGAACAAAAAGATGGAGAGCGAGGCCGCGGCGAGGTGATGTCCCCCGCTCGCTACATGCCGGCAGCAATAGATGCGGGTTTGTTGGGTTCCAAACGTCCAACGTACCTCCTGCACTCGAGCACTTGTTGAGCTCTCGCCGGCGTCCGTTCCTTGCTGCTGCCGTGATCGCCATCGCCATCGCCGGGATCTCTGACCCTAGCTACCAGCAGCAGGGACCTGTGCACGACGCATTCGGCCTGTTCGTCTAGCTTATCAGCTACCAGCCTACGGTACTTTTCTCTCAGAACAAATCAGCCACCAGCTACCAGCTAACAGTACTTTTCTCTCGGAACAAATCAGCACCAGCCACCAGTCGTCAGCCAGACGAACACGGCACCATCGATCGGTTTCACTCGGTTGTTGTTCTCCTCTTCTCCGCGATCGAGCTCGGAGAGAGGGAATCAGCGGCTTCCGGTGGCCCAAGCAAGCGAAGCGATCGAGCTGCGTGGAAGACGACACGCCACGAGAAGGCAGCCACCCAAGCGAACTACCCAAGTGAGGGAGGACACGCCACGAGAGCGCCGGCGAGCGGATGGCCTGGGTTTTGCCGCGATGGGCGGTGGGTAGCTCCGGCGCGCCACTCGATTCCTTGCAGCATCAATCGGCGCTAGCCAGCCATGCCGTTACTCACCGAAGTAGCGTGAGGACTCGCTTTGCAAGCGACCCACGGTTATTGGCTTCTTTGCCAGATCGATCGATGTTGGGCGGTGGCAGCTTATTGAGTGCTAGCTGCAGCATGAGTGTTTGCTGGCTCATTGTCGTCCAGATATTTCCCGACCCTCCCATTTCCTTCATCCTCGTCATCGCGGGTGCACCATGTAGATGGATGACGGGCTCAGCCGCTCGACCGTGTCCTGTCATTTTGCAGTTGCAGAATATTCCTGGTTCTGCTAGCAGAGCCTATGAGGCACGTGAGGGTCGCTCCCAAGTCCCACCTGCCGGTCAAGTAGTCCACTCCAGTTCAATAACGTCGTCTTAATCTTTTTTAATTTTTTTTTGCCGAAGGTCATCCATGATTAGGGTGGTAAAGAGCCATACAATTTAGTTTAAAAAAATTTAAGAATCGTACTCTATTAGGATCGGGTCATAACACTATTCAATTTTGAGCTAAAAATATAGAGAGTTTAGTTGGATTGTGAAGAATGAAGTAGGGCCATGATCCATTACCACCCCTATCCATGATATGAGCACTTGGAGAATTTGTTTTGGTACAGTTCCATATGATTCTGATTTTTTACAGGAACTGAATCCTTTTAGAGAAGTGTTTTTTATGCTCTTCTTGTTATTACTTAAGGATCATCACATACACAAACACTAGTAGAAGATCTAGTCGGGTAGAGACTTAATATAGACAGATATAGGTACAACACACTTAGATCTAAACCTAGAACAACTACACAGGCACATCTACACTAATGCATAAAGGAGACAGAAGGGATAGGGTCGCAGACCATCCATGGAAGCCTGTGGTGCGCCGTCACTGGCCATCACGTCGGTGCTCGTCGCTGGGGCGGCCGGCACTTGTCGGAGTTGAGGAAGGAGTGGCGCCGGCTCGGTGACGACAGCGGCGGCGTGTCGGAGAAGAAGTCGGCGCGTCGGTGAGCAATCCCGCCGCTGCAGCGCTCCCTCAGTCGGTAGGGTTTTAGGGGTGGGTGGCGGCGGCGCAGTCGAACCTCGTGAGCGGCGCCCGTGGCCCCCACCCCCCTTAATATAGTGCTGTGCGTGCGGGGGCCCACCAACCATCGATTGGTTGGGCGCCCCCGACTAGGGCGCGAGACCGAGTAGATCGAACTAACATTCTCCCTCTCGATCTCACTTAACACTTTCACTTAATCTCGAGTTTCTTAATTGATATCCTCTTCATCATGAATAGAACATATCGAGCATGGGTCATCTTGATCGTAATCACAACCATATTAACCAGCCACAATACGCTCATCCATTCTGATAGGATCTTAACTTGGGCCCAGTCCAAGAATCATAGGCTTTCCCTTAAACCCATACCGGTAACGTGTTCCTTAAACACATTGGGTGGTAAGCCTTTTGTAAGCGGGTCCGCGATCATCTCTTTAGTACTTAAATGCTTCAGACTTATAGTTTCATCCCGGACTCTATCTTTCACCGCATAGAACTTTATTTCTATCGGTTTGGTAGCATTTGTCGACTTGTTGTTGTGAGTGTAAAATACTACTGGAGCATTATCGCAGTACAACTTTAGTGGTCTATGAATGCAATCCACCACTCTCAAGTCGGGTATAAACTTCTTTAGCAACATCACCTGTCCCGTTGCCTCATAACAGGCTATAAACTCTGCATACATAGTGGATGTTGCAACCAATTCTTGCTTAGAGCTTCTCCATGAGATAGCTCCCCCTGCTAGAGTGAAGACATATCCAGACGTGGATTTTCTATCATCTCTATCTCCCGCATAATCAGCATCTGAATACCCTACTATCTCTAGGGAATCAGACCTTCTATATGTAAGTATCATTTCTTTCGTACCTTGGAGATATCGAAAAACTTTCTTTACCATCATCCAATGCTCTTTGCCTGGATTAGACTGATATCTTCCAAGTACTCCCGTAACAAATGCCAAATCAGGACGAGTGCACACTTGTGCATACTGTAAGCTACCAACTGCTGAAGCATATGGAACCATCTTCATTTGATCGATCTCATATTAGTTTCTTGGACATTGATAAAGTCCAAACTTATCGCCCTTAATTATGGGAGCAGGTGTGGCCTTACTCACATGCATATTGTATTTCTTAAGAATCTTTTCCAAATATGCTTTTTGTAATAAACCTAAGATCCCATTCTTTCTGTCTCGATGAATCTCAATGCCTAAAACATATGAGGCTTCACCAAGACCTTTCATATCAAATTTTAAGGACAAAAACTTTTTCGTTTCCTGCAGGAGTCTGACATCACTACTAGCAAGCAGGATATCATCCACATACAGTATCAGGAAAATAAATTTTCCATCCTTAAACTTTGCGTAAACGCAGTTGTCCTCAACATTTGCTTTAAAACCAAACTTCGTAATGGTCTCATCAAACTTTAAGTTTCATTGTCTAGAGGCTTGCTTTAATCCATAAATGGACTTTCTTAAACGACATCTCAAACTTTCCTTTCACAACAAAACCTTTGGGTTGAGTCATGTATACATCTTCATATAAATCTCCATTCAGGAATGTCGTCTTTACATCCATCTGATGTAATTCTAAATCAAAGTGAGCCACTAAAGCCATTATGATCCTAAAAGAATCCTTGCACGAGACTGGTGAAAACGTCTCATTATAATCTATCCCTTCTCTTTGTGTGTAACCCTTAGCCACAAGCCGTCCCTTATACTTTTCAATATTCCTCTTGGAGTCATACTTAATTTTGTAGACCCATTTACAGCCTACCGTCTTAGCTCCTTTAGGAATAGACCCATTTACAGCCTACTGTCTTAGCTCCTTTAGGAATTTCTTCTAAGTCCCAAACTCTGTTGGTACTCATTGACTTCATTTCATCTTCCATGGCTTCCAACCACTTGGATGCATCAGGACGACTCATAGCTTCTTCGAAAGAAGTAGGATCACCTTCTATGTAAATTTCTTCACATTCATAAACTTCATAGTCATCAGGGATAGCTGGCTTTCTAACCCTTAGAGACCTCCTCGGGGCCTCTATGGCTGGCTCCTCTTGTACTTGGGTTGTTGTGGTTCTTCCTGTGCATCAGTTGTTTCTGTAGGATCCTGATGAACAGTTTCCTCATTTTCTTCCACTGATGGCGTAGGAGTACTAACAACAGGTTCTGGCACCACAGTGGGTTGCACTGTAGCTGTCGGAACAGTAGGCAGCTCAAAATACGGTTCTTCAACCATAGGAGTGGGTGCACACACCCGCTTTTCTTCAAGATCAATCTTTCGAGCTGCCTTGCTCCCTCTAATCATTTCGTTCTCTAGAAAGATAGCATGTCTCATTTCCACAAACTTAGTATGTCTATTAGGACAGTAGAAACGATAACCTTTAGACTTTTCTGTATAGCCAATTGACGAGAGCCTGGATTAGGGCCCCCTAAGCAACAAGATGATCAACCTGGAAATGGAGTCCTCTGACACCATTGACAATGTGAAGGCTAAGATCCAGGACAGGGAGGGATGCAGATTTTCATCAAGACCCTCACTGACAAGGCTTCCCCACTTCCGAGTATCTTCCGCCTCGCCCGAGTACGCCTTGTCTTCAATCACTCTCCGCTTCGCACGAGTACTTTCCGCTTCGCACGAGTACTCTCCGCCTCGCGCGAGAACGCATCGTCTCCGAGCACGCTCCGCCTCGCCTCCGACTACCCGCTCGCACGAGTAACCTCTGTCTCCGACTAAGACGAGGTCCACGTGGGGGAGCCGGAGCGTGGGTCCGGGGCCTCACACGAACGTGGCGCCGCCCCAGCCCCCCAAGCTTCTTCGCAACGACACGCGTGACGCCGGATTCCACGTCATGCAAAGACCACAGCTGGCGCAACGGGAGGACAACTGGGTCTAACAAGGGCCATAATGGCGCACAGTGCACCCCCACGACCTCCGACACGCCGTCACATCCAACGCCAGCTGCACGCCACCCCCGTCAGAGCGTGCACTCGATTACCACCTACAGGCACTTAGGCCATAACGTGGCGGGCCTAAGACGCTCTCAAGAAGGCTGAGTCACCGCGTGAACTACTCGGAGGAGATGCCAAGTGCCCGGAGTAAACAGTGGCAGCAGCACACGCGACCGTTTCCAACGACACCACAGCTCAGCACCCCCTCACGCCGCCTGACAGACATCAATGACGGAAAAGACTTCACAACGCCATAGCACTGTAGCTTATTTTCTCTTTTTCCCTCTTTGCCCCTCGCCCTTACGTCTATAAAAGGGGGAGGAGTGCAACGTACGTAGAGACTGACCGATCACCAAGTTTGTAACCCCTACTACAAACATCCCTAGCATAGGAACACGAGTACTCGGAACTGTACGTAGGGTATTACTCCTTGGAGGCCCGAACCAGTATAAAACCCTTGTGTCTCCCGTGTCAACCATCCGGATCCGACACACGATACGATACAAATTCACTGCCCGCGGTAGAGAACCCCGACAGTTGGCGCGCCAGGTAGGGGCACATCGTGTGTCTCGCCGAACCACACCAGCGATCTGGATGGAGGGCCACGGAGTTTCACTGACTCCCGGCACCACCGTGCATTTCGGCTCCCTCGGCTTCGACTACACCGGGTCGGCGGAGTCCATCGTCGGGAGGACTTTCTCCCGACCCGCGCATCCCACCGCCACGACGGCGGCGGCGGCGCGTGCCGCATTCGTCCGTGGCTTCACAGACGAGTCGATCATGGCCATGCTAGGGCCTAACCCGACGCAGGAGCGCTTCAGGCTCGCTGCCTTCCACCTCACCGACCTCGCCTTCCAGGCCAGCGGGTCCGAGCCGCTGACCTGGGGGGAATTCGCGGAGCGGTACGAAGCCCTGTACCCCCGAGGGCAGCCAGGCCTCCCGGACGACCCGGTGACGGCCTACGTAAACAAGCTGAGTGCTTCGTACGTCGCCCTGGCTCCGCGGTCCCACGATGGGGGCCGCCGGCACCCCTCCCGAACTTCACGCGGGAGTGCAACGTCCTGGAGGCCCGCACCGCTACAAGCTCGACCGACGGGGAGGAAAACCCTCGTCACCGCAACGGGGACGCCCAGCGCCGGGCGCGCCTCGACGAGATCGCTGCGGCCAAGCGCCAGCTCGACGAAGACCTGGCGAACCTCCACCAAGAGCTCGGCGTGGACGACGAGCCCCAACAAAGCCACCGGTGCGAGCAGCACCGCGAGCAGGAGGCAGAACAGTCGGTGCTGCAAGCTCGCGCACAGGCGCATGACGTGAACCGGCGCATCAACGAGGATGCTGCCATCGACGATGACGGCACGCTGCGCTTTAGGCGCGTGTCGCAGAACCTTGCGGCAGTGGGGATGCTCTTGCGTGGCTACCCTAAGCCGGCCACGCCTGAGGAGAAGAGGGTTCGTCAGTAGCTCAAAACCCTCCTCGAGACGGCGGCTGCATAGCAGGCCGAGAGCTCGGCATCACGCGCACGTGCGGCGCGAGGTGTGCCGTCCGTACGACGTCAAGGCCGATCCCCATCAAGGCACCAGGGCCACGACAAAGAGGCCGGTGAACCGTCAGTCAAGTCGCGCCTGGGGGCCAACCGCAACGCTCGCGACACGGTCGAGGCTCGTCGTCGGGCCGCTGACGACGACAACTATGACTACGGCTACGGCAGCAACGATGACGGCCGCGACAGGCGTGACGAGCACCGCTCGCGCCGACGACATAGCCAGAGGCATGATGGACGCTACGACAGCGACGGAGAACGTGACCGCAGCTGGTCGCCCGACCCAAAGGGTCCTCGTGCCTTCGGTCGGAAGGTGCAGGACGCGAAGTTCCCTTCGCGGTTCCGGGCTCCAACAGCAGTACCAAGGTACGACAGAGAGACCAACCCTAGCGTGTGGTTGGAGGACTACAGGCTCGCGTGTCGGGCGGGCGGAGCGACGGATGATCTGTTCATCATCAAGAACCTGCCGCTCCACCTCGCTGACTCTGCGCGGACCTGGCTCGAACACTTGCCGTGTGGCAGGATCAACAGCTGGGTGGACCTACGCGGACCTGGCTCGAACACTTGCCGCGTGGCAGGATCAACTTCCAAGGCACGTACGCCCGGCCCGGCAAGCAGTGGGAGCTGCGCAACTGCAAGCAGCAGTCGGGGGAAAGCTTGCGTGACTACATCAGGCGTTTCTCAAGGCGCTACATCGAGCTCCCCACCGCGACGGACAACGACGCCATCTCGGTGTTCCAGAACGGCACCACCTGCACCACCCTCATCCACCGGCTAGGGCGAAGGACCCCGAGGACTACTTGGGAGCTCCTCGACATCGCAACCAACCACGCCGACGGGGAGGAGGCAGTAGCGGCAACGTTGATTCCCCCTCCGGGTAAGGGGAAGCAAGTCATGGATGCTGGTGAGGGGCCTTCCTCGCGGTCCAAGAAGAAGAAGAAGGGCGACAAGCGAGGCCGTGACAACAACACCGTTGCAGCAATCGAGTGCAAGGCTACTCGCCCCGAGAACAATCAGAACGGCCTCCCGAGGGGTCATTTTGAGAGGCTCTTGGAGGCGCCATGCACCCATCACGAGACGCCCGTCATGCATGCGCTTAAAGACTATCGTTTGATGAAGAACTACGTCAATGGCACGCTCAAGCCCAAGACAGCAGATCCCCCGAAGAAGGATGCGCCACCCTTGCCCGACAACGACGACGATGACGAGGAAGTGGTTTTCCCTCGTGAGGATGGCACGGTCCACATGATCTTTGGCGGAGCATCAGCACGACCATCGAGGCGCAAGGAGAAGCTGATCCGGTGCGAGGTCTACAACACCGAGCCTGCGACGTCGGCGTACCTCAAATGGTCGGACACCCCGATCACCTTCGACCGAACGGACCACCCCGACCACGTTCCACAGCCAGGATGCTACCCCCTCGTGGTGGCTCCACTCATCGGGACCAAGCGGGTCCACAAGGTGTTGATGGACGGAGGAAGCTGGCTCAACATTCTCTACATGACGACGCTCGACAGCATGGGCATCTCGCGGTCCCGACTGCGCCCATCACCGACTCCTTTCCACGGGGTCATCCCCGGGAAAGATGCGCTCCCGATAGGGCAGATCGATCTACCCGTCACGTTCGGGATGTCGCGGAACTTCCGCACGGAAACTCTCACCTTCGAAGTGGTGGGGTTCTCGGGGACGTACCACGCCATCCTCGGGAGGCCGGCCTACGCGAAGTTTATGGCCGTGCCCAACTACACATATCTCAAGTTGAAGATCCCCGGTCCGAAGGGGATCATCATAGAGGGGACTACGTTTCAGTACGCATACAGATGCGATACTGAGTGCTTTCAATTCGCTGAAACACTCATCCGGTCCGAGAAGCTCCACGTCGAGCCTCCCTCCGAGGACCAAGACACCCCCGAGTCATCCAAGCGAGCGGCCTGCTCTTTCGAGCCCGCCAAGGATGTCAAGGATGTGGCTGTCACTGATGATGGCCGCACGCTCCGTATCGGGATGGCGCTCGATCCTAAATAGGAAAGCGCGCTCGTCAACTTCCTCAAAGCGAACCTCGACGTGTTCGCATGGAAACCCTCCGACATGAAGGGGATCCCGGGAGAGGTTGCCGAGCACAAACTAAACATCAAGCCGGGATCGAAACCGGTCAAGCAGCGTCTGCGCCGCTTCAACGACGACAAGTGCAAGGCCATAGGCGAGGAGATCAAGAAGCTCCTTAGTGCAGGGTTCATCTAGGAAGTGTTCCACTCCGAGTGGCTAGCTAACCCTGTACTTGTAAAGAAGAAGAATAAGAAATGGAGGATGTGTGTTGACTACACGAGCCTTAACAAGACATGTCCCAAGGATCCGTTTCCTTTGCCTCGCATGGATCAGGTAGTCGATTCAACATCAGGGTGTGAAACCCTCTGTTTTCTCGATGCATACTCCGGGTACCACCAGATCGCGATGTGCATAGCGGACCAACTCGCAACATCCTTCATCACTCCCTTTGGCGTTTATTGTTACAACTCGATGCCGTTCGGGCTCAAGAATGCGGGCGCTACGTTTCAAAGATGCATGCGACGCGTTTTTGGCAATCTCATAGGACGAATAATCGAAGCATACGTCGATGACATCGTGGTTAAGTCAAAGAAGATGGGCGATC
Source organism: Cenchrus fungigraminus (assembly GCA_036936925.1). Classification (NCBI taxonomy): domain Eukaryota; kingdom Viridiplantae; phylum Streptophyta; class Magnoliopsida; order Poales; family Poaceae; genus Cenchrus; species Cenchrus fungigraminus. Next base: position 127,699,929 of record CM072777.1, read on the forward strand.
TGATCCCCGACCTTATAGAAGTTTTTGCGAAACTGAGAGAACACGGGGTGAAGCTAAACCCCGAGAAATGCATTTTCGGGGTTCCAAGAGGCATGCTCCTTGGCTTTGTCGTGTCCGAGCGCGACATAGAGGCTAACCCCGAGAAGATCTCAGCCATCACTAACATGGGGCCGATCCAGAACCTGAAGGGCGTACAACGTGTCACAGGCTGCCTCGCTGCTCTCAGTCGGTTCATCGCCCGACTTGAGGAGCGCAGCTTACCACTGTACCGCCTGATGAAAAAGTCCGACCACTTTGCGTGGACACCCGAGGCTCGAGAGGCGCTTGACAAACTCAAGATTCTCCTGAAAAGTCCACATGTGCTCACAGCACCGATGCCCGAAGAACCGATGCTCCTGTACGTGGCTGCAACAACGCAGGTCGTGAGCACTGCACTTGTCGTGGAACGAGATGAGCCTGGGAAAACACACAAGGTGCAGCGGCCCGTTTATTTCATAAGCGAGGTTCTCTCCGACTCGAAGACCCGCTACTCTCAAATTCAGAAGCTCGTGTATGCTGTCTTGATTACCAAGCGCAAGCTTCGACATTACTTCGACTCGCACCCCATCACAGTGGTGTCCAAGTACCCCCTTGGGGAGGTGATCCAGAATCCAGAGGCCGAGGGGAGGATAGCAAAGTGGACCCTCGAGTTAATGGCACAGCATGTGACATACGCACTACGCAGTGCCATTAAATCACAAGTGCCGGCGGATTTCGTTGGTGAGTGGACAGAGATTCAGACTCCGCCGGCGCCAATCGAGCACGAGACGTGCACCATGTATTTCGACAGCTCCGTCATGAAGGAGGGAGCAGGGGCAGGCCTTGTCTTCATCTCACCTCTGGGCGTGCGTATGGAGTACATGGTCCGACTCCATTTTCCCACCTCCAACAACGTGGCCGAGTACGAGGCGCTCGTCAACAGCCTTCGGATCGCGATCGAGCTCGGGATTCGCCGCCTTGAGATCTGTGGGGACTCTGAGCTTGTGGTGGACCAAGTTATGAAGGAGAAAAATTGTGTCGACCCCGAGATGGCGGCCTATTGTCGAACTGTGCGTCAACTAGAAGACAAGTTCCATGGACTCGAGCTCCATCATGTGCTTCGTGACAACAACAAAGCGGCAGACATCCTCACCAAAGCAACGTCAAGCCAAAAACCTGTGCCGCACGGTGTGTTTGCCAGCGACCAGCACGCACCATCTGTCCGAGTCGATGGGGAGCAACAACCAGAGACAGAAGAGCCGGAAGTCATGGAGATCGATCAACCGCAAGAGCCAAACTTAGAAGATCCTGACTGGCGGTTTCCGATCCTTGAATGGTTAGTCGAGGGAAAGTTGCCCTCCGACCAGACGGAGGCGCGTCGCATCTCAAGGCGAGCCAAATCCTACGTCTTCATCGACGGCGAGCTCCACAAGCGAGGCGCAGCGGATATATTCATGCGCTGCACTCAGAGAGACAAGGGCCGGGACTTGCTTCAGGAAATCCATGCCGGCACATGCGGACACCATGCTGCTGCAAGGACCTTAGTCGGAAAAGCATTCCGCCAAGGATTCTATTGGCCCACGGCACTGGCAGATGCCAAGGACATCGTACGACGCTGTGCAGGCTATCAGTTCTACGCTCGACAGACTCATCTTCCTGCGCAAGCGCTTCAGAACATCCCCATCACGTGGCCGTTCGCCGTATGGGGGCTGGACATAGTCGGGCCGTTCAGGCAAGCGCCCGGGGGCTTCACGCACCTACTCGTGGCAGTCGACAAATTCTCCAAGTGGATCGAAGCCCGACCCGTGGTCAAGGTCCACTCCGAGGAAGCCGTTGCATTCTTCACCGACATTATCTACCGCTTCGGGATTCCGAACTCGATCATCACAGACAACGACACACAGTTCACGAGAAAAAAGTTCCTCAAGTTCTGCGATGACAACAACATTCGCGTGGACTGGGCTGCAGTTGCACATCCGAGGACCAACGGCCAGGCTGAGAGGGCCAATGGCATGATCCTACAAGGATTGAAGCCCCGGATCTTCAGACGACTTGAGAAGTTTCGGGCAAGATGGGTCGCAGAGCTGCCATCCGTCCTCTGGAGCCTGCGCACCACACCGAGTCGTGCAACCGGCTCTACACCATTCTTCATGGTGCACGGATCGGAGGCGGTACTCCCGACGGATATCGATTATGGGAGCCCAAGAGTTCGGGCGTACACTGAAGAAGGGAACCAGATCGCGCTCGAGGATGCAATCGACCAGCTCGACGAAGCACACGATGTGGCGCTCCTACATTCCGCCTGGTACCAGCAAGCTCTATGGCGCTACCACGAGCGCAACATCCACAAGCGCCAATTCCAAGTCGGGGATCTAGTACTTTGATGGGTCATGAGCAACAAGGACCGACACAAGCTCGCGCCCCTATGGGAGGGGCCGTACATCGTCGACCAAGTCCTCCAACCCGGAACATTCAAGCTGCGGCACGAGGACGGCACGATCATCTCCAACGCATGGAACATAGAACACCTACATCGTTTTTACCCTTGAGTAATGTTCCCCGTTTTAAACTTATGATCATTGAATAATATGTCTTTGTTCTCGTTTCATAAGTTCTCAATCTCTCTGTGTTGGCATCTTTTACGTATGTTTCAACGCTATCTAAAGGCTGAGTGGCAAGTGTCCTTGCGCCCATGCAAAAACACTTGCCGCTCAGGGGCTACCTGGGGCACGATGCCTCCCTTTTCGTTTTCCTGTTTTCAAAACAAAAACTCTCCGACAACTTTGTCGTGACCAATCGCGCGAGCGAGCGGTTCTTTTGACGGAACACCCTAATCTTGCAAAAGGGAAGGATGTCGATCTGTGAGCGTCTCAATATTGTTACTGAGCCGAGCTTCTTAGCACTTACGCCCCTGTGGCTACGATGCGAAGACCTGCGAACGCAGCTTGGACATGCAGGTCGACGTCCAACTACTTTCAAAAAGTACTCGGGTAACCGTTTGGGCTCCGACTCAAAACATTTTTTACGAAAAACACGCGAAGTCATTTCCTGAACGTCCTAAGTACTCGGGGGCTGTGAACGCGTGGCGTCACTTCGCGACTCAGGTCGAGCTTTCCGACTCTTACGCCCCCGCGGCTCCAGAGAAAAGTTCGATCGACCTGAGTGCCTGAGTACTGCTACGTCGTTCTACAGTTGTTCGTGAGTACTCGGGGAATGCTTCAGCAGGTGATGGTTTCAAAACAAAATGAAAAAGTTGTTCAGTACGTCACGCATACAAGTTTTGTTTGACTATAATACAACTTGATACATCTGATGGGAAGGCCCGGAGCCGTCTTTTGGTGTGTCTCTTGGGATCAGGTCCAGGTCCTTCATCGCGGTGTCGGCCATGGCTCGGGCAAGGATGGTGCAATCCTCTTCGATCTTGTCAAGCTCCTCGTTCGAGTAGCCGGGGGCCCAACCACCACTCAGTGCCTAAAGATCCAGCCCCTGGTAGTGAGAGCAAAACATGGAGAGGACCCGGTGCACCACCTGCCGAGAGGTCGACAGCTCTTTCTCCTTGACAACGCTCGGGAGAAGGTTGATCCGATCGCCGAGCACCTGGGGAGGAATTTTCACGGGCGGGGTGCCGACTTGTGTCAAAATCTTGTCAACATGTCGACCGGGCCTGGCACGGTCTAGGATGTCCTTTTTGCGTGCCTCCTCCGTCTCGTGTTGTGCCTTCCGAGAGTCCTCGAGTTCAGCCGTGACCTCTGGAGACAGGGATCAAGTCGGGTTTGAGCCACGAGGAACACAATCATAAGTAAGAAGGGATCGAGGCAAAAAGAGCGTACTCGAAAGCTGGTCCGCCAGGTTCTTGGCCGTCTCAGACATCTTGTGGATCTTGAGTTCGGCGGCGATGACCTCTTGAGCCTTCTCCGCTAGCTTGACAGCCTGCGCAGCGCGAGCCATGCGGAGCCCTGTTGAAGCCAAAGAGCAAGGCGGCATCAGCAACGATTAACACAGAAAAAGAAACATCACGAAAGATGGGAGCGCAAGGCTGCTCACCCTGAAGATCTCGTGCCAACTCGTTGTTCTCTTCACGAAGCCGGGTCCCCTCGTCGGTGGCCTCCTGCAGCTTGGTGGAGAGAGCGCCGACCTGCTTATTCACCGTCCTCAGATCCACCTCGGCAAGCACCAGGTCCTGCTGCAAGTCCGTCACCTTTTTCTCCAGCGTCGTCTTCTCCTCGGCGACCACTTGGAATGTAGCCGGGGCGGTAGTGGCGGCAGCAGCTGCGTTCCTAGCTGACTCAGCAGCAGTTGCGGCAGCAGCACACAGCTCCGCAGCGATGGTTTCCGCCTCGGCAAGCTTGGCCTCAAGGGCTGTCTTTTCCGACACGGCGGCATCCGCAGCAGATTGCGCAGCCACCGCGCGGTCCTCTGCTGACTTCGCCGCAGCCTCAAGAGCAGTCCTCGCCGACGCCTCGCCTGCCACCGCTCCGACGGCCGCCAGTCGGGCGGCAACCAACTGCATCTCCAGCTGGGCCTTCTCGGCCTGCAGCTCTTCAATGGTGCGCGCCTTCCTGGCGCTGCAACTGGCAAGTAACTGGGTCGAGAAGAAGGTCAATTGCAGAAACAACCCGGAAACGATAACTCCAAGTCAAGGATTGAGGTTAGCTAACTCACCGACGAGGCGGGAACGACAAGCTCGTTGATCGCCTGCTCCGCCCATCGAAGGCCCCACTCGAGGCGGTGACGGGCTGTGGCCTCCTCGTCCTCATCATCGCGCGCCTCAGCTTCATGGGTTCCAGTCCATGAGGTGCGCCCAAGGCCGAGGCCATGCTCTCCCCCCTCGGTGGCCGAGAAGTAGCAGGCTCCCGAGCTTTCTCCGACCTCTCGGACGGTGATCTATGAAGCATTGCCCACCACGTCCTTGAGGGAAGCAGTCGCCTGCGCGTCAGGAAGCGGCGCGTCTGCAATCACGACCACCTCTGCATCATCGATGGCGGGCGGGCGCGACGGCTCAGGAGGCACGACGGGTCCGGCCCCACTGCTACCGTCTGGGCCCTGGACTCCTCAGGGCTCACCACGGTCTCCTCAACCGCCACAACAACATCCTGGGCGGGCGAGATGGGCGCCTCGTCCAGCAGCCCCTCCGGTGCCAACAGGTACCGTTCCAGCCCGGCCGCATAAGCGGCTGCATCACCTCCTGGGAGGTTTGCCCCCCCAACTCGGTGGCCTCCGGGAGTTATGCAGATGACGAGGGAGCCGCCACTTCCTTGGTCTCGCCGCCACCAGCGCCTGACGATGGGGGCGAACTCGCCTCTGGAGCCGCCTACGCGTCGATGCCTTGGTCAACGATAGGCGCCGTCGGGGGCTCGATCTACTCGGGGGCTGCTTGCCCTCCAACCACGTCTCCATCCCCGGATGGGGGAGGAGGCACCGCCGTCTCTCGGGTCTCGGCCGCCATGCCAACCCGCTCCTCGACTTGCGCTGTTGCCGGCGCGGGAGGAGGAGTTGATGAGTGGGGAGCGGACGGGGCCGTGTGCGCACTCAGGGCCGCGTGTTTATGCGGCGCAAGGCTAAGCGCGCCGATATCGGAATGACTAACACAAGAAGAGCGAGTTAAGAAAAGCAAGGAAAAAACTCAAGAACAAGATAGCGCGAAACGGCACTTACGTGGAGGAGGTGATGCGGGCCTGCTTGACAGGTCTGGAGGCTGCGCCCGACAACTCGGGGGCTGGTCTCTTACCCCCGTCACGACAGAGGGCGGACTCCGACTATCACCCCGGGTGAGGGGAACCTGCACAGGCGGGGCCCCGCCGCCACGGATGACCAGCGACTGAAGACGCCGCGGGAGTGCGTCCACATTCTCCACACGTGACGCGGTCGGAACGGGCGCCAGTGACACCGATCTTGCCTTAGGGGGCAACTGCCTCCTTGGAGAACGCGATCCCCTCCGAGACGTGTCGCCAGTAGGACGGCAGGCGGAAGAATCGTGATCCTCCGGCCGCCTGGACGAGTCATCTCACCGCGGGGACCTCCTCCTCTCCCTCTGCTGTTCTTGGTCGCTGGGGCCCGATCGGGAGCGAGTCACCCTCCGATCCTCTTGGTCCAGGCGCAGAGGCAGGCGCGAGCTGGAGCTCGTTTCCTGTTCGTGGGCAGCAGGCTCCGGCCGCTGCCTTGAGCTGGACGCCGCGGCTTGCCGCTGAGGAGGAGGCGACGGAGATGGCAGCGCGCTCCAGTCAACGCTGGCGCCACCGTCATCACCGGACCACGGCAGCGATGATGAAGGGTCCTCGTCCTAGGAGATGGTGCCCTCCTTCATCCTCCTACGCTTAGCGTGGCGGCCATTCTGCTCGCGCTTCGCAATCTCCTTATCCTTGTGCTGGGCCTTGCGGTCGGCCCTCCTCTTGTCCGCGGTAGCCTGGGCGCGATTCGGCATCGCATCCTGAAGAAGAGGTGGCTTCATGGGGAGAGGGGCCGTAGGCGTCAACTAAAGGCAAGGGAGAAAACAAGAAATCAACACAAAAAACGCAAGATAGTCGGAGTATCGATCGGAAGGAAGAAGGACTTACGTATTTCTTGGTCCCCTCTCGGGGGAGCATGGGAAGAGGTCGGGGTGGCGGCCACGAGTAGGTGGCCTTCCCAATTGCCTGCCCCATGCGTCGTTGGACCTCGTCCAACGAGGGAAGCCGGGGCGCCAACACAGTCCCGACGAAGGGAGCCCTGTCCGGCGTCATC